>JAUDJH010000019.1:10921748-12207185 GCA_036320925.1 Automeris io | reverse complement strand
TGAGTGACCATCGTGCATCGCAGACTTCCTCTGTGGCTTTAAGCTGATGGAGGGCCCATTTTCGCCATGTTTGTATGTTTTTGTATTTTCTTTTTTTCTGTATACTGTTTGTGTTACTGTATTTAAATTATTGTTTTTTTGTAAGTTATGGCGAAATAAATACATTTAATTTCATTTTTTTTCATTTCATCGCCATATCGTGCCCACATACACCACGACAGAAGGTCTCTAGGTATATGAGTTTCTGGAGAAACTGATCCCAAAACGTGACAGACCAAATCAAGTCACTATGACAATCTTTATATTCGTGTACTGTGGCCATGAGCCAGTTCGGACAGTCTCTCTAACACCAAAAGTTTAATAATTGTGAGCAACACCCGCCAACGGGCAACGGGTTGACAACCGCTGCAGTGCACGCGACCATCATATAACAGGACCCGAATGGTTGGGGGGCTTTCCCTTTGGGGGTGTTGCTCGCAATAAGTGAGGGTAGCCCGTCATGTAGGTTTTTCGTTAAGACAATATACTGTTGGCCGAGAAAGGCTTTTACAACGTCATCAGGCAAGAGAGGAACTTGAGGGTTAAGAGCACCTTAAAGTGCTTAGCCAGCGAGAATTATGGGTGAGGTGGCTACACAAGGGCACTCCTGTTGGTAAGAACCTCGGCTCGAGCGGTCACCAAGGAACAACTACTGCGAGTTATCTACTAGCATTTTAGAGGTGAGTACCTTGAGAAGAAACGCCGAAAGAAACTCAATGCTGCGTCGAAGGTTTGATACGGGTAGCAATTTTGAGTTATATTGCCTTTTTAAGGAAAGTGGCATGGCATCTAATAGAGATGTCATGTGTAATAGAGCTGTGAGAACGGCGATCATCTGCGCCACTGGTCACGTTGAGCACGATATATAAGTGCAGAGCGGATACAGCCACTAATGTATATTTGCTCACCTCGTAAGGGATATAGCGTGACGATATCTTTTCATAATAATATTTGTAAATATTACATATGATTATTTTTTAATTAATAAGGGATGTTTTTGTTTTTATTAATAGTAAAACTCTCAGGAAAACAGGAGTTATTCAAAGCATATTCTTGATTAAATAAATGAGATGAATGGATGTTTGATAATATGAAAGTGTGAACAGCAATTCAGTAAAATAAAAAAAAAAACAAAGGTCAATGTATTTAGAACATCCTGTATTCACCTGAAAGCTCTAACACGCGATACCTGTAGACATACACAGGCTGTAATATATTGTCATCGTTGTAGAAAAAACATATAAATTTATAGCCTGATTTATTTACACTGACACGAAAGTGACTACAGTACATCTGATGATAAGTACTGTGCAGTCCAAGAACGACAGACGTCTGCGCCGTCATCTCGATCCACACATACCACGACTGAAGGTCTCTAGGTATATGAGCTACTGGATATACGCAAGCTGATCCCGAAACGCGACAGGCCGAAAGCACACTGGTTACCGATTTACACCGTTCTATACTGGGTCCTTTAAACTAAGCGATATTTGTGCAGGCGTCATTATCTCTACGACTGTCGATTATATTTATTTACTGTTGACAGTTGGAGTTGTTTTTTGGACTGCACCGTACTTGCACATTAAGCGTGATGTGGTTGATTACTTTACACAGTATCTTTTAAAACTCCTGTTCGACCCGAATTATTTTACATGCGATCTACAGTCGGATTACTTACAAAAATCAGTGTAATGACTAATGATTAAACTGATAAACGGTGCTTAGGATGACGTCCAGATCTACTAGCATGATCCTTTTCTTTCCTTTTTCCCTTTGTTCAAGAGCTACGTTACTAGTGTTGCCATGTAAGTTTCCGCATTTAATTTTCGTTTATGTGTTTTTTTTTCTCGTTAACAGTAAAGGATAACATAAATAGAATGTAACATCCATACCGAGTAACGCTTTCACGGATCGGACAAGGTTTTCAAAACAAGCTATATTATATTGTAGTACTAGCTGTCCCGGCAGACCTTGTTCTGCCCTATTTCTCTAAAACAAAGTCACATTGTTTTTTTTAATGTTAATAGCTTCCCCGTCAGATTTTATTCTGCCAAAACCTATTGGGCTGTCGGCTGTTTTTTGAACATTATTTGAAGGAACCTGGCCTTAATGCTATATGTATAAAAATTGATAAATATTGACATTAATATTAGGTCCTTACATATGAAATTGGCGTTTTGTATGGGAGGAACAAAAAGTCGAATATTTTTTAATATAATATATTTAATTAATCAAAGTATGAACCATTATTTTCTATGCACTTTTGCCATCTCATAGGTAGTTCATTGATCCCTTTACTAAAAAAACCAGTCGGACGGGAATCAATAAAATCTTTGAAGGCGATTTGGACTGCCCCATCGGAGTTGAATTTTTTCCCTTGCAAGAAGTTATCCAAATTTCGAAAAAAATGGTAATCTGTTAGAGCAAGGTCCGGGGAGTACGGAGGATGTCTTAGACTTTCCAATTGAAGCTCTTCTAATTTAGTAGCCGTCTGTTGCGCAGTGTGTGGTCTAGCGTTGTCGTGAAGCAGGAGTGGCGTGGAGCGATTGACCAGCCTAGGTTGTTTAGCCGCTAGCTTTTCCATCATGGTTTGCAATTGCTGACAATAGACATCAGCCGTAATAGTCTGGCCAGATTTGAGAAAACTGTAATGAACAATACCGGCACTAGTCCACCAAACGCTTATAAGTAACTTTTTTAGGGTTAATTTTCGCTTGGGGCAGGATTTGGCTGGCTGGCCAGGATCCAACCATTGCGCTGAGCGCTTCCGATTATCGTAAAGAACCCATTTTTCATCACAGGTAATGATTCGGTTTAAAATACCTTCATTATTGTGCCGGTTTAGTAATGTAACGCAGCAGTCGACGCGCGTTTGCCGGTTTGCTTCAGTCAATTCGTGAGGTACCCACCTTTCAAGCTTTTTAATCTTCCCAATTTGCTTCAAGTAAATTAAAACAGTTTTATCACAAACATCGCAGCCTGCAGCTAACTCGGACGTGGTTTGCGATGGATCCGCTTCCACAATAGCCTTCAACTCTTCATTATCAACTTGATTCTCAGGCCGTCCACGGGGCTTGTTCTGCAGGTCGAAATTTCCAGAACGAAAACGTTGGAACCAAAAACGAACTGTGTTTTCTTTTGCAACACGACCGCCATACACATCATTCACCCTTCGAGTTGTTTCCGCAGCACTAGTGCCACGGCGGAACTCGTACTCGTAAATAATGCGATATTTCAAGTTTTCCATTTTGTAAATTGAGTGACGCAAACAGAAAAAAAACAGAAGAAAAAAACAAATGAATGACGATCATCGAAGCACAAATACATGAGTCTATAGCTGTACAAATTTGAATTTGGAATTCCTTACCAAAGAGGAGAAATTTGTGATTAAAGTGGCCAGTACGAAAAACGCCAATTTCATATGTAAGGACCTAATATTTATACGTCACTCAATAATTGTTTTGCCTTCCCGGAACCCGTCCACTAACATTTAAACTTTATGGTATGGTGTTAAAGTTCAAATTGACTTTTAAATATTATTACGATTTTTTTGTATGAGAATATAGAAAAGTGTTGTTTCTAGACTTTTTCAGACAATTTTTTTAATTTTTCTCTCCGTAATAACCTTCCACAGACTTCAATAAACACAACAAAAAAGAAATCAGCCAAATCGGGTCAACCGTTCTCGAGTTTAGCGCTTATACACATTTAACGATTCATTTTTATATTATAGATTTTTGAATAAAAATGAACGTCACAGAATAATTAATATACTTTTATAACAAATAGTACCCATCTCTACCGCTAATATAAACCTCATTGTTTTTTACCCTCGTAGTATGGGAGACTATTTTTGAACAGTTGACGATGAACGTACCCTCTGTATCCTGAGCTGCAGGTCCCGCACCCTGGGCTCGGCGTCCGCGTGCACGTCGTGCGCCGTGTGGTGGAAGGTCCACCAGCCGAAGACGAAGCCGAGCAGGGTCTCGACCAGCTCGAACTTCTTGCGCTCCTGCACCGCTTGCAGCTGGAACACGTACTCCAGCGACGCCTGGCAGAAGTCCCGCTCCGCCATGTCCATGGCTGCGTCTGCCTGGAACGATGCAACCTTCATTTATAATATATTGCTATACAAGTATTGCACTAGTTACCAGGGTAACCACGTAGCTTCGTGAGCGAAACCTGGTTGAGAGGGCTTGCACGTTGTTTTATCGTTGTCCGGGCAGTAGACTCGAGGGATTCTGCTGCCCGGATGAGAAGGAGGCGGTGCACGGTGTCTGGCGCATCACCTGGGAGAGGTTTTGGAGGGGTCGGCTTTACTCCTTCCCCTCCCAGAGAGGTAGCCTCAACAAGGCTTCTTGTTCCCTGGGCGTCTAGACGAATTTGGCTTCCCAGGCCCAGGTGGAGCAATCAGAGGGACACACCGGGGTCACTGCCCTCACAGCGTCCCCGAACGGTCCTATGCAGCATTTAACCGCGGAACACAAAAAAAAAAAGTTTTATCGCGCTAGTTACTACGGTGACTCCCAGCTTAGTGTTAAAGTCTGCCTACTTGGTCTTTACCTGTCGTGCTAATGGCGGGGTAGTCTATCCGACGATGCTGGCGAGGCAGCGAGGTATTGTGAAAAGCCTAGGGTGCTGATAAGGCTCAGTTATCAGTGCCCAGACACTGCATCCTGCCTCTCTCCAGTTGTGCCGGTTCCCGTCTCATTAGGTTACGAGGGGTTTGGACGAGAAGGTCCGTTTATGCAAGCACCGCTATCATTCACGTATCAATTAATATATTTATCAATCGAAAATCTATCATAATAAAATAAATAATTTTTAATAGCAGATATCAATTAACCCTAAGTTGGTCATTGTGTATCTTACTTCCACAATTGAGCATCTCACTCATTGTCAAGTATTTATTAAAGAAATTGCATCATTAGAGTTTATTAAAGTAAATTACTAGGTAGAAAAGTCCTGTTTTACGTCTTATATTATTAGTGACCTTGTAATGAGTAAAATGACAGGGTTAACATTGGGAGTGAACACAGCCTCCGTGGTGCTGCGAGACCAAGACCGTCGCGAAGACTCCCTTGAGTTTGTGGACGACGTCTTTGGGAGGTCGTTGAAGGGAGCGGTGGAGCGGAGTTCGACAGCAAAAGGGGATACTGTTTTTGTGACATAGTTTTTTGCGTCTGTTCAGGCGCAATACATTTTTCTATGCTACTTAAAAGTGTTCTATGTATTTATTGTCATACTTGTTTGTTGTACGTTATAAGGTATGTTTTGTATATCTGGTTTGGTTCTAATATTGAAATAGCACCGTGGCGTCCGCGAAATCGGTTCCCCTGAGCGTCGGCTGAAAAACAGCGCTGGATGGCGCGTGCAGCGTCGCCCAGCACACGCAGAGTCGAGTGCTCATTGAGATGGGTAGCAGCACACAGGATACATGATGTGATGTTATGTATTCTTTCATTGTTGTTTTTATATAAATATGTTTGTTGTGTGTTGTTTCCTTTGCCTCAATAAACTTTTTCTTTCTTTCTTTCAATACAAGGACAGGAAATAATAAGGTTGCCCTCCCTTCCCAGCTCCCTCGCCGCACCCCACCCCCGCTCCTTAGCAGTCCTCTCACTTATTATCGACCGGCGAAACAAACACCAACACTTATCGGAATATTCGGTTTGGTAACAATACGGAAGTATATTATTCTCTATGAATATAATTGTGTTCGGTGGCCACAGGCGGTGCTTCCATGCGCTAATAATGACATCGTTTATTTGGGAGATGTATTTGCGAGTATTGACTAAGTAGTTTAAAGGAAAAACTATATGGCACGTGCTAGAGGAATTGGGATAATCAGGTTAAAAAAAGGAATAAAATTATATTACACTTAGAAATACTATAATATGAAATATATATTTCACTGGTTTATCATATCGTCTGATGAAAGGCTATTTGGTTTAACCGACATTTTTTGGTGATATAGTAATATATATATTTTTGGAATCGGTAAAATACGCTGATTCCAAATATATATATTACTATATCATCAAAAAATGTCGGTTAAACCAAATAGCCTTTCACACGATATGAGTGGAAGAATTTGCCGAGTGCGGTATTGATTCGAATACAAAATGTCACCGTCCCGATAATGCAATAATTGCGAACAGATTTCACAAACGTTGAGCGATAGCGTTTGGCAATAATTTAACTCGCACGGGCACATGACATGACTCTCGCTGCAGTCGGTGACGCATCTTCGTTGCATATGGCGACAGATGGAACCGGCGTGTGATAATTAAATAAATATTACGTTATACTTTACATATTACGAATCTGTACAAAGATACCATATTCATATAAGCATGATTTGTAATCATACTATGTTGGAAACAGCCGTGGTGGCTGCCGGCAGAATAGAATAGCACCTCCCTCTTCTTGCTGAGGTGTCGTAAAAGGCGACTAAGGTATCTCTTGAACACCGCAATTCAACCAGGTGTTTAGAGAAGGAAAACTCGACCAAACCCGCATCCTGCTCCCTCCCGATCGTACTGGTTCTCCTTTCCATCGAGCCTGAGGGAGTACGGACGAGAGAGTGCTTTTCTGGCTGCGCGTCCAGTTATGCACTTAAATATCTCCTGCGCAATTGACTGTTTCCGAAAACTGGACCTCGATTTTCTTAACCGGTGTGGAAACAGTCGCCGTGGCCGAAACCGGCTAGGACATCATCATGTTGGAATACGACCGAATCTTCGCATCGGTTGCAGGCTTCAACCAGGCTCGGTTGTAGGGGTAGGAAGTAGGCAGAGCATTGTGACGTGCTTTGCCTAAATACAATGAGCAGTGTCGGGGAAGATATCTTCCTCCGAGTTCGTGCCAAGCGGGCGCGGCGCGACGGGGCTGCGGCGAATTGACTACAGGACCCGCAGTCCCCGTCGATGCGCAGAAATAGTCAACTTGGGGGTTTTTAGTCGGTACAAGTCCGACACGCCTCGGCTGCGCAAGCCCCCTGTGCAGTTGAGACGATCCTATGAGGATTTTACTCAAGTAAAAAAAAAGGCTCGGTTGTAGGGGTAAGCAAGGTGCCAGATTCTAGGGGGCAGCAGACGAGAACATCACCCAGCACACCCATTGAATACTATGTCTAAAAAATTGGCCAACTTCTCCTTAAGAAATAGGCTGAAGGCAAAACAAAGTTTGACTTTTTTTAAAGTTAACTCAGAAATCTCATAAGATATTATTACCGCGTCTTAAGTTGTGCAAGGATCGTTTTTCGTCAATGTATCGCTTTTTATGCGATACATGATATTTATTTATTTACTCTAATACTAACTTCACAGCACATTAAGATGTTAATA
Source organism: Automeris io (assembly GCA_036320925.1). Classification (NCBI taxonomy): domain Eukaryota; kingdom Metazoa; phylum Arthropoda; class Insecta; order Lepidoptera; family Saturniidae; genus Automeris; species Automeris io. Next base: position 12,199,797 of record JAUDJH010000019.1, on the reverse strand, counting down.
ATATACAAAACAGAAAATAAAATTAAAAAAAGCTACAGTGCCAGTAATGAAGTTACGCTATATGTTACACTAGCTGATCCGGCAAACGTTGTTATGCTATATAAGGGTTTGTAATATCTTCTAAGATGTTCATTGAAATTAAGTGATGTCAAAGACAATTTTGTTCACAATTAAATACTCTTAATCAACAACACATTTATATGGATAAAGATTAATATTATTACGTTGATACAACTCTTAACAAATAATGCATTAATTTGTTTACCATAAAAACGGTTCTAGTGACTTAATCTTAAAAGATAGACATATACTGTTGTGCACATTTTTTTAGATCATTTTAAGAGGAATAATTCTTTCTTACATATATTTTTGGTATCTTGAACCGTTTTTGCAGCGCACGCAATGGAAGCCCTCAAGGATGAATAATTTTCCCCGTTTTTTTCACATTTTCCATTATTTCTTCGCTCCTAATAATTGCATCGTGATGTTATATAGCCTATAGCCTTCCTCGATAAATGGTCTATTCAACTCAAAAATAATTTTTCAATTCGAACCAGTAGTTCCTGAGATTAGCGCGTTCAAACAAACAAACAAACAAACTCTTCAGCTTTATAATATTATAGTATATAGCCTATAGCCTTCCTCGATAAATGGTCTATTCAACTCAAAAATAATTTTTCAATTCGAACCAGTAGTTCCTGAGATAAGCGCGTTCAAACAAACAAACAAACTCTTCAGCTTTATAATATTAGTATAGATTTTTTACAAAGTTGTAGAGGGGAGGGCATGATAAAGAGTAGCTTTTTCCCCACCTGGAAAGATCTCAAGACCCGGGTCTTAAGATCTTGTTTGGGCTGTAGCCATCTTTTGTCATTCTGAAGCACACAACCCAGCTTAGGCTAAGACGACACGCTTCTAGACGAGCTCCATCATCGATAACTGCCTTCACCGAGTTGGAGGATGGAAGGCATCCCACAGCAACAGAAGAACGCCATCGCTGCCCGGGACGCGCCAAACTCCCAAACTAAGCCCTTTTCTCCCTCTCCATTCCTGGAGAGCAGTGAACTGTGCTGCCGTCGTCTTATATATTCATACAAAGTTATTTCTGATGTCACTTTTTGAAACACGATTGAAACTAGATTTAGAACATTTTTAAGTAACGAGTATAGCTTCTCAGTTGTTAATATTAGGGTACACCGTAAATTTAAATTAAAAAAAAAGTACTTCTTGCAAAATTTAAAACGAAAAACGCAGAGGTCATATAAACTTCGGAGGTCAATAAAAACTAAGTCCTAATGGAAAGAAGATTGAAATAACCCCCATCTGCTGCTTACCTCCTGAAATACATTCTCCTGCTTTTTTGTAGAAAGCGAGAGAGTCCTCTCTTGAGTCTGGCAGAACTTCGCAGTTTTCTTATCAAACTTCTTCTTCCCTTCCTGGAAAATACAATTATATTATTTTATAAATCTACTAGCTGACTCGGCAATCGTTGTTTTGCCATTTAAGTTATTTCTAGGTGATAATTGATCAGTTATGGAGCGGGATGAAAAATGATTAAATTACTAAAATGGCTTTTAAAAAATAGGGGTTGCTGATAAAAGGGTAACAATTTAGGGTTGTATGTATTTTTTAATGTCACATTATAGAAAAATAAAAACAAAAAATTTTGTCCAAAAATTAAAAAAAAAATGTTAAGGGCGAACAACCCTTACCACTTAGGGGTGTGAAAAATAGATGGTAGCCGATTCTCAGACCTACTGAATATGCATATAAAATTTGGTGAAAATCGGTAAAGCCGTTTCGGAGGAGTAAGGTAACATTGTGGACACGACAATTTTATATATACATATAGAGATAATATTATACGCGAATTGTTGTAGGTTTGAATTCTGGTACGCACATCTGTGTTTTACTATGTGGTAGAGCGATTGCCCGACCTGGATCGTGACCATAGTACACAAGTGTAAAACCGTCACAGTGACTCGCTTCGCCCTGTCGCGTTTCGCGATCAGCTTGCTTACGTCTAGTGACTCATATACCTAGAGACCTTCAGTTGTGGTATAATGTGGCTGAGATGACGACGGAGACTGTCAATAGAGTTTCTCCCTATAAGCTGTCGCTTTTAGACTACACTGTAGTAATTATGTCAGGACAGTGAAAAAAAAAATTAAACTGGTATATTTAAGCAATGCTAATGGATACGGAGTCGCAGCTTAAAACTAGTGTTGCATTAAAGCGGTTTTCTATATATTATATAAAAATAAGTCCGGTTTTCCTTCCTGACGCTATAACTCCAGAACGCACGAACCGATTTCCACGGTTTTGCATTCGTTGGAAAGGTCTCGGGCTCCGTGAGGTTTATAGCAAACAAAATCCAGGAAAAATTTCAACAGAAAAGCAGGAAAACGGGGAATATCATTTTTCACATACAGCGCCATCTCTGATACATAGCATGTACTACAAACCAATATGGTTTTGCATTGTGGTGGAGCAGATCACACCAGTATTTTAAGTAGATAGCGCCGATGCGTTATACATTGTTTGACAGCTACTCATTGTACTGTGCTTAGTTAATTTCATGTGACATTTATTATGCGCACGTTCTTTCAAACGCTAACTAAAAACCAAAACGAAGCCATCTGGTGGCGAAACGAAGTTCGCCGGGTTTGCTAGTTTGATATATATTGGTACATATTATCTGAATGATGCGAGCGCCGTATGCGTTTGTGAATGGCCAAGGTCGGCGACAGTTTCATTTGATATGATAAAGCATTCAATCTCGACGCATCAAGGTCCGATCACCGCGCCGAGGCTTGCTGTCACGATTTATTATTTACAAAACAGTTTGACTGCTTCTCGTTGTATGTTTTTTTTTAATCCTGCCTCAACATAGCGCCTCCACCTCGCCTGATAATAAGCTTAGTGCAGACCAAAAAACGTATACAACTATCAACAGTAAAAAAAAATGAATTGTAGTCTTGGTGACCATGGCGGCCTACACAATTATCTCTTCACGCTTTGTTTAAAGAATTCAATATTATAGGCCGGTGAGCACACGCTGGCTGAAAGACCATTGCAAACCCCACGAATCAGCAAAAGAGTTGGAGAACTTCTTAGTCCAAGCCTGGATATGAATTACCGTATAGCTGTGACTCCGTAAACCCGCGCACGTGGTTCTATTAAGGAAGGGAGAGAGTGGGACAGGGTTAAATAACTCTTCAGAAATCTCGCTGTGATACAAAACGTGGTAGATAACGCTAAGTGTGGCAAGTTTTTACAAAGGAGCGCCTTGAATATTAAAACTTCACATACATCTTTCCAGTGACGTGCATAGAGTATTTAGACAGGGTAGGCAGATTCACGTAATAAATTTGAATCTATACTAATATTATAAAGCTGAAGAGTTTGTTTGTTTGTTTGTTTGAACGCGCCAATCTCAGGAATTACTGGTTCGAATAGAAAAATTCTTTTTGAGTTGAATAGACCATTTATCGAGGAAGGCTTCAGGCTATATAACATCACGGTGCAATTATTAGGAGCGAAGAAATAATGGAAAATGTGAAAAAAACAGGGAAAAATTATTCATCCTTGAAGGCTTCCATTCCGAGCGCTGCAAAAACGGTTCAAGATACCAAAAATATATGTAAGAGAGAATCATTCCTCTTGAAATGATCTAAAAAAATGTCCCCGACAGTATATGTCTATCTTTTAAGATTAAGTCACTAGGACCGTTTTTATGGTAAACAAATTTGGTCGAAATTAATGCATTATTTGTTAAGAGTTGTATCAACGTAATAATATTAATCTTTATCCAAATAAATGTGTTGTTGATTAAGAGTATTTAATTGTGAACAAAATTGTCTTTGACATAACTTAATTTCAATGAACATCTTAGAAGATATTACAAAACCTTATATAGCAAAACAACGTTTGCCGAATCAGCTAGTATTATATAATAATAATAATCTATACTAATATTATAAAGCTGAAGAGTTTGTTTGTTTGTTTGAACGCGGTAATCTCAGGAACTACTGGTTCGAATCGAAAAATTATTTTTGTGTTGAATAGACCATTTATCGTGAAAGGCTTTAGGCTATATAACATCACGATGCAACTATTAGGAGCGAAGAAATAATGGAAAGTGTGAAAAAAACGGGGAAAATTATTCATCCTTGAGGGCTTCCGTTGCGTGCGCTGCGAAAACGGTTCAAGATACCAAAAATATATGTATCAAAGAATTATTCCTCTTGAAATGATCTAAAAAAATGTCCGCGACAGTATATGTCTATCTTTTAAGATTAACTCACTAGAACCGTTTTTAAGGTAATCAAATTTGGTCGAAATTAATGCATTATTTGTTAAGAGTTGTATCAACGTAATAATACTCATCTTTATCCAAATAAATGTGTTGTTAATTAAGAGTATTTAATTGTGAACAAAATTGTCTTTGACATCACTTAATTTCAATTAACATCTTAGAAGATATTACAATAACTTATATAGCAAAACAAAGTTTGCCGGATCAGCTATATTATATAAATTTCATTGAGAAGATAGATGGCGTGAAAACAGAATAGATACGAATATAAAGGGTTCCGTTTTTGTTTAAATTAAAGGAATTTATCACAGACTTATTTATCGTAAGGACATGCAATGCTTTTAAGCATTAATGGAATGAACGCTACTGCATCTTTCTACTTTGACCTTAACACGCGTTCAAATGCCATTGAGATTTGAGATCACTTTGTTTAGCTCCACACTGCAGCAGGTGTGACATAAGACTAATAATATTTTAGGCTGCCGGCATACCGCTTCAGTACTTTCATGACTCAACTGATTTTAGTGAAATGATTTATAGTTATTGCACAGTAAATTATTTTTAGTGGCATAGTCAAAGATGGGCAAAATGTAATCTGGTTAATGATCAACGATTTCAAAATGTAATCGTAATTTTAATTTTCTTGCTCTGTAATCATGATTAAATGCATTTAAAACATTAAGGGCGGCTTGCACTAATAAATTAAATCTAGTTTAGAGTTATATAAAATGCTATTTAGCGCTGATCTGTACTTATTGTCTTGCACTAAATCAAAATCTAGTTGTAACAACACTTAAACTGAAATCATCATTAAGATGGAATCGAACCAATTTAATTAATCAGCGTTTTATACAAGCTTAAACTAGATTAATTCGTTAGTGCAAGCCGCCCTAAGAAATCATAAATGTGTATACGATCGGTGATTTTGTAGTGTTTAAAACATAAATGAGCAAAATGCAGTGATATTAATGGTAAAAAACGTAAAATGTAATCGTTAATCATATTCATTAATTTGATTACTTTTTGCCCATTTATGGATGTACACTAGACGCTGACCGACTGAAATTCGGACAGTAACTAAAGCGGTGTGAGAGCGGCCTTATCGTGGCTTGTCGTGACTTATCTTTAACGCAGTGGATAGTGCAAATATTGTCCAGCGAGACCCACGACTTGTTCAAACATACGATTACTTAGAATACACTAAGATATACTTTGAAATATCTATAATATTTACGCCATAATAAGTTGTATAACGAATACTATCTACTTCTGCAATTTTTTTTTATAATTCTCAGGTACTAACCGCAGTCACGCCTAGTGGATAGTTTAGATGAAGCCGATGATAGAACGCGTTTATCTAACAAATGTTTACTCACTCTTATATACGTTCTCTTCTTTCATAAATCCTTTGAACACGGATATATAGACGAGAGAATTGATAACGTGCCCAATTCAATGGACTTAATTTTTTTTATATTTATTCTATAATATAAAAATGATTCGTTAAATGTGTATAAGCGCGAAACTCGAGAACGGCTGAACCGATTTGGCTGATTTATTTTTTGTTGTGTTTGTTGAAGTCTGAGGAAGGTTATCACGGAGAGAAAAATTTAAAAAATTGCCTGAAAAAGTCTAAAAACAACACTTTTCTATATTCTCATACAAAAAAATCGTAATAATATATAAAAGCCAATTTGAACTTTAACACCATACCATAAAGTTTAAATGTCAGTGGACGGGTTCCGGGAAGGCAAAACAATTATTGAGTGACGTATAAATATTAATGTCAATATTTGTCAATTTTTATACATATAGTATTAAGGCCAGGTTCCTTCAAACAATTTTTAAAAAACAGCCGACAGGCCAATACGTTTTGGCAGAATAAAATCTGACGGGGAAGCTATTAACATTAAAAAAACCAATGTGACTTTGTTTTAGAGAAATAGTGCAGAACAAGGTCTGCCAGGACAGCTAGTTATGAATATAATATATTGTTATATATATATATATATATATATTTGTAATACAAGTGATTTAATAGACGAGGGAAACATTCAAGGAGAATATCCAGCAATCGGTTCTAATTCCAAATATCTAAAAATAGTGATATCTTAATATTTGCTTTAAAACAAAGTAAATAATAGTCAACACATTTAGAAATAAGTACAGAAATGAATTAATAACAATTACTAAGTAGGTACTTTGCCTGTCGTAAGCCAGGATAAAGTGCAAAGGGAAGACGAGTCAATACTTGTTTAACTAAAATTATGTAAAAATAACTTTACCCACTTACCAATCAATCGTGCGCCACACGCGCTACGGTTTCCAAACTTTTACTAATCAATTCTTATTTATTCATCAATTAACCTTTATGAATTTTTAAGCCAATATAGTTATTTACATTTTCATCAGTTTTAAGAAGGTAAAACTCATTGTATCCCGAAATACCTTCCGGCATCTATAACCCGTATATTTCTCTTTTCAAGCGCAAAAGGCAATTGAAAAAACATCGACAGACAAACTACGAAGATTGCCATGAAGTTCATATGTATAGATAGAAGCGTTGTAATAGGATAATGTAATAGAATTCACCTTGACCGCACCAATGTGCTCCTTCCGGAACCGTTCCAGAGGCTGGATTATCTGCTCGTGCGCTCGTCCTAGCTGGAAACATCATCATACATTAACGATATTAAATTCAGATTGATTGGGTAATAACAGTGGCGTTCATCTCATACAAGCATAAAAGCAATGCTTGCCCTACACTCTACAAGCATCTAATTCTAACATTATGAATTAATCAATCAATATTAGATAGATTCGATTGTGATGGGAATATCTGCTTATCGAAATAAATTATAAAATATGGATTTTCACAGTTCTCTAATAAAGAAAGAGCAATAGAAGAGTCGAAGGTATGTTTTCTTACAGATGCGTGCCTTGTGTGAAAACGATATGCACGCCACTGGGTAATAATATGCACTTTAGTCAGTAAACAACAACTTTATAACTGTTGGTTTACAGAGTCCATTTCTGGATATATTATGTAATGCGGTAAGAGGAAAGCACGAGGATAATATTTAAGGTTTAAAGATTTTCTCATGAGGTTTTTTTTTACACTGGCTCGACTTAGTGACTACAGAGTACCTGATGGTAAGTACAGTATAGTCCAAAAACGAAAGCGACTATCAAAGGATGAAAATCCATTGATAGTCTTCATCGTCATGTCGGCCCACATACACCACAACTGAAGGTCTCTAGGTATACGAGCTACTGGATATACACAAGCTGATCCCGAAACGCGACAAGGTGCTTGAAGCGTTGCAATATTGGACCAATACTGTGCCGGATGCACGCAAAGGATCGCTCGGAGTAGTGAGGTCTTTTGCAGCGCAGAGTGGCTGAGTTTGAGACGAGACGGAAGCTTGAGCTGGATGAGAAGTGAGGCTATCTTAAGGCCTGACCATCTGTGGCCGCTTCCTACAACTACGTGGGCGGTGACCTGGCATGCCCATTATGTTACTGGACATTCCGCGCTAAGGTGGGTTACGCAAGTCATCAGCGAGTTCACATCTGTCGATTAGGGATTACTTTCCCCGCAATTATAACAGGAGTGAGTGACAGGTGGCATCTTTATACCCTCCCGTGCAATAGGCGGGACTATAGAAGGCCAGACGTCGCCGGGTGCGCTTGGCCCCGGCAGACAGGGACATCACCTTCAAGCTTCATCGTTTTTATGCTTTTGAGCCATGCCGTGGCTGTCTTTCATTAGTATCCGTTGCAGACATTTCGCTTGTGCATGTGATCTCATTGTGAATGTAAAATGCAATGGAACTGTCGATAGTCCATACATAAATAAATAAATAATCTATACTAATATTATAAAGCTGAAGAGTTTGTTTGTTTGTTTGTTTGTTTGTTTGTTTGTTTGAACGCGCTAATCTCTGGAACTACTGGTTCGAATTGAAAAATTCTTTTTGAGTTGAATAGACCATTTATCGAGGAAGGCTATAGGCTATATAACAACACGATGCAATTATTAGAAGCGAAGAAATAATGGAAAATGTGACAAAAACGGGCAAAATTATTCATCCTTGAGGGCTTCCATTGCGTGCGCTGCAAAAACGGTTCAAGATACCAAAAATATATGTAACAAAGAATTATTCCTCATAAAATGATCTAAAAAAATGTCCGCGACAGTATATGTCTATCTTTTAAGATTAAGTCACTAGAACCGTTTTTATGGTAAACATATTTGGTCGAAATTAATGCATTATTTGTTAAGAGTTGTATCAACGTAATAATATTAATCTTTATTCAAATAAATGTGTTGTTGATTAAAAGTATTTAATTGTGAACAAAATTGTCTTTGACATCACTTAATTTCAATGAACATCTTAGAAGATATTACAATAACTTATATAGAAAAACAACGTTTGCCGGATCAGCTAGTAATAAATAAGGCACCCCGAGAATCCATGAGGACTTACCGCGGGTTAAAAAATTCCCGCACTTGACTGATGCTGATACAAAACATTTAAAGTGAAACAATTATTATCAAATTTGATGATGCAAAACGAAGGAAATATATCTCTAAAAGATATATTCAAGGAGTAACTCTTGTTTTCAAAATACAAACTAAGTATTTAAACTTACGATTCATTTTAGGATCGCTTACTTTAAAAGGAAAAATATATTCCCTACATGACTCTTTGTCTGGCTTTCAAGACAATTTTTCTCCGACTTTCTGATATTATTAGCCAGTTTCGATCCTCTGCGAGACAAAAGGTCCCTTCTCCCTTTTCAGTATATTTGTGGAATTCATGAGCGGGGAGGTTATATATCTTAGTCGACTCTTACAGCACCTCAGCATGATAAAGAAGGAGGCGCTATTCTATTCATTATCTGAAATATACTTTTTTGGGGTTTCCTGACCCACTTTTTACGTTTATAACTCTCCAAGTATTGTACAAATTACATTTTGTTTGGTGTCATGTTGACGTAATGTAATGAATCTAACATATAGAACAAACAAACCGCCAACTAGCAGATCCTTATATAAAAATGTTATGTGATCTTACAAACACTATATAATTTTACGTACATATTCATTTTTACTGAGAAATGTGTTTCCCCTTCATTTTGTACTAATAAGAATACATCGTCACCCCATATCCCTTTCGGAGTTAGCAGAGATACATTAGTGGCCGTATCCACTTTGCACCTATACGTCGTACTGTGACCAGTAGCGCAGCTAATCGCCGTTTTCACAGCACTAGTTCACATGACATTTCTAAAACCACAAAACGCCTCCCGCATCATGTCCTTTTAGATCCCAACGGTCCAATTACCACGCCCTTAGCGGCCACAGCTCCGGAAAACACTGAGTTACTCACACGTACTAGATTCATCCCACAGCACCGATCACGCCGAAGAAGGATAGTTTAGTCAATTGTCGCTAACCGACGCGTTCTACTCCGACGTTGCCTTGAGTTTCTACTCAAGGTAGCCACTTCTCAACGTTAATAAATCCCCACAATGTTCTTTCCCTGGCTGGCCACCCAAGTCGGGGTCTCTACTCTCAGGGCTGTTGTCCTTGTATTGCCACCCAACTCATAACTCGTTTAGCTGAGTACCACAATGATGACGTCCTAGCCGGGTTCAGCCACGGCGACTGTTTCAACGCCGATTAACAAAATCGAGGTCCTGTTTTCGGAAACAGCCGATTGCGCAGGAGATATTTAAGTGCATAACTGGACGCGCAGCCAGAAAAGCACTCTCTCGTCCGAGCTCCCTCGGGACCGATGGAATGGAGAACCAGTACGATCGGGAGGGAGCGGGATGCAGGTTTGGTCGAGTTTTCCTTCTCTGAACACCTGGTTGAATTGCGGTGTTAAAGGGATACCTTAGTCGCCTTTTACGACACCTCAGCAAGAAGAGGGGGGTGGTATTCTATTCTGCCGGCAGCCACCACGGCTACGGCTGAGTACCATAAGTAGTCGCCCCTATCACAGAGTGAAATTATAAAGACCTGTCCCAGTCAATAGCATTAGGTCCTGCCAAAAAAGACCTTCTAGGGCCACAAGAGACAGAAAATCTAAAGATGTGATATTAATCTCAACTGGATGTCTCTAGGAGTTCCTGAGAAGAATGGCCTTGACAGAAAGACACTGAAATGATCCTGCTAGGGTACTTTTTTTCCTTCTGAGGTAAGGAAGCCAAAAGGCATATTCCGTTTCGCCGTAATTCTTAAGTGTTTATTCACCAGCGTAATGGCGAAACGATAAGTATTATAAACACAAATAACATAATTATTATCTGTTCTTGATAACGCGTTATTATCACTTACGATATAATATTTCACATAGATTTTGTAAAATATTAGAACAGCGTTTAATTTCTTCATTGCACTTTGATTTTTTTCATCTTAACTCGACACACTGACCATATATACAAACGACTACAACTGTCAACAGTAAAGAAAAACAATTGATGGTCACATTGATCGTACCTAGTGATGAAAATTCCCGGGCATTTTCATCACTAATCGTGCCAGCCTGCTCAAATGTCTCTTTACGCTTCGTTGAAAGGACCCAATATCATAGGACCGTGGAAACACGCTCACTGAAAGACCATTCCGCAGCCCAACGACACGGCTGCAGTAAGAGTTATAGAATTTCTAGCTTGGATATGAGTTACCGTATAGCTGTGACGCCATAAAACCGCGCGCTTAGTTCTTTTATGGAAGGGAGAGGGTGGACAAGTAACTCTTGAGAACACTCACCGTGATACAGACGGTAGAAAACAATTAGCGAAACAATATCTCTGCGCAACTGGAGCGGTTCAAGATTATTACTAACGTCAGAATCATTCACAATGCGGACAGCTCTCCGCTGCAACCTATCCAGGGCGTCAAGTAAGTACTGAGCGGAACCGTCCCAATGATGTGAATAATACTCCATGCAGAGCCTGACTTGGACCTTACACAATAGGAATTAGGAGGAATTTTACTCTCATTACATTCAAATCACTTTCATTCGAATAACAAGATTAGAAAAAAAAATACTTCATTCAAATAGGCCAAAAACACTTGAATCTTCAGAAACAAGCAAAACGAATAAACTACCGGTTAGGAAAAACCTGCTGTTATTGGTTAATTTGTCCAATATATGTAGTCACGCCAAAAGGCGGAACTCCAGAACATCAAAAAAAATTAATAATGTTAACGCACTAAATCCCCAACGCCACCTGGCGAACAGTCATTCATTCTTACTTTCTTAACGCTCTCGCATTTTAAACCAAACCCCGCATCGCATCTTTTTAAAAACATCGCATCGCATCCTTCTTCATTATAATCGCATTAATAATTACGTCAAACTCGCAACACACACAAATCCTTCTCAAAACCATACTCAACATTCACAATCAAACACACATAGTGAGTGGTTGTAAAGTGCTTGGAATACCGCTGTTCGGAAAGTACTTCATATCATTGTCTCAAATTATCGCAATCTTTTTTTTATTTATAAATCATCCGCCTGCGAGGGTGCATTTTGTGCAACGGCATAAGTCCAAGACTTATCCCGGCCCGCGTAATATGTTTTATATGATATTTTGAACATACCCAACGTGCTAAAACAAAATCATGTTACGTAAGCGCCATTACAGCAAACGTGAGCAAATTACCGACTCGAAATAGCTGTAACCGAGTGACCCACTGCCGTGAGCACACGATACAACATACGACGGTATAGCGACGACACCCGACACTTATTGACATTCAATCGATTCGATCGAGCGAATCGTCCGCATGCCATACTACCTTCGTGTTATATCACGTTTCCTACATATCCTGTGTACAGGGACGTATTTAGATTTTATATTGCCTTGCTCCCATTGGAAATGTTAATTACACACGGGCGAAGCCGCAGGCATAGCTAATAGATAAATAAGACTATAATAAAAGTATTTATATTGTAATTATAGTAGACACAAAGTTTTAATTGCACATTTATTGAACTGTTATTAAAATTCTTGTCCCCTTTTGCTTTCTAGTAATTACTATTGGGAATGACCAAGCGTGAATAGAGAAACTAATACTCTTAGATTTTGAATAACTTTCACACTTTTTTTTACCAGGAAAAAATCCTTTTTTTTTTTTACTTGGGGAAAATCCTCATGGGACCGTCTCGGTCTCACTGGGACGTTGCGCGAAACCGAGATGTGTCGGACTTGTACCGACTAAAAACCCCAAGGTGACTTCTTCTGCGCATTGACGGGGACTGCGGGTCCTGTAATCAATTCGCCGCAGCCACCAGGATAAAATCCTATGGTGTGGTACCAGGATAAAGTCTTATGGGTAGTCTTTCTGCTGCGTAACCGACAGCCCATGGGGGGCGGACTAACACTCTACCACGGAACCGGCGCGTGGGTGTCCTGATTGGGCCTCCTCAGAACTGTGCGACTGGGGTAAAGATATCCCACCCTTTGATCAACTATTTGGACTGTGTGAGAGAGTACGCATACAACGCCGCCCTCGTGTACAGGCAGTGGACTCCCTCAAGTACCACATACAAAACATATATCTCGTTATACTTCCATTGTAAAATATTTTTGTTTGTAAATATTTTCTTAATACTATTAAACGATGGCGTTATTTTTGTATTGATTTCTTACGAATGTGCGAATTGGGACTGTTCAACCGAAGTCCACACACTGCTGCGTAATAGGTCTCCTCCAATTTGCGACATTTCTATTGTTTGATTGTTGGCACCACTGAACAACCAAAATCTGGTATACATATCAACATCTAATTATTTATTTATTTATTTATTTATTTATAAGTACACTTACATAGACTACATTAACACATAAAAACTATATAAGAACATGAAGAGGATACATTATGAATGCGACTATATTTATAAGTGTAGACTACATGCACAGAAGAAAAGAAAAATAAAAAAATAAAAATCTAATAATCTAATGCAGTAATCCGCGGCAAGAGACCATAGATGGGCGTAATCATGATTACTTTTAATCAGATTAATAATCAGATTACAAGTAATCATGACGAATGTAATCATGATTACTTGTAATCTGATTACTTTTAATCATGATTACATGGGTAATCATTAATCTTGATTACAGTAATCATTCAATTAATCATGATTATTTTAATGATTACTTTTGTGTTCTGGCTGAGAGAGAGACCGATTTAAATACTCGCTTATTTAATTTTTCAAGTTATTTTATTTCGAATTAAATATTACTCCAAACTTCCGTCTAATAGTGGGGTGATGTCCAGCGAAGAGTGAGGGGTGGCGTCCAGCGGAGAGAAGGGGGGTGGCGTCCAGCAGAGAGTGGGGGTGGCGTCCAGCGGAGAGTGGGGGGGTGTCCAGGGGAGAGTGGGGGGTGGCTTCCAGCGGAGAGTGGCGGGTGGCGTCCAGTGGAGAGTGGGGGTGGCGTCTAGCTGAGAGTGGGGGGGTGGCATCCAACGGAGATTGGGGGATCCAGCGGAGAGTGGAGGGTGGCGTCCAGCAGAGAGTGGGGGGGGTGGCGTCCAGCGGAGAGTTGGGTGTCGTCCAGCAGAAAGTAGGGGTGGCGTCTAGCAGAGAGGGGGGGGGGGGTGGCGTCCAGCGGAGAGTGGAGGGTGGCGTTCAGCGGAGGGTGGGGTGGTGTCGTCGTGTGTGTGGTCACACGCCGCCCCAATGAGAAGTATTGTTTGGGTAGTTTTACGACCCTCTCCCAGGGAGGAGACCTGTCTAAGACCAAGCGCTCGCCGGGCCCCTAGGAAGTATCTGGATTCCTAGGCCCGGCGAAGGTGAAGATTAGGCAGTGCTGGCACCCGGTGGTTTTAGCCGGTGCAAGTCCGCCCCCGAATATCCGTCTCGTTGAGCGAATCATAATCATTATAAGGGTCTTTGCAGTTGTGTACTGTGGTCACGAGACACGACATTGTTCGGCCAATAAACCTACCAACTCATAGTAACTCGCTTCGACCTGATTACGTTCAGGACCATTTTTTGTGCTTTCAGCCGTTTGAGTTGGTAGTGTAATTGCCGGAATTGGGTCGTGACCATAGTACAAAAGTGAAAAAACTGGGATAGTGACTTGCGTCGAGCTGACTAGTTTCAGGATCAGTTCGTGCTCGGTGGCCATTAAGTAAATCCAACGAAATCTAGCTGATCATAGATGCTTTTACTATTGTTCTGAGTGATTCCTGGACTATTAGAAGTGATTATCAAAGTACCGCCCATATTTTACTGAAATACCGACTCCTACCCGATAATCCACTTCCGCCTTGGAGATGGAGAATACTTCTGATAATGGCCAAAGACTTTGTGTGCAATCCTTTAAGTTAAAGTTAAATTTTTAAAACAGAATGAAATTACTATTTTTTACTTTTATTACTCATTAAACAATATATATATATATATATTGGTAAACCAAAAAGGGTTTTTAGTGAGATAAAAATGGCGCGTGCCCGTATGTCGATTTGCTTCTTTTTTTCTGAGTACTATATTCCTTAGTCTTTAAGAATATGGAAGTCAAATGCGAAAAAAATGAAGCGAACTGAGAAAAAAAACTATGTATGTGTCCCGCTGATTTATTGTAAGAATCAAAGTTATTAGATAGAACGACAGTTATCCGGAAAAAAAATTAAATCTATATCTCAACTTTAATTATGAGTTAAAATTCAAAATACGATACGAACGTGTGCGGCGCGGCGGCTCGGTTTACATCAAAGACGAAACCGAGTCAGTAGAGAGAGACGGATTACCGAGAAAGGTGATGTTGCGCTCTGCGCTATAGAAGCTTGTGTAAATTTGAGAAAATAATGTCTTATTCTGATCAATTAAAATTTTGCGCTATCTTGCTCTCTCTATCTCCATCCCGAAGGCGGGCGTGGATTATCGGGTTGGAGACGGTATTTCAGTAAAATATGGGCGGTATTTTGATAATCAGTTCTAATAGTCCAGGAATCACTCAGAACAATGGTAAAATCATCAATGATTAACTAGATTTCGTTGGATTTACGTAATGTCCACCGAGCACGAACCGATCCTGAAAGTAGTCAGGTCGAAGCGAGTCACTATGCTGGTCTTTGCACTGCGGTCATAACCCAGTTCGGGTAATCGCCCTAACACCTAACTATGTGGTGGTACTCAGTTCGCCAGTTTAGCTAGTAGTAGTCGTATACTATAAATAAAAAAAGGCGAGCGCCGCTCTGCTGTCGGCAGCACATTTTACGTATCAAACAGAAAAGTAATCATAAAAGTAATCATGATTAATTGTAATCCGATTAAAGATTAATAATCCTTAATCACCGAAAAATGATTACTTTTTTTGATTAATTTTGTTAATCATTAATCATGATTAATGATTACAAAATGTAATCGTAATCGTTAATCATTAATCTGATTACATTTTGCCCATCTCTGCAAGAGACTTAGCAGCGTCCGAATCATCGGGGCCTATGCGACCGCAGAGATCAGCTGCTAGTGAAGCTCGGGAGAAATTAAAAGTATATTTTAACAAATAGAATTTACAAATTAATATTACTAAATCATTATACAGTTGAATTGATAATATGAACCCAGGCAGATATGTAATTAATATATATGAAAAGGTTTTGTGAATATTATTTTGTATACTCGTATATACACGGTGTATCAACTACGTCTCACGAATACTGAAGGACAATGTTAATATACTTAAAGTATAAACAAATAAAAAATATTTTATCTTTGCGACAAGTAGTTTTTGAGTAAATTGATGAACGAGTTTTATGTCCTAATGCACGGCCAGCAATGTATACTGACGTGCAAACACGTCGAGATCTGTTAACGTATTCGATTATTTAATGAAAACTCGAAACTAAGAAATGAATAAAGAAAAACCAAAATACTTGTCGAAAATTTCTAGTAATCACTGTTAACTATAATTGCAAGGTGTAATAATACATTTTAACTTTATACCCACCATGTGCTTACGTTAAGTATGTAACTTATCATGCTATACACGAAGACACAACACAAAAAACACAACACAAAACTAAAATATAAACAAAACGCGGTTATTGTTTTATACCTTCGCAAATTACGTAAGAAGTTCCGGAATAGACGCGCGTTAAATCGTAGCGAAATCCAAAGGCGCACTGATCAAATAAAAATTTTGATTACCTATTAATTAGAAATAGTAGGGTGACCATCCTGAGGTCTTAAAATGCTGGAATATCTAGGGTCCAGGATCTATCGGCACTAACGAGATTTAGAAGAATCTTAATAACGAATAATATGATTGTTTCGATATTTAATTGTTATTTTTTAAATTTAATTAATGGAAACCATATAAATATTACTTATTTTAACTGAATATCATTTTGTATTTTATTTTGATACGGTATAGTGATAACACCATAAGCACCGTAAAATTCAGCAAAGCCCGTAAATACACAGCATGCCTTGGAAAAGGGTTATAATATTGAACGCCAAAGTACTTGAAAAAAAAATGTCTGCTGCCAAGATGAGGTGGAGGCGGTGCGTACGTGTTCTGCGCACCACCCGATATGGAGGTCGGATGAGCAGGCCCTTTACACTCTCCAAGAGATAGAGCTTAAAAGGGTATTTGCTTGCCGGTTTGTTGGAGGAATACGGATCCCAGGTCCAGCTATCATTGATTTCGATTTTGATTTCGAGACAACTCGGGAGTTTTTAGTCAGTAGAAGTTTAACCCACTGGCATGACCGCTTTCGAGGTGGCTCTGATGGTCCTATACAGGATTTTCCTCTGGATTACCAAAAAAAAGCTAATAATATGTTTTCTTCTATGTTAGGATATTATGTATGGACAAGCGACATTTTCTTTGTACAAATGCAGCGGATCTAAAATTTGTAACGTTTAAATTATTAACATTTTGTACAGTCCGCGGTTGTAATCCTTCTAGACCCTCATCCAAACCTTTTCTAGGAACGGAGCCCTAACACCAGTTAACCATAATCCTTTGATCCCTCAAAATCTTGTTTCACTATTCACAAAGTGTATTTTATTCTCAAAATTTCATTTATAAATCTAACGCAATGTTCTTGTGGATAACAAGCTAGTCCTATATCACTTACCTGAAACGTCATTTCATCGTGTAACTGAAAAGGCTAATTGTGAGCATTACTGTACAGTTAGCAAGTTTTGCTATTTTCATTTAATACAAATCTAGTATATTACTATTTTGTAAAACACTGCTCTAAACTATCAATGAAATAAATAAACTATCGATTGGAAAGATATGCCGCAGAGACATAAACATTTTCCGTAGACAAACACGTAAAAAAAAGAAGTGCTAGATTTAAATCTTATAAAGACGTTATAGTGAATAACACTTAAAACTTTACAGTGCCATGCTGTACCCTTTCAATATGCAATAAAAAGTTATTTCAGGTGCAGTGTACTCACTTTGTTGTAATAAAATAGAGAAAATATGAGGTTAACCGTTTTTTGTAATAAAATATTAATCTGCTAAATTAGGTAGGTAGATTTTTACAAATGAATTTCATAATAGCGTATTTTTCATTTATTTATTTAAAATCGTTGATACTATTTCAAACGATTTGATACGAGCTGCTGCCTGGTAATAGAACATTTTTAACGTAGACCTATAATTACTATTTGTTAAAAGACTAATAATTATGTTTGTAAAGCGCTGAGACATTTATTACAGGTTTTGAAGAAAGATTTTATTTTTATTTTAGCTTGTGTTCTTTAATTATTTAATTAAAATAATACCCCGGATTATTTTTTAATTTAGAATAGCTATAAATCAGAAAAGATCACATTTTTAACTAATATGTATAGTCTCGGTACTAGAAATATGATTGTCACCCCATGATTGCCTCGTCCTCGTGACTCCTCTGAGTTACCAGACAGAATAATAAAAATTACACAATTAGACTAATTAAGATTTAAATAAGAATTTCAGTTTTGACTACTAAAAATACAGTAGGTATAATATTTTACAGTAAACAAAAATGCTAGTTTAAAGATTTATGATTATCAATCTGACTCACTCGCTTCTATTTAGTGCAGTAATCGTTTTATAAATTACTGAATTCAAGGCTTCCTTTCGTTTGAAATTGTGACAATTACTTCGTTGACGATGTATGTATGATAATGTATAGAGCATGACATCCTAGAAAAATAATTGATCTTCTATCTTATAGAAAACAAGTGACATTACAAAAGATCTCAATATCTTACCGCTAAAGTTATCCTCAATATTAAATTATACTACTAAAATACGGAGCATTCCATTTTTAATATTATTAAAAATTTTATTTGTATGTTTATTTATCTAAAGAACATTCTTAAAAAATACAGTAAATTGCTGTAATTTCAGTGTAATAGGTCGCATTGAAGGGATTAAACGGAGACACCCGATTGGTCGTTCTAATTAAATCCGATTGGTCGTGCGGTGTTGCGCTTTTTTAAGAAGTCTGCACACAATACTTTATTACAGTGACGGTTATTTCATACAAACATAAAAGCAATGCTTGTCCCACGCTCTAAGAGTATTTAATTCTAATATTATGAATTATAATAAATTAATTTTGGTTTTTTTAAATAACTTGTTTTTACTATATCTATCGATCCATCGAGAAAGTATTACAACAAATCATTCGCATTAAATGTGTAGGTACCAGCGCTACCTACAACCACAACTACCGTGTATCTAGCGGGTTTTATAGGGGTAAAGCAAGCATGCTTTGAACAAAAAAAAAGTAATTTTATGGTTTGTACTAATGAATATCAATTAAATTTTATGTGTAAAATATTAATCAAAAAAAGAAAAGCATTTCATTGCATGTTCCGTAGTCGAACAAATAATGACAGTTCGCCATATTGCGTATTTTTTTAATATTAAGTTTTACGGCCATATTGTGTATATTATCATATCTTAGTTTCAGTGTTTCCACTTTTAGAGATTTTTTCCTCTTTTTAGAAAAAAAAAAACTAATAGTATGTATAGCTTAGAGACATTTTAGGAATTTAGGAAAATTTGGGGTTTCGGAGTTTTTTTTGTAAGTTAGTGAAAGACGTGTTTAGCTTTTTAAATGTTTGATAACAAAATGCAAATAGCAGACAATGAATTAAGAAACCTAGCTCTCATCGAAACCAAGTATTATGGGGTTGAAGTTGAGGAAATAACCTGGAGATTGTGCGGCTGAATTTAATTCACTCCTCCTTATCATACTATAAATTGACAAGACGTCGTGCGCTCCCATTCGCACGAAGGTAATAACCCCTTTTTTATTGTTACGATTTACCAAGGAGTAGTATTCGCTTCCTGTATCTATTTTTCTATCTTCTGATAACATGGGAATCTTCAAACGACGAGTGAATCGGTATTTGTTAGGTGAACGCGTTCCATCATCAACCTCATCATCACTTTGCATCAGGTGAAATTAAAGTCAAGCGCAAGCTTATCTGTAATAAATAAAGGAATGAATAAAATGTCAGCTAAAATTTATTTGAATAAAATATTAAGCTTGAAAGTTATCATGGTAATTTCATGTAATGTAGCAATTTAATCAATACTTCACAGCCTCGCCGTGCCGCGTCCTTGCAAGCACAATCTGGAGAGGCCTTAGCTTACTAGGTTTTACGACAAAGCGCGTCACCACGTTGCATAGACTTTTCGGACGTCACAGCCTATCGTGAACCAACGGGTCGCTAAGACTGATATGCCGGAGTGGTTGCCAGCATCACAACGTGTTATTCTTCGATTTGGATCGGATTAACTAAGTGTTCAAATAATGTCCAGAATCTTTTCATCCACGGCTTTTTAAACGCAGTGAAAACGTTTTAATCTTCCGATGTTATTGTTTCCTCTTTCTTTCTCGTCGAAAATTACGTCAAATGTAGTCAGATAGTCAAAATGGTTATCATTACAAATTAATTATCTTATGGTCATTTAAATAGCAACCATCCTATGGAATGGGATTTCTCAATCAAAATATTAATTTGTTCTTTTTGACGCGTCTATCTCAGGCGAAAATTCAAGTGAATTGTTAAAACCTACACCGATAAATCGGAAACTATACGAACATAAAACACCAATGCTACAGTCACCAAAACTATTACAAACGGGAATGATGTAATGTTAATACGTTTGCACGGTGTCGTGTACAGGTTCCTTAACATCGCCTTGAACTCGAGCGCACGTTAGCGAGGTTCACGGATATTGAGTAAAATTAGGTCACCCGTCAGCTGTTTTATTTTCGTTACATTGCTGTTTTTCGTATTGTTTGACTAATTTTATTAAATAACTTAGATTTTAGACTATGTAGGTTTTATTTATGGTGTATAGTGGTAATACATGCGAAAAATTAAAAATAATCATCAGTCAATTTTTTATTTTTTTTTCAAAAATTTCAGTCCTACTGTGTTCAGAAGCTTGTTCCGATTCTATATTTTCAGTATTAGGGAGTTAAAAAAAAACACCCTGTATAAATAAGCGTAGTTATAATATTAAAGAAAACTCAAATAATGTTAAAAAAAAGTGTAATTTGTATTAGTAACAACTTTTTTTTGTCTGTTTTTTTTTTTAAAGAAAGAGATGTAGTATTTTTATAATAATGTTGTGGGTAGATAATAAAATTCAGTCTTAATCGAACTCATTTTTATTATGACATCCAAGACAATACATAACTAAATCTAGACCCTTTTCATTAGAGATATCCTTATCCTTTATGACGCTTTGTAGTAAGCGTGGTGTAGTCCAAAAAGCAGCCCTTATTAAAACAAATTGTAAATCTGTTCGAATAATACAGAGGGTCCAGTTCCCCGGATGATTCACAAACTACATCCCAAATTCGTCCTTCCACGTTATACAACCTTCCTAAATATGTCAACGGCCGCAGACATATCAAAATTCACGGCGCGTGGCAGTAAAAGTGGTCACCGTCGTAGAAAGTACACCGAAGGTCGCCAGCACACACACGCACGATGTTTGTAAACACATCTATCACACGATGAACCAACGAAAGTACTACGACAGTGGGTAGAGTGGAACGAAAGTCGATCTATAAAGAACTGGTTTGAATTCCTAATCTAACCATTTGTGCCCATATTAGTCTGTTTAGTTTACTCGACTATTCGCTTTCATATTCAATTAGTTAAAGAAAGAAAAACATTTATTTGGCACATAACATACCACACAGAAGGTTAGATGAATCAAGATAGAAACCAACTAAAGCACTTTGTGCTGTGATGATGCGCCCAAGGGAAGTCAGCTCAGCTAATGCCAAGTGACTAGCTGAGCCACCCAGCGCTAATCTTCAGCTGACACCCATTTGTTAAGTCAGCGTGCATAAAACAGCGAGCGAGGACAAAATGCTTTTGGCCGGTAAAAGCCTATAGAACTTCGCCGGGTGAAGAAGGCGAACCCAAGTGCTCAGTCAACGAGTTATGATTTCGATGGCAACGCAAGGCTACCCCCTGTGGGTACGATCCTACCAGGGCGACCAGCCAGGAAACGAACCTAACGGTGATCTACTAGTGTTTCGGAAGCAACCATCTTGGGAAGAAACGCCTAATGAAACCCAAGGCCACGTCAGAGTAGTAAATTAAATGTCCTGCGTGAAGCAACATATTAGGTAGTATATCGAAAAGTTCCGTCCGTTTTTGGAATAAATCAAAAAATCATTGAGAGAATAGTAAGCATAATCAACAAAAAACCTTTTTATTATTTTTAAAATGATTGCTCAAAAATGTTTTTAGATATTCTGTCATACAGACTAAAATACTAAATATACTATTTATATGTAACATATATATGTATGTATATTTGATTGATTTTTTTATTGTTATTTATTAGCTTGATTTTTATTTTTGTACTAATTTTTGTGGAAACTTTGCTGGCTTATGTAACATTTTTTGTGTATATTGTTATCATCTTTATATTGCTGTATGTTTCCCTTTAAAATAAATAAATACAGACGAATTGAAAGCTTCATGCTAATCAAGCGAGGATGCTTAGTATGCACGATGAGTAAACGGTTATAGGCCCGCACCGGCCCCGAATGACCCTGTACGAACAGTTACAATTCACCGGCTGTGACGCAAGTAGAACGGTGTCGTTGAAAGGGAAACCATTGCGCACCGGTTCCTTACAGTCGCAAATAACTATTATAGCAATGTTTATTGCAGTTTATACTCGACAAAACCCGTTCCGAGGGCTGTTTAAGATCTTTTAAATCATTGCGAACCTTCCTCGGTGTTTTCTGCGCGTTGACACAACAAATGGGAGTCAGCTGAAAATTAGCGCTAGGTACCTTCGCTGGCCACTTTTCATACGCCGAGTGAGCTATCTGGCTTCCTTTTGGTGCCGCTTTTAAACACATGTACCCCATGACTATGACCAGGTATAACTAATCTGTTTAGCACCGAGCCTCGCATCCAGACACATAGCATTATCGGTATCAATACAAACTGCTTTAAAAAGCCGTCTAAATATCAGTTAAAATACTACGATTTTCTGAAATCCTGTAACGGCACATTGACCTCACCAGGCCTGGTGGTAAGCATGGTAATGTCCAAAAAATAACAGCAACTTACAACAGTAAAGAGAAACAATCGATAGTCGCAGAGATTGTGTCGACCTGCATAAATATCTCTTCATATTTCGTTTAAAGATTAAATACCATAGACGGTGCAAACGCTCTCGCTGGAATACCATTCCACAGGTCAACAACCCAGCAAAAGCAAGAGTTAGAGAACTTCTTAGTCCTAGCCGAGGTATACACGGGAGTTACCATATAGCCGTGACTTCACAAATCCACAGACGTGGTTCTTTTATGAAAGGGAGAGGGAGGAAAAAGGTTTAAATAACTCTTAAGAACACTCGTTATGATACAGACTGTAGTAAACGCTCAGTGAGGAAATATCTCTGCACAACTGGACCCGTTTTAAGATGCTTAGTAGCGTCTGGATCATTCACAATGCAAACAGCCCTTCGCTGTAACCTATCCAGGGCATCAAGTAAGTACTGGGCAGAACCGTCCCTAACATGCGAACAATATTCCATGCAAGGCCTGACCTGAGCCTTATATAATAGGAACAGTTGATCAGGCGTGAAAAACCGTCGCACCTTGTTCAGGATACCAAGCCTACGTGAAGTCGAGGAGATGACAGTCCCTATGTGATCCCTGAGGTTGAGATCACAGCGAATATCCATACCTAATATACTTAGGCTGTCACGCACAGCAAGCGACATATTCTGGAGAGAGAAGGAACGTACACAATAAAGACATTACCCCAAATCTCTTTTGTTTGTCTTCTTCATAAAGGTTTAAACGCACCTGAACATAAGTGAAAGCGTCATTTCTCATAATTAATGAGTCAGTTAAGTTCGCAGCATAATATTAGCCATTGTCTACCCTTTGCCATAATTCAGGTCATTCTACACTCAAGTGCTCTATGTTTGTTAATTGAATAACAACTTCACTAGTTGTATGCCGTGAAGAAATGTGTCCTGAAGTAATTTACAACGGAATAACTTCTTATAAAACTTAACGTCTTGTGTAAGTGGTTTTTTATTTATAATTTTCTTAAGACTTCAATCACGCATGTTATAATACCAGCCCTGTTTTACTTAAAAAAAATGTAGACTAAATAATAAAACTAAACTAAATATATCTATCATCACGCCGAACCCATGTTGGGGTAGGCAGAGAGAATGGAAGGCCGCTGCTCTATGTTCGTTTTTTTTTTTCATTTATTATCATTTACAAATATCATTGTTACACTTTTTTTTAATATAGCATATAGAAACCACTAAGGTTTGAACGCATTATTTACAAACAGTCCACATTTAGAGTCGCAATTAATGTATGGAACAACGTAAACACATTTCGATTAAGGTGGTCACTATTAATGAGGTCCAAAAAATATTTTTTTAATCTTTGTTTCACATTTTTAACTGAGATATTTTCTCGCAAATTTGAGGGTAATTCATTGATTAGTCGCGGGATCAAAAAGGAGGTAGTTCTTTCCCCATACACGTTTGTTGCACGAGTCGTGCACATCTGCTCACGTGAAACGGCACGAACCTCTCTTGAAAACCTCTTTCGCATCCTGGACATTCATTAGTCCATTTATGCACTCTCGCCGCATCACCCTCTATCAGAACTCTTTTTATTTCTTGTGCGCTGGTAACTCTCGGTCGGCCTCGGCTCCGACTTCCACTCACAACTATATTGTACTAGCTTTCGCCCGCGGCTCCGCTCGCCTTAAGAAGTATTATTGATTAACACGTTGAACGCCGGCCCTTTTTCTCAATACTTCCCGTTCAGGCCGTTTTAATCTCTTTATAATAATAATATAAGCCTTTATTATAGAATATTTTACATACATTTTTTTACTACTCTACTTGTCTGCCGACATAGGCCTCCTCTAAGGATTTCCATTTTCTTCTATCTCTATTTATTTCTTTTTCCGTTTCTGGGATACCATTCCGTAATGTTTCTGGTCCATTTTCGTTTGTTGTCACGCAACATATGGCCTGACCAACGCCATTTAAGCCTTTTTACTGTAGTTTCGACATCTTTAAATTTAGTTTTTGCTTTTGTGATTTGTTTTTTAATTTTATCTTTTAATTTCACACCTAATACACTCCTTTCGATGCCGTTAATCTCTTTATTCTACAATAAATTCTATTTCGAAATATGTTTATCTTATCATTTCTAGTGTTATAAATCTGCGTTTTATCACTTTTTTTGAGCTGGGGGGTCACCGGTGACCCTCACGGCGTTCAACGTGTTAATTAGATATAGTTTTTGCGGCTTTACTTTTGTTTAGCGTGTGTAAAAAAATTAGGGCCTAATCTGTCATAAGGCGCTAAAACTATCAAGCTATTATATTATATTATAGTCGAAAATCTGAGAAGATTTATACAAACTTTCATCCCCTATTTTATCCCCTTAGGGGTGGAATTTATCAAAATCTTATCTCTTAGCGGATGCCTACATCATAACATCTACCTGCATGCCAAATTTCAGCCCGATCCGCCCAGTGGTTTGGGCTGTGCGTTGATAGATCACTATGTCAGTCAGTCACCTTTGAGATATATTTATTTATTTATTTCAAAGGGAAACATACAGCAATATAAAAATGATAACAATATACACAAAAAATGTTACATAAGCCAGCAAAGTTTCCACAAAAATTAGTACAAAAATAAAAATCAAGCTAATAAATAACAATAAAAGAAAATCAATCAAATATACATACATATATATGTTACATATAAATAGTACATTTATATAAAAAAAAAGTACATTATAGAACAAAATTGACTTAGGCTAATATTTTCTTTCTCACCATTCGTTTAAAGGTCCCAAAGGCACAGGACAGTATATCTATATAAATGTAGATATCTTTAAAAATTGATTGATATTCAAAAAGCACCTTAAGATGGCGCGTACGTCTATTTCAAAGTTATTATTACATCTTTGGAAAATCAGCATACTTTCTACCAGGTTCATACCTTAAAGAAACCATGGCACGTAACCGTTCCGGTGTCACAACTGAACCAGACAGTTAACTGATGAAGTCAACAACGCCTACATTGAAACTAAATTGGGCGTTGCACTTTTATGAATCAAGGCGTCAGATGCTGATTACTTTAACAAAAACGATACAGCCAAATATTATCCTTCACAAAATTTCATCAAATTATTAATCGAATTCATGGTAATCATTTTATCACTAATATGATCTTTTAATGTAGCTTTTCAATTATATTACATCATTTTTAGTGTTGTGAGGAGTTATTTAACCTTGTTTCACCCTTCCGAACAGTAGACTTGAGGGATTCTGCTGCCCAGATGGGAGGGAGGCGGTGCTCGGTGTCCGGCGCGCCGCCTGAGAGAGAGGTTTTGGAGGGGTGGATATTTACTCCCACCCCTCCCCCAGAGAGGTAGCCTCAACAAGGCCTTTTGTTCCCTGGGCGTCTGGACAAATTTGGTTTGTCAGGCCCGGGTGGAGCAATCAGAGGGACACCCCGGGGGTTTTTAGTCAGTAAAAGTCTGACACACCGGGGTCGCTGCCCTCACAGCGTCCCTGATGGCCTTATGCAGGATTTTCCCCCGGGATACAAAGAAAAAAACCCTGTTTCACTTGCTCCCTTCCATTAAAGAACCAGGCGTGCGGGTTTGCGGAGTCACGGCTATGACGGAGTGACTAATATACCGGCTAAAGCTAAGAAGTTCTCTAGCTCCTACTTTTGCCGAGGTGTACGAATGGAAACCTAGTTAATTCGATGATTCTGGCGATGCAGCAAAGCGTTGAGAAAGACCTAGGGCATTAATAGGGGTCAGTAATCAGTACCCAGACACCGCATTCGACCTCTCTCTACTTGTGTCGGATCCCCGTGGCATTAGATTAAGAGAGGTTTGAGAGACGGTGCGTTTGTGCAAGCGCTAGCATTCACGCACCTTTTTTTTTTTACTTGGGGAAAATCCTCTAAAGACCGTCCCGGCCGCGAAGGGGGTGGCAGCCGGAGTGTGCCGGACTTTTACCAGCTAAAAACCCCAAGGTGACTACCTCTGCGAATTAGTGGGGACTGCGGGTCCTGTAATCAATTCGCCGCAGCGCCACTACGCCGCGCCTGACAGGCACAATCACGGGGGGAGACGCCGCCTCCCCGATATCACCTAGTATACTTCGGCAGAACGCGTCACAGCGCACCGCCGTCTTCTCGGGGGTCGCTGACCGGTCGCTCAGAGCCCCCACCCTGAACAGCCACAACCCCTGAGGCATCAGCTGACCGGTCGAGGTTCGACCGATCCGCTGGGACTGATACGCCGAGGCGGTTGTCGACAGCCCGGCCAAATATATCCGGCCTTCCCAAATATAACCCGCCAATTGACTGTATCCAAACATTTTCATAAACGAGCTCACCTTCATCGAATGGGGCAGCACTCCAAGCCTACTTATTGTTATTTGGAATTTCGCTGAGACCGAAATCAGCCAGGATGTCATCATCATCATAGGCCCCAGGACCGGCTTGAAACGAATAGAGTTTAAACTATCGCATTTCTACCCGTTATATATCGAGGGGTGAAAAGCTATTTGGTCATCAGTCAGCGCTTTTTCCTGATTTCAAAAATATATACATTACTATATCACGAAAAAATTTCGCTTAAACCAAATAGCCTTTCACCCCTCGATATATATTAGCCAGGTCTTATGCGCAAATTAACTTACTTTAAAATATAGCATAACCAGCTATATTTAAAAGTTGATTTACGCAAAAGACCCGTAAAGGATTTATAGCCCCTGGGGGGTTTTACCCTGTAGGACGATGGGATAGTGCAGTCGATGCCCTCACGGCAAATTTAAAGGTCCTATGCAAGATTTGGCTTGGACTATCAAAAAGAAAAGTTAAAATGCTCACCATTCGATCCCTTTCATCCTCTATAGTGCGGATCAGGTGAGCGAAGTGATGCAAGGAGCGGCTGATCACCCGCTCGTCCTCGGTCATCGAGGCGCCAATGCAGGCGAACTCGAACTGTTCCATGCTGGAGGCCAGCGCGAGCTGGGCGCTACCGAGACCTGCGGGCACCAACAGAGCCTATTAAAAATATCGTAATTAATGTTTTTTACACTGGCTCGACATAGTGACTACAGAGTACCTAATGGTAAGTACAGTGTAGTCCAAAAACGAAAGCGACTATCAAAGGATGAGAATCCATTGATAGTCTACGTCGTCATGTCGGCCCACATATACCACGACTGAAGGTCTCTAGGTATATGAGCTACTGGATATACACAAGCCGATGCCGCAATGCGACAAGCCGAAACTGGTCACTATGACGGGCTTTACACCCGTGTACTGTGTGTGTGTGTGTGTTTTATGTTGAAATGTGTATCGAAATGATCAAAATAACTTGCTTGTTCAGATTTGTATGAAGCAGCAAGGCAGCATGGCCATAAATCTTGCCGACAGTACGAAATGCCACTGAGAAAACTAGTGGTTACTTGCTGCTGCGAAGCATTGGTGCTGCTTTTGCCTGTTGCTATTATTTCGTTACAATATCGCCATAAAAAAACCCTTTTCAGGGTAATTTCTCTCACAATGAATTAGATATCGGCCATTGGATTCGATTTGCTGTGGATTTTGATGTTGTCGGTATTCCATAGTATGAACGCCGTGCCGGCCACACAATCTCCTGGGAGTTTCGCATTCAAAGCTCATTTTCATCAAAATTTGGCGTTTTAGAATGGAAACACTCCATATGGTCATGGTTTTTGGTGGTAGGGCGTTTGCCGGAACTGAGTCATGACCACAGTACACAAGTGTAAAGACCGTCATAGTGACTCACTTTGGCCTGTCGCGTTTCGGGCTTAGCTTGTGTATATCCAATAACTTATATACATACAGACCTTCAGTCGTGGTATATGTGGGCCGACATGACGATGTAGACTATCAATGGATTTTCATCCTTTGATAGTCGCTTTCGTTTTTGGACTACACTGTACTTACCATCAGGTGTACTGTGGTCACTATATCGATCCAGTGTAAAAAAAAGGTAACCCGCACTCATCGCGATCTGTATTAAAAATGACAAATTTGTAGATTTTTTGCAGTATTTGTCGATAATTTTATAATCTGCAACGTTTATTATATTATAATGCAAATATCATTTCTCGTATAGAAAGCGAGATTTTCATGTAAAACTAAAATTCATTACTATTAAACTTGAATAACTTAAAATCCGGCAACAATATCTTATGGAACTTTTAAGCAATCTTTTAATACGTCAAAACAAAGGCTTGAATAAATATGGTTATGCTCACCCCAAAAGTAATATAGCTTCATTATATATTATTATAATGAAAAGATTACGCCACTTTCAGTACTATGACTGGGCTAGTTAGCCTTTATTAAAGTACGTGCGTCAACGTGACGTCGAACCATGTGTAACATTTACATATTCTTACCAATTATGATGATTTTATACTTTTATGTAATTTAATCATCATCACAATCATTAATGATAACAAATCATTATCAACAAGTTCATAATTCATTGATAAATTTAGTATTTTTAAATTGCAAAGTGAAAGTAAAAAATGAGGTTATTCGAAAAGGAACAGAAAACATATTTTCAAGGTCAGTATTGTCATAAACACTGACCACAATATGGTTTGCTTTATTTCGTTATTTATTCTAAGAATACGTGTTGTTTTTGAGGTTGAATTGAATAGGTATACATTTTTAGAGTGGTTGCCCACTGACCGGTACCGATTCCGTGAAAATACGAGCCTAACAAAACTCAGACCGAGTTTAAATATTGTTTTTTGCACTGCCATTGAACTGAATCCGTGAAAACTCGAATCTAAGAGTATGAGCTTGTAATACACAATCATCACAAAGGGTTCGTCAATACTGCAAGAAATTCTACATAGTTCAGAAATCGTTCGGACGCAGTGTTTTTTTTATAAAATAATACTATAGCTATTTCGGTCTGATAATACTCGGATGCAAATTACGAGATGAACGGATAACGAATGCAGTGCGTAAATTACAATACAAATTATTAAAAGAAAGTTTTACGGGTACTTGTTAACGTTAAAAAAATCAGACGAAAATAGACGTCAAAAATAAAACATATTTTTAATCATACTGCCATTAATTAGCAACATTTATGACTCTTTGATAATTTTATCGTTTTTCGGTCTTACATAAATTTACATATTTACTTATATATTATTTTTTTGCGTAATTTTTTTCTTTTTTTGGTAACTAGTCACACGTGCTGACCCGAAAGTTGACCGGCCAATTCATGTCATGTTTTACATCATGCCAGCCTCTGATTATATTAGAGCACAAAATCGGTAACTCTTATTCCATGTAAAATTATTTTATGTGAGTAAAAAGAAAATTAAGATTTTATTTATTTATTTTTTATATTTTCAGGGAAACATATAGCTACATACAAACAACAAAAAATACACAAAAAGATAAAGAAGCTAGTATAGTTTTAAAAAAAAAACAAGCTAAGGGACACAAAGCAATGAGAAAAGATTAACCAAACAATTAATAAAGAAAAAAAAACTGACAATCATTTTTTGAAGACTCCAAACGTACAAGACAAAATATCGACATCATAAAAGCGTGTTTTATTCATATAATGTACTTCCCAGTAAAGCCCGTCGCCCCTTATTCCCTACCATACCGTATCCGGGCTATGTACGACGAATGTGTCAGGCACGGCAGGAACCAACACGGTCTACGGTAACAAGTGAAATAACATTACCACAGCGCTTATCAGCTGGTATTTGTACAATGAATAAATTAGCATGTTTACACTGATAGTGGTATAAAACGTGCCAATGAAAATGAATATTACATTAGAATACACACTACTAATACAATACAAATACAATATCCAGGCGACATCACTAAGAGCGGTGGATATTATACACCCATCCCTCAAAATCTCTTTATCATGGAGCACATCCTTGAATCAGGTATAGGGAATTAGGGATAAAAGGAAAACCTGAGCAGTATTAATACCCCAATTTAGTGTTGTGAGTATCCGGGAATAATAAACGGGTTTAGCTATACCGGCAATCGTAAACAACACCATAACAAGTCAACCGGTCCACAACAGCCGGATCGGATCGAATTCGGCCAAGAAACGCGAAAAACGGTCGAGTGTAAGGCGTGTGGGCAGCCGCTGATAAGGCAATGCGACCGTAAACACAACAAGAAACCGACACCACTGATTCAGATGAACATTGAACCGTTGCGTGTCGTTGCCGCTATATAAGGAATTCCTGTATGACAACTTGTTAAACAAAGAAATGCAAACACATTGCATAATGGAATTTTTCCTATCGGTTTGCCAATCGAGTGAACTTGTTACAAGAACCAAAAAAATAATTAACAGACCTACATTACAATGTTTATGCAATCATCAATCACTACAAACGATCATGAATTAAGTTTGAGATAATGCTCGATAAAATATCAGTGATCACATTAAACCTGGGGTTCCTACACTTTGAAGAAAACAGCACACTCATCAAATCAGAATAATTTAATGGAACCTCATATTAAATTATTACAAATCAAAGACACTGCATTTAAAATCAAAACAAACATTTTCATTAGAAATACTTTAAGGGCAGCTTGCTCCAACAAATGAAATATAATTTATGATTTTACAAAGCGTTATTTAATTAAAGCTGTATAATTCGACCTAAATTATGATTTAAATTTAGCATTTGTTAAAACTGAATGATATTTCCGAGTAAAACAAAAACTACAGCTCAACGCTACACAGCGTTTTATTCAAGTGTAAGCTAGATTTAATTTGTCGGTGCAAGCCGCCCTTAATGGAAAGAAGGAAATTATTTTATTGTTTTATTATTTAATAATTGCTTTATATTTCAGTATTAAGTCGGTTGTATGCATCCTAACTACATAAAAGTAATAGTTTTCCTCATTATATATTTGTGTTATTTCAAAATAAGATTTACACCTAATTTAATCTGTACACTGTAGCATTACTTAACAGTATTTAACAGTCAAAAATAAAAATTAGAGTATAACTGTGAATTCCACAGAAGTTTTGCGAAATGTATTGAATCGCGGACCGACTGACTATTTTGCGGACTTTAAACAACTTAAAGTTTCTTTACTGTTCCTCTGTACATAGCACCCGGACGCCCTCCGGTAGACACTGAGTATTCAGGATTGTGACTCATTTGAACATATTGTCTCGAATCTAGTGCATTATGTGCGCAAATTAAAGGCGGTGACGTGATGCGCTGGCGCAAGGCAACCGAATTGGAAAACAATAGAATTCAATTCGTCGGAGACCCAAAGAAGGAAGGATCCAAGACTTTACAACAATTTTATTTACGTTAACAAAATGAGAGCCCACTTAACGGCAAGCGGTTACTATTGGAGAAAGTTATTGAGCGTATTCTGCTAGCGTTTTGGGAATGACTACCTTGAGAAGACACCGGAAGAAACTAAAGCTAAGTCAGGCAGGGAAAATGAAATATTTCGCGCAACCATCGCGACATCCATCGCTACCATTAGCTGGGCAGTAGACTTGAAGAAGTTTGCTACCTGGAGGTGGAGGCGGCGCGCAGACCGTGAGAAAGTTTTGGAGGAGATACTTTTTACATTCAGTTCATATCGAAACAGAAGTACCGGCATAACTGTGGCATTGTAAACCAGCCCGTCTATTTCTGTTGTAGAAGAGAGAAGATGCAACCAGAATATAAAAGTTAGAAGACGCTAAGCAAAGCCACGTAGAAAGGTCTTGATGAGATTAACCCTAAAAGGCTATTCACTCCCAGGGTCGCTGGAGGAATACGGATCTTCGAGCCTAATTAGTAGCGATTTGAAAGAAACCGTTGGGGTTTTTAGTCAGTAAAAGTTAGATACCGGGGTCGACGGCCTCACGGCGACCATGATGGTCCTATGCAGGATTATCCACCAGTTACAATAAAAGACATCTTTGGACAGTTTCATTTTACTTATCCTTCTGCGACGTCTGCATCGCTTACAAAACGAACAGCTCTGCGCTGCAATCTGTCCAGAGCGTCGAGGAGCGTCATCTCCTAGTGTTTAACGCTTTTTTTTTAACGCTTTCTAATCAGAGACATTAGATTTTTTGATAAACAGGTCACATAAACACAGAGAAGACGTACGCAGGTATTAACGTTCGAGGCAAGACAAGTCTCGGAAGCAGCCACTAATTAAGTGGCTCATTGACACACATACCGGATCACGCAGCCGCGTTCAGCCATTTAGAAACAATGTGAATCACTACGACCGTTCAAAACGAGCCGATTCGAAATCATACTGTCATCATTTTTATTTACTACCGTCTCATTTAGTTGGCGGTGTATATTTTATTTACTTTTACATAGTGGGTTAACATAAAAAACTAGTACAGCTAAACAAATACAAAACAATTTCATAATTGTAAATCAGGTTTCCTATCTCACTTCTTCTTTGGCTAAATTGTTAAACATGTTTCCTGTTCCACCATCAGAATATCTCTTTACCAGCTGATCCGGCAAACGTTGTTTTGCTATATAAATTATTGTAATATCTTCTAAGATGTTCATTGAAATTAAGTGATGTCAAAGACAATTTTGTTCTTAATTAAATACTCTTATTCAACAACACATTTATTTGGATAAAGATTAATATTATTACGTTGATACAACTCTAAACAAATAATGCATTAATTTCGACCAAATTCGATTACCATAGAAACGGTTCTAGTGAGTTAATCTTAAAAGATAGACATATACTGTCGCGGACATTTTTTTAGATCATTTTAAGAGGAATAATTCTTTCATACATATATTTTTGGTATCTTGAACCGTTTTCGCAGCGCACGCAATGGAAGCGTTCAAGGATGAATACTTTTCCCCGTTTTTACCACATTTTCCATTATTTCTTCGCTCCTAATAGTTACATCGTGATGTTATAGCCTAAAGCCTTCCTCGATAAATGGTCTATTCATCACAAAAAGAATTTTTCAATTCGAACCAGTAGTTCCTGAGATTAGCGCGTTCAAACAAACAAACTCTTCAGCTTTATAATATTAGTATAGATTATATTACGTTTTATGACTCTGTATACTAGTCCTTTGGAACCCATCGTGAGTATTTCAGTCGACTCTGATTAACGTCAAAACCGACAACCCACGCGACGCACTCCACCTCACCCCATTAGAAAAATCACCGATTCCCCACAGCACTCTGTTATCCGTGTATCTTGTCACTGTCTATATCCACAATAACAGTCAGTTCAGAAGACCACGACAGAGACTACTCAGTAATCCGCAAACAAAAATAGAAATAGCAATAAAATAACAGCATTTAAATAGCACCGTGACGTCCGCGCAATTGATTCCCCTGAGCGTCGGCTGAAAATCAGCGCTGGATGGCGCGTGCAGCGTCGCCCAGCACACGCTGAGCCGAGTGCTCTTTAAGATGGGTAGCAGCACACAGGATACATGATGTGATGTTATGTATTCTTTCATTGTTGTTTTTATATAAATATGTTTGTTGTGTGTTGTTATCTTTTGGCTCAATAAACTTTTTCTTTCTTTCTTTCTTTCTTTTAATCCTCCGATAGACGAAACAGTCACGTGCACCCGCGTTCCAAGCTTGGGCGTCAATCCGGTATGTCTCAATTAAGGGTATAGGGTGGAAAATGTAACTTCGAGCCTCAGAGGAAAACTCCGCGGCGCTTTTGTCTGCCTGTGTCCACAGGTTGTGTCACCAAGTATATTCTTCGCGCATGATACTCCTTAAAGTATTTATAATAAGTATACCATCATTTTATGTTTTGTGGCTGTTGTGACCAACTGGACAAAGGACCAGTATCCATGCGCGACAATGTGAATGGTCGCAGGTTCGAATCCCGGCACATGCCTGTGTATTTTACCAGATTAAAAACGGGTTTAAGCACCACCTGCTCACGGGTGAAGAAAAACTTCGTGAGGTAAACCGCATGATATCTAATAGAAATGTCATGCGTACTAGTGCTGCGAGAACGAGGATCAGCTGAGGTACCGGTCACGATGGGCGCGACATATAAGTGCAAAGTGGATACAATCTTGAATGTATCTCTGTTCACCCCAAAAGGGATATAGCATGAAAATATACACATATATGTCATTATACCATATTTTAGCTGAGCAAGTATAACAAAAGATTTAGATATTTTTAAATTTACATCAATAACATTTAATATTCAAGGCATTATGTCAACAGAAACCAATTAAGATATCTCACAAAGCCATTATCTGAGTAGTGAAGGATATTCCAGTTCGAAAACAAAACATATACAATGTGTTCATTAATAGAATAACAATGAATGATCCATCTTTAATGGATAGGTACATAATATTAAGTATCCAAATAATGCATTCCTGTTCCTAATTAGGCAGCTCATGAATATACTTTTTATATAACCATGCTGCCTTGGAATTACATGTATTAATTTATAAAACAGTAATCTAAATATAAAAACTTAAAGGTGACTGACTGACTGTCATAGTGATCTATCAACGTACAGCCCAAACCACTGAATGGATCGGGCTGAAATTTGGCATGCAGGTAGATGTTATAACATAGGCATCCACTAAGAAAGGATTTTGATCTATTCTACCCCCACGGGGATAAATTATGGGATGAAATTTTGTATGAAACTTTGTCAATTTTGTCAAGTTTTAGCACCTAATGACAGATTAGTTAAGAATATTGTATACAAAGAAAAGTAAAGCCACAAAAACTATACCTAATTAATAATAATACTTATTAACGCAAGCGAAGTCGCAGGCACAAGCTAGTTTATTATAAAATAATAGGCAAGCAGCTATTAGCTGGTGTTTTCAACTATCACATATTGTTTAGTACTGTGTTGACCATAGGCTAAACTATGATTGAGGTGAGAGCCATCTATCCAGTCTAATTTTGAAACTATTTGTTGATGGTGTCAACAATGTCCTGAGTAAATTTATTACATACATGTAATACTTTGTTTATTGAGTAAGTAGTTACCAATTGGTTTTCAAGCTTCAATGAACCAGCTGTAGACCATTCACACAAGGAGCATGGGGATGACCATTGATTTGAAAAATATTACATAGCAGTTATATTGCAACAATATTGCAGCAGTTATTTTTTAAGGTACTTAAATAAAATTTATTTATTTTATAATATTTATGATTTCATATTGTATTCTCTTCAACAGAAAGTCCAAGACTGATTGTTGTTAGATGGGTGTGTATGAGTACTCTATTAATTAAATTAAACAAGAGATCAGGACCTTTGAAATGTATTCTATAAACAGAAAAGGTTTCATTGAAACAAATTGTCTCCATAAATTCATTTTTAATGCATATGGTGGTTTACAATCTAAGTTCCCTTCATCTGTTGACTTCATCATTAGTCATATGCTTTAAAAAATTGTATTTAATTGGTTCTCCATCAAAGTAATTCCTACTCAAAAAAAGCAATATAGCAGGATACGTAAAATTACCAGTTGTTTCCACTATTTGTTTAGTAATCATTCATCAGAAATGTATTTGTTTATTTATTATTATGCAGGCAGTTGAAACAACAGATAAATGCCGATTTCCTACTATTTCACTTATTTTTCATTATTCATTTTTATAATCGAATAAGTATGAGAAAATGGGCTGGACATTAGACCAGAGAAGGTGACACAGTAACAGATGCCTAATATCAAGAATATGGCTACGGTGGCTTAGTGGATAAGGAACATATTCATGTGTGGCAAAGCGAGGTATAGGTTTATATCTCAGCACATACTTCTAGGTATTTCCAGACCAAGTACCGTAGTAGCAAGTAAGTGGCATTTAGGCACCACATGCTCATTATGGAAACCATGATGAGGAAACGTGCATGGCATTTAATAGAAATGTCAAGTGTAGGTGCCCTGAAAATGGTGATCAGCTGCACTACTGTTCGGAACGCTGCACACTGACTGCCCACAGGATACAACATATAAATAAAAAGTGGATAAAGCCACTAATATATCTTGAAAGTTGCTCAGGCTTGTTTACATATTATTGGCATGGATTTAAGAATGGGAAACAATAAAAAGAAGTGTCTAGAAACATGTGAAATGTCCTATTAAAACATGTCTGTAACCCTGTAAAGCCACAGTTAAAACCAAAGTATGTAAAAAAAGAGCATAAAAATTTAAATTTTAATAGCCAACACAGGAAACACTTAAGTTTACATATGTAATTACGCAATTTTATACTTTATTTACAAATATAGAAAAAAAGCATAAACATCTCATTCAACTTCCAATATACCTTTATGCAGTATTGAATTATTTAAAATGTAATGCTCAATTTATTTAATATAAAATACCAACTTGTCCTACAATCACTATATTGTTTTATAAATAACTATAATATATTACCAATAGTTTATTAATACCTTTAACATTTATAATTATAATTTCAAATTCATATCAAATAGAAAAATAAATATCTTCTGAGCTCTTTTAGAACTCTAATCATTATAAACAGTATGTGTAGATTAGATACAACAATTACTACACATATTTTAGTGAAGAACCCAAAGAAAATAATATTATTATCAACCAGTTTCCTCCCACTGCATGGTAAAGGCCTCTTTTTCGTTTATCCACTAAATTGGTGCAATCTATGGGAATTAGTTTGAAAATTTAACACTGCACACTTGTCCAATGCGGGCTGGTAGGTGTAAACTGTGTGCAGAGAAGGTGAGTGCAGCTGCATACTTTACAACACATCAGTATGATGAAGAGGGAGCCATTATTTTATTTTGCCTAAGCCTTAAGGCTAAAGAAAATAATAAACAGTTTAAATTTTCTGAACAATCGCTAATTAATGTGAGTTACTTTGTTTAAAAAAATATTTTTGTTCTTGTATTAGACAAAATGTAGAAATCTTTCAAGGAGCAGCAATTCAATAATTTATACCAGACTAGTAGACCTAGCCTGGCTTTTCCCCGGTGCAATTTATATTAAATATTGGCAGATTTTCAAAGAAACTTTCACTCCCTATTTCACCCTCTTAGGAGTGGAATATCAAAAATCCCTTAATAGGTGCCTACACCATAAAAAGGACTTAATGTAAAAATATATATTTTAGCTTCAGTAATTTAGACTGTATAATAATGATGTCTTTAAAGACAAATCTTTATATATGTATAGATTTCACTTGATGCTTGACAGAGTGGAATTTTTTTACTATAAGTCAATTAAGAATTTGTTCTATGAAAGTTTATATAGCATTGTAAATAATAATAACTCAAAAAAGAGATACATTGTTACACTATATCCCTCACAGAGTAAGTAGAGATATATTACTGGCTGTATTCACTTTATAATTATGTGTTATACCCAATGTGACCAGTAGCCAAGCTGATTGCCATTCTCAGGCCACAAATTAATATATGTAAAGACTTATTGCTGTGAT
This sequence comes from Automeris io, assembly GCA_036320925.1. Lineage (NCBI taxonomy): Eukaryota > Metazoa > Arthropoda > Insecta > Lepidoptera > Saturniidae > Automeris > Automeris io. Next base: position 12,161,437 of record JAUDJH010000019.1, on the reverse strand, counting down.
ATGCAAAATTATTGATGACACTGCATATTTTTTTTAAAAGCAGTTGCAAATGACTACAATTATTAAACTATACTTCTTTTCTGTGTTCCTCAATTTTCTTATAAAGGATTTAATTACATAGACATATACCCTGAACTGTTTTTCCTATTATGTTGACATCATTGTGTTTAGGGAAAAATAGCATGTTTAATTCATATTCTAATCAACTTGTGAGATTTCTTCTAATTATATGTGCTACCAAAACAAACTTCTTTTTGTGTATTATAGTTTTTTATTCTGTCCTATAGTACTAAGGAATAATACAATTATATTTTTTAAAAATCCAAACATGAAAAAGTAAGCTTGATTTTTATTGAAACAAACTGAAAGGGAAATTTTAATGACATCTGGCTCCTAAAACACAGGTATTGCGAGTATTCTAGCTACCAGTGAACCATTGTAATGCTAAAATTGTATATGTGAAACAATAAAGAGTACATTTATTATTTAAAGCATATGATTGACAACAAGAATTTAAATTTATCTAACATACATGTTCACCTTAATTGGAACAAGAAAATATAAATATCATATTTAAAATCTTAAAATTCCATGTACAAGTACAGAATGAGTTTAATTGATAAGAACATACTCATTGAATGGCCAGCAATATTTACAGAGCTTGTTATCAGAATTTAAATTGTATATGATAACTGTTGTGTAGCCTGCACAATATAACTCAAACAGGTATAGTAGTCTTTGTTTAGCGACCTTGCAGCTTTCAAGCGCTAGTGAAGGGCACACTTACGCTTAGCGGCTTGCACGACATCCTTAACTTCTTTTATGAGGCGCTTGATTTGCTGGCTCGTTCGATCGAGCTCTTTCTCGTGCCGTTGGAGGTTTTCGCGAAACTGCGGGCTGTCCGCAAGGCACTCGGTGAACTCTAGAGGCTGGAGGCCCACGCCCATCGTCACGATCCTCTATCCCACGGTCACAGCACCAAGCACTTTCACCGAACACCCGCCGCCGCGCGCATTTCGGGCCCGGTCACACGCCCAGGACGAATTTAATTCGAGATTTTATCACCACAAATAGATTTAATAATATTACGATTTGTGATTTTGTGTAAAACAAAAGTTCTATCTTCACGAGCGAATAACTGCTGCGTAGCCGTCAAACTGTCAAACTGAATGACTGTATTACCACAAAAAATTGTAATATCTACCATTTTAATCAAATGCTGCTAATATTGAATAATTTAAGTGAAATAGTAGATTCTACTGTTTTATTTATTCTTTAAAAAACGGAGTTTTATCCAATTTAAGTTAAGTATCATAAAAATATTTACGTATTCAGTGAAAAAAAGGCGTCTCGTGTAAAAAAATTTACAATATTAGAGTCAAAGAGAATATAATAATAAGAGACAGCATTTAGAACGTCAGAGAACCAAAGTTGTCGACGTGACTCACCGTATTAGCAAGCTGAAGTAATAGTTGGGCAGGCTATGTATGCTGAAGAATCGATGGTCGTATGAGCAGACGGCTTCTTGTGTGGAGACGGCGGATCGGCAGACGTAGTGTGGGGCGAACAATTTGAAGAAATCCTAACCGCAAGCAAAATAATTTATCTCGGGAGATGAAGATAGCCCCTAGAACCATGTCGAGTATTTTAAAAGATGACTTAGAAATTGTAGCCTATAAGAGATGTCTGCACGACTGGTCATTTCTTACCTGATAATTTAAAAAAGAATGGGGTGGTAATATCAAAACAAATACGCCCGCAAGGAGGTCACAGAAAAAAAATATTTACGGATGAAAAAATTTTTACAATCGAGCAATATTTTAACAAACAAAATGACCGTATTTATGCTGACAGCTCTAACAAAGCTTCAAAGCTTGAGAAGTAATAGTCGGATAATTCCGACTCCAGTGGTGAATTGATGGGATATTAGCTATGAAGGAGTGACAGCCATATTTTATGAAAAAGGTATCAAAACACCGGCGCAAGTGTATAAAGATACATTTCTTGTGAAAGTAGTCGAGTCCCTTAACAATACTATGTTCAATAACCAAGAATGGTCTTTTCAGCAAGACTCGGCGCCGGGTCATAAAGCTCGATCCACCCAATCTTGGTCAGAAACAAACGTTCCGGACTTCATCAGAGCTGAAGACTGGCCGCTAACTAGTCCTAATCTTAAGCCACTGGATTATGATTTATCGTCAGTTTTAGAGATTAAGGCTTCCTCTAAACGCCATGATAATTTGGAGTACCTAAAACAATCCATACGATTGGCAATGAAGAATTTTACCATAGAAAGATTGCGTGCTGCTATTACTGGCCTCAACGTTTAAAGGACTCTATTGCAGCCAATGGGAACTACTTCGAATAAGCTTTATATATTTTAATGGTTTTATACTAAGATGTCATTATAGGTTTTATATTAATATATTAAACTAACACACTTTAACAGTAATAAATGTAACATAGAAGAAAAAAATGTTGTTTTTCGTTGTAATCATATTTATGGGAAGACCTAAGGGCAAGACTAATTATGTTTGATGTTTCCTTAACACAATGTTACCACGAACCTTTCGAATCGGGTCATTTCATAAGGATTGCTTTGTACATACAGCAAATAAATTAGCAAGTTTAATAAACTAACAAAGAATTATTGAAAGGTTATAAACCATTTTAGGATTTTTAAATAACACGTCCATTATTATATAAAATGTATATTACAAAAAACGTTACAATTCAAAACGTTTTCTGATAAGTGTAACCTATGAGGAAGGCTTGACACTTTTGCTCATGGCATCATGTGGTGTTTCATCTTCAGATGTCTCTTCAGAATCTTCATCTTCGTCATCATCATCATCATCTTCAGATTCGGAGCCCGAGTAGGAATAATCACCACCTTCAGCACCGCCTTCATCACCTAAACAAATAATAATATCAGTACACCAGGGACAGAGAACTCTAAATGTTGTCAGTGGAAAATGGTAAAATGTGTTATACTATTTTTTTGTCTGATACCAATATTTTCATAGAACACTGACAAAAATCAATATACATATAAACCCTGCATTGAAAAAAAAACCTGCAAATATCCCAATAGGTTATCCAAATAGGAGTGTTTTTTTACTTAAAAATTACGCTTTGGATAAACTAGAATCAGACCAAAGATGGTTGTGTAATGAACACAAAATACTGCAGATTTTCTTGTAATTTTGAAATGGCATCATCAATGTAAACTTAAGAAGCTTCTAGATCACTGATTTTTTTAATGAATGAAGCAATAGGGAGTAATTGTGTGTAGTGAGTACAGTGAGTTTGAGTAATTCAGTAGCTGAAATAAGAGAGTTGAGTACAGTGAGTAAGTTACCTCCATCGCGATATCCGGAGTATCCATATCCCGAATACCCATCGCCGTCCTCATCATCCGCCTGGGCCGTTCCCTGCCGGCCGTAGCGGTGAGAGCGCGCTGTTGGACGAAACAAACCACATTTCGTTATAAATGTCCACTTGAAAGTCCATGGGCATAATAGTATCCATAAGAACACCTTTAAAAATCAGATATTTTTAATATTATTGTATAAACGAATATTGAAAAACGAAAATGTTATATATATATCAGAGGAATACATAATCTACAATAAACTATAAAGGTAATGTAAAATTCAAGAGCTTTCGAAATATCATATTGTCACTTGTAGCGTGCACTCTGCCGATCCACTCTCGCGGACGCCGTAATGGTTGTACGGATCGCTTGCGCACCGTCCGCGGTGGACGGTAGGAGGGAGATCGTGTGACGTCTCTCGATCGGCCGCGCGCCTTACATACGGACGCTCGCATTATTATTGCTGTTATATGTAATTTTATGTTTATTTTAAGTATCTGTGCATTAAACGTATTTGTGGTGAACTCTGTAGTGTTTTACTGCCTTTCAAACGTTATACACTTTTTTTTATATTAAAAGCTAGTTAAAATTTAAATGATCTTAATTGACAGACCATTTTCTATGTTCAAAATAGGAAATAAGAAACCTAAGATATGGCTTTAATCAGAGATGGGCAAAATGTAATCTGATTAATGATGAATGATTACAAAATGTAGCCATAATTTTAATTTTCTTGCTCTGTAATCGTGATTAAATCCATTTAAAACATTAAGAAATCATAAATGTGTATACAATCTGGGATTTTGTAGTGTTTAAAACATAAATGAGCAAAATGCAGTCATATTAATGGTAAAAAACATAAAATGTAATCATTAATCATTTTCATTAATCTGATTACATTTTGCCCATCTATGGCTTTAATCACAATTACTAATAAAAGCTTTTTAAGGGACTGTGGCCATTGCCTGAGAAACCATAGATCATAGTGAAGTGGAGCTCAAAGGTCTGGCCTTAATATACTGGCAAATCCCACCCTACAGTATCATAAACTTTTTACAATGCTTTTAAATACTTACTGGACATGCTGAGGTCAGTTGTAATAGCTGTAGGGTAGGAGCACTTGGGGCACGGCGGAGCTGCTCTGCGGTCAGACAGCTTAACGCCACGTCGCCTCACATGCTCCTCGCAGAAACAGGTCTTGCAGCGAAGGCAGGAGTACTGTCCCAGTCGATTGCAGGACTGACCTGGTATAACAGACAACATATTAGAAAGAAAACATTATGGAGTAAAGAATTCAATTAATATAACCATCAGGATTAGCTGTTTTTTTTTGTAATGTGGGGGCAAAATTCTGAATAGTACCATCAGGACCACCACTGTTATGGCAGGGATACTGGTGTGTCAAACTCTTAGTGACTAACATGATTTTAGGATATTTAAGGTTTTTTTTTTTCTAAATAAATAAAAAAAAACAAACTGCAAAATAAGTGTTAAATTATATTTTAACATAAATAATATTGGTCAAATTAAAACATAAACTCGCCACACTGAAAATGCTATCAACATTATAATGTGTCAAATGTTCATTCCGTTTCCGTAGCAATGCCTTCTTGCTATAAAGATTGTGTTCAATTAACTATTAATTATTATAATACAGTTCATTATTCTAGCACTGCATTTTTATTTTAACATGCAGTAGCGAAGTGGTCCTTCGAAAATAATAAAGATAAAGTGTCAAATATACACTTCTTCAGAAAAATCCTGCGCCGGCGCGGCTACGCCGCCACTATAGTGTCGATTTGCAGGTTTGTAAAAAATAATAACTTTGTTCAGTACAAAAAATATACAAAGAGTGTAGTGGATCATGGCAGAAATATTAAGGCGATTGCGTCTCGAACGAGCGCATTTAAAAGGCACCATTACACGAATAGAGCACTTTGTAGGTGACTATAAAAATTTAAAAGGGAAATTGGAATCATTAGAAGCAAGAAAAGACAAACTCATGGCAACGTTCTCACAATATGAAAAATTACAAATAGACATTTTACTATTAGATGAAGAGGATGACGAAAAAATAGAAACTTTAGAAGAAAAATACTATAAAATATCGAAACTAAATGCGGCTATAAATTGTTTAACTACCATCACGATTCAAAAAACTAGTACAACATCTTCCAAATTGCCAAATCTAGAGATACCTACATTCGACGGAAAGGATTTTACGAAATATATACCATTTATTAATGTTTTCTTAGCAGTCATAGATAAGGATATCTCACTTTCAGACATCCAGAAGTTGGTATATTTACGAAAATTTTTAACTGACCAGGCATTAGCAATTATAGTCAACTTGCCGCTTGTCACTGAATCATATAAGGAAGCATTGGAAATTTTAAAAAGGCGTTATGATAACAAATCCAGATTAATCACCAATCACATAAGTACTATATTAGATATACCGTCAATGCAAAAAGGTACTTCAGTGGCAATCAGAGCCTTTGTTGCAGAATTTCAACAACAGCTGGCAGCTTTAAAAAACTTAGATCAACTTATCAAACAATGGGACATGCTCCTCATTGCTATATTATCAAAAAAGTTAGACAAGTACACAAGTAGGATTTACCACCATGAGAAGAGTCAGGATGAGTTACCAACTTTGGACAGTTTTATTGCATTTTTGGAAAAACGGGCTACCACATTAGAAGACAGCGGTGAGCACAGCAATACAGATAATATTAATAACACATACAAAAAACCAAATAACAAGGTTATTAACTTAGGTATGAAAAATTTTAAAAGTTGTTTATATTGTAAGGCTGACAACCATGCTATACATGGTTGCCCAGAATTTAAAACAGCCTCCATAGATAACCGCATTAATTTTGTAAGTAAAGAAAACTTATGTAATATCTGTTTAAAATTACATTCTGGGAAATGTAAATTTCACTTTATATGTAAACATTGTAAAGGGAGTCATAATACACTTTTGCATAAAGCTGACATAATGGAAAGTGATGTCTCGGTTGCACTACATTCAAACATACAATCTAAACATATTATTTTGCCCACAATAAAGGTAAAATTATATGATCGCTATAACCGTGAATTATATGTAAGAGCTTTGCTTGATTGTGGTAGCCAGGCATCATTGATTACCACTTCACTTGCTAAAAGATTATGTTTAGTTCCCATAAAGCATAACACTAATATTATTGGCATTGGGAATACAAATAATTTTATTAAAAAATATGTCAATGTTAATATTTTTTCACCAATTAATGATATAAATTTGAATGTAAAATGTCATGTGGTTGACAGCATTACAACAATTTTACCTCAACAAAAAATTAATCTATCATCAATTAAAATTCCGAAAAATATCATTCTTTCAGACAGTGATTTCTATGTGCCTGCTGAAATTTCGCTTCTATTAAGTGCAGATGTATATTTCAGTATTTTGTTAGATGGACAAATTAAAATTCCCAATGGGCCGGTTTTACAGAATACAATGTTTGGTTATACTGTGGGTGGTAGTGTTATCAGTTACTCTGATAACAATAGTTTAGTATCAAATTTAGCTATTTGCGACACCCTCAAGTTAGAAAATATAATGGAACAATTTTGGCTTTCTGAAAAAGTTCCAGAAGCTTTTATAAAAACCAAACCTGAGTTTCAAAAAGCTGAACAATGTTTTCAAAAATCAGTTACCCTTTCTAAAAATGTTTTTTCAGTAAGTATGCCTCTGGTATCAAACCTAAATGAATTACAACTTGGGGATTCATTTTCAGTAGCCTTACAAAGATTTTTATGTTTAGAAAAAAGGTTCAAAAGGGATCCATTATATTTAAGCAAGTACAAAAGTTTTATTGATGAATATATTGCATTGGGGCATGCCAGGATTGTGAATATTAGCTCATATGATATTCAAAAAGGTCCTGTTTATTTTTTGGCTCACCATGCAGTCATAAATGATCAAAGCACTACCACAAAGCTTCGTGTAGTGTTTGATGGTAGCATGCAATCAAAATCTAAAATTTCTTTAAATAATGTTTTGCTTAATGGTCCAGTTGTACAAAATGAACTATTTGATATTTTATTATTATGGCGTACTTATATTCATACACTTATCTGTGATATAAAAAAAGATGTTTCGTTGTATAAAAATTAATGAAAATCAAACCTGCTTACAGAATATACTATGGCGTGATCACCCTAGCAAATCCATCAGGTGTTTGCAGTTGCAAACCATAACATATGGTTTAAAGACCTCAACCTTTTTGGCTACTCGCTGCCTTATTGAGCTAGCCTTGAGATATCAGGATAGGTACCCTCTGGCTGCACAGGTTATGAAATTAAACACATATGTGGATGACATCATATGTGGTGCGGACAGTGAGGTAAACCTTATAGAACTTAAAAAGCAGTTGATTGATTTATTAGAGCTTGGTAATTTTAAGTTGCACAAATGGTGCTCAAATACTCCACAAATACTTAATGACATTCCAAGTGAGTATATAAATTTAAATTCCTTTGATATAAACAAAAACAACATTATTAAAACATTAGGCTTACAGTGTGATGTTTTAGCTGATAAATTAACTTTTACTTGTCCAACTATAGAGGACAACAATAAATTAAACACTAAAAGAAATATATTAAGCTTTATAGGTAAAATGTTTGATCCCTTGGGTCTCATAGGGCCTATAATTATTACTGCAAAAATTTTTATGCAACTATTGTGGTCATTAAAGGTTGACTGGGATACAAAATTATCTCAGTCACAACTTGAAATTTGGAATAAATATTTATGTGACTTAGCTATGATGAGTACACTGTCCATTTCAAGATGTATTATTTCTCAATCAATAACTTCTGCCGAGTTAATAGGTTATGCTGATGCATCACAAAAAGCATATGGTTGTTGTCTCTATTTAAGAACTTTTAATGGTGATGATTCGGTTAAGGTAGAACTTTTATGTTCTAAATCTCGTGTAGCACCTTTAAACAGGGATTTAACAATTCCAAAGCTTGAGTTAAACAGTGCACTTCTATTAGCACAACTCTCCTCTAAGGTTTATAAAACATTGAGTACTAGATTTAACTTAAAAATATTTTTGTATAGTGACTCACAAATAGTGCTTGCTTGGATAAAATCCAAAAATATTAAATCAAATCCATATGTATCAAATAGAGTCAACCAAATAAATAATTTAATTAGCAATGCCACTTGGGCTTATATTCAGACTGCTTGCAATCCTGCACATTTAATTTCACGTGGTATAACACCTCACAAGTTAGCATCATGCAGCCTTTGGTGGCATGGTCCAACTGATTTATTAAATAAAAATTTCAAACATGTTGAGTCATTATATACTTTGGCTATCTCTTATATCACTGAACCAGAAACTATAGTTAATGTATGTAGTTTGAATGATAATTGTGTTATTTTAGAATTAACAAATAAATTCTCACGTATCGATAAATTGCAACGAATTGTTGCTTATATTTTACGATTTCGGCACAATATTAATAAAAGTTCTATTAAAATAAAAGGTAATTTAACTCCAGACGAACTTAATGATGCACTGATGCTTATAATTAGTTCTACTCAGAGAAAATATTTTAAAATAGAGATAGGGCTCTTACAAAAACAATTGCCTATTAAGACAGGGCTATCTAATTTATACCCATTTTTAGATTATAATGGTTTACTTCGTGTTGGAGGTCGTCTCCAAAATGCAGAAAATTTAACCTACTATAAAATGCATCCTATAATTTTGCCTAAAAGTTGTCATTTGACAAATATTATTATACACAAGGAGCATTTGCGACTCCTACATGCAGGAGCCAAATTGGTACTCGGCTCACTTACTCAAACATATTGGATAGTTAGTGGCATGCGAGAAGTCAAAAAGATTGTACACCATTGTATTAAATGTGCACGGTTAAAGGCTACGGCCTCCAAGCAGCTGATGGGTTCGCTACCAGCAGAAAGAATTACTGCAACACGTCCTTTTCAGGTCGTAGGGGTTGATTATTGTGGACCTTTCAATTTAAAGGTTTCTAGATTACGAAAACCCTTGATTACAAAAGGCTATAAAGCAGTATTTGCTTGTTTTGCAACAAAATGTATTCATTTAGAACTGGTTAATAATCTTACAACAGAAGCTTTCCTGTCATGCCTCAAACGTTTTATTTCCAGACGTGGTATGCCTACACAGATTTTTAGTGACAATGCTAAGAATTTTAAAGGGGCTTGTAATCAATTAAATAAATTGTATGAGTTGTTTTCTTCTAAAACTCACTCAGATATTGTAAATAATTATTGTGCATCAAATTATATAAAATTTCGTTTTATACCAAGTTATGCTCCAGAGTTTGGTGGCCTTTGGGAGGCAGGTGTTAAAAGTCTAAAGTTTCATTTAAAAAGAATTGTAGGTAATATTAACTTAACATTTGAAGCTATGTATACAGTAATATGTGAAATTGAAGCAATACTAAATTCCAGACCTTTGCTTCCTCTAAATTCAGATATATCTAGTTTTGAATATTTAACGCCTGGCCACTTCATCATAGGTAAACCTATGATGAGTTACCCTGAACTGGATAAAACAACTATACCTATACATAGAATAAAATTTTGAGATATGTGTACAAAAATAAAACAAGATTTTTGGAATGTTTGGTCCAAAGATTATCTTACTCAATTACAGTCTAGACCTAAATGGAAATATTCATATCCTAATCTTAAGGTAGGAGATCTTGTCATTGTTCGCAGTGACAACACTCCTCCTTTCTCTTGGCCTATGGCCAGAATTACAAAGGTAATCCCTGGACCAGATGGTAGGGTTAGGGTTGCTGAAATAAAAATTGGCAACAAAATATGTACACGCTCATTTAGAAAATTGTGTTTACTACCAGTTGCTTAAAGTTATTATATTAAGTTGTTTGTTAATAATACCGTATGTTAGAATAATTAAATTTTGCCTTCTTTGTATAAATATTGCAGAGTCAAAGTTTAAGTTTTCTTGTTTTTTATTATGTGTTTCAATTAAATGTAAAATATTGTAAGTACATAAAAATTTAAATAATATATTTATCATTAAAATATGCTGATTGTAAATTAGTCATTATAGCTTTGTACATTGCGTGTGGCCCAACTATGTTAAATTATATTTTAACATAAATAATATTGGTCAAATTAAAACATAAACTCGCCACACTGAAAATGCTATCAACATTATAATGTGTCAAATGTTCATTCCGTTTCCGTAGCAATGCCTTCTTGCTATAAAGATTGTGTTCAATTAACTATTAATTATTATAATACAGTTCATTATTCTAGCACTGCATTTTTATTTTAACATAAGAAAATCGCCGAATTTTTACTATAACTAAAATCATTACTAAATATTAATAGTGAAGAAAATACACACACATTCCACACACATATGAGTGCAAACATAAATTGATCTGTCATCACGCCGATTCCCTATCATGGTCAGCAGAAAGAATGATACGGTACATATTTTATGTCTGCAATCATCTTTTATTTCCTTCACTTTTATGAATCTCTTCGAGCACTCTGGATTTACTACAGAAAACACTTACACTTGTATGTCTCAGACTCCAAAACTTGACAGGACGCCTGGTGCTCAAACTGGTCATCCTCACACAAGAATCCCTGACAGAAGCAGCAGCGGAACACGCGCCCGCCGTGCTCCCAAACTCCTGGAATGATGATCAATACACTTAGAGTAATATTAACTGAATCAACCAAAAATACTTGACAAACAAATTAAATATCTTGAATTTTTTTGAATCCTGGTCTTTTTACCTTTATTTCTCAATTATATGGATTAATCTAATAAAACACACAATTAATATATACAAGCATAAGGAGTGAAATATTCATGATAAAGGATCTTTCTTCACCTTGCATAACTTAAGAGGTGGTAATGATACTCATATGTTAAGGGAATTTTAAGTTAACTTTTAAAACGTCAAAATCAAAGGCTTTGTACTTTTCAGCCATTTTTTAAGGAATGGTTGGCCCACTCTTTTTTATTATATTATTCAGTGGGCACACTGGGTGATGAGTTCACATGCCTCCTAGTGGCCGGAGCGTGGACCCCGATTGCAGATTGCTACACAGTCATGTAACTAAATATAATATATATCATGCAAATATTACATAAGGTACATTCATGTTTCATCAAAATAATGTTGCTGTTCTTAATGTAGTTAACCTTTGAGGGAATCAAATACATGGTAATCAATTTACTTGCCTCTCTCACATTCCAAGCAAACTGCATCCATTAGAGGACAAGTACAAGCATGGGAGGTGAGGCACTTGCGTCCGTGGCACACCCAAGCCTCACAGAAGTCACATATTGCACCCTGCAAGCAGAATTTGTTATTATCTATACTAATATTATAAAGCTGAAGAGTTTGTTTGTTTGTTTGTTTGAACGCGTTAATCTCAGGAACTACTGGTTCGAATTGAAAAATTCTTTTTAAGTTTAATAGACCATTTATCGAGGAAGGTTTTGGGCTATATAACATCACGATGCAATTATTAGGAGCGAAGAAATAATAGAAAATGTGAAAAAAACGGGGGAAATTATTCATCCTTGAGAGCTTCCATTGCGTGCACTACAAAAACGGTTCAAGATATCAAAAATATATGTAAGAAAGAATTATTCCTCTTGAAATGATCTAAAAAAATGTCCGCGACAGTATATGTCTATCTTTTTAGATTAAGTCACTAGAACCGTTTTTATGGTAAACAAATTTGGTCGAAATTAATGCATTATTTGTTAAGAGTTGTTTCAACGTAATAATATTAATCTTTATCCAAATAAATGTGTTGTTGATTAAGAGTATTTCATTATTTTTTTATTAGGGGCTTTTAATTAAATCATATCAGCCCCATCATAGCCTAATACATAGAAATAAAACCTTTCATACAGTTTCCATAACATTTCGGCAGTTGCTTTAGTGGGCACCGCCAAAATGCTATGGAACATACCAACATCCAATCTATTTAATTTTAATTTACATATAACATCCTTCCTTACATTAGCGTTCTGGGCACGAGTATTTAATTGTGAACAAAATTGTCTTTGACATCACTTAATTTCAATGAACATCTTAAAAGATATTACAAAACCTTATATAGCAAAACTACGTTTGCCGGATCAGCTAGTTATAAGATAATAGTTGAGCAGCTATAAGCTGATGCGCCTATATCTCAGCTGGTGTATTCAACTATCACATTTTGATTAGCACTGCATAGAATATACATTAAACTCTGACTGAGATGAGAGACATTTACCCAATCTAATTTTGAAACTATTAGTTGATGGTGCATCCACAATGTCCTAAGGCACTATATTCCAAACTTGCAATATTCTCTTGTTGAGTGTGTAAATATTAGTTTTCGAGCTTCAATATACCAACTGCACACCCTTCAGCGTGGGTTATTTGGGATCTGTGGTCCCATCACATCATCCCTAGTCATTGGTTTCTTACTTTAAATAAATATATTTAATTGGCTCTCTATTTAACTAATCATACTAAAAAAAAAATGGTATAACAGGATACAGGCACTTATCCTGTTTTTTTTTGGTGTGATTCTTTTTTTATGGCCAGGAAAGACCTCTACAACTTCACCAGGAAAAAGACATGAAATATGATGTTAAATTATTAAAAACTAGCTGATCCGGCAAACATTGTTTTGCTATGTAAGGTTTTGTAATATCTTCTAAGATGTTCATTGAAATTAAGTGATGTCAAAGACAATTTTGTTCCCAATTAAATACTCTTAATCAACAACACATTTATTTGGATAAAGATTAATATTATTACGTTGATACAACTCTTAACAAATAATGCATTAATTTCGACCAAATTTGTTTACCATAAAAACGGTTCTAGTGACTTAATCTTAAAAGATAGACATATACTGTCGCGGACATTTTTTTTAGATCATTTCAAGAGGAATAATTCTTTTTGACATATATTTTTGGTATCTTGAACCGTTTTTACAGCGCACGCAATGGAAGCCCTCAAGGATGAATAATTTTGCCCGTTTTTTTCACATTTTCCATTATTTCTTCGCCCCTAATAATTGCATCGTGATGTTATATAGCCTAAAGCCTTCCTCGATAAATGGTCTATTTAAATCAAAAAGAATTTTTCAATTCGAACCAGTAGTTCCTGAGATTAGCGCGTTCAAACAAACAAACAAACAAACAAACTCTTCAGCTTTATAATATTAGTATAGATAAACTTCGATGTGTATTGCATATGGTAATAATAACATATTGTCACACTATGCGCCTTTACCCTTTGTGAACAGAGATACATTAGTAGCTGTGTCCACTTTGCGCTTATAAGTTGTGCCCAACATCAGCAGTGGTACATCTGTTTGCCATTCTCACAGCACTAGCATTCATGACATTTGTGTTAGTTGTCATGTGGGTGTCCTCACCATGCCTTCCTATATCACTGTTGCGTTTTATATATTGAATTAAATATGGCAATAGCAGAAAATAATTGATTCTCACCACCATAGCCATCCCTGTGGTATAAACCCCAGCATGACGGATAACACAATCCCCTGACTTCAACATGCACTTGACCTTGCCGCAATGAGCACAGGTCGGCAAACGCTGCACAGCTTGGCAGAAGTAGCAGAAAGCACGGTTCTTCTGCTTCCTAAAACAATGAGAAATAAGAATTTGATATTAAGAGATATACGTCTTCAATTATTTTCTGAAACTTGGGTTGATACATGAAAAACCTGTATAACCACTAAGTAACACTAAGTACAGTGTGAGAAATATAATTATTATCAAATGATGAAAGGACTGTTTCAATGCCGATTAAGAAAATTGAGGGCCACTTTTGGAAAACAGTCAATTGCGCAGGAGATATTTAAGTGCATAACTGGACGCGCAGCCAGAGAAGCACTCTCTCGTCCGAACTCCCTCGGGCCCGATGGAATGGAGAACCAGTATGATCGGGAGGGAGCAGGATGCAGGTTTGATCGAGTTTTCCTTCTCTGAACACCTGGTTGAATTGTTAAAGAGATACCTTAGTCGCCTTTTACGACACCTCAGCAAGAAGAGGGGGGTGCTATTCTATTCTGCCGGCAGCCACCATGACTTAAAAATTAATCGCTTATTATCAAATAATAGGCGAGCAGCTATTCCCTGACTTGCCTATGCCTCAGCTGGTGTGTTTGACTATTAAATATTGCTTAGTGCTGTTTTGATCTTACAGTATACTCTGATTGAGAGGAGAGTTATTTATCCAGTCTAATGTTAAAACTATTACTTGATGGTATGCCAACAATGTCCCGAGGCAATTTATTCCAAACTTGTAATATTCTGTTATTGAGTAACCAATATTTGTAAAATATAACAACAAAATACTTTAACTATATCTACATAGATAAGTAACTAATATACTGGGTCAGACTAAGAAGTTCTCTAACTCTTACTTTGCCGAGTCATTGAGCCATAGAAAAGTATTCTGGTGAGCTTGTTCCCACCATCCTATGATATATATCTTTTAAATTAAGTGTGAAGAGATATTTGTGTAGACTGGCATGATCCCTGCATCTATCAATAGGTTTTTCATGATTATTGAGTCATAATTTTTTTTGGACTGAAGCATTCACAATGTAAGTCTTGGTAAAAAAAATACAAAATAATTAGGGTAAGTATTTGAAAATTAATGACTACAATCAACTCATGTCGATATATCAACATAGTTGTCTGAATCGTAAATAACTTTGTAAGTACAATTCCAACACATAAATGAATATATTGATTTCACCAGGAACTTTCTTTTATGCCATAAACAATGAAGAAAAATCTTTTATTGACGATATCTTAAGCCGATGATGGAAAAGTACCAACTTCGATCATTTTTAATCTGTATTTCTGGTAAATCGATGCACGTGGCACGAGAAAGTACTAATTATCAAGACTACAAAAAAAGTTGATTATAAAAAGAAATCTATGAAAAATATATCAGTAAATGTGTGAAACTATTACTTCAAGCATTTATCGCAGTCCATAGCGATGTTACATGGGTGTTGAGCTAAATCTACGTGTTCCCGAGCATTGCGGATTTCCTTTTGCCGCATTTTCTGCTTTTCCGCCTTCTTTCGCTGTCCAGTTTTTTTCTTCGGCATTATTAAAATATCTACTTATCACTAAAACGGGTAGTTAACGCAAACAGTAATATAATATAATCTGAAATAAATAAATTTAAAAATTAATGCACGATTTACGAATGCACGTATCAGCTGACGATGACAGCTAACACTGACAGTAATGACAGTTGTAGCAAAAGGTCAATGACATCTATTTATCAACTGCGTTTATTGGAATGAAAAACTTATCGTCCTTTTGAATTTTGTAAAATTTGTCAGTAGAAAATTCTGAATGGTACGAAATACTTTAATGGTTCAATTTTTTCGTTCAAAAACAAAGTGGAGACGTTAAACTGAGATATTTATTTATTATTATTCAATAATAACATTTTTTGATAAATACACTGTAATTCAGTACAATATATTAAGTGGCTCTAAATATTACCGTCAAAGTTTTATATAATGACAAGTATAGGTAATATTATACTAAAATCAATAAACTGCTGCCTGACACAGTTTTAAACGGATCTTATAGCCCGGCAAATTTAAAGAGATATGCAGTATGCAGAAAATTCTTATATAAAGCCGATGTCTTGAATCGACGGGCTTGTAAATGCGCACTTGCCGTCCCGCTGCTTTATCAAAACAAGGATCAAAACAAACATTTATTTTTACTCTCGGTTGTGCATCGGTTCGCGGGTTACCGCGAATATCCGCTCGTTACTGTTCACCCATGATTTAAAGTGCGCAGTGTTTCAATTACAAGACGCAGGGGAGCGACCGGAGATATAAGAGATGAGTTCCCGACCTGCACTGGTTTGTATCTACACCCCACCACAATTATTATAGATCTTCTTTCACACAAAGAAAGGAAAATTTTGCGTGTTTTTAACAGGTTCAACTTTCACACATAATCATGGCTACTTCACGTATAATTTCTACGAGTGCCATTATGATTTCTGCGCTATCATTAGTGGTTCGAAAGGCGAATCGAGTACTCGTACTAAATATATAGATATACATTTATAAATAATGATATACCTCCTTTGTTCATTAATTGTGATTATGTTCTCAACATTCATCTTTTGTTTTAAAGTAAGTATTAGCATGCTCCTAAAAATATCTTAACTGATATAATTTAAAAAAGTTTTATTACGTTATAAAAAAATATTCGCGTAACATATAAACCAAAAAAAATCACCTAAGGGTTTTTTTTATAATTTAGATTGATTTTTTGCGAGCAGCGTGTTTTATGTCAATAGGTATATTTTTGTTTATAATATTATCTATCTAATAACTAGAAATTTTATCTATCATCGTATCTATTAATTTTAATTATTGTTTGCGTTTCTGTTCTTATTAAAGGTTATCTAAGAAATTGAGTGTTTTTTTATTTAGCTACAATAAAGATGATCGCCGATGATGTCGACAATTTAGCAACAGCTGGTAGAAAAATATAACTATGTATATCTACATAAATATTTTATGCGTTCTGTTAATAATCTTTTGGGGTGGTAGAGAGCTTGCCTAAACTGGGTCATGATCACAGTACACAAGTGTAATGACCGTCATAGCGACTCGCTTCGGCCTTCGCGTTTCGGGATCAGCTCGTGTATATCCAGTTGGTCATATATCTAGAAACCTTTCTCACGATATATGTGGGCCGTCATAGCGATGGTGACTGTCAACAGATATCCATTTCTTGATGGTCGCTGCCGATTCTGGACTGCACTATACTCCCCATCAGATGCAATGTAGTCGCTTTGTCAAACCAGGATACAAAAAATTCTAAGTGGAAAACTTGACGATAGCTTTTCCGGTCTCGACAAATGAAAAAACCGTAATAGCTCGTTTTGGTCTGATGAATTCAGTAATTACCCCATGTCCAGCATAGACCACTCAGAACGAGACATCGAATTTAACACATGTTTCTGTTAATACATCAATAGTATGTCATTAGTTAATGTCAAAGCTATTGATAATATTTCAATAACCGCTTACTTATTTTTATTGTCCAATTGAAGTTTCAGTTTCGAATTCGGCCTCAGCCAAATAAAACATCTTTGGCCAAATTGGGCCCAACTTCTAGCCGAAGCTGACGTTAATTAAAACGTACCGAAATTAAATGAAAAGTTACGAACGCGCACATCATTTTGAAATGTTATTATTGTTGATAAGTTGAAAGGGAAACAATTTAATCATCTCAAATTTAAAAAAAAAATACCATTTTTGTCGATAGTTTACTCCTGACCAACATTTTAATAATACCAATTTTACCTTTGGAGAAAAAGGGCTAAAGCTACGTATGACCATATGATCGTATATCTTGTGGTTTAGGATTTCTCCAAACTGTCTTACTTAAAAAAAAAACTCTGTGTAGTACATAATTAAGACCAATTAACTAATAATTTTCTACCAATGACCAACCTAATACATCGATACATTTTACAGAATCATTACCCTGTTTGATTATACAACACGGGGAGTCTATTGCGTCTGTGATACCCATCTACCTACACGGACATTAATGCTATACAGTGTGTTTTAAAAACCCTGTCTGATTTGTTTAGGCGTTGCTTCGTATCAATACTAGATTCTATTTAGATTATCATTTTTAGTTAAATAGAAAAAAAATCATAATAAATGGGAAAAACTTACATGATAACACTGAGACTGTGCGTAGCTTGTGAATGAAGGAAAAAGAAAGCAAAGGATCATGTCATTAGGTCATGACGTTAAAAGGATTATGACCACGATGATACCAAGCACCGTTTGCATTCATCATAACATAACTTATGACTTTCTTATAACTTTGAAATGTTCACGAATAATGTAATATTCTGATGTGTTTCGGTAACGTTATAGTGTTGCACTTATGCCTCTTTCGGGTCTGACAGGGTTTTCAAAACATACTTGTATATGCTATTCTTCCGTTTCATATAGTTTAGGGTTATGATTATACATACCCTTGTTATATCTTTCAATGTATCGTGTTATATTTATGCCGGACTGATGTGTGCCACTGCATTTGACTATTCCAGTTGATGTACGGTTATCAAATTATGAAGTGCTGGCAACCGCCTCGGCACATCAGTCCCAGCCGATCGGTCTACCCACGGCAGGTTAGCTGATGTCTTTGGAGTTGCGGCTGCTCAGGCTGGGGGCCCTGAGCAACTAGTTAGCGATCCTCGTGAACTAGGCAGAGGATTGTGACGTGCTCTGCCTAAATACAACGAGCAGTTTCGGGGAAGGCATCATCTTCCCCTGAGTTTGTGCCAAGCGGGCGCGGTGCGACGGGTCTGTGGGGAATTAACTACAGGACCCGCAGTCTCCGCCAATGCGCAGAAGTAGTCGCCTTGGGGTTTTTAGTCGGTACAAATCGAACACACCTCGATCGCGCAACTCCCATGTGCAACCGAGACGGTTTCGTGAAGATTTTCCCCAAGTAAAAAAAAACTTTTATCTATATTAAATACATTACATGAGTTGAAACTGTTCAAAGTGCTCAAACTATACCTTGTTCATTTTACGGAAGACCCTAATAGCAATTCTTTCAATGTAAATTTCCATATTTATTATATTAGGTCCTTACATATGAAATTGGCGTTTTTCGTACTGGCCACTTTAATCACAAATTTCTCCTCTTTGGTAAGGAATTCCAAATTCAAATTTGTACAGCTATAGACTCATGTATTTGTGCTTCGATGATCGTCATTCATTTGTTTTTTTCTTCTGTTTTTTTCTGTTTGCGTCACTCATTTTACAAAATGGAAAACTTAAAATATCGCTTTATTTACGAGTACGAGTTCCGCCGTGGCACTAGTGCTGCGGAAACAACTCGAAGGGTGAATGATGTGTATGGCGGTCGTGTTGCAAAAGAAAACACAGTTCGTTTTTGGTTCCAACGTTTTCGTTCTGGAAATTTCGACCTGCAGAACAAGCCCCGTGGACGGTCTGAGACTCAAGTTGATAATGAAGAGTTGAAGGCTATTCTGGAAGCGGATCCATCGCAAACCACGTCCGAGTTAGCTGCAGGCTGCGATGTTAGTGATAAAACTGTTTTAATTCACTTGAAGCAAATTGGGAAGATTAAAAAGCTTGAAAGGTGGGTACCTCACGAATTGACTGAAGCAAACCGGCAAACGCGCGTCGACTGCTGCGTTACTTTACTAAACCGGCACAATAATGAAGGTATTTTAAACCGAATCATTACCTGTGATGAAAAATGGGTTCTTTACGATAATCGGAAGCGCTCAGCGCAATGGTTGGATCCTGGCCAGCCAGCCAAATCCTGCCCCAAGCGAAAATTAACCCCAAAAAAGTTACTTGTAAGCGTTTGGTGGACTAGTGCCGGTATTGTTCATTACAGTTTTCTCAAATCTGGCCAGACTATTACGGCTGATGTCTATTGTCAGCAATTGCAAACCATGATGGAAAAGCTAGCGGCTAAACAACCTAGGCTGGTCAATCGCTCCACGCCACTGCTGCTTCACGACAACGCTAGACCACACACTGCGCAACAGACGGCTACTAAATTAGAAGAGCTTCAATTGGAAAGTCTAAGACATCCTCCGTACTCCCCGGACCTTGCTCCAACAGATTACCATTTTTTTCGAAATTTGGATAACTTCTTGCAAGGGAAAAAATTCAACTCCGATGGGGCAGTCCAAATCGCCTTCAAAGATTTTATTGATTCCCGTCCGACTGGATTTTTTAGTAAAGGGATCAATGAACTACCTATGAGATGGCAAAAGTGCATAGAAAATAATGGTTCATAGTTTGATTAATTAAATATATTATATTAAAAAATATTCGACTTTTTGTTCCTCCCATACAAAACGCCAATTTCATATGTAAGGACCTAATATATAGTGAAAATAAATAATACCGATTGTGGTACTAAAAGACCATTAAAACAAAACATTAAATTTTTACATACATTTCGTAAAATGAACAAGGGAATATGAGCGGAATAGGCTATGTATAATTCAACCGGTTAATAACCTGTTTTGACGATTTCCTATTTCGTTCTCATAGATGCAATAAAATGATAATAATAAATATTTAAAACCACGTGAACAGTTAATAAAATATAATTTAGAAACGTGTTTCGTATTTTTTGTTTTTCCACAACTATGATATAAATACCATGTGTATGTGCTTTGAGAACGGTGATCAGCTGCGCTACTGGTCACATCGGGCACGACATATAAGCGCGAAGTGGATAATACCTTTTTTTTGGTAACCCGGGGAAACCCGTTAGGGAGTAGCAAGGGCCGCCCCCCGGTGTGTCGGACTTGCACCGACTAAAACCCCAGGGGTACTACTTTTCCCGTTTGCTGGGGCCAAGGACAAGGCTATGCCAGCTTCCTCGAAGCCCGGCGAGAAAGTGGATAATACCATTAATGGATCTTTGCTCATCCCGCAAGGGATACAGGGTAACGATATAATAACCACTCGTCAGTGGCACGTCCGCTCGGCGGACTTTGCACTTCAGTGCGAATATTTGTCGAATCCGCTACGGGGATTTGCCGTTTACTTGTATTTATGGGCTGTTTTTTATTCATATTATATAATTATATGAAGAAACCTAATCTATACTATAATATTATAAAGCTGAAGAGTTTGTTTGTTTGTTTGAACGCGCTAATCTCAGGAACTACTGCTTCGAATTGAAAAATTATTTTTGTGTTGAATAGACCATTTATCGAGGAAGGCTTTAGGCTATATAACATTACGATGCAATCATTAGGAACGAAGAAATAATGGAAAATGTGAAAAAAACGGGGAAAATTATTCATCCTTGAGTGCTTCCATTGCGTGCGCTGCGAAAACGGTTCAAGATACGAAAAATATATGTAAGAAAGAATTATTCCTCTTGAAATGATCTAAAAAAATGTCCGCGACAGTATATGTCTATCTTTTAAGATTAACTCACTAGAACCGTTTTTATGGTAAACAAATTTGGTCGAAATTAATGCATTATTTGTTAAGAGTTGTATCAACGTAATAATATTAATCTTTATCCAAATAAATGTGTTATTGATTAAGAGTATTTAATTGTGAATAAAATTGTATTTGACATTACTTAATTTCAATGAACATCTTAGAAGATATTACAATTTCAAAATAAATAACTAATTAAAATGCCCATAATAACTATTCCACGCGGACGAAGTCGCGGACACAGCTAGTAGGAATATAAATCTTATTGGAATTAAGTATAATTTCAGTTAGATTTAGAAAAAATCAGGTTTTTCTAAACCTATACCTGAAAAATACCCTGTCTATGTAAAGTCCGATCACAGGACTACACAGATGTGATTAATTGACATTTTGACTTGTCACTGGCGAGAGGTATTAAAACAAATATTACTCAGACACAAAATAATGTTTGTAATTATCATAAAATAAAGTAGCATTTGACCTCGAATATAGGAGAATCTATACTAATATTATAAAGCTGAAGAGTTTGTTTGTTTGTTTGTTTGAACGCGCTAATCTCAGGAACTACTGGTTCGAATTGAAAAATTATTTTTGAGTTGAATAGACCATTTATCGAGGAAGGCTTTAGGAAGGCTATATAACATCACGGTGCAACTATTAGGAGCGAAGAAATAATGGAAATTGTGAAAAAAAAACGGGGATAATTATTCATCCTTGAGTGCTTCCATTGCGTGCGCTGCGAAAACGGTTCAAGATACCAAAAATATATGTAGGAAAGAATTATTCCTCTTGAAATGATCTAAAAAAATGTCTGCGACAGTATATGTCTATCTTTTAAGATTAACTCACTAGAACCGTTTTTATGGTAAACAAATTTGGTCGAAATTAATGCATTATTTGTTAAGAGTTGTATATTAATCTTTAAGTAATAATATTAATCTATATCCAAATAAATGTTTTGTTGATTAAGAGTATTTAATTGTGAACAAAATTGTCTTTGACATCACTTAATTTCAATGAACATCTTAGAAGATATTACAATTTCAAAATAAATAACTAACTACAATGCCCAAAATAACTATTCCACGCGGACGAAGTCGCGGACACAGCTAGTAGGAATATAAATCTTATTGGAATTAAGTATAATTTCAGTTAGATTTAGAAAAAATCAGGTTTTTCTAAACCTATACCTGAAAAATACCCTGTCTATGTAAAGTCCGCTCACAGGACTACACAGATTTGATTAATTGACATTTTGACTTGTCACTGGCGAGAGGTATTAAAACAAATATTACTCAGACACAAAATAATGTTTGTAATTATCATAAAATAAAGTAGCATTTGACCTCGAATATAGGAGAATAAGAGATAAGCCCGCTACACTCACACAATATACAAGTACAAGTAAATAGCTTATTCTTATTTGTACTGCTTGGTTTTTGGAAAATAGTTCTATTTTTAATAGCGACTCGGCAGTGTGACCACACCACGTCTAATCGTAAACGTGGTGCATTCCAACAAACGACAACGTCTATCAACAGACTTCACGCTTCGTTTAAAAGACCCCATATCATAGGATGGCGGGAACACACTCGTAGGAAGACAATTTCACAGCCCAAGACACGGCAAAAGTAGGAGTTAAAGAACTTCTTAGTCCTAGCCGGGATGTGAGTTACCGTACAGCCGTGACTCCGTTAACACGCGCGCGTGGTTCTACTATGGATGGGAGAAGGTGGAACAAGGTTAAATAGCTCTTCAAAACACTCGCCTTGATATGGATGGTAGAAAACGCTCAGTGAGGCAATATATCTGCGAAACTAAACGGATCATTATGGTGCGGACAGCCATTGGTACAACTTATCCAGGGCATCAATATATCTAAATTTGTGAATCCTGATCAAATGACACCTGGAAACATATTTTTCCGTTGAAGTAAACGGTAACTGATTTTTGCGCATACCTACTGATTTTATTTGTTATGACTATGGAAATAATATTTCAGAATATCATTGACAAGTATACGCTAATATGTACCTAACAACTTTTTATAGATTTACTTTTAGCACTAAGAATTATTTTTATCTAGATGCGGTAGTTTGCATAAAATGTGTGATACGTTTTGTAAAGATATGGCTTGTATGGGCAATGTAAACACTCATATGTTCAAATACTAATTCAGCTAAGTAGCTTAGGTATAGATATTTCCGGGATTTTCAGCTTAATTACGGACCTACATAAATGTACTTATTGTGTAAGGGATGGTTCTGCCCAGTACTTACACAACGCCCTGGATAGGTTGCAGCGGAGGGCTGTCCGCATTGTGAATGATCCAGACGATACTAAGCATCTGGAACCGCTCCCGTTGCGCAGAGACATTGCCTCACTGAGCGTATTCTATCGTCTGCATCACGGTGAGTGGTTTGTAGGGTTATTTAATCTTTTTCCATTCTCTTCCTTCTATAAAAACCACGTGCGCAGGTGTGCGGAGTCACAGCTATACGGTAACTCATATCCCGGCCAGGACTAAGAAATTGTCTCAGTATTACTTTTGATGAGTTGAGTTTATTCAGCTCTTGGTATGGTTTTTCGGCGAGCGTGTTACCACCGTCGATAGAGACGATAGAGAACGCTCAGTGAGGCAATATCTATACGCAACTGAAGCAGTTCAAGATGCTTACTAACATCTTTATCATTCACAATACGGACAGCCCTCCGCTGCAACCTATCTAGGACGTTAAGTAAGTACTGGGCAGAACCGTCCTAGAAATGCGTACAGTTTGTACTTTGTTGTGCTTTTAAACACTCATTAGTGTTAAAAAGGGTTTTAAAATTTAGGAAGCGTTTCTAAAATTGGTCGTGAGTCCCTTATACATAGGCTTACCATACGTCCCGGTTTGACCGGGATAGTCCCGGTTTGAGATCCCAGTCCCGGCGTCTCTTTTTCTTTTTAATAAAAATATATCCACATTTATTAATATGTTTTCACTTTATAATAATTTTGATTGCATTTCAAATATGAAAAACACAAATTAAGCGAAAAGCAAAATGAAAATGAGCCTCTTTCTCTTCTGCGTCCCGGTTTGGCTCTTCGTAATTATGGTAAGCCTACTTATACACACTGTTTAACTGTCAAGAAAGATTTAATATGACTATCAGGTAAACATGCCTCAAAGCGGGGAAATCCATTATCACAATACGATCAGTGATAATTTTCACAGGTTGTTGTTACTTTATTTTAATGATATTTCTAATAAACGCCGTGCGGGTTTCCTCTCGATTCTTCACCCGGACTCCGTAGACTTCCACCAAGAAGGACGCGCGAGCTACCTTCGACCAGTGACCCGTCTGTCGCCGCAGACGGAGAAGAACGCCGCCGTCAGGAGGTCCGCCTCGACACGGCTTCCCGCTCATAGTCCCCCTTCATACTTTGTCCTAGGTTAAGTTTTAATTGTTAGATAAATCTTCCTCTGTTGTTGTTTTTATTTTTAACTAGCTGTCCCGGCAGACCTTGTTCTGCCCTATTTCTCAAAAACAAAGTCACATTGTTTTTTTAATGTTAATAGCTTCCCCGTCAGATTTTTTTTGAAAATCGTTTGAAGCTACCTGGCCTTAATGCTATATGTATAAAAATTGAAAAATATTGACATTAATATTTATACGTTACTCAATAATTGTTTTGCCTTCCCGGAACCCGTCCACTGACATTTAAACTTTATGGTATGGTATTAAAGTTCAAAATGACTTATAACGAATTTTTTGTATGAGAATACAGAAAAGTGTTATTTTTGGACTGATGCAGGGAATTTTTAAATTTTACCTCTCCGTGATAACCTTCCTCAGACTTCATTAAATACAACAAAAAAAAATCAGCCGAATCGGTTCAGCCGTTCTCGAGTTTCGCGCTTATCAAGACATTTTGCGATTCATTTTTATATTATAGATCAAGGCTTAAGTTAGTTTCGTCCGTAAGTTAGTTAAGGTTTAGTATGTTTAGTTTTGCTTTTTATAAATTTATGATGTAGGCTTATGTTAGGATTAGGTATATATTGTAAATTTTAAGATATAAACGACACCACTCAACCCTTTTCAGCGGACGGGTGAAAGAATGAAATATGAAAGGCAGTAGAATGTGAGTATTGTGAATTTGAAATTTGATTCTTCACCGGTGAGTATCGGTAGTTGATTTTAGTTATGTATTTACAAAGTTAGAGGGAAAACGTAAGGAAAGTAAATTACAAGAGTTTGGTTTCGTCTCGCGTATGACTGACATTACTGACATAGGAACATGACAGAAGGCGCTTGCTTGGAAGTTATAAACAAAATACAAAAAAAGCAAAACATCGAGCATCGTCGTAAAGCCGCCTGCCTCGCAGTCTTTTACCGGTTGCACAATGGAGAGTGTTCTCAGGAACTACATTCTCTAATTCCACCAGCCCCATTTCATCATAATACCACCAGACACCGTGCCGGGTACCATCCGTATGTGGTGGACGTTCCTTATATCCGCACGAGAAGATTCGCTTCTACATTCGTCATGCGAACGGCTAAGGAGTGGAATAAGCCTCCAGCGAGCATATTTCCACGATCTTATTACTTTGGAATCTTTAAGAGAAGAGTGAATAGGCATTTTTTGGCGGACGTGGTCCATCGCTGCATTCATCTACACCTTCCACCAGGTGTAGATTGAAAAAAAGCGTACGCCTCTATATATTAAATATGATGTTGTCCTAGCCGGTTTCGGCCACGGCGGCTGTTTCAACACCGATAAAGAAATTCGAGGTCCAGTTTTCGGAAACAGCCAATTGCGCAGGAGATATTTAAGTGCATAACTGGACGCGCAGCCAGAAAAGCACTCTCTCGTCCGAGCTCCCTCAGGTCCGATGGAAAGGAGAACCAGTACGATCGGGAGGGAGCAGGATGCAGGTTTGGTCGAGTTTTCCTTCTCTGCACACCTGGTAGAATTGCGGTGTTCAAGAGATACCTTAGTCGCCTTTGACGACACCTCAGCAAGAAGAGGGAGGTGCTATTCTATTCTGCCGGCAGCCACCACGGCTTAATCTATACTAATATTATAAAACTGAAGAGTTTGTTTGTTTGTTTGTTTGTTTGTTTGAACGCGCTAATCTCAGGAACTACTGGTTCGAATTGAAAAATTCTTTTTGTGTTGAATAGACTATTTATCGAGGAAGGCTTTAGGCTATATAACATCACGATACAACTATTAGGAGCGAAGAAATGATGGAAAATGTGAGAGAAACGGGAACAATTATCCACCCTTGAGGGCTTCCATTGCGTGCGCTGCTAAAACGGTTCAAGATACGAAAAATATATGTAAGAGAGAATTATTCCTCTTGAAATGATCTAAAAAAATGTCCGCAACAGTATATGTCTATCATTTAAGATTAACTCACTAGAACCGTTTTTATGGTAATCAAATTTGGTCGAAATTAATGCATTATTTGTTAAGAGTTGTATCAACGTAATAATATTAATCTTTATCCAAATAAATGTGTTGTTGATTAAGAGTATTTAATTGTGAACAAAATTGTCTTTGACATCACTTAATTTCAATGAACATCTTAGAAGATATTACAATATCTTATATAGCAAAACAACGTTTGCCGGATCAGCTAGTATAATATAAATTTCATTGAGAAGATAGATGGCGTGAAAACAGAATAGATATGAATATAAAGGGTTCCGTTTTTGTTTAAATTAAAGGAATTTATCACAGACTTATTTATCGTAAGGACATGCAATGCTTTTAAGCATTAATGGAATGAACGCTACTGCATCTTTCTACTTTGACCTTAACACGCTATCAAATGCCATTGAGACGTTAACGTTGTTTTGCTATATAAGGTTTTGTAATATCTTCTAAGATGTTCATTGAAATTAAGTGATGTCAAAGACAATTTTGTTCACAATTAAATAATCTTAATCAACAACACATTTATTAGGATAAATATTAATATTATTACGTTGATACAATTCTTAACAAATAATGCATTAATTTCGACCAAATATGTTTACCATAAAAACGGTTCTAGTGACTTAATCTTAAAAGATAGACATATACTGTCGGGACATTTTTTTAGATCATTTCAAGAGGAATAATTCTTATATTATTACATATATTTTTGGTATCTTGAACCGTTTTTGCAGCGCACGCAATGGAAGCCCTCAAGGATGAATAATTTTCCCCGTTTTTTTCACATTTTCCATTATTTCTTCGTTCCTAATGATTGCATCGTAATGTTATATAGCCTAAAGCCTTCCTCGATAAATGGTCTATTCAACACAAAAAGAATTTTTCAATTCGAACCAGTAGTTCCTGAGATTAGCGCGTTCAAACAAACAAACAAACAAACTCTTCAGCTTTATAATATTAGTATAGATTACAGTGACTATTATTGTCCATAGATGAAACGCTTAGGTGTGGGGGGCCGTCTGGTGCCGTTTTTCAAGTGTGTCTGCGTGTACTTCCTGGCCGTAGGGGTCGGCGGCGGGGACCCCTCGCTCACGGCGGTCGCTGCCAAATGCGCCCCTGTCCTCTGCCTTGTTCTGGTCGTGGTGCTGCATCAGAATTCTTTAACTTATGAAGAGTGAGTATTTTTATAAAACTGATAATCCTTCCGCCAGCCCCATTTCATCATAAAACCACAAGACACCGTGTTGGATACCATCCGTAACTGGTGGATGTTCCTTATATCCCCACGAAGAAATTCACTTCTACACTCAAAATGCGAACAGTTAAGGAGGGAATATGCATCCAGCGACCATATTTTCACGATATTGGTACTTGGAAATCTTTAAGATCCGGGTGAATAGTCTTTTGTTGGGCGGAAGCAGGCCATAGTCGGATTCATCTTCATCTTTTTTTTTACACTGGCTCGACATAGTGACTACAGAGTACCTGATGGTAAGTACAGGGTAGACCAAAAACGAAAGCGACAATCAAAGAATGAAAATCCATTGATAGTCTATATCGTCATGTCGGCCCACATACACCACGACTGAAGGTCTCTAGGTGTATGAGCTACTGGATATGCACAAGCTGATCCCGAAACGCGACAAGCCGAAACAGGTCACTATGACGGGCTTTACACCCATGTACTGGGGTCGCGATCCAGACGGGCACCGGTGCCCTACCACCTCGCTGCTGCTCGTTTAGCACCACCCAGGAGACACGTGTAGGGAAACTAGGGTAAAACCTACAGACGCGAGCAGCTTCGACTCCCAAAACCACCAGCATCTTCCGCCAGGTGTGATTTATGTCAAGCGTCCACATGTAAATCCAAAAACTTACAAACAAAGCTAAGCTGTGAGCTAAAGAGCTCGTGACTGTGATGGCTTTGTGGATAAAAGACCGGTATCCAATCGCGGCGAAGCTAAATCTCGTATATTAGAATCTCAGCACCTAGATCTGGATTTTTCCAGATTCAGTACAGATTTGCGACAAATATGC
Organism: Automeris io; assembly: GCA_036320925.1. Taxonomy (NCBI): domain Eukaryota; kingdom Metazoa; phylum Arthropoda; class Insecta; order Lepidoptera; family Saturniidae; genus Automeris; species Automeris io. Next base: position 12,132,478 of record JAUDJH010000019.1, on the reverse strand, counting down.
TCACTGGGGAAGAAGAACATCATGAGGAAAGCCCGCGTGACGTCTACTAGAAATGTCGTGTGTACTAGTTCTGTGAAATCGGTGATCAGCTGCGCTGCTGGTCACGTTGGGCGCGACATATAAGCGCAAACTGAATACAGCCACTAATCTAACTTTGCTCACCCCGAAAAGGATATAGGCTTAAGCTAGAAGCTTGACTAAGAAACAAGACATTAAAATGAATTCATAATTATTAAATCTTTTATTAAAGTACACAACTAAAAAAAATATAATAACATACATAATATATAACATATGGAAAGAATACTTTGATAAAACATCAAAAGAAAAAGGTATTTGGTACAAAATTATACAAAATCAGCCTCCTCGGAGCCCCTGGTTCTGCGATATGACGCTGAAGAGATCTCAGGTTGTTTAATTACACAGATTGCGTTCTGGACATATTCCATCTGGAAAGTTTGCTCATCTCATGAGAAAGATACCGTCTCCAATGTGTCCTGAGTGCGGAATTATAGACGATACTCAGCATGTCCTGATTGAGTGTGTCCAGAACGCTAATGTAAGAAAGAATGTTATATGTGAATTGAAATTAAATAGATTGGATGTTGGTATGTTCCATAGCATTTTGGCGGTGCCCACTAAAGCAACTGCCGAAATGCTATGGAAACTGTATGAAAGGTGAGGTATGAAAGGTTTTATTTCTATATGTTAGGCAACGATGGGGCTGATAAGATGTAAGTTAAAAGCCCTTAATAAAGAATAAATTAAAAAAAATATACTGGCAACACATTAATATTATTAAAATATATTCTATACAAATTGCGGACGACCCGAATTAATTTTACAGGCAGACATTTTACATTGGCCTATAAAGTCAAATTGTTACAAAGTCGTGTGAAATGACAGATAACGACTATAAGTATTTATACGCAAATCTGTCTCCATTGTTAAGGTCAGTCCGATTTCGGTTGATAAGATAAAGGAAACTGAGTCAGCATGAAAGTTACGCCGCTATTGTTCTTTCACGTCGTTTGTTTTGTCTAGCTATCTGTAAATCTTAAGGTAGCTGTTAGAGTCTGAAAGTTGCGACTCGCAGCATTTATATCTAAAGGCCACACGGCATATATGAGTAAAATGTAATCAGGTTAGTGATTAACGATTACAAAATGAAAGTATATCGTTTATCATTAACAAGTTGAATACCGTGCTAAGTAATATAACATGGCTTGTTTGTCTCGCCAACATGAATTTCTCGTTATGCATTATTTACAACAAATAAGTTAATAAATAAAATTATTGTTATATTTTCTATACTGCATTAATTCATCACACCATTTTAGTAACGATGGTAATATTGAAAAATTTAGTAACATTGTAATTTATTCGAATTATGTGTTTCTACTCATCTTTGCTTTGCCGATCATCGATGGGCCCCATGGCATTCAACGTGTTAATCGGATTATATTTTTCCATCTATGTTTTAGGGCGGCTTGCACTAACAAATTAAATCTAGTTTAGAGTTATATAAAATGCTATTTAGCGCTGATCTGTACTTATTGTCTTGCACTAAATCAAAATCTAGTTATAACAACTCTTAAACTAAAATCATCATAAAGATTGAATCAAACCAATCCAATTAATAAGCGTTTTATACAAGCTTAAACTAGATTAATTCGTTAGTGCAAGCCGCCCTTAAGCAGTTAGATACAAATTTATGAGTCATTACTGTTTAGAAGGGTTTTAATCATGATTAAAGATTAACTGGTTACATTTAGCTCATTTATGCAACAGGGGTTGGTACGCGCGCCGCATCGCCGCAGGGCTGATACTGTCCGCGCTGGGAGACGCGTTGCTGGTCTGGCCGCAGCACTTCATCGCTGGCATGGCGGCCTTCGCAGCGGCGCATATAACCTACATCGCTGCCTTCCGCTTCAAGCCGCTCACGCCGGCCCTCGCACCGGTCTTCTTCTCAGCAGCGGCGTACTACCTGACGTTTATCAGCCCCCCCGAGGGGCTGAAGGTCCTAGTGCCAGTGTATGCCATGCTGCTGGCCTCGATGGCGTGGCGAGGGCTCGCGAGACGCGGCTGGGCGGGAGTTGGCGCTCTTCTGTTCTTGATATCTGATGCCATACTCGGCTACAGTCTTTTCGGTGGTCCAGTTCCTTATAAGCAGGTATTTTTAAACTTTGCCCTACTCTAGTATTATTTAATTTATAGTGTCTGACCGAAGGCCGGCCGGCTGCAACAAAAAAACGAATTTTAACCAAAACATAAGGTTCCATCCAGCAAGAGTCAAACTAAGGGTGGCCAGCACAAACAATTTAAATCTAAATAATAATATATAGTATATCTTCACGCTGTATCTCTTTCAGGGGTGAGCAGAGGTACGTTAGCAGCGTATGAATTTAGATACCATATGCTTACCGGTGAAGGAAAAGATAGTGAAGAAACTGGCATGGCATCTAATAGAGATGTCATGTGTAATAGAGCTGTGAGAACGGCGATCAGCTGCGCCACTGGTCACGATGGGCACGATATATAAGCGCAATGTGAAGACAGCCACTGATGTATCTCTGTCCACCCGAAAGGGATATAGCGTGACGATAAATACGTTAACGTTTGCCTGTGTTTATTTTACAAGATTTGATTTTCCTCATAATATTATCGTGTAAGTTAATGTTAATACTGTTGAATTTCCAGGTCCTAGTGATGTCTACGTATTACCTAGGCCAGCTGGGCATAACCCTAAGTGCGCTGGAACCGGCCAGGGTACCGCAGCAGTGAGGTACCTCTTCAACCTGGAGGTACTCGTATCTAAATATGTTCAATAAACTTTCGTCTATAGTACGAAAGTCTTCCTGTGAGGCAAGACGTTTTCCAAAAAGTTGTTCTTTATAATATTTTAGCTGTTAGTATAATATATAAGAAAAAGAAATAGCATTTACTTGGCAATTCGTAAAACACAGAAGGATAGATTAATTATGGTAGAAAACAACAAAAGCAAATACCCTTTGCTGTGATGATATGCCATAGAGAATTCAGCTCAGCAAATGCAAACTGGCTGAGCTACTAAACACTGATTTTCAGTTGTAACCCAGTTGTTGTATCAACGCGCAGGAAACGGCTAGGAAGGGAGCAATAGAGTACACAGCTCTAGAGACTATTCGAACAATATACGATCGATCTGAAACCATTTCAAATTGAGAAAATACTACAACTTTGCAAGTAACAAATGAGCAAAACTTTAACATATATATTTTTGTAAGCTTAGACTACGTTTGAGGAAAATTAACTTAGCATACAACTATTATTTGTATGTACGATAAAAATAACTAAATAGTAGATTAAGTAGTATTTCAAATTAATTAACTAGAGTCTAACCGAAACTGGTTTTCCGGCCGAAACAGAAACCGAATATTCGGCCGTGGCTTCAGTTTCGGCCGAAACCGTAACCGAAACCGAAACTTACGTGGTCAAGTATAAAAGTCAACGTGTTCAAGTAAAAAAATTAAACAAAAACTTACATGTAATCAGTTCCATCAAAACATAACTCTAAAGAATGTTTACGTCGGGTGATAACGCACTAACTAAGTTGTGTTGCTATAGAGCAATGCGAACGGCGCACGAATCCCGAACAGGGCCGCCAGCGTCCGCCAAAGCGTTGCCGCGAGAAACGAAGCTAGGCAAGCATGTACGACAACTACCGAAATCAGTTTCGGTTTCGGCAAAAGTTTCGGCCAGTTTTGGCCGTAACCGAAACTGCCGTCGAAACTTGATTTTTGGCCGAAACTCGGCCGAAACCGAAACCGAAACCGAACTTTCGGTCGGACACTATAATTAACACAAGATTAAGTGTTATGCCCACTATACTGTACTATACAATATCCTTTGAAAGCCCTGTCCGACCCGCACATGCATATTGGTGACACGATAACATCACTATAATACATCAGAAAATTATATGTAAACAATAAAAAGTTATTATCATATAAAATTGGAGAAATTACATTGTTTTTAGTGAGATCTGTGCTCGCATTACTTACAAAATTAATTTTAAAGACTAATGAAACGATTTAATTGATAACGATGCTTGGGACCAACGGCGGTCATTGCTTTCCTTTTTTCCTTTGTTCGTGAACTAAGCACGCTCCCAGTATTGCCACGTAATTTACCCCCATTTAGTTTATTTTATTCAAATTATCATTGCTCTTTAACTAAAAAGGATAACCTAAATATAATCTAATATCGATAACGAATAACGTGTTCACAGGTCGGACAAGGTTTTTAAAATATACTGTATAAAATGATTGTGATAGGAACATGCTAGACAAAGATATGTTCTTTGTACTTTTATAAAAATGTGAAGCTATGCTCACTACACCGTTGTATTACTGAACGAGACCGTGACTTGTCAAGTACAGAGCGTTAGTGATGCCTAGACAGTGAAAAAGAATGCTGCGGTCACCAAACTAGTTACAAACGAGTATTCATACCGCGTTTCAAGGCGGTTCTGACGGTCTAGTGAGCAGAGCAGACCATAGCGTTTCGCGCACGATGTAGTGGGAAAACCCGGTTAAATGGCATAGAATTGAATTTGTGGATTTACGCTTTACTGACTTTACTCATCTATTAAGTTTGAATTGTAGATAATTTTTAAAATATAAATAATGATCCTTGTTTTTAATAAAACCAGCTTAGTTTGTAAATTCTCAACTTGAAATCCATTTTGTATATAATTTAGCTAAATTATAGATGTATTGTTATAAGTAAGTATAGGAAAAAATAGAATTCTTCCTTTTTATATTAATCTATGTTAGTGAATAGATGATCTAGTTATTTTGATATGGGGTGTTTGTAGATAGAATCTGTATTTTTAAGTAGTTCTTGGAAATTGAGCACAAATATTCAACTAAAGTTGAGTCTAATTAGTCTGTGATAAGTAAACAGTTATTGTGTCTTCTCTAAACGTAGCCAGTAATAGGATATAAATATATATAAAATGTCTGTCTTTGAACCCACAATTTAGTTACATAGTTAAGAGAAAAGAGTTCTATTTTAATTTGAGTAAGTTTTGCAAAAAAAAATGAAGCGACAATTAAATAATTAATTAATTCTATTGGGTACTTAATTAAATGACAGCCATAAACTACATTTTGGAAATTATATATATATATATATATATATATATATATTTGTATTTATCTATCATCACATCAAATCCCAGTTGGGGTAGGCAGAGAAAACGGAACTCCACTTCATTCAGTAACCTCTTCATGCAAACTCGCAATTTCCGCGTACGTTTGACATTATCTTCCATCGGGATCTCTTTATTTGGTCTATGTCTCGGTCGGCCTCGGCTTTTCCCTTTTTTATATCTAATGGGGTACCCAACGTGGGTGATATTAAGTTAGTAAACAAAAAAACAATGATACACAAAATAGAATATATAAATACACAATAATATGGCATCAAATTACGATACATAGGTTTTTATGTATTGTTAAAACATTTTTATCCAGTTTTCATGTGGAATAAAGACGGATTAAAAAGGTGGAGGAAAAAGGATGTTACGTCCTTCGGTGAAAAGAGAGGATTTTTGAATACTTTGTGATCGTAAAAAACCACAGACTCTATTAATAATCAATGCATAGACAATATGTTTGTTGAAGAGACTTAAATATTTTTATTTTAGTAATCGGCTATGAAATATTATATGTAAACGTCGACATAGATATCATGAAACTTGTGCCAAAAAATGCAAATTCAGTGTCACCCACGGATTTTGATAATAAAACTAAAATGTATTGTTTATTTGGACGGTGGATTCACATCAAACGGGTTATTACGAGTTATGTAACCTTGTTCATGCGTGGCGACGGTGGTGTGTGTACTCCCGCACACCGCCTATTTTCTACCAAGGAAAGGACGGTAGTACTGTCCCCGTCTTCCGTAATTGAGGGGGCCTATTTAGGCCCACCGCGCATCGGCCGTGGCAGAGTGCCAGTTCGTGCCCACGGCCAGTGGCCATACGTATGAGAGAGCCCCTTTTTTTGACCTGGTGAAAATCCCTAATGGACTTTCAGGAGGCGATGAGGGCCGCCCCCGGTGTGTCGGACTTGTGCCGACTAAAATCCTCGCGGTGTTCCTTCTCCCGTCTGCTGAGTGTCAAGGGCAAGGCTGAGCCATCTTCCTCGGCACGCGGCGAGGATAAATGAGCACCCAGGAATTTTTAATCAGTAGGAGTCCGTTACACTGGGAGAGTTCCCTTCACCTGCCCTAAAGGTTTTAAGTAATTTTTTTGTCCTGGTAAAAAAAACTTGTTGACCATAAAAGGACCACGCGCGCGGCTTTACGGTAATTCGTATCCCGACTAGGATTAAGAATTTCGTCGCGGGCTGGAGAAGTGGACGCTGCTGTACCTCCGGTCTCGGCTAGACGGAGAGAAGGAACACCCCAGGGGTTTTTTTTAGTCGGTGCAAGTCCGACACACCGGAGGGCGACCCTCATCGCCCTCTGAGGTCCGTCAGGGATTTCCCCCGGGTTATAAAAAAAGGGATTAAGAATTTCTGTAACTCTTACTGCAGCCGAATCGTTGAGGTGTGAAATGGTTTTCCTATGACCGTGTTCCTACAGTCCTATGATATTGGGTCCTGTAAACGAAGCGTGAAGAGATATTTGTGCAGGAGGCATGAACTCTGCGACTATTTATTGTTTGTCTTTATTGTTCATAGTTAAAGTCGTTTTTTGGAATTCACCATGCTTACCGTCAGGCGTGTGTGGTCACTGTACAGAGTCAGGTTAAAAGAAAAGATAAAAAATTTTTTTAGTCTGAACGGTATTTAACATTTTAATTTTTTTGCTAAATATCATACTCCGGTAAGTTGCACCACAGCTCTACAAAGAGGCCGAAGCACGCACGTTTACGATAACGTATATGTAGGGGGAAAAGGAGGGATCACCGAGGCCGACATAATTAATTGAAATAACGAACGCTTCACAATCGATTTGATTCTCCTCCACTTTCCTTTAACAATTTTGATTTACTATCGAATTCCATCGTTGGCCCATTAGTTATTGTAATTTAACAAAAATCTATACTAATATTATAAAGCTGAAGTTTGTTTGTTTGTTTGAACGCGCTAATCTCAGGAACTACTGGTTCGAATTGAAAAATTCTTTTTGAGTTGAATAGACCATTTATCGAGGAAGGCTTTAGGCTATATAACATCACGATGCAATTATTAGGAGCACAGAAATAATGGAAAATGTGAAAAAAACGGGGAAAATTATTCATCCTTGAGGGCTTCCATTGCGTGCGCTGGAAAACGGTTCAAGATACCAAAAATATATGTAAGAAAGAATTATTCCCCTTGAAATGATCTAAAAAAATGTCCGCGACAGTATATGTCTATCTTTTAAGATTAACTCACTAGAACCGTTTTTATGGTAAAAAAATTTGGTCGAAATTAATGCATTATTTGTTAAGAGTTGTATCAACGTAATAATATTAATCTTGATCCAAATAAATGTGTTGTTGATTAAGAGTATTTAATTGTGAACAAAATTGTCTTTGACATCACTTAATTTCAATGAACATCTTAGAAGATATTACAAAACCTTATATAGCAAAACAACGTTTGCCGGATCAGCTAGTTTCATATAAATTGAACATTGCAAACGATTACTTTGCAACACGTGCACCGGGCAAACGTTACCGACCAAATAATATCCTTATAGGGCTTTTTTGATGTAACAATATGTTGATGGCCGGAACAGGCCTTTACAACTCGGGTGTGAAGGGTGAGCGCGGAAGGAGCTTAGCCAGCGATTTATGGGTGAGTGGCAACGCAAGGGCATCCTTGTGGGTAAGCATCTCGGCTTGTATGGTCAGCCACGGGAAAAAGAACCTACGGGTAAACTACTAGCGTTTCGGAAGCGACTACCTCGAGAAGAAACGCCGAAAGAAACTCAAGGCTGCGTTGGAGTGAAACTGCGCATCGGAGAGTTATCCTAGAGTAGTGCATGCGTTATATAATAGAGCCCGAATGGCGGAGGCCTGCCCGTTGGCTCACAATAACTGAGTGTAGCGCGTCATATACACATGTAAACCATTTTATTCCTCTCGCCCGATAAATTAGTAAGGGCCTGTCCCGGCCAACAGCATTTTGTCCTGCAAAAATTTCATTCCGAGGAGTTCTGAGATCAGCTTTATATTCCGTGGTATTTAGAAACTCGCCATCCAAATGTTATTCACTTTTTTTTAAACTGCATCACCCCAATAGATAATAGATAGAATAGATGAGGTATAACAAATTTTAAACCTGTACATGACTTAACATTAGTTTTGTAATTAAATCGAGATTAATATATTTTCTTTTAAAATTGTAACGAAATCAATGCAGTATTTTTTTAGATATACAATTATTATAAAAATAAGCATATCCACTAATATTTAGTTGTATTGTACACGAAATCTCCTATTGTATCTAGATTTGGTTTATGATTATTTAAATCTATAAATAAGTATGTTGAAAACGGTGTGATTAGATTTATCAAGATTCTGCGTCCTCACGCTATATCCCTTTCGGGGTGAGCAGTGATACATTAGTAGTTGTATCCAATTTTGTTGAAATATAAAATGAAAATACATATCGACGAGTGAAAGGCTATTTGGTTTAAGCGACATTTTTTGGTGATACAGTAATATATATATTTGGAATAGGTAAAAAACGCTGATTCCGAAAATATATACATATATTACTATATACTGTAGCGTGCACTCTGCCGATCCACTCTCGCGGACGCCGTAATGTTTATACGTATCGCTTACACATCGTCCGCGGTGGACGGTAGGAGGGAGATTCACGTGACGTCTCTCGATCGGCCACGCGCCTTACATACGGACGTTTATTATTATTGCTGGTGTTTTCGTAATTTTATAAGTTTAATGCTAAGGTTTTCGTGCAATATACGTATCAGTGAGCAATTATGGTGTTTTACTGCCTTTTAAACGTTATAATACTTTATTGCTGTCGGGGACACGATGCGCTATCTTTGGCTCATCCTCGACGGCAGATGGAGTTTTCAAGTCCACTTTCAGCAAAAAAAAATATCAGACTGGTTTCCATGCACAGCATCGCGAATTGTCATAGGTTCTAATCTCGGCAGGTATCGTTGGATTTTTCCAGATTAAAGTGAGGACTTGGGCATCATATGCCCTCCGGTCATGAGTAATCGTAAACTTGCATGGCATCTAATAGAAATGTCATGTGTACTAGTGCTGTGAGAACGGCGATCAGTTACGCTACTGGTCACGTTGGGTAGGAGATATAAGCGCAAAGTGAATACAGCCAGTTATGTATCTCTGCTCACCTCCAAAAGGAATATCAGAGTGTTATTCTGACTAGAAGAGTAACACTCTGGATTCACTGTAAATCATTTTAAATGTGAAACAAGTAGATATTAAACAAGAATTGTGCATCGATTTCCCGAAATCGACACAAAAAGCTTTCGGGACCATACGATTGAGCACCACTGCAATAGTGTTTAAACTAGGAGCTCTGCTGATGATGGAGAATATTGCTAAATCTGATGGCCAATTCTCGTAATACAAATGTTCTGCGAAGAAAAAACAATCAAATTAAAAATATATCAGAAGTGGACTTACAACTTTATTATTTGGAGAAATAACTAAAATTTGTAAAAGGTAGGCTTTTAGTTCACTTTCGATATACTATATAAGTACATCGTGCCCACCTAGCCCTACTTGCCTAGGACCCTAGGCTAGGGGTAGGTCGGGCCCTTGCTTTGTGTTTAGAGAATTGCCTTGTGATTTTACTTTGCTAAACATATATCCCAATTGTAAATTGAACGTTTTTACTATACGAGAATTGGCCTTCAGCGCCGGTTGGTTTTTGTAGATTTATATTATTAGGTCCTTGAATAAGTTCTCGCTGTTTTTTTGGCTTACAGAAAGTTTTTTAAAATATAAAGCTTACAATAACTTTAACTCTAAACATTGTCCATCGTTAGAGACCACTTTCTTCCATCTTTCTGGCAGTAATTAAATCCCCTGTCGGAAAAACGATTCATCTTTTGACGCAATCCATGAATCGCCCCATTTTTCGGCTTCTTCAAAAGAATGAAAGCGCTGCTCGCTCAAACCAGGCGCTATTAACCGAAACAAGTGGTAATCGGAGAGAACTATGTTTGGTGAATACAGCGGGTGAGGTAGATCTTCCCATTGAAGCATTTCCAGGTACGTTTTGACTGGTTTTGCGACATGTGGCCGAGCAGTGTCATGTAATAGAATCACTTTGTCGTGTCTCTGCTTGTATAGTGGCCGCTTTTCTTTTAGAACTCGACTCAAACGCATCAACTGAAGTCGATAGCGAGCTCCCGTGATAATTTCATTAGGTTTAAGCAGCTTATAATAAATTACACCCTGTTGATCCCACCAAATGCAAAGTAGAAGCTTCAAACTGTGGATATTTGGTTTTGGGGACGATGCTGATGCGTGTCCGACCATATCCTATGATTTTTTACGCTTTGAATTGTCGTAGTGAATCTACTTTTCATCTCCAGTGATAATACGGTGCAAAAAACCTTTTCTTTTCTGCCGTTGAAGCAATGAATACACATGAGAAAACGTCGTTTAACGTCTCTCGGTTTCAGTTCATATGGCACCCAATGTCCTTGCTTTTGGATCATTCCTAACGCTCTTAAAAGTTTTGAAAATTTTGAAGCATCTTCTTGAAATGTTTTTCCGAGCTCTACTAGCGTCTGACATCGATTTTGATCAAGAAATGACTCCAATTCTTCGACTTCAAACTTTGTCGGTGCTCCAGAACGTTCTTTGTCGTCAAGCTCAAAATCATTATTTTTAATGCGCATAAACCAGTCTCTACATATTGTATTCGACAGAGCGTTGTATCAACAAGAATTCTGTTTACTTCAGCTGCATATTTCTTTTGAATAAAGCAGTGCGATAAAATTCCCCGCAAAAACACTTTATTTGGCACAAAAGTAGATATTTTCAAAATATGTAAATAAACACATGGTTGACACTGTGGTAAACTTTATCGACTAGAATTTGAGGTTACATATATGTAATTTATGTAAGTACTATAGTACTACTTAGCTAATGCGTTACTGTACGAAATTCCATGCACAGAGTGCCACAACGCCTGTTTTTAAGAAACAGCGAGAACTTATTCAAGGACCTAATAGAAAAAAATTGAATTCTGAAGGCACTTTTTAAAAATATATTACCCTAACTTTCCATCTTCATTAGTAATAACGCCTTTGTATTAAGTTGATGATATGAATTTACCTATCTAAAGAATACAATTTATCACTTTGTCTGTAAACTTGTTTTTCACACCTTCAGTCTGTAAACGGGGGTCTTTCGCGTTCTGTCGTCTTTTCACCCCTTTATTGAGCACAAAAATTTCTTAAAAATTTCATGGTATAACTTGAAACATTTATTTTTAAAAACTAATTTAAAATTCGTTCTATTAGCAATAGGTATACAGAATACCTTTTAGCGATAGGTATTTAGCAGGTATATACAGAAATTGATTTCGCTTGGACTCAGATGACCGCTATTTACAGAAGAAGTGTTAAAAAACAGTACCTTCAGGATTTATCCTCAATGTTTTTAGCTATTTTAGATGTGTTTAAATGTACTAGAAATATATGTTTAAATAACTATATTTTATTACATATTTATACTTATGTAACTATATGAATCTTGTAATAAATTCTAATGAATTGATTTGCTTTTTTTATAGTTGAAGCCTGCTGCCCTGACAAGTGCGTTTGTCTGCGCTTTGCCTAATACAGATCCTAGGGAAGGGAGTTTTTTACACACCCACCTAGAGACGAAGTGTGAGAGAGGTTATTGACTAGCCCGGTCGTCAAGGATACGATTTCCAGGCCCGATTGGCAGCAAGTTGAGACTCCTCGGGGGTTTTTAGTCAGTTGGAGTCTGACACACTGGGGCTGTCGCTCGGGTTACCAAAAAATGTATTAGACAAAGATTTATATATATATAATTAATAAAAAACACGTTTGTTATAAAAATATTTATTTCAATAATACAATTATTTTTCATACAAATAACAACTTTATAATTGTGAGCAGTCATTTCACACTACAAACAAAACATAGTTGATTTTTTAAACAATTATTTAAACCAATCACAATTTATTTTTATTTATATAATTGGCGAAAGTAAAATCGTCTTTCCTAATAAAGTCACTCTATATTTGAGTACTTCACTCTTAAATTCATTTTTGTCTACTCAAGTTTTACTATACGCAAAGCCACTTTAGTGTTAATAAGTGTTTTTGCAATGTTTCACAACCACAGTCACATGTGAAATGACTGTTATCACAATTAAATATATACCTTTTTTTTATATATATTTACAATCTACGCGTGCCTAAACAGTAAATGAGATATTAACAAAAGTTTTAGCAAAAATAATTTATTACATACACAAAGTAAGGCTTTACAGGGGGTAAGGCCACGGGCAAAAGCTAGTATCTATAATATAGCTCTATACTGGGCCATATTCAAAGATCTTAACAGGTTGCGAAATGATCGTTCGGCCAATTTATACCTTATCTCTTGATATTGGGTCCTTTCAAAAAAGTGTCAAGAGACTTGACTATAGATGAAGTTTCCTGTTTCTTAACAGTTGCAATTGTTTTTTAACTGGACTGCGCTTAGCATCGGGTGTGGTATAGTCAGTATAAAAGTATCCTACATAGCTATACTTGAAATATAAACGAATTAAACATTATTTTTCGAAAGTTATCGACATGAATGTTTGTCGATATAACAAACAACACTAAATATGACACGGTCAGTAACCATTTACATTGAGGCGTCTCAATCACTTTAGGGAAGGTCAGTTATGTTTCAACGAGACAAATATACGAGTTAAACATTGTTTTTACATGTGACCACATCACGCGTGATGGTAAGGACGGTGCAGCCCAAAAAACGAAAGCAACTATCAACAGTAAAGAAACAAACACTCGATAGTCGCAGCTCAGTGAGTTTACCGGTAACGCAACTCTTTCTGTATCTATTTAAGTTCCATGACAAAGGGAGACAAACGTACAGTTACTAGCTGACCCGGCAAACGTTGTTATGTAATTTAAATTATTTCTAGTGAATATTTTGGTTGTTAAATAAATAATAACGAATTTATTTTGTGTGGGGATGGGCTCTGTGACAGAATGAGACGTGGCGCCATCATTCAAGTATATGAATAATTTCGTTCTGTTTGATTTGTTTTGTGCGTGCATAGTTTAACCCTTTTATTGATAGTGTATCTGTGGAGATACATCAGAATTTACAAAACTTATTGCCATAAGTTTTTAGCGCAAACTTAATATTTTTATATGAATATTTAGGCAATTTCTCAGTTATTGAACTCACGGTTAGATTCTATTAGACATCCTTGGAACATAAGGGTTAAACGGTATTAATATTATTTTTATATTGAAAAAAAGAACATTCTGCCAAGTTAAGGGTTAAACGCAATCGACGTAATACTGTACAATATATTCTATCTTATTCTCTCGCAGGCACCCACAGATAAGTTTGTTTCGTTTTAATATCGCCATTTTCAACCACAAAGAAATGACAGAAGTGCCAGTTAACGAAACTCGCTCGTCAATGCCATAATTACATCCAGTGATGAGTGTTTGCCCAGCGTTACACCGATTTCGACCCTTGGATATGACCAAACGAGTACACACCGTATATTCTAATTGAGTACGGAACTTAGACACCCGATTTAAATTATTCATTTTTGAAAGTTTATAATTAATCAAATATAATTTTACGTTTAAACAGACATAGTTTTTCGTAAATCAAGTCGGATTGGCATTTCAAAGAAAATGCGTACTTAATAGACAGGGCGTACGGTTCAATTTAATTTGACAAAAATAATCATTCAGATAGTATGTATTTGACGAATATTAACTATAATAATAATAGTTGACATGGATTCAGCTAGCGATTCTAAACAAACAAGTGTCAGGAACATACTTAATTACTTTACACGATGTATAGGTACATTACAAATGATACAATATGAAAGTATGATGGAGGGAGAGGTCTACTCTCTGCGTAGATTGTCTAGTCTAGCCTGCAGCTCGGCATCGGCGTCCGATATGGGGCCTCCAGCCCCGCCCGCCACCGCCGTGGGCGCCGCTGGGGTTTTTGCTGAAAACCACATTGCATTAGGCATTTTATAACTGATTACAAAGGTTTGTTTTACGTTTTACAGGCGAACGTAAGACATCAATCACACCTGGTGGAAGGTGAAGAAGGCAAGCTTTTTATTTAAAACCCTTTACACGATTCCCTAAAAAAGCTCTTGGACCGACAAATGGACAAAAAAGTAAGCTTATAAGAGCCGGTGTACATGATGCGGTACGTAGTTGCATCGCAAAAATAAACCGCATTGGCGGGCACACGACAAAGCTGATTAATAATGTATCTCGGCCCCGCTCCCATCCCCCCCTCTTCATCTTGCCTTGCGAACCGCAAGTAGCTCACGCGTGTGACGCGGCACAGCAACGCACTGTGGATATTTGTATATAAAAAGACGCAGCGGAGCCGCTCCTCCGCCGCAACACATCGTGTGCCCAGACTGTTGTAAGACTTCTTTTTGTCTTTTTGAATTATTAAGGCCCAAAAATTTATATAGATTGTTTGTATACTGTATAGACCATAAGTAATACATAATAAAGAAAGTCCAAATTCGTTAGTGTACAAATAAATAACACTTACCTGAAATCGATAATGATCCCGTGGCTTGCGGAAGTCCAGAGAGCTGGTCGTTCATCTGCAAGCCCAACTCGTCCAGGATTTGAGAAACAACAGCATCGCTGAGGAGGCAACACACTTTTTATACTTCACTAAACCAATCAAATAAGAACATTTGAGCTATTTTAATAGATATCTTTTTAACACGTTCACGCCGGCGCTGTATTTCATGCTCCTCGCCCTGTAGCGGCTTCGTATAAAGCTTTTTGCTCTATCATTTAATGTTTGCGTTAAACTTTCATTATTTTACTTATCATCTATGTGGAAATTATTTTTACTTAAAGATCTAAATATTTGGTGTTACGTACTGATTAATAGCACAGTCTAGTGCGGGCCACCGATGGACCGCGCCACCCGAAGAGACAGTCTAGTGCGGGCCACCGGTGACCCGCACCGCCCGACGAGATAGTTTGGTGCGGGCCATCGGTGGCCCACGCCGGCGTGAACGTGTTAATTTAAGTGACATTGAAACTTCTCTGTGCATAGTATGCTCAGGAGAAGACGAAACAGTCAGACACGTACTGGTAACATGTGCAGGGCACGGCACCTCGCTGCGCCGGGGTCTCTCAGAAGCAACCAGCAACGTCAGGCGGCTGGCGGACTTCCTGAAGGAATTGAACTGGGACGATTGAAAATCGTTCCAAACCAGTGTCATGCAAAATAGGCGCATCTAAACGTCAAGATGCAGAAACAAGCTAGTTTTGACCGGATACCTGATAGGAACACTTGAATAACTTCCCTATACATTACAATGACATGGTAATCTTGACTCGATTAAACTGTACCTCCCACCAGGTGCAATGTTGTTACATTGTCTAGTCAATATAAAACAACTGCAAAGACCGCATTCTTGTAACTGAAATAAATAATAGTACAATATATCATTAAGCTAAATAAATTTGATAGCTAACCTTTCTTCTTCATCATCATCACCCTCCATAGCTTCGTCAATAGAATCATTCATCATTTCCTCCTTCATATCCATTATTTCCGACTGCTTCTCAAATTCCTGAAATTCATTTATGAGTATTATTTTATTAGTGTGACTGTGGTAGTCTAGTGTATAAGGGACCAGTATTCATATGCGCTCCTCTGGAATTTTCCAGATTAAGCGCTTAAGGAAAATATAGTGAGGAAACCCATATGGCAATAGAAATGTCATGTTTACTAGCGCTGTGAGATCGACGATCCAGCTGTGCTGCTGGTCACGACATATAAGTGCAAGTTGGATACAGGTAGGGCATATTATTATAAAATGACTGAATTCACTCATTTCAGAGATTAGTTGATGTGCCTATGTCTCATCTGTTCTGTTCAAATATCATATATTGCTTAGCACCGTGTTAACCATATGCTAAACTCAGAAATGAGAGCCATCTATCCAGTCTAACTGTAAAACTATTAGTTGATGGTGAGTCAACAATATTCTTTGTCAATTTTATTTGATAGCCCAGGAGAAATTCCAGCTTAAGACTGTAAGGCCAGTGCTGACAGTTGTAGTCCTGGTGTGGCTAAAAACCACCAGGGTGTCTCTCAAATCACTGTCTGGCTGACTTTGAGAACCATATTCCTACAACAATGCAGCAAGCAAATTGCCCTTTTCAGGCTCCATTTCTAGGAGTGTTGGGTGTATATAGAGCTCACTTTTTAGGAGCTCTTTATCAAGTGGCAAACAGGTCAAACAATCAAACTAAACTAATTATCAAACATAATTATAAAACAACACATTTGAAATGGTCTTATGCATAAATTAACTTGTAATTATTTCTCCACCTTTCAACTTGGTTCCAATGGCTGTTATCCCAGTGGTTAGAAATGTAAACATTGTTTTATGTCACTCCACGAAACCTCCACAACCATTCCGTCTATTCTTTACCCACAGCCTGTGTAACCAGGCCGAAACATTGCACCATAATAACACCTTGAATGTATACATTCTATACCGCATTCATGTAGGAATGTGAGTGGAATAGAACATATGATGCAAATGCTATAGAATGATAAGGAACAGTGTAAGAGTGTGAAAGGGATAGAAAGTATAGGAGAGAGCGAGATAGATTTGAATGGCCGAGTGAATAAGTTGTTGTGAGTGCTGTGGCGAATTAATATATTTTTGAAAAAAAACTGTATCTGTATAAAAACTGGTAAATAAATGATTTCTAAAAAATTAAAAAGTCTTTCTACATTCATTTCTTCACACATTTTTTTTTAAGGATGATAATTATCTTCTAATTATCTTGGCTTCACTGATCACTGGTGACCCCCATGGCATTAAACATGTATGAGTAAATTATTTTACACATAATACTAACTATAGTATTTATAACTACAACATACCTGGAGTATCTTTTGTATCTGTGGCATGTTTAACTGTTTGTTCATGGTTGCCATGGCCCTTGTGACACCCTTCATTGCTTGGGCCATGGTGCTCTGTGACTTGAGTGTCTGTATTTTCAGCGACACTGCTTGTATGTTAGCCTTCATGAGCATGAACTTGCGGACGTACCGACGAGTTCGCACCAAGTCTTTCGCCATTATTTTCACTGCATCCTAATAATAAGATTGATGTTTTTTTTACTCTGACTCAGTATAGTGACCAGGGATGTTACGGAGCTTCGACTCTGACTCTGATAAGTCGTAACTTCCAATTGTTATTACACCTCTGGTTCTTCAGACTTCGGTTCCGAAACTTTTTAATTGGAGGTATTCATCAGAGGTCACCACCACTGTTGTAGTCAATTCATTTGATTTCATTTTATATGTTGTTGAAACATAATATCAATTAATCAAACAATCAGTGCTACTTAATTTGTAGAAGACATTTAAAAAAAAATATGATTTAAATGATTTAAATATATAAAACAATAAAATATATATAAATTATTTAAATATATAAAACTAAATGTACATTTAAATTTATTATTAAAAGGTTTTTTTTATTTTACATTTACATTAAACTAAGTAAAATAGAAATTAACACATTAAAAGCCCTGGAGCAAATTTGATTTAATTTGTTCACTGTTAATGGGAAAATGTTAATAAGAAACAGGGCAATTTTTATTGCCTGTGTATTTGTAAATTTATCACTTTCTAATTAAAAAGGTTCACTGAATAATGTTTTTATTTGTCCCTTAATAAAACTATTTTATTCTGCCATCACTTGTGACTGACTCCGATTCTGACTTCTGTTCCGACTCCGATAAATCAAATTTTAAACTCCAACTCTTACTTCGGTTCCAATAAAACTTCCTCCATTACATCCCTAATAGTGACCATACCACGCATGATAGTAAGCATGGTGCTTTCCAAAAATGACTACAGCTATCAACAGAAAAAAAAAAACAAAGTTGCAGTAATCATGCTGCCTGCACAAATATCTCTTCACTCTTAGCTTAAAGTTTTCAAGAAGGTTGGTTTTTTTCACACAAACAGTAGAAAATTGTTTTGTTTGTGCTTGCTAAACATGTCTATCTAGGGTGTGAAAATAGTAGTTTGAATAAACTCAGTGTTAGGATATTTAACAAAATCATAGTAGTTTTAGCATCTGATGATGCATCCATCTGATCAGATCAAAAGCATCTTTTGTTATACTAGATTATTTTGTGTCATATGTATACATTTATATTTGTTTTAAGTGTTCTTTTATAAAGGTACAATGGGGCTGACATACCTATATATGTAAAAACCCTTAAAATGATTGTTTTAAAAAGGTATTATTCAAGCATGAAGTTAAATTAATAGATATACACACCATTTGACCTTCCTTTGCCAATTTTTTTATATCGGCTATAACTTTTTTCTCTTGCTGCTCCATTTTCATTCGTTCTCTGTCAAGGTCCCGCATAGCTTTGTTGAGTGCTCGCTGATTCTTGCGAAGCATCTCATCGGGAGTCATACGATGGCCAAATAACCACTCCATTATTTCTTTTTGTAATTGTAAGCTTTAAAGGAATATAATTGTATATTCAAACTAATATTGTAACAATCTTTCACTTTTTAATAGCATTTTTACTCATATTATTTACAATTATAACTTACCTGTATATAACTGATTAAATTTTGTTGATTGTAATTAAACACGAATCTTCAATACTGCAGTGATGATTCACCAGTTACAAGATTATAAATAAAATTGTAATTAATGTTACATAAAAAAAAAACCTATTGAATAATATAAACGTAAAATGATTATTTAAGTAGGATTTATTAATTTTAATGTTTATAATATGATATTAATAGTAACTTTCTTAAAATTTTAAGTATTAAGCTGATAAAACCCTATTGTTGACTTGACATTTGATTTGACATTTTATAGGATAGGTGCGTTTTTGGAGCAGTAAAAACGATCTTATGTCATCGCTACATTTAATCATTTGCAGACAGTTTAAGGAGCTATAATTGAATTTATCGAAATTTCTGAAATGTATCCTTCTCGAGCAGTTTGACATTTAACGTCAGTTGTTTTATTTCAATTGTAGATTTTATTCCTTATTGTTCTGTTATTAGGATCAATTAATTTAAATATTTTTGACTTAACTAAATACTAAACAAATACACGAAAATAAAAATTATTCTCATAATAATGACACTTAAAATCTATGGAACTCACAGATCACCCAGGCTTGTCGATTAAATATCGATACATCGATAAATCGATATTTTCAATTCAATATATCGATATTTTTTGGCGATATATTTTATAATGATATATCGATACAAAATATCCAGTATCGAAAATTGTATTGAAAACGATATTTTTTTAATTCTTCTGGCAGTGAAGTTGCTGAAATCTGAAACTGTAGAAGATAGGACAAAACGAAAAAAAAAAGAACTATATTATCTACGACTGTTGAGTATTATGTTTTGTTACGTTGCATGCATTGACATCTGAATCTGTTACATGTATACTATTTGCCGCCATTTATTTATTATTTATTTTTATTTGTTGTCTTAAATAGGTCTTAAAGTTAGATGATAGCTTTTAGTTCTTGATATTTTTGTAATTTTGTCTAATAAAATGCAATATTAGTAAAATATTTTCGTGTTTATTGAGATTTAATCGATATATCGACGACGATATTGATATTTTATTAAATATCGATATATCGATATAACGATATTTTTTTTCATTTGTGACATCCCTAAGATCACCATCAAATTCCCCTCTACGGAAGTAAAAGAAAAGTGGCCCTATTTTCAAAATCGTTGAAGCTCCATGAACGGTTAGAAAACTATAAAATACAGTTTTTATATATTTTTAAATCGTAAACCTATACAAAAACAGTCCTAGAAGTTTATAACTATTTTATCATTTTAATTAGTACTAAGTTTATTGGAACTACATTATATTTTTTGCGGGAATAATTACCGGCTTGATGTGGACACTCCATTATTAGTTAATAAAAAACTTTTTGTGGGTGATTAAGAGCCTGCATAGATGTAGTAAGTAACGAAGTAAATAGCTAAATATTAACTAAGATACTACATTTACACGTGTATAGTAAAGTTATAAGTACACCATATTATCATCCAACTTACGTACTTTACTAATGTGTTATAAAGTTCATACTTGCTAAAAAACAATTTAATAAAATTACGCCTTCCAGAGAATGTGCGGGAAGTCGATGTTTACACGCTACAAATTTAGTTATTTACTTCGCTACTTACTACGTGTGCACAGCTATTAGAACGGCTGTTTATCGTGAAGTTTGTCTGTCAAGAATGTCAAACTGCGCTGGCGTTTTGGCGCGGTTATTGAAGAATTAAATTTAAATTATATCATTTTAGAATATTCTAACCAGCGTACAGAAATGAGTGACGACGACGTCGTAATCATGGAGGTAGATGAACCTGAGGCAAAACCTGCTAAGCCAGCGCCTGGTCCGAGCAAGTCCACAACAAATCTGCCTTGGATTGAAAAATACAGACCCCTGACTTTTGACGACATCGTTGGCAACGAAGACACGGTGTCTCGCTTATCGGTGTTTGCCAAGAATGGCAATGCTCCGAACATAATCATAGCTGGCCCGCCTGGTGTAGGCAAGACAACTACAATATTGTGCCTAGCAAGAGCACTCCTTGGAGCGTCTTTTAAAGAGGCTGTGCTTGAGTTGAATGCCTCCAACGATCGGGGCATCGATGTCGTTAGAAATAAGATCAAAATGTTTGCACAACAGAAGGTAAGGTTAACAATATTTAATGACATTATTCCCAAATTTTAGGTTACTGAAATATTGACTAGTACTGAAATTCCAGCTTATGACTTTAAACGTTTAGTTAAGATTAGCATAACTATTATAAACAGAACCAGTAACAGATAAAATATCAACAGGGGAATGTAACACCTCCAATGCTATGAAATATTTTTAAGTCTACAGTGATACTCATGCTGGTTCAGTGTGCAACTGGTTCGTTGGAGTTCAGAGACGCAATTGGTTACCACTCACTCAATAACAGAATATTGCAAGTTTGAAATTAATTGTTTAGAAAATTGTTGACTATCAACAAATTTTCAAAATTAAACTGGATAGATGGCTCTCCTCTCAATCAGAGTTTAATGTATGATCTACACAGCGCTAAACAATATGTGATAATTGAATAAACTAACTGAGATATAAGCACATCAGCTCATTCCTGTTGGCCTATTGTTTTATTATAGTAATAAAAAAGATATGTTGTATAAAGTTAAACATATTAGTCTAAGAGAACTGAAGAGCCCCAAAAATTGCTGTGAAAGTGCTACTGGCTCAAGTAAAAAGGAATATTGTAATTTGGTTGCTTAATAATTATATTTCATCTAGCAATATCCCTTGAGCAAGATGACATTAGTAGAAGTATCCACTGTGCTTGCTTATTATTTGATAATAATAACATATACAATGGGAAATAGTTGGATAATACATTTATCAGTTGTTTCAACTGCTTGCCTGGTAATAAATAAATGTGTATCATTTTATTATTGTAATGTTTTACAAAAGAAAAGCACATATTTCCATCAATATTCAACCTGTAATATACTTTTTTTATCCCGACAAGGCAGTGACCCCACCACGCCTGATGCTACGCATGGTGCAGTCCAAAAACAACAATGACTACCTACACCAAAAAAACCATCGATAGCTGCAGCGATCATGCTGGCTTGTACAAACATCTCTTCACATTTCGCATAAAGGACCCAATATCATAGGACATAGGGAACATGCTCACCGGAAGACCATTTCACAGCCCAATGACTTGGCAAAAGGAAGATAATATATATATTATAGTTATGTACTATTATATGCTACTATTATATTAAAGTGTACAATAAAATATTTGAAAATAACATTACAGGTTACACTACCACCAGGAAGGCATAAAATAGTTATTCTAGATGAAGCCGACAGCATGACTGAAGGTGCACAGCAAGCTTTAAGGCGAACAATGGAGCTTTATTCAAGCACAACACGTTTTGCCCTCGCAGCCAACAACAGTGAGAAGATCATAGAGCCCATACAATCCCGGTGTGCTGTGCTGCGATATTCCAAATTAACAGATGCTCAGATACTTGCAAAGGTTTGTAATATAGTATTAATTTTGGGCTCAATTTAGAATCATACTATTAAAGTTGTCACCTCTATGACCTGGGCTTTATAGCCACCTCAGTATCTCAGTCAATATATATATTGATGTATGTGCTTATCCTTACAAAATATCTTGCTCTAGTCGCGCAGAGATATTGCCTCACTAAGCAAATTCTTTCTCTATATCACTGCGAGTGTTCTATAGGGTTATTTAACCTTGTTGCACAGTCTTCCTTCCATAAAAGAATCATGCGCGCGGGCTTACAGTGATAGAGCTATAGGATAACTAACATTTCGGCTAGGACTAGGATGTTCTGTAACTCTTACTTTTGTTGAGTCATTGTGTTATGGAATGGACTTTCGGCGAAAGCGTTCCCACTGTCCTTTAAATGAAGCGTTATCCACGCTGTTTTGGCCTGCATGATCACTGCAACTAACGATAGGATTTTATTTACTGTTGATAGGCCTTCTCAATTTTTGAACTGCACCATACTTACCATCAGGTGTGTGTTGTCACTGTACCAAGTCAGAAGAAAATATCATCTAAGCCAGAGCGGAGTTTATCAACTAGCTCCTAAAACCCTATCAAAATTATTTTAATAATCCTTAAAAGTATAATTATGTTAGAATGTATCAGGTATCAGGTATCAGGTTCACACGGGCTCATTTTCCGCAACTCGACGTCTGAGTGCGCCTATTTTGCGTGAAACTGGGCCGGGATGATTTCAATCATCCCAGCTCAGCTCCTCCAGGAAATCCGCCAGCCGCCTGATATTGCTGGTTGCTTCCGGAAGGGACCTCGGTGTGCCGAGGTGTTGTGCCCGGTACACTGCCAGTTCACTGCACTCGAGGAGCATGTGCCTGGCTGTCTCCTCTTCTCTCATGCATGCTCTGCACAGAGTAGTTTCTGTGACACCTAAGTGAAAAAGATGTCTATTAAAATAACCGTGTCCTGTTATGGCTCCGGTGACCCTACGTATCTGTAATCTACTGAGATGCAAAATGGCTTTAGAGACCTTTGTATTCGCTCTAGGTAAGGCCTCCTTGGCTTGTCTGCATCCTACTAAGTCGTTCCAGTCTGAATCTTTCAGACGTCTTATTCTTTGGCGAATTTCGGATTTGAACCAGCTGAAGGGAAGAGGAATAATCGGCTCAGGTCCGAATATTCTTGTATCAGATCCCCTTCTTGCCAGCTCATCTGCGGCATCATTGCCGCGTGATCCGCTGTGTCCTTTAATCCATTGAAGAGTTATAGCATTGTTGTTTAGACATACCTGAGTTAGGGCTTGGTGGCACTGCATGACCAGACTGGAATTGTAATTTTTACTTCCTATGGCCAGCAGTGCTGCTTTGCTATCCGACAGTATTCGGATTGGTTGATTTGTTACCTTCCTGGAGATGACTGCATGGGCTGCCAGTAGGATGCCCATGCATTCCGCCTGGAATACAGTATTGTGGGCTCCCAACGCCATGAAGGTCTTGATGTTAAGATCCTCTGAGTAGACGCCTGTGCCCGTTCCTAAGTCTGTTTTAGAGCCGTCAGTAAAGATCCTCAGTTCTTTTACATTTAGGCTCTCGTAGTCTTGTTCATGTAATTGTATCTTATACTTCTTGTCGAAAACGAACTGCATAGGTACTTTGTCGCAGGTAGCTTCAAGTAGTGGTATATCATCTGTGAATTCTTTTAAGATTTTGGTGTGATGAGCACCATTATCATTTCACAGGTTTATAGTTTTCAATCGTAAGGCTGATGATACTGCCTCTTGTTGAATATACAAGTGTAAAGGTATCATGTCAAGCATGGTTTCTAGTGCATTTGTGGGGGTGGTTCTCATGCATCCTGTAATGGCCATGCATGCTTGCCTTTGAAATTGTCTTAACCTTGTAATGGCTGTTATGAGCTTAGTTCTAGTCCACCATACTAGTGCTCCATAACTTACCATGGGTCGTATTACAGCTGAGTACAGCCAGCTTGTGATTTTAGGGGACAGTCCCCATTTCTTGCCTAGCATTCTGCGGCATTGCCAGAAGGCTATGCTGGCTTTTTTGATTTTGTAGTCTATGTGGCTATTCCAGCTTAGCTTACAGTCTAGAATAATGCCAAGGTACTTTACTTCTGGTTTTAATTCCAGTTCTATATTTGACATGCGTGGTAATATGAAATTACCTAAATTTCGCTTGTTTGTAAACATAACTAACTCTTTAGAAACATAACTAACTCGTTAGAATGTATCTGGTGGCCTAATGTATGAAGACGTATCCTTGTCGTATTTGCGCATGGTTATAGGTTTGAATTTTAGCTCCTTTCTTTTTGATTTTTCAGATAAAAAATTATAACTCCATTTAATATAACACTCACTTAATAACAGAATATTGCATGTTTGGATTAAATTCCCTCAGGACATTGTTGACGCACCATCAAGGAATAGTTTCAAAGTTAGACTGGATAGATGGCTCTCATCTCAGTCAGATTTTTAAGTATGGTCAATGCAGTAATAATCAATTTACATAGTTGAACACACCAGCTGATATATAGGCACATCAGCTAATAGCTGCACGCCTATTATTTGATAATAATAATAATAATTTTATTAAATGTGCTTTTATTTTGAATGTTTATTATGCAAACAATCACCTTCTTCCTTATTAAATTTCCAGATTCTACAAGTCTGCAGTAAGGAAGACCTGTCTTACACACAAGAGGGTGTCAATGCAATTGTATTCACTGCTCAGGGGGACCTGCGTTCAGCTCTGAACAACCTGCAGTCAACCGCCCAGGGCTTTGGTCACATCAGTCCAGAGAATGTGTTCAAAGTGTGCGATGAGCCTCATCCGATGCTTGTTAAAACAATGCTCGAGTCATGTGTAAAACAAGACATCCATGAGGCGTATAAGGTATGGGCATGAATATTCTATTTTAATTTCTGGCCGAAACAGACTAATCTGACATCTAGACAGGTTTAAAAATTCTTAGAAATATAGTTACTGATTAACAAAAAGGTAACAAAATAATTATTTAAATTAAAAGTTAACCATGTAAAAACCACTTCTGGAGACAATCAAAGTATAATAAATTAAAGTAAAATATTCTAAATAAAATAAAAAAAACACTTTATATCTGTAAGAGTTATAAAATAAAAAAATGTTCGACTCTCCCACCCTAAAGGTACCATGCAAAGTTGTAGGTATCTATTAGAGTCCGACCGAAACTGGTTTTCCGGCCGAAACCGAAACCGAAATTTCGGCCGTGTCTTCAGTTTCGGCCGAAACCGAAACCGAAACTCACGAGGACAAGTATAAAAGTCAACGTGGTCAAGTAAAAAAATGAAACAAAAACTTACATGTAATCAGTTCCATCAAAGCATAACCTCTAAAGAATGTTTACGTCGGGTGATAACGCACTGACTAAGTTGTGTTGCTATAGAGCAATGCGAATTAGATCCGTCAACTGTCGTCTAAACGACGCAGTTACACTCCGACGCAGCCTTGAGTTTCTTTCGGCGTTTCTTCTCAAGGTAGTCGCTTCCGAAACGCTAGTAGATCACCGTTAGGTTTCGTATTTCTGGCTGGCGGTCCAAGTCGAGGTTCGTACCCACAGGGGTGCCCTTGCATTGCCACCCAACCCATAAATTGCCGGCTGAGCACCCTCAGTGTTCGCCCACCCGCCCGGTTAAGTTGTAAAGACCTTTCCCGGTCAACAAACACGCGTAAATTCGAAAAAAAAAGCAATGCGAACGGCGCACGAATCCTGAACAGGGCCTCCAGCGTCCGTCAAAGCGTTGCCGCGAGAAACGAAGCTAGGCAAGCATGTACGACAACTAGCGAAATCAGTTTCGGTTTCGGCAAAAGTTTCGGCCTATTTTGGCCGAAACCGAAACTGCCGCCGAAACTTGATTTTTGGCCGAAACTCGGCCGAAACCGAAACCGAACTTTCGGTCGGACACTAGTATCTATACCTATAAATATACTACCTAAAAATCACATAAAAGCAAATTGACAGATTTAAACTAAATTAAATAAAAAAATAATATACATAAGGTGGAATCCGAAACTGAAGCTCCAGTTAAAAGCTTTAAATTTTATAGATTCAGGAAAAGTGACCATCACTTATCCTGATGGTAAAGTTCAGTGTAGCAACGGCGCTGTCCATAATACATACATAAAGGATACAATAAAGGCGCAATTCGGAATATGGCAGTTGCTGCTATCGAATTTCAATTCTTACCTCTGCCATGTCATCAGGCTACCAAATCATTTTGCAGCCGGTGTATACCCTTCCTTCTATGATATTGGGTCCTTTTAAAAGAAGTGGGAAGAGGCTTTTGAGCAGGCCAGCATGATCACATTGGCTGTCGATGAACAGTATCTTGTTTTTTAATAGTTGTAGTCAATTTTTAGACTGCACTAGCAAACCCGGCGAACTGCGGTTCGCCACCAGATGGCTTCGTTTTGGTATTTAGTTAGCGTTTGAAAGAACGTGCGCATAATAAATGTCACATGAAATTAACTGAGCAGAGTACAATGAGTAGCTGTCAAACAATGTATAACGCATCGGCGCCATCTGCTTAAAATACTGGTGCGATCTGCTCCACCGCCATGCAAAACCATATTTGGTTGTAGTACATGCTATGTATCAGAGATGGCGCTGTATGTGAAAAATGATTTTCGCCGTTTTCCTGCTTTCTGTCGAAATTTTTCCTGAATTTGTTTGCTATAAACCTCACGGAGCCCGAGACCTTTCCAACGAATGCAAATCCGTGGAAATCGGTTCGTGCGTTTTGGAGTTATAGCGTCAGGAAGGAAAACCGGACTTATTTTTATATAATAGATTGTAGTTAAAAGTGGTAGCCCTGGAGCTAATTTAAAAAACACCTTGTCATGTTTCAGGTCATAGCGAGGCTATGCAAGCTGGGCTACGCTGCTGAAGATATAGTGAGCAACATATTCAGAGTGTGCAAGACTTTGGACGTGAATGAAGATTTGAAGCTGGCATTCATCAGAGAAATAGGCTTGACCCACATGCGGGTCGCAGACGGACTGACCTCGCCGCTGCAGCTGGCAGGTCTGCTGGCCAGGATGTGTCGTGCAGCTGCTGGTGGGGACACGGAGTGGTGATAGTGATCAGTGAATGTGATGACTTGGCTCGAATCAGTGATTAGTGCCATAGAATTATCTCAAGATGCACAGCATATGTCTGAACCTTTTAAAATAATCGTCGTTTCCATAAACTTATATACTATTTGACCCTGCGAACTTCTTACCGCCTAACAGTCAATTAATGTCAAGTTTTTTATTAGCCAAATCTATTACCTCTATATTATACCTTTTTTCATTATGTTGAAGATCAAAATATAAAACACATTTTTTTTACACTGGCTTGACAAAAGATTTTTCAATTCTGTTTCATTTCTACCGATGCTTCACGTCCCCCCTGACTGGCCCCCTTGTTGAGGCTGTGCGACGCACAGAGGGCGGCTCACACTTGGAAAATCACTGGCCAAATTTAAATTTTAAACGTACCTTTTAATATTACTTGCGCTAATTTATAATAAATAAAAAAAAATGTTAATATTTTTCAATGTCACGTGTTTTGTACAATAAAAGATATGATTTTAAAATGTCTTATTTTTAAATATCATTATACATTGTGTTTTAGTGATTCCTGTGTCAATTAATAAGATATCCACTTTTCACATAAAATTGTACTTAATATTTGTTAAATATTCGTTGAATCAGTGTCTCTCCTATGCTTTCATATTTATGAATAGTAAGTTAAAACTTATTTGTTCAGCCTATTAATATCAATCATGGCTATATAGAATAATTTCAGTGCCTACCTATGAACCAATAATAAAAAGTACAGATATTAGAAAAAGTATGGCTAACAGGTTGTGATGTGTTTTGGACAATATTTAAAAGTTTAATAAAAAGGTGATTCAACATGAGTGTTTATTTACGCCACCATTTTTTTTTTATTCTAGAAAATCAATATTGTAGGAATTACGTAATAATATATTATGTGTATTTCAACCCAAATTACTTGAAAAATGTTTTATATCATTGTTACAAATAAATAATTGACTTGTTTTTTAAACCGACAAAACTTTTTTATTTATAAATCGATTGAAATAACAATTCTTGGACTACAATGACTTTCCATCAGGTGCAAAGTAGTCGAGCCAACACAAAAAAAAACAACTGTTTCAGATCTCAGTATTATGAATATTATATAATAGAAAATTCTAGAGGTACTAAAGATTCCAAACCAATATTGACGCTGTAAAGTTTATTTTTAATATTCGATTACAATTTTGCTTAATAATAAAGTATAAAAAATATAAATCTTAATATAAACATCTGGAATGGCGTTACGTGCTCGCTTGGATCAATTTGTTGTGTTCGTCCATCAGGCTCTGGAATGGTTCCATATAAATAAAAATTACTATACAATTTTTAAAAATCTTTTAGACTTCCTATAAATATTTAAAAATCCTAGGTTAGTCTAAATTTTCATATCGAATAACAAAGCTATCAACACGTTGAACGCCGTGGGGGTCACCGGTGACCCCCAGTGAACTTTCCGTTTGGGCCGGGGAGGGTGCACCGGTGACCCCCAGCTAAAAATGTCATAAAACGCAGATTTATAACACTAGAAATGATAAGAAAAACATATTTCGAAATAGTATTTATTGTAGAATAAAGAGATTAAAACGGCCTGAACGGGAAGTATTGATAAAAGGGCCGGCGTTCAACGTGCTAATCAATAATGACTTTGTTCCAAATTTCATTAATGTCGTGATAATTTCTATCTAGCACCAACAGTATAGGCGTTATAACGAATGATTTAAAATATATTTAAATCAAAAAGTATGTTTTGGATTTGGATGTTTCGGATAGGCAGAAATACATTAGTGGCTCTATCCACTTTGCGCTTATAAGTACCTATCTACATCTAATAAAATGTCACGTGTACTAGTACTGTGAGAACGGCGACCAGCTGCGCTACTGGTCACGTTGGGTACGACATATAAGCGCAGAGTGGATACAGCCACTAATGTGTCTCTGCTCACCCGGAAGAGGATATCCCGTGACGATATATATATTATATATATCCTATTAATAGTTCAAACGCATAATTCTAGAGTAAAAAGAAATACGATGAGAGTAATAAAAAATAGACGCCGATGTCACAAAATGGCCGGAATTGATTTCGCACGTTTGGTTAGGATGTTTCTCGTCAATGGATAATGTGTTGAATCTCCACCGGGACGTCTTCTATCATCTTCTGGTGCTCCTCGCTCAGCGCCTGCCAGACCACACACGTACTTGTACACTCAGTCCATGATTACAGAAACAAAAATATATATGTATGTAATAAGACATCCTAACTGACATATAGTCGTAGAGCCTAACCCACTGAAACTAGAAACATGAGAAATTGGGTTCTTTTTAAAAGGCCACTATGGGTGATTTTTTTGATATTCTACGCCTAAGTGAGTGAAATACGGATATAAAGTTTCATAATTAGCTGATTTTGAAGAAAAATCTGCAAAAACTGATATTTAGCTTTTAAGTTGGAAATCAAAAATACGTTTATCAACGTTTTGTTGTAAAACAACCTGAAAGGCGGTGAAATAGCGTTAAGGCGGTGAGGATTTCTATCGGGCAACACTGATTCCCTAGAGCTAGTTAAGAATTGACATCCAAGCCATAGAAAAGGCAAATAGGCAAATTGTAATCAGATTAATGAAAATGATTAACGATTACATTTTACGTTTTTTACCATTAATATGACTGAATTTTGCTCATTTATGTTTTAAATACTACAAAATCCCAGATTGTATAGACATTTATGATTTCTTAATGTTTTAAATGGATTCAATCATGATTACAGAACAAGAAAATTAAAATTACGACTACATTTATTAATCGTTAATCATTAATCAGATTACATTTTGCCCATCTCTGATCCAAGCTTGGATCGTGAGTGGTTGTGTTCTCTATTTCATTCATCAGATAATTTTTAATTTATCGTTATTGTCGTCTTCTAGACGTGTGGCGGGACGGCGACAAGACGCCCGGATGGCAAGTGCTACGTCTTATTGGTGATTTTTCTGATGACGTGAGACGGGGAGCGCGTCGCTTGGGTCGTTGATTTTGATGCCCATCAGAGACTACTGAATATTAAAATACTAACAACGGGCTCAAAATGACTTGTATCCATAGCCGTAAAATTTAATATAAAACAAAGCAAGCTAATACTTTAGTACATTAAGAAAAATCTGTAATCTATTATTTCTATTTTTTAACTATATTGTGTCGATAATATAATTCAAATCTAAAATTGTTGCTTATAAGTCAGTTTCATTATTTTAACCAATTTTCATAACTCTTGTTGCTGACATAATTTTTGATCTTTTTTTATAAGAACTCTAATTCTCATTTAACTTGAATACAAAGCATAGTAGCTTGACTTTTAGAAAACGTTTAGAGCGGGACAAGTTTTTGCGACCGCAGTGTACCATAACGCCTGAGATATTGTCCTTTTATGTATCAGTACACTACGCGCGCAAAAACACGCCACGTAATATTTTTTTGTTTTTCTTTTAAAATAACCTATGTTTCTTTAATAAAGCTTTTGTTCCTTTTAAAGTTTAGTCATTCTAGCTATTTTGTGTGATATTCGAGCTAGGAAATATTTCAAACAATGGAAATAAGTTGTGTAAAGCTGGCCATGCGATTGAAGGACTGAGTGTACCCATGCATTCCACATCCAAGCAAAGCACCGTATGTTAGATCTTAAAAATAATCCATTGCAAACCTCAAGTCCCGCACTCAAATCTATGGTGTTGTTTGTATTGTAAAGTTTGACTTATGTAGCGGCTGATATGTTTCAGCTTTGATTTCAATTTTTTTTTTACACTGGCTCGATAAAGTGACTAAAGTGCATCTGATGGTAAGTACAGTGTAATTCAAAAACCAAAAGACCAAAATCTATCGAATCCCATCGTCATGTCGGCCCACATACACCACGACTGAAGGTCTCTAGACATATGAGTTACTGGATATACACAGGCTGTTCACGAAATGCGACAGGCCAAAGCGAGTCACTATAGTTGTTTTAACACTCGTGTATTGTGGTCTTGACTCAGTTCAGGCAATCGTGCGACCACAAAAAAAATGGGTAGGAGAGGGTTTCTAGCAGGCTCCGATTTTAAACGAACTGTTACGAAAGCTGCCCTGGATCTTGAAATTTTTCGAGAGGCAAAAGCTACTGTCTGCCTTCTTCCCCCATAGCCATAGGAAGCTTGCTGTTTGGAGCTAGGTCAATGTAATAATGATATAGGTAATTATCCATAAATGTTGTTACAGTGCAAACTCTATATAACGACCCTCAAGGGACTATGCATATTTTGACGTTATAGAGAGTTGTCGTTAAATGGAGAGAAGAAAAATTTGTACTACATCTAACAACAGTCATCACGTGCAAGCAATCCCAATTTGTAAACAAAATAAACGGATGTCTTAGAAAGTTCAGTATGTGTAATGCCGACAGTCGAGTTTATTACGGGCTAGGATAATAAAGCGACAAAAGAACGTACAC
Organism: Automeris io; assembly: GCA_036320925.1. NCBI lineage: Eukaryota > Metazoa > Arthropoda > Insecta > Lepidoptera > Saturniidae > Automeris > Automeris io. Next base: position 12,100,462 of record JAUDJH010000019.1, on the reverse strand, counting down.
AGCTGCGCAGTTTTTACTAATTTTGGCAACTTAAAAATACTTTATATTATTAAATTGCTGTCGTTATTAAGAGTGGGTGTAACGCTCTATAGAGTGTATCATTGTATGGGAAACAAGCTAAACCAACCAAAGCCGAGTGATATCGACGCTTTAGGGAGTTTGTCGTTAAGTCGAGTGACGTTACAGGGAGGTTACACTGTATTATGCATTTACTGTTAGCAATATCGCTTATCGAAAGATACTATGTTCCAGCCCTCTTTAACAGCTCTTACTAAAATGAAAGCCTCTAGTTTTAGCTGAAGGTTCATAAACTGGAAAGCGGTATTATTATAAAACAAAGAGGATAGAATTTGAGTGAAAGTATATGAGAAGTTGCTTTACCTTAAAGTACTTGACAGTCTTGACCCTGAGTTCCAAAGTAGCATCCTCATCGCAAACGAACAGCGTCTGAGGGTGCTGCTGGAAGGCGGAGACAGTCCACATATGGTTGACCCCCTCCTCCACTGCCTTGGCTAGGGCGAGTGACTTGTGCACGCCCGTTATCAAAATCATCACCTGGGGAGCAATGAGATCACACACCGAATAAGTTGCTTTCCGCTTCATTTTTACATAATAAGATCGGAATTGAAACCTTTAGAATCTTACGAAGTGAGTCTACACCAGATTGCAATGGGTTTCTTTCCTTTGATTCATGTGGCCTTGGTTACCAGTTCTGCGTTAATAAAATGTTATGACCGGTGGTCGTGGGTGTGTTGGTAGGAAGACACAGATTTTGGCGTTTTACTGTTTATTTGCACTTTAAGGCACACCGAACTGCGACGCACACGCACGTACTCTAGCCTTGGATCTCGGTAGTCGACTGCCTTAGCTAGAGCATCCCTTGGGCGCACGCACCCTTTACCCCGCGCATCCCGTAACAATACCCTAACGACCTTTAAGGCGTTTAACACAATTACGCATCGGGCGGCTTCTACGTGCTATAATGTAGTTTATCGTCTAGTTTCATAAACGCTCCTTAACACATTCGTCGCCAACGCCCTCAGATATAGGTGACGCTTTTCTTGTTGAACTTAATAGGATTTTTAGTTAGATTTTTAAACGAATTTAATGAAATAAGCACTTATTTTTCAATATATGACATACAACATTAAAAAACTAAAAATATTTACATCATAATAACCCTTTTGCCTTTTATTAATTTATATAGGATAACATATTATATAAAGCTATGACGCATATTTTCATTAAAAACTTTAAACACATTTGAGTCAAAGAATAACATTAGTATGCAATTGATAAATCATAAGAGTGTACAAGCATTTTAAGGTTTAAGGGACCTTTCCGAATCTGGACGTTAGATAAGTAAAACTTGTAGTAGTTCCCACTCAGGTGACAGTATATGTGATTGTAAAACTCTACGCCCATTACACCGTACCATACTAAGACCGTGCTATGATCGTATTATTGCCACGATGATTGTCCAAATGGTTGGTTACAGCTTTTGGGAGACGACGAATGGGAGACAGCTCCATCTCTCGCTCTACTAGCACTGAGTTTGCATTCTATAAGAGAAAACCTTATAGTGGACTTGGTTAAGTCTCTCCACCTTGTAAGTGATCGGCCGCGAGAACATCGATTCTCCACTTCTAGCAACATCAAACGTTCAAAAGAGCTTTCATTGCGAATCATATGTCCAAACATCTTTAAGTTTCGTACGTACATAGTCGATGAAAGTCTTTGTTTTATGCGAAGGTTTTTCAAGATGGAAAAGTTAGTGCGGAGTGCAGTCGATTTTATCCTCATTCAACGCCTCCAGCACTACATTTCGTGGGCATAAATCTTTTTACTACGTTTGATCATGAGTAAGATTAATCTGATGAGCATAATTTCATTTATTTATATAGAAACATTTTTCTTGCCTGATACGTTCGTAGTACGGTTATGGTATGACACGGTAGAGTGGGTTATGTGCTTTAGTGTGTATAACCTCTTTGGCGTCCATGACGGTGCCGACGCCGACGGTGAGCGCCTGCCGCGGCACCTTGCTGATGTCGTTGCCGAAGAATCGCTTGTTGGCCTCTAGGGTATCGTACGCGAGCGTCTTGACGCGCGTGCGGGACACCAACGACGAGCCTGGCTCATTGAACGCTATGTGCCCGTCAGGACCGATGCCTATGGAAATGAAATTCATCATCACATTAAACAATGATTTCTTGGGCGCCCTCCCTCCAAAATGTGGGCAATTAATAAGTATTTTTAATCGCCAAAACAAAGAAAATGAATCTATCATCTGTTTTTTTTATATAATTTATAAGCAGATGTTTGACTTCCATGATACCTGATGGAAGATGAAAATGAGGCCAATGTAGAACCGCGTTTGCTCAACAAATGCCTATTCACTCTTCTTTTAAAGGCTCCCAAATCGTAAGAAAGTGGAAAAATTAACGAGGGAAGTTCATTTTGTAGTGAAAAAGAGGGGACAGGAAATTCTCTTCTTCCACACTAATATTATAAATCCGAAAGTGTGTATGTTTGTATATGTCGTTTTCACGACAAAATAGCTGAACCGATTATGATTAATTTTATCACAGAAATAGAATAGATTAGACCTCGGATACGGACATAGGCTATCGTTTATTGCGAAAATGAAAAAGGAAGGGTTTGAAATAGGGGATGTAATTTACCACGAAGAAATTTTAGGAATATAAATATGGATTTTTATAATATATTTGATTCTTTGATAAAATATAAAGGGTATAGTACAGACAGTGGAGAGGCTAGGAGAATAGGAAGAAGGGATTTTAGTGGGAGAGGATGCCATACCCAAATCATGAAATTTTTCGAGGTGAGGCAAGAACTACTATCACCCCAGCTCCCTACAATTTTTTAAAAATGTAAATATCATTTATCGCATGAGTAACGATATCTTATGAGACTTTTCAGTTAACTTTTAAAACGTCCATACTAAGGCTTGTACAAGTATTCAGCCTATTTGTTATACAAAGTTGGTTAACTTTTATAGATATATTTTCAACGGATACTCTGGGTGATGTGGTCGTGTGCCGTTCCAATTCTGCGCCCAGACTTGCCCCCTCTTAGATCCAGGCATGGTGGGGTACGGAGGTTTAGCTAATAGATAACACGACAATCATTGATTGTTAGGCGATATGAAACCGTGCCGAGGAAGATGGCTCAGCCTTGCACTTGGCAGTCGGCAGGCGGGAGAAGGAACACTCCGGGGGTTTTAGTCAGTGCAAGTCCGACAAACCGGGGGACAACCCTCATCGCCCCCTGAAGTCCGTTAGGGATTTCCCCCGGGTTAAAAAAAAGGCGATATGAAACTCACCATGTCAACTATTGCTTTACATGTTAGGTTGAAACTAGACACTACATACAGAGATGGGCAAAATGTAACCTGATTAATGATCAACGATTACAAAATGTAGTCGTAATTTTAATTTTCTTGCTCTGTAATCGTGATTAAATCTATTTTAAACATTAAGAAATAATAAATGTGTATACAATCTAGGATTCTGTAGTGTTTAGAACATAAATATGCAAAATGCAGTCATATTAATAGTAAAAAACGTAAAATGTAGTCGTTAATCATTTTCATTAATCTGATTACAAGTTGCCCATCTATGACTACATATTATAAACAAGCGCATTTATTGATAAGCCTATTTTTATTGAACCGCAAAAGTTAAGCTACGAGATAAAAGTTAAGAGCCCGTACCCCCGATGAAGAGCTGGACTCCCCCAGCGTCCTGTATGAGCGCCTCGAAGCGCCTGCACTCCGCGACGAGGTCCGGCGCGTTCCCATCCAGGACGTGCGCGTTGCCGGGCTCGATGTCGATGTGCTTGAAGAACTCATTCCACATGTAGTAGTGGTAGGACTCCGGGTGGTCGCGCGGCAGCCCTGCGCCACAGACAAATTAAACAACCATTTTTATTATTCACTAGCTGTCCCGGCAGACCTTGTTCAGCCCTATTTCTCTAAAACAAAGTCACATTGTTTTTTTTAATGTTAATAGCTATTGGCCTGTCGGCTGTTTTTTGAAAATTGTTTGAAGAAACCTGGCCTTAATGCTATGTGTATAAAAATTGACAAATATTGACATTAATATTTATACGTCACTCAATTGTTTTGCCTTCCCGGAACCCGTCCACTAACATTTAAACTTTATGGTATGGTGTTAAAGTTCAAATTGACTTTTAAATATTATTACGAATTTTTTGTATAAGAATATAGAAAAGTGTTTTTTTTAGACTTTTTCCAGACAATTTTTTTTAATTTTTCTCTCCGTAATAACCTTCCCCAGACTTTAACAAACACAACAAAAAAGAAATCAGCCAAATCGGTTCAGCCGTTCTCAAGTTTCGCGCTTATACACATTTAACGATTCATTTTTATATTATAGAAGAATATTATCTGTAGGAATGGTTCTTGAACGAAACAGTAAAAGAATAGGAGTGATTAAAAGAATGGACAGGAAATTTTAAAAATTAGAAAAGGATACCGACCGCCGCCGCTCGTGTTCTATTTCAGGAATGTTCCTTAAATTTTAAAATAGTTGTAAAACTAATGAGTCATCAACCGCATATGTGATTCATTAGTGTTTAAACACGTCTTAAAATTTAAAGAGAGTTTCTGATATTGGGCGTAAATCGATAGGAAGTGTGCTGTGTTTTGGGCGATTATATTTTCAAATCTTCCTTGGAGCTTTTTAACATATTACGTGTTGCAATACTTACCTTTTCCACTTTACATTTATCAATCTTTATTATTTTTAGGTTCAAGCCCCAGCATGTACATTTGAGTTTTCTAGATTAAGTACGGATTTAAGTTCAATATGCTCATCGGTGAAGGAAATACATCGTGATGAAATTCGCACAGCATCTAATAGAGTAGTAAGTGCCTTGAGAACGGCGATCAGCTGCGCTACTGGTCACGTTTGGCGCGACATATAAGCGCAAAGCGGATGCAACCACTAATGTATTTCTGCTCCCTCCAAAATGGATGTGCACATTACACATATTAACACATTTGTAATAGTATTTATTTATTTATAAGTACACTTACATAGACTACATTAACACATAAAAACTATATAAGACATGAACAGAATACATTATAAATGCGATATTAATCAATAATATAATGATCAATATGAGTGTGTGTATGTATTTCTGAAAATGTATGTATGAATTGTAAAAAGATAAAAAATATTCTAAAATAAAATATAATACTTATAATAGGTATATAATATTTTTTTAAATTAAAATACGAACCGACGTATTCGTCCATGTTGAAAGTAGTGACGTATTTGAAAGAGAGCTTCCCCTCCTTATGGAAGTCGATGAGCCGCTTGTACATGCCCAGCGGGGTCCCACCAGTGGGCAGGCCCAACACGAAATGTCTGCCAGGTCCCGGCGCGAACTGCGTGATCCGCTGCAGGACGAATTTCGCGGCCCAGTCGGCCACCACGCTCGCATCCTCAAGGATAATCAGGCGCATTGTGAGGTCCAGAGAGTACTGTAAAGGATCATTATTACAAAAGTCTGCTTTTGTTTGAGTCTCGAGGGAAAATCCTGCATAGGACCATCAGGGCCGCTGTGAGGGCAGCGACCCCGGTGTGTCAGACCCTTACTGACTAAAAACCCCCGGGGTGTGCCTCTAATCGCTTCACCCGATCCTGGGAAACCAAATTCATCCGGACGCCCGGAGAGCGAAATGCCTTGTTGAGGCTGCCTCTCTGGGAGGGGTAGGGGTAAAGAGCCCACCCTTCCAACACCTATCTCACAGGCGGCGCGCCAGACACTGCACACCGCCTCCCTCTCATCCGGACAGCAGAATCCCCCAAGTCTACTGCCCGGTACACAAGTCTGCTAAGTTGTCTAATGTTGAGATTTATAGACGGTACTTTGAATTTTTTTAGACTCTAGAGAAAACAAAGACTTGAATAAGTTTTCAGTCTATTTTTTACGGAGAAACTGCTCCACTTTTTCAAATAATTTCTGTTCTGCCGCTCTGGAATTTGGCGGCCATGGCACGGCCTCGACCTAGCCCCCCTATTTCCGGGCCTAAATATCATTCAACTCCGCCAGGAACGTGCGTCTCCAGGTTTGTCTTGGACGACCATGTTTTTTTAAAATGATGACGTCTTATGTTATTAATAAAGTAAATGAAACAATTACGTCACGTAAGTAACTGATAAAAAGTCATTGCCCTAAATATAATATAAACATCGAGTAGAAAGTTCAATACGCCCACTCTAGATAATACGCGTAGTAGGGTAAACGTTGTTACAACTGATACCCATTTTTTTTTTAATTACACTATATCTTACGAGGGTTAAGTGCTTGCACGTTATAGCAAAACAGGGGTTGACAAAATAACAGTCGATCTTTGATATCGCTGATATCAAAGACGAATAAAAACGTCGTTTCTAACGTCGAGTGAATTGGTATTCGCGCTCCATCGTCGGCCTCATCATCACTTTCCAGCAGGTGAGATTGAGGTCAACCGCAAGCTTGTATATAATTAAAAAAAAATCGCTAGTAATATATATGGAGTTCACATAAGTATTATGACATAAGTATTTAAGATATCACGTGGTTTACAAGAATCAAAATTAACTATACAAAATATCAAGCGATTCGACGGATTTTCCGCTCAAATTCGTTCATTCACATTTACTTGTCTAACACGTCTCAATCGAATCTTTTTCCTTGCACCTCGTCTTAAGAGAGTGCGCTGGAGAGCACTAGGCGGATGTGTGAAACAAATTCGCACTCCCTCGCATACGGACATAGCAAGAGGAAATACCCAGAGACACTAGTCTAGATTACTCCCAGAAGGACGTACATGTGCGCTAAGAGGAACGCCACCGTCAGAAGGTTCGCCTTGACACGGTTCTTCGCTCCCAGTCCCCCTTCATAGTTGTTATATAGGTTAAGTTTTAATTGTAAATAAATACTTTTATTTATGCTGTTTTATTTATCTTTAAGGCTTAAGACATATTGTACATTAGGGATGTAACGGAGGCAGTTTTATCGGAACCGAAGTCGGAGTCGGAGTTTTTAAATTTGATTTATCGGAGTCGGAACCGAAGTCGGAATCGGAGTCGGAGGCAATGTCAGTCACAAGTGACGGCTGAATAAAACAGTTTTATTAAGAGACAAATATAAACATTATTCAGTGAACCTATTTAATTAAAAAAATCTTTCAGTGATCAATTAAAATGTACATTTAGTTCTAAATTTAATAATTTTAATCATATTTTTTAATCTAAAGTTTTATTAAGTAGCACTGATTGTTTGATTACATATAAAATGAAATCAAATAAATTGACTACAATAGTGGTGGTGACCTCCGATGAATACCTCCGATTAAAAAGTTTCGGAACCGAAGGTGTAATAACGATCGGAAGTTCCGACTTATCGGAGTCGGAGTCGAAGCTCCGTAACATCCCTGTTGTACATACTCTAGCATAGGTTTACTTGTCGTAGGTTTAGTATTACGTTTGTAATGTACTTTAAGTATAGGATTAAGGTTGCATTTTATTCTTTTACTGAAGAAACGGTACCACCGGTGTGAAAATTAAATTGAAAAAGGTATTTTTTAACAATATTATAGACCATAGATGGATAAAATGTAATCAGATTAATGAAAAACGATCACGATTACATTTTTCATCTTTAATGTGACTGCATTTTGCTCATCTAGGTCTTAAACGCTACGGAATCCTCAATTGTATACACATTTATGACTCCTTAATGTTTTGAAGGGATTTAAACATGATTACAGAGCAACAAAAGTAAAATTACGACTACATTTCGTAATCGTTAATCATTAAACTGATTACATTTTGCCCATCTCTGTTATAGACGTAGTCCCGAACTGGATCTAGTAATATATAAATGAGTGAATAACTTAAGACTGTCAATTATAAGATCGTTTACCTTTTACGATAAGATATCGTCTATCACCGGTGGTATTGACCGCTCAATTACTATTCACGTGAAATCGTTTATCGACACAAACAGCGGCGGTTGCAACCGACATTTATTATTATTATATTTTAGTGTTTGACCGAAGATTCGGCTGCAGTTTCGGCTAATCACCTCCTGACAAGTTGTCAGGTCATTATAATATACTCTCTACACGTCGTTTTATTACGTCACCATAAACCTTACCTTTAAAAGTTTTTAAAATCATTATATTATTTAGTTTTAGTCAATATTAAACAGAATTATTTGGGATTTTAAAACTTTCGGCTTCGGCTGGATATCAGCCTACAACTGCATACTTGTTAAAAGTAATTTAACAATCAGATTAATCAGCCTTAGTTTGACGCTTGCCAGAAACCTTAGGCTTTAGCTAAAATTTTGGTCCATTTAAAAGTTTTACCTAATGTAGTCTTTTTGGCACGAGCATTCGATTGGACACTATTATATTTTAATTTCTAACCATTACTGATTTATTTCTAACTAGCTGACCCGGCGAATTTCATTACATTAGACGTACTACGTCTTTTTCTGGTGTCTCCTGAGTCTGAACACTTGCTGCGCAAACTCTCTGAGAGCTCAAACGAGTTTCATTGTCGGAAAAGTAAATAAATCTCAGTAAAGCGAGCCTCACGCTCTTCTAACGATTCTCTATCTCTAACCTAGATGCACTCTTTGTGCACTCATTTTGCTACGACCTATCTTTGAAGTACGCCCGTCTTCCAGACATGTGCAATACCTATTGGTTTTTATTTATTGGTACAGAAAATAAACAGAAAATAAATACAGAAAGTAAAGATAAAATTAAATATAAAACTAAACAGTCCCGTGGAAAGTGACACGAATGCACGAGGTTTGAGTTTTGTACTTTTAATAATAGTACTTAACATAAATGCAAGGTCGTATGAAGTAGGTAAAGTATGTATTTTATCAGTGGAGTGCAAGCCATGGAAGCATAAAAAGGATTACCGCTGCTGAGTCGCCGCTATCGAGCCTCGAATCGCACCTTTTTTTTCGACAGGATATGGGTTGATGGCCGGAGAAGACCTTCACGACCAAACCGGGCGAGAGGGCGAACACTGAGGTGCTCAGTCGGTCAAATCGCACTTTTAGCCTTTACACCCAGTTTGGGATACCTTTGTATTATTTGTTTGTCATTAATTTATGTGCTATCGACGATTCATTACTATTTAAAAGCATTTTAAGGTAAATTTCTTTAACTTCCGCTTTTATTCGAGGAAAGGCTTTTCGGCTTTTAAGACTTTCTCGGCCACATACGGGATGGACAACAGAGATATGCGAATTTCAACGGGTTAAAAACCTACAAGGAATCTGCGCGTTGGCTAGTTGAGGGACCGTGGGTCTTGTTATCAATGTTTCAACCATTCCCTCAATTTTAGCTGATCTAGAAACTCTAGACTTGAATATTAGTGAGAATTAAGAATACAATACTTATTTCTAGTAGTTACATTCCTGAGTAGTTTATTACAAGACCAATTATACACCGACACTTGAAAAATACATACCAAATTATAAGAGCAGTTCAAAATCGATGCAAAAATTCCTTTATGAAGCGTAGACAAATATATTACGAGTTTAAGATGCAAAAATTGAGTTAAATCGACTTATAAATGACCTTGGTAAAAGCCGGTAAGCAGCCAATCAGAAAAGAACGAAATAAGATATGTTATTTAACGCCTTAGATATAAAGTTTGATTTACGTTGCTTGAAGGTAGTAAGGTCGGTAAGTTGAACAATATTATTATATATTTACTTATAGAAATAATGGCATAATTTCCACGCAAGTTTCAAAAACATTACCAGGAGCTATAATTTTAAGATATTTAAGTAAATTGTAAAAAGGTAAAATAAAAATAGTTTTTCGGAGACGATAATGCGAAAAATGTCAATGACCTTTACACGAGGTTACCTACCTTTATGAATTTAGATTAAAAAATGCAGTTAGCTCAGTTCGCTACGTATAAAATCAAATTATAAACTAAAAATTAAATACTTTAGTGCCACTTTTACAACAAACAAAACACGAATATTGCTCTGATTAGAAACAGGATAATTAAAACAACAGCCAACAAGCAAATGTCATGCTAACTGACATTTTTTTCTTTTGTGTTGCGATGTCAACAAGAAACCTACTAAATTGTTAGAATTATTTCTTAGGTTTTTTTGATGTAATGTAAATGATTTATTTATAAATATTAGGTCCTTACATGTGAAATTGGCGTTTTTCGTACTGGCCACTTTAATCACAAATTTCTCCTCTTTGGTAAGGAATTCCAAATTCAAATTTGTACAGCTATAGACTCATGTATTTGTGCTTCGATGATCGTCATTCATTTGTTTTTTCTTCTGTTTTTTTCTGTTTGCGTCACTCATTTTACAAAATGGAAAACTTAAAATATCGCATTATTTACGAGTACGAGTTCCGCCGTGGCACTAGTGCTGCGGAAACAACTCAAAGGGTGAATGATGTGTATGGCGGTCGTGTTGCAAAAGAAAACACAGTTCGTTTTTGGTTCCAACGTTTTCGTTCTGGAAATTTCGACCTGCAGAACAAGCCCCGTGGACGGCCTGAGACTCAAGTTGATAATGAGGAGTTGAAGGCTATTGTGGAAGCGGATCCATCGCAAACCACGTCCGAGTTAGCTGCAGGCTGCGATGTTAGTGATAAAACTGTTTTAATTCACTTGAAGCAAATTGGGAAGATTAAAAAGCTTGAAAGGTGGGTACCTCACGAATTGACTGAAGCAAACCGGCAAACGCGCGTCGACTGCTGCGTTACATTACTAAACCGGCACAATAATGAAGGTATTTTAAACCGAATCATTACCTGTGATGAAAAATGGGTTCTTTACGATAATCGGAAGCGCTCAGCGCAATGGTTGGATCCTGGCCAGCCAGCCAAATCCTGCCCCAAGCGAAAATTTACCCCAAAAAAGTTACTTGTAAGCGTTTGGTGGACTAGTGCCGGTATTGTTCATTACAGTTTTCTCAAATCTGGCCAGACTATTACGGCTGATGTCTATTGTCAGCAATTGCAAACCATGATGGAAAAGCTAGCGGCTAAACAACCTAGGCTGGTCAATCGCTCCACGCCACTGCTGCTTCACAACGCTAGACCACACACTGCGCAACAGACGGCTACTAAATTAGAAGAGCTTCAATTGGAAAGTTTAAGACATCCTCCGTACTCCCCGGACCCTGCTCCAACAGATTACCATTTTTTTCGAAATTTGGATAACTTCTTGCAAGGGAAAAAATTCAACTCCGATGGGGCAGCCCAAATCGCCTTCAAAGATTTTATTGATTCCCGTCCGACTGGTTTTTTTAGTAAAGGGATCAATGAACTACCTATGAGATGGCAAAAGTGCATAGAAAATCATGGTTCATACTTTGATTAATTAAATATATTATATTAAAAAATATTCGACTTTTTGTTCCTCCCATACAAAACGCCAATTTCATATGTAAGGACCTAATATTATTTTCTCGGGTGTCAAATTTCTACAAAGACACTAACTATTAAAATATTTAACAAAACATCTATGGATTTGTCTTTCATACGTATTTATAATTATTTTTCTCATTCTCGCATGCCATAAACGAATTTTTAGTAAGTGTACGCAAAACATAATTTGGTTGATGTCGTCATTCCGTCCTGTATCTTTGGCTCCTTTAGATGAATGATGAGAGAAAACAATTTGGTTGGTTTTCTTCTATTGTTTTGTGTCCCTTAGTTTGATTTTAGTTTTGTATTATTAACTATGAAAACTTTGCTGGCTTATGGGTACATGCTGGGTTATGTATGTCTTAATACTGTATGTTTCTCTGAACAAGTGAAAAATTAAAATAAATAATTATATATTTTAATTTAGAATAAAAAAGACTTAATCCAATAAATGTCTTTATTTCCTAAAATATTACCATCATAATACTTATCAGGAGATTATAAAGTCGAAACGACTTTTCTAGATTAAGATAGACATCAACAATATCATTGTAATTACAAATTTAAGACATTTAAGTCTACAACATAACATTTCCTCCTACAATAAGAACAACAATAAGTTGTTCATAAATCAACCTTAATTCAATACAAATAAAGAAAATTTCAAATATCACTCAAAATTTGGACACAAAAATAATAAAGATTTAGTGTAAAAATGATTACATTGCATTCTAGATAGAACAAAACGTTTATTTTACATAGTTTTCGCATTGATCGATGCAGTTTATTTACGGGATATGTTAATTTTATTTGCGTTTATAAAGAAAACATCACTAAGAGAGCAAATCAAATAAATTAAAACAAAACCAAAGAGGACGACTTCTGTCGACTTAATGTTATCGCAAACAAAATTCAACTATACACTTCACACGTTCAACCAATCATTACCCAATGCACCTTGCCAAATATAGCATAAAATTAAATATAAGTGCTAAATTATCAGGATACAAAATAACAAACTTACTAATTTAATTAAGTTACTTCAGGACAAAATAAAATATTTGTGCATCTTAAATTGGTTCCTTAATTCTAATAGTATTCTAAATTATTATGGGTTATAATAAATAAATATGATTAGGATGCTACTGAAATGTGATCAAATGATTTTTTTCTAAAAGAAACACATATCACAGACGTCGATCGCAACAATTTTTCTCATCAAAAGTTCTGCATACGATTATCATATTTTCACATTAACCTATAATTTATATAATAAACATAATCCTTCTTAAATTTTCAACAAACCATGCACAGTGTCCGAGTGTAACTTGCTAAATCATATTCAATGAATAATAATATCTAGTAAAAAGTACTCATATGCATGAAATTTTTACAAAGATTCGTAGCAAAATTGTAAAAATATTTAACATGATCTTATTTTTCAATACAGTCACGTGGTTCGTTCATCAAATCAAAACACGGGAAGACACAGAGGCGCCATTCGCCTTAATTTTTTTTAAACCGCGTGCTACGTGTTTTAATAAAGAACAAGATCGTAATTGCAGATAATTTACTCACTGAACGTCGCCATAGTACTGTGTGCAGAAAAAGTGGAATTTGCTACACGAATTATTATTTAAATTTCATTTTTTTACAAAAACTCCTCGATGGTTACTTATTCATGGCAATAAATATATGAATGTTTTTAAAGATACATATTCATACGTTGTAATTGCGGTTTGCACACACAAATTTGGCATGTAATACCAAGACCTGGAACAAATGTGTTGGTTATAAAAATATTTATGCTATGTGAGAGACACCAGTGAACCATGGAAACGTCCAAAATATTTTTAATTATCAACTGTGCTAGGTTTTATAAACCTATATTATATATTTATAAACTTCATTGTTTAACTGGGTAATTTGTAAATTCCAAATAAATATAACAGTAGTCCTTGTACAATTTACCAGTTTTCGAAATCACAAGATTGATACAAATAGAGCTTTATTTTAACAACGGGCATAGACAAATTAACATTCGAATAATGATATTAGAAAGAGTAACATGTTTGAAATTGACATATACTTTCGAAATACAATGTCATCACTTTATGTCAATTGTATACATTTTTCTACTAGCGTTTTCGTTTATCGAATGTTACGTTGTCAGGCCCTCTGCACTTATTTGAAACGTATAGCATAACTAAAAAAACTCAATTTCGAGACATGAATACAAATCAGTTTACTTTTAATATTACTGTATTGTCTATTCTAATAATGCCGGTTTGATGTACGATTTTTTTTTACAGTACCGAAAAAAAAAGTCAGTGGCAATAGGATTAGAATGTAAAAAATATGTTAGCAATAAATAAACAATTTAACAGCAACAAGTATAATAATAGTTCAGTTATATGCAAACATATATATATATATATATATATATATATATATATATATATATTACACTGCAAGGGAGTAACGATGTATTTAAAACAATTATAATTGGTGTAAACTAAAGGAACTTTTTCGAATACTGATCTAAAAAAAAATATGCGAACCCTGGAAGATTTAGTGTTGCCAGCTTTTATTTGTAAAATTCTACCGTGGATTCTTTTATAAAAAAAACAACCATAATTAGGTGATTTTATTAAAAATAATTTCTTACTGAATCATTAATTCTATTCACAGCTAAACTACGATTATAATGTAAATTATATTATTTAGTTAAAACATTGCAATTTCTTACGCACTTCGAAATTGTAGAATTTTTCAAATTTCAACGCGTTTTCCTATAAAATTCGAATAAAATAAATTACACAACCGCATTGAAATTTGAAAATATAGTTATGTTTAACATCCTCGAGTTCGTACTGCGCTAAATTCACGATATTTCTATCTTTTACACTAGGTAGTTATTATTTCGAATCAATTAACAGTAGACCCGACAAAAAAAATAACTACACACGTCTTTATGACCCCTCGTTCATGGAAGCCCATTACAGGACCCTGAAACTGATTTTCTCTATTGACTGACCTTACTTTGAATTGTACTGTAACTGTTCTATGAGAAACAATATCAGTTACCCGAATAAGTACTTTTTCCATAACCTGTAATGGAAGGCGTCACTGACGAAATGTTATCTTAGAGTTTTAATATTGAAAACCCAAAAGACACGTTGAATTGTTTTTGTTTTTATGTAATAGGCCACATGAGATACTCACGCAGAAACAATGCAAAACCTTGTCAAATTACTAAAGCGAATGTTTCTTGAATATCGAATTGGACAGAATAATGAATAGTCGACAAATACATTGATGTCCTGTTGTAGCCTAGATTATTCTGTACTTTGGCCTACTAATGCGGCAGGTATCTTGACCCGGTAAATGTGGGCAGTATGACCGGGTAGTGGTGCCCGGGGTGCGGGGGCAGCAGCCCGAACAGCGACCGGTAGAGGGGCGCCGCGGGATCGCGGTAGGGGGCGTTGGGTCATTCGAAGCGGGGACGCTTTGCCGGGGGGTCGCCCTCGCCGCTCCAGTACGCGTACTCCGGGAGCCATTTGACTAGTTGAGCGTCGAAGAACTCCTCGAGGCGTTTTGCATCCTTGTACACTTGACTGTCAGCCTGATAATCAATATACGGTGTTAAACAATCTCGTACAAATGTGTGAAATATATTTATTAAATAAATAACAACGTACCGCATAGGTTTTACTAAGTTTAATAATAATATATCGACACGCTATATCCTTTATGGGGTGAGCAGAGATACTTTAGTTACTCTATTTACTTTGCGCTAATATGTCGTGCCTAGTGAAGAAAATGCCCGGGAATTTTCCCAAAGTGCCCAGCACTTCTGCGAACATTTCGTAAATTCCCGGGAATATTCCCAAGCAAGATTTGGACACTTTGGGAAAATTCCCGGGCATTTTCATCACTAGTCGTGCCCAGTAGCGCAGCTGATCGCTGTTCTCACAGCCCTAGTACACACGGCATTTCTATTAGACGGCATGCGGGTCTCCTCGCTATGTTTTCCTTAACCGGTGAGACTGAGGTGTCTAAATCTGTACGTAATTTGGAAAAGAGGTATGTGTCGGGATAAAAGATATATATCTCGGCAAAAGTGGGAGAATATAGCCCGATGAATTTTTCTGTTTTTTACCATTCAACAACAATAATTTCAGAAATGGATTTTCAAGGAAATAAAATTCATTAAATTCGACCAAATTGGCTGGACGGCAGAAATGTGCTGACTATCAGTAATTTCGTACAGTTACAGCGTTTATTCTGCCGAGGATCTCAGACACACTCGTTAAAACACATTTAAGCCAGAACTCGCATCCATAGTAATTTTAACCTGAGACGTGATAATGATATCTTATGAGATTTTTGAGTTAACTTTCGTCTTCAAAACCATGGACTAGTATACATTTTAACCATTTTTTCAATAGAGAGGTTGACTCACATTTTTTGCATATATTACGTAATGAGTACGCTCCCCCCCTCAGATCCGGGACTGGCGCTCAGTCAAAACATGAATGATAGTTTATCCAACTCGTGATCTCAATATCGATCGTGGGCGTAAATATTTACAGAGTTGGTGTGTCATGGAGGTCTCTATGTTCTCTGGTAGACGATGAAAGAATGCATTTACCGGATTGTATCTGTACGCGTTGCGGAAGAGCAGACGGCAGTCAGCCACGAACTGAGCCACGTGCGTGTACCGCGCCGCGCTGCTCGGCTGCAGCTTCATGCGGACCGCGTCCAGGCACATCGGCCGCGATATCTGCACGCACGCACACACACACTGACACACTGAAATACTGTCTGATCACCATTCCTTGGGCGCCATTATCGCAAACAAATTGTATTATCAATCATCATAAAAAGGAGGTTAGTGGAAGTAAATTCCCACTTCCGGCGAAAACTCTTCGGCGCGTCAGTCTGATCTTAACCATGACCCGTCTAACCAGGTCGAAAAGTCGAGCCATAATTGAATGCAAGTTGATTTGCGCATAAGTCCCGTTAAAGTATTTATAACGAGTACAAAATGCGAAAATTTAAAACGTGTTAAGCAATTATTATCAATTATAATTAATAGCGCCACGCTATATCCCTATCGGAATGAGCAGTATATCTGCTGCTCATTAGTGACTGACTTTGGGCATATATGTCGTGCCCAATGTGACCAGTACCACAGTTAATCGCCGTTTTTCTTTTATTTTAGACAGGTTTGCACTTGAGCTCAGCCTCATCTGTTAGAAAGTGATGATGAAGCTGGTAATGGAACACACTAACCCGGGATATTTAAATTCACTCAACCTTTGAACATTCCCACTCCCAGGACATTTACACATGGCATTTTTATTAATTTAAATTAATTATACAGGCTGATTTTATAGACGAGGGAGATATTCGAGGAGGATATTCAGCGTTCGATTCTAATTCCTAATATATAGGTGTTTAAAATAGTTATAAGTTAACTTAATCATTTCCGCTCAGTTAGTATATGTGTACTCAACTAGATGGCGCTCAGATAGAATTACAACACACAATTGTTACGTTGTACAAAATTGTAATTATATTTTAAATTTCAATATATCATGGTTCGACAGTACGGTCTTTTATTTGAACATCCGTGCTCGCGACAATAGGAATAATGATATCTTAATATTTCCATTAAAGCAAAGTAATTTATAGTCACCATATTAAGGGGCAATTACACTCATGATAGAATAAATAACAATTAATTATTAAGTAGGTATTTTGTCTGTCCTAAACCACGATAAAATACGAATGTGTAACGAGGCGATCACGTCAAAGGAATTTTATCTACATGCCATTCAATCGAGCACCACACGCGCTGCGGTGTCCAAACTTTTTACGGATCAATTCTCATTTGTTCATCAATGTTTCTTTATGATTTTTCAGGGAATATTGTTATTTACATTTGTATTAGTTATAAAAAGGTACAAATTATTGTATTCTAAAATATCTCCCTTGTTTATAAAATCACTCTGTATATATTTTGTGGTTATTGTCGCTGACTTTAATTTTCTCAGTGAGTTTTAACGAACACAGACGTGCGTATCTGTAGACGCTACTATCACATAGAGGCCTTAGCGGACTCCGTAGAATGGCAAAACTGTATACCTTGGAGTGATAGTGAATGTTCTCCGGCGGCACGGGCTCCCGGAAGGGCAGGCTCAGTTCGTACTGGCAGTACAGCTCGAGCGTGATGCGCTCCACCAGCTTCTGCTGCCGGGGTGACAGCCCCCCGGCGGCGGGAGGCTCCTCGTCGCTAGGACTGGGCAGGGTCGCACCGAAGTTCACGCATAGTAGGCACTGCCACGTCTCCGTTTCACTGAAATGAAATGTGTTTAATCGTCACAAACTAACAAAACACTAGAACTTTAAATGCAGTAATATAAAAAATACAAACAGAAACAAAAGAAAATACAAAAACATATGATGATGATGATATCCTAGCCGGTTTCGGCCACGGCGACTGTTTCAACACTGGTTAAGAAATTCGAAGTCCAGTTTTCGGAAACAGTCAATTGCGCAGGAGATATTTAAGTGCATAACTGGACGCGCAGCCAGAGAAGCACTCTCTCGTCCAAGCTCCCTCAGGCCCAATGGAAAGGAGAACCAGTACGATCGGGAGGGAGCGGGATGCAGGTTTGGTCGAGTTTTCCTTCTCTGAAAACCTGGTAGAATTGCGCGGTTAAAGAGATGCCTTAGTCGCCTTTTACGACACCTCAGCAAGAAGAGGGGGGTGCAAAAACATATAAACATGGCGTAAATGGGACCTTCATCAGCTTAAAGCCACAGTGCAAGTCACTGCACATTACAATCTTTTATTCAGACCACGATGTTACGATGTAACGGTATGCATCGGCTGCCCGGGGGCCGGCGCGGGCGCGCGGCGCTGCAGTCACGCACAATCACCACGACGAACGTACGCACGCACGCACGCGTCTTCCGTAATCAGTTGTAAAGAATATACAATTTAGTTCACATATCGAAGTTTTTTATTAGCCAGGACGCTTCTTTACATATAAGAAGGCCTGGTACTCAGCCAACGATTAACACGTTGAGCGCCACGCGTATTTCTAAGACAATCCTGTCCAGGGTACGCGCGCCGCTCCTACGCGCTGGCACTGTGGGGCCGGTGTTTCCGATCGCAGTAGAAGATCGTTTACGTTTGAAAAGTGATATCTATAGGCATTCATTCAACACGTTACGCGCCAAATCAGTTCATTACAGTTCTTGGCTCTGTGCGGATAAAAATTTTCTTTAGCCCAAAAAAAAGTCAAAGTCCAGTGTCAGCCACCGATGGCTGACGCGGCCTAAACGGAAAGTCTAGTGTCCGCCATCACTGGCTGACGTGGCGCTCAACGTGTTAAAAGACACACACATAACTGGCACAGGAAATTAAAACACACAACATTATTATCTCATTTTTAATAGTGAATCGCATTCTACTCCGTTATCATAGATGGGCAAAATGTAATCAGATTAATGAAAATTATTAACGATTACATTTTACGTTTTTTACCATTAATATGACTGCATTTTGCTCATTCATGTTTTAAGCACTACAAAATCCCAGATTGCATACACATTTATCATTTCTTAATGTTTTAAATGGATTTAATCATGATTACAGAGCAGGAAAATTAAAATTACGACTACATTTTCTAATCGTCCATCATTAATCAGATTACATAGTGCCCATCTCTGTCCGTTATGTATTGGACAAGAACGCGACGAAGCCCCGTGCCACGTAACCCCCACCGGGAACCGGTTCATCGAAGCGGTCGCGCTTTGGATTCTACGCCAGCTCCACGCGTCTTACGGTTCGAAAGATCTTAACGCGACATATCTTGAACCGATTCCATTAGATCTCTAAAGTTTATAGCGTAAATTAGTTTAAGCACTATTGTGACACTGAATATATTTGTCTCCACACTAAAAGATAACATTATAAATGCCGGCTTTTGCGAAATTTTTGTTGATGTATTGCCAAATTCGTCTGAAAACCCTTTTTTTTATTAGCATACAGTAAATTATGTCAAATCCTTCTAAAAAGCGATTTACTACTAAATATGATTTCAGTTTTTTAGACTGGCACCGATATGCCCTATCCGTCATGTCAGAATCTGGAATTTAACTATAAAAATCAATATAATCAAGAACTGGATGCCTCTTTTATTTAGTTGTTTATAGTTGTTTAAATTTATTTATTATTCTATTTGCATTTATTTTGTGTGTATCTGTATATTAATGATAATAATGTATATGATATGTGTATGTAATATACTTATATATTTGTGTTCTTGTATATGTGTATTTTCATCTATGATATATATCCATCTATGATACTTTGAATTTTAGTCTCTAATGCTGTGTATCTGTATTATATAGATCCCTTCCTTGCTGTTTTCTGCGCGTCGACACAATAATCAGGTGTCAGCTGAAAATCAGCGCTAGGTGGCTTGACTGGTCACTTAGCATTTGCTGAGCTGACTTTCCTTTGGCGCATCATCACGACACAGGATATATGTTTTTGTTGTTTTATGTTTTTATTTACCTATTCTGATGTGTTGTATGTTGTGTGCCAAATAAATGTTTTTTTTTTATTATTATTATATCTACTAATGGGGATGGTGATATTAAGATCAATCAGGTGAAATTCTCCCACGACTGACCTTGGACATTGCCACCCTACCCCACTCGGTTCAAGATACCGAGGCTATGATAATATAACAAGATAATAATTATATATCGTCAGGCTATATCCCTTTCAGGGTGAGCAGCGATATTATTAGTGACTATATCCCCTTTGTTCTTACACGTCGTGACCAACGTGACCAGTAGCACAGCTGGTCGCCGTCCTCACAACACTAGTTCACATGACATTTCTATTAGATGGCATGCGGGTTTCTTCACGCCATTTTCCTTCACCGGTGAGCATGTGGTAATGTGGAACAATCCAGAATCTACGAGTATTAGCGCTGCGCGACCGCTTTTGAAAATGGACGTATATTAGTGATGCCACGCATAGTGAATTGGCCGAATACCGAATATTCGGCAACGCTGTCGGCCGAAGCGCCGAATATTCCTGGAAGTAGCGTAAACACGCTAGATTATTATTATTCCTAAACAGTAATAATAATAATCTTTATTTCAACACAATACTTATACATATACACAGGGTGATAAGTCTCACCAATTAAGTAAATTTTGTCTCTGGTGAGACTCGCACTTCCGTTCGGGTTATTCAAGGGTGTTTTGTGTTTTTATATGGATATTCACGGTATAAGTTTATTAGTATGTGTATGAGCAAGAGAGAGAGAGTGTGTGTGTGTGTGTGAGAGAGAGAGAGTGTGCGTGAGAGGCTATTTTCTGAGGCTGGTAACATTTACGATGAAAAGAGTAATCGTTTGCTACCAAAAAATGCTAAAAAAGCTTGTTTTTATCCATCACAACTTGCCACTGATCAATTTTAATTACTAAAGTGATGTAATTTGGAAATAAATACATAACTTTGAGTAATATAACGTGTCTTTTTTACATGAATTGGTATTTGGTATTCGGCCGAATAGTACGTATTGTTCGGCCGAATACCGAATAGCAAAAAAAGTGGCCGAATAGGCCGAATACCGAATAGTTGCCGAATATTCGTGGCATCTTTAATGTATACTCACTCGGGCAGTTTCTCGATGGTCGGTATGTGACAGTACTGGTGGAAGACCTTCGGGCACTTGTCGCAGCACATGAGCTCGCCGCCGTCCATGCAAACCGCGCACCAGTCCTCGTTCGGGTCCCCCGCGCCCGCCGCGCCGCCCGCCGCCCCCG
Source organism: Automeris io (assembly GCA_036320925.1). NCBI lineage: Eukaryota > Metazoa > Arthropoda > Insecta > Lepidoptera > Saturniidae > Automeris > Automeris io. Next base: position 12,079,122 of record JAUDJH010000019.1, on the reverse strand, counting down.
CCGCGCCGCCGGCCGCGCCCGCGCCCAGGCTCACTCCGGCCGCCTTGCCTGGACAACGTCTTGCTATTTGCTTTTAAATTGGAAGTAAGAACCGAGGCAGGACGAGATTTACCTACACAGACCAACTGAAAAGAGTTCTGGTGGAGGGGTGTCAAAAGTGCGTGGAATCGGTGAGGGTGCGTGAAAAGACTATTGAATGTTAAGGAAGCAAAAGCTAGGCTTGTCGAATAAATATCGATATATCGATATATTCAATTCGATATATCGATATTTTTGGGCGATATATTTTGTAATGATATATCGATAGAAAATATCCAGTATCAAAATTGTATCGAAAACGATATTTTTTAAATTCTTAAGGCAGTGAAGTCGCTGAAATCTGAATCTGTAGAAAATGGGATCGACCGAAAAAAAAAAGAACTATATTGTTTATGACTGTTGAGTATTATGTTTTGTTACGTTGCATGCATCGACATCTGAATTTGTTGCATGTATATTATTTGCCGCCATTTATTTATTAATTATTTATTTTTGTTTGATATCTTAAACAGGTCTTAAAGTTAGAAGGTAGCCTTTTAGTTCTTGATATTTTGTCTAATAAAAAGGAATACTGGTAAAATACTTACGTGTTTATTGAGATTTGATCGATATAACGGTATTTTTCCTTCGATACATCGACGCCGATATTAATATTTTAATAAACATCGCTATATCTATATAACGATTTAATTTATTTTCGACATCCCTAGTTGATACTTATCATCGAGATTGATTTCAAACAAATCATTCTCTGTAGAAAAATATTAGCTTCGCTTTCTTTCATTTGAAACAATGACGGACTTCATCAGTAAACAGTGCATTCAACATGTTTAGGGCGCAATGTTAGCCAGTTTGAAAAGACGTACAAAGCCATCTAGTGTCAACTCCTCGGACTAAATATTAGGTGTATAACTTTGCTTCCACCGTTTTGCAATAGATGGCTGTAGCGGCAAGTGGGAGTTGGAATAAATAACTCATAGATGTCAAACAATAAACTTAGGTATTTGTAAACATAGCGCCATCGAAATATTAGTCGATTTGTGTCTGCATCATAAAGTTATTCTCGATTAAACATGTCAGCTTACGAGCCAAATTCTCGTAATTTGCGGGAGGTTTTAATTTTCTGCTTTAATGTGAAGAAATTTGCAGCTGATGCTCATCGAATGCTCTCAAATATCTATGGTGAGGCCGCTATTAGTGAAAGAACATGCCGAGAGTGATTTCAACGCTTCGAGAACGGTGATTTTAACATCGAAGACCAGCACGGCGGCGGAAGAGAGAAGGTTTTCGAAGATGCAGAATTGGAGCCACTATTTGACCAAGACTCGTGTCAACCGCTACCAGAATTGGCAGGATCATTGGGAGTAACGCGCCAAGCCATTTAACAACGCCTGAAAGTCATGGGAATGAAGAAACAAGGAAATAGGGTGCCGTACGAGTTGAAGCCGAGAGATATTGAACGGCGTTTGTGTGTTTGTGAACAGCTGCTTGCCAGGGAAAGATGGAAGGGATTTCTGCATCGCATTGTAACTGGGGACGAAAAATGGGTTAATTACGATAATCCCAAGCGCAGAAAATCATGGGGATATCCCGGCTATCCTTCGACGTCGACGGCCAAACCGAACATTCACGGTTCCAAGGTTATGCTCAGTATTTGGTGGGACCAGCTCGGCGTAGTGTATTATGAGTTAGTTAAAACCGACTGAAACAATCACAGGCGATCGTTATCGAACGCAATTAATGCGGTTCATCCGAGTATTAAAAGACAAACGGCCGCAATACAACGAGAGACATGATAAAGTGATTTTACAACATGACAATACTCGACCCCATATTGCGAGAGTGGTCAAGACATACTTGGAAACTTTCAAATGCGAAGTCCAACCCTCCCGCTGTATTCTCCAGACGTCGCTCCCTCGGACTATCACTTGTTTCGATCAATGGCACACGGTCTAACTGATCAGCACTTCCGGTCTTATGAAGAAGTAAAAAATTGGATCGATTTGTGGATCGCTTCAAAAGACGACTAGTTTTTTCAACGCGGGATTCGTATGCTGCCCAAAAGATGGGAGAAAGTAGTGGCCAGCGATGGACAATACTTTGAATCATAAATGTATAACCAGTTTTTTCAACAAAGCCTCGAACTTCGGAAAAAAACGGCGAAAGCAAAGTTGTACACCTAATAAATAAAAGCAAACTATGAAAAACCTCAATTCAATTACGAGCAATTTGCACCTTTCGTTGGAAAAAGCTGTAACTTCAAAATATAAACTTTTCAAGGAATGTTAAATAATATTTGTGGACAATTGAGAAACATGATATAAAAATTTTGCTAAGAATAGTAATCAAATAACTGCAATTGCTTGTAAATTCTTTTGTTTAAACTGGCTTGATAATGTAACCACATTACACCTGATGAAAAGCACAGTGCAGTGCACGTATGGCAACAACCATCAAGCAGAGATGGGCAAAATGTAATCTGATTAATGATGAATGATTACAAAATGTAGTCGTAATTTTAATTTTCTTGCTCTGTAATCATGATTAAATCCATTTAAAACATTAAGAAATCATAAATGTGTATACAATCTGGGATTTTGTAGTGTTTTAAACATAGATGAGCAAAATACAGTCATATTAATGGTAAAAAACGTAAAATGTAATCGCTAATCATTTTCATTAATCTGATTACATTTTGCCCATCTATGCCATCAAGGGACGACAATTCGGTCGCAGAAACCATCGCTATACCGGCTCATAAATACCAGGCCGTTTTTATGTATACGAGCAACTGGATATACGCAAGGTGATCCCGAGGCGCGAAAGGCAGAATCGTGTTAGGTATTGCCATGAGATTCCAACTATTTACCCGTCGGTCCCCTCTCCCCTCCCTCCACAAGCCCAAACAACAGATGGCGCCGCGCGCGAATCAAACAGTACTAATCAATACCGGTGCAATGAACACGTGACGCGAGCGCTAAACGGTGTATATTCGTTTTCTCAATTTCAACGACATCGAAGGCGCGTCATTCATCACCAAAAAGGTAAGTGGTTCCTGTCTTACTTAGTTCCAGGTTTTTTTTACACTGGCTCGACATAGTGACTACAGAGTACCTGTTGGTAAGTACAGTGTAGTCCAAAAACGAAAGCGACTATCAAAGGATGAAAATCCATTGATAGTCTACATCGTCATGTCGGCCCACATATACCGCGACTGAAGGTCTCTAGGTATATGAGCTACTGGATATACACAAGCTGATCCCGAAACGCGACAAGCCGAAACTGGTCACTATGACGGGCTTTACACCCATGCACTGTGGTCGCGGGCCAGACGGGCACCGGCGCCCTACCACCTCGCTGCTGCTCGTTTAGCACCACCCAGGAGTCACGTGTAGGGAAACTAGGATCTCATGGTCACTATCGAATAATAATAATTGTGTTTCTATATCCAACAATGTCGGTATTTATATTTGTGTACTGTGGTCACGACCCGGTTCGAGCAAACACCCTACCACGTTTATATGTCGTCTAATACAATATATCGTCACGCTATATCCCTTTCAGGGTGAGCAGAGATACATTGGTTGCTGTATCCACTTTGCACTTATATGTCGAACCCAATGTGAGCAGTAGTGTAGACAACTGCCGTTTTCAGGGCACTTACACATTTAAATCCCATAAAGGTTTCCTCAGGACGCTATTCTTGATTGGTGAGCATATGCTGCTTGAAAACACAAGTAATTTGGAAAAACCCAGAGGTACATGCCAGGGTTCGAAAAATTGCATAGGGGTACAGAGGAGAAAAGTACCCGAGAGCCCGAGCAGGTCTGAGTCGGTCGAGGAGTGCACGTGCGGCGCGGGCGAAGGCGCCGGCTCGGCGGCGGAGGCGTCGCGTGCGTCCGCCGGGTGCTCCGCCACGACCTGAACTCCGTTCGAATCGAGCTTCGCGATCGTCGCCATGAGGTCCTGCACGGACTCCGCGCACACCTTATCCAGCTCCGAGGACACCCCACCCTGGAACATGAACAATGGAACGTCTGAATACACCAGGATAGAGAGGAATGTTTATGTTGGCAAGTGGGGAGGAAAATCTTGCATAGCATCACCAGAGCCACTGTGAAGACAGAGACCCCAGCGGCTCAGACTCGCACTGACTAAAAACCAGGGATGTTACGGAGCTTCGACTCCGACTCCGATAAGTCGGAACTTCCGATTATTATTACACCTTCGGTTCCGACTTCGGTTCCGAAACTTTTTAATCGGAGGTATTCATCGGAGGTCACCACTAGTGATGAAAATGCCCGGAAATTTTCCCAAAGTGCCCAAAAACACCCTTGGGAATATTCCCGGGAATTTACGAAATGTACTCGGAAGTTTTGGGAACTTTGGGAAAATTCCCGGGCATTTTCATCACTAGTCACCACCACTGTTGTAGTCAATTCATTCGACTTCATTTTATATGTTGTTGAAACATAATATCAATTAATCAAACAATCAGTGCTACTTAATTTGTAGAAGACATTTAAAAAAGTGTATATTAAATAATTATGATTAAAATTATTAAATTTAAAACTAAATGTACATTTAAATTTATTACTAAAAGGCTATTTTTTATTTTACATTTACATTAAATTAAGTAAAATACAAATTACCACAAAAACCACCCTGGAGCAAATTTGATTTAATTTGTTCACTGTTAATGGGAAAATGTTAATAAGAAACAGGGCAATTTTTATTGTCTGTGTATTTGTAAATTTATCACTTTCTAATTAAAAAGGTTCACTGAATAATGTTTTTATTTGTCCCTTAATAAAACTACTTTCTTCTGCCGTCATTTGTGACTGATATTGCCTCCGACTCCGATTCCGACTTCGGTTCCGATAAAACTGCCTCCGTTACATCCCTACTAAAAGCCCCCAGGGTGTCCTTACAATCACTTCACCCGGGTCTGGGAATCCAGATTCTTCTAAACGCCCGGATAGCGAACAGCCTGTTAAGGCTTCATCTCTCGGAAGTGTGGGTGTAAAGAGTCCACCCCTCCAAACCTTTGTGGTACACCGCTAGTAGGACTATATCAAAAAGCGTAATCATTAGTTATTTACTATCAGACACACATTTGAAACAAATTATTGGCTGTATTCTGTTATTTTTAAATTTTTTAAACAGTATGTTTTTAAAACCCTGTCAGACCTGAAAGGAGCTTATCGGTGTCCCGATAACATTACCATGTCACGATATTCAGCTTTCGATTCTAATTCCAAACATGTAAAAATAGTGATATCCGACACAAAATAAATTATAATCAACATATTTCGGGATCATTACACTCATGAATGAATGAATAACGATTAATTACTAAGTAAGTATTTTGCCTGTCCTAAGTCAGGATACAGTGCGAAGGGAAAACGAGTCAATCCCTGTCTAACTAAAATTACGTAAAAGGAACTTTATTTACTTACCAATCAATCGAGCGCCGCACGCGCTACGTTGTCTAAACTTTTTACGGATCAATTATCATTTGTTAATGAACGTTTCTTTATAACTCGCTAAGGAACATAGTTATTTACATTTTTATTATTTGCAAGAAGGTGCAGTCGTGCCTTCTTTTGTCGTTTACAAGTTTAAATTAAATACATAGGTGCGCGGGGGCTCTGTTTTTCACGATGTGGTGGGCCCCTTTAACATATGTTTATATGAAAACATTTTTATATTTATTTTTTGTTTTTGTTTTGTATCTAGTTTAGAGAAAGATTTGGCTGACTAAATTGAAAGCTTAAATTGTATTCGGTTCTTTGTGCTTATTTGTTTTTTTGTTGATGGTTTTCTTTTCCTTGTTTTTATTGTGTAACAAAATCCTGATAACATATATTAGGTCCTTACATATGAAATTGGCGTTTTGTATGGGAGGAACAAAAAGTCGAATATTTTTTAATGTAATATATTTAATTAATCAAAGTATGAACCATTATTTTCTATGCACTTTTGCCATCTCATAGGTAGTTCATTGATCCCTTTACTAAAAAAACCAGTCGGACGGGAATCAATAAAATCTTTGAAGGCGATTTGGACTGCCCCATCGGAGTTGACTTTTTTCCCTTGCAAGAAGTTATCCAAATTTCGAAAAAAATGGTGATCTGTTGGAGCAAGGTCCGGGGAGTACGGAGGATGTCTTAGACTTTCCAATTGAAGCTCTTCTAATTTAGTAGCCGTCTGTTGCGCAGTGTGTGGTCTAGCGTTGTCGTGAAGCAGCAGTGGCGTGGAGCGATTGACCAGCCTAGGTTGTTTAGCCGCTAGCTTTTCCATCATGGTTTGCAATTGCTGACAATAGACATCAGCCGTAATAGTCTGGCCAGATTTGAGAAAACTGTAATGAACAATACCGGCACTAGTCCACCAAACGCTTACAAGTAACTTTTTTGGGGTTAATTTTCGCTTGGGGCAGGATTTGGCTGGCTGGCCAGGATCCAACCATTGCGCTGAGCGCTTCCGATTATCGTAAAGAACCCATTTTTCATCACAGGTAATGATTCGGTTTAAAATACCTTCATTATTGTGCCGGTTTAGTAATGTAACGCAGCAGTCGACGCGCGTTTGCCTGTTTGCTTCAGTCAATTCGTGAGGTACCCACCTTTCAAGCTTTTTAATCTTCCCAATTTGCTTCAAGTGAATTAAAACAGTTTTATCACTAACATCGCAGTCTGCAGCTAACTCGGACGTGGTTTGCGATGGATCCGCTTCCACAATAGCCTTCAACTCTTCATTATCAACTTGAGTCTCAGGCCGTCCACGGGGCTTGTTCTGCAGGTCGAAATTTCCAGAACGAAAACGTTGGAACCAAAAACGAACTGTGTTTTCTTTTGCAACACGACCGCCATACACATCATTCATCCTTCGAGTTGTTTCCGCAGCACTAGTGCCACGGCGGAACTCGTACTCGTAAATAATGCGATATTTTAAGTTTTCCATTTTGTAAAATGAGTGACGCAAACAGAATAAAACAGAAGAAAAAAACAAATGAATGACGATCATCGAAGCACAAATACATGAGTCTATAGCTGTACAAATTTGAATTTGGTATTCCTTACCAAAGAGGAGGAATTTGTGATTAAAGTGGCCAGTACGAAAAACGCCAATTTCATATGTAAGGACCTAATATATGTATATGTAGAGCTGTGCCGGCGAACTGGCTGCGTCGTCAGCAAGGCCCTGTCAGAATACCAGCGCTGCAGAGTCTAGTACTCTGTAGCACAAGCTGAGACGGGGTCCTTATTGGCAGCGGCCTAAATTTTCTTGTGTATTGTTTGTGTTTTTTTTTAATTTATTTGTTTTTTTTTCTGGTTTTTCATGTAATTTATTGTAGCATGTTGTCACTTCTGTCTGCCTGCTGCTAATAAAACGTTTTCTTTCTTTCTTACCTATAGGTAAATATCATGATACTGGACAAACTGATAGAGTATATAAGTAGAGAGAGTGGCGACTCGTCTTCACGTTTCAAATGATTACATATCTGACTGACGTATGGATAACAACGACCACTGTTAACGAATTCTCGCCTCTTAGCGGTCGCCACCTTTCTTACACTACACTGTACTACCCATCACTGGGTGCATACCGGGTGTCAGCTGAAAATTAGCGCTGGTTGGCTCAGTTGGTCACTTAACATTTGCTGAGCTGACTCTTCTTTGGCGTTCCATCAGTGCGCTGTACTCATAGATGGCCAAAATGTAATCAGATTACTGAAAAATGATTACGATTACATTTTGCGTTTTTCATCATTAATATGACAGCATTTTGGTCATCTATGCTTCAAACACTACAGAATCCACAATTGCATATACATTTATGACTCCTTAATGTTTTGAAGGGATTTATTTAATCATGATTACAGAGCAACAAAATTTAAATTATGACTACATTTTGTAATCGTTTATTATTAATCAGATTACATTTGGCCCATCTCTGGCTGTAATCACTTTGTTAAGTATACAAAAAAACTTATAGAACGGTCAGACATACAGACGAAATTTTATAACATGGTCATATCTTACTAACGTTGAGACTTGGGCTTGGAGTCTTCGGATTGGTCGAGGTGACGGCCGGGGGTGCGCAGTGAGCTCGGCCCCCTCCTCCGGGCGCTCCGGCCCCTGCAGGCCTGCACAGCGTGATCTTGTAATCCGATCCGCCAGAGTTCTGGTTCCCCAGCAGCATGTTTTGCTCGAAACCGCCTGCGAATCGTACCCGAGAACACTTTTAAAAGCTTTCTGAGGAAGGATTTCTACCGATGAGCATGTGGTGCCTAAATATGCACTTAATCTAGAAAAATTCAGAGGAACTTGCCGGGATATAAACCTACGACCATTCGCATTCCGAGTTTTCTAGTGCCGTATTTTTACGGATTAGTATCGGATGCAGTGCGTAACCGCTGTTATTCAGATTGTTGACGTTGAGCCTCGACCACTTGTGGGAGGCTTGTGAATCAGAAGGCAGTCTTAGCTTGAATCCTTATTATTATTTATTTGGTACGTGTTTTATATAAAACGTGTATCGCAGTGCACTGCATTTACAAGTGCATTGAATTTCAAATAAACTTACAAAACATCAACCTCTATTAAATTAATTATTTAAATTCAACTCGTCTCTGCCCATTAAAGCTGATTGCCCAGCAAAATGATATGTACGACCTTTACCGTCACCACACATGTACAAATAAATACTTTGTATGAATTGACAACATTTCATATTTTTAGCGTGCCTACGTGTTTCGATAAATATCTCTGAAACTTTCGTTTCGGGATCAGCTTGTGCATATCCAGTAGCTCATATACCTAGAGACCTTCAGTCGTGGTATATGTGGGCCGACATGACGATGGAGACTATCAATGGATTTTCATCCTTTGATAGTCGCTTTCGTATTTGGACTACACTGTACTTACCATCAGGTACTCTGTAGTCACTATGTCGAGCCAGTGTAAAAAAAGGGTATTTGGACTGGGTAAGCAGAATTAGCGTAATTAATTTGAATATTATATTATCATAGTATTTATTATTATATTGCTTTCATTGAAAAGATAGATAGCGTGAATATAGAATAGATTTTAATATAAATGGTTCCTTTTTTGTTTAACTTTAAGGAATTTAGTCTAGACTTATATTACTTATATCTATTTATCGTCAGGGCATGCAGTGCTTCCATGCATCTATGGAATGAACGCTACTGCCTGGGAGTCTTTAAGAGAAGAGTGAATAGGTATTTGTTGGGCGGACGCGATCCATCATCGCACTCATCTTCACTTTCCACCAGGTGTCATTGAGGTCAAGCTACCACCTGTAAATCATAAAAAGAAAATGTAGTTCCGATGAATCGGTATGGGTTACCGTTAGTGAGCGAGTGCTGCGGTATGTGCCACTTGGCCTGAGGCTGGTGGTGCATCGCGAACTGCGCGGCGTGCGGGGCGTGTGCGGGGTGCGCGACGGGCGCGGGCGCAGGGGAGGGCGTGCGCGGCCCCCCGCTGCGCCGGCCCCCGCACGCGTTGCCGACGCCCGCGGCCACCGCGTACGCGTTCGTTGCATACGCCCCCATCACTGGATAGTCAACGACTATTTTTAACTTCTATTACCGTAAATTTCTTATAATAATTTGAAGACACAATCACAAGTTCTTTAACTCTTTTGCCGTGTCATTGGGCAGTAGAATGGTCTTCCGGCGAGCGTGTTCCCACTGTCCTAGGATATGGAGTCCTGAAGAACGTGCAGAGATATTTGTGCAGGCCGGCATAATCGCTGCGACTACCGGGGGGATTATCTTAACCGATGATACGTCAGTTCTCATTTTTGGACTGCACCAGGCTTACCAACAGCCTTAGTGTGGTCACTATACCGTGTCAGATTAAAAAAAGAACAATTGTATTTTTTCCACTGACTGAGAACGTGTTGAAAAAGAGGTGAATTCGCTTGGCTCTCACGTTATGATACGTGCAGTGTTAGTGACTGTTGCTTCTCAGCCAGCGCACGCGCTCGTTCCCAGAGACGTCTAGACTATTACAGTGTCTACTTGTGACGCTTTGTTTTTGTATTAGTTTTGGGTTGTATTCGGATATTATACTACAATGCATATTAGTAGGATGTTGAAGAATAAGAGGAGAGAGCAAGTGGAGACTCACTCTGCTGGTATGCGTGGTGCATAGCTACTTGGGCGGTGTGCTGCGGGAGGCCCGGATGCTGTTGCCGCGCTGGGGCCGCTCCGCGCTGCGAGGCCGCGTTCAGTAGACCTCGCAGATTCATCTCATTCATACCTAATATCGAACATTATCGCTTCGTTTCAGAAACGCTGCATTAATTTTAATACGTTTTTAAACGTCACTCAATCATAAATTTGAGGGCAATTTATTATTCTCTCGGTACTTGTACTCGGTTTTTGTATTGCTCTGTACTTTTTGCCAGGTACATTGAATTCACTAAGCCAAGTCAGAATTGTAAAAAAAAAGTGTTTAACTTCGATGGGATTAAATCTTGAATAGCTCGGTGGGAGCAGGCCATCTAAACTTTCAACGTAGCGATGGAAACATTGATAATCAACGAAAAAAAATATCGATTTTTTAACGCTGCAGCGTTGATTGCAATCAAACATTGTTTTATATTACATTAAAATTTTATATAAACCTTATTAAAAAAATTAAAGCGTTAAGAAATTATATTCAACATTACTTAAAATGAATTCTATAATTTGCCGAATGATTGTACGGGTATAATATCTATTGAATTTTTAGTATAAGCAGATATGGAAAAAAAAAATTTTCTATATCGATATCATAATATCGATATATCAATGTTAAAAATTTCGATTTTTTTTTACCGTTTAAAAGCTAAATGTGTGAATACACACTTGCTAATTTTCGCTTTCCTCGCAAGCGCTAACGATACAGTCAGTGATGGGCAAAATTGTAATCTGATTAATGATTAACGATTACAAAATGTAGTCATAATATTAATTTTCTTGCTCTGTAATCATGATTAAATCTATTTAAAACATTAAGAAATCATAAGTGTGTATGTAATCTGGGATTCTGTAGTGTTTAAAACACAGATGAGCAAAATGCAGTCATATTAATGGTAAAAAAAACGTAAAATGTAAGCGTAATCATTTTTATTAATCTGATTACATTTTGCCCATCTATGGATACAGTTAACGATTATGTCCATGTTTTTACGATTTATGTTTCCAATTTATAAATAAACGAACGACCGCTCGGTAATGTTTCTTCAAGTTCATCAAAATTATCATTGATTTATCCAGCTTTGCGGTTACCATGTAAATGATGCGGATGCGTAGTTGAGGTGACGTGAGGGTGCCTAAGAGGCGTGTGCGGGGTGTGCGCCCTCCCGCGCAGCTGGTTCACCGCGCCGTACCCCGCGCCCGCATTCCCCACGCCTCCCGCTACAGCTCCGGCTCCAAAGGATTGCTGAAGAACGAATAGACTTTTACACCCTTACCGACTCTGCCCACTACATCGTATCATACGATAACCGTTCTATGAACATATCAGGTGCGGTACAAAATAATACGATCGACTTGCCCTCTAGACCAGTCGCTTGCATCCCATAAAACTATAGTAAGTATTATCTTGTTATACTTAAATATTTAATGAATATATTGACTCAAAGTATACTAATTACTAGAACAGGAGTTTCAACAGCTAAATAGGACCAATTTTTGATATGACCCGCGTGTATACCATAGCAATGCCTGTTTGCCTATACGTAATAGTTTAACAACTTGGCTTGCCATGTCCGTATCTTTTCGACACAGACGAACGCTCCTAATACAATATAATCCTCCTAATAGCAAACTACGGTCTTAGTAGGTAGTGATTTTTTTTGCCTGACACGTTTCTAACACAGATACGGTACGGTACAGTGTAATGGGCATAAAGCTTTACAAATACTAATAATAGACGTTTTTCCAGTATCATTTTCTAAGTATAAGTCAGAGCTGCGAGTTAAACACACGCACACAGAAGTCGTAATGTTATATCAAATTGGAACCGATTTAAAAATTACATTTATATAATATTTTTCATCAAAAAGGCAGAGTTTAAAAAAAGTGGTATATCACGATATAGGCAGTGTTCCGTTGTTTCAACTGCCTGGCTAATAATAAATAAATAAAAATATATTCCACCCATATCCACACGCACCCATAAAACAGGGCGTTGTGTAAAAATAAGATATTTATTATTGGGTTTTTTTAAGCTTACCTATTCATAAACACAACATTCATGACAAATCGTAGTCAAGCAAATTAGAGTTAAAAAAGAACAAAATTTTTCCAATATATTTTAAACATGCTCGCATAGTAAAACTTTGTAATAAGTAAGAAACTTATTTTCATAACCCCTTAGATTTTGGACAATGTTTGTGATAAATATTTGATATAAATTTTATATTGACAAGGAGAATGTGGCCTTTTTATACTGGCTCGAAAAAGTGACTATACTAAACTGGTTACAAAGTACAGTGACTTAGGTACATCAAGACTAACAACTTTTGTTCTATGACTTTTACCAAAACGTAATACATCGAAAGATTTCTTTTTTTAAGTTTTGGTGGGGCTCTCTATATATCGGTAGCACTATGTTTCGTAAATAACTATATTCCAACTTTCATTCAATCGATTCTGGCATAGGTATGCTACAGTCAGACGAGTGTCCGCTCCCGGTCACCTCGCCATAACCCTTTAGATAACATCACCCTTGAATCGCGCGTGCTGCCGTGTGCGTTATGCCTTCAGGAATTTTTATGTGAAGTTAAGAATATTAGAATTGATTTTTTTTTTGTAAGGGAAAGAAATCGCTGTATTAGAGAAAGTCGTACAGCAAAAGTTGTCAGTCCTGATAAACGAAAGACTCCCTTAAGAGGTTTTTTTTTTGCAACCCGGGGAAAATTCCTAACGGATCTCTCTTGGGGGCGCCTCCTGGTGTGTCAGACTTGCACCGTCTAAAACCCTCGGGGTGTTCCACCTCCCACCTACCGACATCGAGGACACGACTGGGGTCTCATTCTCGATGACCAGCAACGTGTGCGGCCTTGAGTAGGCCTCTACTAGTTTGGGGAGGAGTGGTTTAAAGAGCCACCCCTCTTATACATCATTGTTGTAGAGGTTATGCGTTGATTACCAGTAACCCAGTATATGTACACCTATATAAGCGATAAACAGTATAATGTAATAAATATGTGTAGAATTTTCTTTTTAGTAAATACAGAGACTTTATTGAAAAAAAAAAACAGTTTTTTACAGAAATATACACCACAGAGCTACTCATGCGCAAGATACAAATGTTACAAACACGTATTCTAGGCTCTAACACAACTAACCTGATATCTTGCCAATGTCTGAGGCATGTAAAATTATTCAATATATATTTTGACAACTTTAAAACTCTACCCGAAAGGAGCCAGTTCTTTGAACGTAAATGATTACGTTTCACATAAATCGTGGAAATAAATGTTTATTGAATAAGGTACTAAAAAAACTATTCAAACAAACTAGAGTCATACAATTATATTTTTATATCTGCCATAGGAAAATTTGAGGATGTCATAGGACAAATTAAAAAATATGTTAATTTTGTTTCAATTTCAGTTTTAATAGTTTATTCGACAAATGTTACTTTCGTTATTTATACGAAATGTGTAAATTTACGTTCGGAGAACTGTCATAGGAGTTATCGCAAAACGAACAAGGTATAGGATTAGTACGCGCTGAAGTCCCCAAAGTGACCACTTCTGAACGTTGTCTGGGGATTGCGGGTTCTGTACAGACTTACCTTTTTGAACTCTGGGAATACCCACATAGCAACGTTCCGGCCACACAGAGTAGCGGAGACCGAGCTTTACGGGACTTTTATCAGATAAAAACCTCAAACGTGCTTTCATATTTTGTCGAGTACTGTAGAGAGTGGCATTCGTCCCATAGTTTTTTTTTTACACTGGCTCGACATAGTGACTACAGAGTACCTGATGGTAAGTACAGTGTAGTCCAAAAACGAAAGCGACTATCAAAGGATGAAAATCCATTGATAGTCTCCATCGTCATGTCGGCCCACATATACCACGACTGAAGGTCTCTAGGTATATGAGCTACTGGATATATACAAGCTGATCCCGAAACGCGACAAGCCGAAACTGGTCACTATGACCTATGGTCACTATGTGTAGGGAAACTAGGGTAAAGCCTACGGACGCGAGCAGCTTCGACTCCCAACTATATAGTATCATATAGTATAGTATTATATAGTATAGTATTATATAGTGTCATAACTAGCATTAACTTTATTACAGTCGGCCATTTATTAAATCAAAATTTGAGACTCTCAATCTGGATTTTATCAGATTTGAATAAACTGTCAGAGTACGATAAAGCAGTGTTTTTATGCTTGTAGGGGATGAACGTCACTGAGGGTGGGAGTGGTAGGCGGCGGCCGTGCGGCGCTGACCTGGTGCATGGCGACGTGCTGCAGCGCCACCACGGCCGAGCTGCTCGGGTTGGCGGCGGGGTGCGGCGGCGGGGCCGGGGGCGCGGGCGCCGCGCTGGCCTGGTGGTACGGGCCCTGGGCGCCGGTGCCGCTGCCGCCGCCGCTGTTGCCGCCGCCGTCCACCTTGCCGTCGACCACGATTGCGCCCATACTCGACAGCACTGCGTTGGAGACATCAGACAAATCACTTAGTTTGACACGTTTGTGTTAGCTTTGTGATACCTAATTAAACCCTACCTTAATTATTTTACCCTTATTTTGCTAAAGATATAGATATGCTCGAAAGTGTTCAGAGGAGAGCTCCCTGCCTTAATTATTTTACCCTTATTTTGCTAAAGATATAGATATGCTTGTAAGTGTCCAGAGGAGAGCTACTAAAATTCCGATTGGCTTACGTAAAAAAAGTTATGAGGAGAGGTTGAGAATTCTTCGTTTGTCATCACTTCAAGAGCGACGCCTGCGCGGAGATCTTATCGAGACATATAAGATACTAGCTGATCCGGCAAACGTAGTTCAGCCATATAAATTATTCATACATATATTTTTGGTATCTTGAACGTTTTCGCAGCGCGCGCAATGGAAGCCCTCAAGGATTAATAATTTTTCCCATTTTTTTTTTCACATTTTCCATTATTTCTTCGCTCCTAATAGGTGCATAGTGATGTTATTTAGCCTAAAGCCTTCCTCGATAAATGGTCTATACAACACAAAAATAATTTTTCAATTCGACCCAGTAGTTCCTGAGATTAGCGCGTTCAAAGAAACAAACTCTTCAGCTTATAATATTAGTATAGATTAACGGGGAAATATAACTGCTCCAAGCTATGTAATACTTTTCAAGTCAATAGCTGTCCCCGTGCTCGTTGTGTGAATGATGTGCAGCTGGTTCGTTGGAACTCAAAACGAATATCGGTTACCGCTCACTTAATAACAGAATATTGCATGTTTGGAATAAATTGCCTCAAGACATTGTTGACGCACCATCCACGAATAGTTTCAAAGTTAGACTGGATAGATGGCGCTCATCTCAGTCAGTCTTTTTAACTTGAACATACCAGCTAAGACATAGGCATATCAGCTAATAGCTGCTCGCCTATTATTTGAAAATAATAATAATTGCCGACTGAAAAAGTTCATGGTTCTTAAATTACGTGGTTAGAGAACTTTCTAGTCCTAGCTGAGTTGTGAGTCAGCGTATAGCTGTGACATATGTGGTTCTATGGAAGGGAGAACAAGAATAAACAACTCAAGAAAACGCTCTTAATCACATCTGGATCATTCACAATGCGGACAGCCCCCTGCTGCAACCTGTCCAGGGTAAGTAAGCACTGAGCTGTACCATCCCATAGATGCGAACTATATTCCAAGCAAAGCCTGACCTGAGCCGTATATAATAGGAACAGTTGACCCGGCGTGAAAAACCATCACACTCTGTTCAGGACACCAAATGAACATGACGTAGCGGAGAGGACAGACCTTAAACGTTCCGTAAGGTCGAGAGCACTGTGGACTCACTCCGCAGCAGGTCGGGCAGCTTGTCCAGCGCCAGGTTGATCCTGACCGGTATCTCGGGGTTGGGTATGTGAAAAACCATCACACTCTGTTCAGGACACCAAATGTACATGACGTCGCGGAGAGGACAGACCTTAAACGTTCCCTAAGGTCGAGAGCACTGTGGACTCACCCCGCAGCAGGTCGGGCAGCTTGTCCAGCGCCAGGTTGATCCTGACCGGTATCTCGGGGTTGGGTATGTGAAAAACCATCACACTCTGTTCAGGACACCAAATGTACATGACGTCGCGGAGAGGACAGACCTTAAACGTTCCGTAAGGTCGAGAGCACTGTGGACTCACTCCGCAGC
This sequence comes from Automeris io, assembly GCA_036320925.1. Taxonomy (NCBI): domain Eukaryota; kingdom Metazoa; phylum Arthropoda; class Insecta; order Lepidoptera; family Saturniidae; genus Automeris; species Automeris io. The sequence goes on along the minus strand of JAUDJH010000019.1, from coordinate 12,062,691 downwards.
AGGTCGGGCAGCTTGTCCAGCGCCAGGTTGATCCTGACCGGTATCTCGGGGTTGGGTATGTGAAAAACCATCACACTCTGTTCAGGACACCAAATGTACATGACGTTCCGTAAGGTCGAGAGCACTGTGGACTCACCCCGCAGCAGGTCGGGCAGCTTGTCCAGCGCCAGGTTGATCCTGACCGGTATCTCGGGGTTGGGTATGTGAAAAACCATCACACTCTGTTCAGGACACCAAATGTACATGACGTTCCGTAAGGTCGAGAGCACTGTGGACTCACCCCGCAGCAGGTCGGGCAGCTTGTCCAGCGCCAGGTTGATTCTGACCGGTATCTCGGGGTTGGGTATGTGAAAAATCATTACACTCTGTTCAGGACACCAAATGTACATGACGTCGCGGAGAGGACAGTCCCTAAACGATGCCTAAGGTCGAGAGCACTGTGGACTCACCCCGCAGCAGGTCGGGCAGCTTGTCCAGGGCCAGGTTGATCCTGACCGGTATCTCGGGGTTGGGTATGTCCGCGCGGCGGCTCTTGATCCGCTGGAGGTGCGCGCAGACCGAGTGCTTGGCGTAGAGCAGCGCGGTGTCGCTGCCCTGCTCCAGCGCCGCGTTCACGAACTCGACGCAGTGGTCGGTGATGGCAGCCAGCTGCTCCAGGGCGTCCTTCTTCTCGCTCAGGGTGCGCTGCTTCGCGTCGCACACCTCGTTCAGCCGGAGCACGAGCTGCTTGCCTCTTGTGTTTATCGCGTTCGTCATTCTGTAACCGGGAACTTTTTAATCAAGGTTTCTTTAACATACTACTTGAAAAAAAAAACGAGAGGATGGCAGTTAATTAACGCGGCCTCAGTCGCGGTATATGCTGGCCGGCATGACAACGGAGACTGTCAATGGATTTTTGTCTTTTAATAGTCGCTGTCGTTTCTGTACTGCATTGTACTTACCCTCAGGTGCACTGTAGCCACTTTGTCAAACCAGTGTAAAAAATACAAGTTTTTTTATATTGAAAACGTTAAGTGAAACTTACTGCAATAGATTAGTGAAAATCGCATCGATACCAGTTAAGGCAAAAACAAAAAAAGAAAATTTAATCAAAGGCATCCACAAAAATGATAATAACATAATACAAATAAATGACACATGTAGAATATGAGTAGAACGGAACTATGATGCGAATGATAAGGAACATTGCAAGAGTGTGAAAGGGATAGAAATTATACGAGAAAATGAAAGAGACAATTGAATGGCTGAGAGAATAAGTTGGTATCAATATCTATAATCGTGGAATAATATTTTTATTAAAAACTGTAACTGAGTATTTAATTTTGGTGATTAAAAGTTTAAACAATTATAAAGTACACCTATCCCCCGATTTACACGGTACTTGTTTTACACGTTTTCGCTTTTACACGGTTTTCCAAATAAGTTTTTTTTTGTTTTTATCGCACTCTACTAAATGCTACTGCGTTTGAACACGACCGCTGTGTACACATCTCACGGGGAATCCCGAGCTTATGTGCTGACTTGCTGCACATGATGAAGGATAATAAAACACCTTTGGTTTTATTTTTTGTTCTTCTGTTTAATGTAGTGTAATTAAATAAAAAAACAGTGTTTCCGTAATATATTACATATTTTAACCTGTCAATGCATTTTATTTTTATTTCTGTGTACACCTAAAAATATTGAAAAAAAATCACAACTGTTAAATAGTAAAATTATGCATTTTCTGCAAGCTTTTCGATTTACACGGTTTTGACTTGAAAATTTTTAATTTTCGATTTACACGTTTTTCTCTGGTACGTATCTACCGTGTAAATCGGGGGATAGGTGTATTTATAATGAATAGAAAAGGCGAAAGTTTAAGATATTTTATGAGAAGACCGACTAACCTGACTACGGTCTGCGTTATCTCGTGAACGAGCGCCTTCTTCTTGTCCGCAATGAGTTGCTGCCTGTCCCTGATCACTTTCATCGCGGAGCCCAGGAGTACTCGCTTGTAGCTCACTTCGGACAGCAGCGACGTTATGTTGGCGCGGGCCTGCAAGTTCCAATATATCGTCACGCTATATCCCTATCGGAATGAGCAGAGCTACAACAGTGGCTGTATCCACTTTGCGTTTCTATGTCGTTCCGAAGGCGACCAGTACGCAGATCGCCGCTCTCACAGCACTTGTGCACATGCCATTATAATTAGATGCCATGCGGGTTTCCTCATGATGTTTTACTTCATCAGTCAGCATGCGGTGTTTACATTCGCACTTAATCTGGAACAACCCAAATGTACGTGCCGGGATCCGAACCTGTGACGATTCGCGTCGCCCCGTATAAATATCGGTCCATTATACGCTAGGAGTTAGAATACATCTATATTTATTAATTTGTCATTAACTAATTAGCTGACTCGGCGAATTCCCCTTTCCTTCATCCTCCCCCAGTCACTCATGAATTCCACCAACTGTACGCTCTCTATTACTCCCCAGGGAGCTGGTCACTTACACCGATCTTGAATGCGTACTGTCAATATATTATACTTCAATCAAGCCGTGGTGGCTGCCGGCAGAATAGAATAGCACCCCCCTCTTCTTGCTGAGGTGTCGTAAAAGGCGACTAAGGCATCTCTTTAACACCGCAATTCAACCAGGTGTTCAGAGAAGGAAAACTCGACCAAACCTGCATCCCGCTCCCTCCCGATCGTACTGGTTCTCCTTTCCATCGGGCCTGAGGGAGCTCGGACGAGAGAGTGCTTTTCTGGCAGCGCGTCCAGCTATGCACTTAAATATCTCCTGCGCAATTGACTGTTTCCGAAAACTGGACCTCGAATTTCTGAACCGGTGTTGAAACAGTCGCCGTGGCCGAAACCGGCTAGGACGTCATCATCATCAATGTGGACTATATAATTGTACTAATAAATAAATATATATATATACGAATAATTAACGATACCTGTGCGGCCATCTCCGTACTGAATTGGTACTTGTGGTCTCGGTGGTGCTGCAGTTGGCAATCTCTGCAGGTCAGCCTGTCACACGTCTCGCAAAATAACGTTAAGCGCTCCTATAAACAAAAATAGACACATGTAAGGCAGATAAAAATAATATTATAAACACCTGGACGAATTCTGTCTTATTCATACAAGAAAAGGACACAATTATCTTAAGGCTCAGGTCAGGCCTTGCATGGAATATTGTTCGCATCTTTGGGACGGTTCTGCCCGGTACTTACTTGATGCCCTGGACAGGTTACAGCGGAGGGCTGTTCGCGTTGTGAATGATCCTGAAGTGACTAAACATCTTGAACCGCTTCAGTTGCGCAGAGATGTGGCCTCACTGAGCGTTTTCTACCGTCTCTATCATGGCGAGTGTTCTGAGGAGTTGTTTAACCTTGTTCCACCCTCTCCCTTCCTGAATAGATCCACGCGTGCGGGTTTGCGGTGTCACAGCTATACGGTATCTCACATCCCGGCTAGGACAAAGAAGTTCTCTTACTCCTTCTTTTGCCGTGTCGTTGGGCTGTGGAATGGTCTTCCGGCGAGCGTGTTCCCACCATCCTATGATATGGAATCTTTTAAACGTAGCGTGAAGAGATATTTGTGCAGGCTGGCATGATCGCTGCGACTACCGATGGATTTTTTGTTACCTTTCGATAGTCGTTGGCGTTTTTTGGACTGCACCATGCTTACCATCAGGTATGGTACAGTCACTGTGTCGAGTCGGTATAAAAAAAATATATATATACCGGTTATAAACGAAGAAACGAGATGGAAATTGGCTGTCCATACCGGCGTGCCAGTTAGTTCTTTGATTTACAGATGTAAAACAAGTTTTTCGGGGCACTTCGTTATATTTGTCTCGAGAAATGTCCAATAACAGTAGACCCATCCCAGTTACATTGAAGCTGTAAACTATTATATTTTTTTTTGCATAATTTCTCTCCATACAAATTATATTATTTTCTCTCTGTATTTCATATATTAATTTAAAGAGACAAAAAATAATGTAAAAATGCCAAATTTAAACATTTATTCAGATCATCTCTGTTATTTTATTTAGAATGAATATGAAAGATTTTGTTTCTTTCTTACTTTATTAAAAAAAAAAACTTAATCATAAAGTTTTCATAATTTTTTAGAGGTCATTCGATAGCTTGAGCGATGTAATAGTGGATCAAACAATAACCCGCTCAAGCATTTTATAAGCGACAGGATTGTCAGAGCGTGCTATAATCTCCCAGAAGACATAATCACAGTTCTAAATGATCAATTCAATTTAAAGATCGCCTGACAAAAACAATATCTATTAAAAAAAGAAATAGCAAGACACAGGCACTTATCAATCATTTCAACTGCTAGCAATAAATAAATAAAATTGTATATCAAAATAAATATGAAAATTAAAGAACTACAGCATGTAGACGCCGCCCGATGCGCGTTTGTGTTAAACGCCCTAAAGGTCGTTAGGGTGTTACGGGACGCGCAGGGTAAGGGGTGCACGCGCGCAAGGGATGCTCAAGCTACATCAGTCGACTACCAAGACCCGAGGCTAGAGTACGTGCGCATGCTTCGCAGTTCAGTGTGCCTTAAAGTTGAAATAAACTGTTTAATTAAATAGAATGTGTGAATTTAGTTTTGTTGGTAAATTTAGTTCAATTCACACATATTAGATGGCGCTACTAGTATTTTTAATCACGCAAGCGTTTTGTTGCATAAATGTGATGTCCATCTACGATTGTTACTGTTATGAGTTCCTAATACTTCCGTAAAATATTAAGTGTGTGTGTGCGAATCAAACATAAACAGTAAAACTCCAAAATCCGTATCCACACCTACCACATCTACCAACACACCCACGCCACCCGGTCATAGAACTAATAAACAATTTTTACAAAATACTACTGACGCTATTGAGTGGCCGCTGCCGATGCCCGACCGCTACCTTTACCGATGCGTTGGTAGCCTAAACGGACCTGACTAGTATTCTTACCTGAGGATGTTCCGAGCAGTACATATCGTGCGCATTGTGAGAGTTAGTTTGTGCTGCTTGCAACTCTGCAACGGCTTCCTCTTTGGATTTGATTGTATGATCCTTTGTTATTTTCAGCCTGTAATATTTTACAATTTTATAAATAAGCTTTTGCTAAACATTAGTGTTATTATGTTGCACGTGTGGTAAGCTTGTTATTACAGATGAGGTGAAATTATGCGCGAGGTGTAAGGCGAGCGCCACAAGAAAACCAAGCCACAAATGGCACACGCGTAATATACGACGATTTACATCACAATTGCGAGGAAAAAGACGGTCGTCTATTATGTTACTGCTGACTTTTGATTGTTGAAAAAAATAGCTCAAGTACAACATTCACAGTTTGGTGGTGATATCCGGTTCGTGCCTCGATTAGTTTTTTTTTTTACACTGGCTCGACATTGTGACTACAGAGTACCTGATAGTAAGTACAGTGTAATCCAAAAACGAAAGCGACCATCAAAGGATGAAAATCCATTGATAGTCTCCTTCGACAAGTCGGCCCACATATACCACGACTGAAGGTCTCTAGGTATATGAGGTACTGGATATACACAAGCTGATCTCGAAACGCGACAAGCCGAAACTGGTCACTATGACGGGCTTTACACCCATGCACTGTGGTCGCGATCCAGACGGGCACCGACGCCCTGCCACCTCGCTGCTGCTCGTTTAGCACCACCCAGGAGTCACGTGTAGGGAAACTAGGGTAAAGCCTACGGACGCGAGCAGCTCCGACTACCAAACTTCGTATTTCTGACAGGATCTAACCTACGTCTTCGCCTTCTACACTATTTAACTCGGATCCCGCAAAGTATGTGTTAAGCAGAGATGGGCAAATTGTAATCTGATTAATGATTACAAAATGCAGTCGTAATTTTAATTTTCTTGCTCTGTAATCATGATTAAATCCATTTAAAACATTAAGAAATCTTAAATGTGTATACAATCTGAGATTTTGTAGTGTTTAAAACAAATGAGCAAAATGCAGTCATATTAATGGTAAGAAACGTAAAATGTAATCGTTAATCATTTTCATTAATCTGATTACATTTTGCCCATCTATGGTGTCAAGTTAACGTGTAATTTCACGTTCGCTTAATCTTGGTATGAAGATAGTTTCAGGCACTGAGAAAGACATATAGTTCTTAGCTTTATGCGAATCATTATAACCTTGTATATCTATTTTGACCAGGTTAATAGCAATTAGTGCCTACCCATAAAGTTTAGACAAATAATAGTTATCGTTTTCATCATTATGATGTTTGATAAAGGCTATTTCAAACTTGATGCCAACAAAAAAACATTTTTTTTAATCTTACACACACAGGTTAGATCAGTCCCTAAAATTGGGGAGTTTGAAACTGTAAAAAACTAACAACATTAACAATAAAAATTATTATATAATTAAGAATAACAATTTAGTTTTATTTTTCAAAGAAATGCAATAATTTTTTCACTGTATACCTATGAAAGGAAATTGTTACATTACCACTGACTTTCTCCGATGATTTCGACACAATTTAACAACACACGACGCCATAATAGAACATTTTATTACAGCTCAACACGGCAATCCTTTTGAGTGACAACTGTCGTTTATGAGAAGCGTTGGGTGTATATATATCCGTCCAATTTATTGGATGTGCCCCTTTACTTTATTTTGTAAATTACAGAGATTAATTCAAAATATTGACAGCACAATTTTCGAAGATTTTTGTGGTTAATAACTTTGTTAAAATGTAAAAATCATAAGAAGCGAAATATTGATGAAAAGCAATCTCTCACCTTGCTAAATTTAAAACGCGTTAACGATATCTTATGAGACTTTTGAATTAACTTTTAAAACATCCAAATCAAAGGCTTGTACTTTTTCAGCCAATGTTTATGGAGAGGTGGGGATAGTATTAAGAGGGTAATCAGGGTGATGCGCTCGTATGCCTCCCCTGGAATTTGGCACGCGGGGCGTGGACCCCGACTCGCCCCTTCCTAGATTCGGGCTTGCAGGAGTGTTATAAACAATGCATTAAATTGGCTGGTCTTACAATAATGATGATGTCCTAGCCGGATTCGGCCACGACGACTGTTTCAACGCCGATTAAGAAAATCAAGGCCCAGTTTTCGGAAACAGTCAATTGCGCAGAAGATATTTAAGTGCATAACTGGACGCGCAGCCAGAAAAGCACTCTCTCGTCCGAGCTCCCTCGGGCCCGATGGAATGGAGAACCAGTAAGATCGGAAGGGAGCGGGATGCAGGTTTGGTCGAGTTTTCCTTCTCTGAACACCTGGTTGAATTGCCGTGTTAAAGAGATACCTTAGTCGCCTTTTACGACACCTCAGCAAGAAGAGGGGGGTGCTATTCTATTCTGCCGGCAGCCACCACGGCTTACAATAATAGAAGGTACATTACCTCTGGTGTGCGTGCACGCAGTTATCGCATATGAACTCGGCGCAGTCGACGCAATAGCTGGTCGCCGGCTCCGTGTCCTCGCAACTGTTGCACTGCTGCTCGCCGCTCACACCTGCCGACAATTTACAACACCCTGTGTATCACTGAACTCTTTATATTAGTTTTAGATGTAACTAGAACAATTTTCCTGAGTGATAATTACCTAAAACCGTTAATTTAAAACAAAATAAGGAGAAATACGGACGATTTGAAGGAGAGGGATATTAGGCGACGTTTACTGATGTGCAAGATGCGTGTCGAACGGAAGAAATGGAAAGGCTTTTTGCATCGCGCCTGTCAGGTGAAACAGGTCCTTCGACGTCGATAGGAAATATTCATGGTTCAAAATTGATGTTGTGAATCTGGTGGGGTCAGAGAGTTGTCACTTATTATGAGCTCCTAAAACTGTCTGAAACATTCACTGGTGATAACTTATTGACTGCAGCTAATATGTTTGCATCAAGCTTTGAAGGAAAAAAACCCGACATCGACGGGATACATTATAAACTTATTTTGCTGCATGACATCGCTAGGCCACACATTGCTTAATCTGTCAAAAATATTTGCAGGGAACGAATTGGGAAATCTCGTTCCACCCGCCGTATTCCCCAGGCATGCTGCCTTTGGATTACCATATTTTTCAATCTATATAGTCAACCTTTGGACTCCAACCGATGGAGTTTCAATAAAAAAATATTGCAAAACAATTGGACTTCAGTATGTGGTCAATACTGTTTAATGTATTTGTACTACAAGTTGCACAACTGTACAATGAATTACTTTATTAATCAATTTGACATCGATACCATGTACAATGATATGTTATTATGGAATTTGTTTAATTACTGTTTTAAAATAAATGAATATGACTAATGAAGGAATGTAGACGGCTTTTTATTATACATAGAAAAAGTACCTGAGACCCCCGCCCGTAACACTCGATTCAAACAATAGCGTTCGAGCCGAACAATAGGCGACCCTTGCTCGGATGATCCATTGTTAACTGTACCCCATTGCTTTTGTATTATTATAGCCTACTTAATGTTATGCTATCTCTGAAACGGTTAAAGCTACGCAATTTTAAATACTTGCATTCGATTCAGCGACCCTGAAAACCTTTTTTTTTTTTTTTTTTAGGTCAGGGTTGCCGCCGTGATCAGTGAGCTAGAACCGATGAGAGAGCCAAAGGCGGTGAGCTAGAACCTGTGAATCCCTACTACTTATGTCTCTGGATTTATGTGATAATGTGATTAGGAAAAAGAAATAACTAAATAAAATACACAGGGTGCAATATATTAACTTGTTACATTACACACCCTCCATATTTATCCAATACAGTATGAGTACTGTACTAGATAAGTATTGTAATGGTATGTATAGCGTGTATATTATATGTACAGTAGGGCGTTTCAAAAAAATTTTTTTTTTATTTTTCCTCGGAACCACGCTCAAAAGTTTCGTTTTAATGCCAAAATAGGCCTCTGGAAATATGAGCCCTTAATATTAATATTTAGGTTGTCCGCATCGCACTTTTCGATTTCCCATACAAATAACACAGGACAAAAGCTTTTTCTTCTTTTGATTTCTATAGCTAATAAACGATATATTGTATTGTAACCTTTTTCTTGTTGGATATATCAGAAACCGTTATCCCCCAGTGAACAAATTAAATCAAATTTGCTGCAGGGTTGTTTTTATGTTAATTTCTATTTTACTTAATTTAATGTAAATGTAAAACAAAAAAAACCTTTTAGTAATAAATTTAAATGTACATTTAGTTTTAAATTTAATAATTTAATCATATTTTTTTAATCTAAATTTTAAAAAATGTCTTCTACAAATTAAGTAGCACTGATTGTTTGATTAATTGATATTATGTTTCAACAACATATAAAGTAAAATCAAATGAATTGACTGCAACAGTGGTGGTGACCTCCGATGAATACCTCCGATTAAAAAGTTTCGGAACCGAAGGTGTAATAACGATCGGAAGTTCCGACTTATTGGAGTCGGAGTCGAAGCTCCGTAACATCCCTGGTACTCACCGTTAGCCCCGACTTGTTCAACGGCGAGTTTCTCTATCACGAATCGCTGGTCGATCATGTTCGCAGGCTGGCATTGCAGCCGGCACACCGGGCACATTATTGTGATGCGATCTGAGCCTGTAAAAGTAACATATAAACATCAGGACCATCAAGAGCTTGAGGCGGTAGGGCAATTGCCCGAACTGGGTCGTGATCAGTTCAAAGACTGCCACAGTGGCACGCTTCAGCCTGTCGCATTTCGGGATCAGCTTGTGTACCCTTAGTTGTTTATACACCTAGAGTTGTTTGACCTTCAGCCATGGTATATGAGGGCCGGCATGTCGACGTTCACGCTGGGCCTGAATCTCACATGATAGAAAGTGAGGATGTGGCTAATGATGTATTGTGTTTACGTAATAAATAGCGATACACCCTTTGCATGAAATTCTGATATCATATTGTGTTCTGAATAAATCATGCTCAGTAACTTTTTTCATTTCTCACAGGATAAGATTTTTCTATAATATTTCTAAAGTATTTGTAGCATTTTATAAAAATTTTTTTAGTATTTTTGAAGATGATTAAAATTAACTAAAAAAAGGACATAAAACTTAGCACATCCTCTTTTTTGAAGTTGGTTGTTCCGTATTCGTATTTATGTGCGGGTAACTTTCGACTGCTCTGGCAGCACCGTACGGGTTGTCAATTGAGTTTTGCTCTCGCTCGAACCGATCCGCCGAGTAACGACATAAAACATACAAGATTCCTAAATACAACGAAATTATCCGATTCCAAAGTGTATAAGTGTACTTGGAAGATCCTCAAAGACACCAGTATCCTGGAGGAGAAGCAGGGGCCCCTGAGGAGTTGGCACACTGGTGATCACGGTAAGTGAAATTCTTTAGGCAGCCCGTGCCACTTGCGGAGCTATCGAAGTACCGTACATTGGTTAAAGTAATTTTCGAAATAAAAATCCTAAGAGTTCCTTGAACTCTAGTACTTTTAAGAAACTTTTGGCTTTTGCCGAAATTGTAAGAAGTGGGAATAATTAAAAATGGCACATTTTAATAATATTGTTGAGAATAAACACAGGAATTCATCAAATAAGTTACAAGATGTAATTTATCTTGCCAAGCCTGAAGCGTAAATATAAGGTACTTAGTTGGAAATTACTTTATATACCTTATGTACACAACCCAGAGAGACCAGCAGGTTCACTTTATGTGCTAGTTTGAGAAGCTGCATTGGATTCATGATATGTAACTGTACATTTGATGGGAGATGTATTACTTAGTACTATAGCATGATAACATTTTTTAAAAATCTAATTAAAATCATTTTAGATTGTGTATGAAGTGCCCTTTTTGGTAGGTTAAATTTTCCTTGATTTAGTAGGGGCTTTTGCAAGTACTTTTCTACATTAAGGTATGAATGTGCATTATTTAAAAAAATACCTGAAAAATCTCTACTGGCAGCCTGTTTCTCCTCAATCTTCGCCTTGATGCATGGCTCACAAGCCGAATGGAGGCATTCCATAAGTTTTGGTGTTCCATCACTATGAGCCAGGGTCCCTTGGCACATGACACAGCGGGCACTTGAAAGAGGGACACGACCGGTCGTTGGCGAGGCCAGGGAATCGGCTGAGCCTTTATCCTGGCTTTCTGTTGTGTCACCCCCCTCTGGATTTGAGGAGGCACCGGCTGAAGCTGCAGCAACTTCGGGTAAACTGCCCACCTGACAGGTTAATTTGCATTTTTAACAAGGCTGTGCTGACCAAAACTATTCTGATTTAGTTTTACACAGAATATAGTCTTCCACAGATAGAGTTGTGGAAAACAAACCCACTAAAAGTCAATACTTAACCAGAGTCTAAGGCAAGGTCTGTTTCAATTTATATGTAAAGATTATACTAATAATTATAATGTTAAAATTTCATGATAATAATTATAATGTTATAATTATTTTTTCTCCTAGAATCAGTAGAATATTTTATAGGGTTCTTTTTTATTTGGTTAATAATTTAGGTAATTCATTTTATTGACATTAAATAATAAATAAAAGGCCTGCTAGGTTTAAGAAAACACTATTTAGTTATATCCATGTTTATTGCTTGTTAAGCGTAGATATTACTGGCGTCAATCACATTAAGTTTTTAACCTACATACTTGTATTGATTGTTTCTTACAAACAACAATAAAGTACTCTACGTATACAATAAGGTCCTTATTCATATATTCCTTAACATTTTTTTTCTTTATAATATAGTTTTTTTCTTCTTAAATTATGTATATGTGCATAGTGCCTAGGCCTCCTAGTGTGATATAGGTCTCCTCTAACTGCTTCCACTGGGATCTGTCAACTGCAACTCTTGTCTAACAAAGTCCAAAGGTTTGTTTTAAATCATCTTCCCATCTTTTTATTTGATGTCATTGACTACATTCTAATCTCTATATATTTAAAATTCTCATGTCACAATGTTAGTTATCTTACTCCTCTGAAACGGCTTTACCGATTTTCACCAAATTTTATATGTATATTCAGTAGGTCTGAGAATTGGCTACTATCTATTTTTCATACCCTTAAGTGAAAAGGATTGTTCAAGGTTATAAGGTTGTCGTAATACATTTAAAGAGAAACTGGAAATATATTAGGACATTACTAATTCCGCGCAGTCGACTTGAGGGCATCTGCTGCCTGTATCAGAAGAAGGCAGCAGATTTTTAATATGATGAAGCTAACTAATTTCTAAATTAAATACCATTATAGAAAATACCCCTCAAAATAACAAGGTTATTTTTGTTTTGTATGAATTTGTTATAGTGTTTCTACATTCCTGTTTAATTATATTCACATAAAAACATTTTTGCTGTGAATACATTTGCCATACAATAATTCTCATTCTCCTTTTAATTGACGTTACCATCAAATGATGGCTTCTGTTATTCTAGTGCTAATGATCTCTTTATAGGTACTGTAATTAAAAATCAATGTCTAACAAATTTTAAAAACAATAAACAACATTTAAAATGTATTTAAAAAGTTTCTTTCATACTTTTATAACTTATTTACATGTATTTTTTAAATAGTTGATAAATATATTTAATGAACAACTCTAAAGCACTGAAGTATCAAACTAATTATTTATTCTTACAAAATAATTAAATTTCTTATTCATCTATCTATACTTTATATTCTATTATTTATATTTAAAAACTTTCTATTTCATTATGGTAAAAACGAAAAATACAATTCATGAGCTGTCATGTTTTAATGAACTCCTCTAGATCTAATTTAAATTAGTTGTATTTGAGTATTTACGACAAGAATATTATTTAATGGACTACTTACATTGATCTGTGCTGAAGGCTGCGCGTTAGCATCATTCAGGTCCTCGCTCACCTCTTCTTTGATGGTGACGCCGAGCAAAGGCCCCAAATCCATCAGGGCCCGCTCTATGTCCTCCCCGCTCGGTTGATAATTAACGTTTTCCATTCATAAAACTTTCGTATCCCTTTTAAGTTACTTCACTCTCTTCGTGACCATTTTCACTGGCCTCAAACTTTCACTCCTCAGCAGTAAGACGGCACGTCAACATAGCGAAGATTGCGAGATGCGGACACTTGAACGCGTCTCTTGAAGGACACTGGCCTGAACATTTATTTCTCACATCACTTTATCGTTCTAGAAGTAGTCTAGATGAGCCATGTATTTTTTTTTATTCTCAAATAGCATTAATATCAGTTTATCAACAAAAATTATCTTTACGAAATTTTTAACATGCGTCCATTCGACATCCATCAACGACATAGATAAAATAGATTTTTTTGTAAAATTGAGGAAATATAGATTTGCCATTAAAGTTTGGAGTTTATGAAATTACACTGAGTAACCTAATTTTTTACAGTTTACAAGAATTTCTACAATATAAATATAACGATCTTTATGTTTTCATTATATATAGTATTAAAAATATATATATATATATAATGATACAGATAATAGAAATTTATCTTGTTTTTCAATACTAGTTAACAATATCTTTTTTTTATACGACTTTTTTTTTGATATTCGTGATTTTTTTTCTTCAGAAAATAAAATAAATAGTTTATTTCCTTTGTCTTATTGTGGCCGTATGGAGTAGCGGCAATTGTGTGAGAAATACAGATATTTCAAAAATCATAATTGTCGTTGATATACATCATGCCTACACAAAAATGACATTTATGTGACAGAAAGTGACAACACGTCGAAAATGGCTGACTCCGGCCCCAGTAAAACCGATATTGAAGCGATTTTTCAAAGATTACGAGGAATACCAGCTAATAAAGTGTGTATAATTGTAAAGCTCTTATACTGAAGGCTGTGTTTTATGTAATTATATTTTGTAACGGGTGTATGCGTAGGTTTGCTTCGATTGCAATGCGAAGAATCCTACGTGGTCATCGGTGACGTACGGTGTATTCATCTGCATTGACTGCTCTGCTGTTCACCGGAGCCTGGGCGTCCACCTGACCTTCGTGCGCTCCACACAGCTCGATACAAACTGGACATGGAAGCAATTGAGGAACATGCAACTCGGCGGGAACGTCAATGCTGTATGATTATTATTGTAACATCTATTACCGAGTGTATCATTTAAAAATGGTTATATATTTAGATAGAAGATAGGGTGGTAGAGCTTAGGGTGAGGCGTTACATTTTACCCTATCATACTATAGTTGCTAAAAAATATAGACTTTTAAATTGTAATCAGCACAGTATTTTTGGTCCTGTGGTAACACAACATAGTGTTCGAAGCCTGCCTCCATATATAGGTTTGTTAGATCCCATATGGCTACTAAAAATTTTCTATTAACATAAAGAATCTAACCCAAACTTATTGGGGAGCCCTTCTCTACATACAACCTCTGATATTTATTTGATAACTGTGCTGACTCTAAATGAACCCTTATCATTGAAATTTAAAGTTATTCTGGGATTTTCATATTAGTTAACTTGGGCACCAAATTTAATCTCTTTTTATGTTATTAAGGCTGACTAGTCTACATCTAAATCAACAAAAGTTATATAAATTAATATGTAGAGTGATCTCATGACAAGCATTACTTTTGTTTTAGTCGTCTATTGTTTGTTGTTGCATCAGCCCTTACAGGGTCCAATATGAGGAGGGAATCCAGTTAATTTCTAGAGTAAATATAAGATGGACCAAAATTGAGGGTGGTTACTTAAAGACCAAAATATCAATACATATTATTTTTCCATGATTTATAATAATATGACTGACTCAAGCCAGCAATCATATATCACTGTAAAGGGTGACATTGATTATTTTCTAGAATGGCCATGATCTTAAATGTTCAATTTGGTATGACATTCAAGCTCAGAATATAGAATATAACATGCAACTTGCTTTTCATAATTTTGAGCTAAATTTTAGTATTGTTTATATATATATATATATATATATATATATTGTAATTATAATAAAATGAACTTATAGTAAATACAAAAACTATAACAATCTGTGCTACAGACTTTCTCTGTAGTAATGAAGCTGTAGGAAAGCCCATTTTGCCATGTTTATTTTGATATATATTTTATACCTATTATTGATATATATTTTATACCTATTTCTTTGCTTATTTTTTGTTTAATTTTATTTTTACTTTTCTGGAAAAATATATTTAGTCATTTTCTTGAGAGACCAATGAAATTTAAGTGTATTTTAAATCAATGATTAAATTGAGTTAATTGTGTTTTAGACCCAATATTTCCGCACTCATGGCTTGGTAACGGATGACGCCCGACAAAAGTATACATCCCGGGTGGCTCAGATGTATCGTGACAAGCTCAGTGCAATGGCTGAACAAGCTATGAAAACTTACGGAACAAGGGTATGTCATATTTACCTAGTAATTATATAACATATACGATGTTATATTAATTTTTAAGAAATCTCTTACTAATCCATGTAACATGAAATGTATGAAAGTTTTAAATATTAGACAAAGTAAACTTAGTTCAATCAAAATATTAAACTGACAACACCTGTATGATGTTGTTTTTAAATTACTTTCTAACATCAATCAAGGGATTTCTACCATAAGGGATAATTTAAGTCAAGAGGAATCCCCTTGGTAGTAAATATTCTTCGAGATCCTCACATTTTACTACTATGCCAGCCTAGTCATTATACATTGAAAAATAAACATTAACAATTTTAGTATCACAGGTAACTCTTATGCAACTACTAGTATGAATAGATACTCTCAAGGCTCAAGTGTGAGTTATTTCAAGAATAAGCCTCAGATTTGTTTATTATTATTATTATCAAATAATAAGTGAGAAGCTATTAACTGATAAGCTTATGTCTCAGCTGTTGTGTTCAACTTTAACATATTCATCAGCAGTGTAGTGATTGTGTCTTGAAACACTGACTGAGAGGGAGAGATCTATCCAGTCTAACTTTGAAATTATAAGAATTAAGTGGGTCAAAAAAGTCCTGATTTAATCTATTCCAATTTTGCAATATTGTGTTATTGAGTAAGTTATAAGGAATATTTGTTGTGTTTATGTTTTGAATATCAAATTGTATAAAGACTTTGATTAGTATCACCACTTGATAATATGAGAAACATTGACTCTACATTTTGGTGTTTAAAAAGTAAATTAATTTAAAAAGGAAACACTAAAAAGCTCACACTTAGGCCTCTTTTCTCTTAGTTTTGATACATATTATTATAAATGTTTATCTATTTATAATTTTCAGCACAGAGTAAGTCCATTTAAAATGTATGTTTTAATTTTTAAATTTTATATTGCTTTGAAATCACCCTTATTTTTATCTATTCCTATTCCTTTTTTTGATGTTTAATTATGATTTTTCTTATGGCAATGTTAACTGGCATTAAATATTGCTTACCCTGCATGCTATAGTGTCCTATAATTGTGGGGACATTTATATGCTCCATTTTTGTACCTTGTCTCTTTATTCTCTTTTCAATGTCACCCTTTTTTTTTAAAATGAGGAAATCGTGCATAGAAACAGCAGAGCACTATGAGGGCATTGATCCCCGTGTGACAGATCCCTACTGAGTAACAACCCCAGTATGTTCTTCCAATCACTACCCAGACCCAGGGAACCAGATTTGTTCAGTTGCCTGGGGAGTGAATAGCCTTGTTAAGGCACCCTCTCTTGGAGTGGGTGGGCATAAAGGATCCACCGCTCCAGAACCTCTCAGGTGGCGTGCAGGACACTGCGCGCCGCCTCCCTCTCATCTGGGTTTTATCACCTATGTTGGAACCCCAAAAATACAAGATATAATATTTTTACCTATTATATCACCGCTATATGTGCTGAGCAAATATTTTCTTTCTTTTTTGTTTATTTAATGAAACATTTAAAAAATGAAGTGTCAATTTTGAAGTTACAAAACTTCTTGAAAGGCCAGTAAATTGTTTTTTTTTATATTTGTGGATGATTGTTCTAATATGGAAACATATTGACATAGTGCCAGACTTAATATATACTGTATGTATGTAATGAGTATTTACTAGAAAATTGTCATGATAAATGATTCATTTCTTTTATCATGGAACTCACTTTGAACTGATAACTTTTCATGTTGTTCCATTATAGTATTGTGTAAATTATCAGTGCATGTAAACAATTAATCATATCAAAATCAACACATATTGCAATTAGTAATCTGTGTAATCATTTATAATTACAAGTATTAAATATTTTTATGCAACACCAGCATTTCATAATATAGTTTGAACTACATGAAAGTAACTTGTTGCATTTGCTAAGTGGCTTGTAACTATATTTCATTCCTATCATAGAATATATAATATTATTTCATATAGAATGGTCACTCATTGTGTACCGCCAATTTTATCGTAAAGGAGTTAAATATGCAATCATTATACCTTCTTCATTTTACGAAGTCCCACATAACAGACAATAAATAGTTTTTATTGATTTTGGTTTGATTTTTTATTTTGATTCCAGTTTATTTTTATAGTGTTTTAGTACCCTAGTTGATCAATATATATCTCTATACATATAAAAATCTTGTGTCACAAT
Organism: Automeris io; assembly: GCA_036320925.1. Lineage (NCBI taxonomy): Eukaryota > Metazoa > Arthropoda > Insecta > Lepidoptera > Saturniidae > Automeris > Automeris io. The sequence goes on along the minus strand of JAUDJH010000019.1, from coordinate 12,045,111 downwards.
GTTAGTTACCTTACTCCTCCAAAACGGCTTTACCGATTTTTACCAAATTTATATGCATTTTCAGTAGGTCTGAGAATCGGCTACTATCTATTTTTCATAATAAGTGAGCCGAAGTGATAAGGGTTTTTCACCCTTAAAATTTTATTTTTTATTTTTGGACAAAATTTATTGATTTTATTTTTCTATAATGTGGCATTAAAACATATATACAAACCTAAATGTTTACCCTTTTATCACCAACCCCTATTTTTTTAATAGCCATTTTAGTAATTTAATCATATTTCATCCCGCTCGATAACTTATCAATTATCGTCTTTTTTGTAAATATTACCTGGAAATAATTTATATGGCAAAATAACGTTTGCCGGCCCAGCTAGTATATATTATATATATTCACAATTTATTCTAAATATGAAAATTGTCGCTCAAAGAATATAATTATAAGTTATAAGGGACTTTGTAAAATGAACAAGGTATAGGCATAGATGGGCAAAATGTAATCAGATTAATGAAAATGATTAACGATTACATTTTACGTTTTTTACCATTAATATGACTGTATTTTGCTCATTTATGTTTTAAACACTACTGAATCCCAGATTACATACACATTTATGATTTATTAATGTTTTTAATGGATTTAATCATGATTACAGAGCAAGAAAATTAAAATTACGACTACATTTTGTAATCGTTCATCATTAATCAGATTACATTTTGCCCATCTCTGGGTATAGGTTGGTCATATGTAAGTGGCCTGAGAACGGCGATCAAATGCGCTCCTGACCACGTTGGGCAGGATATATATAAGCGCAAAGTGGATACTGCCACTGATGTATCTCTGCTCACCCCGTAAGGGATATAGCGTGACGATATTTTTTTTTGTCCAGCTGCACATCGACGCAGCGCCGGCGGAGGCGAAGGAACCCAAGGAGGGCGAGGTAGATTGGTTTGCGCAGCACGACGAATCTGCAAACACTAACAGTAGCGAGTTTGCACCTGCACAGGTAACACCAAAGCGACCTTTAGACCTTCCGATCCGATCCTACGAATCAGATAATATGTAGGATAGTCCAGCGTAAAGGTGGTTGCACACTGTATCCGATCTTTCCGCTTTTCTGACGACTTTTGGGATTGGGGTTCCTTTTGGGAGTCGAAGCTGCTCGCGTCCGCAGGCCTTACCCTAGTTTCCCTACACGTGACTCCTGGGTGGTGCTAAACGAGCAGCAGCGAGGTGGTAGGGCGTCGGTGCCCGTCTGGATCGCGACCACAGGGCATGGGTGTAAAGCTTGTCATAGTGACCAGTTTCGACTTGTCGCGTTTCGAGATCAGCTTGTGTATATCCAGTAGCTCATATACCTAGAGACCTTCAGTCGTGGTATATGTGGGCCGACATGACGATGTAGACTATCAATGGATTTTCATCCTTTGATAGTTGCTTTCGTTTTTGGACTACACTGTACTTACCATCAGGTACTCTGTAGTCACAATGTCGTGCCAGTGTAAAAAAAAAAACTTATAATGTTGTAGACGTGGGTTTAACCGGCAGAATAGAATACTGCCTACCAGTAGCGTTCATTCCATAGATGCATACAAGCATTGCATATATGATAAATAAGTCTGGAATAAATTGCTTAAAGTTAAACAAAAAAAGGAACCGTTTATATTCGTATCTATTATATATTTACGCCATGTATCTTTCCTATGAAAGCAATATAATATTTACTAACGTAATATAATATACAAATGAATTACGTGAATTCTGCCTACCCTGTCCAAATACATTATGCACGTCACTGCTGCCCACGTCTTCATCATGCTGAGGTGTCGTAAGTAGAGATGCCACGAATATTCGGCAACTATTCGGTATTCGGCTTATTCGGCCACTTTTTTTGCTATTCGGTATTCGGCCGAATGATACGTACTATTCGGCCGAATACCGAATACCAAATCATCTAAAAAAGACACGGTATATTACTCAAAATTATGTATTTATTTCCAAATGACAACACTTTAGCAATAAAAAAATCAAATTAAATTTTTTATTAAAATTGATCAGTGGTAAGTTGAGATGGATAAAAAGAAGCTTTTTAGCATTTTTTGGTAGCAAACGATTACGCTTTTCATCGTGAATGTTACCAGCCTCAGAAAATAACCTCTCACTAAACACGCTATTTCCAGGAATATTCGGCGCTTCGGCCGACAGCGTTGCCGAATATTCGGTATTCGGCCAATTCACTATTCGTGGCATCACTAGTCGTAAGAGCCGACTAAGGTATAGAGCATGCCGACTTGCGTGCAATTGCTAGTATCAAAGCTGCTGCATGCACCTTCTCTGCACATAGGGCACACCCGGCAACCCGCACTGGACATTGTATGCTGGGTCAATTGTGCAAACACCTTCCCATGGACTCCACAAATATAATGGAAACAGGGAAGAGAGGCTTTTGCCCTGCAATGGTACGAAACAGGCTAATAATTATGTTTATTTGAATGAAAGCTTATTCAAATCTGAAGGACAATTCTCGTACTTTAAAAATGTTCAATTTATACGTGGCATATATTTTTAGTATAACTAAACTCGGAATCGGCAATTCTCTGAGCCAAACGTATCGTCACAAGATAGTTGTATTGAAAGTTAACTGAGAGCCAATTTTTTATCAATTTTAGTTATTTGCCTAATTTTGATTGGTCTATATCTCCTATCTATAATATAAAAATGAATCGCAAAATGTCTTGATAAGCGCGAAACTCGAGAACGGCTGAACCGATTTTGCTGATTTCTTTTTTGTTGTGTTTGTTGAAGTCTGGGGAAGGTTATTACGGAGAGAAAAATTAAAAACATTGTCTGAAAAAGTCTAAAAACACCACTTTTCTATATTCTCATACAAAAAATTCGTAATAATATTTAAAAGTCAATTTGAACTTTAACACCATACCATAAAGTTTAAATGTCAGTGGATGGGTTCCGGGCAAAACAATTATTGAGTGACGTATAAATATTAATGTCAATATTTGTCAATTTTTATACATATAGCATTAAGGCCAGGTTCCTTCAAACAATTTTCAAAAAACAGCCGACAGGCCAATAGATTTTGGCAGAATCAAATCTGACGGGGAAGCAATGTGACTTTGTTTTAGAGAAATAGGGCAGAACAAGGTCTGCCGGGACAGCTAGTTATATATATATATTAAAGTTATTATTATTAGCCTGTTTCGTCCTACTGCAGGACTGTCACCTTTCCCTTTTCCACTATAATTGTGGTATCCATGGGAAGGGGTTTGAACATAATCCAATGTTCACAACGGCATGACCCAGTTCGGGCAAATACCCTACTACAAAAAAAGGAACAATTAAAAAAAGAACTATGTGCTGAGAAAGTGCATGCAGCAACTTGGATGTTAGGCAATCTGCTTGCAATTTGGAATGCTGTACACCTTAGTCGGCTCTTACGCCCTTACGACACCTCAGTATGATAAAAGATACGTTTAAAGTTAAAATTCGTATTATAGTTATACTAAAGGTATACTCATAGATGGGCGTAATCATGATTACTTTTAATCAGATTAATAATCAGATTACAAGTAATCATGACGAAAGTAATCATGATTACTTGTAATCTGATTACTTTTAATCATGATTATATGAGTAATCATTAATCTTGATTACAGTAATCATTCAATTAATCATGATTATTTTAATGATTACTTTTGAGTTCTGGGTGAGAGAGAGACCGATTTAAATACTCGTTTATTTAATTTTTTAAGTTATTTTATTTCGAATTATATATGACCCCAAACTTCCGTCTAATAGTGGGGTGGTGTCCAGGGGAGAGTGGGGGGTGGCGTCCAGCGGAGAGTGGGGGGGTGTCCAGGAGAGAGTGGGGGTGGCTTCCAGCTGAGAGTGGGGGTGGCGTCCAGCAGAGAGTGGGGGGGTGGCTTCCAGCGGAGAGTGGGGAGTGGCGTCCAGTGGAGAGTGGGGGTGACGTCTAGTGGAGAGTGGGGGTGTCGTCCAGCAGAGGGTGGGGTGGTGTCCAGCAGAGGGTGGGGTGGTGTCGTCCTGTGAGTGCTCACACGCCGCCCTTATGGGAGGTATTGTTTGGGTAGTTTTACGACCCTCTCCCAGGGAGGAGGCCTAGTGTCTAAGACCTAAGGCCTGTCTAGGAAGTATCTGAATTCCCAGGCCCGGCGAAGGCGAAGATTAGGCAGTGCTGGCACCCGGTGGTTTTAGCCGGTGCAAGTCCTCCCCCGAATATCCGTCTCGTTGAGCGAATCATAATCATTATAAGAGTCTTTGCAGTTGTGTACTGTGGTCACGAGTCACGACATTGTTCGGCCAATAAACCTACGAACTCATAGTAACTCGCTTCGAACTGATTACGTTCAGGACCATTTTTTGTGCTTTCAGCCGTTTCAGTTGGTAGGTTAATTGCCGGAATTGGGTCGTGACCATAGTACAATAGTGAAAAAACTGGCATAGTGACTTGCTTCGACCTGACTACTTTCAGGATCAGTTCGTGCTTGGTGGCCATTAAGTAAATCCAACGAAATCTAGCTGATCATAGATGCTTTTACTATTGTTCTGAGTGATTCCTGGACTATTAGAAGTGATTATCAAAGTACCGCCCATATTTTACTGAAATACTGTCTCCTACCCGATAATCCACGCCTGCCTTCAAGATGGAGAATACTTCTGATAATGGCCAAAGACTTTGTGTGCAATCCTTTAAGTTAAAGTTAAATTTTTAAAACAGAATAATGAAATTACTATTTTTTAGTTTTATTACTCATTAAACAATATTAAAAAAAAATAATAATATAATATTTAATTATTTTTTTTTATATTTATTAATAATTTGGTAAACAAAAAAGCGTTTTAGTGAGATAAAAATGGCGCGTGCCCGTATGTCGATTTGCTTCTTTTTTTCTGAGTACTTAATTCTTAACTCTTTAAGAAAATGGAAGTCAAACGCGGAAAAAAAATTAAGCGAACTGAGAAAAAAACTATGTATGTGTCCCGCTGATTTATTGTAAGAATCAAAGTTATTAGGTAGAACGTCAGTTATCCGGAAAAAAAAACAGATCTATATTTCAACTTTAATTATGAGTTAAAATTCAAAATACGATACGAACGTGTGCGGCGCGGCGGTTCGGTTTACATCAAAGACGAAACCGAGTCAGTAGAGAGAGACGGATGATCAAGAAAGGTGATGTTGCGCTCTGCGCTATAGAAGCTTGTGTAAATTTGAGAAAATGATGTCTTGTTGTTATGATCAATTAAAATTTTGCGCTATCTTGCTCTGTCTCCCTACCTCCATCCCGAAGGCGGGCGTGGATTATCGGGTTGCAGACAGTATTTCAGTAAAATATGGGCGGTAGTTTGACAATCAGTTCTAATATTCCAGGAATCACTCAGAACAATGGTAAAAGCATCAATGATTAACTAGATTTCGTTGGATTTACTTAATGTCCACCGAGCACGAACTGATCCTGAAAGTAGTCAGGTCGAAGCGAGTCACTATGCCGGTCTTTGCACTATTGTACTGCGGTCACGACTCAGTTCGGGTAATCGCCCTAACACCTAACTATGTGGTGGTACTCAGTTCGCCAGTTTAGCTAGTAGCAGTCGTACACTATAAATAAAAAAAGGCGAGCGCCGCTCTGCTGTCGGCAGCACATTTTACGTATCAAACAGAAAAGTAATCATAAAAGTAATCATGATTAATTGTAATCCGATTAAAGATTAATAATCTTTAATCACCGAAAAATGATTACTTTTTTTGATTAATTTCGTGAATCATTAATCATGATTAATGATTACAAAATGTAATCGTAATCGTTAATCATTAATCTGATTACAATTTGCCCATCTCTGGGTATACTGAACTTTAAGTTGCAAGAATACCGTTTTTAGTCAATTCGTAATGTAATTTTGACTTGTTTGCCTTTTCTTCACAGAATAGTTGAATTACGAGAATTAGCCCTTTGTATAACAAAAGCAAGCCATTCTATGTTGTGGACGCTTTAATAGGCGCTCTACGTTTGTATTTGTAATTGTATGTATTATATGAATGGAATAGTGTATTGGGCGTCTGACAATCTCTATATGATTAAAATACAATATTTTCCAACGTACTCGTAGAAGTACTTCCGTAATTCGACATCTCTATGTTATCCTTCAATTTAAATTCGGATCAGAATATTGTAGAACCAAAGTTGCTATAGTATTTGTAAAAAAATAATAAAAATACTTGTGCGCTGCGTCCGAAACGAATCTAAACTATGTAAATTTTCCAACAGTCTGCGATACGTTTTGCAGTAATCTTAAAAAAAATCTAGATTTTATATTTTCACGGATTTCAATAAGAAGCAGTGCAATAATTCAGACTGGGAGCGTGGCGTCTCCTGTAATCCGGCTTCTCGGAGGTCGGGGTCTGAGGATGGTTTCCCGCCGAGCCGTCGGAAGTATTCGGATTCCCAGGCTCGGCGAAGGCGAAGAGAGGGCAGTGCTGGCACCCCGGTGGTTTTAGTCGGGGCAGGTCCGACACACCAGGGGAAGTGGCCCTCACCACTTCCCCTGACGGTCCGTAGGGATTTCCACCGGGTTAACAAAAAAAAAAAGAAAAAAAAAGTGCAATAATTCAAACTCAATCCGAGTTTTCTGGATATGTATTTAAACGGACCCGGAACGAATGCAGTGAGAAACTGCTCTAAGATATTATAACTGAATTATCGGACGTATTAATTCTGACTGGTTTTTCATCATAAATCGGAAGGTCTGAACGCGGCTTAACGCGACACGTGTACATGACGCGTCGCACGCACACTAATCTGCCTGCGAATGTGTGATGCTAGGGTTTAAGAAAAAAACTTTGTAAAATGTTTTAAATATCGGAACAGATGAATAATATTGCACATAGCCAGCTAAAATATATGTTTCTAAAAAAAGCTATAATTACTAGGGAAGAGAATCCTCTTAAAATAGATGCCTTGATAAACTTGAGTTTCTTCTAAAGGTAGTCGCTTCCGAAACGCTAGTAAATCACCATTTAGTTCTTTTCTTCGTCTCGATAGTATGAGAGTGGGAGAAGAACAACACTACCCTCCATCGCTAAGTCGTGTGTCGATGCACGCACTACACCACTGGAACATTATTGTCAGGCAACGACCCCCTCAGGTGCGTGACCTGATGCTCCGCAAGTTTGTCCCATTAGCGGGTGATCTGCCCGGGACTCTTCCATAGGTTCCTCCGTAATATTCTCAACGGTCTACCTATTTCTGCATTTCGGCACCTTCAACCTTTTGGCAACAGCGTAGTTTTTCCTGAAGAGCTCGTAGCCTGCCGGTTTCCCGGCGTCTGCGTAAACTGCGTATCAGACACTAGTCGTGCACCCCAGACAAATAATGCTGAATCAATTAGGCTGAGAGATATACTAAAATTAAAATAAAAAAATATATCTTCATTCATCTTTGATTTATATTGGAGTTACTATGACGTCTATTATATGGCAGTAGACTTGATGAAGTCTGCTGCCCGGATAAGAAGGAGGCGGTGTGCCACCCGTAAGAAAGGTTTGGCGGAGTTTGCTCTTTACATCCAACCCTCCCAAACATGAAGCCTTAACAAGCTGTTCGCTCCTCGGGCGTCTGGAATAGTCTAGATTCCCAGGCCCACGTGCTGTGATTGGAAGGATACCCTGGGGTATTTAGTCTGTAGGAGTCTGACACACCGGGGTTGCTACCCTCATAGTGATCCTGATGGTCCTAGGCAGGAGTGTCTCCCGGATTACCATAAAAAGTCTTATATATCATTTGCTAACAAAATATTGCATGATCTGAGTGGAATAGTGTTGATAATAATTTTGTTTTGAAAATTAACTTTATAGAGCTACAGAATTCATAAGGTTTGCTTTGTTGTTTGTTTTGTTCTGTCAGTCATTACCTTTGCATTTTATTCGTGTTTTTTTACTATTTATTTTTGAATTACATTTATTACAAGGTCATCTTAGCTTGTTAACCCTTTCGCTTACTATCGGTGACTATAAACACTAGCTATAAAACGCCGCCTGTACACGATGAGTGGCTATAGTCACGGGCTGAAGAACACCGCTTATAAGCGATAAGTGGTTATATTTTATTATTTTCTTCACACGTATTATTTTTCTTCTTAAAAGTAATGAAAATCGTTTTGAAGAAAAACTTTGTCCCGTTCATGCTGCGCGACTGCGCTTGGGTTTGATGTGCGAATTTCAGCCCAAAGTTCCATTTCCTGAGAAACACTTTGCAGCGAGGCCTTCCCTAGCGAAAGGGTTAAGGACCATCATGACTTTTTTTAAAATAAAATCTTGTTTCGCCTTTAATTTTTCAATGGTAATTTTGTGACCTTTTTACTTACGTAATGTGACGTTTGATTTTTTTATTTTTATGGAACAGGTACCTAAAGTTGAGAGCCTCAGCTCAGAGGCGAGATTATGGGACTCCGGGCCTAACCTCACTTCCCAGGCTGGTGACACCCCTAGACCCTCGACTATTGGTTCTAGAAAACCAATGGCTAAACGATCTGGAGTGAGTATAATAATTTTACAAATAATATATTTTATCAACCCATTAACGCCGAGATGATCAGAATTTTTACTAACTTTTCAACGTGTTTATCGAACCAAAAAAATTATGCAATCCCTACGCGAAATTTGATGCTCTGAAATTTCCAAAAAACCAACTTTTGAAAAATAACTAAAAAAACTTCACAAAATTTGTAGAGAAATTTTTTTTTCTTGTATGATACATAAAATTTTGTGTATGTGTATTTTGTGTGTCTATAGACGTTACGAAAAATATTTAAGAACAAGAAAACCGAAGGAAACCTCGAAAATTTTTTCAAAGTTTTTTTTAGTTATTTTTCAAAAGTTGGATTTTTAGAAATTTACGTAAATCAAAAATTGTCTTTAAAAGTTTTTGGAATAAATTTGAGAGTATTCTTTGACTATTTTAAGACATTTTTCTTCCAAGATTTTTTTTTCTAAAGTTTATAGTTTTTAAGAATACGATAGATTAAGATTTTTATACAAGTTTTTCATTCTCGTCGCCACTTAAAAAAAAACGCGTCAATGAATTTTTCTGAAAAAAAAAAAATCATCTTAATGTTCGATTGCCATGAACACCTCTGATTATAGTAAAAAGTTGATACCTTTGCGGTATCATTATATAAGAAATGGTTGCCATGTCTACCAAGGACTAGGTCACCACAGCTAGACGAGCATCACACGTTAATTTTGGTTTTGTATTGCGTAGAATATATTCCCTTGTTTTATTATCATTTTTACTGGTATACATTTCATGGAATTTTGCTGAATAATCGCCTTAACCATGCCCAATGTTGGTTGCAGCTTGGAGCGCGCAAGGGAGGTCTGGGAGCGACAAAAGTGGCGGCTAACTTTGATGATATAGAACGCGAAGCGATCATGGCTGAAAAACTAAAGATGGAGGTATGAATATATTAAAACTCATTTTGTATGTATTTATAACCTGTGGGGATTTTTTTTCCGCTGACTCATCAATGTAACAGCAGTGCACCGGACGTTAAGTGCAATGTATTCTCAAAACGAAAGCGATTACCAAAGGACGAAAATCTATTGAGTCTCTGTCCTCATGATAAAAGGTATTGTATAATGTTAATATTTTTAGAATTTTAATATTGTATATCCTATATTTAATATTAAGTGCTTATTACAATTAATCCCTTTTAAAAATCGTTTTGAGTGGAACAAGTAGAGTCAGCCATATTTGAGTGACATGTCGAAGGACATGTTTAGCGCTCGGCCCTCGCGCCTGTTGCAGTTGAAAAGCCCCCCCAGGCCAACGGCATATTGCCCCATAAAAAAGAATATAGTGAGGAGTCAGGCGTGACCAATGTGGAGTCACCAGTGAGGCAGGTTGGTCTCTACTTGTTAAAGATCTAATATCTATACAATATGATACTAGTGCTGCCATCTGTCGTACATTGTCGGTAGACATGTTTTTTTTGTTTAATGTTTTTAAATAATAAATAGTCTGAGCCACTCGTCAATATGAATACGTTGTTTCATTTTACTACTAATTATGAGAGGCTTGTCTCTGCAGCTTGTGGGAGGCTCGTTAATCAAAGGCAGTCCCGGCTTGAAGACCCGTCTATTACTTTTTTGCTGCGCGATATATACAATGCACGTGACCTAGATATCGCGCATTGAAGTATAAATAAACATGCGTTGCATTTAGTGCATACAACTTCCATTAGCTTTTCTCAGCATAGTATATGTCCAGCACAATATTATTGTTTTTGTTTCAGGCGAAGGCATCAGAGAGCAAGGCGACATTGGAGAACGTGGAGCAGGAGGTGGCCTCGCTGCGGCTGGCGTACCGCGAGCCGAGCGGCAGGCCGCACGCCGACCGCCTCGGCATCGCGGCCGCCGCCCGGCAGACCAGATCGTGAGCCCGTTGCAATAACTTTCCCATAACACTTTTGTTATTTAACTAACAAATATTGACGGCCTAGACAAGCTTTTACAATTCAATCGGGCTAAGGGGGAGCACAGCGAATCACAGCTAGTCAGCGAATTTATGGGTTAGGTGGCAACGCAAGGGCACCCTTGTGGGTACGGTCCGCGATGTGAGCAGTCTACCAGGGAAATAACCTACGGGTGATCTATCGTTTTGAAAGCGACTACCTTGAGAAGAAACTCAAGGCTGCGTCGTAGTGGAAGCATAATACATTTTAAATGATAAATATGATTATATACTTAAAACCCATAGACACTTACAACTTATTTGGTCAAGACACGTCATCCAACAAACCCTTTATGATTAAATAATCCTTTGGCCGTACTGAATCGATCGACACCTATTCTGATCATTGTATCAACACTTGGCCTCGCATATTTATTATTCATTCACGGAATACTCTTATTTAATATCAACATCAATTCTCCACAATATTTAACTTAAAGTCTGGATTCAAAGCAACATGCCCATCTTTTTAATTCTCCGAACTGTCACTTTATATTGTCGCTAACTCAAAATAGAATTATTGCGAATTGTAAATAAATTGTTAATATTATTCACAAAATATCAGTGATATTTGCCGTTGGGCTTCTCCATTATTTTAAGACATATTTTAAACTTTCACGTTTTGTACTCATTATAAATACTTTAAGGCTGTGGTAGCCTAGTCAATAAGGAAGGGAGAGTTTTCTTGCGCGCCAAGGCGAATAATCGTAGGTTCGAATCCAGGCACGTACCTCTGACTTTTTCCAGACTCAATACGGACTTGGGCAGCACATGCTTACCGTAGAAGGAAAACATCGTGAGAATTGTCATATGTAAGTGCCCCGAAAATGACGATCCATTATCCACAAAGATAAATCGATAAACCGGTCCATTGTCCCCTAGACCAACACAGTTTCTTCTTTAATTCTTCTTCTTCTTTTAAGAGCTAATCTTAATATATATAAATCTCCTGTCACGATGTTTGTCCGCGATGGACTTCTAAACTACTAAACCGATTTTAATGAAATTTACACACCACGTGAAGTTTGATCTAGTTTAAAAGATAGGATAGTTTTCATCTCAATTCATAGTCGCAACATTATTTTATTGCAAATTATTTGTTTATTATTTAGCAGTCATAATTTACAGTTAGCTCCAACCGATTCTAAAAGATGGCGCTATCCGTTGACTGGATTGAATAATTATTCAAAAACCAGTCACAGCAAAGCGTGGCTGGTCTGCTATAATTTATATGGCAGAACAACGTTTGCCGAGTCAGCTAGTTGATTTATAAAAAAGGATCAAATGTTTATAATAATTTCTAACAGGGCCAAAATTTCGAACTTCTATAATTAGTGAAATAATTTCTAGAATCGGACCGTGTAATTATTTATTTAATTTTTATTCTCCAGCGGCGTGTCCCACTCCGCCATGTCGGACATGACGGCGATAGAGCAGGAGGGCACGACGACCACTCGCTCGCAGATTGATGACATCGATGACTTCACATCATCGTTTACTATGATCAGGTGATTCCAGAACAATTCTACAACTTTTTTTATACATAATAAAAAAATGCGAAACGAATTTGTATTGTGATTAAAAATTAGGGTTATGACCACGTTGGACGCCAGATATGACCGGTGGTCGTGGGTGTGGTTTTAGTAAGACACGAGTTTGGCGTTTTACTGTTTATTTGCACTTTAAGGCACACCGAACTGCGACGTACACGCACGTACTCCCGCCTTGGGTCTCGGTAGTCGACTGCCTTCCAAGCGTCCCGTGCGCGCGCGCATCCTCTTACCCCGCACGTCTCGTAACACCCTAACGACCCTTAGGGCGACAACTGCGTATCGGGTTACGTCTACATGCTATAGAGTAGAATTATTAAGATGGCAATAAGTTGTTTTGTTATAACAAAATGAGGGCAACAGACTGTTGTTGTAACAGAATTGCTGTTTAGAGGTTAATGTTTTTTACATAGTATAAAATGAAGATGCTTTGCTGACTGTTCGCTTAGATCGCTTAAAATACTCAATAGATTCTAATGTAGTTTTCAGGAATAGATAGAGTGATTCATGCAGAAGGTTTACTTGTACAATACATGTATATTATAGTACAGAAAAGCCGAAATATTCAAAGATTTATAATGTGTTGTCGTAACAAATATATTTTTGTGCGCTAAAATTGAAAACGATGCCTAAGCCTCATAAGGCTTATTATAGATAGGTCGAATTAATGTACTACGGAATTGTATATCTTCAAATGATCGATACACAAGTCCGCAATGGTATATATTTATTTCTAAAAGGTAACCTGGAGTAACCATTTTTTTATCTTTTACATACTACAAAAAAAAAGTTTTATTTATCAAGCTATTTTACACAATACAGTGTTATTCCTTATCCAATTAAATACATTACATTCGTTGTACATTTCTTACTGCCCTTAACAGTATTCCATTAAAATGAATATCTTATAATACTGCCTCATAATAGTATCTACATTACATCCGTGCGAAGCCGGGGCTGGTCGTTAGTCTTAAATAAAATCAATTCAGCAATATCTTGTGTTTATAAAATAAGCTAAGGTAGTATCTAAACTATTAATCATTCTATCTTGTTCTGAAATTATACTTTGATGAGGATTGATGATGACTGTCAATGTTATGTTCCATAGGAACGAGCCATACGGCACCAGCAGAAGCCTGGACAAGCTCTTCGGGGAGACGGACAGGAAGTGCGTGCTACCCTCGTCCTATTCCGCCTCAGAGGGCTTCCAGAACATAGAGCCGGAGGTGTCTCGCACGGTGCACACGATGTTCAGCCAGGAGGAGAGGCCGGCAGCCAGCGCGGCGCCGCCCGCCGCCGGCAACAGGCCCAGGGGGCGCCGCTCGGAGCCCGTCGAGGATGATTCCGCCGTCAAGAAGTTCGGCTCTGCCAAGGCTATCAGCTCGGCGCAGTTCTTCGGAGAACAGGTAATCACTCTGTGGTTACTGTTAAAATTGTACGATACATTAAATGGATTATGTTGGTTATATACATAGATGGGCAAAATGTAATCTGATTATCAAAAATGATTAACGAGTACATTTTATATTTTTACCATTAATATTACTGCAGTTTGCTCATTTATGTTTTAAGCACTACAAAATCCCAGATTGTATACACATTTATGATTTCTTAATGTTTTAAATGGATTTAATCCTGATTACAGAGCAAGAAAATTAATATTACGACTACATTTTGTAATCGTTCATCATTAATCGGATTACATATTGCCCATCTCTGGTTATATATATATATATATATATACTAACATTATAAAGTTGAAGAGTTTGTTTGTTTGTTTGTTTGAACGCGCTAATCTCAGGAACTACTTGTTCGAATTGAAAAATTCTTTTGTGTTAAATAGACCATTTATCGAGGAAGGCTTTAGGCTATATAACATCACGATGCAACTATTAGGAGCGAAGAAATAATGGAAAATGTGAAAAAAACGGGGAAAATTATTTATCCTTTGGGCTTCCATTGCGTGCGATGCGAAAACGGTTCAAGATACCAAAAATATATGTATGAATGATTTATATGGCAGAACAACGTTTGCCGGATCAGCTATATACATATATAGCTGTAGTGGCTTTGTGGATAAGGGACCGGCATCCAAGCGCGTAGGTTCGAATCCCGGCGGATATTTCCAGATCAAGTATGGATTTAAGTATCACACTCTTACCGGTGAAGGAAAATATGGTGAGGAAACCTGCAGGACATCTAATAGAAATGTCATGTCTACTAGTGCTATGAGAACGGCGATCAGCTGCGCTACTGGTCACGTTGGGCACGCCGCACGACATATAAGCGCAAAGTAGATACAGCCACTAATGTGTGCAATCTCTGCTCACCCTGAAAGGGATATAGTGTGACGATACATTAATTATTATTAATATTAACACGTTCGTGGTTTTTCTCCAACCACGTCTTCAAAGCATGAAGGCAAGCTCGGTTACACGAGAGTGAGTTTTTCCACTCACAGGTGCAAACATCCTATTAAAATCTATTATGCTTATAAGCTTGCAAATATAGTACGGCAGACTTCAAATTTTCTATTATAGTAAATACGTTTTACAATGGTTGAGCTGTTTTTTAGGCAAGAAAATATTCTTTTAGTCTGGAAAGGCTTTTACAGCTCCACCGGATGAGTGGTGTGATCACTTGAGGAGCTCAGCCAGCGGATTTATGGATTGAGCGGCAACGCACGAGCATCCCTGTGCGTAGGGACCTCGACTTGGGCATCAGCTAGGGAAAGAACCTAAGGTGATCTATCAGCGTTTCCAAAGCGACTATATTGAAAAGAGACACCTGAAGAAATTCAAGGCTGCGTCGGAGTGAAAACGGCTGTGTATTTCTAAGACAGGAAATATGCTAGTATTGATAGATAATACGCATAGACGTTCATAATAAATAAGATATTGCTATTTACGTAACAATATTATAAATTCGAAAGTATGTATGTTTGTTCCGGTTTCACGTGAAAACGGTTGAACCAATTTTGATAATTTTTAGAAATAGACTAGTCCTTGCAGAAATATTTACATGGGCATAGATGGGAAAAATATAATCAGATTAATGAAAATGATTACGATTACATTTTACGTTTTTTACCATTAATATGACTGCATTTTGCTCATTTATGTTTTAAACACTACAAAATCCCAGATTGTATACACATTTATGATTTCTTAATGTTTTAAATGGATTTAATAATGATCAGAGAGCAAGAAAATTAAAATTACGACTACATATTGTAATCGTTCATCATTAATCAGATTACATTTTGCCCATCTCTGTACATGGGCTACTTTTGGTTGCGAAAACAAAACTTGTGAAGGGCTTGAAATAGGGGATACTATTTACTACGGAGAAATGATTATTTTTTTAGTTAGGGGTACAAATATGGGGTTTTATATTTGATTCTTTAATATAAAGAGGGTTAGAAAGATTGAATTTAGTAGGAGAGGAGAATTAGGTTTAACTAATAGTTAAAACGGCACTAGTTAGCTGTTAGGTGGTACATTCGCCGATTTGCAATTGTTTTAATATATTCATCGATTCCGTCCAGGATTCCCGATGGGAGAAAGACTCGAATCTATCCCGGTTCCAAGGCAGCACGAGCATCTCCTCCGCGGACTACTTCGGTTCGGATGGTCAGCGTCCGCAGAGGAATTCCGCTTTCAACGTCTCCGCACCTGATCTCGATGAGGTATTTTTTTTTGCATCACTGAGTTTTAAATTCACATGCGTTTTTAGATCTCATTAGTCCAGACTATTTCTTCTTTATTCAGTAGAAAATCTGTCTCCAAATATAAGCCTACTAATGTTATGTAAATAATATTATGGACAAAAACACACTTTAACCTAGTCCTAAACTAAGGTAGCGTTTGTTCTATGGATACTAAAAAAATTTATACAGGTTTAGACTTATACACAATAGACTTGAGGGGTGCCCTGATGAGAGGGAGGTGGTATGCAGTGTCAGGCGTGCCACCTATTAGATAGGTTTAGAGGGGTGGGCTCTTTACACCCACCCCTACCAGAGATGAGGCCTAAACAGGCTGTTCGCTCCTCGAGCGTCTGGAAGAATCTGGACTTCCAGTCTGTGTGAAGTGATTGGAAGGACATCCTGGGGCTTTTAGTCAGTGGGAGTCTGATACACCAGGGTCGGGCTTTAGGGTTAAGAGCAGCTCGAGCGCTCCGCCGGCCGACAGCCTCGAAATAGCATTAAGACTAGTTACACGTTTCGCCCTTCTTTGTGGACTTTGCTTCTACTCTGTCTATTGCTTTAGACATTGTACTATGCCTTATCCTTGCCGTCGGGACTTCCCCATTTCCTTCCATTAACTCTCATCTCTACAACGCTATACCTGCGCTATATATTTTTTTTTTACACTGGCTCGACATAGTGACTACAGAGTACCTGATGGTAAGTACAGTGTAGTCCAAAAACGAAAGCGACTATCAAAGGATGAAAATCCATTGATAGTCTACATCGTCATGTCGGCCCACATATACTGCGACTGAAGGTCTCTAGGTATATGAGCTACTGGATATGCACAAGCTGATACCGAAACGCGACAAGCCGAAACTGGTCACTATGACGGGCTTTACACCCATGCACTGCGGTCGCGATCCAGACGGGCACCGACGCCCTACCACTTCGCTGCTGCTCGTTTAGCACCACCCAGGAGTCACGTGTAGGGAAACTAGGGTAAAGCCTACGGACGCGAGCAGCTTCGACTAAACATACACCTTATATACCTTAGGTAGGTTAACTTCACCACCATACCTATCACACTAGACCAAATTTTCCTCCAGGTTATCAAAAACAAGTATGTTTGTTTGTCTAGGTCCTCAGAGCAATAGTGGCACATGCAAATAGCGTTTTAATGATGTAATTTGTCACCCAGGTGCGGGAGTCAGTGCGCGCTGGCGTGACCCGCGTGGCGGGCCGGCTGTCTTCCCTCGCCAACGGCGTCGTCTCCTCGATACAGGAGAGATACGGTTACTGATGCACTGCGGACATTCGCCCGACATTATTCTCTGCGCGTTAGGAGACGATTACGGTTCTATCAGTCGCAGCCGGGCGGGGCGACCTGCTAGCGGCTGTCAGGTCTACTTGTTCTACTCTGTATGCATTTATCCAGTATATCTTATATATAAAAATGAATCGCAAAATGTCTTGATAAGCGCGAAACTCGAAAACGGCTGAACCGATTTCGCTGATTTTTTTTTTTGTTGTGTTTGATGAAGTCTGAGGAAGGTTATTACGGAGAGAAAAATTTTAAAAATTCCCTGCAACTGTCTAAAAATAACACTTTTCTGTATTCTCATACAAAAAATTAGTTATAAGTCATTTTGAACTTTAATACCACACCATAAAGTTTAAATGTTAGTGGACGGGTTCCGGGAAGGCAAAACAATTGAGTGACGTATAAATAATGTCAATATTTGTCAATTTTTATACATATAGCATTAAGGTCAGGTTTCTTCAAACAATTTTCATAAAACAGCCGACGGGCCAATAGGTTTTGGCAGAATAAAATCTGACGGGGAAGCAATGTGACTTTGTTTTAGAGAAATAGGACAGAACAAGGTCTGCCGGGACAGCTAGTAATGATATAAAACTACTCAAATAGGCCAACTAGCTGACCAAAAAGCTTACAGAGATTAAAGGTAGATACCTTTTTCATCAGCTTGATGATTAATAAAAGCTATATCGTACTTGATGCCAGCAAAAGATAATAAAAATAGATATTTTCATATTAAAGCACAGGTTAGAAAAGTCTTTAGGTATTTGTTGTGTGTTCATTAAATAAAATATCAGTACGATGTCACTGGCTATTTATTGTCTTGTTATTCAAGTGACAACTTGGGAACCACTGGCCGCTCGCCCCGTAATACACTAAGTATACATCTACACAATATCTATGCCTAAGCAATTACAAATTCCCCACTACAAGTCCCTAAAATTGGGGAGTATTAAACCGTAAAAAGCTAGCAACATTAATAGTTAAAATTATTGTTGTATAATTGAAAATTACATTTATGCTTTTCAAAAAATAAAAAAGCAAACATATTTCACTGCATATTTGCGAAAGGACATTTCTCCATTGATTCTGAATTTTCTCCGAAAACTTCTACACAATTTGACTGCAAACCACCCACGACATGATAAAAAAAATTACAGAGCACAACACAGCAACCTTTCTGAGTGACAACTGTCGTTCATGAGTAGCGTGTGGGGTATTTTTTCCTTCAACTCATTGAAACTGTCCTGCGCGGTTAGTGCTACATCTAGTCATCTTAGCTTCCGACGTATTTTGGTAATGCTATCGTGTCACCAAAAAGCCCTTTTGGGTCAGACCGCGTTTTATAACACGCCTTTCCATATCGTCTGGTGAAAGGCTATTTGGTTTAAGCGACATTTTTTGGTGATATAGTAATATATATTTTTTTGGAATCGGTAAAAAATGCTGATTCCAAATATATATACATATTAACATATGACCAAAAAATGTCGCTTAAACCAAATAGCTTTTTACCCTACGATATAAATGCATACAGAGCAGTATAATGCGGCCTGGCAGACGCTAGTGGGTCGCGGCTGGCAGAATTCGAATCGTACCTTTAGATATACTTCTCACTGTATAGTTGTTTATGAAACTTGCTTGACTATAACAGACCCAAGTGCGTATTTTTTCGAAATTTTGTTAAAAAAGAAAGAAAATAATTATATTAGTTGTAAGAAGAAAAGACAATACCTTGTCCGTTTTACAAAGTCCCTAATGACAATTCTTTGAACATACATTTCGATATTTAGTATAAATAGCGGAAATACATATTAATCATTTAGGCACTAAAACACTTTTAAAACTATCTAGAATCATAATAAAACATTAAATAATTGTTTCACAAACAAAACCAAACTATTATTTATCTCTCATGGGGGCCTTCCTTAAATTAACGAGGTAAGATACTTGCCGAGTCATTGAGCTGTAGAATGCTCTTCCAGCAAGTGTTTCCACCATCCAATGATATTGGCTCCTATAAACGAAGCGTGAAGAGATAATTGTGCAGGCTGGCATGATCGCTGCGACTTTCGATTCCTTTTCTTTACTGTTGATAGTTATTGTCGTTTTTTGTACTCCATTAAGCGTGGGGTGGTCACTGTGCCGACTTGAGATAAGAAAAAAAACTTCAATTTGATCTAAGTTAGTCTCAGTCGGTCTTGGCTCTCAAGCTTGTATACTAGACAAATAAAGAAAGACAAAGATATCCCCCGACATTTCTAAACATTCCTCCCGCACCCCGCAGAGAACCAGAAGGGTCCTGTTATCTATAGTCGAGCTATAATTCCACAAAACGGTCTTTTTCTTTCAAGAAATAATTATAACTTAATTGTCGCTTTCTGCCGCATTATCTGTCATTTTTATAAGTTTAAATATTACATTATAGCTATGAAATGGTACAAAAATACATATAATTTATGTGTTACGTATGTGCGTGGTAGTATAATTTTCCTATTTCAATCTATACGCACTTTTAATATTTATGCATTTCTTGAATTTATGTTAAGCTGTTTTGATTAAATAACTGTATTGAGTTGTCTTTTAATTTTAAAATTTCTTTTATTCTATTCAAAATGACATGCCTAGGTTAAGAGCAGATCAGGCCTGGATCTAAGGGGGGGAGGGGCTTGGAGCAGAGGCCCCGCTTCTTGGGCGAAAATTTCTAGAAGCAACAGACAAGTATATCACCCAGCGTACCGCGTACAGCGTAATAAACAATATATCTAAAAATATAGGCCAACTTCTCCATAAGAAGGTGAAAATTTGTACAAGCCTTTGTTTTAAAAGTTAGTTTAAAAAAGTCTCATAAGATATTGTTACCATATCTCAAGTTATTTAAGGTCAAATGTCGTTTTTCCTGAATATATCGCTTCTTATGCGTTAAATGATACATTTGTACTAAGTTGTGAGGGAGGGGGGGGTGACGATATAGTTATTGCCCCGCCTCGAAAAATTTTAAGATTCCAGGGCTGTAGTAGACTTCCAGAGGAGTAACTATGCGTTGTCTCTCTCGATCAGATAGGCTGCGAATGCTGGCAAGCCCATACAAGATGAGCCAAACGCGCTATCTCATACGTTTGAATTTGTGATGGTTCGTCGAGGTTTGCCAAGGTTGTGGATAAGGCATTAAAATAGGCACGTACAAATGTGTCGATAAATATCTAAAGCCTGTATGTCTATGCTAAAGAAAATTAGTAGGCGAGTAGCTGTCAGCTGATGTGCCTATGAATCAGCTGGTGTGTTCATTTATCATATCGTCGGATGAACGGCTATTCGGTTTAAGCGACATTTTTTGGTGATATAGTAATATAGTATAGTTTTTGGTGGTATATTTTCGGAATCAGCGTTTTTTACCGATTCCAAATATACATACATATTACTATATCACCAAAAATGTCGTTAAAACCAAATAGCCGTTCACCCGACTACATATTATTTAGCTCTGCGTGCCACTAACATAGAGTATTCGTCGTCTGGGTGCTTATTTGTTCAATACGCCAATGGTAAATTTTGTAACAAAATACTTTATCTCTCTCTATATTAGCTGTATTGACCCTTTTCTTCTGGTAAACTAGTAGAAATCCTCATCGATCGTCAGGGTCGCTGTGGGCAAATTGCATTCCCAGTCGACTCGTTATGGCAATTCCATACGTTTTGCACTGTTGATGTGGCAGAGCGTCTGTCCGAACTGGGTCCGGACGACAGTACACAAGCGTAAAGACCGTCATAGTGACTCGTTTCGGCCTGTCGCGTTTCGGGATCTGATTGTGTATATACAGTTGTATATGCCTAGAGACCTTCCGTCGTGGTATATGTAGGCTGACAAAGCGATGGCGAGGGTTAACGGATTTTGGCGGTCGTTGCTGTTTTTGGACTGTACTTTCCATCGGAGTCAATGCAGTCACTTGTCGAACCAATATAAAAAAAACTTTTCTACTCGCGTCATTGTCGATCGAATATTATTTTATCTAGGTTCACTGACCAGTTTTACTGACAGAAACTAATTAACTTTTATTACTTCCTCAATATCACTTTAGTATTTATTGGTAATATGGTTATAACTTTTATCGATAATTAAAAAAAAAACAATATAAGTGTATTTCTATGATAGTTTATGGTATTAATTTAAGTTACTTGTTCATAAAGATGTTTGATGATAGTTGGTCGATTTGTAATTACTAATTTATTTCAGATATAATAAGGTATTTACTTTGATATAACTAATTCTGTACGTTTCTTGTAAAACAAAAAGTTTTATCTATACGAAATATGAATAACTAGCTGATCTGGCAAACGTTGTTCTGCCATATAAATTATCCATACATATATTTTTGGTATCTTGAACCGTTTTCGGAAGCCCTCAAGGATGAATAATTTTCCCCTTTTTTTTACATTTTCCATTATTTCTTCGCTCCTAATAGTTGCACCGTGATGTTATATAGCCTAAAGCCTATAAATAAATGGTCTATTCAACACAAAAAGAATTTTTCAATTCGAACCAGTAGTTCCTGAGATTAGCGCTTTCAAACAAACAAACAAACTTTTCAGCTTTATAATATTAGTATAGATATACAATTTGAATACTCCATCAAACTTTTTATTTTTGAAACGGTTAATTGACAATATCGACAAACTTGTTTCTAACTAGTTTTTAATATTATTCTTTATAATTTAACCTCTTCAGGGACATTGACACATATGTGTACATTTTTTTAAATTATTTCAAAAGAAATTTGTGGAAATTTTATCGGAGAATCAATCACTACAGAATCTCTCAACAAAAAAAAAACAGATTCATTAAATACAACCGCAACTGACAACGGAATATTCTATACTATTAAACTAATTTTTTTTTTAAACAATTGTCCCTGTTAAGGCTACATTAAAATTAGTGGGTTTATTAGATCAAAAGATTTTTTATATCCAACATGCTCTTAGCATCGAATTATTTTAATTATCTTTAAGTTGTCGCATGTGACAATATAATTTCTAATTCGGTGTTTTTCGAAAACTTTATTCACGAATATCACTTCCAATTATCGATAAACACCGATAAAGGTTCTAATATGTAGTTATTTAGGAAATTATGTAGATATATAATAATTTTGTCTAATGGGGTCCCTAGGTAAATATTGAATTTTAATTTTTAAAATTTAATAAACACTGGAACATTGTTCTTTTTATAAAAATATATTCTCGTATATTAAAGATAATATATAAATCTCTACGTAGTGCATAAAATTAACACAAAGTTAAATTATATTAAAATTACTAAAGTATTACAAAAAACAAACAATTTTTTAAATAGAAATGTCATGTAAGCTAGTGCTGTGAGAACGGTGATCAGCTGCGCTGCTGGTCACGTTGGGCACGACTAGTGATGAAAATGCCCGGGAATTTTCCCAAAGTGCCCAAAACTTCCGAGAACATTTCGTAAATTCCCGGGAATATTCCCAAATAAGTTTTTGGGCACTTTGGGATAATTCCCGGGCATTTTCATCACTAGGCACGACATATAAGCGCAAAGTGGATGCAACCACTAATGTAGCTCTGCTCATCCCGAAAGGGATATAGCATGACGATATATGTATATATTTTTTTCAATTACTGTTAATATCGATACGATGTTGACGTACGTGTATCAGTAACCGCATTTATAACACACGCCTTTAACATAATCTTCAATTTTATGCATGTGACATATTATCTATCATCACGACCATTTCCTATTGAGGTGGGCAGAATGTATGGCCACTTTTATTTTTGAATGCCTCTTTCGCTTCCTTTACATTAATAAAACCCTTAATTGCCTCTCGTCATGTATAATATTGTAAGATATATATAAAAGGATTGTAAAGTCGGGACTCCATACCACGCTATGTTGTAATTTTCTGCTTCGACTATTTAAGAAAGAGCTGTCATCGCTCACGTAGATTTTCGTTGTACTTTTGTAAAATATAATAATTACTAGTAATTTGTTTTGAATTGATATGAATATACAAACAATATATTTTCAATGGATTGTTTTATTTTTTCACACCTTCCTTCACTCAACACGGTGCGATGGTTTTCGAGAATAAACAAGATATATTCTCTATGCACTGTGTACCTCTAATATTTATGGCATGTAGACGCCGCCCGATACGTGATTGTGTTTAAACGCCCTAAGGGTCGTTAGGGTGTTACGGGACGCACGGGGTAAGGGGTGCGAGTGCGTAAGGGATGCTCTTGCTAAACCAGTCGACTACCGAGATCCAAGGCTAGAGTACGTGCGTGTGCGTCGCAGTTCTGTGTGTCATAAAGTGCAATAAACACTAAAACGCCAAAATCGATGTCTTTCTACCAAATCACCCACGACCACCGGTCATACATTATATATATATATATTATTCTGGCTCGACAAAGTGTCTACAGTGCACCAGATGGTAAGTACAGTGTAGTCCAAAAAAGACAGCGACCATCAAAGGACGAAATTCCACTGACAGTCCTCGACGGCATGTCGCCCCACATATAAAATCCATCTGAAGGTATCTTAGGTATTATTTAATAAATATGAAAATACATGGTAAGTTACCGTTTTTATCAACTTGAACCTGGCTATGCAAATACTTAGGCTTTACTCAAGTTTATATTCAGTTTTTTGTCAATGATAAATATTAGTCTTAAAGTAACATTCGATTGGCGATAACGCCAGTAGAAAAGTTCAAAATGTATAAAATTGACATAAGCTTTCGAAATAAGTCTACACCTTTGACGCTTAAAGGCCTGGACGCTTATAGTCTAGGACTAACAAACTACGATTTTGAGATGAGCAGAGCAAGTTATTCTTGTGTATATATTGCGATGAGCAGAGCAAGTTATCCTCGTGTACATATTTTTGTCTAGTACTCATAGAACAAACTCAATCTTAGTTAGCTACGCAATTAGGAAAATGTGTTTTTGGTCGTAAACGTTTGTTCATACGTAATTTAAATAATACGCCAATAAAAATAAATAAATCTCTATTATAATTTCTATAAATAAATAATTAATTAATTAACTAAATTCTGTTTTTTAGCAACTATACACATATTCTCTAATGAAACACTGGTTGGTACGTAATAACATAATGTCGCTTCAAAACCTTTTTCTCTGAGACACAATATTCTTCCCCAGTCTAGCAAAGCTTTCGCATTGCGTCCGATTTGTTCCCGTTGTTCAGCCGTTAAATTCACCTTAGAACCAGCTGAAATATTCTGGTCCTTCGAATCGGATATACTAGTTTTTTGGTCCTTCGAGTCCTTTAATATACTTTCTGTATCTGTATAACACTCTTGTTGATTTTGGTTCGTAAGGTCAGAATTCGTTTTTGAGTTAGGGGTTACGGCAAGGTCTGGTGTGTCAGTTTCTTCTACAATATTCTTGTTTTTAAGAAGATTTCGCCTTTCTCTACTGAGTCCGTCGCCGCAAGTAGCCCAGGATACTAAACCGAGCATTGTATTTAAATCTTCACCGCTTATACCTAAATCCTGCACAAATATGAGATTTTAAAGAAAAACTGTAGTTGCGAAAGAAATATATGAATTTATCTATTAATTGCGTTGACTTAGAAGTTTAATTTTTTCAGAACTACAAGGGTTTGCAGACTTTAGAATTAGATATTAACTTCAGCTTAATAGCTCCATGTTTTTCTGAGTAATTGTGTTTTGACACAGACAGATGGAAATTTACATATTTCTTCCAGAAAAAAGTGTTTTCACAGACAGACAGACTGACAGAAAAGTCATCCTATAAGTGATTTCTTTTCATTATGGTATTTGACCTTAAAAATAGTTAATATTACCTGTAACTGTTTGTTAGCAATGTAACTAGCGTGTTCGCACCGATGGTGGCAGCACGTCGCGAGGACAATACCTTTGGTCTTGTTCAAAACACCGTCTGCTGTAATGCATCGAAGTGCGTAATCTGTACAGAAAATTAATATATCATTACGTTAATGATGTTATAATGATGACGTGGGTGCATTTTTTTTAATTTGAGGCAGGTCCTCATATTACCTTCCTGGCCACATCGAGGAGTGGTGATTGAGATGTGGCGGACTCCTACCGCGTAAAAATCCCACGGTGCCTACTTTTGCACTGGGACGAGGAGTGTAGGCCCCGTAATCAACGCTCCACAACCTCATTCTTACGGGCACGATCTCAGGGTAAGCAGCGCGATCCCCAGTACCTCATTGTTTTGCGGCAGAGCGCCTTACCCCGCTTCGCCGAAAACATGGGTGCAACGTATGTTATGCTGACTCACTTTGGCTTGTCACGTACAGAGATCAACTTGGATTTTTTTTTTTTCGAAATGACGCGTTTTGGTTGACCGAGAAAGGTCTTCACAACTAAACCGGGCGGGTCAACTTGGGTATGTTCAGTTATTCTTATATTTAAAAAATTTCTGTTATTGTATATGTGGGCATAACGATACGGCGTCTGACAATGTATTCTTGTACACTGGCAGATGTTGTCATTCTCGGATATTACTTTCTGTGATATGTGATAAGCTTTGAATCCTGAAAATTTTTGAGGTGGGGCAAAAACAAGTTTTTTCTTCCCCCCGTACCTCTTTACTGCTCTGTCTTAATCATATGGCTTAATTCAAGAAAAAATGATATAAAGGCATCTTGGTGCAAAAGAAAGTACTTTATATTATTAAATTGCTGTCGTTATTTAGAGTGGGTGTATGCTATATAGAGTGTATCATCATATAGGAAACAAGTTAAACCAACCAAAAGCCGAGTAATATTGACGCTTTAGGGAGTCTGTCGTTAAATCGAGTGACGTTACATGGAGGTTACACTGTATTTCGTGCTCAACAACTTTGTGAAAATGGTAATATAAGAAGTATAATATTCACCAAAAGCTATTATTAACCTTGCATAACTTAAGACATGATAACTATTTATTTTGAGACTTTTTAGTTCACTTTTTAAAGGTCAAATAAAAAGCTTCAGCTTATTTATCAAGTAGACGTTAGCTAACTTTTTTAGATGTATAGGAATGCTGGGTAATGTGTTCGTTTTCCGCCCCTAGAGTTGTGGTAGGCTTGCCTTGCCCAAGATCCGTGCCTGGATGTGGTCACAGTAATTATAAAATAATAGTACCTGTGGCAACTCCACACAAGTGCTTGGCAAAGCCCACGACCGCCTCTGCTTTCAGTACCGAATCAACTCTATGTAGAGCGAGATGCGCCAAGTCGGCACGTATTCTGAGCACTGCGCGTTCTGCTATCTTGTTATCACGTTTGTGCCTCAGAGTGGCTCTATCTACGAGGAGAACGCTGCTCTGTGAGGTTTCTGAACACCATGCGCAGCAAGCGTAGTAAGACAGGTGACCTGGAAGAAAAGCTGCCTCATAACCTCAGGGGTAGAGATTAAAGATGCCACGAATATTCGGCAAGTATTCGGTATTCGGCCTATTCGGCCACTTTTTTTGCTATTCGGTATTCGGCCGAATAGTACGCACTATTCGGCCGAATACCGAATACCAAATCATGTATAAAAGGCACGTTATATTACTCAAAATTATCTATTTATTTCCAAATTACAACACTTTAGTAATTAAAATTGATCAGTGGTATGTTGTGATGGATAAAAACAAGCTTTTCAGCATTTTTTGGTAGCAAACGATTACGCTTTTCATCGCAAATGTTACCAGCCTCAGAAAATAACCTCTCACTAAACACGCTATTTCCAGGAGAAGAAACATAAACTTTAGCAAATTTCGAAAGCTTTGGGTATTGTTTTTCGTTTGTATTGTCTTTGCTGGCCGCGCCAACGCAACGAGGAAAACAGTTTGCAACTTGCCTTAATCCAGCTAACGCGCCCCCGACAAGCATGTATTCCATGCCGAATATTCGGCGCTTCGGCCGACAGCGTTGCCGAATATTCGGTATTCGGCCAATTCACTATTCGTGGCATCACTAGTAGAGATATGATGCGACACAGCAACTGCCGACTGCAATAATTTAAATGTTCAAAAGATCTCAAATATAAGATTGTAATACTAACCCTTCCCAGCACCCAACTCAACATAGCAAGTTTTGTCTGCTACCAGACCATTCTCCTCAGCAAGCCACAAGATACTGGAAGCTTGGCGCAGATGCCGTAGAGATGTTTCCTCTCTACCTGGTTCATTGAATTCCTCTAATATTGTAGAATGTATTGGGTGCTCAGTTACAGTGGTTATATTATCTTTAACATGCTCTGAAAAATTAATAAAAAAGTTATTATTTAATTTTTTTCTATACTAATGATGGTCTTATGAGGAATGTTTGCTATGTTGAAGATCACAATGCTTAAGAACCACAGAGATTGAGTGAAAACCTATGAGATATTGAATGGGCATTATAAACTTGCAAGTTTTGACAAAATCTTCAAACTCAGTAGCAGCACTCAGCAGAGGCAATCAGCTTAAGTTATGTACCAGTCGATCAAACAACAAGCCACACAAGCATTTTTTAAGCAACAGAAGAGTTTTTTTTGTAGTAAGAGTGTGAAATGACCCCTCAGAACACATAATCTCAGCTATAAAAGTGAACCAATTTAAAAATCGCCTAGATAAATACTATCTCAAACATAAAAAGAGATTATTTTAAGAAATGTGAAATAGCTGGATACAGGCACTTATCTGTTGTTTCAACTGCTTGCCTGATAATAAATATTTAGTCATTACAATAAAGCAACCTTGATAAACTTACTGTTGTAAAGGCAGTTGACTTTGTCAATGACTTCAACAAGGGTTTCTCTAGGTATTTTGCTTAATGGTAATCTGGGGCCTACATCCACTGTTGCAGGGGCATTGATGTTAGTGACGATAAACGGCGGCAAATCACCAAGCCTCGCATTACATATAGCTAAATGTTTAGCTAGCTTGCTCTCATAACATGTACTAAAATAAAAAATGTTTGTACATATTAAGGTTATTAAATATTTTTTTCTCAGTTAGTATTTTGGTTAAGTTTATTTATACTCACTGTTTTGGATCATTGGGACAAGGAATACGTCTGTCGTTCTGTAAAAGAAAATGTTTTTTAGTTATATATCAGTAGTATTCAGTTATTTTGCACATTGGATAAAGTTTTATTTATAGTCTTTAAGGCAAGGATTTTAAATACAAAAGTAATAAGTATACCAAATTAAATACTTAGTATAATTCTATTAAATATACCTGGCCATTCTCAGTTCTTGGCGTAGGTTCGTGTTCTCCACAATACTGGCGTCCAGGTCGCACGGTCATTCGGCAGAGACGTTTCTTTCTTACCACAAAGAATTGACATTGAGGCGCGTTTGGAATATCTGTAGATTTTATTATATCGGTCATTTTATTTGAAGAGTTTGCTGTCTTGTTTACGTTTCAAATTTTAAGGTTATGTTTTCATTGTTATATTTTAATGTTTACCACAAAACAGGCAAAGGAATAAGCCATACAGTCATATTTTGACTTTTGAAATTGTTGACATATGTGTTATGCTTTGGCCAACGACTAAAAGTAAACAATACACAGTAAAGTAAGAAAAAAATAATCACAGTGTATATTTATTGTAAAGTGTAATAATAATTATTATTATTACATTTATTATTAAATCTACCTTTATTCAACTGAGTAAATCTGTAGTCACATTAGTAAGCTTATAAGAAAATAAAATGCTTACGTTTAGTCTAAGCACACGCTATGCAACATATGACTGTTCGGTAATAATACCCGACGGCCACACAGGCTGCGGGTAACAAGTGTTACAAATATTGTTCATAACTCTGAAGATTTGATTGAGAGTAGCGGAGTCACAACAGATTAAGGGGGTTGCACGTATTCACTGCTCGTCGCAGTAAGCGAACGCACGGTGCCGCACACACACACGCATCGACATTCGTAATATGCAACAGTTTTTTACGTTTCGATTAATGAACATTTTTTCGTGGTTCATTATAGGCTACACAAAAAATAGAAAAAACTGTCCACTTAATGAGAGATTAGTAGTGGATGATCGTAAATGACGCTTTCACCTTCTGGCTGTAAGATTGAAGTCGAAGGCAACTATCTGATCTATATTATTCTGGGGCATTTCTCTCAAACACTCAAGGAAAATGATCCGTTTCGTGTGTAATATCTATCTTAACATCTAATTGCAGCTTTGGGACAGCTTTGCGTCTAATTACAGCATTTAGACGCAACGACAAGATAAGACAGTTTGCATATATTGTTACGACGGAACTAGGGCCAAACTTTAGCCCTAGATTTCTAGGCTTCCAGGCATTGCACGACTATAATCTTAAAACGCATAGATAGTCTTGAGGTACTGCTTCGAATGAAATAACTTGCAACCGGATCGGAGAAAATTGTTTACCATCGAAAACATCGGAGGGGTCACATCTGTTTCATCTTTTGCCGCCCGAGTTCGTGACGTGTATATCGGCTAGACGGCCGCTATTCGTGGAATTCCGATTTGCGAAAGGTCGATGAACCCATTCTGGAATTTACGAGTAAAAACATAAGGTTCAAAATGTCTATAAGATTCTAGTTATTACTCGAAAATGCTGGAAAGCGGCTGTTCAGATATAAATACGCGCTCGATGCGATCACAGGACAGGATCCAATCACAGTGGCTGTTAAAAGAGCCACCGACCGATCAAACAGTGAGGTACACACACACACTACTTTCACTCCACTACACCGGCGTCGCCGGCGAAGCCGAAGAAGGATAGTTCAGTCAACTGCTGCTAACCGGTGCGTTTTCGCACCGAGGCGCAGTTCTACTCCAACGCAGCCTTGAGTTTCTTTCGGCGTTTCTTCTCAAGGTAGTCACGTCCGAAACGCTGGTAGATCACCCGTAGGGTTAGTACTTTATTTGGCTGGCGGTCCAAGTCGAGGTTCGTACCCACAGGGGTGCCCTTGCATTGCCACCCATCCCGAAAATTTCGCTGGCTGAGCACCTTCTGTGCTCGCCCCCTAAGCCCGGTTGAGCTGAAAATGCCTTTCCCGGCAATCAGTAGTTAGTCCGCATCAAAAAAAAAAAAGATCACAGGACAGTTCTAATTTAGACAGCGACACAGTGCGATATCACAAGCGATTTTCAAGGAATTTTGTGATCATACTACGACTGTATAGTGTTTCTACGTGCGATTATTTTGATTGGATTTTTGATACTGGACTTCGAGAACTTTCTTCGACGTGCTTCTGGACTCTTCGACGATTTAACATCACGATCGTTCCACAGCTGCGTTTCAAGACCTTTCTGTGGCTGCGTTTTGATTTAGTGTACTCTCCTCTATTAATAAATTGATGGTCCGTCACAACCGGCATTTTAATTCCCCGCGCTCGTAACAATATATTTAGGTGCTTACTGCAACTAGTTTAATACGCTTCTAAAAAAAGTTTTTCATCCAAG
The DNA here is from genome assembly GCA_036320925.1 of Automeris io. Lineage (NCBI taxonomy): Eukaryota > Metazoa > Arthropoda > Insecta > Lepidoptera > Saturniidae > Automeris > Automeris io. The sequence goes on along the minus strand of JAUDJH010000019.1, from coordinate 12,014,552 downwards.
TAAGTTTGGAAACGCTTTAAATTGGTGTGAAATATAAGTAATTAATGAAACTGAAAAAGTGGCAAATGGCATAATGGGCAATACTGATTTAAATGTCAATATAATTTGCTGCGTTATTTTGAGGTTAGATATCGCGTTATTTGTGTTTCCTTTTGTTTTTTTCACGTATTATGTAGTCTTGGTGATTAAAAATGAGTTCACCAAGCAACGATAAAGAAGAACCGACGTCTAGCATTTCCTTGAATGTCACTGGTTCAGACAAAAATGGAGAAAGTGCGTTGCCAAAGGATCGGCCGCCCGCCAAGCGTCGTCTTTCAAACACAGTTATAGAAATTTCGGACACAGAAAGCGACGATTCAGACGTATGCGCTGTAAATTCATACCAAGCCTCCGCTGACGAGGTGAAGAGAATCCGAAAAGGTGATTATGCGTTTATTTATATCGGCATTGTTTTTCAGATCTTGCGCGGGAATTTTGATTTATAAATACACAGATCTTGAAATAATAATTTGTAAATAACTATTTTATTAATCCGGTATTCGTAAAACCGCCTTCCTTTTGTAATAATTCATATAAGAATCAAATTTGAAGTGCTTTGTATGTCTACATATAGCTATTATAATTTGTTTTAATCTCATTAGAATCTCTAATGCTCCCGTCTGACTGCATATTCGAAAAACAGATTCCTTAATATACAGAAAATGCTATTGTCACACAGCACTTTCAGTTAAGAAGCTAGCTAAAATTTATTATAATAATATATTTTAATACTATATCCTTTTTGAGGTGAACAGAGATACATTAGTGGCAATATCCACTTTGCGCATATATGTCGTGCTTAACCTGACACACACACACACACACACACACAACAGTAGAACAGCTGATCTCCGTTCTCAGGGCCCTTCTATCAGATGCCATGTGGGCTTTCTCATGATGTTTTCCTTTTCTGGTGAACATGTGGGCCTTAAATCCATAGGTAATCTGGAAAAACCCAGAGGTATGTGAGGGGATTCAATCCTATGACCATTTATGTTGCTGAGCTATGAACTAGTCCTATATCCACTAAGCCACTACAGCCAGCCTAAGATTTGTTCTTAAATGATAAAGAAAAAAGTTTTATTCCCTATATCCATTTTCAGTTAAATTTTTTAAGCTCAGATTACGTCTTCTGGAAAATCATTTCACCCTCAGACTGTCCTGTTACTTAGCAAGTGTTTGTGTGGGTTGCTTGATCTACTGACACATAGTTTAGACTGATAGCCTCCGAGATGGGTACTGCTAGTGAGTAAAAAAAAGTGTACCAATTTAAAGATAATGGGACAAACATTTTTCTCTCACAAAAATAAATAATTAAACAGTTTTAGAATAGCAGGATACAGGCACTTATGAGATGTTTCATCTGCCTGCCTGATAATAAATAAATAAGTTTGTGTTAACTATCTAATTTATCATGCTATAAATATTTTTTGTATTTTTATTAGCATCTTCAGGGATGAATTTTTTAAAGTTTTCATTGTAATGTTTTCACAACACCATTCAACACCATTATTAAATATAGTATTCCATTATCAGTGCATCAGTGCCCTTGTATTTAAGGAATTTGTTTTTTGTTTTGTTGAATAGTTCTGTAGTTATATATTCTCTGATAAAATTTTACCTAATTTCTCTAGAAATAATTAAAAAGAAAAAATCAAACATACATGTATGTAAGTGCCAATTTCCCTGAAGAGGTAACAGGTTTCAACAATTTGATGATCAACTTTGTAGTAAACTCTACTAATGAGAAAAATAATCTTCAAATATATTAGGTAAAGAATCTATTATTTGGTTTCAGAAGATTATTCATCAACTTCATCATCATCAGACTACAGCTCAGACTCGGAGTCATCATGGGAAGATGACTCAATAGTAATTGATGATTATAAATCACTGGCAAAAGCTGTACCAGCTTTGTTAAATACTCGTGCTAACAGGCTGGATGACCCTAAATTAAATACTAACTTTAAGGTACTTAGGAAATAACATAATATGTCAACACGCAATATATCTTTCGGAATAAGCAGAGATACATTATGCTGTACTCTCTTTGCTTTTATATGTCATGCTGAACATGATCAGTACTGCAGCTGATTTCTGTTCTATAGCACTTACACCATAGATGGGCAAAATGTATTAAGATTAATAAAAATGATTAACAATTACATTTTACGGTTTTTACCATTAATATGACTGCATTTTCCTCATTTATGTTTTAAACACTACAAAATCACAGATTGTATACACATTTATCATTTCTTAATGTTTTAAATGGATGTAATCATGGTTACAGAGCAAGAAAATTAAAATTAAGACTACATTTTGTAATCCTTCATCATTAATCAGATTACATTTTGCCCATCTCTGACTTACACATGATTTTCTTATGAGATGCTGTGCAGGTTACCTCACAATGGTTTTCTTCACCAGTGAACATTTGGTATCAAAATTTGTACTTGTATGGAAAACCCAGAGTTAGGAATCTCGATTCAAACCTACCACTATTGGCCTTTCTGTACACGGCAACCAGCTTTTTAACCATTACACCATTAAATCCATTAACTAACTTTGGGGAGGTTTGCTCAAAACTAGATCTTTCATGGGATAATAAGCCGGGATAGTCACAGCATGTGTAGTAAATCCTTTTTTTTTTTTTGGTTTCTCGGGGAGAATCCTTCATAGGACCATCATGGCCGCTGTAAGGGCAGCAACCCTGGTGTGTCAGACTCCTACTGACTAAAAACCCCCGGGGTATCCCTCTAATCGCTCCACCCGAGCCTGGGAAACCAAATTCATCCAGACGCCCGGAGAGCGAAATGCCTTGTCGAGGCTGCCTCTCTGGGAGGGGTAGGGGTAAAGAGCCCACCATTCCAATACCTATCTCACAGGCGGCGCGCCGGAAACTGCACACCGCCACCCTCTCATCCGGACATTAGACTCCCTCAAGTCTACTGCCCGGCTAATGAGTAGTAATTACTAGTGGTTCTCTTCATAGCAGATCACCCGATTGGAGTTATAATTCTTCTGAAGTTAAGTATTATTTTGCTTGAGCAGATTTTGATTTTAATTAAAGGAAATGAAAGAGAATGCTGAGGGGTTAGAGGAGGGGTAGCTGTTGGGAGGGATGGGTGATAGAGAGTAGAACTAGGTGAGAGAAGGGAGGGGTAAAATGGCTAGTAAATTTAGCTAAAGTTAACATGACATTCATTTACTCTTAGGCAGGAGTCAGCTAATTGAAATGTAAATGGTTCCTTAATATTTTTCAGTCACAAGAAATTATGGAGAAATTAACAGAACATTGGAAAGAATGCAAAGACCATTCCAGTTGTGACATAACCCTCACATGTGAACCTTTCCGCCTGTGTTTGCTCAGGAATTTTCTAAGTAACCCTAACATAATCAATAATATAGTGGACGATATGAACACATTAGACTGGTCTCGGAAGAAAATGGACCTGTATGAGTTCCACCAGACAGCAGACCTGGCAAGCCTGACCTGGCAGAGGAGTATAAGAGGAATCTATGAACTTCTTAAAACTGAAGTTATGGAATGGGTAAGATTTTTGGTACTTTTTTATTGTGCAGTTTCCAAGTTGAAATTTCCAATTGAGTTGACAATATCATTTTCATATGACTGCAAAGTGTGGGTTAATTTTGATATTACAAAAGACAATTAATAATAAAGGTTATTTTTTATGCTTAAATATGGCACATAAGCTGACAGCCTTTCTGATGGTATATGGCTACTGTCACATATTAAGAACTCCCATGCTAGCAGTGTTGAAACCAAGTTATAAACCTAGGTAAAACTATATACAGAGTAAATTTATAGATGAGGGAGATGTTCAGGAGAATATTAAGCATTTCATTCTAATTTCAGATATGTAAATTGATTTATATCTCAATATTTTCATTGACAGAAAGTAAATTATTGTCAGCATAATCCTAAACTTCAACTCAGAGGTCATTACCTTAAGTTATGCACCAGTCGATCAAACAAAAACCCACACAAACATGTTCTAAGCAAACAAGACTGTCAGAGCGTGGACAGATCTCCCAAAAGACGTAATCTCAGCTCTAAATGTGAACCAAGTTCAAAATATCAAGGTCAAATACTATTTCAATCACAAGAAATAAAAAAAAGAAGAGAAATAGTAGGATACTTGTATGTATCTGTGTATCCTGAAATATAGGCTGACTCTAAGACATGATTGTCTAAAGGTGCAGTCGCCCACATCAGACACACACATACATCATATAGAATGATAAATTGCGACCTGGCAACCGCATCTGGGTCGCCACTTCCGAGTCTTGCCTGCCAGGATCTGACAGTTATCATAAACGTGATGAATGTTTTCAGGTATCCAAAATAACAGGGTTAAAGTTGACATCAGTGTCGGCATCATGTTCGCTGTACGGTCCCGGAGACCACTTGCTGGTTCACGACGACTTGCTGTCGGATAGGCGTGTCGCTTTCATATTTTACTTAGCTCCGTGGAAACCGCCACCACCACCCTGCCATAGGGTGGAAAATGGTGGTGGTGATGACCATGTTATACAGGTAACACTTGTTTTGTTGTCATAATTGTCTATAATAGGACTAGCAAACCCGGTAAACTTCGTTTCGCCACCAGATGGCTTCGTTTTGGTATTTAGTTAGCGTTTGAAAGAACGTGCGCATAATAAATGTCACATGGAATTAACTGAGCAGAGTACAATGAGTAGCTGTCAAACAATGTATAACGCATCGGCGCCATCTACTTAAAATACTGGTGCGATCTGCTCCACCACCATGCAAAACCATATTGGTTTGTAGTACATGCTATGCATCAGAGATGGCGCTGTATGTGAAAAGATTTTTCCCGTTTTCCTGCTTTTCTGTTTAAAATTTTTCTGAATTTTGTTTGCTATAAACCTCACGGAGCCTGAGACCTTTCCAACAAATACAAAACCGTGGGAATCGGTTCGTGCGTTCTGGAGTTATAGCGTCAGGAAGGAAAACCGGACTTATTTTTATATAATAGATAGGATTTCGGTTGTGTTATGTAAAAATAGTTATGAGGGGAGACTAAAAATTCTTTGGCTACCATCGCTACAGGAGCGACGCCGGCCTGGGGATCTGATGAAGACATAATATATTGACAGTGAAATATAACTGCTCCAAGCAATGCAATATGTTTTCAAGTTAACAATTGTTACTATGCTCGTTTTGTGAACAGTGTGCAGCTGGTTCGTTGGAACTCGAAAGCGTATATTATTTACCGCTCATTCAATAACAGAATATTGCATGTTTGGAATAAATTGCCTCAGGACATTGTTGACGCACCATCAAGGAATAGTTTCACAGTTAAACTGGATAGATGGCGCTCACCTTAATCAAAACTTAGTGCGTTGTCAATACAGTGCTAAACAATGATAGTTGAATACACTAGCTGAGATAATATAGGCACATCAGCTCAGTGTCGGGGAAGATATCTTCCTCCGAGTTTGTGCCCAGCGGGCGCGGCGCGATGGGGCTGCGGCGAATTGATTACAGGTCCCGCGGTCCCCGTCAATGCGCAGAAGTAGTCACCTTGGGGTTTTTAGTCGGTACAAGTCCGACACACCTCGGTTTCGTGCAACTCCCCCATGCGATCGAGACGGTCCCATGAGGATTTTCCCCAAGTAAAAAAAAAGGCACATCAGCTAATGGCAATTCGCCTTTTATTTTGATGATAATAATACCTTGTGTTGTAATGTAAGTGTAGGTACATATCGACGTAGGAAAGCGATCTTCTCGTATCTCGAAAAAATTCGAATATGAGCTATATATTGTACATCATTGGAATCAGAAAAAAGTACTGCATCGAATGTTGATAATGACCCCATACGATGACCTGATAGCGCAGTTTGTAGTGACCCTACTTTCGAGGTCCTGGGTTCGAGTCCCGGTAGTGGTAAACTTTTCTGTGATGAACAGATGAGTTTGTCACGAGTCATGGTTGTATATATGTATTTTAAGTGTGTATATCTTTGTCTAGTACCCATAGTACAAGCGCAAGCTTAATTTGGGACTAGGTCAATGTGTGTAATTGTTAGTAAATATTATTATATTATTATTATTAATTGCAAATAGAAGGTTTTAGTTTAAAATTCAATCCCTAAAAAATGGTATTTTTAAGTTTTCTGGTTTACAAGTTATGAATTTTTGAAATATTGTTTTGGCTCTGGTGCATGCGTTTATCGAGATACGACATGATCACTTTCCGGCGTCGATATATTTTTTGGTGGAAAAAAGTATGAGAAAAGGGAATTTAAAGGTGGCAGGAAGATTGCCTGAACTGGGTCGTGATCACAGTAAAGACAAGTGCAAAGACCATGGTGTTTCGTTTCCGAATCAGCTCATGCAAGTCTACTTGTTCATATACTTTGTGTCGTGGTCTGTGTGGGCTGTCATGGCGATGGTGACTGTCAAGGGAATCTGGTCCCAGGGTAGTCGTTGCCGCCCATAAACCGTACTCTACTCTCCATCAGGTGTGCTTTAGACATTTTGTCGAGCCAGTATAAGGTCGATATTGTGGTCACGATCATGTTTGGGCAATTATTCTACCACCTCAAAGAGTTTTAGAGGATATCCCCATAATATGCCTTGCACAGGTGGATTGTGAAGATTACGATGGCTGGAGACCGCACATGGGCGGCGCCCTGGAGCTTTTAACCAAAGATGAGGAAAGTCAACCGACACAGGTCGTGCACAGGGTCTATCCTAAAAACAATATGCTGGCGTTTTTCAAAGTGGGGACGGATTCGTATCACCAGGCACGTATGGATTAACTTTATTTTATACCAGCTGATCCGGCAAACGTTGTTTTGCTATATAAGTTATTGTAATATCTTCTAAGATGTTCATTGAAATTAAGTGATGTCAAAGACAATTTTGTTCACAATTAAATACTCTTAATCAACAACACATTTATTTTGATAAAGATTAATATTATTACGTTGATACAACTCTTAACAAATAATGCATTAATTTCGACCCAATTTGATTACCATAAAAACGATTCTAGTGAGTTAATCTTAAAAGATAGACATATACTGTCACGGACATTTTTTTAGATCATTTTAAGAGGAATAACTCTGTCATACATATATTATTGGTATCTTGAACCGTTTTCGCAGCGCACGCAATGGAAGCACTCAAGGATGAATAATTTTCCCCGTTTTTTTCACATTTTCCATTATTTCTTCGCTCCTAATAGTTGCATTGTGATGTTATATAGCCTAAAGCCTTCCTCTATAAATAGTCTATTCAACACAAAAAGAATTTTTCAATTCGAACCAGTAGTTCCAGAGATTAGCGCGTTCAAACAAACAAACAAACAAACAAACTCTTCAGCTTTATAATATTAGTATAGACTAGCCCAACCGGCGAACTTCGTACATTCATGAATGGCTTGTCAACCTACTCCCCTCTCCTCCTCTCCCTACTTCCTCCTCCTTTGTTGTTTGTATTCAATTTATTTAAAAATATGAGTTAATATATATATTTTTAATTCAAATATATTAATGAGGCCTTAGTGTATCCTTGACGACTATGCCAGCCTCGTAAGGTATGTCATATTGTTTAAACTCACTTCTAACGAAGTGACAACTGTATGAGTCTGTAAATTGTTTTAGCATTAACAGACGTCGACTCTCCCAATATGTTGTTAATTTCTCCGACACTTCGCCAGTCCTGAGAGAGAAGTCTTCTCCTGAATTTTTCGTTGCCACTACATTCCCAAAGGAGATGATAAATGTCATCAACCACCTTGCAGCGGTCACAAAGTGGGGAAGCTTTCTTTTTTATAAGAAAACTAGCTGACTCGGCAAACGTTGTTCTGCCATATAAATTATAGCAGACCAGCCACGCTTTGCTGTGACTGGTTTTGAACAATTACTCAATCCAGTCAACGGATAGCGCCATCTCTTAGAATCGGTTGGAGCTAACTGTAAATTATGACTGCTAAATAATAAACAAATAATTTGCAATAAAATAATATTGCGACTATGAATTGAGATGAAAACTATCCTATCTTTTAAATTAGATCAAACTTCACGTGGTGTGTAAATTTCATTAAAATCGGTTTAGTAGTTTAGGAGTCCATCGCGGACAAACATCGTGACAGGAGATTTGTATATATTAAGATAATAATTGTTTAAAGGGATATGTCCTGATATGAGTTAATATTTAGTGACTAATTAATTTTTATTTATAAATCGTCATCGGTGTGTATTTTGCGATAACTCCTAAGTTATTCGTTTAAATTATATGGTGTAGTGGATTATCACAAAGTGCGTGAATTACTTAAGGTATGCGTCTTAATAGCTTAACAATTATCACACTGAACGTGATTATTTTTTATAAGTTAGAATGGCTATAGTAAACTGTCCTTAAAAGATCGATATATGTTATCAGTGACTTTTTTACAGAAATAAAATAGGAACAAACCCACCATACATTGTTTTGTTATATCTCAAAGGGATTAGGCAGCGTTTTCGTTGGAAGCTCCGAGCTGGCTTGACTTTTTCCAACATTGTCAACATTGTCAACACAAAACCTTACCTAATTGTACACTAAAATCACCCACTCTACTCAATGAATCACTCCGTCTATTGGTGAAAACCGCATGAAAATCCGTTGAGCAGTTTTTGAGTTTATCGTGAACAGATAGACGTCGCGAGACACTGTTTTATAAAATGTAATAGTTTTTAGTTAAGAAATATTTGTCGAGACAGCTCATTTTACAATATTCCAGGTAGGTGAAGTTCTATCGCTGGAGTTGCCTAGGTTGTCGATCAACGGCTGGTTCCACGGGCCGGAGCCCGAGAGCGAGCCCACGCCGGAGCCCGGACCTCCGCGCTCCCCAACGCGTCTACCGCCACAGCGGCCTCATACCGAACCGGTAGCTATTCTTTTCAATTAAAATCCTGTAATAGTACACTTTGACTATAGTCGAAATACTTATCAAAGTTTCCACTCCCTTGACTACCTTGAGTCGAACCGCTGCACATGAAAGAACGTACTTGTAACGAGTGTAACAGGGTTGATGCCTGAAGGGCCTAACTCATTAAATAAAAAAAAACAATCAAAACCTGTTACATAAAATTTATTAAAAAAACTGGAAATAATAATACGCGACTCGCGAAAAAAAGATTTGAGCGGTGGATTCGGATGTGCTTGTTGTTCCTTTTGGCTTTAAAAGGAACAGAGGACTTAACGGAGGAATCGGCGACTCAGGCGACTCCTAGGCTGGTACGGTCGCAGGTCGGCGACCCTGGGACGAACGCGGCGAGACACGCCGGGGCTCGCAGTCCTCGAGGCTGGGGGCGATACTCGTGGCCGCTCCCAGGCTCCCGCAACCAAGTGCAGTTCCTTTTTAAGGGAACGTGGAAAGAACCCGGTTATTCTAATCCGGGTCCACGATAGGCACGACCAGTTGGCACCGTCGGACAATATTCGGACTATAAATATACGTCCTCTCACTACCAAAGTTGAAAGAGCAATGACAAATGCGATTGTCTGGGGCAGTACGATAATTAATCTACGCCGCGCAAATAGATGTTTCTCGAATTTGTGGAGAGTTGTAAGCCCTAGCGTAACTCCTTCAAAATATGTTATATGTAAATACCAGTTATGTAAAAGAGGGAGGAAGTATCATAGCGTGACATAAATCACCGCTACACGAGCTATAATGAGTTTTGTCTGTAGGTCTTGATAAACCAGTGGATAGACTCAACGTACATGGCGCCGCGATGTCGCGCCCAGATACAAACACAGATGGAGAGAGAGAGCGAAGTCTGTCTACGCAAGTTCCTATTACCGGACAAGTATGAGAGGTTGTTAGAAGTCTTACAGCAGGAAGGTGAGTGGGAGTTTTCTAGTATATCTTGTTCGGGTTAGATGGGAGGGAAATTTCAAGGTCAAGGAAGTCTCGCGAGTTGAATGCAGGTCGCGGGGATCATCCGTACCGTTTGTCCCTCACGCCCGTAGTCTTGTACGCTTATCGATCTCGTTAGGGCATAATTTAAATTCCTTGTTATTAATATTATTAAAAAGACTGATTTGTTTGTGGGTTTTTTTTTGTGGCTGTGGTGATCTACTGGATAAGGGGCCGGCATCTATATCTAGGTTTTCCACGATTAAGTACGGGTACGGGTTGGGTACCACAGGTTAACCGGTGAAGAAAACATCGTGAGGAAACCCGTATGGCATCTAATAAAAATATCACGTGTCAAGTCAATCGGAGAATAGCTGCTATGTTGGGCACGACATAAACGCAAAGTGGATACAACCACTAATGTATCTTTGCTCACCCTGAAATGGATATAGCGTGACGATATATTATTATTTATTATTAAAAATGAACTGAATCGAAATCATCTGATTAAGTGACAATAAACCTTTTAAATGTGCAATAGGTTGTAGAATAAAAATGAAGAGAACGAAGGTTATAAAGATTTTTTTTTTTAATTCTAGAGAGAAGGCATTTTACTACGTAGTCATTTGGGAGCAAAATTAAATTTGTAACAACTTTGTTTTTTACCATTAAAAAAAAGGGAAATATCGAGCGAAACCTTTGTTAACTTAAAATCAAGATGGCGGCTAACGCACCGGCGGAATATAGTCACCTATTCCTATAACTATTGGTAAAATATTGAACATTTATTAATATTATTACACATTTTGGTGAAACGGCAGTTAGAGACCAGGCTCAATGGCACGTATTAAGAGAGGCTTATGTCCAGCAGTGGACTAAGATGGGCTAATGATGATGATGATTGGCACAATCAATATAACATCGTTTTTAGGAACTTAATCCATATGATCCTTTGGTAGATATTTCCCTGTTTAATTTTAGGACATAAGTGGTCTATTCTAGAATTGATTTTTACTATTGTTTGGCAGATGTACAGTGGGAACCATGCGGTCCTGCCAACCAGAGGCGATACTACCGCGTAGTCCAACAGTGGGCTAGCGGCCTCGACAAGGAACATCCGATCCGCTGTCTGTTGAACCTGGTCTCCGGGACGGTTTTCTTCCGTCTGCTGGCGGACTGCACGGATCTGGCGCTGACGACTTTTGAAAAGTTGGAGCTGCAGCGGTGGACGCCCGGGGACTTCACTGTGAGTGTATCCTGGGCATGTTTAAGGTGATAGGGCGATTGCCCGAACAGGGTCGTGACCAGGGTACACAAGAGCAAATAATGTTTTACTAGCTCGTTTCGGCATTAGTTTGTGTACCGCCAGGTCTCTAGGTACCTTCAGTTGTATATGAAGGCCGGTGTGAAGATAAAGTGACTACAGACAACCTGATGGAAAGTACAAATGCAGTCCAAGAATGACAAAAACTACCAAGAGACGAGAATCAAATGATAGTCAGTGCCGTCATGGCGGTCCCCATGTACTACTACTGATGGGCTCCAGGTCTTTGTCGGGAGTAAAGCTGTTAAGGATATACATACATGTATAGTTTTGCATTGACGTTGCTCTATAACAAACCAAACCATAAGTGCCAGGACACACGATGCGTTATGGCGGCGTTTTACTTACGTATATCCATGGTATGCACGCGGTGTGTTCCGCCACCGCAACGCATTCTGTGCACCCGCTCAAATATAGTTAGTAAACAACTAAGAATAAATTATATGTAACAGAACAGGTGTTTGTCAATTATTTCCAGCTCCGGATCTTGAAATTTTTTGAGGCGGAGTGAAAACAACTGTCATAAGCCCCTTTTACATTTGTTTCTCAATAAAATGAATTAATCGAATAAAATATTATTACAGCAAAATTTTTAGAGATTTTTGCTTAACAACTCTGAAAATATTAAATAGTATGTATCGCATAGGAAGCGAAATATTCAGGAAAAGCGATTTTTGCCTTTGCACATCTTAAGACTTGGTAACGATATCTTATGAGACTTTTCAGTTAACTTTAGAAACGTCAAACCAAAGGTTTGTACTTTTCAGCCAAGTATTATGAAGAGGTTGGCCCCCCTTTTTTAGATATACTATATTCAGTGGATACGCTGAGTGATCTGCTCGTCTACTGCCTCTGGAATTTGGCGCCCGGGGCATGGAACACGCCTAGAACACCATCAAACCCCCCCAAAAAAAAACAGGCATTAAAAATACAATGCAAACTGTATATAACGACCCTCAAGAGACTGTGCATATTTTGACGTTATAGAGAGTTGTCGTTAAATGGAGAGAAGGAAAATGTGTATTAGTAAAAGTTTATTTCAGACTAGTGTTAGTAATTACATAAAAAACAATTCTTATTTGATCGCTATTGAGTATAATCTGTTATTTTTGTTTGACGTCTTTTGCTGCACCAGTAATTTTGTTGTATTTTTTAAATTATTTTATTCGTATCTTGCGATATTGAGGCATCTTGGTGATGGTCGGTATGTGTAATGCCGACAGTCGAGTTTATTACGGGCTACGATAACATAAAGACAAAAGAACGAACACAGCTGCGCAGTTTTTACTAATTATGGCAACTTAAAAAGTATTTATAATATTAAATTGCTGTCGTTATTGAGAGTGGGTGTAGTGCTATATAGAGTGTATTATTGTATGGGAAACAAGCTAAACCAACAAAAGCCGAGTGATATCGACGTTTTAGGGAGTTTGTCGTTAAATCGAGTGACGTTATATGGAGTTTACACTGTATATTTAAATTCAAACTTAATTTGTACATATAAACCATATGAATTGTTCCAGTTGCTGCCACCGCGTGAGCACTACCAGCAAGCGCGGCTAGAGGTGGTGCTGTACCTCGGTGTGCCGGAGCGGCCCATCAGCGGGGGCACGACCACCTACCTGGCCCCCGAGGAGGGCGCCGAGGGTCCGGAGTCGACGGCGGCCGGCGGGGCGCTGGTCTCCCTGCCGCCGCACAACAACGCGCTCAACCTGGTCTACTGCGACACCGGCGCCGCCTCCTTCACCAAATACCTGAGCAAGATCACGATGCGGGACAGTGAAAAGTTCTACATACTGACGTGCACTTATAGAGAGTGACACAGCGGTGTCAGTGCAGTGTGCAAGTACTCGGAGTGATGTGTGTACAGTTTAGTTTTAAAGTGTTTTGTACGCGTGTAGTTGAAACAATCGTTTGCTACGTCTGGTTGTGTAGCGAAGACTGGCTGGCATTACAGCAACTCAGCACACCGTGGTCCCTTCCGGAAGCAACCAGTAAAATCAGGAGAAAGGTGGAATGCCTGGAGGAACCTGGCTGGGATGATTGAAATCGCTCTAACCCAGTGTCACGCAAAATAGGTGCACTCGGACCTCGAGTTGCGGAAAATGAGACCGTTTGCACCAGATACTTGAATGGTTGGCGCCAGGTATCGCGGTAGGTGTCTGCTATGTTGGACTAACCAAATAAAGCTGTGATCATCAGAGAACTTCGTCAATCAGTGAAAACAACACCAAGCATTAGTCCGTGATAAATGTAGAACTGTTGTGCTGCAATCCTGCAAACTTTACGCCAGGCTGCTCAAGAGTATGCGATTGAGAAGAAGTGCTTGAGCTGGTGACTTATCTAACTCCCTCGCCTTATATGGTGCCCTCATCAGGCCCCAGGGGTTTGGAGTCGACTGTCACAGGCGAGGCTTGCCGCTTCACAATAGCAAGCTCAACTTGGTCTACTGCGACGCCAGGAGCACCTGCTTCACCAAGTACCTGAGCAAGATCACAATGTGGGATAGTGAAAAAGTCTGATGATATGCACTTATAAAGAAAAACACTACAAATGTAGTGTAGTGTGAGTGTGCGGTGATGTGTGTACAGGTTAGTTTTACAGTGCTATGTGCGTATATAGTCTAGCTAATGCCCTACCTGGCACTCTTAACTAACATCCTCATGTGGCGCCTTCACCTGGTGTCCTTAAGGTATAATTCGGATTCTGGCAGTCACGGCTCGGTAACGGTGACCCAGTAGCGACTGTCGGGTCGCAAGGTACAAGCAGGCGCAGGGACCGACGAAATCATTAATTAAAATCAGGAAGTCTTCAGAATCCACCTGATCCAGTTCTACTTTCCTTTAACAATTCCATTGACTGTTTTCCACTGCTAGACTATTAACTATTGCAATTTAACAAAATTAACTCTGTAAACGACTACCATGCCACACGTGCCCCGGGCGACCTTTGCCGACCAAATTATATCCTAGAGCAGCGCGCGACCGGTATATAATAGGACACACACTACTCACAATAATTGAGGGTAGCCTAACATATATATAAAAGTAAAACCTTTTGAGGTGATAGCGCGATGGCTCGAAATGGGTCGTGAGTACAGAACACCAGTGTAAAGACTGTCATAGTGACTCGCTTCGTCGTGTCGGGTTTCCGGATCAGCTTGTCGACGCCCAGTAACTCGTATGCTTAGAGTCCTTCAGTCGTGGTATATGTGGGCCGACGTGACGGAGAGTGATAATGAACTACCCTCCCTTAATAGGCACTGTAGTTTTTGGATTACACTACACTTACTATTCGGATCAGTAGCTTGTATCTGGGGTCCGTAGGAAGTATACGGATACCCAGGCCCGGCGAAGGTGAAGAGAGGACATAGTTGGTACCCCGGTGGTTTTAGTCGGTGCAAGTCCGACGCACCGGGGGAGTGGCCCCCACCTCTCCCCTGAGGGCCAGAAGGAATATCCACTGGGTTAACAAAAAAAAAGTTGGTATCAGCTGCCGAACCGTGATTTTTAGAATCTGAAGCGTACCTTGACATAGATAGAGGTATTTGGCGCCCTCGCATGCTATCCTCAATTCGTACATGCGGGGGGCATAAGAATTTGATCGTGGTAACCGTAACTTTATCTCCCTTTTTATTTTATGGTTTATCTTTTTGAAATCGTGGATTATCACTTTTTTATCACAAGCGTGACTTCTATGGTGTCCGCAATGGGTTTTTTCATAATTCATATAATAATATTAATTAAATGAATTTTCTAAATAATGTAAATTAAATCTAAATTATTTTTGTAATTTTAGCTATAAACTTATAAGGGTTATTGAAATCTGACATGTATAGGTTATGAAATATATCTGCACGAAGAGATACGCTTCTACATTCATCATGCGAACAGCTAAGGAGTATCTTATGACTTGGGAGTCTTTAAGAGGAGTGAATAGGCATTTGTTGGGCGGACGCGGTTCATCATCGGACTCATCCTCATCTTCCACCAGGTGTGATTGAAGTTAAGCGTATGCTTGTTATTCTTAAAAAAAAAGCTCAACGTGTCAGTATGAAAGTATCTATAACTTCGCAAATCAGCTCATGTGGCTTTATTGCGGAAGAGAGGGTAGAATTAGATTAAACAACTTAACACAATACTCGCCATGGTTAAACTGTAGGAAGATATTGAGCTGGGCAATATATTGGGGCAATTTTTAACATGTTTTTATGATGAAACCGCGGTTAAGTTAAATTCACATTTCTTAATATTGGAATTTATTGTTTTTCCGATTAATCCGTATTATTATAATATATTGTTTTGTAAAAAGTCATAGAACAAACCCTTTTTTTTGTATATAAAGATAGGATAGGCCTACGAGGGTAATGACGTTTCACAAAGAGATGTGAAAAAAAAACGATATATCAGTGGAGATGATTTTTTTTACACTGGCTCGATAAAGTGACTACAGTGCACCTAATGGTAAGTATAGAGCAGTTCAAAACGAAGGCGATTATCAAAGGACGATAATCCAACGAGTCCGTCGTCATGTCGGCCCACATACCTCGACTGGAGGTCTCTAGGTAATGTAATGGATATGCACACGATGATCCCCAAAGATGGGCAAAATGTAATCTGATTAATGATTAACGATTACATAATGTAGTCGTAATTTTAACTTTCTTGCTCTGTAATCATAATTAAATCCATTTAAAACATTAAGAAATCATAAGTGTGGATGCAATCTGGAATTCTGTAGTGTTAAAAACATGGATGAGCAAAATGCGGTCATATTAATGGCAAAAAACGTATAATGTAATCGTAATCATTTTTATTAATCTGATTACATTTTGCCCGTCTATGCTGATCCCGAAACGCGATAGACCATAGCGAGTCACTATGACGGTCTTTACACTTGCGTACTGTGGTCACGACTCACGATCCAATTCGCGCAATCACGCTCCCATCACCTATACCACTGTTAAATGTTAACTGAAAACCACACGGACCGAAACCGAGATAGGAATATGGTAATACTACGCGTGCGAAAGGGATAAAGCTAATTACAGGCATGTCCATTGTTATAATTTGTCCCTTTGTTTACGAATAATTGTACATAATAATGATATAGATATAATGTATGTCGTGATACATTAAGATCAACTAAGGACCGCTCAGGGTGGGGGCCCTGAGCGACCGGTTAGCGACCCTCGAGAAGTAAGCAGAGCACTGTGACGTGCTCTGCCTAAATACAATGAGCCGTGTCGGGGAAGGTATCTTCCTCCGAGTTTGTGCCCAGCGGGCGTGGCGCGACGGGGCTGTGGCGAATTGATTACAGGTCCCGCAGTCCCCGTCGATGCGTAGAAGAAGTCACCTTGGGGTTTTTAGTTGGTACAAGTCCGAAACACCTCGGTCTCGCGCAACCCCCCAGTGCGGCCGAGACGGTCCCATGAGGATTTTCCCCAAATAAAAAAAAGGTCAACTAAGGAAAGTGTGACGTAAATCTTAATAGCTAGGAATATTTTCTTTTAATAATTTTTACTCTGTATTAATTTAAATAAATGAAGTTTTTATCTAAAACATTTCGTTTTATGGTTGTTTTTTTGAACAAATACAAGTGGCTTATTGGCATATATGTGTGTATATATTTTTTTCTTTTTAAATTATTTCAAGAGTAATTGAGTTAAATATAATCGGAGAATGTTTCACTACTGAATCTCTCACAAAAAACGAAACAAGTTTTTAAATACAATCGCACTGATAACAGAATATCCTATTTTATTGATGGTGTTTTGAAAATATTACAACGTATGACCGGTTGTCGTGGGTGTGGTGGTAGAAAGACACGGATTTTGGCGTTTTACTGTTTATTTGCGGTAGTCGACTACCGAGACCTAAGGCTAGAGTACATGCGTGTACGTCGCAGTTCGGTGTGCCTTAAAGTGCAAATAAACAGTAAAACGCCAAAATCCGTGTCTTTCTACCACTACACCCTCGTGGGTTACACCGGTCATAAACGTAACCTTGAATAGGGTAAAACTTAGACAAAGAGACTCACGTTTGCCCTTACATAGTGCTAGTGTAACAACTCAGCATTTCTATTTAATCTGCGGGTTTGAAGTCTAAATATATTACACTTACAGTATTATTACTATGTTTTAGACTCTTTTTTTTGTATCCCGGGGGAATATCCTACATAGGACTTTCAGGGACACTGTGAGGGCAGCGACCCCGGTGTGACAGACTCCTGACTAAAAACCCCCGGGGTGTCCCTCTGATTGCTCCACCCGGGCCTGGGAAGCCAAATTCGTCTAGACGCCCAGGGAACAAAAGGCCTTGTTGAGGCTACTTCTCTGGGGGGTGTTGTTAGACTCACCATGTACCCTATTTAACCCTTTCGCTACTATCGGTGGCTATAGAAGACGCCGCCTGTACACGATGGGTGACTATTTTATTCATCTGCATTATTTTTCTTCTGAAATCTAATGAAAGTCGTTTAGAGCTAAAACTTTAGCTCTGAATGCTGATGACTGCGCGCGTTTGATGTGCGAAACTCTGCAGCGAGGCCTGTCGTAGCGATAGGGTTAAAACAAGTCTATATTACCATGAAATTCTCAAAAATTGCAATGGACTAGTTTTGCAATACGTCTAGTGATTAAATATGAAAATGTACCATGTCGTTCGTACAGTCGGTCACATAAAGAGTTCCTGCGTTTTCTATTTTACGTCTCTTATATAAAAATCGTGCAGTATTTATTTGAAATCTTCACATTTGCCTTGGTTGACCTTACATGTGATTAGAAAAATACAATCATGTTTTTACCGTGGCATTAAATTTTGTTGGTATGATGGTAACCGTCAAGCCAAGATATTGTTAAATATACACAATAAACGAACTCTAAGATCTTATGAAAATTATATTTTTTACACGTTAATTTTTATAAGACACTTGTTTCTTTCAAGGAGCTTTCTTTCGCGCGCGATTATAAGTGTGCAGATTGCACGCGTGAAGGAAGCGCAAGCCATGAGTCAAGGGCGGTATTCGCTGCATCCGATTCGCGTCTTCCGTCGGTCATCCGAGAAACTTCAATTCGAATCACAATATCAAATTGAAGTAGCTATACTTAAGCTGAGATCTATATACGCTACTTTGACTTTGCTTAGACTTTGCTCAGACATTACAGATTATATTTATATATGTTTTTATGAATAGTTGTGTACTGCGTTTGAACCGAGTCTGGACTATGCAGAATTATTTGTCGCTTTGTCGTAGCTTTTGGCGGTGGTTATAATGAAGTCCTTGATTTATATTTTAAAGTTTTTGGATCAAAGATAGTGCTAAAGGTAATATTCGCATTCGACCCGAGTTTTCTAGACTCCTAAATTCACGTATTCGGACCTAAGGAAGTATGAAATGCAATATTCAAACTCGGTCCGAGTTTTCTAGGCTCTTATTTTCACCGGTTGGGATCAAAGGCGGTACGAAATGCCATGTCCGGTCTCTGTCCGAATTTTCTAAACTCGTATTTCATAGATTCGAATCGGATGCAGTGTAAAAACGCTCTAACTTAGAACTTTAATGAGAGGCGAAATATGACCCCCAATGTAACCCGTCCGGGGTACGTTATAACATTTGTATTTGTTGTTTACGAAAACGTTGGATGAAATAAGATATCCATACCTATATTCGATATGAATTAATCGGATAATTTGACTTTACATCCGATAAAATGAATGCTCCAAAAATGTGACAATAATTAATGACATACCTCAAGTTCATGGTATTAAGAAATACATAGAAGGCCATTGTAGTACAAAACGTGTAGACACAAATGAAGCAACATATTTTCTTTATTTTCATAAGCTCATTGTGTTCATTTTGTACTATCCTGCTTTTTCTATATCTCTGTAGCATTTTTTAATATATGTGCATCAGATAAACTGCATAATGTAATTAAAATTGGGAGTTCAGGACGCGTCAAATCGCAACAGCTGGTTGAAATTTAAAGTAATATTTAATAAAATATTTTAGGCTTAAATTTTGGCGCGTGTGTGATTGCTTTCAATGTATTTCCTAATTCAATGGTCGAGTTTTAATGCAAAACTTTCACCGCGTGTTTATAAGCGCACTTTACATCCGCGCGAAAGCGGTTTTTTATTATAATGGAAAATGCATTTTGTACATACTATGTTAATAATTAGTTAATAAAATTTAAATAAATAAAGTTTTTTATTGAAATTTCGTTTTTAAAAGACTTTTTTTCGAACAGGACAATATTTTGATGCCCGGGATAGACCTTTACAACTAAACCGGGAGAGAGGGCGAACAGTGAGGTGCTCAGCCGGCAAATTTCTGGGTTGGGTGGCAACGCAAGGCCGCCAGTTAAAATACGAAACCTAACGGTGATCTACTAGCGTTTCGGAAGCAACTACCTTGAGAAGAAACGCCGAAAGAAACTCAAGGCTGCGTCGGATGCTGCACATATAATACTATTTCGTATTGAAATATGTGTATAACCGTTAATTTCGATTTAGCTCTGACAACACCGTACTGGCGTAATGAGGAAAGGCGGAGATCGGCTCAATGGCGCTTGTTGGAGAGGCATTTGCCCAGCAATGGACTAGGGCGGGCTAATAATGACGTTATGTCACTCTCATATATTTGTACGTCTCTACTAGCGTTATCGTTAACAAATGAGTTTTGTCTATGAGGCTCTTTTGATGCTACAAGCTACAGTAGCCACTTTTCATCAGATGGCCTTGATTTTTACTTGCCACACTTTGTTGTATAATAATACTAGCTGTCCCGGCAGACCTTGTTCTGCCCTATTTCTCTAAAAGAAAGTCTCATTGTTTTTTTTAATGTTAATAGCTTCCCCGTCAGATTTTTTTGAAAATTGTTTGAAGGAACCTGGCCTTAATGCTATATGTATAAAAATTGACAAATATTGACATTAATATTTATACGTCACTCGAGTTTTTTGCCTTCCCGGAACCCGTCCACTAACATTTAAGCTTTATCGTATGGTATTAAAGTTCAAAATGACTTATAACGAATTTTTTGTATGAGAATATAGAAAAGTGGTGTTTTTAGACTTTTTCAGACATTTTTTTTAATTTTTCTTCGTATTAACCTTCCCCAGACTTCAACAAAAAAGAAATCAGCCAAATCGGTTCAGCCGTTCTCAAGTTTCGCGCTTATCAAGACATTTAGCGATTCATTTTTATATATAAGAAGATAGATATCACTCCGCTATGTGCCTTTCAGGATGATCTGAGATACATTACTGGCTGTATCCACTTTGCGCTTATATATCGTGCTTAACGTGGCCAGTTGCATTGCTGATCGCTGTTCTCACAGCACTAGTACGTTTTCTCACGATATTTAAAATCACCGGTGAGCATGTGGTGCCTAAATTTTTCTATAATTCCGATGTACATGACGGTATTTGAATCTACGACTATTTGCGTCGCCGTGAATGGATACTGGTCCCTTATCCACTAGGCCACCATAACGACCTATTATCTATACTAATATTAGGTCCTTACATATGAAATTGGCGTTTTGTATGGGAGGAACAAAAAGTCGAATATTTTTTAATATAATATATTTAATTAATCAAAGTATGAACCATTATTTTCTATGCACTTTTGCCATCTCATAGGTAGTTCATTGATCCCTTTACTAAAAGCAAGAAGTTATCCAAATTTCGAAAAAAAATGGTAATCTGTTGGAGCAAGGTCCGGGGAGTACGGAGGATGTCTTAGACTTTCCAATTGAAGCTCTTCTAATTTAGTAGCCGTCTGTTGCGCAGTGTGTGGTCTAGCGTTGTCGTAAAGCAGCAGTGGCGTGGAGCGATTGACCAGCCTAGGTTGTTTAGCCGCTAGCTTTTCCATCATGGTTTGCAATTGCTGACAATAGACATCAGCCGTAATAGTCTGGCCAGATTTGAGAAAACTGTAATGAACAATACCGGCACTAGTCCACCAAACGCTTACAAGTAACTTTTTTGGGGTTAATTTTCGCTTGGGGCAGGATTTGGCTGGCTGGCCAGGATCCAACCATTGCGCTGAGCGCTTCCGATTATCGTAAAGAACCCATTTTTCATCACAGGTAATGATTCGCTTTAAAATACCTTCATTATTGTGCCGGTTTAGTAATGTAACGCAGCAGTCGACGCGCGTTTGCCGGTTTGCTTCAGTAAATTCGTGAGGTACCCACCTTTCAAGCTTTTTAATCTTCCCAATTTGCTTCAAGTGAATTAAAACAGTTTTATCACTAACATCGCAGCCTGCAGCTAACTCGGACGTGGTTTGCGATGGATCCCCTTCCACAATAGCCTTCAACTCTTCATTATCAACTTGAGTCTCAGGCCGTCCACGGGGCTTGTTCTGCAGGTCGAAATTTCCAGAACGAAAACGTTGGAACCAAAAACGAACTGTGTTTTCTTTTGCAACACGACCGCCATACACATCATTCGCCCTTCGAGTTGTTTCCGCAGCACTAGTGCCACGGCGGAACTCGTACTCGTAAATAATGCGATATTTTAAGTTTTCCATTTTGTAAAATGAGTGACGCAAACAGAAAAAAACAGAAGAAAAAAACAAATGAATGACGATCATCGAAGCACAAATACATGAGTCTATAGCTGTACAAATTTCAATTTGGAATTCCTTACCAAAGAGGAGAAATTTGTGATTAAAGTGGCCAGTACGAAAAACGCCAATTTCATATGTAAGGACCTAATATTATAAAGCTGAAGAGTTTGTTTGTTTGTTTGAACGCGCTAATCTCAGGAACTACTGGTTCAAATTGAAAAATTCTTTTTGTGTTGAATAGACCATTTATCGAGGAAGGCTTTAGGCTATATAACATCACGATGCAACTATTAGGAGCGAAGAAATAATGGAAAATGTGAAAAAAACGGGGAAAATTATCCATCCTTGAGTGCTTCCATTGCGTGCGCTGCGAAAACGGTTCAAGATACCAAAAATATATGCATAAAAGGATTATTCCTCTTGAAATGATCTAAAAAAATATCTGCAACAGTATATGTCTATCTTTTAAGATTAACTCACTAGAACCGTTTTTATGGTAAACAAATTTGGTCGAAATTAATGCATTATTTGTTAAGAGTTGTATCAACGTAATAATATTAATCTTTATCCAAATAAATGTGTTGTTGATTAAGAGTATTTAATTGTGAACAAAATTTTCCCTGACATCACTTAATTTCAATGAACATCTTAGAAGATATTACAATAACTTATATAGCAAAACAACGTTTGCCGGATCAGCTAGTAGTATAATAAAATATTCATTAGAAAGAAAAAAAAAACATTTCGGAAGCCAATTTTTCTAGAACAAGTTTCAGAAGTTCTCTAACTCTTACTTTTGCCAAGTCGTTGAGCTTTGGAATGGTCTTCCGGCGAGCGTGTTCCCACCATCCTATGATAATAGATCTTATAAACGAAACGTGAAGAGATATATGTACAGGTCGGCACGATCACTGCGATTATCGATATTATCGATTGATTATTTTTACAGATTATAGTCGTAATCGCTTTTTGGACTGCACCATCCTTACTATCAGATGTGATATGCTCACTATGATAAGTCAAGATAAAAAAGCTGAGCCGTTAAAATTAATTTCTAGCGGCAAATAAAAATATGCCAAAGCAAGTTTGATGAATATCGTTATAAAAGGCAAGTTGCGGAGTCTGTTCAGAGATCGGGTCAATACACGGCCGGTAATCCTCCGTTATTAATCTCAAACTAATACGTCCAGGCTCCACCTTACTGCGAACTTCGGGCTTCGGTACGTGGTTCATGGAGTTCTGAAAATTTCTTATTTAATGTCGTAAAAGTTCATCATGCTTAATAACTTGTACTACTACCGTATAAAAAACACTTTCAAGATATTATATTATTATTTCCGGGGAATTAAAAAACATGAATATAGTATAAACAATAATAATAATAATAATAACAGACATAATCAAGTGGCCAAGATCATACACCAGCAACTTGCTCTTTCATATGGTCTTGTGGACAATGAGGTACCGTACTATCAGTATGTACCTCAGCTAATTCTTGAAAATGGTCGTGCAATGCTATACTGGGATCGATCTGTTATCACTGATAGGACTATTTTTGCCAATAGACCTGACATTGTGGTAGTACATCGGTCGGCGCGCCGGGCAGTACTCGTTGATATCACCATACCACATGATGAAAATCTCGTAAAAGCTGAGAAAGAAAAACTATCAAAATATTTAAACCTCGCACACGAGATTACCAGCATGTAGGATGTAGATTCTACGATTATTGTCCCGATAGTCGTATCGACTAATGGGCTGATCGCAAAGAGCCTTCATTACCACCTTAAGAGGCTCTCGCTTGGTTGCTGGATCAAGGGCCGGATACGGAAGGCAATATTACTCGATACGGCGCGCATTGTTAGGAGGTTCCTCACTCTGAGCTCCTAACTACCGGTGGCTTGGGCCTTAGGGCTCGCCCCTGTAGGTCTACATGTTTTTATATTTTAAAATGTAATAATATTGTGATTATTATGAATAAAGTATAATAATAATATATCATAATGTTATACCCCTGTCTGGGTGAGCAGAGATAGATTTATGGCTGTATCTATTTTGCGATTACATGTCGTACCATAATTGCTCAGCCAACCAGTTGATCGCTGTTCTCAGAGCACTAGTACACATGATATTTCTATTAGATGCCATACGGGCTTTTCACGATGTTTTCCAACACCGGTGAGACTGTGGCAGCTAAATCCTTCCTTAATCTGGAAAAAGGCGGAGGTACGCGCCAGGATACGAATTGTGTGCGCAGGATAGCGCGGTAGAGACCGAAGTTATTAAAAGTTTTATGTAGCCGCCGGAGACCGTCGCTGGTCTGGATTTCCACGTAGAGAATAAGGGGACAAACAGTTCGTTCAGGCACAGTGACAATGAAATATTCAAAAGGCACTTTCCTGGAAACTGGATGATGAGGACAGGCTACTGCAGCTCCGCACCGTTCACCGTATACAATTAATTAGATGTTCCGCCGTATTGTCCAAAGCAACTGACTATTCCGTAGTGTGACCGAGTTCGCCGCCGATGATAAGTGTAGTGATACCGCCGTGCGTACACATATATCACCGTTAAGGACCGAGCGTGGAATGTGTGTAGGGAGACGGAAGGGAATCTCAAGTACCTTATTTATACCCATGCCCTGTGCCCAAACACGAATATTCGAATTTCCCTGCATGGATACCGGTACAGATACTGGGCAAGCACAACAATGAGACAGAAAGATATTTATAAAATTCGCTTAAAATTAAAATATTCTATGGTTCAGTTAGTACTAAGTTGTACCGCACTTAGAACTGCCGTCAACTTATTTCGTAAAATAGGAGTTCTTATGAATAAAATGAATTACTAATGGGCAGGGATGGATATCGGGGCCTGCAAAAGGCCAGACGTCGCCGGGTGCTGAGGAAGATGTCTCAGCTTTGCCTTTGGCACTCTGCAGGCGGGAGAAGGAACACCCCGGGGGTTTTAGTCGGTGCAAGTACGACACACCGAGAAGCGGCCCACATTGCCCCCTGAAGGTCCGTTAAAAAAACGGGATGGACAAAATGTAATCAGATTAATGATTAACAATTGCAACATTTAGTAATAATTTTAATTTAATTATTCTGTAATCATGATTATCCTTCTAAGTATTAGAGTCATAAATGTGTATGTTTATTGAGGATTCCTTAATGTCCAAAATATAGATGGGCAAAATGTAATAATATTAATGATAAAAATGTAATCATAATCGTTTTTCATTAATCTGATTATATTTTGCCCATCTATGCTACGGGGTAAAGACATTGTTAAAACAGTAAAGTTTATCCACCGTTAATTAGTAGGAGTTTTAATATCGGGGAAATTGGTAGAGTGAGTGAGTTCACAATGGAACTTTATATACTAATATATTTCAGCTCGCCCCGAAAGGAATATACTTTGTTAATATATTCTTTTTATGCAGTTTAGACGAGACCCTACAGAAGCATAAATATAATTATCTCGTTATACTTGGGCATTTCATAAATCATTGGGAGTCAAAGCTGCTCGCGTCCGTAGGCTTTACCCTAGTTTCCCTACACGTGACTCCTGGGTGGTGCTAAACGAGCAGCAGCGAGGTGGAAGGGCGTCGGTGCCCGTCTGGATCGCGACCACAGTACACGGGTGTAAAGCCCGTCATAGTGACCAGTTTCGGCTTGTCGCGTTTCGGGATCAGCTTGTGTATATCCAGTAGCTCATATACCTAGAGACCTTCAGTCGGTGTGTATGTGGGCCGACATGACGATGTAGACTATCAACGGATTTTCATCCTTTGATAGTCGCTTTCGTTTTTGGACTACACTGTACTTACCATCAGGAACTCTGTAGTCACTATGTCGAGCCAGTGTAAAAAAAAAATATATTGTCTAATATTTGGTCCAATGTATACTCCGAATCTCTGGATTTAGTAATTAATAGATTTTAAGTCAATGTATTTTCATTAAATACCCAAATATAAAATAGAAATGCTTTTTGTGCTTGTATGAAGTGCATGCCACTGTAATATAATTCATACATTCAGTTTCGTGCTCACACTAAATGGGTATATAAAAACAGATCTTCTGCATCGCTTCATAAGGAAGCAAGTTGCTCTGTACAGTACTGAATATAATACTGAAATGCAGAGTCGTATTTAGGGTTTTTTTATTAAATACTTCCAAAGTTGGATTTAAGGGGGGGGGGTCATGCCGGGCCCCCCTCCCGGGTGTTAAATGCCAGGACCAGCAGAAGAGTACATCACCCAGCGTGTCCACTGAATACTATATCTAAAAAAGTGGACCGGACCAACTTCTCTATAAGAAATAGGCTGAAAATTTGTATACGCTTTTGTTTTGACTTTATAAAAGCTATCTCATAAGTCTCATAAGATATTATTACCAGTTCTTACTTTAGTTATGAAACGGTAGTTTGTCTTGAATATATCTCTTCATATGCAATATATGACATGTATATATTTACATAGTAGTAGAGGGGGGGGGGGGGGTAAGGGAGTGACAGACAGTATTTTTTGCCTTACCTCGAAAAATTTAAAGATTAGAAGCTGAATGCTTCACCCACATAGCCCATGACAATTATCACATTTGTATTGTTATATAATAATATTGTTGCTTAAAGTTATTGAGTAAAGTTTATTCAAAAGATTTATAAGATATTGTAGAAGATTATACCTTATTCGATAGTTAATAAACTGTAGAAGTTTTTTAAAAACACCACAGCCAAGACAATCCGTGATAAAAAGAAACTAGCACCTTTGTTAAACAATATTTAAAAAAATCACAGTGTTATAGTTTTTTGTCTATAATTGGAATATTTAAGTACTAAGGCTTAGGTATAGGTTTGAGGACGGGCGATTGCCCGATCTGGGTCGTAACCGCAGTACACAAATGTAAAGACCGTCATAATGACTTGTTTCAGAATCAGTTTGTGTATATTCAGTTGTTCATATACCTAGAGACCTTCAGTCGTAGTAAATGTCTGGTGGCATGACTACAGCAACTACCAATGGATTCTCGTTCCTTGGTAGTCGTTGTCATTTTTGGCTACACTAAACTTTCAATCATTTGCGCTGTAACCACTTTGTGGATTAAAGGTATAAAAAAGTTTTTTTATAGTTTCAAAAGTTTTTTAATACATTATAATATTTACCTTTAGACTAGATTGAATTGTAGATTAACTAAATTTCTTATGAGTTTCAAACCTTCGGTTTGCACTCCTAACGCTAGTTGTAGTATTAGCTGATTAATCAAATACGTCCAGAAATCGATTTCCGCCCGCTAGATATATCTAATATCTACTTCTGAGGGGTGTGTGGTAACACAACCTTTATGACCCCGCTGCCGTATACGGAATCCTTATCTGTAAAGACCTCTTCGAATTATAAGTTTCAATAAAAAGTTGTCTCCGTAAGTAACTCATTGCGTTGCACAAAGCGTCATGCTTCACTGATGCTCTCGCAGAGCGCTTTCTGAGAAATTGTTTCTTTAAACTTCGATTATTGCTTGAAGAAAAGTGTTTTGACCGTGCGTAGATATTGAAGCGTAGAGAGTTTTTCATACAGTTACTGTTAAATTTTATGACTTAATGCAAAATGTCTTTGCTATGACAATCTCTACATATGTAATGTGGTCACGACCCAGGTCGGGCAATCGCCCTACCTCAAACCTATACCTAAGCCTCACCTATATATTTTTTGATAATCTGGGTACAAACCCTGCGCGGGACCATGAGCAGAATCCCTCAAGTCTACTGCCCGCACCTATATTGAATATAATTCAACTTCAAGACATTTCGTAAACAAAAGGCAAAATGTGTAGAGACACAAGTCCCATGATAAATGTATTAATCGATCATTTTTACCTCTTCATATATCCTGGGTGTCTGGAACAACCTGGTGCGGGAAGCTAGTGTAAGTGGCACGCAGATTGAGATCAAGACATATTCCAAAACATCTCATGAAACTAAATGATTTTCGACTTTGTGTAAGTGGTGTCACAGATGATATCCACCGTTTGTTGATAGGATGTGTCCGATTTGGGTCTGTGAGAGAGGCGTTTTTGAGCGCCTTTGCTCTGAACATACTCGACATTGGGATATTTAACAAAGTCTTAACAGAACTATTATTGGATGAGGCGTCGGCTCTGTTCAAATCAATGGCACCATGTAATCATATGTTAGGTATTTTTATATAAAGTTACAATTGGGCAATTGGGTTGACATACGAACTCACGTAAAGGTTTTATAAATACATAGAATAAAAAGAAAATATTTAATGAGGTTCTTTAGGCGGTAATTAGTAATATGCTCATACATTATTCAACAGCTCAAAATTTAACTGTTTCTAAAGACAATATAATTGGTACTACAGAGCTGAAGAAAAATCCACATAATGATAAATATTCAGTAGGCTCCTCCCGCGGACTCTATAATGTAGATCCTCGATTTATTGTGAACGTCACGTTTGAAAATTCAAAGTAAATATTGCGTCATTTTTATTTCAGAGCTATATAAATGAATATTATGCTCTGCAGTCAACCAGATTTATGATTTTAAATAATTTTTGCTTTAAAATATTTCTTCTTTAATAATTGAATCATTCAGAAAGCTTAGCAAATGCATGGGTGTCCTTCAATACATGTTACCTAAATGTCACAGCTTTACGGTGACTTTATATCACAGCTTTTATACAGCAGATGATAACCGGGCCATTTGAGGGATTGTGGGCCCTGTAATCAATTGCTCCACAGCCCCGCTGTGCACTGCATTTCTTAAGCTCTGTCTCGCAAGGAAGGCATTTGCAGCAATCACAGCTATATCTAATATTATCACAGCTAGAACTAAGAAATTCTCTAAATCTTAACTTTGTTGAGTTTTTAGATTGTGAAACGGCCTTCTGTCGAGTGGGTTTCCTTCGTTCTACGATATTGGGCTCTTTAAGCGAAGCACGAAGAGATATTTGTGTAAACAATAAGGTTTTGATTTTTATCGATTTTTTTCATTTTTCTCCGTTTCTTTCTGATTAAACCCCAATTATGACTTCAGATTCGTGTTCAGAGGTAAAAAATACGTCAGAAAATATGTGTCCGATACCCAGCACAAACCATTTTTTTTTTGTGGACCTATGTGATTTTCACGAAGTTATAAAGCACAACATCTCTAAAAATTGTCATGTAACCATATTTTCATTGAGGTAAGTGCCTAAAAAGATATCATATGCACAGATCCCGAGCAAAAAGGTGAGGTCTGCTGATAACTGACGTAAAGTGGGCGCTGGCTAATGGTCGGAAACGTAGTTTCTGAGTGTGGAAATGGATATTTATTTGTTCATTTCATTTTAAGTGGAGAAAGGAATCTTTTATAGTAAAATCGTTTGATGTGAAAACTGTATTCGAATTGTTGAGGATTATGACTTGATGAAACGAAAAAGCAGCTCTCAAAATTGGTGTAACTCAATAGATTTTTTTGCGAGAGAAGGAGCCCTGGATTTTAATTTTTTTTTAAGGTGGCGCAAAAATTACTTTCTGATGTAAAATTAGTACTTTTACCATTTTTCCTCAATAATATGGATTAATCAAATGAAAATAATATAATTTTTAGAGATGTAGTGATCTACAAATTTGTAGAAATGTTATAGCTATAATTTCTAGCATAGGAAGCGAAATATTCACAAAAAACAACCTTTGAGTTTATCTTATTTTAAATTATGCTTAATGTATTTGATTGAATTTTTGATGATTGATGATTTTCTTTGTTACATATACAATGGTACTGTTGGTAGTTCATAAATAAATAAAAAAAAGTGAATAATATAATGATTTTCAAACCTGGGGCTGCGGTGAACTAGCGGATAATGGATCGGTTTCCAATCGCGGCAACACGAATTGACGTAGCTTTGAATCCTGGCACGTACCTTCGATATATATATATATATATAAGCCATTTAAATATAAGGTTTATGTAGATGTACATAAATAGCGTGTAGAGATTATTTAAATGAGTTCACAAGTTGTCAGGAGGTGGCTCTAGCCGAAGCGGGGGCCGAAGGTTCGGTCGTACCGTATCTACCAATTACATAAACGGGGCTTATTGAGAAATCTTATTCAATTGAAATTTATTTGAATTATGTTAAACGTAGAATCTTTTTGTTTTGTTTACTACACTACCTTTTGTTAGCGATACCACTTGCTTTTTTTATTTAATTGCATAGAAAGAGAATAAAGGAAAAATAAATATACAAAGAAACCATACGCAAGCGCCACAAGTTATCTAAAAATAAACAGTTTGTCGATAGTTGACGCGTGACCATAGGTTCGAATCTCGGCTTGTACCTTTGGATTTTTCCAGATTACTTACGGTTTTAGACCCCACATGCTCTCTCATTTAGGAAACCATTGTGAGGAAGCCCACATGGCATCTAATAGGAATGTCATGTGTACTAGTGCTGTGAGAACGGCGATCAGCTGCGCCACTGGTCACGCTGGGCACGATATACAAGCGCAGAGTGGATACAGCCGCTAATGTATTCACCGCGTCTATGAGTTTCTTCACGATAGATTCAAAATGTACTAAGCATATTTTCACGCAGTTTTTACCAATAGACAAAGTGATTAAAGATTAAGGCTTGGAATGGAGAGTGGGAGACAGGGAACGGATGAATAAAGGGCTTTTAGGCGGTGCTAAGTTCACCGCGTCACCAGTTTTTTTATAATTGTAACAATCTTTAAAAAAGTGGACATGATTTCAATGTTGGTGCTCTCTCTTTCTCACTCTATGGTGTAGGGTAGTACAGATAATATTACAATCGGTTTATAACCTGACAAGTCGTAACTGGGCGTCATAAAATCGCAACAGATTAATATTTGTCCCGGGTCAACTCACTACATACGAAATTGTTTATGTGTCACATTGAACAACGAACAAGTTGAGCTCACTCACTTTTCGGAATAGAATTTTAAAATACTGTTTTGATAGTTCTATAACCTTTTCTCTACTCAGCCTCGAATCTTCAATTTTTTTGAGGCAGAGCAAAAATTTCTAACTGTCGTTTAAAACGTTTTGCCTTTGTTTGTTTATTACATGTATTAATCCAATGAAAAAAAAATGTTTAAAGCATAATTTTTGCCATCTAAATCTTTGTAGAAATGCAAACATCATTCAACGCATAGATGGTTAAATAATCAAGAAAACATTTCTTTTACCTTATATAACTTGACACGTGGTTATGATATCTTATGAGACTTTTGAGTTAACTTTTAAACGTCATAACCAAAATCATGTACTTTTATTATACGAGTATTGCGGCGGTATTGTATTAAGCCGTGGTGGCTGCCGGCAGAATAGAATAGCACCCCCCTCTTCTTGCTAAGGTGTCGTAAAAGGCGACTAAGGTATCACTTTAACCTCGCAATTCAACCAGGTGTTCAGAGAAGGAAAGCTCGACCAAACCTGCATCCTGCTCCCTCCCGATCGTACTGGTTCTCCATTCCATCGGGCCTGAGGGAGCTCGGACGAGAGAGTGCTTTTCTGGCTGCGCGTCCAGTTATGCACTTAAATATCTCCTGCGCAATTGACTGTTTCCGTAAACTGGACCTCGATTTTCTTAATCGGTGTTGAAACAGTCGCCGTGGCCGAATCCGGCCAGGACATCATCATTGCGGCGCGTGGAAACAGATCCGTTATCCACTAGACCATAATAGTTACAACTTATAATATTTTTAAATAAACGTGACATTTAACAAATAACCTGTGTAGGTACACAAAACGTGTTCATTGTACCTTGGTTGGTTTTGGGAGTCGAAGCTGCTCGCGTCCGTAGGCTTTACCCTAGTTACCCTACACGTGACTCCTGAGTGGTGCTAAACGAGCAGCAGCGAGGTGGTAGGGCGTCGGTGCCCGTCTGGATCGCGACCACAGTACATGGGTGTAAAGCCTGTCATAGTGACCAGTTTCGGCTTGTCGCGTTTCGGGATCAGCTTGTGTATATCCAGTAGCTCATATACCTAGAGCTTTCAGTCGTGTTATAAGTGGGCCGACATGACGATGTAGACTATCAATGGATTTTCATCCTTTTATAGTCGCTTTCGTTTTTGGACTACACTGTGCTTACCATCAGGTACTCTGGAGTCACTATGTCGAGCCAGTGTAAAAAAAAACCTTTATTTTAATGTATTTTGATTTACTATGCTTTAGAAATGGCTTTTGTTAATTGCGTTCCTTTGTTAACAACTAAAGTGTAAGATCTTTTAAACAATAGCGCAATAGCTAATATTTTACGGTGACCAATTGTTATGTGTAAACGATTGCTATCATGTTGCCGCCAACACACAAGCGTGCAGACCGTATTAGTTAGACCGAAGTCGTGAAAAGAAAAACTGATAGGCAGTACGTTACAGGCTAGCAACGTGTCCACACTGAACTTTATATGTATATATATATATGTATATATATGTGTATATATATATATATACATATATATAATTACTGCTAGACCTTTATACAGTGAAGGAGCTGTTGTAACTATATTGTACTAAAACTACACACAACATTAAAGTTAAGATTGATACACGACAGAAAACATGATATGACGATATCATTTTTGATTACATATTTAGTATATGTATTGATAGTTTGTGGGTGTGATGGCCTAGTGCATAATGGGCCGGTTTCCAAGTGCGGCAACGCAAATGGTCATAGGTCCGAATCCCGGCACGTATCTCTTGGTTTTTCCAGATCGCATACGGATTTAAGCACCCAATAGCGTGCATTCCATAGATGCATGAAAGTATTACATACCCTTACGAATATAAGTCTGGAATAAATTGCTTTAATTTAAACAAAAAAGAAACCCTTTATATTCATATCTATTCTATTTTCACGCCATCTATCTTCCCTATGAAAGTAATATAATATTTATAACAGGGATGTTACGGAGCTTCGACTCCGACTCCGATAAGTCGGAACTTCCGATCGTTATTACACCTTCGGTTCCGACTTGGATTCCGAAACTTTTTAATCGGAGGTATTCATCGGAGGTCACCACCACTGTTGCAGTTAATTCATTTGATTTTACTTTATATGTTGTTGAAACATAATATCAATTAATCAAACAATCAGTGCTACTTAACATGTAGAAGACATTTTTTAAAATTTAGATTAAAAAAATATGATTAAATTATTAAATTTAAAACTAAATGTACTTTTAAATTTATTACTAAAAGGTTTTTTTAATTTACATTAAATTAAGTAAAATAGAAATTAACACAAAAACAACCCTGTAGCAAATTTGATTTAATTTGTTCACTGGACAATGTTCACTGGAGGATAACGGTTTCTGATATATCCAACACTTTGTGAACAACAGCTTTTATTTGCCCAAGTTAGGTTGTGTTGTGTTGTGTTGGGTTGTGTTGACCCAATTTGATATACGACGGCGATGCGCTTGAGGGAGCGTGCCGCCCAACTTATCCAGGCGAGAGCGCTGTGTGACCCCGGGGGTTTTAGTCGGTGCAAGTCCGACAACCAAAAAGCTCCCTGAGGTCCGTCAACAATATACCCCGGGCTATCAAAAAAAAAACCTGATATACGCTTGGAAACAGTCTCGATTCTCAACATCTGTCTACACACGAGGGAGATGTAGAGGGAAATGGATTATGCTGTTGTCAATTCAAAAGTTCTGGCTTATACTTTCGAAGACATGTATCAATCCTGCACCATATTAAAATGGGATCAAATTTAAGATATAATAAATAACATATCTTCACGCTATCACGCTATGTGAGCAGACATACAATAGTGGTTTTATCCACTTTGCGCTTAAATGTCGTGGACTACGCGACCAGTAGCTCAGGTAATCGCTTTCTCACAGTACTATGAAAGTGTTAATAAGAAACAGCAATTTTTATTGTCTGTGTATTTGTAAATTTATAATAATAATAAAACATTTATTTGGCACACAACACAACAAACAACACAGCAAAATAGGTTATTAAAGACAGAAAACAAAAACAGTAAACATCCTATGTTGTGATGATGCGCCAAAGGGAAGTCAGCTCAGCAAATGCTAAGTGACCAGCCGAGCCACCCAGCGCTGATTTTCAGCTGACACCCATTTATTGAATCGACTCGCAGAAAACAGCAAGGAAGGGATCAACAAAAGAAGGGAAGGGGGGGAAGGGATTTATCACTTTCTAATTAAAAAGGTTCACTGAATAATGTTTTTATTTGTCCCTTAATAAAACTATTTTATTCTGCCGTCACTTGTGACTGACGTTGCCTCCGACTCCGATTCCGACTCCGAATACGACTCCGATAAATCAAATTTAAAAACTCCGACTCCGACTTCGGTTCCGATAAAACTGCCTCCGTTACATCCCTAATACCCTATGCACGTCACTGTAAGCACCACATGCTAACCGGTAATCATGCCGGCCTGCACAAATATCTCTTCACACTTAATTTAAAGGATCCAATATCATAGGATGGTTGAAACACGCTCAAGGTCAGGTTATTCCACAGTCCTACGGCTCGACTGCAGTAAGAGAACTTCTTAGTCCTAATCGAGATGTGAGTTCCTGTATAGCTGTGATTTGGCAAACCTGCGTGTGTGGTTCTATTGTGACGGGAAGAAGGAGGAACAAGGTTAAATAACTCAACAGAAAACTTGTCAAAACAATCAATGCGCCATTGGACCGAGGCAAAGCTTACTCACTTCTGGATTGTAATACCTCTATTTTAGAATAATTATGTTTTTTTATTATTATTTATAGACGAACGCTTAACCTCAATCACACCTGGTGGAAGGTGAAGATGAGTTCGATGATGAAACGCGATCGCCTAGCAAATGCCTATTCACTCTTCTTTTAAAGACTCCCAGGTCGTAAGATCGCGGAAATATGGCCGCTGGAAGCATATTCCACTCCTTAGCCGTTCGCATGGTGAATGTAGAAGCGAATCTTTTCGTGCGGATATAAGGAACATCCACCACATACGGATGGTATCCGACACGATGTCTAGTGGTTTTGTGTTGGAATGGGGCTGGTGGAATCAAAGAATGTAGTTCCTGAGAACACTCTCCACCATGCAACCGGTAAAAGACCGAGAGGCAGGCAACTCTACGTCGATGCTCTACATTTTAATTTTTGTCAAAGAGTCGTCGCCAATAAGTCTCCGAGCTCTACGATCACTCGAGTCCAAAGCCGCCAACTGATATTTAGCGGATCCGTCCCAAAGATGACAACAGTACTCGACACCCGACCGCACCTGTGCCTGATACAGGTTAAGAAGTTGCCAAGGTGAGAAAAATCGTAATGTAATGTAATTAATGTTTCTTACATTATAAACTTAAAGTGGTTAAAATAAAAAAAAGTGAATATTTCTACTTAGCTAATTGATGAAATAGCGTGAGGACGTTGTAAAGGTCGCGAAAACGTTCCCTGGCAAACGACTTTGAGTAATTTAAATTATTTTGAATGTATAATAAATAAGGGATGTTTTGCCGAATTAAGTGTTAATATTGGAGGAGACAGCCCGTTGGGTTCATGAATAACGAATGGGAAAATATGTCTTAATGAATACCGAGGAAGATTACGGTCGGGAGCTCATAGACTTAAGGCGTACTTACATCGTGCGGAAGCCGAATTCGGGTTTTTAAACAGAGATGGGCAATATGTAATCCGATTAATGATGAACGATTACAAAATGTAGTCGTAATTTTAATTTTCTTGCTCTGTAATCAGGATTAAATCCATTTAAAACATTAAGAAATCATAAATGTGTATACAATCAGGGATTTTGTAGTTTTTAAAACATAAATGAGCAACATGCAGTCATATTAATGGTAAAAAACGTAAAATGTAATCATTTTCATTAATCTGATTACATTTTGCCCATTTATGTTTTCAAAGTGAATGTTTTTGTGGATTTGTACGAAGCTACGAAATGTGATAGTTTAGATCGTAAAGAAAAAAGGCAGGCATGATGTTGATAAGAGATTAAATTGGTCTTTGTCAGTCGAACCCGATAGCTTATAAAAGAGTTAAGATCTCATAGAGGCTGTTTACCATTTTGTCCGTCGGTCAGAAAACTCTATAGCTTTAAAACTAAATACCATAATAGGTATACATTCTCATGTTATATTTAGTAAGCCAATACATGTACTTTAGACATTAACCTCCTCCAGAACTCTTTTTATTTAGTCTGTATAGATACGTTTTGGTCGACTCAGCTCTTACTTCCACTCACTTTCACGTTGAATGTCTTTTTTGTCATCCTTTCACCATTAATTCTCTTCACGTGTCTGAACTATTTTTCTATACTATCTTTCAACCCAACCTATCTGCTTATCCGCAAAGAAAGGATCGCATTTCCACTGCATTCATTTTACTTCCATGCTTCTGACATACCCAGGCTTCACTCCCGTACAACAAAGTGGGCATCAAAAAAGTTTTTTTTGTTTTGTTTTTTACTACTTGTGCTTTTTACGTAAGTTTTTTAATAAATCTGAATCCCTGGAAAATATAGAATCATGACCGGTGGTCGTGGGTGTGTTGGTAAAAAAGCACAGATTTTGGCGTTTTACTGTTTATTTGCACTTTAAGGCACATCGAACTGAGACGCACACGCACGTACTCTAGCCTCGGGTCTCGGTAGTCAACTGCCTTAGCAAGAGCATCCTTTGCGCGCGCATCCCCTTTACCCCGTGCGTCCCGCAACACCCTAACGACCCTTAGGGCGTTTAACACAATTACGCATCGGGCGGCGTCTACTTGCTGTAGAATACATTTAGATTTTTTTAGTGAAAAGTACTTATTCCATTTTTTTATCGCATTTCGATTGCCGAATTCGGTCAAGTTTTGTAATGTAACCAAGACTTTATCGATACTTGTGTAGAATATAATCACTGAAATTGTTCTGTAACTTGTGGGAACTACGTCGATTAGTCTCCGGAAATACTATGCCTTCAGATATTAATTATTTATCTTGAACTATTTGCAAATAATTATGCTTTGGAATTTGATTAATTCTTGTATGAGTGTTACGTGATTGTAGGTTAAAACTTTGAGCTCTGTTCTACTCAAAGGTTCATTCTTGGCAGAGTGGTTCTGGTCTCATGGTGATGAAAATATTTTGAACGATAATACTGTGTTCACGATGTGTGCACATTTTATCTAAGCATCTAGAACTGCTCCAGTTGCGTAAAGATACTGCCTTGCTAAGCGTTTTCTACCGTCTGTATCACGGTGAGTGTTCTGAAGAGTTATTTAACCTTGTTCCACCCTCTTCCTTCCTTAATAGAACCACGCGCGCGGGTTTACGGAGTCACGGCTATACGGTAACCCACATCCAGTGTTACTCAGTCTATTCGAGATGATCCAAACCTCTCGATTCGGAAGCGTGATGTTGCTTTAAATGTGCACAGATCTTCATTATGCCGCATTTTACACAAAGATTTAAAGCTGCACCCGTACAAAATTCAGTTAGTGCAAGAACTGAAGCCTCAAGATGCTGGTCAGAGGCTTGCCTTTGTAAATCAGATGATTGAGCGCTTTCCAACGTTCACCAACATTTTGTTTTCCGATGAAGCCCATTTTCACCTGAATGGGCATGTAAACAAGCAAAATTGTCGTTACTGGAGTGCAACCAACCCAAAACAAAAACATCAGAAACCGCTACATTCACCCAAAGTCACCGTATGGGCAGCGATGTCGGCGCGAGGAATTATCGGCCCTTACTTTTTTGAAGATGGAAGGGGACGCACACTCACAGTGAATTCAGAGCGTTATGTGGAGATGTTAGACGAGTTTCTCGTACCCCAACTGCAAAACTTTCCTGGTTACAACTAAAGAACATGGTTCCAGCAGGATGGAGCAACTTCACACACGTCCAACAGATCTCTGCCTTCGAGTTCGAGAAATTTTTCCGAACAAATTAATCTCCAGGCGAGGTGACATAAATTGGCCTCCACGGAGTCCCGATTTAACGCCTATGGATTTTTTCTTGTGGGGTTATGTCAAATCAAAAGTTTACGCTAATAAACCGACTTCCCTGGCACAATTAAAAGAAAATATCCGTCATGAAATGGCAGCCATCACGGAGACTACCTGCCGAGCTGTCATAGCCAATTTTAGTGCCCGACTAAATGAATGCCGAGAGCACAACGGTTTACATTTGGACGATGTTATTTTTAAAAAATAAATTCCCAAACAGTGTACTTCAATATAAAATAAACATTTTTTCAATAAAGCTAAGACTTTTCTTTTAAAAAAAGATTTAAATGTGAACTTTCTTTTGAGACACCTTGTATTAAAGGTATATAATATTATATTAGTATAACCCTGAAACTTATCTGGTTACGCCATACAACAACTCTTATATTTAGGCTCTCCTTTGGCCTCGTACGGAATCGATGGACACCTATTCTGCTCATTGTATCAACCCTTGGCCTCGCAGAATATTAATACTTAATATCAATATCTTTTCTCCACTATATTTTTACTTAGCCTGCTGCCTTTTAAAAACTTCTTGTCACATTTCCGTATCCTTCTGTCACTTTTTATAGTTGCCAACTCAGAATATAATTATTACAAATTAATTAATTAATATTTGCTGTTGGGCTTCCCAATTATTGTAACAATTAATACCGAAAAAATAAATTCTTGAAGAAAAATGTAAAATATTCTAAGATGGTTTGTGTAAGAAAAGTATTGTTCGTATAACTTGATTCTAAGCCGGTAAGAAACAACATAAGTTTATCTCGAGGCTAGGGCTACCACTAAGTGCGCTCAGAGTCCAGTAAACGAATTACTTGGCCCATAATACTCCATTACCCTCCGCTCACTGTTTACGCGTAGCCTCTATCCCTGCGCTGATATTAGAGCTGTTAACAATATGGGATTTCGGATATAGATTCGGATATTCGAAACAAGGAATTCCGTTTTCGGATATTACACATTATCCGTGGCGTGCATCTTAACCCTTTATGGTGCAAGGTCGTTAAATTTATTTGATTGTTAAAAACTGGGTAGTAAATAGTCTATGATTTACGAAAATGATAATGAAATAAAATATTAAAAATTAAACATTTATAATTCTTAAACACTTTGCTAGTTGCAGAAATGCAACATTGCTTTAGTACTAAATAATTAAAATTAAGGAACAGATTATTAAAATACATCCTCTTACTCTTTACTTATACAAATTTCAACAGTCAAATATTAGTATTTCACCAGGAATAATTTTTTTGTAAGTGAATCAGAAGAGCTGGAAAGAAGCGTGTGTTCGTCGACACTACAATGAAACATCATTAGCTACAAGTCTCATCTTCTAGTAAGCTGAATTATCTCTAAATGGTAAAAATGCTTTGTTGGTGCCGTATAACACCAAGCAAAGTCAGTTTAGCGGCATTTCTTTTATTGTTGCATGTGTTTGTACGGTATGATGCAGAAATACAACACGGCTACATAAAGGCAACATAGAAAAAGCATTATTCAGTTGGACACCTAATAGAGAGAATCCGTTTCTGATAATTACCACATTTTTTAAATTCTTACTAGAAATAGTTACCACAACCCGCCTAATGGTAAGTGTGGTGCATTCTAAAAAACTACTACAACTGTCAACATTAAGGAAATACCTACTGGGAGTCGCAGTGATCATTCTGGCATAAATACCTCTTCACGCTTCGTTTAAAGTACTTAATTACTTAGAACGGTGGGTACACACTCGCCAGAAGATCATTCCACAGCGCAATGTCTCGGCTGCAGTAAGAGTTAGAGAGCTTCGTAGTCCTAGCCGGAATTTGAGTTACCACATACCTGTGACTCTATAAACCCGAGTGCGTGGTTCTTCTATGTAAAGGAAAGGGTCGAGAAAGGTTAAATAATTCCTCAGAATAGGTTTGTCGAATAAATATCGATATATCGATATTTTCAATTAAATATATCGATATTTTGGGGCGATATATTTTGTAATGATATATCGATAACAAATATCCAGTATCGAAAACAATATTTTTTAAATTCTTATGGCAGTGAAGTTGCTGAAATCTGAAACTGTAGAAGATAGGACCGAACGAAAAAAAAAGAACTATATTGTTTATGACTGTTGAGTATTATGTTTTATTACGTTGCATGCAATGACATCTGAATCTGTTGCATGTATATTATTTACCGCCATTTTTTTTTGTTATCTTAAATAGGTCTTAAAGTTAGATGATAGCCTTTTAGTTCTTGATATTTTTGTAATTTTGTCTAATAAAATGCAATACTTGTAAAATACTTACGTATTTATTAAGATTTGATCGATATATCGATATTTTCCTTTTAATATATCGACACCGATATTGATATTTTAATAAATATCGATATTTTTTTTCATTTCCGAGATCCTTACTTCAGAATGCTCGCCGTGTTACACGCGGCAGAAAACGCTTAGTGAGACTAACTCTTCACAACTAAAACGGTTCAACGTCAGTAGTATCTGGATCATTCTCAATGTGGAAAGCCCCCCGTTGCAACCTATCCAAGGCGTCAAGTATGCGCTGTGCAGAATGTCCCAGAGATGCGAACAGTATTCCATGCAGGGACTGACCTGGGCCTTATAGAATAGGTACAATGGATCCGGCGTGAAAATCCATCGCACTGTGTTCAGGATTCCAATTCTACGTGTTGTTGTGGAGATGACAGTCCGTATATTTATTTTAAGTGTATATTTTTATTAAATATCCAAGCATAACAAAATAATGCTTTTCATGCTTTTATGGGATGCGCGCTACTGCGTTTCATCAGATATCGGAATCATTTGGACTATAAATATTTTTAAAGGTCACATAGCGCAGTCTGTAGTGACCCTACTTATGATGCTAAAGTCCTGGATTCGAGTCCCGGTAGTGAGAAACTTTTCTGTGATGAGCAGATGAGTTTACCACGAGTCATGGCTGTGTATATGTATTTAAGTGTGTATATCTTAGTCTAGTACCCATAGTACAAGCGCAAGCTTAATTTGTGACTAGGTCAATGTGTGTAACTGTTAGTAAATTTTAGTATTTATTAAAAAAAGGGACCGGTAGTCGATCTCCGTATTCAATATTCTGGTGAGGTACTTCCTGGGATTCGAGCCTACGGCCATTGGCGTTGCCGCGCTTGGAAACCGGTCTTTTATCCACCAGGCCACCACAGGGCTATATTATTACCTTATAATGTCAGTTACGGGTTCGTATATTCATGACATCCCTACTATATATAGAATATTGTCTTTATTCAAATACATTAGTCGTTTAAATGGCAGAATGGTTTACCGGTTTGAAAACTGGAATCAACTGAGAAAACCCTATTGTACAATTTATTCACATATAGGTATTGAATTATTAATAATTTATTACGGATAAGTTATGTAACAAAAAACGGGATAATGGAAATTGTTGAACAGTCAAATACCGTCCGAAACATTTATTATGCGAAGTTCATTGTATCCCTGTCGGAGATTTAACAGTATTCGCATTTTACAGAAACCGTTAAAACGTATTGTTTGAAGTACTTATATTGTATTAAGTTGTAATATATGGCTGCTAGTGGATGGCCAGCCCATATGTTGAATTCGTAAGTTCAAATCCCGGCACGTACCAGGTTTACCAGTTTAACCACGGACTTAGGTACACACATACTCACTGGTTGGTATTTATAACTTTTTAGCCGTTTAATGACAGCTTTGCACTAACGAATTAATCTAGTTTAAGATTGTATAAAACGCTAATTAATTGAATTGGTTTGATTCCATCTTAATGATGATTTTAGTTTAAGAGTTGTTACAACTAGATTTTGATTTAGTGCAAGACAATAAATACAGATCAGCGTTAAATAGCATTTTATATAACTCTAAACTAGATTTAATTTGTTAGTGCAAGCCGCCCTAAGTGTTTTTAGCCGTGGGGTTTACTTTACAATATACTGAGGTG
Organism: Automeris io; assembly: GCA_036320925.1. NCBI lineage: Eukaryota > Metazoa > Arthropoda > Insecta > Lepidoptera > Saturniidae > Automeris > Automeris io. The sequence goes on along the minus strand of JAUDJH010000019.1, from coordinate 11,972,741 downwards.
TTGTAAGAGGCGACTAAGGTATATAGTATAGCCGCATTGTACGCCGGTTGCCAGCATCTTAAGCTGCTGGTTGCAACTTCTCTGCACATAATGTACACCCGCCAATCAGCATTGGAATTGTGTGCTGGGTTAAATATCCAAACGCCTTACTATAAATTCCACAATTATACTGAAAAAAAAGGCGTTTATGCCCAGCAGTGTGACGCAACTGGCTAAGAATATTTAATAATATCTTGAAGTATATTCATTTAATTTGTCATTCTCGGATTGTATTTTCTAGACCTGTATTTTGAGGAATTAAACCATCAGAGTGAGTGCGTTACGCAACATACGAATTTGCTCCGAGATTTTTAGGCTCGCATTCTCACTGATTATTATCGGACGCGGTATAACCGCTCTTATAATGCTTATAGCTGTTCGTAACTGAGATCGTTTGTCTTCTAGTGTATAAAGTTCTTAATAATAGCGTCTGCAAGTTATCTCCGAGTGTCAGAGTGGTGTAAACAGAGAGAAAGCTATTTAGTAATGTGTTTGTTGGAATATCAACACAGTCGCGACGCGGCGCCCGGTTCACGAATACACGCGTATGTTTATTTTTATACAGTCGCGTATAGAAATGTCTACACTTTTGCGTTTTAATGGGAGCTTAATTGTTTAGCCTACGGCAGACTTGTAAATGGACGCACATACAATATGTAATAAAAATCCTCTCCGACCTGCAAAAACGTTACTTGGTATCTATATTTACGTAAACCATTTTAGTTACAGAGTAAAAATACCCGAATAGAATAAAAAATAAATGAGGAAACTTATATTTAAAATTTGAAAGCGTGCGTAGCTTGTGAACAAAGGAAAAAAAGGAAAGCAAAGTATCATGCTGGTGTGTCCTAATGTCATAGAGGTTATAAGCCGCGTAGATCCCAAGCACTGTTGATAGGTTAAATTGTTTGATTAGTGCTTAAACTGATTTGTAAAACAATTCCTTCAAGGCGCTTTTTCAAATTTCACACCACTCACGTTCCACTACCTTTCATACTTCATTCTTTCATCCGTCCGCTGATAAGGTCTGTACGCGGGATAAGGTATTGACTTATGCCGTTGCACAAAATGCACCCTCGTAGGCGGGATAATTTATAATAAAGAAGATTGTGATTATTGAGACAACGAGAAAAGTACTTACCGAGCAGCGGTATTCCAGGCACTTTACAACCACTCACTATGAATGTTTGTTAACGCGAATGTGGAGTATGGTTTTTGAGAAGTTGTGTTGTTTGTTGCGAGTTTGAATGAATTATTAAAATGCGATTGTAATGTAGAAGGATGCGATGCGATGTTATAAAGTTTTAAAAGAATGCGATGCGGAGTTTGGTTTAAAATGCGAGAACGTAAGAAAGTAGGTGAATGAATGTTCGCCAGGTGGCGTTGGCGATTAGGTGCGTTCGCATTGTTATTATTTTAAGTTTCTGGGGTTGCGCCTTTTGGCGTGACTAGTCTGAGTGGTGTCCTTTATTTAAATAAATTACAAATATAGCCTTAAATCTAACTTAAGCCTATATTTTATAATTTAATTTAAACTAAAACATAACTACAGTCCTAACCTACGCAAAAATGAACTAACTTAAATCTTAATTTATAAAATAAAAACATCAACAGAGGAAGATTTATCTAACAATTAAAACTTAACCTAGTACAAAATATGAAGGGGGACTATGAGCGGGAAGCCGTTTCGAGGCGGATCTCCTGACGGCGGCGTTCTTCTCCGTCTGCTACGACAGACGGGTCACTGGTCGAAGGTAGCTCGCGCGTCCTTCTTGGTGGATTCAAGGCGCTATACGGCTTAACCTAGTGTATATAAAAGTAAATATCAGAATTGATATCCGTACACAAGCTCGTTTATTTTACAAGTGCCCGTGAACTGCGCGCAATTCATACTTTACAAATACCTTATAACTATGGCTACATCTAACTGAAAGGTAACACATATAAGTTGCAACTTCTTTTATTTTTCTATTTTCAAAGACCAATGTGTAAATTATAATTTGAAGCTACGTAAGTTTTATTTACTTTTAAGCTACATATTAAAAAAAAAAACTAAAAAGGCGCTTTTATAAAAATTAACTAAAACTCAAAATAATATTTAAATGTGATAATTTTACTGCCTGGAACCGCCGTGAGTTTGGAGGGTTCCGTGGAATTTAAAAGTGGACTGTAATTTTTCTAGGTCTTGGCTCATGCGATATAACTGTTGCCACCCACCTGTAAGGCTGTTCGGCAGTCCTGACGATATGTGATATCACTTCCACAACACAGTATTTGTATGAAACCAAAATATAAATGATTAAGGTGCACCGTCGACGCATACTTATTGATAGCAAGACGAACGGTTTAACAGTGGTTAGGCAAAACTACCCTCCCCTCGGACTGGGTGGCAATCAAACGTAACAAGAGCCAGACTAAGCAAAGACTTATTATCCGTGGCGTTACCACTGCCTATATTTTAACGACCCCAATTTTATCGAGGATGATTATCAGAAGCGATGTAGCACTTCGTTTTCACGAAAGTTGTATTGGAGATTTTGTTTATAATAATAATAATATATCATCACAGTATATATTTTTCAGGATAGAAGCTTTTCAGATATAGAATTGGCTGTAACCACTTTGCGCTTATACGTCGTGCCTAACGTGACCAATAGCGCTGCTGATCGCCGTTCTCAAGGCACTTACACATAACATTTCTGTTAGATGTCATGCGGGCTTCTCACGATGATTTCTTTCGCCATTGGGCACGTGGTCATTCCATCCGTATGTAATCTGGAAAAACCCAAAGTTGCGTGCCGGTAGTCGAACCCACGCCCGTTATCGTCATGGGGTACAGAACCCGGTCCTTTATTCACAAATCAACCATAGCCACTTTTATTTATTTACTACCTGACCCGGCGAACTTCGTTCCGCCATGAATGCCGTTACTTACAATGAATAATAAATACAAATCAATGCACATAAAAATTATTCTAGAGCTACTATATATACCGCCGAATAGAAAAAAATGTGGAAATACACATAACGCTTAACTGTAACTCCTGGAAACACAATATAAATATACATTATATACGTCAAGAAGATTTAATTACAATGATAATAACAACTGACAGATGAGTCACCACAAACTACATTGAGTTTCTTCATACCACATATCTTTGACCTTAGCATTATCTTATTTAAAACAATATATTATTAAGATAACCGCAGATAAAATTAAATATGTTTAATTTAAAAAAAAAACAATGTAACTTTTGGGCACGATTGTACTCAGACTATACTCCGCAAGCAGGCTCAGTCTCAGTATATGCACAGTGCACACATATTACGCGAATTGCCTGGATATATCGTCACGGAAATACAATCTGATATTATTTCCCGCAAATATATTGGAGTGTGCCATGCCGCTATGGCGTGTCCGGGGATACAGTTCTTCTTTCTATAATTATAAATAATATCGTCACGCAATTAACCCTTTCGAGGCGAGCAGAGATACATGAATAACATTCCATGTTGGTTTCCTCACGAGGTTTCCTTCACCGATAAACGAGTGGTCCCTAAGGCCGAAGTTATTCTGGAAAAATTCCAAGGTGCTTGTGGGATTCAAGCCTACGACTACCAAATATTAGGTCCTTACATATGAAATTGGCGTTTTGTATGGGAGGAACAAAAAGTCGAATATTTTTTAATATAATATATTTAATTAATCAAAGTATGAACCATTATTTTCTATGCACTTTTGCCATCTCATAGGTAGTTCATTGATCCCTTTACTAAAAAAACCAGTCGGACGGGAATCAATAAAATCTTTGAAGGCGATTTGGACTGCCCCATCGGAGTTGAATTTTTTCCCTTGCAAGAAGTTATCCAAATTTCGAAAAAAATGGTAATCTGTTGGAGCAAGGTCCGGGGAGTACGGAGGATGTCTTAGACTTTCCAATTGAAGCTCTTCTAATTTAGTAGCCGTCTGTTGCGCAGTGTGTGGTCTAGCGTTGTCGTGAAGCAGCAGTGGCGTGGAGCGATTGACCAGCCTAGGTTGTTTAGCCGCTAGCTTTTCCATCATGGTTTGCAATTGCTGACAATAGACATCAGCCGTAATAGTCTGGCCAGATTTGAGAAAACTGTAATGAACAATACCGGCACTAGTCCACCAAACGCTTACAAGTAACTTTTTTGGGGTTCATTTTCGCTTGGGGCAGGATTTGGCTGGCTGGCCAGGATCCAACCATTGCGCTGAGCGCTTCCGATTATCGTAAAGAATCCATTTTTCATCACAGGTAATGATTCGGCTTAAAATACCTTCATTATTGTGCCGGTTTAGTAATGTAACGCAACAGTCGACGCGCGTTTGCCGGCTTGCTTCAGTCAATTCGTGAGGTACCCACCTTTCAAGCTTTTTAATCTTCCCAATTTGCTTCAAGTGAATTAAAACAGTTTTATCACTAACATCGCAGCCTGCAGCTAACTCGGACGTGGTTTGTGATGGATCCGCTTCCACAATAGCCTTCAACTCTTCATTATCAACTTGAGTCTCAGGCCGTCCACGGGGTTTGTTCTGCAGGTCGAAATTTCCAGAACGAAAACGTTGGAACCAAAAACGAACTGTGTTTTCTTTTGCAACACGACCGCCATACACATCATTCACCCTTCGAGTTGTTTCCGCAGCACTAGTGCCACGGCGGAACTCGTATTCGTAAATAATGCGATATTTTAAGTTTTCCATTTTGTAAAATGAGTGACGCAAACAGAAAAAAAAACAGAAGAAAAAAACAAATGAATGACGATCATCGAATTTGAATTTGGAATTCCTTACCAAAGAGGAGAAATTTGTGATTAAAGTGGCCAGTACGAAAAACGCCAATTTCATATGTAAGGACCTAATATATAGTACATAAAATAATCACTGTATATTGCAAGCGAAATATTTCTAATAATACAAGAAAAATATATTTTTGTATTCGATTCAGCCTACCACGGTATGAATACCGCGTGATGATGTATACATAGAGCAGTAATAAAACTATTTACCAAAAATCACGTCTGATTTCCCCGTAAAATCATCGTGAGACATGTGGATTCATACTTATTTACTGGTGTTGGACCGAAGTCTTCGGCTTCGTCACTCTTGGCTAATAAACTACATTCGGTAATCTTTCAAATGGGCTGAAAATTTAGGGCCTTGACCTGAGGTTTGTATCAAGCGTCAGATTAAGGCTGGTGACCTATTTGTGATTATTAAATTACTTTTCATTTGTATCCGATTATAGGGCGCTATCCCGCCAATGCCGATTAATCGGCTACTGTCACAATCTTTGTCTAAAGCAGAATATTTTTGAGGTGATGGGGCGATTTCCTGTACTGGTTCATGATTCATGACCATAGTACATAAGTGTAAAGATCGTCATAGTTTCCATTCCGACGCAGGCTTGAGTTTCTTTCGACGTTTTTTCCTCAAGGTAGTTGTTTCCGAAACGCGAGTAGACCACTGTTAGTTTCTTTTTTCTGACTGGCCGCCCTAATCGAGGTTCGTATCCACAGCGGTGCCCTTGTGTTTCCACCCAACCCATAAATCGCTATCTAAACTTCCGAAGTGTTGGGCCTCTTCGCTCGGTATAGTTGTGAAGGTCTTTCCAGGTCATTAATATCAGTCCTGCCGTAAAAAAAGGTCATAGTGACTCGCTACGACTTTTTGCGTTTCGGGATCAGTTCGTGTATAAACAATTGTATATTGGTATATGATAAAGTGACTTTCTGTCATGCTATGGGCTGGCATAGCGATGACGACTGTCAAAGGATTTACATCCCTTGACTGTTTCTTCATTCTTGGACTACACTGTACTTACCATTAGGTGCAATCTAGTCACTACTTCGAGCCAATATACAAAAAACAAATCCTAATAAATTCAGTTCAAGGTTGACTAAGCATGAATATTGTAATAATTTTTTAAACTTTTAAATTAAAAGTTCATATTGATAATACAGTACTATATAAAACGTCTAAAGTTTTTTAAAATCACCTCGTGACTTTTCAAAAGGAGGCTCTAGCCGAAACCTCGGCCGACGCGAATCTTCGGTCCAACACTAATATTTACATAAATGTATATTCAGCAGATAAATTGTGTACGTTGACAGTTCAATATTTCATAAATCACTTGTGAATCCGTGCGGTAGGAGGGTAGTTGTGTTTTTCCAACTCCATCTCTTATTCATCCTCCATCAAATCAACTGTAATAGCCTCTCTTATCACTTTCTATGAGAGATCTTTTTGTTTTATATTTGTTTTTAACCCCTGTTTTAATAAGAGGGGTGTAATACGCTTAACGCGTGTCTGTGGCTTTGTATATTTGTCTTTGTGTTTGTCTATGGCATTGATCTTATAAACAGGTAAACTGATTTTGATGTGGTTGTCTTTTGTTTGAAAGGCCATTTGATCAAGAGGTTTTTAGCAATGATTGAAGGGAATCTACTAAGTTAAATAATAATATATCGTCTCGCTATATTCCTTTCGCAGTGAATGAGAGATATGTTAGTGGTTGTATCCATTTCGCGTTTATATGTCGCGCCCAACGTGACCAGTAGCGCAGCGGATCGCCGTTCTCGCAGCATTAGTACAGAAAACGTTTTTATTTGATGTTATGCGGATTTCCTCACGATATTTTCCATAACCGGTGTGTAAATGGCGCCAAATTTCGTACTTAATCTGGAAAAACCCAGACGTACGAGCCGGGAATCGAACCTCAGACCATTCACGTCGCCGCGTATGGTCACCGGTCCCTTATCCACTAGGCCATCACAGCCTAACATCTAGCTTGTTTCTAGTAAAAGGAATATAAAGAATTTCTTCTTATCTAATCGGTATAAAAATGTAATATCCTGTAACTCTGATATGAAGCTGTACTATCATTTGGATACGTAGCACATCATTTGGAAGCCTTGGACTCAAGGGATCGTCGAGCTTGCCGACTTACTGCTGATGAGGCTCTTACGTCGCGTAAATGACTCAGTTTAGAGCACTGACGTAGAATGGCCTGCTTTTCGGTTGTCTATAGACATATATATACTCTGGAGAGTGTAGCTGAGTTAATAATTTAGTTCCCCCCTCGCCCTTTACCATAAATTGACAAGCCGCCGCGCGAGTTTGCATCCATCTGTAGTTGACGTTCCAGCTGCTCGCACAAGCAGTTTAGCCTCCACTTTTTTGCTTCGAACTGTAGTGGAGTGGTATTCCCTTCCTGCGTCTGGTTTTCCAACATCTTATGAGGTTGGAATCTTCAAGCATCGAGTGATTCGGTGTTTGCTGGGTGAGCGCGCTCCATCATTGGCCTCATCACCATTTTCTAACTGGTGAGATTGAGGTCAAGCGTCCATCAGTAGTAAAGAAAACTTAATGAATTTAGAGCAAAAATATCGTGGTTGAGCTCATTGGAATAGTCTCATTTAATAAATTGCAGATATGTCGATACCAATCTATTAGATGGTATCTTTTACAGAGTAGTCAGTGGAGATATGTCGTTGGCTCGCATGATGGTAGGTAGCGACCAGTAGCGTTCATTCCATAAATGCATGAAAGCATTGCATGTCCTTACGATAAATAAGTATGGAATAAATTCCTTTAATTTAAACAAAAAAGGAACCCTTTATATTCATATATACGAATATTCTATTTTCTGCCATCTATCTTCCCTATGAAAGTAATATAATATTTATTATCAATATATAATTTTCAAATTCATTATGTGAATCTGCCTTCTCTGTCCAAATACCCTAGGCACGTCACTGGTAGCGACATAGTCGGGCATGACGGTCTCTCCTACTGCGAGGATGTGATAAAGAAGAAAGAGGCGGCAGAAAGTAATCGAGAGGCACTTTCTACATGACAATACCATTCGCCGCCCAGCTAAGACTGGACGAAGGAGGAAAGCCTTGGTCAGATACCCTCTTCCCTAACTGATTGACGCTGGGCGACGCACTGGCACTCCGTTCCAATACAAAATATGAGCGAGGGGTGGCTTTTTTACCACTCCTGGCTAAGTACAAAAACTAGACCTGCAAAAGGCCCCCGAGGTTGGTCACCGAGTTCTGAACAAGTTGGCATGGCGTGGCCTTAGCCCCAGCAGATAAGTAAGAAGAACACCTCGGTAGTTTTAATAGGTAGGAGTCCGCCTCACCAGGGTGTATGTCCTGCGGGTGACCTCGAAACTTTATGAGAATTTCCACTGGGTTACCAAAAAAAGGGAAGGCTTGTAATTTTTTATTTAATCCTGAATGGACTTGGGAGAGGCCTGTCTTGCAGTGGACGGATATATGTTGATGAGGGGCGATATCTTTATATGTAAATTGATATAATAAAGACGTAATGTTTGTTTGTTTGGGTGGATTTTAAGAGTTTTCGGCAGACGCTTGACTTCAATCACACCTGGTGGCAGATGAAAATGAGATGACAGCGATTACCCAAAAAATACCTAATATTAATCTAAAAAATGTGGGAAAATAGACGTAGGGAGAACATTTCTCTGATTCACTGTTCACATTATCAATTAAAGAATTTATTTCAAATATTAATCATTTATTTATAAAGTAAATACTGAACAGTTATTTTTATAGAAAAAATGAATAAATAAAACAAATTTCGGCTTCCGAATAAAATTTTATTGGACAAACACCATTTCATGTGAAATTTCGTTACAATTTACATCAACATCACTAATAAAATACATTTATTATTACTTCTAACTACGAATAGTACAGTTAATTAAATATTTCGTTTTATACTTATATGATTAGAATATCTTATTATTATTCAATAAATGGTAAATCTAGAAGAATACTGCAATGTATTTGTGCCAATTGTACCATAATTAAAATTTCATTGTATTTCATTTCATTTCTTTTTATTTCATTAAACAAATACGAATTGAAAGAATAATGAGTAATTATTATAACTACTGTTTTATTTATTTAAAGATACAGTAAAATATAATAAATTTAAATAACTTTAAAATAATGGTCATCTTATGTGAAAATTAAGTAATATTCTCCTTGATTATACACAATTCATTATATTCCTTTTCAAATAGGTTTTTAATGCAGAAAAATTATGAATATCTTCAAAAATAAAAGTATTGTACAGTGGAAAGTTTTGATTTAATGGCATATCTACAAAAAACTTTTAAATAATGACTTTTACAGCCTAGAAATATTTTAAAGCACAATAAATTATATCGACTAGTAGAATCGTACCTATAAACATATATGTACGTAAAATTTTCTTTACATATACTATATTAGAATTTGCATATTTTAGTTCCAGTAATCTAGGCCTCGTCCCTCACCGCACTGCTGTCTGAAATGCAAAAATCTTAAATTAACAATGTAAAGTGTAATTTGACCTTTTCCTTATTCTAACAGTATTCGAATCAACAATATGATATTTTTTAAAATAAACTAACACAATAAACACTTTTACGGGACTTATGTGCGAAGTAACTTACTTTTAATTATAACACAGGTCATGGTCAGGAGCAGACTTATATGAGGTGACGTGAGAAAGTATTTCTAATGAGTACAAAACATTAAACTAACACGTGTCTCGATTCTTGATTTTCTAAGTATTATTCGGTCACTGATGTTACTTGTCTCTGTGTTAGATTCTTCAATATTTCTACGTCTACTAAGCTAGTCGTGATTATAAAATTAAAAAAAATGTTTGCTACAAATCAGTTAATACCTTGAATACATTACGCGTCCAATAAAATGTTTTGAAAAGCAATCTCATTTGTATAATTTTAAATTTAGTGAACTTTCTAGAAGGGAAATCATACGATACAATGGTATTTATTTAAATTCCATTTAAATTTCATCCAAAAAATTTTATGCTTCCACTTGTATCTGAATAATACGTCGCTTAATTGGTCATCTAAAATAATGGCTTGTGCCAATATGATCCAACATATGATGCATCAATCAAAAATTGAAGATGTCACAACCATTGACTTAATTGGCATTGTTTTTCGGCAATAATATTGGGGTAGGGTACTAAAAGCTGATAATGATTATAGACCGGTTTAGCTAAGAAGGGCAGAATTATGAGATTTTCCTTACGCACCTTTCGGAAGCACGGTAATGAGTTTTCTGATGACTCGCTTGTAATGATATTTACACAAGTCAGAATATCTATTTGCGTCTCATTATATTTCGTGTTTGCACGTTTGAAATAAAGGAATCGTGTTTATTATGCAACACTGGTTCTCATATATGATGATGGAGTAAAATTCAATGAGTTGGACAGGTTATTGAAGGTGAGTGGACAGAGAAAATATATTTTAGTTTTAGACATATGTAGTAAAAATGTATTTAAACTATTAGAAAACTTTCTCAGAGATCTAAACAGATCAATGAGTAAATATTCGTTTACTATCTCATTTAATATAGTAACGAAATTCAATATATGTGAATGTTTGTATCGTTTATTACATAAATACTAAAGAACTATAAATAGAAATTTAATCTTTACAATTTTATTTCACCCTTATATAATAATTCAGCCTCCTGAGAGAAATAGGGTATCGATCGTCCATAGAGAATATTTTTTGTTTTATTTATGGACATTAATAAACACTGACCCAGCTTTTAAATAGGCTTGCAGATGTTCATGGATGCTAGAAAACGAACTACATGCCTTTAAATACATTTACATGCGATAGAGAACTCTAGCTAATTTGTGTTCATAGAAGTTTGTTGTAAAAGAAAAGTTTACCAAAAATAGGATTATACGTATTCAGGATTCCAGACCCCCAACACCTCTCAATGTTAAGTTGTAACTAGGTTAATTACTACCTTGGGCTGATTGATTTGATATATCATTGATTGGCTATGTAGGGGTTCTACACTCTTCGCACCCTATTGTCCATATCATATGTCTATTTTACAACTTCATGTGACATCGCTTTAGCTGTGTTGTGTTCAATTCAATTTCAGGGCTTTCGTATAATTCTAAACGTTATGGAATTAAAGTTTTAATATCAGGTCTTTTAAAAAAAGCACCAAGAGACATTCGCAGAACTCTGTATTAGTAATTACATCGTTTTTCCATAATCACAGTTTATTTTTAGATTATACAAATAGGAGCAAATCATTTAGTCAAGCAGAAATAAAAAATATTTGAATACATCCCTGGATTTGAAGTAACTGACTCGTGTTTAGCGATCAGCAGACTACGTTAGGTCAGGTGTGAAATATTTGCATAAACTAAACCAGTGATCCCGACATACTCTTAGAAATATTAATTCTATCAAATATTTCTCTCAATAAAGATTATATACTATGAATTTATTATTCTTAAAGAACCATAATCGCAAAGGGTATTTACTATTTAGGATTGGTTGGGTTTTAAATTAACAATTTTACACAAAGGCCAATGATGAGTGCATATAAATTTAAATAATATGAAAATAAAAATATGAATGTCCATATGAAAAGTAAATATAGATTTACAAAATGTGCCAATTACTAAGTATAACAATTATATAGTAGATATCGAAATCTCTAGAAGTTTAATAATTGTTCAGGATGTTATAGTGGTATGAAATAGAAATTAATGATTTAAACAAATTAATTGAAAGAATGTTACACCTTAAGAACGAAAAAAACACACAATACACTTTTATATTATCTACTTAATCTAATAAAGCAATCTAATTTAATAGTTGTTATGTGTTAATGAAGAACGAAGGGTTTCTCACGTCAAACACAGAAGAGAAAAGATAGAAGAATGGCAGCTAGTCTTAAAGCTATATCTACAAGTTTTAGAAGTGACGAATAACGAGATACAAATACTACTGTGATAGAGTGCAATAAAGATGTAAGTTTGTGCAACAGTTAGTGCAACGAAGATATCTACGTTTCCAGAAGAGCTATTTTTTCCTTCCTACAATTACCATGGTCGTTAGCTAGCGCGTCCTCGGGCCCCAGTGAGCGTTTTCCCCACATTCCTCTTAAATTCGTCCAGCCAGGTTCTCTCTTCCAGTAATAAGCGCCTGTAGATTCATTACATCTATATTTATTTCGCTAAATAGATTTAATTTTATCTTTTTAAATATACCAGTAGATAAATTAGATCATTACTGCTCAGTGAATTATTTACTGCTAATATTATGTAAGGATAACTTCGTGCAATTATAATTTTCGGTCACTATTATATTGTGGGTGAAAAATCACAAAGTCACGAGGACATTGTTTGTAATTACACTGAATACAGTTTATACCAGTTTATCCATTTATTAAAAAGATATTTACAAAATAATATATACATAAGTATAACGCCAAATATAATAAATTGAACCAAAAATGAAATAAAGCTGCGGCGCGATCACTATTTTAATTTAGAAGCGTCCAAGTGTAATTTTTTTTTCACTTTTCGCAAGCTTTTTATCACGGTGTTATAAAGATTTAATATTATTAAATTGTAATAATCTTTAATTTTACTCAACAAATTGACTTTTCTAGAGCTTCACTATTTTAGTAATCTCTTTCGCATGCGTGGTGGGGCCATAGTGCCATCTCACGTGATATGTAATATATCTGTTAAATGTTTGTAACTGTGGTAGCACGTGATTTATATTTTCCCTGTTACTTTCACTGCTACGTGTAATGTGTTGTCTACATAATGTCTAAAAAAATATATTATAATTTTTTTCACCGTTGAGAATATCGTCTCTGTTTTGTCAATATAAAAAATATGTTTATTAACTTTTACGTAATCAAGGTCATGTCGAGTTGGAATATTCTTTCAAAAGAAGCAAATTCACTGAGCGCCGTTTAAATTAAAAATCCAGGCGTGTGTTATTTAATTTTGTCATTTGCCGACGATTCAGGGAATTTCGTGTCCTCCACAATTTGTTACGGTATTGTCATCGAGAGGTTTATTACTTTTCTCTCATGAATCAAACAAGATGATTTTCAAATTTATTCCAGTATTTGTTATTTGTAAAATTCTTAAGTTGTTTGAACTATTCGGGATTGATCACATCTAAAGCTTAACCTCCATTTTAAATTTAAGCTCCCGGGTGGCACTAAGCGTTTACTCATTTAGCACCACCACAATAACCCCACCACATTCTGATAGTTCAGAATGTGGTACAATTGTATTGGCTGGTTGGATCCCCATTATAATATATTTGTACAGTGTCTCGCTTTGATTTTTGAACGTTTTGAGATTAACTCCAGCACTTTTAACTATATTTGTACATAGAGGCTTTCCTTCGAGATACAAGTAAGCTGACATGACGACAATAGCTGTTAATGTATTCTCATGTCTTAATGATCATCACAGTTCTTGAAGACTGTGCTTGATTGAAGCTTAAGTTATTTTATCAAGTGAGTGCATATTATTGGTTGGTTTTGTTAGTTTTATCTTATTGTTTATGCCCCTTAGTTTGAATTTATTTTGTGGATTTTTTGCTGATTTATGTTTTTTTTTGTATTGTCTATTATTTATATAATGCTGCATGTTTTCCTTAAAATGCAAAAAATTGAATACCGGTAAATAAAATGTATAATTTTTCATAGTGCTTTATTGGGAATTTCATTTTAAATACTACCAGAGTCTTGTACTGTTTCTTTTTGAAAGATTCTTCTTACCGAAACTGTGGTAAATTCATTTTCCTTTTCTGTTGACGATCTAAAAGTTCTTATAAATGCAGTACTGAAGTAAAAATCTTATTTTACTGAATTAAAACGTAGCATTAATTTATATGATACATTAAAATTGCTATTATAAATAAAAACGACAAAGAGAAATAAGTCAGTTAATCGATGTTTGATCAATTAAATTCTCATCAATCAATGCTCAGTACGAATGAGATTCGGTAATTGTCTTCTGCCGGAATCTTCCAGTTTTACCCCTCTCTACCCGCGGCACGAATTTATTTTAGGGGAATACGATTTGTTATTAAACTTTTATGACAAATTCATCAATTTAGGCAGAAGTTGAATTGACGAGAAAGTTATTTGCACGAATGATACTTAATCTCGATTTAAATTGATTCGTGTGTAATATAAATGCTTTTGTATTGACAGCAAAAATAATTGTTTTTACTTGAATACGATATATATAATATTATACGATTTAGGATCTTAAGTAGTGAATTTTAAAGGTTAACTGATTTAGTCTAAAGACGTATGGTTTATCGATTTCATAGACGAGGGACATATTTCAAGAAACAATCATTTGTACCTTCTTGCAATTATTATAATTAAAATGTAAATAACTATATTCTCTAGCAAATTGTAAATAAAAATTGAAGAAAAAATGAGACTTGATGTGTTAAAAGTCCAAACTTTGCGCACGATTCATTGGTAAGTACATAAAATTCCTTTTATTTAATATTTGGTAAACAGGTATTGGTTCGCTCTCCCGTTTGTACTGTATCTTGAATTAGGACAGGCTAAATACCTAGTTAGTAATTGATTGATTGTTGTTCCTAAATGAATTGCCTATAATTTACTTTGTTTTAAAGGACATATCACTATATTTACATATTTGGAATTGGAATTGAATGCTGAACATCCTCCTGAAATATCTCCCTTGTCTATTAAGTCATCCTGCATAAATCTTGATACTGAAAAGGTTTGCAGCTCACCAATCTGTCATAAGTGTAGTGGGAGAACGGTGTATGCTTACCGCTGTTATAATTCGTTTGTTTGACTGGTCGCTTGCCCCAAGCCCCGTGCAATGCTGACCACGCTTTCTTCTCCGGTGCCTCCAATCGCTCTTCGCTGTCCATCTGTTTTCGTTATAACACATGAATTAAACTGTACTCACAGGTTATGCCTTATATTAATATTAGCAATTGGACGTACACAATCTGATTCGGAATTGCGAGAACCCGAAGCCAATCAGTTTGATGGTTTTTGCACTAGTGTACTGTGGTCACAACTCACTTGACTCTGTTTTTGACCCAAGGCGATCCGCCCCAAATATCAGTGCGTTAACACCATCTCTTATAGTTAAGAGTACATCCTGCAATATGGTCATCGTGCTTTTGATTTCAAAGAAAAAAGAGAAAATTCTGCACATAGCGGTGGCCAATCTACTCACATATATGCGTATATGTAAACGCGTCACTATGACAATCTTAAATATTCATAAACAGGTAAAATAGATAGTCCTGAAGGTATTAATCAACTAAATTATAAGGTACAGTGAGGAAATCTCTCCCTCTGTTTGAAGCACAGTGCAATAAATCAGGCCTTTTGTGCGTAACACAGCCGTTTGAGGTGAGATTCGAGATGAATAATTTTAGTACTTAATGTATGAAGGGTTGTACTTTAAGTTATTACTGTAACTACCGAGTATAGAAATAATGAATGGTCAGTAACGCACAATGAAAATCAAATAGGAAGCCTTAAGATTCGATGTCAATTATGTATTCGAAAGTTGGTATATTATGTTTTAGAGGTAGAGAAAAAAAATTCTCAAGCTCGTGACTGTTACAAAATCGACCAATCGCAAATTCGATTCGCATATCGAAAATTATGATTTTATTTTGCAAGTGACAAGTGACTAATGATATATAATACAATATAGGTAGTCCAAAAATGTCAACGGCCGCCAAGGGAGGAAAATTCATAGCCGCCATCGCTATGCCATCCCACATATACCACGGCAGAAGGTCTCTAGGCATATGAGCATCTGGATACATAAACTGATCCAGAAACGTGACAGGCCGAAGCGAGTCATTATGGCGGTCTTTAGACCTGTGTACTCTGGTCACGATTCAGTTCAAGCAATCGCACTATCAACTCAGAAATTTATAATATGTTTGTAGTCGCACAATGAATTACTTATTAAAGGAACTGTTTTCGAAAATGTGGTCAAAATAGGGCAGAGCAGATATTAATATTAAATTAACTTTAAAAAACAGTTTTTTTTTCAGTTAAAGCAGTGTAATCTTATTAATTATCTTTGTGATAGTTTGTCAGTATTGTTTTATCCAATTCAATTAAAAGCAAATAGTGAAATGAAACGAAATGTATTTATTTCGCCATAACTAACCAAAAAAAATTAATTCAAATACTGTTACAAAAACTGTATACAGAAACAAAAGAAAATATAAAAACATACAAACATGGCGAAAATGGGCCCTTCATCAGCTTAAAGCCACAGAGGGAGTCTGCAGCGCTGGTTTTCGTGAAGGGCCCGGGATAATCACAGCATTTTTAATAATTTTCTGTCTCCAAAACCTCATAAGTTTCCTTAAAATCAAAAACACATGGCGGCCCTTATACTTTAACAGTAATATATTACTGTATGTTTCCCTGTATCAAAATAAACAGCATGGTCATAAAAGTCAATACAGGAATAGCAGATCTGGTCACAGGATCGACAGGCTGAAAAAAATTGGGCAACCCTCGCTTCGACCATGGCTTCAAATTCGTTTATTCGCCAGCGCTCCCAACCATAGGAAAAGCACCATTTGGGCACGCGCTACTTACATTTAAGCTACGGAGTTATAAAATATAATATATCGTTACGCTATATCTCTTACGGGGTGAGCAGAGATATACTAGTAGCTGTATCCACTTTGCGCTTATATGTCGTGCCCAATGTGACCAGTAGCGTAACTGATCGCCGTTCTCGCAGCACTAGTACACAAGACATTTCTGTTAGATACCACGCGGGTTTCTTCACGATGTTTTCTTTCATCGGTGAGCATGTGGTCTGAACATAATCTGGAAAAACCTAGAAGTACGTGCCGGGATCCAAACCAACGACCATCCACGTTGCTGCAAATAAACAAAAACATTGTAATCATACCTGATGAGGAGGAATTAGTTGTTCAACGGCTGCATCAAGTTCCTCATAGTCGGGCTCAGTGCTTGACCGCTTACCCCAGGATCCGTGGAAGGCTGTCCATTTTTCCTAAAAACGAACAAAATATTTGTGGATCATTAACCCCCATCCGCCCTGACGACATCCCTTCACGGCTGAAATACAGCGGTCGGAAGGGTTAAATTAAATTGCATAGTTTTCGTTGGAAGTATTTCTAAAAGCGAATTGTTTGGTTGCTTTACACCATGTTTATATTTTAACCGATATGGTGATTCGATATTTTGTGTTCTTAATAGAATTTGACCAAAGGCAACCAGCTTCGGCCTCGATCAGCTTTGGCTAAAGAAACCACATTTGGTCAAATTTTTTTTATCCTGAGACGGTTCTGATGGTAAGTCTAAATCAACTCTAAAAGAAATCTATCGATAGTCGCATCGTTCATGACGGCGTGCCTACTAGCACAATACTTTGCTTTCATCTTTTCCTTTGATCACAAGCTATGCATGCTCCCTGAGTTACCATGCTCAGTTTTGCTCTTTAACTTGAAAGAATAATGGGGGTAGAATCTAATATCAATAGCGAGTAATGTCTTCACGGATCGGATAGGGTTTTTATTACATTTTGGGCTCAGTTGCATAGTAACTAAGTATTTAAAAGAAAGGAATGCATGTCTATTTCTGTTAAAACAGGGAAAAATATTTAAGGGCACTCACAGGAGCGCGTTTTCCCCAAGCTGAGCTCATGTCTTGCCAAGCGCGTTTTCCCCACGCGGAGTTCAAGTCTTGCCAGGCACGTTTGCCCCAGGCCGAGCTCATGTCGTTCCAGCCTCGTTTGCCCCACGCGGAGTTCAAGTCTTGCCAGGCGCGCTTGCCCCAAGCGGAGTTAAGGTCTTGCCACGCTCGCTTCCCCCATGCTGAACTCATATCGTTCCAGGCTCGCTTATCGGCGGCTTCGTCTTCATCACGTTTCCCCCATGCAGAACTCATGTCATTCCAGCCTCGTTTCCCCCAGGCCGAGTTCAAGTCTTGCCAGGCGCGTTTGCCCCATGCCGAGTTCAGGTCTTGCCAGGCGCGTTTGCCCCATGCCGAGTTCAAGTCTTGCCAGGCGCGTTTGCCCCATGCTGAGCTCATGTCGTTCCAGCCCCGTTTTGCCCAACCGCCGCGCAAACTGGTCCAGGCTCTTTTGTCTTCATCTGATAAGTCTACGTCATGTTCATTCTGCAAAAAATATTATTTTGTTTGGGAATCTGTATTAATACCTGGTTATTAATACAGATTGGTTGGTTTTGGGAGTCGAAGCTGCTCGCGTCCGTAGGCATTACCCTAGTTTCCCTACGCGTGACTCCTGGGTGGTGCTAAACGAGCAGCAGCGAGGTGGTAGGGCGTTGGTGCCCGTCTGGATCGCGACCACAGTACATGGGTGTAAAGCCCGTCATAGTGACCAGTTTCGGCTTGTCGCGTTTCGGGATCAGCTTGTGTATATCCAGTAGCTCATATACCTAGAGACATTCAGTCGTGGTATATGTGGGCTGACATGACCATGTAGACTATCAATGCATTTTTATCCTTTGATAGTCGCTTTCGTTTTTGGACTACACTGTACTTACCATCAGGTACTCTGTAGTCACTATGTCGAGCCAATGTAAAAAAAAAAATTAAAGTTGTGGCATCGTTTTCGGATAGTCATTATATAATAATGAGAAAGATAGTGTTATCGAAAGTTTGCAAAAAAGCATGCTTCGATGGTCTGTCACGTTGAGAGGCTGAATTATGAATGGGTGACGAAAATGATATTCAATATAATGTGAGTGGAAGTGCGAGCCGAGGCCGACCGAGACTTAGCTACGCAGACCAAATAAACGTGGTTCTGATGAAGGGTAATGTCAAAAGTATGGGTAAATGGCGAGTGTGTATGAAGGAATTACATTTTCTCTGCTTATCCCAAAACGGATTTAGCCTGACACTATATAGATAGTACGACCGGTGGTCGTGGGTGTGGTTGTAGAAAGAGACGGATTTTGGCGTTTTACTGTTTATTTGCACTTTACGGCACACCCAACTGCGACGCACACGCACGTACTCTGGTCGTAGTCGACTACTGAGACACAAGGCCAGAGTACGTGCGTGTACGTTGCAGTTCGGTGTGCCTTAAAGTGCAAATAAACAGATAAAACGTCAAAATCCGTATCTTTCTACAACCACACCCACGACCACCGGTCATAATAGTTATTATAAATTTCCATTTCATTTATATCCGTGTTAGTAAAAATTTATGAGTACAAATTTTTCTTGTATTTACTTTTCGAAGTACATTTTAAATTATACTGACATTTAATTTTCTAAATAGTTTCAGTTTGTAATACAATCTCAAATTAAATGAAGTTATAGGTCAGCGCCACCCTAGATGCTTTGAAAAACAGTAACTTAATATAATTTACTCTTAAAATTATGAAGTAATTTGAGAAGTGTATTTGAAACACTGATTATGTATAATGACACCTGGAAAAATTCTCAAAAGTGGGACTCTGAATTTAATTTTAAAGATTTCTCAAACAATGTATGAAGTAATGTATAAATGCATGAAAGGTAGCCATTTATTCTCTACCAGTTGCCAAAAACAGAATATCACAAATCTAAGTATCTTGTGTATATAAATACAATTTTAATCAACATGAACAACAAAGTTCTTTGATTAGTTTTCTAGTAACTACACAAAAAAGAGTGCTTATAAGTTACGAAGCTATTTTCCTAGGTTTATTTATTCATTGCTATCGGTACCTCGGTTACAGAACTTGGCTGAGGATCGGCGAGAAAAGAATGTAAGCCGCAAAGTTGTTAACGTTTTGCTAGTTAAACAACTTGTTTTATTATTCTATTAAGATGAAAACCATCTTAGAATGTTAATTATGTTGCGTTTTATTCAGATATTTGGGTTTTCAAAGTCAGCGTGTGTTTTTAAAATTTGTAATTATATAATTTTTATTTAGGATTTGTATAATTGTATTTGTGGTTGATGAAGAATTTGGATGAAAATTGAACCCTAGATTTCTATTCATAGGTTTATAGAAAATTACATTACACGGCAATGATTTACAAACGCATAGATTTGCTTGAGATGCTCTTTCGATTGGATTGGATTTGAAACAAATTGCCAATAATGATTGATTACAAAAATGCCGCCCTAGCTACACTGTTTTTTAGACAGCTGTTTATCTGTGGAATGTCGAGCTGCGAAAGATCATTACGAACAATATCTCCAACTGATTGAATAAGACTTTGGTGAACATATGAGTACTATATAGTAGCATAATGAGTACGATTGGGTATTGTTTCTACATGTGGATATTACGAATGACTGTTGTGATCGAACTACGAGAATTCTCTTTGATTCGATTTTGATGACTGGGCTTTTGAAGTCCGAACTTGGAGAACGTTCTTCGACTAGATTTCTGGAGCCTTTGGCGATCGGGCATCGGAATCATTCAAAAAGAACCTAACGGTGATCTACTGACGTTTTGAAATCGACTACCTTGATAAGGAACGCTGAAAGAAACTCAAGGCTACATTGAAGAGGAACCGCGTCTCGGAGCGTTAAAGCACCGGTTAGCGACAGTTGTTTTTATGATATGGAGAAGTCATTTATAAAAGCTTAATGATTATTATTTATGTATATTGTATAAGTCTATCCTGAGGATAAAATGCCCGGAATAACTGACTTACGTGAACTCAGACTAAACCTTTCGACCCCTGATGTATGGGACGTCGAAAATCTTGATATAGGTTTGAACAAATTATTGTTTGACAGTTTCATACATTAAATATTCAACGATCGTAACACATTTGCGAATGATTTCCATTAATTTGCATACGGGTTATGACAGATTAAGGGGTGGATTTTATCTATAGCCATCTTGGACAGATACCTACGTTATCATAATTGTAAAGCTTTAATAGGTCCGTGTATAGATAATCTTGATCTAGGGTTAAAATTCGGTAGTTCAGTTAATAAAGTATAATTTTTACACACGGACCAAGTAACAGTGAGATAGTAGGGTGTTTACTTCTGAATAGATTGCGAACTGAATAGATAGAAGCATAAGTGGAATACCCATTTAGTGACTCGGTTTCGTCAGTTGGGTTACGGGATCATGTTATTTTACTGTAAATAATAAATCGTCGACTAGAAATTATTTTGTTCGAAGTCTTTCCTCACTTCATTTCAGTTTTTTTATAGTAAATTATGATAAAAGTAGCTCTGGTGGCATAGTGGATAAGGGACCAGTATCCGTGCGCTGCAACGCGAGTGGTCTCAGATTCGATGTAAACACCACTTGCTCCCGGTGAGGGAAAATATTGTGAGGAAGCTCGCATGGCGTCTAATAGAAATGGAATATGTAAAAATACCTTAAGAACAGAGGTCAGCTGAGCTACTGGATACGTTGGGCAAGAAATACAAGCGAAATGAGGATATATCCACTAGTATAGCTCATCCCGTAAATATTATAGCGTTTTTTTTACACTGGCTTGACATAGTGACTACAGAGTACCTGATGGTAAGTACAGTGTAGTCCGAAAACGATAGCGACTATCAAAGGATGCAAATCCATTAATAGTCTACATCGTCACGTCGGCCCGCATATACCACGACTGAAGGTCTCTAGGTATATGAGCTACTGGATATACACTAGCTGATCCCGAAACGTGACAAGCCGAAACTGGTCACTATGACGGGCTTTACACTTATGTACTGTGGTCGCGATCCAGACGGGCACCGACGCCCTACCACCTCGCTGCTGCTCGTTTAGCACCACCCAGGAGTCACGTGTAGGGAAACTAGGGTAAAGCCTACGGACGGGAGCAGCTTCGACTCCCTAAAACCGTGACGATATAGTAATTATTAACGATACTAGTGTGCCAAGTTGATCATTATTAAAATACACAAGTGTGTTTTATGATATTTTCCATTACACTTACGAGATAAAACACAATATTGTATTATGTTATTGACATTGAATTACTTAAACAATTAATGAGAGTAAAACTCTTATAGTTTGATGGCAGCAGGCTGACACTCGCGTTCTGTGCCTCAATTTGTATTATTATCCTTAAAAGTTATAATTTATGTAAAAAACTTTTCTTCACTACATTTAAATTTGCCGCGCTTCACCGCTCGTTACACTATGGTCGATATGGACGCTGCTCGTTGGTGTCAAAGTGACAGTCGTCACTAATGTCAATGTGAAAGAAATAAACTATATAAATAACGAACTCTCAATGAAGCAATGATTTGTTTACTTCAATACAACACATTATAAAGGAGGAAATAATAGTTTTAATTGTTGTATGGTAGTGAGAATTTCTTTGTTTTAAGATTTTGCTTAAATGTGTGTTAATTTTGAACTATAGCTTTGTAATTGTATTAAATAGAACTATCACTTGTATATAGTGAATACCATCTGTTGTTGTTTTCATAACCTATAAAATTATATCTTTTTTTTTAATATTAAATTTTACGGCTCTGGGTACAAGCCCTTTTGAGCCTGTCGTAAATTGCTGTGAGATATCATATTAGGTCCTTACATATGAAATTGGCGTTTTTCGTACTGGCCACTTTAATCACAAATTTCTCCTCTTTGGTAAGGAATTCCAAATTCAAATTTGTACTCTGTTTGCGTCACTCATTTTACAAAATGGAAAACTTAAAATATCGCATTATTTACGAGTACGAGTTCCGCCGTGGCACTAGTGCTGCGGAAACAACTCGAAGGGTGAATGATGTGTATGGCGGTCGTGTTGCAAAAGAAAACACAGTTCGTTTTTGGTTCCAACGTTTTCGCTCTGGAAATTTCGACCTGCAGAACAAGCCCCGTGGACGGCCTGAGACTCAAGTTGATAATGAAGAGTTGAAGGCTATTGTGGAAGCGGATCCATCGCAAACCACGTCCGAGTTAGCTGCAGGCTGCGATGTTAGTGATAAAACTGTTTTAATTCACTTGAAGCAAATTGGGAAGATTAAAAAGCTTGAAAGGTGGGTACCTCACGAATTGACTGAAGCAAACGCGCGTCGACTGCTGCGTTACATTACTAAACCGGCACAATAATGAAGGTATTTTAAACCAAATCATTACCTGTGATGAAAAATGGGTTCTTTACGATAATCGGAAGCGCTCAGCGCAATGGTTGGATCCTGGCCAGCCAGCCAAATCCTGCCCCAAGCGAAAATTAACCCCAAAAAAGTTACTTGTAAGCGTTTGGTGGACTAGTGCCGGTATTGTTCATTACAGTTTTCTCAAATCTGGCCAGACTATTACGGCTGATGTCTATTGTCAGCAATTGCAAACCATGATGGAAAAGCTAGCGGCTAAACAACCTAGGCTGGTCAATCGCTCCACGCCACTGCTGCTTCACGACAACGCTAGACCACACACTGCGCAACAGACGGCTACTAAATTAGAAGAGCTTCAATTGGAAAGTCTAAGACATCCTCCGTACTCCCCGGACCTTGCTCCAACAGATTACCATTTTTTTCGAAATTTGGATAACTTCTTGCAAGGGAAAAAATTCAACTCCGATGGGGCAGTCCAAACCGCCTTCAAAGATTTTATTGATTCCCGTCTGACTGGTTTTTTTAGTAAAGGGATCAATGAACTACCTATGAGATGGCAAAAGTGCATAGAAAATAATGGTTCATACTTTGATTAATTAAATATATTATATTAAAAAATATTCGACTTTTTGTTCCTCCCATACAAAACGCCAATTTCATATGTAAGGACCTAATATTTATGCATACTTCAATTTCATCATCATACATACATAAGTGTATGATAATAATTGTTTGTTTTCTTTTTTTAAATAAATAAATATTTATAATAAAATTAGTGTTAGCAAAATTACATCATTCTCTTCTGGACTATTTGAAGTTTGAATTATTGATAAAAACCACAGGCGAGGGTTTATGCATTACCTATTTACGTAAAAAGACGTGTTACGGCGTGATGATAAAGTATTTATAGGCTGCTTGTAAAAACCGCTAGCAGTGGCACCACGCGTTGCAGTACGCGGGTTAAAAAGTGGTTTTCTAAGTTTTCCTACAGAAGCTTGGTTACTTTGAAGTCGTTTGGCGCCGTTTTGTGTTTAGATGAATTGTACCGATACCCTTTATAGCATTTCTTTGAATTTTTACACTTCTACAAGAAAGACGCGGAAGTCGTATTGCTTAATGTTAAATAGAATAAAACTCTTTCATATGTACAAAAAGTTTACATTGAATTTTGTATTATATTGAGTATTGTTCATAATATACTGGCGAATGAATTGGTTTTTTTTCTAGTTGAAGTGAAACTTCTTTAGAATCGTATTTTAAAATAAAAAACGATTACTAAAGAGAAATAAGCACAAAAAATGATAGGTAAAGTCGGCGAGAGAATGATATTTTTTGCTTACTCATACTTTTTAAGTCACTTGCTTTAGCGGCTGTCGCTGTTCATCTATTACATTGCACTTACCCTCAGGTGTGGGGTAGTTGCCACTATAATACGGCATTGATAATTAACGTACATGGAGACTTAGATAAAGTAAATTTCGATAAACGATATCCAGTCTCAGATCTGGGGGAGTGGGGAGGTTGTGAGCTAGGTCCACACTTTCGGCTCGAAATTCCAGGGGCGGCAGATCAGCACAACGCCCAGCAAATCCAATGATTAATATATTTAAAGCGGGCCAACTTCTCCGTAGAAAAGCCTGATTTGTACTAGCCTTTGTTTTGACGTTTTTAAAGTTAACTCAAAAGTCTTAAGCTATAATTACTACGTCTTAACTTATGCAAAGGTAATTTTTCGAGAATATATCGTTTCTTTTGCGGTAACTAATATTTTCATTTTTACAAAGTTGTAGAAGGAAGGCAGAGGCTATCTATGGTCGATAAGCAGTTGTTTTTGCCTCGTCTGACGATACTGCTAGTAAAAATTGCAAAAAAGTATGGAATTCAGATAAGTTTTAATAAAATCATATTAAGTTATGTTAAATTCATATATTCTGCACTTTTCTACAAGCGCTGTTATTCATCGAATGTTACATTTTCTCGGGTCTCGGTTCATGTACAGTTATCCATATTTTGAAATATCCAATCCAATGAAACTTTAAATTGTCATTTACCTGTATTTGTGAGAAGGAAATTAAATAGACTGAATCGGAAAGCGGTGTACAGGGAAGGAAACTAACAACTGGTTAGCTAAGGCTTTGTTTAGTTTTCTGTTCCATTGTTTTCAATACAATATGCAGCAAATGTACCTCGTTTATTTTACGAAGTCCCTCATGACAGACAAAAAATAGGTTGGTTTTGTTTATGAAACAATTATTTAATGTTTCATTTCAATTCTCGTCTGCTTTAATATTGTTTTAGTACCTCAATCAATAAATATTGCTTTAAAGTATGCATACTAAATATGGGAATTTACGTTAATAGTTGTTATAAGAGACTTTATAAAGCGAACGAGCAGTAGCGTTCATTCCATAGATGCATGAGAGCATTGCATGCCCTGACGATAAATAAGTCTGAAATAAATTGCTTAAAGTTAAACAAAAATGAACCATTTATATTCATATCTATTCTATATTCACGTCAAATATTTTTCCTATGAAAGCAATATAATATTTACTATCATAATGTAATATTCAAATTAATTACGCGATATCTGCCTATCCTGTTTAAATATCCTATGCGCGTCACTGCGAACTAGGTATAGAACTGTTATAATATAATCTTGAATCGAGCGTATGCAGTCAATAATATTTGTTCTATTTTATATTATCCCATGATCTTAGAATAATAATATATAGTATTGCTGTCTTTAACTTCCTCAACTCGCTGCAAGTCCAGTCTATGGGATCATCTCCTTCTACGACTCAGCGAGCAAATACCCTTCCGGCTCTGCCAGGTTTGGATCTAGAGTACAAACCTATCTTATTGGATCTTTTTTTATTCTTATATGGGTCTTGACACCCGCATCTACAATAACATTCTTAAAGACATTTTAGAGTAACCTCCATTTAAATTTAAAATAACTATGAATAAAAGTGACACATAAAAGATAGGGATAATATGCTATGAAAAATTGTTAATTGATAACATTGTGTGTTTGAAATAAGTTAATTATTTTCTCACGAGACATCCCTCCTTTGTGTATTATATAATACATATGTACCTAATTATGTTCAAAAGAGCAATTAAAAGGTTTTTTGGCGGTTCTTCTTGGTAGATTCACCGTTTCGAAATGATTGGTAGATATTTTTTGACTATTCAGCATGGCTTGGAAATTGTTCTATTTGAATAGATAACATTATATTTTATGTATGACCGGTGGTCGTGGGTGTGTTGGTAGAAATACACGGATTTTGGCGTTTTACTGTTTATTTCCACTTTAAGGCACACCGAACTGCGACGCACACGCACGTACTCCAGCCTTGGGTCTCGGCTTTTCCCCTTACCCCGCGTGTCCCGTAACACCCTAACGACCCATAGACCGTTTAACAAAATTGCGTATCGGGCGGCGTGGACATGCTATATATGTCATTTCTATTTGTCCGGACAACCAATTTCTGTTTACTGCCCAGTATCTATGATATCCATAAAGTCTATGGCTTTAATATGGTAATACCTGTATCGGAGCCGGGTCGTGATGCTGTTCATCTGTAGTGGCAGCTGCGAGGGTCACCAGGCCTAAGGCCCACAACACCGTCACGCTA
This sequence comes from Automeris io, assembly GCA_036320925.1. Classification (NCBI taxonomy): domain Eukaryota; kingdom Metazoa; phylum Arthropoda; class Insecta; order Lepidoptera; family Saturniidae; genus Automeris; species Automeris io. Next base: position 11,946,122 of record JAUDJH010000019.1, on the reverse strand, counting down.
CAACGCATCTGTGGACAAACATACGTTTTTCTTTAGAACACATTTCTTGATGTAAATTCGGATATGTATAATTACTATATTAATTACTATGACCACTTTCCCCTTATGTGTCGTGTCCAACATGACCAGTAGAGCAGTTGATCGCCGTTCTCATAGCACATGACATTTCTGTTAGATGCCATGCGAATTTCTTTACAATGGTTGCCTTCACCGGTAAAAATGTGGTGTTTTTAAATATCTATACATATACCATATTTAATTATATATTTTTAAATACGAATACTTAATCTGGACAAACTGAGAGGTACGTGCTGAGATTCGAACCTAGAACCATTCGCGTTGCTGCGCTCGGATACCGGTCCCTTATAAACTAATTCCATAGTCTAACTATAGATTTAAAAAAAAATGTGTGGAATGGCGTTTGTCTGAACTTGGTTATGATCACAGTACTCGAGTGTAAAGACCGTCATAGTACCTCGGCCTGGACAATCGCGTTTCGGGATCAGCTTGTGCATATCCAGTAGCTCATATACCTAGAGACCTTCAGTCGCGGTATATGTGGGCCGACATGACGACGGAGACTCAATAAATTTTCGTCCTTTGATAGTCGCTTTTGTCTTTGGATTACACTGTACTTACCATCAGGTGCATTGTAGTCAGTTTGACAAACCAGTGTAAAAAATACAAAATAACAGATCCGGAAACCCTGGTGACAAAGCAAGTCCTGATAACAGGTAACTGGAACCCTCTTTCAACCAAGTCGAAAGTTTCATACACTAAAAATATATTTACTATTTTCTTATCATTTTCTTTGTGTGAAATATGAGTTTTGTTATTTATTATATTCAGCAATGTAATCGTATTATTTTGAGCTCCTTTCGTAAAATATTTGGATGTCAGATAGGGCTACATAGACTATAAAAGTACAGCGCTCCCCGGGGTGGTATTGGAGGGAGAAAATAAGTTGTAACAGATGCCTAGAATTAGGATAAATAAAGGAACCACAAACACGTGCCACATGTGTAGATATAAATATGTACCTTCCGAAATTTTGAAAATTTTCAAGGCGGGGCTAAATCTCTTGTCAACCGCCTAAATCAGTCCTTTTACCTTTGTTTCTCAATTATATGGATTTACCTAATAATAAAAGATTTATAGTTTAAAATATTGCTTTGTAAAAATATAAATATCAGTTATCGCATAGGATGCGAAATATTCACGAAAAACGATCTTTGACCTTGCATAGCTTAAGACGTGGTAACGATATCTTATGAGACTTTTGAGTTAACTTTTAAAACATCAAAACAAAGGAATGTACAAATTTTCAGTGTATTTTTATGGAAAAAATTGCCCTCTTTTTAGATATATTATGCAATGTGTACATTGGGTGATGTACTCGTCCGCCGGTCCTAGAACTGGGCGCCCGGGGGGAGAGAGCTCCAATTTGACCCAAGGATCTGAGATTTTTTTTACAGTGGTTCGACTTACTGTCTACAGTGCACCTAATGGTAAGTACAGTGTAGTCCAAAAACGAAAGCAATCAACAAAAGATGAAAATCCATTGATAGTCTACATCGCTATGTCGGCCCACATATACCACGACTGAAGGTCTCTAAGTATATGAGCTACTGGATATACTCGAGCTGATCCCATAATGAGACAGGCCAAAGCGAGTCGCTATAACGGTCTTAATTATATAATAATAACAACTTTATTTCAGATTTCTCCAATACAAAAAAACAAACAATCCTAATAATATTTTTTTAGGTAATATTTATTTATAATATAAATACTAGAGAGATGGAGGCTCTTCACTCAAAACAGCATGAGAAGCCCTTGCACTCTCTCAGCTAAAACGCTCAGGATGTCATCAGAACTGCCTCTCAACCGTTACAGCATCGAAGCAAATTGCCGACGCATGATTACATGAAACTTATGTAATCCTGCCTCGGTAAACACACTCGACGCGCTACATAACCGGGTTTTTTTTCCGAACAGGATGTATGTTGATGGCTGGGGTAGACCTTCACATCTAAACCAGACGAGAGGGCGAACACTGAGGTGCTCAGCCGGAAAACCGGGACAGCCCCAACATCAACCTGCACGCATTATTATACTGCTAACACAAGGCGTAAGTAGAACAATATGAAATTTCAACGAACTGTAGCAAGTTGACGATTCTACTAATTTTAAATACATTATGCAGTTTCTGTGTACATAAACCACTAGAGAGTCAAAGAAATACACGACAGAATGAAATGACCTTGACTGAGGTTACGAAAACAAAAATTTTATTGGTTTACATTTGTTCGCGCGTTTTGTGCATCATCCTTCCTTGAATTTTACAATTCCATGATCAGATCCATAGACTTGTGATATGGCTCATATATTGTCTTACTGTCAAGGAATGTTATTATAATATTATTTAGAATTGCCTGTCTCAATTTTTTCCAAGGTTTTTGAAATTGTATCGCTAATTCTGTAAGCCTAGGAATGGTATGAAATGATGATAATGCCCTAGCCGGTTTCGGCCACGGCGACTGTTTCAACACCGGTTAAGAAATTCGAGGTCCAGTTTTCGGAAACAGTCAATTGCGCAGGAGATATTTAAGTGCATAACTGGACACGCAGCCAGAAAAGCACTCTCTCGTCCGAGTTCCCTCAGGCCCGATGGAAAGGAGAACCAGTACGATCGGGAGGGAGCGGGATTCAGGTTTGGTCGAGTTTTCCCTTCTCTAAACACCTGGTGGAATTGCGGTGTTAAAGAGATACCTTAGTCGCCTTTTACGACACCTCAGCAAGAAGAGGGGGGTGCTATTCTATTCTGCCGGCAGCCACCACGGCGTGGTATGAAATATTTATTAGATGCACACACGAGTGATAGTCCTATGAGGAACGGTTAGCTACGTTGAAAATTACAACGCTTGAGGAGTACAGATATTGCGGTGATTTGGTCATGGGTATTATGACCTTGAAGGTGTTGACAAAATGTTCAAACTCAGTAGCAGCACCCGTCTCAGAGGCCATCAGCTTAAGCTAAGTGTCAATCGATCAAACAACAACCTACAAAAGCACTCTCTAAGCAACAGGATAGTCAGAGCGTAAAATGACCTCTTAGAAGACAATCTCAGTTTTTAATGTGAACCAATTTAAAAATCGCCTGGACAAATATTATTTCAATAACAAAAATAAATTATTTAAAAAAGGTGAAATAGCAGGATACAGAAATTTATTAGTTGTTTCAACCGTTTTTCAGATAATAAATAAATATTTTAAATTATTAGAGTTCTTATAGACTGGTCTTGTTTGCTAAGCAAAATAGGTTTCAGGAGTGCGAATTCGAATGCGGAAACTTTTCGCTGTGTATATCGCCATTTGTGAACTTATGTTAATAATACTTTTATTTTCTGTGCCTGTGATATGTAAAACAAACGTCTACGTGATGTCGAGACTCTCTCTTGTACATTTGCCTCCTTAAGAAGATTGGCGAGATAAACATTATCAGTTTTTTTTGTTGTATTTGTTTTTCTTTATACAATTAGTTAATTTTCTCTTCGTTTTGTGCCCCTTAGCTTAATTTTCGTCTTATATCTATATGTGTATTTTTATTGTTTTGTATATTGCTGTATGTTTCCCTAAAAATATAAAAGAATGTGTCTGTGGTGGCCGAGTGGTTAGTGGACCGGTTTACATGCGCGGCAATCTAAATGGTCGTAGCTTGGAATCCCTGCATATACATCTGGGTTTTTCTAGATGAAATCCGTAAGATTTAACCACATGCCGACCAGTAAAGGAAAACATCGCGTAGGAACTCACATGGCATCTAATAGAAATGTCATGTGTAAGTGTCATGGGAACGGCGAACAGCTGCTCTCTAGTAAGATGACCAGAGTCACATATAAGCGCAAAGTGGATACATCCACTAATTTTTCTCTGCTCACCGGTGTTGGATATAACGTGATGAGATATTAATAAAAAATACCCAATTTTGTTTGTGGATCATGCTACAATATAGTTTATTGACTTGGAAAGCACCACAACAAGAAGCAATAAAGTTAACTAAACCAATAAGGTTTGGTTTTTATAGATTTTTTTCATTTTTCTCCATTTTTTGCTGATTAATCCCCAATTATGACGATTCGTGTTCAGTGGCAAAAAATACGTCAGAAAAAATGTATCCGATATCTAGCACAAACCACTTTTATTTTTTTGTGGACCTGTGTAATCAATGTAATTGCCAATAGATATGAAGAATTTATAAAATGTTTCACGGCAATAGGCGAAACCGCAGACGAAAATCCGCATTAAAATTACATTTCAGCCATCAAAGAGAATCCATGTACTGAAATCCCACCAGCCGCTATATTTGCATAGAGTTCTACGAATTTTGAGAAAACCCCGAGACGAATGTGGTCTAACATCTTTCTGATTTAAATAAATATGTCGACGGAGGCAAAGTCCTTAGGCAGCCGGCAAATCCCGTTGTTTATGCAGGCGAGCTGATCGCGGCCCCAGATATGTCGCGAGATCTCCGTCGAACACTACAAATGGATCCAATTTGCAATTCTAAAGGTGTGCTCATATTGAGGGCGTAACCGAATATTATTGTTAACGACTTTGCTTACTATGATTTTTTAAATAAATTTATTGTCTGCGGATATATTTATTTATTTACGCTGCGTCAACAGTAAATATATAGAAATCTTGGAGAAAAAAAAATAAAAAGGTATTGTTCTTATATAACCTAGCCTATAATAGGAGCACAAATCTAACACCATAAATTAAAAAGTAAGTAATGTTAAGTTATTAATAATAAACAAATAAAAAGTTACTCATTATTATTACAATAATGATGATGTCCTAGCCGGGTTCGGCCACGGCGACAGTTTCAACACCGGTTAAGAAATTCGAGGTCCAGTTTTCGGAAACAGTCAATTGCGCAGGAGATATTTAAGTGCATAACTGGACGCGCAGCCAGAAAAGCACTCTCTCGTCCGAGCTCCCTCAGGCCCGATGGAAAGGAGAACCAGTACGATCGGGAGGGAGCGGGATGCAGGTTTGGTCGAGTTTTCCTTCTCTAAACACCTGGTTGAATTGCGGTGTTCAAGAGATACCTTAGTCGCCTTTTACGACACCTCAGCAAGAAGAGGGGGGTGCTATTCTATTCTGCCGGCAGCCACCACGGCTACAATAATACAATAATAATAACATATCGTCACGCTATATCCTTTTCAGGGTAAACAGTGATGTGTTAGTGGTTATGTTCACATTGTGCTTATATATTGTGCCCAACATGATTAGTAGCATAGCTGATCGACGTTCTCAGGGCAAACATGATGTTTCTATTAGATGCCATGCGGGCTTCCTCACAATGCTTTCTTTCACCGGTAAGCATATGGTGCCTAAATTCGTAGTTAAACTGGAAAAATCCAGAGGTACATGTCGGGTTATGAATCGACGACCACTCGCGCTGCCGTCAATGGATACCGGTCCTTTATCCACTAGGCCACTACAGTTCAGGACCCTTTTAACTTTATGACCTAATAGCATGGTCCTTTGCTTTCCCTTTTTCTTTATTCACAAGCTACGCACGCTCCCAGTGCTGCCATATAAGTCTCACTATTTTATAACTTTTTATTATATTTAAATTTTTGGCTCTTTAAACAAAAGGGATAAACTACGCCTTGATGGGTTGGACAGGGTTTTTATAACATACTGTATAAGTGTATACATCTTTGTTTAGTATCAACAGTACAAGCGAAAGCTTAGTTTGGAACTAGCTCGAAGTTCTTCGTTAAAGTAATGTTAATTTAAAAAAAATACGTCACGAATTAATAGCGCTATGTCGCATCATGTAATGCCGTTAGTGAGTCCACAGCTTTATAGTGAAAGAGCATAAATAAACTCGGTTATAAAACACGGATATCGCTATTCAACTTTTAGATTGAAGCATTGAAGCTAAATTTGTTAGTAATACTGTATATTTGTATCGAAAACTTTGATCTGCTGGGAATATATCAGACCTTGATACTTGGGCCCAAGTTTTCGCAAAAGAATTCACGCTCATAATACATAATTCTATTCAAAATATATATTTACGCTTTAGCCGTGGGGGTCACTAGCATAATAGCATAGCGCCTCCCTCTTCATCATACTGAGGTGTCGTAAGAGCCGATTAAGGTATACAGCATACGGAATTGCACGCTGATTGCTCGAATCTAAGCTGCTGCAATTCCTGTTGGGCTTCCGAGCTGGGTTACATGTCCAAACCCTTCCTATGAATTTCACTAATGTTGTGGTAAAAGGAAGGGAGAACTTTGACCCTGTAGTGGGACGAAACTGGGTAATAATCATTTACTAGTAGTTCCTTTAGGACCCACCTATTTCCATTTTTAACAGGTCCAAAGATCTTCGAGATACAAATTGTGAACTTCAAGTACCCAGGGCTATCTGTCAATGTAAGCACGAGCTGACATGGCAATGGCAAATGTGAATGGATTCTCGTCCTTGGATAATCGCTGCCATTCTTGGACTGCATTGGGCTTTCCATCAGATATGGGGTGGTAACTTTTTTTTATTTATTAGTTCTAAATTACAAAAATAATAGTTCACCATATAAAGACTGCGAAGCCATATGTCAGGCTTATGAGCAGCCAGTGAGTTCGAGCAAACAATTATACAAGAATAAATTACTTAATTAATAAAATTGATACGATTTGCTTAAGTCAATCATATAGCTTTGTTATTCTTCTATTATATAAAAATAAGTCCGGTTTTCCTTCCTGACGCTATAACTCCAGAACGCACGTAACGATTTCCATGGTTTTGCATTCGATGGAAAGGTCGCGGGCTCCGTGAGGTTCATAGCAAACAAAATTCAGGAAAATTTCAACAGAAAAGCAGGAAAACGGGGAATATTATTTTACACATACAGCGTCATCTCTGATGCATAGCATGCACTACAAACCAATATGGTTTTGCATGGTGGTGGAGCAGATCGCACCAGTATTTTAAGTAGATGGCGCCGATGCGATATACATTGTTTCACAGCTACTCATTGTACTCTGCTCAGTTAATTTCATGTGACATTTATTATGCGCACGTTCTTTCAAACGCTAACTAAAAACCAAAACGAAGCCATCTGGTGGCGAAACGAAGTTCGCCGGGTTTGCTAGTAATATATAATCATGACGATCTAGTTTACAATAATATTGTTTTATTTTAGTGAAGGGTTTAGGGGCGTGGAGGCATATGTCCTCAAACGAACTAATATAAGAAAGTGCTTTAATAGTGGTAGGGCGATTGTATGAAAAAGTGTTTTTATGGTGGTATGGCGATTGCGCGAAATGAATCACAGCCACAGTATACGAGTGTAAAGACTGTCATAGTGACTCGCTTTGGCCTACCGCGTTTCGAGGTCAGCTTCTATATGACCTGTAACTTATATACCTAAAGACCTTCAGCTGTGGTATATATGGGCCAACATGACGATGGAGACTCGATAAATTTTCGTCCTTAGATAGTCGCTTTCGTTTTTGGACTACACTGTATTTTTTATAAGGTGAACAGTAGTCACTATGTCGAGCCAGTGTAAAAAAAGGACCTAGATTAATATTGCTTTTCCGCCTATACCAAAAAGGGTGTAGCGAGGTTAAGTATTATTGTAACAATTTTCTCCACTAAGTAGAAAATGAAATGAATATTAAGAATTTTCCGCTATTCGTTGGAAAATACAAAGTTCTTGTGAAAATAATTTTCCCTTAAAAGCGCAATCACGCTGCGAGTTTGAATTAAAACTACCCTCAAGTTGAAACTGCTAAGGGGTTTAGTACTTATAAAAGATGATTTTTGCTTGCTGGTATTTCTCTCGGAACTTTTAAATGTTAGTTATTTGAAATGAAATGCAATGTAGAAAAACAGTTTTTTTTTTACACTGGCTCCTACACTGGTAATAAAGAGAAATAACAACAAATATAGTTTTGTTTATGCTGAGTGAGCTCATAGTGCTTTACTGTTCCGGATAGGTTTTAAAACAAAATGTTCTTATGTCTTTTTGATGTGCTAATTTGATTGGCCGAATTGGGTCCTCAACCATAGTAAATAAGATTAAAAACTCTCTCCGGCTTTTTGCATTTCGGAATCAGTATATATCCAGTTGAATACTACAGTTGTATACTTAGAAATTTTTTGGGAGTCGAAGCTGCTCGCGTCATTGTGCTTAACCCTAGTTTCCCTACACGTAACTCCTGGGTGGTGCTAAACGAGCAGCAGCGAGGTGGTAGGGCGTCGGTGCCCGTCTGGATCGCGACCACAGTACATGGGTGTAAAGCCCGTCATAGTGACCAGTTTCGGCTTGTGTATATCCAGTAGCTCGTATACCTAGAGACCTTCAGTCGTAGTATATGTGGGCCGACATGACGATGTAGACTATCAATGGATTTTCATCCTTTGATAGTCGCTTTCGTTTTTGGACTACACTGTACTTACCATCAGGTACTCTGTAGTCACTATGTCGAGCCAGTGTAAAAAAAAATCTTCCATCGTGGTATATGTGATCAAATACAGCGACTGTCAACCGATGTTCGTGTCTTGGCGGTTGTTGCCTTTTTTGGCCTACAATGTGCTTTCCATCTGCTGCGAGGTAATTAATCTGTTGAGCCAGTATGAGAAAAAATGGAATAGGTCCCTTGGTATAAAAAGGGCCTAAGTCGATATAAGAGTCGTAAAAATAGTATCGGCGTGGGCCGTTGGTTTTTGTCCCAGTGTTACCAGTTTATCGAAATTATCTATACTAATATTATAAAGCTGAAGAGTTTGTTTGTTTGAACGCGCTAATCTCAGGAACTACTGGTTCGAATTGAAAAATTCTTTTTGAGTTGAATAGACCATTTATCGAGGAAGGCTTTAGGCTATATAACATCACGATGCAATTATTAGGAGCGAAGAAATAATGGAAAATGTGAAAAAAACGGGGAAAATTATTCATCCTTGACGGCTTCCATTGCGTGCGCTGCAAAAACGGTTCAAGATACCAAAAATATATGTATGAAATAATTATTCCTCTTGAAATGATCTAAAAAAATGTCCACGACAGTATATGTCTATCTTTTAAGATTAAGTCACTAGAACCGTTTTTATGGTAAACAATTTTGGTCGAAATTAATGCATTATTTGTTAAGAGTTGTATCAACGTAATAATATTAATCTTTATCCAAATAAATGTGTTTTTGATTAAGAGTATTTAATTGTGAACAAAATTGTCTTTGACATCACTTAATTTCAATGAACATCTTAGAAGATATTACAAAACCTTATATAACAAAACAACGTTTGCCGGATCAGCTAGTTATTGAATAAAATTTAACTTAAGCTGAAATTGCAAAATAAAAATACATATTTCTAACATCAAAAATATATTCTTGTTACAATGTGAATCGAAATAAGAAGCACGATTTTTCGAGACTTAGATACGCAAAACACGGAGGGTTAGATTTTTTTCCTTTCTTGTAACTTAGCCACCTAAATATGCCTATGTAATTTTACTGGGTCACTGGGACCTAGGAAGTAAGCTTACAACATATGTAGGTTAAATAGGTCGGTTAGTTACAGATTTTCTCAATTCAGACTTTGCTCTGCAAATACTTTCGCGATCTTATGACCTGGGAGTCTTTAAGAGAAGAGTGAACAGGCATTTCTAGGGCAGACACAGTGCATCGTTGGACTCATCTTCACCTTCCACCAGGTGTGATTGAAGACAAGTGTCCGCCTATAAATTATAAAAAAAAACTTACGCCATACTCAAGTTTAGTTTATATTGTTTTTTTTTGGCAAAAACGAATCTTTGAGAAATGTTTAAGTAAATTCAAAAGAGAGACTATAAAACGCAGCCACGGGTACGGCATGATATTAGATAATGGTTTAGGAATTCCTGTACTTTATTCATTTTGTTTTTTTATATAAAAAAAAAAACACAAGAAAAAGGTACAAAAGCCAGCAAAGGTACCACAAAAAAAAAAACAAAACAAAAGACAAGCTTTAAATTAGATTAAATCTAAACTTTATGGAATAATTCACGACAAGGCAACATTGACGTGACCTGACTACAAGACGGGTCAATGGAGAGCTAACATTTGAGCAATTTATTATCGGGTAAAGATTATTTTTAAATGACATTTAACTGGATCCAGTACCCGGTACTTCTATTATCATCTTTCATATCAAATCCTGGCACGTACTTCTAAATTTTCTTCTTTTTTTTTTACACTGGCTCGACATAGTGACTACAGAGCACCTGATGGTAAGTACAGTGTAGTCCAAAAACGAAAGCGACTATCAAAGGATGAAAATCCATTGATAGTCTACATCGTCATGTCGGCCCTCGTATACCACGACTGTAGGTCTCTAGGTATATGAGCTACTGGAAATGCACAAGCTGATTCCGAAACGCGACAAGCCGAAACTGGTCACCATGACGGGCTTTACACCCATGCACTGTGGTCGCGATTTAGACGGGCACCGGCGCCCTACCACCTCGCTGCTTTTCTAGATAAAGAACGAATTTAGGCATAACATGCTCACTGGTGAAGGAAAAATTCGTGAGGAAACCCGCAGGACAACTAATAGAAATGTCATAGATACTAGTGCTGTGAGAACGGCGATCAGCTGCGCCACTGGTCACTATGGGCACGATATATTAGTGCAATGTGGACACAGCACCTAATGTATCTCTGCTTACCCCGAAAGGGACTTAGGGTGATGATACTTATTTGTTTGTATTATCATTTTTTTAACTTTAATATCATTTGTTTTTCGTTTAAAGTACTACATTTTTACATTTTAAGTACAAGAAAATCAGTGCTGGGTGGCTTGACTGGTCACTTAGCATTTGCTGAGCTGACTTCCCTTTGGCGCATCATTACAGCACAGGGTATATGCTTTTGTTGTTTTATGTCTTTATTAACCTATTCTGCAGTCTTGTATGTTATGTTGTGTGCCAAATAAATTGAAAATTTAGCTCTAGATATTATAATAACGTATTTTAATTTATTTCATACTAGTAGACTCGGCCTGACTTCATCTGTGTGTAATTTACATTCCATGTAGTCAGATTTTCAAATAAACTTTCAAACCCTATTTCACCCTTATAGCGGTGGATTTAATTTGTTGGTGCAAGCAGCCCTAAAGTTTTAGTTTTAAATAATCATGGATGAAATTGATAGGTCAACTGTTTCCAGTCAATGAATATTTAATTAAGTTAATTGCACAACTTTAAACGAATAAAGAAGCTACACCATTTAATTCATAAAATCAAATAAAAAAATATCGTAATGTGATTAGTATTTCTAATTTAATAATAATAGTAAATGATGATGATGATGATGATGTCCTAGCCGGATTCGGCCACGGCGACTGTTTCAACACCGATTAAGAAAATTGAGATCCAGTTTTCGGAAACAGTCAATTGCGCAGAAGATATTTAAGTGCAGAACTGGGCGCGCTGCCAGAAAAGCACTCTCTCGTCCGAGCTCCCTCAGGCCCGATGGAATGGAGAACCAGTACGATCGGCAGGGAGCAGGATGCAGGTTTGGTCGAGTTTTCCTTCTCTGAACACCTGGTTGAATTGCGGTGTTCAAGAGATACCTTAGTCGCCTTTTACGACACTTCAGCAAGGAGAGGGGGGGTGCTATTCTATTCTGCCGGCAGCCACCACGGCTTAATAGTAAATATCGTGTAGCTATATCCCAGTGACGTGCATAGAATATTTGGACAGGGCAGGCAGAATTCGCCTTATTAATTTGAATATTATATTATGATAATAAATACTATATTGCTTTCATAGGAAAGATAGATGGCGTAAATATAGAACAGATGTGAATATAAATGGTGCCTTTCTTTGTTTAACTTTAAGCTATTTATTCCAGACTTATCTATCTTAAGGGCATGCAATGCTTTCATGCATCTATGGAATGAACGCTACTGCTATATCCCTTCCGGGGAGAGCAGAGATGCATTAGTGGCCGTATTCACTTTGCGTTTATATGTACTGCTTAACATGACCTGTATCTCAGTTCATCTACGATCTCACAGCACTAGTAACAATGACATACTTATTAGACGCCACGCGGGTTTCCTCACGATGCTTTCCTTCACAGGTGAGCACGTGGTGCCTAAATCCGTAATTATTCCATAAAAAACCAGAGCCGGCTTATCCACACTACAGCCATTAGTTGCATTTTCGGCGTTTCCATACATTCATTTATTCTTTGAACTGCCATTAAATTAAATCCCTAATCACAGGTACAAAAACTTTTTAATATAGCCCAGATTGCCTGATGATTTTAACACTAGGTTTTCGGACGATTCTTATATACCTATCTCTACGAACACGCTTCATACGTTAATAGAGGTAGGTATAGATATCTAAATATAAGTCAAAGGTAACTGACTGACTGACTGACATAGAGTTCTATCAGCGCACAGCCCAAGCCACTGGACGGATCGGGTTGAAATTTGGCATGCAGGTAAGTGTTATGACGAAGGCATCCGCTAAGAAAGAATTTTGATCAGTTCTACCCACAAGAGGATAAAATAGAGGATGAAATTTTGTACGAAACTTTGTCAATTTTAAACCGATGGGGCTGAGACTTTGCACGCATAAGGCCACTATGACGTAGGCATTCCCTAAGAAAGGATTTTGATAAATTCCACCCCTTAGGGGATAAAATAGGGGATGAAAGTTTGTATCTTCTCAGATTTTCGACTATAATATAATATAATAGCTTGGCAGTTTTAGCACCTAATGACTGACTAGGCCCTAATTTTTTACACACGCTAAACAAAAGTAAAGCTGCAAAAACTATATCTAATTAATTATAATACTTCTTAACGCGAGCGAAGCCGCGGACAAACGCTAGTCATATAGAAAACTAAATATTGCAACAGGTATGAAGAAAACTAATAAAATATATATTTGCTTCGTTCAATGGATAATAAGTTAATAGAAAAGATGTTCAAATGTGAACGGTTTTTGTAATTTCCATTTAATGTAAGAAATGCGTCAAATCGACGCGTCTGGTAAACCTAGTGTTAAAGAACAAATTAAGATACAGAATTGTAATCAAAAATACCTACTCAGCTTTCAGACGGTTACGCATTTCCCTTTCACATGTAAATTATAGATGATAAAATGTTCAAATATTTCTTAGAGAAATGTATTCTATAAAGGCGTGAATACATTTCAAAACGTCAAAGGTACGCAAAGATAATATTGTACACAGTTAGGTGTAAAGTTGTACTTTGAATGCCCCTCTTCATTACAACATGTTCCTTCAAACGAGCTTGGAGCAATTCTCTTAGTTATCAGTCGGTTTATGAAATTGTCTTTTGTAGTATTATTCGCGAGGTCACTTCACTAATCAAAACAACTCAAAAGTCATTTATTATTACTTAAAATTAATAATCTATACTAATATTATAAATATGAAGAGTTTGTTTGTTTGTTTGAACGCGCTAATCTCAGGAACTACTGGTTCGAATTGAAAAATTCTTTTTGAGTTGAATACACCATTACCGAGGAAGGCTTTAGGCTATATAACATCACGATGCAATTATTAGGAGCGAAGAAATAATGGAAAATGTGAAAAAAACGGGGAAAATTATTCATCCTTGAGTGCTTCCATTGCGTGCGCTGCGAAAACGGTTCAAGATACCAAAAATATATGTATGACAGAGTTATTCCTCTTAAAATGATCTAAAAAAATGTCGGCGACAGTATATGTCTATCTTTTAAGATTAAGTCACGAGAACCGTTTTTATGGTAAACAAATTTGGTCGAAATTAATGCATTATTTGTTAAGAGTTGTGTCAACATAATAATATTAATCTTTATCCAAATAAATGTGTTGTTGATTAAGGGTATCTAATTGTAAACAAAATTGTCTTTGACATCACTTAATTTCAATGAACATCTTAGAAGATATTACAAAACCTTGTATAGCAAAACAACGTTTGCCGGATCAGCTAGTAATTAATAAAAATATTACCCGCATGTGTAGATTTAACTATTATTGTCCCAATAATCGTATCGACTAATGGGCTGATCGCAAAGAGCCTTGATTACCACCTTAAGAGGCTCTCGCTTGGTTGCTGGATCAAGGGCCGGATACAGAAGGCAGTTCTACTCGATACGGCACGCATTGTGAGGAGGTTCCTCACTCTGAGCTCCTAACTACCGGTGGCTTGTGCCTTAGGCCTCGCCCCTGAAGGTCTACATGTTTTTATATTTCAAAATTTGCATGTTATCTTTTTATTTAGTATTTATTTTAAAACGTAAAAAATATTATTATAGTTTGAATAAAAGAAATAATAATATTATATCGTCACGCCATATCCATAGCGGGGTGAGTAGAGATGCATTAATGGCTGTATCCACTTTGCGCTTATATGTTGTGCCCAACATGACCAGTAGCGCAGCTGATCGCCGTTCTCACTGCACTGGTACACATGACATTTGTATTAGTTGCTATGTGGGTTTTCTCACGATATTTCCCTTCACCAATGAGCCTGTGTTGCTTCCATATTTAACCTGAAAAACTCAGAGGCAGGGATCGGGATTCGAATCTAAAAGCATTCGCGTTTTCGCGTATGGATAACAGCCCTTTATAAGCGCGATGTGGATACAACCTTTGATGTATCTCTGCTCACCCCGAAAGAGCCATAGCGTGACGGTATATTATTATTAAAAGAAGGTTTAATTTGTTTCGTGGAGCAAATACACCCCACAATCGGATCTGTTTTTACTTTCCACTAAGAAAGATTAAGGTCAGATGATTTAAATTACAAAATAAAGTTTGTGTGTGGTTTATACAGATTTGAACATTGTCATTTCGCCAGATGAACTCCTAATTAGCAAGTAAACGTAGAAGAAGTTAAAAAGGCGCCAAACTTTGTTTTACAACAGTGTTTAGGGCTTAAGTGTGGTGTTTAGAAATAAATAAGTATTCTCATTAGGATCTGCCAGCTCTGTGTTGCGGTGGGACTCGAGACCGTTGGAAGAATTACTCAAATAATCTTTAGTCTTAGCTTGTTAGTGGTTGAGAGCGGGGTTTTAGTTTTTTGTATTGTTAAAAACTGGTTAAGTACGAGTCGGACTCACGTACCGTTGGTTTCGTAAAAATTTCTTGGTATAAATTCATCATAGCTAAAATTTGCTAAAAAAGCAGTAAACTAGCAAGCCTGCCCCAATAAATAATCAGCGTTATATTACGATTAAATAAAATACCTTTATTTTGCATCACAATACAAATTAAAAGTATAGAAACATGAACAACATACAGAAAAAAAAAACACAAAAGACAAAAACATAAATATGGCGAAATGGGCTCCAGCAGCTTAATGCCACATTAGAAGTCTGCGGCGCTGGTTTTCGTGTAGGGCCCCGGTCGTGTTACATGTTATCAAGATGACTAATAAAAAATAGAACAATAAAAAATAAAAACATATAATTCAAAACAATATCCATACTTAAAATTAAATAATATGGAATAAGCTATAACTTATAATAATCAAATCGACATTACAAGTATTCTTGATTGAAATAAATATTTTAATCATAATTGGATTGAATATTTTGATTTATAAGATATAACAGCTATCTTTTTACATCTCAAGTGCTGTGCCAATCTCATCGCCTCGATCTATTTAGCGGAAACTCATTAGAACGCGAGATAAATTTATTTTTCCGTGAAGAGTCGCAGGCACGCACTCAGTATTTATTAGCGTCTTATCCCCGTCCCCGTCTTTAAATCTTTATCTATAAGCATATGTGTGGGGTACGAAACCAAACGAAACGATATTCCCACAACTTTTAATACGATACAAATTACACAGGACAACGATTATTATAAGTTTTTATAATAATTAAAATTAACGACACGAAAGATATCACGATAGATTTATATCCTATAGAGATCGAATCGAACGAATTTCAACATCAAAGCATTTGGTGACTTGGACCTGATTGTTTTCTTTCAAAATTACGAACAGCGTGTAGAAAGTGACTGTATTTCTTTTTTTGTTGTTTTTTTTTATTCTTTATTTTTTTTTTCTTTATTTTATTTACAAGGTTTGGTCAGTTTGACCATGCCACCTCGGTGAATTATTACTATAGTGTTTAATCGTCGTACATTACACTTTCCGTTTTCTAATACCTATTTGTACTGTTTTGTAAAGCATTCTTGCCTGCTTCGAGAAGGGAGAGGCAAGAATGCTATTACTGGTTCCCACATCCCACAGCGAAACGTTGAACTCTTTGTACAAAGATTTACGCTCTTCTTTGTTCCGGACACATTCCACCATAATATGATAAACATCTTCTATTACCTGGCACACATCACACCTTGGGGAAGAAACACGTTTCATTAGAAAAGCAAAGTTGTTTAGTGGAATATGTCCGGAACGAAGCCTAAATGCAATAACCAACTCATCTCGGCCCAGATCAGTTTTATCAAACCAGGCGAATCGTAATAGCGTCGGCTGTATTATTTTGTATCATATACCTCGACTAACCGATATTTCATCGAAATACTCTGTCCACATTGCCCGACATTTCCTTCTTATGAGATATAGAAGATCGGTATAGTGAGGTATACAGTCCATCGGTATGCCCGTAGAGATAGCATCTTTCGCTAAACGATCCGCCTGTTCGTTTCCTTCTAAACCTATATGAGAAGGCACCCACTGTAGAATTACATTTTTATTACAATTTTTAAGTATTTCTAGTAACCGCAACACACTATAAGCCATCGCTGAGCCTCGACAATTAGAGGTACAACGAGACAAGTGCTGTAATGTTTTTTGTTGTTGTGTGTTCCTTAAAATCAGTCACAGTTTCGTTTGAAGTTGTTAGTTATACAATCTACAATATTATTCTTTTGTATTGTGTCTATGTATGTATAATCTTTTTTTGGATTTTTATTATTATTCTTTAATGTAAACTAGCATTATATATTAATCACTGTGCTTGCTGTGGCGCCCTATAATTGTGGGGGTATTTATATGTTCAATTTTAGTATCATGATCATTTTGTTTCTTATCCAATGTTACCCATATTGGGCACCCAATTATGTAAAATAAAAGAAAATATAAACGAACGTAATGAAGTTGAAGTGCCGGCGAGAGGAAGGGAGACGACATTACGACTTACGCGGTCTAACCGAGCGAGACAAACGATTAAGTATCAAATATTGACGCAAGGTGCCGCTAGTGCGCCCGCACGCCATTCACGGATTTCGGTAAATTTAATTCCTGACATTCTATGCGTAAACGAAGATATTATTTTCGAAAGCTGACATTCTCATCGCGAACAATATGTATAAATCAATCAGGCTGTGGTGGCGTAGTGGATAAGGGAGCTGTATTCATGCACGGCGACGCGAATGCTCGAATCCCGGCACGTACATCTGTTTTTTTCTAGATTAAGTACGGATTTCAAAAAACCATATGCTCACCTGTATAGAAAAACATCGTAAGGAAACCCGCATTTCATCTAATAAATTTGTCATGTGTACTAGTGCTGTGAGAACGGCGATCAGCTGCGCTACTGGTCGCGTTGGGCACGACTAGTGATGAAAATGCCCGGGAATTTTCCCAAAGTGCCTAAAACTTCCTTGGGAATATTCCCGAGAATTTACAAAATGTTCTCAGAAGTTTTGGGCACTTTGGGAAAATTCCCGGGCATTTTCATCACTAGACACTACACATGAGCTCAGAGCGGATATAATCACTAGTTTATGGCTGCTCACCCTGAAAGGGATAATAGGGTGATGATATTATATATTATTGTTTTATAGCAACACATTAACATTAAAATAATACATAAGATAGTTAAATCACGGAGATAGCAGTCTGACATTTTAAAAGATTTATTCCAATCTACATTCATTGAAAGCTAAGCTAAGATTACCTTGCAAACAAAAAGCTCCGAGCGTCTCGAAGTGATCCGTCCCGGTTGTTTTGCCTTAAAACAAAAACTTAAAACAATATAAAAATGAAGCTAACGGTCACAAAATACAAATAGAAAAGCTATAATAATAAATTATAACAAAAATAAATAAAAACTAGTGTTGTAACTAACGAATCGAATGTTACGTTCTTCAGCTCTCTGATTGCGACCCTGTTTAAGGTTTCATTTAAAATCAAATAGAGTTTAAAACGTAACGTCTCGTGTTTATTTTGTTACTCGATTCTAATTTCATTTCCTATCACATGAGGCTTTCGAGTTGCCGAGTACTAACAAGATTTGCAATCTGATAAATAGGCATAGTCGTTCGGAAAGTTGCCTTAATTTCGACTAAATTATTTCCCGAATTTTCAAATTTGTGTATACTTAGGTATTTGCGGAATACCTAACAGATTTTTCAATAATAAATACTAACATATTATCACGCTATATCCCGTTTAAGGTGAGCAGGGATACAAAGATGTATCCATTTTGGGTTTATATCCCGTCACTAGTGACCTACCAAAGATCGATTTAATAATAAGAATAACAGAATCTTAGGCTGACATTTATAGATGCAACTTCAAGCTTTCTTACACTTTACTAAAATATTACTCAATGAATGTCAAAGGATTTGGTAAATTACCGATTTTCTCAACATGAACTTGGCTTTGCGAATATTACGGCTATAGTTCCTGATATATACTCACTTTTTTGTCAAAACGTATTGATTTTTTGAGAACCTTCCTGAGCAAAGTCGAAATAGCATCTATAAATCTCAACCTTAGTTCCATGGTTTTAAATTTATGTGTAGATTCGTAAGTTTATTTTATTTCTGCGTTTACTAGGAACCTTCGGTTAAACCTTCGACTCATTTTTGCCTAAACTGAAATTTAACTAAAAATAGTTCTTTTAGCTGAAGATGACCGAAGCCGTTTGAGCACTACACGTTACTGACGTAACATGACCATAATTCAGGAGATCACACTTCTAGGATTCATACATATGTTATTTTAAAAGATGCCATGTGGATTTCCTCACGCCATTTTCCTTCAGCAGTGAGCATGTGACATCTAATTCCATATTAAACTGCGAAGAAAATCAGCAATTAAATCATTAAATGGTATCATTTTTGTTCCAGACCTGATCGATAATATAAATTTGCTTGGTCTCAGAGTTTTACCTCGTTTCCGTATTAGGAGAACATTTGGCAAAAGGTTGCTCAAGATAAATGTTTGTTCACCTTTTGATCGAATAAAAGAGACATATAACAAAGTCAGTGATATTGCCATCTTTCACTGCTCCCTGTCAGGATTTCGGTTGGCTTTAATGACATTGTTCTCATCTGGATCCTCTTGAGTATCACAGGATTAACTGATATGTTTTTTTTTATTTTTATATATGATAATGTCCTAGCCGGATTCGGTTTCAACGCCAATTAAGAAAATCGAGGCCCAGTTTATGGAAACAGTCAATTGCGCAGGAGATATTTAAGTGCATAACTGGACGCGCTGCCAGAAAAGCACTCTCTCGTCCGAGCTCCCTCAGGCCCGATGGAATGGAGGACCAGTACGATCGGGAGAGAGCGGGATGCAGGTTTGGTCGAGTTGTCCTTCTCTGAACACCTGGTTGAATCGTGGTGTTAAAGAGATACCTTAGTCGCATTTACGACACCTCAGCAAGAAGAGGGGGGTGCTATTCTATTCTGCCGGCAGCCACCACGGCTTGATACATACTATTATTATTATTTATATATACTTGAGTTGTATATAGTTAGATATACCTCTATGGATTAAACACGCTATCTTAGAACGAATGTATATATTTTTAAATGATTTCGTGTATATATCGTTGGTATATTAAATAACTAAATAAAAAATTATAGATATTTCAGTTTAAAACGTTTAATTTCATTAAGAGCATCATGCACTAGAATTTTAAATGAAGTCAAACTTGTACAAAATGTTTTTTAACGATAAACATTATCCAGTTTATACAACTGTTAAATTTAAAATCACCATTTACGTAGAATTAAACCGCTTCAATTAAATATAGTTTTATATAAGCTTAACCCGGATTTAATATGTTGATGTAATACAGTGACGTGCATATAGTATTTGGACAGGGTAAGCAGATTCACATAATGAATTTGAATAATATCTAATGATAATAAATATTATATTGCTTTCATAGGGAAGATCATTTCATGCCATCTGGCATGAAAATAGAATAGATATGAATATAAAGGGTTCCTTTTTTGTTTAAATTAAAGGAATTTATTCCAGACTTATTTATCGCAAGGGTATGCAATGCTTTTATGCATTTATAGAATGAACGCTACTGATGTAATCCTTAGATACAAATTACATACAATAGAACATTTATTTTAAGTTCTCAGAATATCCACCAAGTTTGTCTTGGGGCTGAGTCAGCCTCTAAGTAAAGGTCAAGATAGGTTTCAAGAAAATATGCGTCATCCATCATTTTAGTATCATTATTTACATGATTGTGAACTTTACCTTTGGACCCTCGGCGCGACCTCTTGAGGCCCAAATCTCTCGAACTATTTTCCTTTTTAAGCGTCAAATTATATGAAATATTTGATCAGCGCTCGTTACGGGACGTTTGAGAAATATTAACTCCAGACTATTTGACGTTTAACCTCACAGCGCAGAGCGTTCCATATATGGTACATATCAGAGATGGGCAAAATGTAATCTGATTAATGATGAACGATTACAAAATGTATTCATAATTTTAATTTTCTTGCTCTCTAATCATGATTAAATCCATTTAAAACATTAAGGGTGGCTTGCACTAAAAATTAAATCTAGTTTAGAGTTATATAAAATGCTATTTAGCGCTGATATGTACTTATTGTCTTGCACTAAATCAAAATCTAGTTGTAACAACACTTAAACTGAAATCATCATTATGATGGAATCAAACCAATTCAATTAATTAGCGTTTTATACAAGCTTAAACTAGATTAATTCGTTACTGCAATCCGCCCTAAGATATCATAAATGTGTATACAATATGAGATTTTGTAGTGTTTAAAACATAAACGAGCAGAATGCAGTCATATAAATGGTAAAAAACGTAAAATGTAATCGTTAATCATTTTCATTAATCTCATTACATTTTGCTCATCTATGGTACATATGAATGAAATTCCCTTTGGCACGACAGGCAATTTGTTTGAATAGAGATAAGAACAGTTTTTTAGCATTTCAAAGATAATGTTCGATTCAATATTAGCCTACACTTTAATAATATCGTCACGCTATATCCCTTTCGGGGGGAGTAGAGATACATTTGTGGCTGTCACTTTGCGCTTACATATGATGATGATGATGTCCTAGCCGGTTTCGGCCACGGCGACTGTTTCAACACCGGTTAAGAAATTCGAGGTCCAGTTTACGGAAACAGTCAATTGCGCAGGAGATATTTAAGTGCATAGCTGGACGCGCAGGCAGAAAAGCACTCTCTCGTCCGAGCTCCCTCAGGCCCGATGGAAAGGAGAACCAGTACGATCGGGAGGGAGCAGGATGCAGGTTTGGTCGAGTTTTCCTTCTCTGAACACCTGGTTGAATTGCGGTGTTAAAGAGATACCTTAGTCGCCTTTTACGACACCTCGGCAAGAAGAGGGGGGTGCTATTCTATTCTGCCGGCAGCCACCACGGCTTAAACGGCATATATGCCCAATGTGACCAGTAGCGAAGTTGATCGCCGTTCTCACAGCACTAGTACAGGTGACGTTTCTATTAGAAGCCGCGCGGGTTTTCTCACGATGTTGCCTTTCACCGGTGAGCATATGGTAGCTAAATCAGTACGTAATCTCGGAAAAATCAGAAGTGCCGAGATTCGAACCTACGACCCGGCTTTACCCTAGTTTCCCTACACGTGACTCCTGGGTGGTGCTAAACGAGCAGCAGCGAGGTGGTAGAGCGTCGGTGCCCGTCTGGATCGCGACCACAGTACATGAGTGTAAAGCCCGTCATAGTGACCAGTTTCGGCTTGTCGCGTTTCGGGATCAGCTTGTGCATATCCAGTAGGTCATATACCTAGAGACCTTCAGTCGCGGTATATGTGGGCCGACATGACGATGTAGACTATCAATGGATTTTCATCCTTTGATAGTCGCTTTCGTTTTTGGACTACACTGTACTTACCATCAGGTACTCTGTAGTCACTATGTCGAGCCAGTGTAAAAAAACAAAAAATCACCGTGTGCGTTGCCGCGCATTGGCATTAATTATCTAAGTATTTACAAAGTGTACTTTGCCTGCCATGATTCGTGTTTAAATAATCGCTACAGTCTCGAACGGAAGTCTCAATAAAGTATGTAGATATCTTATGTCTGTATGTTAGATATCTTATGTTACCAGGTTAGAATGTTTCCGATTGCTCGCTCGCTGCCGGCTGAACGGAAAGTACAGCATTCAATGCCAGGCTCAACGTGTTAATAATCATTATGATTTTCAAAAGGTTCCCTGACTCTATTATTATTATCTATCATCAAAGAGTCATTTCCAAATACTTTATAATTTCTAAGCAATGCCAGTTGATTATCGAATTACGGATGACGAAACGTCCTTCCTCATCACGTAGCATTATGGACGTCAAACGGCTCTTCGATCGATAATGCATTATAAATAGGATATAGAAACGATGACCTACGATCGACCAGTGTAACATAAGCCGTCCGAACCCTCCCAACTACAGTAAAGCCTACGAAACGAATGAATGCACGGGTCTAATGAAACTAGACGCTTAAAGTGAGCAGAAAGTATTAAGTACCTAAGGCCGCTGGCGTCACAGTTAAGCGGTATTTATAGATAGTGGTTAATTCTTTTTGGGTTAAGCGAATATGTTAGGGTCAGTTTTATAGACGCTACTTGAATTTTGCTTAAACTTTGCTCAAAAAATAGGTTTGTCTTTGATAAAAAAATAAACATACTATACAATAGGAACTTGAGTATAGCTTAAGTATTCACAGAGCATTTTTTTTTTTTACTTGGGGAAATTCCTCCTACGACCGTCCCGGCCGCGAAGGGGGTGGCAGCCGGGGTGTGCCGGTCTTTTACCAGCTAAAAGCCCCAAGGTGACTACTTCTGCGAATTAGTGGGGACTGCGGGTCCTGTAATCAATTCGCCGCAGCGACACTACGCCGCGCCCTACAGGCACAATCACGGGGGGGAGACGCCGCCTCCCCCGATACTACCTAGTATACTTCGGCAGAGCGCGTCACGACACACCGCCGTCTTCTCTGGGGTTGCTGACCGGTCGCTTAGAGCCCCCACCCTGAACAGCCACAACCCCTAAGGCATCAGCTGGCCGGTCGCGACCGATCCGCTGAGACTCATGTGCCGGGGCGGTTGTCGACAGCCCGGATTCACAGAGCCTAGTACAAGTTAACAAAACCGAAGATTTAATATATACTTTTACATTAACCATAAATACATGTAATAAATCCATTCCTCAGCTACTCAATTAATATTATACTAAGTCTCACACAAAATGGGCACCCTTGGATGTAGAGTTGCGGAAAATGAGCCCGTGTGAACCTGTTACCAGGAATGAAGGAGTGCTGAGAGGTGGCCTCTTTACACCCACCTCTCCCAGATAAAGAGCCTGAGATAGGATATTCGCTGACCGATTCTCTAGAAAAATATGGAGCCCCGGGCCCGACTGGCAGAGAGTTGAGTGACACCGGAAGATTTTAGGCACAACGGAGCAGCTCTGAGAATCCATAATCCCGGAGGTTAGCAAAGCTGTTGTATTATTTCGGAGCTCTGACCAATTTAATTGAGCCCTTTATTACATGACAGTTAATACCACGGAAAGGTCAGCCTTGTTTGAAACCAATCGATTTTAATCAAATATGTAACGAAGCGACTATAAATACGGTTTTAATTCTATTAACCTCTCTAGTGTATTATATTTGGTAATATATTGTGTTTAACCTTTATCTCAAGTTTTACAAAACCAACCATGAACCAATGTCGTAATTTAGATCATTCTCGTAGGTAGATTTAAAAAAGGAAAATATTATTAAAAAGGGTAGCCGATGGGGCTCACCATCAAAATTGAAAAGTGCCTCCCTCTTCATCATACTGAGGTGTCGCAAAAGCATAAGAGCTGGCTAAGATATACAGCATGCCAATTTGTAGGTGGATTGCTAGCAACTAAGCTGTTTCATGCACCTTCTCTACAGAAAGTGTACACCCGCCAATACCCATTGGGCATTGTGAGTTGGGCTACAAGTTCAAACCCCTTGTCTTAGATTCCACAATTAAAGCGGAAAAAGGGAAGACAGGCATTTGTCCTACAGTGGAACGAAATAGTCTAGTGATGATATCTGAAGGTAAGCTGCCATATACGCTGCTGCTGACGTAAGAGAGCGTAGGTTTACTTCTAAACTCTTTTGAATCGTCAAAAGGTAATAAGTCTACCGCTGGTTCGGAAAGCAGAATCTACTGAGAAGAGACGATAAGAAACTCTGGTAGTTACTCGTTTCAACTTAATGAGGTACAAATATCTAATACACAAAGAAAGCGCCGACCCAACTTCTTAACCTGTATCAGATGCAAGTACGGTCGTGTGTGGAGTATTGCTGCCACCTCTGGGATGGTTCCGCCAAAGACCATCTGGCTGCTTTGGACTCAATTGATCGCCGAGCTCGGCGACTCATTGCCGATGAGGCTCTTACGTCGCGTAAACTACTCAGTTTGGAACACCGGCGTAGAGTGGCTTGCCTTTCGGTTTTCTATACACTATACTTTGGAGAGTGTGCGGCTGAGTTGTATAATTGTTTCCCCCCCTTCCCCTTCTACCATAAATTGACGAGACGCCGTGCGGGTTTGCACCCTTTTGTGGTTGACATTCCTGCTGCTCGCACGAAGCGATTCGCCTCTTCCTTTTTCCTGCGAACCGCGAAGGAGTGGAACTCGCTTCCTGCGTCGGTATTTCCAGCATCTTATGACATGGGAATCTTCAAACGTCGAGTGAATCGGTATTTGCTGGGTGAGCGCGCTCCATCGTCGGCCTCATCATCACTTTTCAGCAGGTGTGATTGAGGTCAAGCGCAAGCCTGTATGTAATAAAAAAAAGAAAGGAATATCTCGTGGGTACACTTGCTTAGATTAGGATCATGCATTTTTCTTAATGATTTTTTTAAAAATTAAATAAATTAAATTAAATATAACTTAATTCGATTAAGTTTATTTTGCGGTAAACAGGTTGGCATCAAACCTTATTGTAAGTGATTGCAGCCACCAATGTAAAATTGTAATTTAACTTAAGAAATGTGACTCATATTTTGGGATACAATTATGCAATATAGCCCATTGAACAACTCTTAAAACAGTGAAGAGATATTTGTGTTTTCTTTGTTCTCGTTAATCGTAATTGTTTATTTTTGGACTGTACCTGAAACTTGAAGGTAGTTGTCGGATTCTGAAAACGACTATCAGCAGTTAATAAAAACCCTTCGGTAGTCGCAGCTGTGCCGGCCTACACAAATATCTCTCTGGGCTACGCTTAAAGGACCCCATATCATAGGACGGTGGGAACACGTTCTTCGGAAGACCATTCCACATCCCAACGACACGGCAAAAGAAAGAGTTGGAGAACTTCGCAGTCTCAGCCGGGATGTGAGTTACCGTATAGCTGTGACTCCGCAAACCCGCGCGCGTGGTTCTGTTAAGGTCGCTGGTCGCTAAAATGTGTTTAAAAATAAAATCAACGGCGACAAATGGTTTGAATGCGAGCGACATAGTAATAAGTGAGCGTTTGGCAAAAGGGTCACGTCCAAAAACCATTAAAATCCCATAATCACGTGGGACCTACGTTTGAGAAGGATAACAAGTTATTATTTGTGACAATCTGCACCTGAGGTATCAGTTGTGACGAATTTTTTCAAACCCCAACGTAAAAACGAAAGTTTTTTTTTAGATTTACATTCAGACTTTTGCCCTCAATCACATCTGGTTGGTTAAATCAGGCTGGTGATGGTATTTATAGTATTAGCATAGTAAAATTTTTCTTACAACCCGTTCGTTAGAAGCAGAATTTCGATGTTTCCATAATAATAGCCATTTTTTTTATTTATTACTAGCTGACCCGGCAAACATTTTTTGCCATATAAGTTATTTCTAAGGTAACAATTGATCAATTATCGCGCGGTATGTAAAATTATTAAATTACTAAAATGGCTATTAAAAAATAGGGGTTGGTGATAAAAGGGTAAAAATTTAGGGTTGTATGTATTTTTTAATGCCATTATAGGAAAATAAAAACAAAACATTTTTTCCATAGTTAAAAAAAATTTTAAAGGTGAACAACTGTTATCACTTAGGGATACGAAAAATAGATTATAGCCGATTCTCAGACCTACTGAATATGGATATAAAATTTGGTAAAAATCGGTACAGCCGTTTCGGAGGAGTAAGGTAACTAACATTGTGGACACGAGAATTTTATATGTATATATATTATGTTATTTCTTTATTAATCATATTTACAATATCTTTAAATTTTAAAATATAAAAACACGTAGACCTACAGGAGTCCTGAGGCCCAGGTCACTGGTAGTTAGGAGCTCAGAGGGATGAACTTCCCAACAATGCGTGTCATATCAATTTACGCGTGTCAGCTGAAAATCAGCGCTGGGTGGCTCGGCTGGTCACTTAGCATCTGCTGAGCTGCTTCTCTTTGGCGCATCATCACATCACAGGGTGTTTACTTTTTGTTTTCTGTCTTTAATAACCTATTTTGCTGTGTTGTTTGTTGTGTTGTGTGCCAAATAAATGTTTTTTTTTTATTATTATTATAATATCGAGTAATACTGCCTTCTGTATCCGGCCCTTGATCCAACAAACAAGCGAGAGCCTATTAAGATAGTAATTCAGACTTTTTACGATCAGCCCATTAATCAATACGACAATCGGGACAATAACCGTTAAATCCACATCCCACATGCTGGTAATCTCGTGTGCGAGGTCTAAATATTTTCAAGATTTTTCTTTTTCTACTTTTACGAGATTCTCTTAATGTGGTATGGTGATAACAACAAGTATTGCCCGGGCGCCGAACGATCTACTACCACAATGTCAGGTCTATTGGCAAAAATAGTCCTATCAGTGGTAATAGATCGATCCCAGTACAGCATTGCACGACCATTTACAATAATTGACTGAGGTACAAACTGGTAGTGTGTACCGTCCTTTAGGTTGATACCATTATTAATATTATAATATCACTATTAATAGCGGTTACCTCAAAATTGACGGATTCTCTTACATTCAGCCCCCATTTCACTTTCTATGGGGTACAATATCAAAATAAATATTAAGGGTTGTATATGTTATAAATATAACTCAATGTATTAATTTTATATCTTTACTTCCAATAGGTTAGACTCCAAAATGATACGCCAATCAAGATAAATCGCTTTATTTATTAAATATAGAACATAAAACGATGTTACGGATAAGGATTACGATAATAACCACAAGTAATCATATTATTAGGCAAATAAGATAATCGTGGAGGCAGAACTTGAATGGATATATTCTATACAATAATCTCGTTTCGAAGGCAAGCTTCAAACGAGCTGGAAAATTTGAAGACGCTACGGTCTGTGAAACAATCTCGCATATCTTAAAATAATATTTAATTCATGAAAGCTTAATTGGTTGATTTATATCATGATTATAATTTAAAAATAAGTTATTAAACATTGATATTTTCCTTTGAATAAATAAAGTAGAAAGAAAAGTCTACCTCTGTGGCTTTAAGCTGTTAAAGGCTCCATTTTCGCCATGTTTATATGTTTTTGTATTTTTCTTTTGTTTCAGTATGATGTTTTTGTTATTGTATTTAAATTTCTAGTTTTTTGTTAGTTTGTGGTGAAATAAATACATTTCATTTCATTTCAAAATAGAAATCAAAGAGAGATAGAGATATAAGAATCAAAATAAACCTGTTACGAAACAAAACCAATTATCAAATAACTCTATTTAATCTGTATTCATTATTATCAACCCGTACCTGCCCAAAGCTTTTTAAATACTGACTTGATATAGTGACTACAGTGCATCCGATGGAAAATACGAAAATCCATTGATATGCGCCGTCGAAATGTCGGCCCACGTACACCACAACTGAAGGTCTCTAGGTATACAAGTTATTGGATCGCGGTATACTTGTGTATACGTACGTCGATCTATACATGACTGTCAACGGATGCTCATCTCATGGCGTTCACCGTCGTTTTTAAACTGCATCGCTGTTATCATCAGATGCGGTGTAATCTTGCCGATTGAAAAGCGCTTTATTATACACTTATATTATCCTCTTGAGCGGCGTTTAGTCATTTTGCCAAACCATTAAAGTTTATGGAAGTCTCCTTGAGAGACAGCATCGTCTTTTCGATTATGCAAGCAAAGATCTAGCAGGAATATTTGCGATAATATATTTAATAATAAAAATAATAAAATTATTTATTCAACAAACAACTACAAGGCAGCACATTAAAAATCAGCTGACATCCAAACTAGGACACCCTGTATCTTGGATGTCAGCATATTTCACACAATTTTTTTTTATTTGTATATTAGATTCACCTTATTCCAAGGTGTTCTGAAATTTAGAGTATATTTCATGGGATTTGAATAAAGCCACGTCACGTGATTAAATATACATTATTGGTTATATCTAATTTACGCTTATATATCGCCCACAACGTGGATACTAGCTAGATGGCCGTTCTCACAGAGAGCTGTGACATTTCATACACGTGACTTTTCTAGTAAATGCCATGCCTCACGATAAACGATGTTTTCTTCACCGGTGAGTATGTATTGCCTAAATCCGTGCTTAATCTAGAAAACAGAAAGCTACGTCCCGGGATACGAACCAAGGACCATTTGCGTTGCCCCGCTTGGATACAATTCCTTATTTACTGGACCACCACAGTTATAGTAAGTTTATTTTACTTTATTTATGTTTATATTATTTTTGCTCTAATATTACTTATTGATTTTTAGCTGTTCAGTCGGAGAAGTACCGGTGACCTATAACTCAGGTATACTTATAACCATAGATGGGCAAAATGTAATTAGATTAATAAAAATGATTAACGATTACATTTTATGTTTTTTACCATTAATATGACTGCGTTTTGCTCATTTATGTTTTAAATACTACAAAATCCCAGATTGTATACACATTTATCATTTCTTAATGTTTTAAATAGGTTTATTCATGATTACAGAGCAAGAAAATTAAAATTACGTCTACATTTTGTAATCATTCATCATTAATCAGATTACACTTTGCCCATCTCTGCTTATAACTATGAGGTGCAAGCACCGGCTCACTTTGTCTACCTTTTCGACTTTTTTTCTATTGTTCTCTTTATATGATGATTGGTCTTCCTAAAGCACGGACTAATTTTAAAGAACTGATAATCACTTTTGAGAGACCACAACTTTATAACATGTTACCTCTCCTGCATGAACCTGGACTCGCTGGGCATGTATAGAACTAACTTACTACAATATATTAAAGAAAAATACCAACAAATATAGTTATTTATACCAAATTTTTACTACTTTACTGTTCCAGGTAGGTTTTAAAATAAACTGTTATCATGTAAATGATTTATATCTTAAGAGAATAAACTCTTTGAACTGATATTGTGAGCAAATAAATAACTGTACCTACATTTTCATTCTTCACTATAGAGGTAAAGTAAAATTTATTTATAAGATTGAAAATAGCATAATTAACTAAATTTTACATATCTAAGTGGATTTAAATGTTTTATTTTAAATTAACGAACACGAAGTCGCGGACGGATGGTACCAATTCTATATTTCACTAGCTGATCCGGCAAACGTTGTTTTGCTATATAAGGTTTTGTAATATCTTCTAAGATGTTCATTGAAATTAAGTGATGTCAAAGACAATTTTGTTCACAATTAAATTCTCTTAATCAACAACACATTTATTTGGATAAAGATTAATATTATTACGTTGATACAACTCTTAACAAATAATGCATGAATTTCGACCAAATTTGTTTACCATAAAAACGGTTCCAGTGACTAATTAATCTTAAAAGATAGACATATACTGTCGCGGACATTTTTTTAGATCATTTCAAGAGGAATAATTCTTTCATACATATATTTTTGGTATCTAGAACCGTTTTTGCAGCGCACGCAATGGAAGCCCTCAAGGATGAATAATTTTCCCCGTTTTTTTCACATTTTCCATTATTTATTCGCTCCTAATAATTGCATCGTAATGTTATATAGCCTAAAGCCTTCCTCGATAAATGATCTATTCAACTCAAAAAGAATTTTTCAATTCGAACCAGTAGTTCCTGAGATTAGCGCGTTCAAACAAACAAACAAACTCTTCAGCTTTATAATATTAGTATAGACTAGCTGATCCGGCAAACGTTGTTTTGCTATAGAAGGTTTTGTAGTATCTTCTAAGATGATCATTGAAATTAAGTGATGTTAAAGACAATTTTGTTCACAATTAAATACTCTTAATCAACAACACATTTATTTGGATAAAGATTAATATTATTACGTTGATACAACTCTTAACAAATAATGCATCAATTTCGACCAAATTTGATTACCATAAAAACGGTTCTAGTGACTTAATCTTAAAAGATAGATATATACTGTCGCGGACATTTTTTTAGATCATTTCAAGAGGAATAATTCTTTGTTACATATATTTTTGGTATCTTGAACCGTTTTTGCAGCGCACGCAATGGAAGCCCTCAAGGATGAATAATGTTGCCCGTTTTTATCACATTTTCCATTATTTCTTCGCTCCTAATAATTGCATCGTGATGTTATATAGCCTAAAGCCTTCCTCGATAAATGGTCTATTCAACTCAAAAAGAATTTTTCAATTCGAACCGGTAGTTCCTGAGATTAGCGCGTTCAAACAAACAAACAAACAAACAAACAAACAAACAAACTCTTCAGCTTTATAATATTAGTATAGATTAACAACGGATTTTGATGAATTATTACGAAATTGATTAATGAATCGAATCAATAATCGTAAATATTCGAAGCGACAAATATTGATGGTTTCATATAATAGATTAGGGACGAAATGGAACGCTTAAAACAATAATTATCTAGTAAAATGTAGCTTTAATCTTTCGTTCTCATCTCAGTTGACTACACGAGAATTGCAAATGGCGTATCTTTTAACGAAGCAGCCCTGATTTATAGTTTTAATTATTCACACGTCAGTTTTCCGTTGAGTTCGTCCATTTGTCTTAACTATTACTGTTTAAAAGGTCCGTTTATATTATAGAGTTAATTTTGTTAGCGAAAGGGATGAGTTAAGGTAGGATTCGGATTCTCACAGTCGTTGTTTGACAGCGGCGACGTAGATCAGCTTCGGATGTAGGTGAAAACACCGTTCGGTCGCTTACATCGGACGCCTTTCTATTTGAAACGGTACATTGCGACCTGACAGCCATTGCTTGGTCTTTACAATCTGAATCATATCTTGGGGTAGCACTTATTGCCCAGGCAGTAGACTTGAGGAAGTTTGCTGGTGTGGAGGTGGAGACGGTGAGTATGTGTCCCAATTACCGCCTGATAAAGAGGCCCTAAGAAGTATGAATACACTTTTCACAACGTTGGTGCTCTAAGATGGTTTTTCGCTCGCAATGTTGTAGGAAGAATATGGAACCCCAGATTTGCAACGATCCATTTCTTAATGGTATAAATCCATTTAAAACATTAAGAAATCATAAATGTGTATACAATCTGAGATTATGTAGTGTTTAAAACATAAATGAGCAAAATGCAGCCATATTAATGGTAAAAAACGATTTTTTTTTTACACTGGCTCGACATAGTGATTACAGAGTACCTGATGGTAAGTACAGTGTAGTCCAAAAACGAAAGCGACTATCAAAGGATGAAAATCCATCGATAGTCTACATCGTCATGTAGGCCCACATATACCACGACTGAAGTAAAATGAAAAATGTAATCGTTAATCATTTTCATTAATCTGATTACATTTTGCCCATCTATGCATGTAAGCTATTATATTATATTATATGTATATTGTATGTGTAAGCAAGGTCAGATGAGTGCAGTGTGGCATCTGTACCCTCCTATCATCGTTTTAACTTTAACAAAGTTAAAACCGACGCTATGAGATTATTTCTGTTTTGGGAAAATGTGTCAATAGTGCGAAAGTCGTCATTGTATGTATAAGAGGCATCTGTGTATTACCGAGTTCTTTGCGTAATTGTGTTGTAATTTCGGCAGGGCGAACAAATGCGGCTGTATAGTAGTTTTAATGTTGATTTTAAAATTATGCCGACTATAATTCAAATTAAATTTCATCGCAAATAAGATCCTTTCAGTATTTATAATATGACCAAAACGTAGAAGCTTAAAATGTATTAATGTACTTTAACATATAATCAGGTAATACTTAAAATATTTACGACGAATATATCACTGCTTGTGCTTGAAGTGACTCAGTGCTATACACACAAACAAGATCACTCAGTAAAGTAAACATATTCTATGAACTCTGGTTCTAAGTTGTGTTTAAGTATTCAAACTTAACTTATTGGGCAAATAAACACAATCCTCTGTAAGTTAAGTTAAAGATTATGTACTCGTAACTTGTTTGAGTTTATCGTTTTAAAACTTATTTGATACATTACTTAATCATCTCATTTTAAAAAGGCTAATTACTTGTCTGTTTTTCTAAACATCTTAGAAACGAATGAGCCTATTTTGAAGAGCTTTTGGGTTTAAAATGTATATTTTAAATCTAAAACTTAGAATATATTTGAACATGTGTAGTTTTTTTAATTGTTTATAGTCGAACGCTTGACCTCAATCACACCTGGTGGAAGGTGAAGATGACTTCGATGATGAACCGCGTCCGCCCAAAAATGCCTATTCACTCTTCCCTTGGATTCCCAGGTCAAAAGATCGCTGAAATATGATCGCTGGAAGCATATTCCACACCTTAGCTGTTCGCATGATGAATGTTCGTAGTTGGGCAGAATAAGGCGTAAAGACTAGCTTTTGTTGTAATAAGATAAACTCTCTTGAATATTACGTATTTGTTGGAGAGTGACTACAGCGCATCTAATGGTAAGTACGAAGGGACGAAAATCCATCGAAAGTCTCCGTCATGTCAGCCCATATATACTAGGAAGATGTCTAAGTATATGAGATACTGGACATACATAAGCTGATAGCAAAACGCGAGAGATCATTATGTAAGATTTTGATTATTTTTAATAATTAATAATTGTTGTAATGATTATAGCATTAGTAATGCACTAGAAAAACATATAACAATAACACTAAAATAAAAAAAGAAGTTCGTTAAAACGCTAACAAATCTACGGATGAACTTGCGCGATAGAAATAATACAATTATACAATTTATTTGAAGTTAAAAAAAATGAAGTCTACATGACTAGTAAATCTAATACGGTAATCTTCCTGGCTGGAATATAATTAAATATTTCGCAACCACATCAGTTTAAATCGATTTTTAACTTTTTAAACTGTTGACTAAGCTAGCATGTAGCGTCAGGGTTGTCACTTTTTTTACACTTGCTCGGCAAAGTGACTACAGTGCACCTGACGGTAAGTACAGTGTAGTACAAAACCGACAGCAACTATCTTAGAACGAAACTCCATTGACGGTCTCGTTCGTCATTTTGGCCTACATATACCACGACTGAAGGTCTCTACGTATATGGGTCACTCGTACACAAGTGAATAGTGAAACGCCGCAGGCCGAAGTGAGTCGCTGTGACGGTTTTTACACTTGTATACTGTGTTCACGACCCAGTTGCTGCAAACGCCCCAACAATTCAAAAAAGCATAGCAAATATAAGCTATAGCAAAATGATATTAAAAGTATTTTGTGATGGATGTGTAGTGTTTTTACTGCCTTAGAATTCATTTTCCATCATAAAGTTGAACTTTGGACGCCTACGAACAGTAGATTTCCCAAACCAGACAAAATACTATAATGCAGCTATACGGTATCTCACATCCCGGCTAGGACTAAGAAGTTCTCTTACTCCTTCTTTTGTCGTGTCGTCGGGCTGTGGAATGCTCTTCCGGCGAGCGTGTTCCCACCATCCTATGATATGGGATCCTTTAAGCGTAGCGTGAAGAGATGTTTGTGCAGGCCGGCATGATCGCTGTGACTATCGATGGGGTTATTCTTACCTTTCGATAGTCGTTGGCGTTTTTGGACTGCTCCATGCTTACCATCAGGTGCAGCCACTGTGTCTTAGATTATTTTTCTACTCTAATATTTATTCATTCTGACAAATGACATGTAATTTTATTTTATAATTTCTTTTGTATAATTGAAATAATCTATACTAATATTATAAAGCTGAAGAGTTTGTTTGTTTGTTTGTTTGTTTGTTTGTTTGTTTGTTTGTTTGAACGCGCTAATCTCTGGAACTACTGGTTCGAATTGAAAAATTCTTTTTGAGTTGAATAGACCATTTATCGAGGAAGGCTATAGGCTATATAACATCACGATGCAATTATTAGAAGCGAAGAAATAATGGAAAATGTGAAAAAAACGGGCAACATTTTTTATCCTTGAGGGCTTCCATTGCGTGCGCTGCAAAAACGGTTCAAGATACCAAAAATATATGTAAGAAAGAATTATTCCTCTCGAGATGATCTAAAAAAATGTCCGCGACAGTATATGTTTATCTTTTAAGATTAAGTCACTAGAACCGTTTTTATGGTAAACAAATTTGGTCGAAATTAATGTATTATTTGTTAAGAGTTGTATCAACGTAATAATGTTAATCTTTATCCAAATAAATGTTTTGTTGATAAAGAGTATTTAATTATGAACAAAATTGTCTTTGACATCACTTAATTTCAATGAACATCATAGAAGATATTACAATAACTTATATAGCAAAACTACGTTTGCCGGATCAGCTATGTCTTGATAAGCGCGAAACTCGAGAACGACTAAACCGATTTGGCTGATTTCTTTTTTGTTGTGTTTGTTGAAGTCTGGGAAAGGTTATTACGGAGAGAAAAATTAAAATAATTGTCTGAAAAAGTCTAAAAACAACACTTTTCTATATTCTCATACAAAAAATTCGTAATAATATTTAAAAGTCAATTTGAACTTTAACACCATACCATAAAGTTTAAATGTCAGTGGACGGGTTCCGGGAAGGCAAAACAATTGAGTGACGTATAAATATTAATGTCAATATTTGTCAATTTTTATACATATAGCATTAAGGCCAGGTTCTTTCAAACAATTTTCAAAAAAATCTGACGGGGAGGCTATTAACATTAAAAAAACAATATGACTTTGTTTTAGAGAAATAGGGCAGAACAAGGTCTGCCGGGACAGCTAGTTTTATTTATAACAAAGGATAATAAACCACGTTATACCTATGTCTAAAATATATATAATTTGTTTGCCGGTGGATATAGTGTTAATATTACGTACTGAACAAATCAATTATAGCTATTACAATCCTTTCAGAATACACACCCCTAAAAGTGCGTTAAGAAAAAAGAAATCTAGCATTCGTTTACTTCGAATAGAACGGGATGAAGAATGTGGTGTATCCTACGCGTGGCAACCCTTCGCGATATCGCCTAGTCCGTAGTCCTCAGTCGATCTCATCTCCAAGATTAATGGCACCGTCAGTCCGACGATGACATCTCACTTAAGCCTTCGCACTAACTCATTTTTCATGGGACATCAATGATTTATTGACATTCATTTTTAGCTGCGTTTGCATTTCCATATTACCGTCAACGAATCTTGTTTTACAATTATTTACAGAGGATATTTTTATCAAGGACTTACCTAGACTGGTTTTCTCTTTTATGTGAAAGGGAAGCAAATAGGAGTACAGATCACCTGATGTTAAGCAGCCATTGTCGACTGCCGACCTAGTTATTTCCTTTTTTTAAGAGTTCCATTTTTTTTTACACTGACTCGATATAGTGATTATGAGTACCTGATGGTAAGTACAGTGTAGTCCAAAAACGAAAGCGACTATCAAAGGATGAAAATCCATTGATAGTCCCCATCGTCATGTCGGCCCACATATACCACGACTGAAGGTCTCTAGGTATATGAGCTACTGGATATACACAAGCTGATCCCGAAACGCGACAAGCCTAAACTGGCCACTATGACGGGCTTTACACCCATGTATTGTGGTCGCGATCCAGACGGGCACCGACGCCCTACCACCTCGCTGCTGCTCGTTTAGCGCCACCCAGGACTCACGTGTAGGGAAACTAGGATAAAGCCTACGGACGCGAGCAGCTTCGACTCAAAAAAGAAAGAAAGATAAATCATTTATTTGGCACAAAACATAACATAGAACATAAATGGATAGGATAATGAAGATGGAAAACAACAATAGCAAATATCCTGTGCTGTGATTAAGCGCCAAAAGGAAGTCAGCTCAGCAAATTCTAGGAGACCAGCTGAGCCACGCAGCGCTGATTTTCGCGCTGAACTCGCAGAAAACAGAGACGCATGGAATAATAGTGTATGGATAAATAGCTCTAGAGACTGATTCAAAGTGTCATATAGACTCTGTACATACATACACATCAACCAAAATCTTATGGAAACACTTTGCTTCGAAACCCATTCTATAATTAGTAAGTGTGCGATAAAAAAAATCTAGAAAACCGCACAGTTATGCGAGCTGATGAGCCTTCAAGTGTGGGAAGAGCATATAGCCAACCGCGCAAAGCACGCCCCTGGAATGGTGATAAGGCACCAGATCCAACAATTCTTTACAATCTTCCTCACTTCTACTAGAGATGAGTGAGATCAGATTAACTTGCATCAACAAATTAAATCTAGTTTGGACTTCTATAAAATGCTATTTAATTCGATCTAAATGTGTTAAAATGGTAATTTTAGTGTGTTAAACCTAGACGAAATTTCTGAGGAAGACAATAAGAACAGTTTAACGCTAAGCGGCGTAATTATAAAGGTTTACACTAGATTTATTTTTTGGTACAATCAAATAAATAAATTCATTGATTGTATCTACGATTGAATGAGATATAAATAAAATGTTTAATATATTCTCTACTGTGTATGTATAAAATAAAAAGCGGTGATTTGCGCTAGGCCGACATCCGGAGATAATGAGCCGCAGTAGGGCGGCGCCCAAGAATTTAACTACTTAAACTCTGAAAGTAATTTAAATTGTTTTCGAGTTTTGTCGTTTGATTCCGTGAAATCGTACTAATGTTTTTCAATTTGTTAGCGTTAATAAACAAATTCGGACTAATTTTAGTAATGCTTTAGTTTTTGACCGATTTCATAAAGGAGAGGTTATGTATTCGATCGAATATTTTTTTATAATATATTTTCACTAATAATTCCGCCTTCTATATTTGTTTTTTTTTTAATCTGGTGGTGCTCACTCTGATTCCGGAACGCGACAGGTCAAACCAGATCCTCAATATAGTTTGGGCAATCGTGCTACCATCTTAGAAAAATGTGTAAAAAAGTTCCAGAGCAATGAGGAACAATACTTACGTTTTATATAGGTCGGTAGTGCGAGCATGACCGTAAAGGTGTAATTTCCCCCCGCTTGAGACCTGAGGCTCATTACCGCCTCATTAGGCCGGCAGTCCCGCCTCGAGCTCCACATAAACGCTTAATCATAAATTTGAATCAGTTTTTCCTTATTTTCAACCACTGAAAGTTTTCAAGTAGCTATATTTTGTATTTTTTATCGCATGTGCTCTGCATTGTTACGTGTTATTGGCAAAACGCAGCAAATGCACAATATTAATAGATTTTTTATACTATAAAGTGACTTCAGCGCATGTAATGGATAGTACAGTGTAGGCCAAAGATGGCAGCGACTATTAAAGGGCGAGAATACATTTCACATCGCCGTCACCATGTCGGCCCATATATACAACGGCAGAAGGTCTCTAGCAGTAGCGTTCATTCCATAGATGCATGAAAGCATACATAGCATGATGGCTCTTACGTCGCGTAAATTACTCAGTTTGGAACACCGGCGTAAAGTGGCTTGCCTTTCGGTTACCTATAGACTATACTCTGGAGAGTGTGCGGCTGAGTTGTATGATTTAGTTCCACCCTCCCCCTTCTACCATAAATTGACGAGACGCCGTGCTGGTTTGCACCCTTTTGTGGTTGACATTCCTGCTGCTCGCACGAAGCGATTTGCCTCCTCCTTTTTGCTGCGTACCGCGAAGGAGTGGAACTCGCTTCCTGCGTCAGTGTTTCCGGCGTCTTATGACATGGGAATCTTCAAACGTCGAGTGAATCGGTATTTGCTGGGTGAGCGCGTTCCATCGTCGGCCTCATCATCACTTTCCAGCAGGTGAGATTGAGGTCTAGCGCAAACCTGTATGTAATAAAAAAAAAAGCAGTGCATGCCCTTACGATAAATTAATCTGGAATAAATTGCTTAAAGTCAAACAAAAAAGAACCATTTATATTATATCTATTCTATATTCACGCCATTTGTCTTTCCTATGAACGCAATATAATATTTATTATCATAATATAATATTCAAATGAATTACGCGAATTCTGCCTACCCTATCCAAATATCCTATGCACGTCACTGGTCTCTAGGTATATGTACAATTTGCATTGCGGCATTTGCATCTAGATACTTTACTGGTTACGAAACCCTCGTCGCACGAGTACAATTTGTACTTGCATTGTCTGAATATGAACTTCACAGCCACACTTTATATGGGACAAGTTACATTCACGTTAGAGATAATTCAATCAGGGTCATTCCATCCTTTGTATATTATACCTGTTATTGTACCTCATTATGTTAAAAAGAGCAACAACCAGAGTTTCTTGCCGGCTCTACTCGGTAGATTCTGCTTTCCGAACCCCTGGTAGATTCGCTTTACTTATTTTTAACGATTCTAAAGTGCTTGGAAGTAGGCCCATTTGAATAAAGTTATATTTTATTTCGCTTCATATGGTTTTTTTTTTACAGTTGAGAGTCGTTTTCGTTTTTTGGATTGCAACATGCTTGGCATGGTACTGTCACTATGCCAATTCTGGATAAAAAAGGGGTTTACATTCCTTCAACAGCTAGAAAAGAGCTGATTATCTTTATGGAACTGATTATAATATATTACGAGGGGTGAAAGACTATTTAGTAATATATATATTTTCGGAATCAGCGTTTTTTTCCGATTCGATTTTGTTTTAGCGTTAAATTCTCTACAAAAATAATGAATGAGTATTGCAATACGATATATCGTTCATTAGTTATAAAAGTCAAAAGAAAAAAAAAACTTTTGTCCTGTGTTATTTGTATGGGAAATCGAAAAGTGCGATGCGGACAACCAAAATATTAATATTAAGGGCTCATATTTTCAGAGGCCTATTTTGGCATTAAAACGAAACTTTTGAGCGTGGTTCCGAGGAAAATATTTTTTTTTTTAAACGCCCTATTATATATATATATATATATATATATATATATATATATATATATTACTATTTTACCAAAATATGTCGCTTAAACCAAATAGTCTTTAACTCCTCGATATAATCATAGGTCATAAACCCTCGATCAAATCACTTTTCAAAATGAATCAATATAGGTTCATCCGTTTAGGAGCTACGATTTACCAGACAGATACACAAATTCACAATACACAGAGCCCCCTTATAACATACCCCTTTTGAGTTGGTGGTTAAATAGAGTGCATAGATTGTAAAAACAAAAATTATTTTCACCTGGCAACATCCGTTACGGTGTGGCCAGTTAATTTTTGTATCTCTACGCGCAGAGCTCCCTTGACATATTTATTACAAGCCGTGAGCCAGTCCATTGAGCTAGTCGTGTTTTATTGTTTATTTAAAACAATTTTAAACGTTTGCCGGGCTTTGTTTATTCGACTCCGGTTGTTTATTTATGCATATTGAACGGATATTAGCGAGTTATTCATTTACCATCAAGCAAAATTCCTACGGGTAAGCAGAATAGGTATGATACGGTGTAGCGTTTTAAGGCCATTTAAATTCCATCTGAACACGTGGATTTTTTAAATTAATTTAGAGGAATAGGAACTTATATGTAAATATACAACATTAAAATACTAAAAATAATCACACTATACAATACTTTTTATTAACTTATATAGGATAACATAATTACATTATGCTATGTCGCATGTTTTTCGTGAAAACACTTTAAATACATTTGATATGAGCCACAATTTTTTTTGCGATAGATAGAATATAACATTATAATCATAATACTCAAGTTACATTGTTTAAATATCGCTTGCTACGCATCGGCGTGCCGTGATTCGGATTTGGGCCCCGTGAGAAACACAAACGGATCGCGCTAGGCGACGAACGTTTTAAAGGACTTAAAGCCCAATTTCAGGTTCAATTGGGGAGAAGCTTTTGAAGGTATTCAAATCTATAATAACTTAGCAGAATCTTTGATATAGTCAAGGAAAGTTTAAAAGGAAATTAAAATCTCATTTACTTATGTACTTACTACGTATATTGTATATTGAATATTTTATTGAATATTTTAGCCGTGGTGGCTGCCGGCAGAATAGAATAGCAGCCCCCTCTTCTTGCTGAGGTGTCGTAAAAGGCGACTAAGGTATCTCTTTAACACCAGAAATCAACCAGGTGTTCAGAGAAGGACAACTCGACCAAACCTGCATCCTGCTCCCTCCCGATCGTACTGGTTCTCCATTCCATCGGGCCTGAGGGAGCTCGGACGAGAGAGTGCTTTTCTGGCTGCGCGTCCAGTTATGCACTTAAATATCTCCTGCGCAATTGACTGTTTCCGAAAACTGGACCTCGAATTTCTTAACCGACCTTGAAACAGTCGCCGTGGCCGAATCCGGCCAGGACATCATCATTTTATTGCCATATTTGTAGTTTTATTGTAGTATATAGTTAATCCTATATCGGTAAGATTCTATAACGTGTTAGTATTTTTTGTAATACTACAGCCTTGTATTATTTTAAATTGTTGTAATTTTACTTTTTAAGAAATCAACTTTATTTAACCCGAGAAAAATGTTAACTAGAAATAAAATGGACTCGGATGCGTATAAGTGAACGCTCGACCGAGCATCGGCTAGCCGTTGCTAGTGGATTAAACGCAAAACCTTTGATGGAGGAAGCATTAGGAATGCATCGTCTACACTCTACTGTACTTTCACGAGTTGCCGCTATCATGTGACCTGTACTAAGCAGACAGGGTACTACAGCGGATATAAATTAATAATGTAATATACGATATCTATAACCGTAACTGAATATAATAATCGAGACCGTCGGATATCGGATGTACACTTTTATTAATTTTTTATTTATTTGACTACAATTTTATTTGAAATGTATTTTTTTTTTATTTGGCATAAAAAATGTACGCAGTCTTAAACTTTATTTATGTGTTTATGTAGATACGTAAACAGTAATTAAGATTGCACTTTAAGGCACACCGAACTGCG
This sequence comes from Automeris io, assembly GCA_036320925.1. Taxonomy (NCBI): domain Eukaryota; kingdom Metazoa; phylum Arthropoda; class Insecta; order Lepidoptera; family Saturniidae; genus Automeris; species Automeris io. The sequence goes on along the minus strand of JAUDJH010000019.1, from coordinate 11,904,545 downwards.
ACGCACACGCACGTACTCTAGCCTTGGATCTCGGTAGTCGACTGCTTTTGGTAGAGCATGCCTTGCACGCGCGCACCCCTTACCTCGAACGTCTCGTAACACCCTAACGACCCTTAGGGCGTTTAATAGAATTACGTATCGGGCGGCGTCTACATGCTATAGTCTATATTTACATAAACCTTTAATATAAAATTATTAAAAATCATTATATTATTCCTGTTTAGCGAATTATGAACCGATTTTTACGCATTTTGAAACCTTCAGCTTCCGCTTGGGTCGAAGGTTGACTTAAAAGCAATTGAACAACCACAATCAGATCAACCAGATACTTTAAAATATATATTGTAGGGACACATAGTATAATGTTAACATAAGTAATTGATTTTGATAGCGTGATTTATGAAAGTGCGAATATTGCATAAATGAGGAACGTATGCATGTATTTAGAGACGGCTGCGTCCGTCGATTAAGTCAGTTCGGATAATACACAGTTAACAGCAACACGCATTTTATTTCCATAGTCCTCGAACTCTATAGGCTACCACTTACAACCTAAATATATATTTCATAATTTTTGAGATTTTGTTGGCCTATTTCGTGTCGCCAATACTTGTATTGCTTAGCAAAACCTCGGTCACGCGTAAAACAAATACGACAGTTCGGCGGTTTAGAACCGTGACTCGGTCGGGCGTTCTCGGATCAGGGCAGGCATAATTAAGCTCAGTTCAATCGCGGATCATGTTTGTACATCGTAATACCGGCCCAATGTTTAACTATAACTTACAATTATTGCGTTCTATTCAATGGTTGATCGAAACTTCGCTTTCAGACACCTTTTGTCAGCTTTTTACTAGTTGCAAGGTAATGGCTTCTTTCACCGTTAGTCATGTGGTGTCTAAAGTCGTGAATAATCTAAAAAAACTCAGAGTTACGTACCGGGATTTGAATCTACCACCATTCGCGTACAAAAGTAGAATGTGGATCCCGTAAGGCATATAGCGCGACGACATTATATATATATATTATTATTAAAATCGTTATATTATTCCTTTTGTTATTGGCTTAGTGAATATTTCTAAGGATTTTTAAACTTTCGACAACAGCTTTAGCAGAAGTTTGTGGCAATAGCCGATTCCTCGGCTTAAGTTTCGCTCAAAGATTGACTACAACCAGTCACTAATCTACAAACCTTGGCAAAAACTATGGTCCATTTCAAAATTTTACTATAGTTTTTATTTGTCGAACCCGATTGCCTCCAGTCGGTAAACCTTTATATATCTCTGCTCATCCCGAAAGGCATGTAGCGTGATGATTTATCATTACTATTTATTTATTAAATATATTACACACTTTACTAGGTGATAGAAGTTCGTAGCATTGAGAGTAATTTCGCCCAGGCCTTTGTAGAAATCGATATCTTAAGTATAAAAATATTTTTAGTAAACAAACAGTTCTGATGGATATATTTGGTAATGAACATAGAAGTATCTCATACGTTAAATTATTTGAAAGTATCAGGTAATATTCATTTGTATCAATAAACGCTCCCGTGCCTCCGCGGCTCTGTTGCTTAGATGAAATAAAACTTATTAGGGTCGTCACCTCACACATTTGTATACACTCGTAGTACAACTCACTTCACGAAAATTTACTTATTATATGACTCTTTCGAGAAGCTGCATCTGCATTCAAAGTATGACAAAAAATACACGTAATAGACGATAACAGATTCTAGTTGTATGACCGGTGGTCGTGGGTGTGGTTGTAGAAAGACACGGATTTTGGTGTTTTACTGTTTATTTGCACTTTACGGCACACCGAACTGCGAAGCACATGCACGTACTCTCGCCTTGCGTCTCGGTAGTCTACAGACTCGCAAGCATCCCGTGCGCGCGCGCATCCTCTTACCCCGCACTTCTCGTAACACCCTAACTACCCTTAGTGCGACAATTACGTATCGGGCGGCGTCTACATGGTATAGTTTTTATTTTATTTTCTTCAATTCGAAAACACATACAGTGGTGCGTGTGAGTTGGCGAGGGAGAAGAAGGGAATCCGGGAACGAACTTACTTGTATAGGTCGTGGTCCACGGCGCTGGTTCAGGCGTCCACACCACAGTTTCACGCGTTGATGGGTTAGCAGAGCGTTCGAGTTTTAACAAATGTATTACGCAGCGTTGTAGCGTTTTTTTAATAATATTTTTGAAGCGAGCGCGTTGTAGTGTTTTCTAAGCGTTCGAACCCAGAGAAAGGAAACTGATGCGGTAGTTAGGGGGATAAAATGTTGAGAGTGAGTGTTGAAAGTGTAATAAAATATATAATATACAAGAACATAAGAGTATATTAAAATATATAAATAATCTGTTATATAAAAATAAGTCCGGTTTTCCTTCCTGACGCTATAACTCCAGAACGCACGAACCGATTTCCACGGTTTTGCATTCGTTGGAAAGGTCACGGGCTCCGAGAGGTTTATAGCAAACAAAATTCAGGAAAAATTTCAACAGAAAAGCAGGAAAACGGGGAAAATAATTTTTCACAAACCAATACGGTTTTGCATGGTGGTGGAGCAGATTGCACCAGTATTTTAAGTAGATGGCGCCGATGCGTTATACATTGCTTGACAGCTACTCATTGTACTCTGCTCAGTTAATTTCATGTGAGATTTATTATGAGCATATTCTTTCAAACGCTAACCAAAAACCAAAACGAAGTCAAAACGAAGAATCTGGTGGCGAAACGAAGTTCGCCGGGTTTGCTAGTAAATAATAGAAATGTAAAATAGATAATAAACGGCGTAAACATACAGTTTTTATAACACAGTGGAAAAAAAAGGTTTCTTTGCATTTTCTATGAAAACTCAAAACTTTTTTTTTCAAAGCTTATTTATATTTAATTACAGTATATGTGTGCCATTTTGTAGGCAGGGATATGATCCCATTGCTCTAAAAATTTTGAGACTTTTGATTTAAAAAACGCGATACGTAGATTTGGCAGTCTTCTCTTTATGTTAGCCTGACACTGCCCAAAGAATCCCGAAGAGACCGAAACAGACGGAAATCTGAAGACGCAAGATCAGGGCTATATGGCCGATCCATTAACACCTCCTAGCTATATCCCCTTAATTTTTGCTGAGTGTCAATATTCTTTTGTGGTAAATTCCCAGTTTTTCAGCAAGGCCGTAACTAATGATATGCCGAACTTGCTTCATTTTTTAGAAAATGGCGACCATTTTATTCGTAGCAAAGCGACCAGAGCGAGGTGCATCTTTGACATCTAAATTCCCGCATCGAAAACGCTTAAATCAACTTTGTGCTACTCTTACCAATACTGCATTAGGTCCAAAAACTTTTGTCAAGGCTTGCATATCATGTTTTTCTTTTTTGTAATAAAATTATAAAATATATCGAATTATTTCATTAGATTCACTCATTTTGACAGAAAGAAAAACTAATGCAAAATTGCTGAAAACAACATTTTACTATTTTTTTTAATGTCACCTTTTTAAGTCAAAGAGATTGTATTACTCGTACAAGCTTATAACTATACCTGAAAAGACTTTCCCCGACCTAATATATATACCTATAAATTAAATCTATATTGTTGTGCGAATAAAAACCAGTAAAGATGTCACCACTGTCGACTCGGGATGTGATTAATTAGACAAACAGTTGCCTTGTCGCTACTCATAATTTATTAATGTTTTGGCAGAGTATAGAATCGTATGTTACTCAACGGTACCGTGATTCAATTCTCTGCCAGCGCCATCTCTCGACTAAATAATACTAAATCTCACTATCAATTCAACATTGTGTGTTTTAGATCTTTTTATTACACTGGCTCGACAAAGTGACTACAGTGCAGATGATGGTAAGTACAGCGTAGTCTAAAAACGACAGCGACTATCAAAGGTCGAAAATCCACAGACACTTCCGAGCACAAAACAATTCTGTTGCAGATGAAGTGAGAGACAACCCTAACTCACGGTCTGAAATTGAAATGATTTCACAGTGAACGCGAGCGCCCTCTGACGCCTCCCGGCTGCGTCGGTACAAAGTGAATAAAAAATCAAATTTTCAATTTTATCCTTTATTTATTATATTTAAAGCTGTTTATTTGGATAAACAACAATGATATTTTTTTAATGTAACTTTTCGATTAGCCTTTTTTTAGTAAAATGTTAATCAAATACATATTATAACTGTTGTTATACGTAATTTTATCTTTATTTCGGATTTCTCCTTAGGAAATATACAATTGTATATTTACATACAAAATACAATAACAAAAAGTTGCAACCTTTTATATGATATTAATTTGTAATATAAATACCAGAGTAGATGAGCCTCTTCACCCAAAACTGTATGAAAGACCCATCTACTCTCTCAGCGGACAGAATGATACTAAGTGATGTATTTTAGTAATTATTGTTAATTATAACCAATATACAAGTTATTTTTTATGGTATGCAAATACAAATGAGACCTTAAGATTGGCGCTACGCAGCGGATAAAAGCTGCACGTAACATACTATGTGACATAAATAAATCTGACGCCCAAGATACAAGTGATAATGTGGATGAAATCCTGGCTGGTTTCGGACTTGGTGATGTTTTCAAATCACAACAAGTAGGCGCGGAATGCACCACCAAATGTTTCAATATTTGGAAACAGCCAATTGCGCAGGATGTATTTGGTGCATGAATGTTAGCGCGTGCTCTCGGAGTTTTCGTCGGAGGCGGTAAGTTACTTTTTCTAACCTTTTTTGTGCTTGATAATTTTGATAATCACTGCATACCACACTCACGGGTCGATATTTATAGACGTAACTTTAAGTTTGCTTAGATTTTACTAAAACATTACAATTTATATTTCTCAATAAGTGTCAAAGGATTTGCTAAATCACCGATTTTGTCGACATGAACTTAGCTCTGCAAATACTATGGCTATACCCAAGTTCCTAATATATATTCAGTTTTTTGTCAAAACGAATTTATCGTTTGAGAAATTTTCTAAGCAAAGTCGAAGTACCGTCTATAATCCTCAACCACAGTATCAGTGTCAGTCTGCTCGTGGGCACGACCTGTTGACCAGGTTGAAACATCGAGCCATAATTAAAAGTAAGTTTATTCGTGCATAAGTTCATATTCCTATATCAAATTCACCCTGTTATCGACTGAACCAAACTAATGCTTAAAAAACTCGTAAAGACCCTGTGAGGGTAAATTGTAGACGTGAAAACGCGATACCGGTTTACGATGGATAGTCGATAGGTGGGAAGCGCTACGTTCGGCCCTATCGCCATTTTAGTGGTCACAGATACGTATTAAGTAGGTTCAGGGCCCTTCGGGTCCTATGTGGGGGTAGGGTGATTGATTGCCCAAAATGTGCCGTGATTACAATTATTGATGGGCAAATGTAATCAGATTGATAAAAATGATTAAGATTCCATTTTACATTTTTCATCATTAATATGACTGTATTTTGCTCATCAATATTTTAAACACTACAGAATCCCGGATTGCATACACATTTATTATTGCTTAATGTTTTAAATGGATTTAATCATGATTACAGAGCAATTAAATTTAAATTAAGACTACATTTTGTAATCGTTAATAATTAATCAGATTACATTTTACCCATCTCTGATAACAATACATGAATGTAAAGACCGTTATAATGACTCGATTTGGATTGTCGCATTTTAGGATCAGCTTTTGTATGTTTACTAACTCATATACCTAGAGACCTTTAGCCCTGGTTTATGTAGGCCTACATGACGACGGAATCTTAATATATTTTGTCCTTTGTAAAGAACAAAATTATTTACGATAAATCGGATACAATGGCATCATAATAGTCAAGTTACATTGTTTATATATCGCTTGTTTACGTCACGGTATACTGAGAGTTAGAGTTGGGCAGTGACGTGCATAAGGCATTTGGACAGGGTAGGCAGAATTTACGTAATTAATTTGAATATTATATTGTGATAGTAAATATTATATTGTTTTCATAGGGAAGATAGACGGTGTGAATATAGAATAGATATGAATACGAATGGTTTCTTTTTTGTTTAACTTTAAGCAATTTATTCCAGACTTATTTATCATAAGGGCATGCAGTGCTTGCATGCATCTATGGAATGAACGCTACTGGAGTTGGGCCACGTGAGAAACACAAACGAATTACGCTGGGCAACAAACGTGTTAATGTATGACTTTAAACAGTAGAAGCATTAAAAATGTACTAATAATTTTGCTTCCCAAATACGTATCTGTTATCGCCGTAACTAGTTTATAGGAGCATCACGCCGCGCCGCATATTTACAGATCTTGTGTTTACGGTGCCATTGTCGTATAAATAACAAAATAACACAATTTTTAATACTCTACATCGTAATATGTGTTTATGTGACGTTTTACAATGTTTTAAAACATTTATTACTATTACAGTTTACAGCCTGTCTTAATGTAACATACCGCACAATGCGGCAGACGGTGATTATTTTTTAATAACTTCCAGGTTGACGCTTGACCTCAATCACATTTGGTAGAAGGTGAAGTATAGGCCGATGATAGACCGCGTTTACCCGACAGACGCCTATTCAATCTTCTCTTAAAGGCTCCTACATCATAAGAATATAGAAATATGGCCGTTGAAAGCATACTCCATTCCTTCTCTGTTCGCAAAATGAATGTAGAAGGAAATTTTTTCTTGCGGATATAAGGAATGCCCACCACCAATGGCGTGCATCCCATAAAAGCATAACTTTGTTGTACTCTGACATTTAATAAATATATTAACTAATAATGAAGCCGTGGTGGCTGCCGGCAGAATAGAATAGCACCCCCCTCTTCTTGCTGAGGTGTCGTAAAAGGCGACTAAGGTATCTCTTGAACACCGCAATTCAACCAGGTGTTCAGAGAAGGCAAAACTCGACCAAACCTGCATCCGCTCCCTCCCGATCGTACTGGTTCTCCTTTCCATCGGGCCTGAGGGAGCTCGGACGAGAGAGTGCTTTTCTGGCAACGCGTCCAGTTATGCACTTAAATATCTCCTGTGCAATTGACTGTTTCCGAAAACTGGACCTCGAATTTCTTAACCGGTGTTGAAACAGTCGCCGTAGCCAAAACCGGCTAGGACATCATCATCATCATCATATTAACTTAAATTCTAGTAATTACGAGAAAAGGAGTTTCAGAACACAAATGCTATGCATCAAATATCCAAGTTTATGCTTCAGTGGGATGTACGCCATTGTCCATCACATACGAATGGTCTCTGATACGACGTCCAATGATTATGTGGTGAAATGGGACTGGTTGAATTAGAGAATATAGCTCTTGAGTACTCCAGCGAAATATGAGCGCGACTATTGCAGTTTTATTTTAGAATCAAACACATACAAATTGATACTTCTACTGTCTGCCGCGTTGCACTGAATGTCACCTTTAGACTCTCGAATTTATGCCGTCATTTTATGCAGTTGGTAGAATTCTTATCTTTTGTGATAAAGCGACAGAAATTAAATTTATATTAAATAATATATCATCATGCTCATAGATGAGCAAAATGTAATTAGATTAATAAAAATGATTAACGATTACATTTTACGTTTTTACCATTAACATGACCGCATTTTGGTCATTTATGTTTTAAACAACACAAAATCCCAGATTGCATACACATTTATGATTTACTAGCTGATCCGGCAAACGTTGTTTTGCTATATAAGGTTTTGTAATATCTTCTAAGATTTTCATTGAAATTAAGTGCTGTCAAAGACAATTTTAGTCACAATTAAATACTCTTAATCAACAACACATTTATTTGGATAAAGATTAATATTATTACGTTGATACAACTCTTAACAAATAAAGTATTAATTTCGACCAAATTTGCTTACCATAAAAACGGTTCTAGTGACTTAATCTTAAATGATAGACATATACTGTCACGGACATTTTTTTAGATCATTTCAAGTGGAATAATTCTTTCTTACATATATTTTTGGTATCTTGAACCGTTTTTGCAGCGCACGCAATGGAAGCCCTCAAGGATGAATAATTTTCCCCGTTTTCTTCACATTTTCCATTATTTCTTGGTTCCTAATAATTGCATCGCGATGTTATATAGCCCAAAGCCTTCCTCGATAAATGGTCTATTCAACTCAAAAAGAATTTTTAAATTCGAACTAGTAGTTCTTGAGATTAGCGCATTCAAACAAACAAACAAACAAACAAAATCTTCAGCTTTATAATATTAGTATAGATTAATGTTTTAAATGGATTTCATCATGATTACAGAGCAAGAAAATTAAAATTACGACTACATTTTGTAATCGTTTATTATTAATCAGATTACATTTTGCCCATCACTGGTCATGCTATATTCCCATCGATTTGAGCAGAGATACAATAATGTTTGTATCTATTATGTGCTTTATATGTCGTGCTTAACGTGGCCAGTAGCGCAGCTGATCGCTGTTCTCAGAGCATTTATATATGACATTTCTATTAAATGCCATGCCGGTTTGTCAGCAGTGAGCATGAGGTGCGTAACCCTTATATGCATAATGAGGAAAACTGCAACATACCATTTAAATACAATAGTGTACAGTAAATGCATAGTATTGTATATCTGCAACATAAAGTTTTTAATAAATTAGTATAAAAAATAATATATATACTTATATATTCTTATCTATTTTTCCCTGAATTGTAGTGTACTTGTCTGCAAGATATATATATATTATTAAAATGTAAATAAATTTATACATTTAAGGGTTAAATCCCTATTTAATCTGGAGAAAGTCAAATGTACTATTTTTTTTTTTATTAAAAGAGAACGTTGTTTTCTAAATATAAAATGAATGCTGCGGGTAGCGTTTCACAGGTATTCTGAAGCCGTCCCTGAAGACATAGGTACAGATACAATGGCATTTTAATTTGGGCAGGTAAGCAGGATTGTAATTACGCGCTCTGGGTACAGGTGACAAGTAAGGTTTATTTATACCCCGACATAATATGGTATCAACTTGCGTGAGACGGGTTTTGTGTGCTATCAAGAAATGTGCGATATATTATGCATTACTTCGTCTTTGTAAACAGTAACGTAATTCAAATTGGACTTTATAGGGATTTTTAAAGTAGAGATTTTATTAAAGACTAGCTGTCCCGGCAGACCTTGTTCTATCCTATTTCTCTAAAACAAAGTTGCATTGTTTTTTTAATGTTAATAGCTTCCCCGTCAGATTTTTTTGAAAATTGTTTGAAGCAACCTGGCTTTAATGCTATAAGTATAAAAATTGACAAATATTGACATTAATATTTATACGTCATTCAATAATTGTTTTGCCTTCCCGGAACCCGTCCACTAACATTTAAACTTTATGGTATGGTGTTAAAGTTCAAATTGACTTTTAAATATTTTTTGTATGAGAATATAGAAAAATGGTGTTTTTAGACTTTACAGACAATTTTTTTAATTTTTCTCTCCGTAATAACCATCCCCAGACTTCAAGAAACACAACAAAAAAGAAATCAGCCAAATCGGTTCAGCCGTTCTCGAGTTTCGCGCTTATACACATTTAACGATTCATTTTTATATATAAGAAAGATTATACTAATTGTGGGTGTAGTAGCCTAGTGGATTAGAGACATGTTACATCCGGATATAATACATCCGGAACGTACAGAAATGTTGGATGCACTTGTACTGTGAGAATGGCGATCTGCGCTACTGGTCATGTTGGACACGACATATACGCGTAAAGTGGATACAACCATTAATGTATCCTTGCTGACTCCAAAAGGTATATAGCGAGACTGTGTTGTGATAATGTACTAAAGGTAAGTCAGCTCAGTGAATGCTAAATGACCAGCTGAGCCCCTCAGCGCTGATTTTCAATTGACACCCGTTTATTGTGTCCACGCGCAAAAAAAGCTATGTTTTCTTTTACCGGTGAGCATGTGGTGCCTAACTGCCGAAATTAATAACTTATCTATCTTTGATTCGTAGATTGATAGCTATATCTCTCCCTTTTAATCCTGTGCAAGCGAAAAGAGAGTTGAATATATGTAATGAAAGACGGGCGTCGGTTTACGAACTGGCTTTAATTACGTTAAACACGGTATACAAAATAATAGTTTGACAAATACCCGACACCTCCTTACTTAATTAAATACATACAATTAAAATAAATAATAATACAACATATTACATACAAAATTACACTAGACCAACCCTGTGCGGTAGCGGTCTCAAGTTATGTTTTTAACAGGTGACTTGGCATTGGTTACGACATTTGTAGACTGAGTAATAACGTCCTCATGCGGAACAGTCTCCAAGTCATCTTGGTGAACTTTCTCATCGTGCGTAGAAGTGCAGGATAGCGAATATCTGTTTTTGCTTTGGTTTAAATCTAAAATTTGATCGAGGTGTCTCTTCACAGTGCTATCTGGTAATTTAACGTTATAAGATGACGGTCCTCGCTGACTGCTAACCTGCCCTTCCACCCAGTTGTCTTTCCTCTTAGTAAAGTCTTTCACGAGCACCGTGTCACCTATATTGACGGAGCGCTCAGTGCCTCCGGCGCGTTCAATTTGTTGACTACAGTTGCTATAGTAACAAATCTAAGATAGAGGATAGGATAGGTTATTAATTTCGCCCGTAAGTCCGTATTTAATCTGTAAAAAATCCTGACGTATGTGCTGGAATACAGGCCCACGACACTCGCGTTGCCGCACTTGTATTCCGGGTAAACCACTGGAATTAGACTGCGGGCTCAAATTATTTATCGATAAATTCAAATCAAACTTTAGACTGTAATCAACATAACTCAAAACTCTCTAAAGTTCATTAAAACGGACGAAAATTCCTCCAATTGTAATATTGTTTTATAATTTATTGTGAATCTGATGTCCGCGCTGCAAACGAAAATTATAAATTCCTTTATATAACATACGCCATGCCATCTGTTCAATTTGTATGGAAATTCCCTTTCCGGACGAGTTTCCATGAGTACTTTTAAATTTTTATTATCAATTCGCTTTTTATTGTTATTTTAATAACATCTCCTTTATTTTATCGTTACTCTTAATTTTATTATGATTGGTACGTTTCATGAGCAATGAGAGCGAGTTTTATCTGTACTCCCGGACCCGGTCGGCCTCGGCCAGGTTGCGTTTTACATTCAAAACTCACGGATGTTCAAACACACTTTCAACTCTTATTATATCTAAGGAATATTAAAAATTCTCCTCTTAGTGGATGTCTACGTTATAAAAATTATCCAAAGTCCAACTAGCGTCAGTATGTTAATTTATTCTCTGTGATAATATGTCAGACCTGACAAGTATTTTTATACAATATGTTATAAAAACCCTGTTCGACCAGTAAAGATGTTACTTGATATCGATATTAGATTTTATTTATGTTATCATTTTTAGTGAAAGAACAAAAATTACAGATAAAACAAATTAAATGGGGAGGATTTACATGGCCACACTGCGAGCTTGCGTAGCTCGTGAACAAAGGAAAAAAGGACAGCAAAGCATCATGCTAGTAAGTCATCATGTCAAAAGGGCCACGGACCCTGTGAATCCCATGCACTGATTATCAATTAAACCATTTTATTAGTCTGTAAACTGATTTATGTAAGTAATCCAAGCACATATCGTGTATAAAATAATTAAATTTCTTTAATTTCATATGAAAATAGTTTTTAAATGTTCACAAAAATATAAATTTCTTATGTATTTTGGCAATATTATCGTTTCACCAATATGTCGGACAGGGTTTTTAAAATATACTGTAGCTACAGAACATAAAGTCGTAATGGGACCAATATTTTTCTAGCAAAATGAGCATACTTTTTAAGAGCCGTTGTGATTTAAGAAACGATGAAAGAAATAAGCGACAATCAAAGGAGAAAAATACATAAGTTGGTGTAAGCCTTTGATAGAATTATATAGAAAATATATTACTATATATTTTGGGGGTCGAAGCTGTTCGCGTCAGTAGGCTTTACCCTAGTTTCCCTACACGTGACTCCTGGGTGGTGCTAAACGAGCAGCAGCAAGGTGGTAGGGCGTCGGTGCCCGTCTGGATCGCGACCACAGTACACGGGTGTAAAGCCCGTCATAGTGACCAGTTTCGGCTTGTCGCGTTTCGGGATCAGCTTGTGTATATCCAGAAGCTCATATACCTAGAGACCTTCAGTCGTGATTTATGTAGGCCGACATGACGATGTAGACTATCAATGGTTTTTATCCTTTGATAGTCGCTTTCGTTTTTGGACTACACTGTACTTACCATCAGGCACTGTGCTGAGCCAGTGTAAAAAAAAAATGCCGCATTTCAACAACTCGGTCTCTCCCTTCTGCGATTATTTGTGCTTCTTTTTCGTTAGGACATAATGCTTTTGGCATGCAAGACTTCAACAGGCGATTGGAGCATGTACAGTTGAGTGGCGACGCAAGGGCATCCCTATGGGTACGAACCTAGGCAGCCAACCAGAAAAATAACCTAACAGTGATCTACTAGCATTTCAGAAGTGACTACCTTGCGAAGAAACCCCAAATAACCTCAAGGCTGCGTTAGGGTAGAACCGCGCCTTAAATCGTAAACGCACCGGTTAGCTACGTTTGCATTTCGTGGAATGAATCTACTGCGTGTATGTACCTCAGTGTTTTTTGAAATTATGGCTGATAATGACTCGGTAATTGGATCATCGGCATCCAATAGAACACGGCGCGTATGAATCCGACGCACCGCCTTAGAGAGACAGGTCCTGAGGGCTAGACTCTTTACTTCTCTCACTCCCGGAGATTCATCTACTGAAAAGGCTATGCGCTTGTAGAAATATGGATCCCAGACCCGGCTGGCAGTGGCTGGAGGGACATCTCCGGGTTTTTTATTCACCGCCACCTTTACGGCTGTTCTGACGGACCTATGTAGGATTCTCACAGTTTATAAAAGAAAGTACTTACCTAAATGGTCAGTTAAACATAATATATCAACATCCGACATTGTTTGTAAACCATATTCACGATGAGATTGGTTTTTCCTGTCAATAATACGCAATTCAATTTCCTGCACTGTCAATCTGATGGCGAGGTCTGACATTAACTGTTAGGCGACTTTTCTATAGAAATATGGTATAGAAACTATAATATATCAACCCTCCTCCTCCTCAGTTACCTACCATATATAGTATTATAACCAAACAACCAAACCAAACCTGGATCCTGCTCCCTCCCGATCGTACTGGTTCTCCTTTCCATCGGGCCTGAGGGAGCTCGGACGAGAGAGTGCTTTTCTGGCTGCGCGTCCAGTTATGCACTTAAATATCTCCTGCGCAATTGACTGTTTCCGAAAACTGGACCTCGAATTTCTTAACCGGTGTTGAAACAGTCGCCGTGGCCGAAACCGGCTAGGACATCATCATAGTATTATTTAAATGAAATTAGTTAGACTATAAAAGTGGCTCGGCATCTCCATAAAACATTGGCTGATAAGCAGTAGCCTTTGATTATCACTTTTTCGAGATCGTTTTATTTATCCTGACTCGGCACTTCCCCATATCAGATACAAAGCACACTGCAATCCAAAAATCGAGTACGACGATTGAGAGAAAACCACCTGCCTTTAGTCACCGCGATCATGCCAGCATGTACAAATATCTCTTCGCCCTCGTTTAAAGAGCCCAATATTACAGGATGAAGAGAAAATGATCCTGCTCGAAGGATCATTTTGTGCACTATTTTGTGGTTGCTGGTGGAATTTGATGAATGAAATTGTTCTTTAACGTATTATAAATTATAATTAATATATATTTTGGTTTTCTATGATTATTTCGTGCACAAATTAAAAACGGTTAGGTTAGGTTGATGTATGATCTGACAATTTCGTGGTCACCGCACAAAGGACCGCGACGCGAGCTAGAGCTGCCCAACTTGAATGATTGTCACGGCGGATTGTTAATCGATGTTTGTGAACAGAGACCATTCCACAATCCAATGACTCGGTAAGGTAAGATTTGTTAAACTGGATCCATTCAACATGCAGGATTATTTACTAAGGATGGAGTGATTTACAAACTACTGGAAAGAAACCTTCCAGAATCTCAAAAAGTACAATAACAGTGAAAATACGACGATACGATCGGAAGTAGACACAATTTAGTGATATATAAATTAAGTGATTTGAAACTTAGATTTAAGATTTTGAAGATAACCTTGTATCTCTTTTTTTCCTTATTGTTTAAAGGGACTTTAGTTCTAGAAACATGCTGTTTTTTTTGGTAACCAAGGGGGAAATCTCTAACGGACCTCGGGGAGCGGTGGCTTGCACCGACTAAAACCCTCGGGGTGTTCCACCTTCCACCTGCCGGCATCGAGGCCACTGGGGTCTCATCCTCAAGCTAGAAACATGCCAGTCTCAATATATCTTAACCTAAAACTAAACTAAAAGATAGTAAAGCCAACAAAAAAAAATCTTCCATTACATTCCAGCAACACCAGAGGTTGGTTCCGCTGGAATGCTCTGAAACATGCTTACATAAAAAACCTTATATCAATTTGCAAAGAATCTATAAATAAATCTTAATCATAATAAATACAAAAAGGGTAAGGTTTAGAAAAAGAAAAGATTTTGTTGCCCACAGTGTTTTTCTGGAACGCGCTCGATATGCTTAGAAGGTAAGCGGATAATTATTTCGTTTAGAAAATACTCGAACACATTGTTCAGGCGAAAACCACATTATAATTTCTTTACCCGTCTCGCCAATGTTTTTACGGTGAAACGCTATACAATTTTCACTTAAACGAATGCCTGCGCTAATGAGAGAATATTATTACTGCCGAGTCGAGATAAATACGACCATTCTGTTGTCCCGACGTGGACGCAGCCGCCACAGAATTAGAAAATGAATAGAAACCGCATACGTCCTCAATTTAAGCTAAAATTCTAAAAAAAAAACTTTTTTTTACACTGGCTCTACATAGTGACTACAGAGTACCTGATGGTAAGTACAGTGTAGTCCAAAAACGAAAGCGACTATCAAAGGATGAAAATCCATTGATAGTCTACATCGTCATGTCGGCCCGCATATACCACGACTGAAGGTCTCTAGGTATATGAGCTACTGGATATACACAAGCTGATCCCGAAACGCGACAAGCCGAAACTAGTCACTATGACGGACTTTACACCCATGTACTGTGGTCGCGATCCAGACGGGCACCGACACCCTACCACTTCGCTGCTGCTCGTTTAGCACCACCCAGGAGTCACGTGTAGGGAAACTAGGGTAAAGCCTACGGACGCGAGCAGCTTCCACTCTCAAAAAACAAAAGTCAATAAAAGTTCCTTTTTTCATTTTATACTGGCTCAGTAAAGTGAATACATCCCACCTCATAAAAAGTGCATTGTAGTTTAAGAATGATAGCGCCATTACAGACGAAACCGTTGACAGCCGCCATCAGTATGTCGGCCCATATATACCACGTCTGAAGGGCTCAATGTATCAAACAACAGATCATAAACAAGCATGTTCTGAAAAGCGACAGGCTGGAACGAGTCCCTATGACAGTCTTTACATTTGTACCGTCTCAAAGTGCTTGATGGATATTAAAGTGCAAAATGTCTATAGTAAAACAATTCTTCTATTTCAGATAGAACTAAGAAGTTCTCTCTTTCCTTGGCTGGATCAAGGAATTGTGGAATGGTCTTCCAGCCAGCGAGTTCCCACCGTCCTATGATATTGGGTTCTTTGAACGAAGCATGAAGAGATGTTTATGTAGGCCGGCATGGGGAGGATATTAATTTGAGAGCCCTTAAACGAAAGTTATTAGACATATGCTGTGCAAAGGCGATCATATTATCGCATCTCTTACCATCAGGTGCGGCGTAGGGCAAGAGTTTGCCTGTAAAAAGAAAACTAGAAAAACTATTAAAGTGTGTGCTTTATAGTTAATAACGTAGACGAAGTCACTAGCAAAACTTATACTCTACTTAGAAAATAAATATGTTACGTAAATATTGGTACTCTTCCCCAAAGGGTGAGTAATAACGGTCTAAGGGTTGTTTGAGGAATGCGTTACTACTAAATTGGAAAAATTTTAAATGTTTGCTTGTAACATGGTATTTATTATTAATTGCGTTTTAAATCAATTTACTTTTGGAACGTATATATATATATATATATGTATAGCTAGCTAATACTATCTAGATGAACAATTGTTTGAAAGAATCTATATATAAACCGAATTATGGTAAAATTTCGTTTGCGCGATCCAGGTAAATATATCGGAATTTTTAATTAATATACAGATATAATAAGCGTTTGTGAGTGCAAATCTCAGAAACGGCCCAACCGATTTTAATGTGTTTCTACTAATGTATTACGGAAAGCTGCATTTAACACTTAGTATTAATTTTATTTCAATCGGTTCATAAATAAAAAAGTTATGTCAGTTTTAAAAAGCACGTTGTATACGGAATGCAGCCTGGAAGGCGTTTTAAAATAAACTCCGATCGGGTCGTAGCTCGTATCTATTTTCAATCAGCAGCAAAGAGACCTCCAATAGCTATGGTTAGTCTCACTTACGACGTAAAAGCTATTCAAGGTCGATAGACTAAGTGAACACAACGATCGTGAGATTTCTTTGACCGCTCACACCATCTATTGACGTGACGCTACATTGCTCTCATATAATGACTGTAACAAACATATGATGATGATTTCCTAGCCGGATTCGTCTACGGCGACTGTTTCAACACCGATTAAGAAAATCGAGGTCCAGTTTTCGGAAACAGTCAATTGCGCAGGAGATATTTCAGTGCATAGCTGGACGCGCTGCCAGAAAAGCACTCTCTCGTCCGAACTCCCTCAGGCCCGATGGAATGGAGAACCAGTACGATCGGGAGGGAGCAGGATGCAGGTTTGGTCGAGTTTTCCTTCTCTGAACACCTGGTTGAATTGCGGTGTTAAAGAGATACCTTAGTCGCCTTTTACGACACCTCAGCAAGAAGAGGGGGGTGCTATTCTATTCTGCCGGCAGCCACTACGGCATAACAAACATATAAATTATTGTAGCTGCACGTCTGCACGGCGCCACGATCGGGCCAGAAAATCCCGAGTATGATTTCGCGCAGGGTTATATGCACTCTCGGCTGTAGCACTGCCGCTTTCTGATTGGCCGATCAACTTAGGATGTAAGAAAGAACTGCGCGCGTATTATTTGTTAGACTTAAGTTGTACATATAGTTTGTAAGGTTTTTAACAAATACATATTTCGGAATGTAACACGCTATTTATTTCGCTACGTGCTCCAGCCTCAACAGTGGTGACCCCGACGTGATTTGATTTGAGTTGTTTCTTGTTTGATTATTACCCGTACTCGGGCCGGGATAAGTAAATATACTTATGCCGTTGCACAAATGCACCCTCGTAGGCGGGATAGTTTTATAAATAAAGATTTGCGATATTTGAGACAGTTTAAGTACTTACCAGCTGGCAGCGGTAGCCAGGCCCTTCAAAAATCACTCACTGTATGTATTTGAGTGCATATGATGTGGAGTATGGTGTTTGTGAGGATTTGCAATGTGTATAGCGAGTTAGGAAATAATTAAGATGCGATTATAACGAAAAAGAATGCGATGCGATGTTTGTGTTTTAAAAGCGAGAACTGTTAAGTAGAAGTGAATGATGTACGCCAGATGGCGATGGGGATTTTGTTCGTTTACATTTTATTGTTTTGATGTTCTAGGGTTGCGTTTTTTGGCGCGACTAACCCGTGTTTTTATATTCTCATTTTTTTATTTCTTTGGAAACTTTATTTTAGCTTTTTTATTACTGTATTATTAATCAAATTAAAAATGTGTCGTACGGGATAAGATTTTTTGGAGCATGTGAAGTTATACTGTCTAAATCGACTTAAAGTTCCGTATTTAATCATTGTTAAAGTATACAAAGTAAATTAATCTTAATTAACTCTACAAATTCACGGAATAACAGAAGCCAAATAAGATTCAGACAAGAATGGGTTATTCAAAAGACTAAATTCATTCAATATATCATTCAACTGTATCCTGAGGATGACAATTCATGAAATAATTGAAATTCCTTATTCATATAACAATTGTCACGTCTGCGCCAGAATAACGTGCGTACCGCTCGCTGTCTGGTGACCGAATGAAACATTTGTTTAATGTTTTGTCCCATAAATAGATAATTTCTCTTTTGTTCAAAGCTGTTTCGCTTAATAGATATACAGATGGTACATTATCAAGCAAAGCCGTGGGATTTTATAATGGATCGGTAAAACGAGCTCCCTGTTCTTGATTGTTAAGTACAATATAACGGCGAGGACTACTACCAAGAGAGTAATCTATTGACGGTCATCATCAACTAATTTTTTTTAACACTGGCTGGATAAATTGACTGCAGTGCATCTGATAGTAAGTACAGTGTAATTCAAAATGAGAAAATTTATTGTCTCTGTCGTCATGACGGCCCACATATACCACGACTGAAGGTCTGTAGGTATACGAGTTACTGGTCATACACAAGCTGATCCTAAAATGCGGCATGTCAAAGCGAGTCACTATGATGGTCTTTATACTCGTGGACTGTGGACGTGACCTTGAAAGTTTTGGTGCTATTTTGATTTAAAAACAAGTTTGAGATACTTAGCAAAAATAGGGTATGTATTTTCAACAGTACATCTAGGAAAAGTACTTCAAAAAGTGTAGTTTGCAAGTAATCAAATTAAACCTTTACTTCATGTCTAAAAAGAAACAAAAATGCATTCAAAAGTCTTAAAATATCTCTCTGTATATAAAAAAATAATATTATATAATTTATTTTCAAAGAGACCAAATATTACTTTTACACAAACCAGCGCCACAGATCTCCTCTGTGGCATTAAGTCGCCTGACAGCCTATTTTGTAATGGGTATTTTATTTATACTGATTCGACATACTGACTGCATTACACCTGATAGAAAGCTTATTGTAGTGCACGAACGGCAATGACCGCCAATATGTATGCAGGATGGATTTTATTGTGCGAAATATTATTATGTATGAAGTAGTAAATGCGTAGAATGGAAAGTATGTGAGTGAAAGGAAGGTAGGATAATAAGAGAGGGAGCATAAACGTTTTTTTTTCGTCGCGAAACCTTCGTAATAAGTGTTAAGATGTAAAATTATTTTGAAAAAGTGCAATAATGAAGTTTATAAAGTTTATTCAGTGTTTATTTTGATCCAAAGATCCCCAAAACTATATATAGGTCTACATATGCCACGACGGAGGGTCTCTAGGTATGTGGACAAGTGGATATACACAAATTGGTCTCAAAACTTACTATGAGGAATCACTATATTGATCTACACAATTGTGAACTGAGGTTATGATCCAGTTTACGCAGTCGACCTACCACCTCAACCTTTTATCTCTTCTATTTTTTTCTTTTTCTGTATACTGTTTTTGTTTTAGTATTTTTATTGAGACGAAATAAATATTTTTAATTCCATCATACGATTACTTAAAATATGGGGATTTTGGGCGTCGAAGCTGCTCGCGTCCGTAGGCTTTACTCTAGTCTCCCTACACGTGACTCCTGGGTGGTGCTAAACGAGCAGCAGCGAGGTGGTAGGGCGCCGGTGCCCGTCTGGATCGCGACCACAGTGCGTGGGTGTAAAGCCCGTCATAGTGAACAGTTTCGGCTTGTCGCGTTTCAGGATCAGCTTGTGCATATCCAGTAGCTCATATACCTAGAGACCTTCAGTCGTAGTATATGTGGGCCGGCATGACGATGTCGACTATAAATGGATTTTCATCCTTTGATAGTCGCTTTCGTATTTGGACTACACTGTACTTTCCATCAGGTACTCTGTAGTCACTATGTCGAGCCAGTGTAAAAAAAAAATGGACTATTTATAGTCAATATTTCTCATTCCTTGGCTATTGCTACCGTTCGTATATTTATTTATTTAATAGTAACTTCACAACACATTATAAGAAAATTATATACAAAATAGGAAATAAAATAAAAATCTAAAATGCCAATAACGAAAATATCATGCATATTAAATTTTGTTAAATGTTTGGGTAGCTCCTCGTATCGTATAATGAGTGTTGTGAGAGTGTATGAGTGCGTGAGTGCATTTGTGTGCGTGTGTGTGCTCATATCGGTGTTGTATGAGATACAATACAGATCATATCATACTGTTATTAGAAAAAACAATACAAAAACATCACTATTAGTTACAGTTATTCAGAAATTATGATATTATATTAGCCAATAGTTTTTTTTTGCGGCCATATACATATATACAAAGATATATAATAATACATTATCATACTATATGCCTTTCGAGGTGAGCAGAGATATATTAATGTACCCATATTGCGTTTATATGTGGTGCCGTAAGTGACCAGCAGCGCACAGCTCTATCCTCAAGAATACACATTTCCATTAGATGCCATGCGAGTTATCTCACGATGTTTGCCATCATAGGAGCATTTATTGTCTAAAATAAATACACAAAGTTATATTATATAATAAACTAAGTGGTGCGTGAGAGTTGACGAGGAATAAGAAGGAATTCCGGGAACGAACTTACTTGTATATTGTCCCGGTCCACAGCGCTGGTTCAGGCGTCCGCACCACAATTTCACGCGTTGTCGGGGTAAGCAGAGCGTTCGAGTTGATACCAATTGTATTACACAGTGTTGTAGCGTTTTATATATTTTTAGAGAGTTTATTACAGCGAGCGCGTTGTAGTTTTGGAAGCGTTCGAACCCAGAGAGGTAAACGGATGAGGAAGGTAGGGGGATAAAATGTTGAGAGAGTGTTGCTAATGTATAAATAGATAATATAAGAGAATATATATTAAAATATTATAAATAAAGAATAAAAAATAAAATAAATGTAAATTAATAATAAACGGTGCAAACACTAAGAATTATTGATATAGCTTATCGTATTCCCCGTTGTAACTAATATGTGATTAAAAAAAATCTAGTTTGCATAAATATACAAAAAGAGCTAAAATATCAGTTCAAAGAAGTAACTAAACCACCAAATAATTTAAGCCAAAAGCGGTTATTAATAGATTAAATACAAATTAATATATTTACAATTCAAAACAAAATACTCATTATGGAGAGGGATTATGCAAAATCTTACCACAGAGGGGTTGGGAATTAATGAATAGCCCTTGCTAAATAAATCGCTTGAGAACATTTTAAACTGATGATATCTCTACCATAATAATTTAATAATAATATATACCACGCCACGCTATATCTCTTTTGGGATGAGCAGAGATACATTAAGAAAGAGATTCAGTCAGGATCGAATCGATTTGAAGGTCGAAGCTGCTCGCGTCCGTAGGCTTTACCCTAGTTTCCCCACACGTGGCTTCTGGGTGGTGCTAAACTAGCTGCAGCGAGGTGGTAGGGCGTCGGTGCCCGTCTGGATCGCGACCACACTGCATGGGTGTAAAGCCCGTCGTAGTGACCAGTTTCGGCTTGTCGCGTTTCGGGATCAGCTTGTGTACATCCAGTAGCTCATATAAGAGAATTAAAGTCATCGACATAGCTCAGAGGATTCCGAGGAGGAAGCTGTAGTGGTTGTAGGCTGGTCATAGTTGCCGAAGAACTGAAAACTGCTGAGGTAAACGTGTGCTGGAGAGAAAATCACTCTTCGATGAGAGTAGTGCAGGATGCTCTGTGGTTAAGTGGAGCGACAATTTGCGCAAAGTGGCAGGCAATTATTCGATATGAAAATCCAAAAGACTTTAGGAGAGGCCAATGTCCAGCAGTGGGCAGATCCGGGCTAATGACGATGATGGAAATACACATTACTGGCTGTAATAATCTGGCTGCAATAATAATAAAAGTAATTATCACTCATTTGTCGTTCCCAACGTGACCAGTGACGCAGCCGGTCGGCGTTCCCAGAACACATACACATAAGATTTGTACCAGATACCATGCTGGTATCCTCACGATGTTTTCGTTTACCGGTGAACACGCGGTGCCTAAATCCATACTTATTTTGGAAAACCCAGACGTACGTGTCAATAATTTCTTTTAATGATATATCATATACATATTCAAAATCGGAAAGCGCATTTTTTTTTATTCCGACACGATACTGACTGCTCCGCACCTGATGTTAAGAATGGCGGAGTCCAAAAACGCCAACGACAATCGACAGGTAAGAAAAACCCATCGGTAGTCGCAGCGATCATGCCGGCCTGCACAAATATCTCTTCACGTTACGCTTAAAGGATGCGATATCATAGAAAAGTGGGAACACGCTTGCCGGAAGTCCATTCCACAGCCCATCGACACGGCAAAAGAAGGAGTTGGAGAACTTCTTAGTCCTGGCCAAGATGTGAGATACCGTAAAGCTGTGACACCGCAAACCCGCGCGCGTGATTCTAATAAGGAAGGGAGAGGGTGAAACAAGGTTAAACAACTCTTCAGAACACTCGCCATGATACAGACGGTAGAAAACGCTCAGTGAGGCAAATATCTCATTTTTTTATAGAAAGGTGGAAAATGAATAATAAGCTTTAGCTATGGTAATCTAGTGGATAACGAACCGGTTTCCATGATCATAGATTGGAATCTCGGATTTGGGCACCACATGCTCAACGGTGAGGGAAAACCTCATAATGAAATCCGATTATAATATGTAACCGCAATTAGTTGCGCTACTGGTCGCATTGGGCACGACAAATGAGCGCAATGTGGATACATCCACTAATGTATATTTGCTCAGCTTGTAAGGGATATAGTGTAATAAGTATCCATATCATATTGATTTGAATAATTTGTTAGTTACTCTCGCTTGAACTATCTTGTTTTATTTTGTTATTCTATGTAATTTTTATTCTGATTATCACGAAACTTTTACAAATGTAAATATAGCGGTCTATTATCATTTCTGCAAAGAGAAAGATAGGGACCGTATCAAGTAGGTACTATAAACAAAAGAGTATACGAGATGCCGTTTATTAGAACCGAGACGACCCAACAAACCCAATATTGTATTGCGAGAGACCTTTCTACTGAAACTTTCCCTAACACATTTCTTTTTTCTCTCAATCGACTTTTCTAGACTCTTTCTAATATAGCTTACTCTCGGCTAGTTTTTAAGTTAGACTTTCAGTCTCATTACAAATATAACTCTACAACGGGTTAGTTTTTTGGTTAAAGTTTGAAATTACAAAAGATTGTAACTTATTATTATGACATTAAATAGTTATTTTAGTAATAGGAGATGTTGCGATGATAAAAGTAGTTTTTATTTGATGGAAATTTCTCTAAGATCCTGGGTTCGAGTCTCATTAGTGGCAAACTTTACTGTGATGAGCAAATTAATTTGTCACGTGTCATTGTTGTGTATGGTATATGTAGCTATACACAGAGATGGGCAAAATGTAATCTGATTACTGCTCAACGATTACAAAATGTAGTCGTAATTTTAATTTTCTTGCTCTGTCATCATGATTAAATCCATTTAAAACATTAAGAAATCATAAATGTGTATACAATCTGGGATTTTGTAGTGTTTAAAACATAAATGAGCAAAATGCAGTCATATTAATGGTAAAAAACGTAAAATGTAATCGTTAATCATTTTCATTAATCTGATTACATTTTGCCTGTCTACGGGTATACATTGTTTTGTATATGTATCTAGTACCCATAGTACAAGCGTGAGCTTAATACAGGACTAGGTCAATATGCGTAATCATCCGTAAATATTATAATAACCTCTTTATTAGTTTTTATACATAGAATATTTTTAGATTTTAAAATAAATATTGTTTTTTTATAAATTATTATATTAAAGAAAATATATTTCTTAATTACACGTCTACTCGAGTTAAGTCTCAGATACTGAAATAATATTTATTAAAATTAAATATTTTAAATTCTTGTCAAGATTAAATAACGATATCAATTCAAAATCGGAGTTGATCCGAAATCCAGTAATCCCGGGATAATTGAAGCAATTTTAAACTTTGAAATGGTATATAATTGACTTTAATAAATGATGAATTCTAAATCGTATACTCGAATGGCAAACCGAAGTCAACTGCCCGTCGGATGTGATAAGGGATTTATCGCCTATTCCATATTATGGATAACTTTAATGAATTTTAAATTATTTCGACTGACACAAAGTTGTACAAAATGTCGAAATGTCTCCAAAAACCGACAAATCGTCCCTCACCCGGTGTCCAACAGATGCTTCTGTTTCGGTGGCTTTCGGAAAAATCTTCAGCTTTATTTATTTATTTTAAAGGGAAACATACAGCAATATAAAAATGATAACAATATACACAAAAAATGTTACATAAGCCAGCAAAGTTTCCACAAAAATTAGTACAAAAATAAAAATCAAGCTAATAAATAACAATAAAAGATAATCAATCAAATATACATACTTATTACTTATTATATGTTACATATAAATAGTACATTTATATAAAAAAAAAGTACATTATAGAACAAAATTGAACTTAGACTAATATTTTCTCTCTCACCATTCGTTTAAAGGGCCCAAAGGCACAGGACAGTATATCTATATCGCAAAAACGTTTATTATATAGATCACAGGCACGAAAAACAAAAGTATTATTAACATAGTTTGATCTTAAGAATGGCACCTTAAACAGCGAAAAGTCTCTTGCATTGGAATGCGGACACCTGAAACCTAGCTTTTTTTTAGCTTTGGTCTAAATGGGCGAAAGGTTAGGTCAAAACTCATTGTATCGAGCAAGCGCCGCAACTGAACGAACTGTTACAAATGCGCACGTTCTTTCGAAATGTTATTACTACCGGTCACCAGCAGACTGACGCGCCACGCAATTTTCTTCGAGCAGATCAAAATATCGAGCGTTAATTACAACTAAGTTAATTCGCGCATAAGACCCGTTATAGTATTTATAATAAGTACAAAAAGTAAAAGTTTAAAATGTGTTATGTATATAAAAAAAATTTATTACCGACATGCTTGTGTTTGACCTTCACCTTACGTCTTGGAAAGTGATGATGAGGCCGAAGTTGGAGCGCGCTCACCCAGCAAATACCGATTCACTCGACGTTTAAAGATTCTCATGAATAATTAAAAAGAAAATTGTATAAAAGAAACATTCTACAGAAAGTATCTCTTCCTTTCACACATCATTAAAGCTCATCCTAGTTATTAATATTTTTTCTGCAAATTGTTTAAATTAACGGACAAGCGAAAAACTTTCAACTCCTTTTCAGAATGGCCCTGACACGACGTCATTAATGATGCCAGATTTAATCAGACTTTCGGATATAATTTTTAATCAAGAAATATTAGAGTGTAAATTCGGTTAAAGAAAGCTTTATGATGGATTTATAGACGCAGTATTCGTAGCTTTTTTTATTATAGACAGACTTGCGCTTAAACCTTATCTCACATGATGGAAAGTGACGATAAGGCCGATGATGTAGCGCGCTCACTCAATAAATACCGATGCACCAGTCGTTTGAAGATTCTCATGTCCCAAGATGTTGGAAAAACAGACTTAGGAAGCAAATTCTACTTCTTGGGGGTTTGCAACAAAAAAGAGCAGGCGAATCGTCGCGAGCGAGCAGTTAGAATATCACGGTGTTAGTTTGGGTCACTAATACTTTTTATGAATTTTTTAGCTTTTTTGTTTTTATATGTAATATTACTATAAGTTGTAACTTATTGTTAAAGCTACGTATCATATATAGAATTATTTGTGTGCGCATAGATTTAATATGAAATGGAATACATTTATTTCGGCTAAAATTAAAAAACCAGAAACAAACGACATACAGAAAAGACAAATACATAAAAATAGCGAAATGGGCTCCGGTAGCTCACTGCCACAATATAAGTCTGCGGCGTTGGTTTTTGTGAAGGGCCCGTCTTATCAAGATAATTAAAAAAATAAAAACATGTAACTTAAAACAAAATAACTACTTAATAATGCTAAGTAAGCAATTAAATATAATAATAAACAAATCATGTACAAATTTAAATTATATTATAATAAGAATATATGCCCACAACAATAGCAAAGTATAAGATAAAAAACTACTAGTAAATAAATCATAAAATAGATATATTTGGACTACTCTTAGAACTTTGGTTGTTTATGATCATATGTTATTGTATTTTGTATTTCTCCTTTGTATATTGCGTTGTAATATATTAAATAAAATAAATTAAACACACCCATGCAAAGCTGGGCGAAAATACACCGAGCTTTCAAAGCGTCGTTGCTACGCTCTCGGCATAGCGCTATGCTACGGACTTCGTAGTCGATTCGTAGCCTGCTTATATAGAGTTATTGTTAACTCGAAGTAATAATTTAGCTCTGTAACAGATTAATTGCAATAGTTTAGATCATACTATCCATAAAATTGAGAACACTAACAAAAAAAAAATCTTTAAATTGAAATATCTCAAAAACTATTGTGTTAATTCAGGTTCTCTATCGTCAGTTATAGTTATTAATGGGAATTAACAATAACCATGTATAGTTATTTTAAATATAAGTAGATACTTATGCAATATATAGGCCCAAAGAGGCTTATATTGATATTATTGCTAGATGACATAATTACGGTTATAATTAGGGCTTTATCTAAGTGCCTACGAACCTTTAACTTTCGTTCTAGATTGATGAAAATATCTTTGGCAAATATATTTTAGAAATATAAATCTTGAAAATTATTTCTAAGTATTTCACGGGGTACACGGCGGCTTTTTGGCGTAAGCAAGAGATGTGCAGAAATATAAACAATGTAACTCGAATATTATGATTATATTGTTATATTTTTATTTTTGATTAATTGCAAAGAATTTTGTTTCTCAACTCAAATGTGTTTAGAGTGTTTTAACTCAAAACATGCGACGTGGTATAATTGAATACGTTATCCTATATAAATTAGAAAAAGGTTTTGTATAATGTTAATTCTTCGAGTATTTTAATGTTGTACATCCTATATTCACATACAAGTGCTTATTCCATTAATTCCTTTTAAAATTCAAACGAAATATCCTACTAACTTCAACAAGAAATACGTCACTCACATGTAATATCGTCAATTTAAATTTTTTGTTTATGAACATTACAAAAAAAAAATCTAAAAATCGGAATACCTTTTTTAAGTCCGTTTCAAGATGTACAATATAAAATATGCAGTTATTATTTGAATTATCTGAATTCCGTACTCATTATTAATACAGAGAATTGTACGGAGAGCAAATACTAAATATAGGTACTGCTAATGAACCTTTTCACAATGACGAAGCTAAAACTATTTGAATTGGCATTAAGCAACGAAATACAATTAATTAACGTGACAAAATATGTCCAGTATATTTCGGTATTATTTCGGTATACGGAATATAATTGTCAAGTGGATATAATCTGTAATGTATCTATGCTTACATCGAAAGGGATGTGCCGGGACGATATATTATTATTTCAGCATACTCAAGTTGGACTAACGTTTTATACTGACTTGTTAATTTTTTATCACGGTTTAGAAAGATAGTAGAAATATTTTTGCGCAAAATAAAACGATCTTCACTCAAAATATTTCGTAAATGTGTGAAATGCACATGCGACATAGAAATCATTTTTTTTTATCCAGATTCGGCAAAGTAACCACACCTTGCCTGATGTTACCATAGTACAATCCAAAAACGGCTACAAATATAACCAGTTAAGAAAAATAATCGATGAGCGCAGCAATACTGCCGGCCTGCACAAATATCTCTTCACGCTTCATTTAAAGGATCCGATATCATAGTACGGCGGGAACACGCTCGCCGGCAGAGCATTCTCCAGCTACAGCTTAGTTCTAGCCGGGACTAAAAAAAGACTAAAGTCTTTGATATGTGCGATCTATAAACGACCGTGACCATCCAATTTATTTCTGTCACGCATCATTCTGCATGATATTTCTGTTAAAAAAAAATTAAAATGGATGATTTCAAATGCAGCGTGCTCTAATGGGGTTTTGCGTTTCTCAAATCCATTGAAAAACTGATTTAATACCCGCACTTGAATTGACTTGTTTTTGGAAAAACTATATAATTATGCTTCTTGCTATACTGTTTAATACTTTTCTAGATGTGATCACAATGCGTTATTATTTCATATTAATTAAGTTATTATTTCAATTGTTAAAACTAATTTCATTCTTAGAAAAAACTATAAGTAAAATATTTATGAAAATTCTTAAGTAAAAATTATTTAATCACCACACAGAAATTAATTTTTAACTTGCTGCTTTAAAAAACATCACATGTGTATTCTCTCAAATACTCTAAGCACAAAACAAATCTTTTAAATTCATTTTTAATTTTAAGAAACATTAAGAAACTCTCTTTATTTATAAATAAAGTTAAATAAACGTTTATTAGAGTAAACATTCGAGTTTTATTGGTTAATATATTTCAATAATTACTTACCTTTGTAAGAAAACGCAATGTGATCTTTTGTTATTCTTTTATTATATATACGAGTATATATATATACGAGTATATATATATATATATATATATATGTGTTAATTTTAATTAAACGCATTTTCGACTTATTTTATTTTTAGGAATGTAAATTTATTATTCTTTTTATAATTCTTTAACTAAAATTCATAGGATTAAATATTATTTTATTCTTATTATTGTCCTACAATGTAAATTAATTGAACTATAGGAAATCCTATGCAGAAAAAGAAACAAATATTTATTTCATATTATCACTTTTTGTGATATAAATTAGTTTTCCATAAAAGAGAAAAATGTAAACGAATTCTATATCGACATTTTCTAACATTTTAATGTTAAAGTACAATTACATAATATTTTTCACGTAACTTTGAGAATGTAATAATCAAGAACTCACCCCGATACTCGTAGTAAAGTTTTTCAGAGCTACGACGTAGAACCACCTCTGCAAAACGATGCTTACTGGCTTTTCAGTTAGTGCTGAAGGCTTTTATACCACCAGTGTCGCGGGGGCGAGAGGCGGGGCCTACCCGCGCATCCCCCGATAGCGCCGCCCCATTTTGACAACAGCCTGCGATGACGTCATCGAAGAATGATGATCAGATCACATCTGTTATGTTTAAAATTTGCAAGAACTTTTGTTACATTTTTCACCGGTAGTGTTTTCCAGTTTTTCATCATAAAGTCGTGCAGCCGACGATATGACAAGCCGTTGCTCAGAATATTTTGTAAACGATTGATATATGGAACTAAGACATACCTTCATTGTAGTAAGTTTATTTATATAATGCATTTCTTTCGCGTTTTTTTAACCCTGTAGCATTTTATGATATATGTACATCGTAGAAACTGCATAATTCAATTAAAAACATGAGATGAAGATGCGTCGACTCGCGACAGATCGCTGAAATTTTATGTTGCTATATTTAAAAACAATTTTGTAGCTTTTCTCTTACGCGTGTGGTTTCTTTATATTTTTAATTTTTATGAGCAGTATATAAACTTCATACTATTACAGTAAGCAATTCAATTACTTTCATATACTTTAAACTAATCTTGGACAGTTTTCTAGCATGCCGAGGATCATGCAGGCAGTACAGCGCACTCTCGCAATTCGGTGACTTGGACCTGACTGTTTCTCTTTCAAAATTTAGAACAGCGTGTAGAAAGTGACTGTATTTCTTTTGTCTTTTTTTTGTGTTACTTTTTGTGTTACTTGGAATCAGTCACAGTTTCGTTTAAAGTTGTTACTTATACAATCTACAATATTATCCTTTTGTGTTGTGTCTATATATGTATGTATATCTTTTTTTTGAATTTTATTATTATTCTTTAATGTAAACTAGCATTATATATTAGGTCCTTACATATGAAATTGGCGTTTTGTATGGGAGGAACAAAAAGTCGAATATTTTTTAATATAATATATTTAATTAATCAAAGTATGAACCATTATTTTCTATGCACTTTTGCCATCTCATAGGTAGTTCATTGATCCCTTTACTAAAAAAACCAGTCGGACGGGAATCAATAAAATCTTTGAAGGCGATTTGGACTGCCCCATCGGAGTTGAATTTTTTCCCTTGCAAGAAGTTATCCAAATTTCGAAAAAAATGGTAATCTGTTGGAGCAAGGTCCGGGAAGTACGGAGGATGTCTTAGACTTTCCAATTGAAGCTCTTCTAATTTAGTAGCCGTCTGTTGCGCAGTGTGTGGTCTAGCGTTGTCGTGAAGCAGCAGTGGCGTGGAGCGATTGACCAGCCTAGGTTGTTTAGCCGCTAGCTTTTTCATCATGGTTTGCAATTGCTGACAATAGACATCAGCCGTAATAGTCTGGCCAGATTTGAGAAAACTGTAATGAACAATACCGGCACTAGTCCACCAAACGCTTACAAGTAACTTTTTTGGGGTTAATTTTCGCTTGGGGCAGGATTTGGCTGGCTGGCCAGGATCCAACTATTGCGCTGAGCGCTTCCGATTATCGTAAAGAACCCATTTTTCATCACAGGTAATGATTCGGTTTAAAATACCTTCATTATTGTGCCGGTTTAGTAATGTAACGCAGCAGTCGACGCGCGTTTGCCGGTTTGCTTCAGTCAATTCGTGAGGTACCCACTTTTCAAGCTTTTTAATCTTCCCAATTTGCTACAAGTGAATTAAAACAGTTTTATCACTAACATCGTAGCCTGCAGCTAACTCGGACGTGGTTTGCGATGGATCCGCTTCCACAATAGCCTTCAACTCTTCATTATCAACTTGAGTCTCAGGCCGTCCACGGGGCTTGTTCTGCAGGTCGAAATTTCCAGAACGAAAACGTTGGAACCAAAAACGAACTGTGTTTTCTTTTGCAACACGACCGCCATACACATCATTCACCCTTCGAGTTGTTTCCGCAGCACTAGTGCCACGGCGGAACTCGTACTCGTAAATAATGCGATATTTTAAGTTTTCCATTTTGTAAAATAAGTGACGCAAACAGAAAAAAACAGAAGAAAAAACAAATGAATGATGATCATCGAAGCACAAATACATGAGTCTATAGCTGTACAAATTTGAATTTGGAATTCCTTACCAAAGAGGAGAAATTTGTGATTAAAGTGGCCAGTACGAAAAACGCCAATTTCATATGTAAGGACCTAATAATAATCACTGTGCATGCTGTGGTGCCCTATAATTGTGGGGGCATTTATATGTTCTATTTAAGTACCATGATCCTTTTGTTTTCTTGTCTAATGTTACCCAGGTTGGGCACCCTATTAGGTAAAATAAAATAAATAAAATAAAATAAAATAAATCTTTTCGTTTTTTTTGTAAATATAATTATGGTGTTTTTATTATACTGGTTCGATATAGTAACTACATTGCCGCTGATGGAAAGCGAATAGTAGTCTAAGAACGGTAACTTCCGTCAAGGGACGGAGATCCGTTGAAAGTCGCCATCGCTAAATTTGCCCACATATACCACGACGGAAGGCCTCTAGGCACATGATCAACTGGATCTACACAAGCTGATCTCGAAACACGACAGGCCGGAGCGAGTCACTATGACGATCTTTACACTTGTGCACTGTTGTCACGACCTAGTACGGAGAATTGTCCTACCACCTTAATATTTTTGGTCACATCACGTTCTAATCCAATGAATATCTGTAGTATGATGACGAATCAAATTGTCGTAAAGAAAGGTTTAATAATTTTATTGAAACTGGGTCAAAATAGACCCGAATTCAATTCGTATACTTTGATGACAGTTTTGAGTTTATGGTATTCCAATAACCGGGAAAGTATTCCGTATTAAGGAAGAGATTGTGAATTTTCTTCAAGACCTTATAATATATTTATATCGTGGCTTATGGGAGATAGCATAGATACGTCAATAGGTACATCCACTTTGCGCTTACATGTCGTGCCCAGCGTGACCAGTAGCGCAGCTGATCGCCGTCCTCACAGCACTAGTACACATGACATTTCTATTAACAAGACTTTCCTTACTTAATTACCTATAAGTATTAAAACAAAGTCATTTAATTTAACTTAAACCAGGTCATTATAATGTTCGTCGCAAATGACGTAACGAGTAGTACTCTACGAAATATTATGGTAAATATTCAAACTAAATAATTTGATTCAAATAGGCCTTTAGCGAGCATTTTTAAATCGTCAATTTGCCGGTTCGTAAAGCAAAATCTAGCGTAGAAGAGCCGTCGAGAATTTCTAGCAGTTGCTCTTTTCAAAATATTTATTTATTTATTATCAGGAAGGCAGTTGAAACAATTGATAAATGCATCTATCTTGCTATTTCATATTTATTTTTGTTACTTTTTTACATTGGCTCGATATAGTGACTACAGTGCACCTGATGGTAAGTACAGTGTAGTTCAAAATCGAAAGCGACCAATGAAAATCCATTGATAGTCTACATCGTCATGTCGGCCCACATATACCACGACTGAAGGTCTCTAGATATATGAGCTACTGGATATACACAAGCTGATCCCGAAACGCGACAAGCCGAAATACCATTGAGCTAGTCTAAAAGATTAGGGATCGGTAACTACATATGTGTAGCAAAAAAAAAAGCCGTGGTGGCTGTCGGCAGAATAGAATAGCACCCCCCTCTTCTTGCTGAGGTGTCGTAAAAGGCGATTAAGGTATCTCTTGAACACCGCAATTCAACCAGGTGTTTAGAGAAGGGAAAACTTGACCAAACCTGCATCCCGCTCCCTCCCGATCGTACTTGTTTCCTTTCCATCGGGCCTGAGGGAGTACGGACGCGAGAGTGCTTTTCTGGCAGCGCGTCCAGTTATGCACTTAAATATCTCCTGCGCAATTGACTGTTTCCAAAAACTAAATAAGTTGATTCAAATAAGCCTTTTACGAGCAGTTTTAAATCGTCAATTCATCGGTTTGTAAAGTAAAATCTAGCATATGAGAGCCGTCGAGAATCTGTAGCAGTCTTTCTTTCTAACATATTTATTTATTATCAGAAAGGCAGTTGAAACCATTGACAAATGCATCTGTCTTGCTATTCCATTTTATTTTTGTTACTGAGCTAAGGGATCGGTAACTATGCGTAACAATGCGAGTGGTTGTGAGTTCAAACCCCAGCACGTACATTTGTGTTTTATCGTAAGTAGGTCCCACATGCTCACCGGTGAAGGAAAAGATAGTGAGAAAACCCGCATGGCATCCAAGAGAAACGTTATGTGTGTAAATTCTGTGAGAACAGTGATCAGTTGCGCGACTGGTCACGTTGGGCACAATATATTAGTGAAAAGTGATACAACAGGTAATGAATCTCTGCTAACCCCGAAAAGAATACAGCGTGACGATATTATTTTATTATTTCTTTTTGTGATTGAGATAGTATTTGCTCAGGTGATTGTTAAATGAGTTCACATTTTGAGCTGAGATTAAGTCTTCTGTGAGATCATTCCGCGCTCTGACTATGCTGTCGCTTAGAGTGTTTTTGTGGTTTGTTGTTTGATCGAATGGTAACCTCCAGCTGCTGACATATGAGTTGGGCGCTGCTGCTGAGTGTGAGCATTTCCATGACATTACACGAGTATTTGAATGTATGAATTCTTCTTAGAATACAAATTCGAATTGTAAACTTAAGTCCGGATATAATGGACGTTATTTATATACGCACAAAGAGATTCGCTTCTGCATTCATCATGCAAACAGGTAAGAAATGAAGTATGCTTCCAGCGACCATGTTTCCACGATACTATGGCTTGGGAGCCTTTTTGAGAAGATGGAATGGGAATTTGTTGGGCGGATGCGGTGCAATATCGGGCTTATCTTTACCTTATACCAGGTATGGATTGGAGTCAAAGGTTCGCCTGTAAACAAAAAAAGGTCTTTCTGCTTATGCCTGTAATTGTAAGCCGTTAACATAATTGAAAGTGCTGACGTATTAGCAGTAATAAAGATGTTTTAATATGTACGGACATGTCGTAAACCGCAGTTACAATCGTTAACTTAACTCGATACTTAGCGAGTTATGTTTCCAGTTTTATTAGTCGCTAACTTAAGCATACGGCCGTATTTTAATTTGCAGTTGTTAAGCTAAGGCCATATCGCGATGATATAACTAGCTGTATCTCTATTTCTATCCAAATAATTACGACTAATATGTGTCAGATTTAAAGAAAAAAATATGTTAGTTCAACCAAGGCAAGGCTGACCTAAATTCAATTATATCTACTGTGTATTAGTTAAATAAGCACTTTTGAATCGACAAAAGTAAAATGAATCTTCCACCGGGTAGGAAACCAGAATCTACCGAGAAGAGCCGACAAGAAATTCCCCGGTAGTCGCTTTTCCTAAAATATTTTTTATCCGGTTTTGGTGGTCTAGTGTATTAGATATTGGTATTCATATGTGGCAACGCTAATGGACGTGAGTTCCTTCCCCGGCAACTACCTCTAGGTTTTTCCTGATTAAGTACAGATATAGGGACCACATGCTCACCGGTGAAGGAAGATATCGTGAGGAAGCCCGCACGGCATCTAATAGAAATGTCATGTGTACTGGTGCTGTGGGAACGGCGACCAGCTGCGCTACTGGTCACGTTGGGCACGACATATAAGCGCAGAGTGGATACAGCCACTAATGTAACTTTGCTCACCACGAAACGGATGCGGTGTGACGATATATTATTGTATATTTATATATGTTTTCTCCGAAATGGTTCTAAAGATTTTGAATAATTTTTGTATTTAAATAATCTTTTACTATTATTTACTACGTGTCATTTCCCTGAAAATTCGTTATCACATGAAAAAATGTTTTATATATTATATTATATAATGCCATCGGTTATTAAGTAAAAAACACGTTAGTATTAATCAATGTAGACAATGTCAATGTGTGTGTAATGTGTGATGTGTAATCTATCTATCATTACGCCGACTCCTTATTAGGATAGGCAGAGAGAATAGAACGCCACTTCTCTCTACTCTTGCAAACCTCATTAGTTCCTTCACGTACTATCGCTATTCCGCGTACTTTTGACATTACCCCCCCATCAGAACTCTTTTTATTTAGTCGGCCTCGGCTCCTACTTCCACTCACATCCATATTGTATTTTTTTTTATCCTTGCAGCATTCATCCTCTCCACGTGCCCGAATCATCGAAGCATACTTTAGAGCATGTTGTCGATGACACTATCTTTCAAACCAATCATTACTCCGCATATAGAATGATAAGATCGCAATTCCAATGCATTCATTCTGCTGTCATACCTCTTGTGACATACCCCGACCTCGCTGTCGTATAAAAAAGTGGGCATTAAAACGGCTCTATGGCCTGCTACTTGTGCTATTCGCGTAGTGTGTCGACAATGTAATTAATGTAAGCTATTCAAAAATAGATGGCGCTGATTTACATTGTTGTCTCATTTTATACAGATTGGAATGGTTAGCGTTGTTTTCAACGAAGCAAATTTATATTTATGAAAATAACTCGATTAGGTTAAGTTAGAAATATTGTCATCTTGACAACTCGAGGGCCGTGGTCTCCTTCTGTGAGGACGTCATGTCCCAGAAGGAGGCTGCAGAGTGAGAACTGCAGAAGGCCGCTCGTAGAAGACTATCGGGGCTGTCGGTAACCGGCCCGGCACATCAGTCTCAGCGGATCGGACGCGACCGGCCAGCTGATGCCTTAGGGGTTGTGACTGTTCAGGGTGGGGGCTCTGAGCGACCGTTTAGCGACCCCTGAGAAGTCGGCGGTGCGTTGTTACGCTCTGCCGAAGTACTCTAGGTGGTATCGGGGGAGGCGGCGTCACCCCCCGTGATTGTGCCTGTCAGGCGCGGCGTAGTGGGGCTGCGGCGAATTGATTACAGGACCCGCAGTCCCTACTAATTCGCAGAAGTAGTCACCTTGGGGTTTTTAGCTGGTAAAAGTCCGGCACATCCCGGCTGCTACCTCCTTCGTGGCCGGGACGGTCCGATGAGGAATTTAACCCAATTAAAAAAAAAGAAATATTGTCATTTCATCGAAGATCGGTTGCTCAGCTAGTTAATAACTAAAAGAGAACTAGTTAAAGACCAATAAAATTATGATGTAAACGAAGTATCGACATCAATTAGTGTGAATGGTAGGATTAAATTAACTATCGTTTTATATGCCCATTTATTAGTACATACATCATTGGTGTAATATGAGAACTCTTAAAAAAACAATAACTTAAATTATTTTAAAACATTCTAACGACCTTTTAAAAGTCCTTTAAAATAGTTATAATTTTCTAGCTATTGCCCGCGGCTTCTCCTCAATGGAATCAAGGTATGTATGTCAGAAGAATGGGAAAATATAGCCCACTAGATACCCCGCCTACTTCGTAGCGTTTACAGTCAACGAATGTCGTGTTAAGTAGCTAAACATTCTCCCTTTCTAATTAAATTTTCCCACCCCTCGTTTCCTTCTTTCCTTCTTCATCTTGTTCCATACCTCTATCTTCCCTCTAGCTTCTACACTGATTATTTTATTTTATTTAAATTCGCTTTATTTTCAAAATTATTTCAAAGCTCCAAATTAAAAAAAAAAACATATTTGTGTCTCTGACTTAAAATAACAATTTCTGAGTCAACTGTATCACCATACCTACCCAGCAAAAATTTAATAAATTTCCATTCCTTATAATTTTGTTTTAAATAAATCTTTCACATATGAACTGCATATCTTTTTAAAAATAAAACGCTGTCTAAACAATACTGTAGTCGTAGCGGACTACAATGTAGTTTTCATCAAGTGCACTATGATGATGATGTCCTAGCCGGTTTCGGCCACGGCGACTGTTTCAATGCCGATTAAGAAAATTGAGGGCCACTTTTGGAAAACAGTCAATTGCGCAGGAGATATTTAAGTGCATAACTGGACGCGCAGCCAGAGAAGCACTCTCTCGTCCGAGCTCCCTCGGGCCCGATGGAATGGAGAACCAG
The DNA here is from genome assembly GCA_036320925.1 of Automeris io. Classification (NCBI taxonomy): domain Eukaryota; kingdom Metazoa; phylum Arthropoda; class Insecta; order Lepidoptera; family Saturniidae; genus Automeris; species Automeris io. The sequence continues at coordinate 11,867,529 of JAUDJH010000019.1, read as the reverse complement.
TACGATCGGGAGGGAGCAGGATGCAGGTTTGATCGAGTTTTCCTTCTCTGAACACCTGGTTGAATTGCGGTGTTAAAGAGATACCTTAGTCGCCTTTTACGACACCTCAGCAAGAAGAGGGGGGTGCTATTCTATTCTGCCGGCAACCACCACGACTAGTGCACTATAGTCGTCCTACCAAGCCAGTATTAAAAAAATGTGCTTATTTACGAGAGTGAACAAGCTGAAAACTTTTTGCTGTGGCAAGAGTTATAAAGCAATGTTTACAAGACTGATTAAGAATATAAAACTAGACTCATACTCAATGGATTCTTTCTTATCAAACAACAGGAAAATTGCCGCTCCAGGCAAATCGGTCTGCCTAAATTATAGATAGCAATGATTCTGAGATCATTATTGTTTTTTTTTGTATTATTTAATGGTGGATTCTTGATCTTTATTACATCTGGTGGAAGGCGAAAATAAGTCCGACGATAGACCGCGTCCGCTCAACAAATACGTACTCACTCTTAAAGACTCCTAAGTCAAAAGACCGTGGTATTATGCTCGCTGGAAGCATATTCCACTCCTTATTTGTTCGCATGATGACTGTAGAAGCGAATCTCTTCGTGCGGAACTATCGTTAAATTGTGTTTTATCATTTTTCGATATCTTATCGGTAAACTTCAGTTTAGAATACTTAATATTTTTATAAAAATAATCTACCTCTTTCTTAACTAGCTGGCTTTTTGAATGTTTGCGGTGGTCTAGCGGATAATGGGTCGGTTTCTAGGCGCGGCAGCTCGAATGCTCGTAGGATGGAATACCGGCTCGTACGTCTTGGTTTTGCCAGATTACATACGAATTTAGACTTCACATGCTCACCGGTGAAAGAAAACTTCGCGAGTAAATCTCCATGGCATCTTATAAAAATGTCATGTGAATTAGTGATATGAGAACTGTGATTACCTTTTTTTTGTAACCCGGGGGAAATCCCTAACGGACCTCGGGGAGAGGTGAGGGCCGCTCCCCGGTGTGTCGGGCTTGCACTGACTAAAACCCCAGGGGTGTTCCATCTTCCGGCTACCGGCATCGAGGGCACGACTGGGGTCTCATCCTCGATGACCGGCTGGGCGTGCGGCCGTAAGTAGGCCTCTACTCGTTTGGGGAGGGGTGGTGTATAGAGCCACTCCCTCAAGCGTGCAGAACTGTGATTACCTGTGCAAGTGGACACAACTACAATTCATCTCTGCTTTTGCTAAAAGCGATAGAGCATGACGTTATAATATATTATTATTAATTTCAGATGGTTGGGAATCCCCTGAAATCGGGACAAAAGGCTAAATTTCCGGCCATGTCCAGAAAATTCCGGACGCATAGTAACCGTAGCCCCCGAGTTGACAGGATAATTGAAAAAACGAGAACTGATGTAAAAATGTTATTCTACGCTTTCGTAAATGTACGATAATATTGAATAATATTGAATTGACCTAATTTCTTTTTATAATGAAACATAAATCTAATTAAATAGGCTTTCTTCTAAGCATTTTTTAATCACTTTAAGATGAATTTACCGAGAAATGCCGGCAAGATACTCTGGTAGTTGCTCTTCACAACATAATGAGGTACAAATATTTATTATAAAACACAAAGGAATGAATGTCTTGTGAGAAACATTGCGTACATTCAGAGCACGCACTTTTATCATTGGTGGAATAATATCTCTTTTTACCAGTACTATTTTAACAGTTTTTTTAAATTTCAATGGTGATATCTCTAAAATATCTTTAGGTATAGTGTTGTAAAGGCGCATAGACATTACAAAAAAATGCATGTATTATATGCCATCGGCCTGGGAGGGTTTTCATAATTTCACAGGACAAGAGAGGCGAGCGCCTAAATGAAATGAAATGAAATGAAATGTATTTATTTCGCCACAAACTAATAAAATACTAGAAATTTAAAAGCAGTAACAGAAACAACATACAGAAGCAAAAGAAAAATACAAAAACATATAAACATGGCGAAAATGGGACCTTCATCAGCTTAAAGTCACAGAGGAAGTCTGCAGCGCTGATTTTCATTTTCATTTTTGCTTAAAGTGTTCAACCAGCGAATTTAGGGCTGGGTGGCAACGCAAAGGTCGTCTTGGGCAGCCAGTGAGGGAAAGAACTACCTATAGTGATCTACTGGCGTTTCGAAAACGACTACCTTAAGAAGAAACGTCTGCCTGAAACATCACCTGGGTGCATAAACGCAGCGGTTAGCTCCACTTTGACGTAGTCTTGAGTTTCCTTTCAAGGCAGTCGTTTCCAAAACACTAGACACACACTCAAAACACACCACTATAGATAATTCTTTACCTAATAGGTCGCTCAAGACGAGGTTTGCATAAGGAACTCTTGCGTTGCCACTAAATTCATGCTGAAAAAAGCCGCCGGTTCGCAACAGTTGACTCAGCTATCCATCTACTGCTCCAGCGTCGTGGTATGCAACCAGTGTGTGTGATGTCTACCTCACTGGTATTCTAAGCTGCTGCTGTGGTTATAGTAATTGGACTATCAGGAGCCGACAGGATATTAATAAATATGGCTAAACTGTCTTAAAAATAAGTATATTATCATTGCTAACGTAGACGAACCCACATGCCGTCGCTGGTATCTCGTAAGATAGTAAAATGTATGCGTAATCTCAACTGGGAAATATTCGCGATGACGTCATCCATCATTCGCCATAGATAATAAGTTATCAATAAAACAAACGGAATCTTATCGGCCAATCAGTCGATCACTTCTTGTACCCATGGATTTAGTTGTGTGGTTGTGTTCTAGAGTGAGCGTGTGTGCTTCTATAATTATAATTATCTACGAAACGTAAGTTTTTTTTAAAATAATGTGAATAATTCTCGCTATACCCTTTTTTGGTAACCTGGTGGTAATCCTCATGGACTGTCAGGGCGCTATGAGGGCAATGCTTCGGTGTGTCACACTTTTGCTGACTAAAACCACCGGGATGTTCCTCTTATCCGGCTGCCACGGGCAAAACTGCGGCTTTTCTAGCTCCTTCAGCTCCTGGCGACGTCAGGCTTTTTGCAGGCCTCTTCTTTTCTGTGTTTGCGAGGGGTACTGTAAAAGATCACTCCTCGTACACCTCATTTTTCTTGGAGCGATGCGTGGGAACACAACACGCACCGCTCTCGCCTGGATATGTTGAGTGATGCACTCCCTCAAATGCTCACTCATCACCCTATACTCCTAGCAGGATGGGCAGATTAATATTTAAGGTGTATTTAGTTATCTGCTGTGCTACTGCTTACGGTAAATACTATGTAGAATAAAACATAGCATAGTAATATGTGTGTCATGCCAGCAGACTAGGTTATACCCTGTCAGTCTTATTCAAAGTAATGCTTAGAAAGCAGCAGAGAAATGTCACGACTTTTGTTTTAGTTATACGGGCTTAAGAGGGCTGTGGTAGTCTAGTCAATAGTAATATACCGGAGAGGGAGGCGGTGCACGGTGTCTGGCGCGCCGCCTGAGAGAGAGGTTTTGGAGAGGTGGATTTTTACTAAAGGATTTTGCCCCGGGATACAACAAAAAAAGAAGTAATATACCGGTTTCATAGCGTACGCTTGTAGGTTCAAGCCGCGGAACGTACCTCTTGGTTTTTCCAGATTACGTACGTATTAAACTCCACGTGATCACTGGAGAAGCCAAAACAACGTGATGAAACTCGCATGAGACCTAATAGAAATGTGTACTAGTGCTGTGAGAACGGCGATCAGCTGCGCTACTGGTCACGCTGGGCACGACATTAAGCGCAAAGTGAATGCAACCACTAATGTATTTCTATTCACCCCGAAAGAGATATACATATATACGGTGACGCTATTATTAAAATAACTAATAATTACAAATAGCAATTAAGATAAATAATCCAAATGTCGAATGTTCGTTGTTTACAAAAAGCATTGCTTTTAATTGTAAAGAAATTAGAAAACTGGGGGTGTGTACAAACTATGTAAAATTTATTCTGCTTTTCGTAAACGACGCTGAGATCACATATTTAATTTGTATTAGCAATAGTCGGGCAGTAGACTTGAGGGAGTTTGCTGCCCGGATGAGAGGGCGGTGGTGCGCAGTGTCTAGCGCGCCGCCTATGAAAGAGGTACTGGAGGCGTGGGCTCTTTATTCCCATCCCTCCCAGAGAGGAAGCCTGAATAAGGCTGTTCGCTCCCCGGGCGACTGGACGAATTTGGTTTCCCAGGCCTGGGTGGAGTGATTAGAGGGACACCCCGGGGGTTTTTAGTCAGTAGGAGTCTGACACACCGGGGTCGCTGCCCTCACAATAACCCTGATGGTCCAATGCAGGATTTTCCCCCGGGTTACCAAAAAAAAAAAATTGTATTAGCAAACATTATACTTCTATTAGGTCCTTACATATGAAATTGGCGTTTTTCGTACTGGCCACTTTAATCACAAATTTCTCCTCTTTGGTAAGGAATTCCAAATTCAAATTTGTACAGCTATAGACTCATGTATTTGTGCTTCGATGATCGTCATTCATTTGTTTTTTTTCTTCTGTTTTTTTCTGTTTGCGTCACTCATTTTACAAAATGGAAAACTTAAAATATCGCATTATTTACGAGTACGAGTTCTGCCGTGGCACTAGTGCTGCGGAAACAACTCGAAGGGTGAATGATGTGTATGGCGGTCGTGTTGCAAAAGAAAACACAGTTCGTTTTTGGTTCCAACGTTTTCGTTCTGGAAATTTCGACCTGCAGAACAAGCCCCGTGGACGGCCTGAGACTCAAGTTGATAATGAAGAGTTGAAGGCTATTGTGGAAGCGGGTCCATCGCAAACCACGTCCGAGTTAGCTGCAGGCTGCGATGTTAGTGATAAAACTGTTTTAATTCACTTGAAGCAAATTGGGAAGATTAAAAAGCTTGAAAGGTGGGTACCTCACGAATTGACTGAAGCAAACCGGCAAACGCGCGTCGACTGCTGCGTTACATTACTAAACCGGCACAATAATGAAGGTATTTTAAACCGAATCATTACCTGTGATGAAAAATGGGTTCTTTACGATAATCGGAAGCGCTCAGCGCAATGGTTGGATCCTGGCCAGCCAGCCAAATCCTGCCCCAAGCGAAAATTAACCCCAAAAAAGTTACTTGTAAGCGTTTGGTGGACTAGTGCCGGTATTGTTCATTACAGTTTTCTCAAATCTGGCCAGACTATTACGGCTGATGTCTATTGTCAGCAATTGCAAACCATGATGGAAAAGCTAGCGGCTAAACAACCTAGGCTGGTCAATCGCTCCACGCCACTGCTGCTTCACGACAACGCTAGACCACACACTGCGCAACAGACGGCTACTAAATTAGAAGAGCTTCAATTGGAAAGTCTAAGACATCCTCCGTACTCCCCGGACCTTGCTCCAACAGATTACCATTTTTTTCGAAATTTGGATAACTTCTTGCAAGGGAAAAAATTCAACTCCGATGGGGCAGTCTAAATCGCCTTCAAAGATTTTATTGATTCCCGTCCGACTGGTTTTTTTAGTAAAGGGATCAATGAACTACCTATGAGATGGCAAAAGTGCATAGAAAATAATGGTTCATACTTTGATTAATTAAATATATTATATTAAAAAATATTCGACTTTTAGTTCCTCCCATACAAAACGCCAATTTCATATGTAAGGACCTAATATTAACGGAATGATAGGTGACGTGAAATGGAAAACATTTTAATAAGAATAATATTTTCTTTTTTATATTTAACTTTTAGAAATTTATTCATGACTTACTTATTGTAAGGTATGCATTGTTGTTATGCATACATGGGTTGAAAGCTACTGTTCTAATTGTAAAATTTAGATTTGAATTTTAATTTGAATATTAATAACAGATAGGTACAGACACGTCTATTGTTGCTTTTTTACGACGGAACTAGATGTTTTTGTCCGGGAAAGGCCTTCACAACTTCACTGACCGAGATGATCGAGCACTGAAGGTGCTCAGCCGCCAAATAATGGGTTGAATGGCAACGCAAGGGTACCTTGTGGGCATGAACATTAACTTGAGCGGCGAGCTAGGGAAGGAACCTTTATTATTTATAGGCGAACGCTCGACCTCAATCACACCTGGTGGAAGGTGAAGATGAATCCGATGATGAACCGCGTCCGCCCAACAAATGCCTATTCATTCTTCTCTTAAAGACTCCCAGGTCATAAATTCGCGGAAATATGGCCGCTGCAAGCATATTCCACTCCTTAGCCATTCGCCTGATGAATGTAGACCCTAAAATGGTCTATGAGCGCTTTGGAAGCGACTACCTTGAGAAGAAACGCTGAAAGAAACCCAGGACTTCGTTGGAGCGTCTCAGAGCGTAAATGCACCGGTCAGCGAGTCTATTATTGTATAGTTTAGCCGTAGTGGCTGCCGGCAGAATAAAATAGCGCCCCCCTCTTCTTGCTGAGGTGTCGTAAAAGGCGACTAAGGTATCTCTTTACCACCGCAATTCAACCAGGTGGTCAGAGAAGGAAAACTCAAACAAACCTGCATCCTGCTCCCTCCCGATCGTACTGGTTCTCCATTCCATCAGACCTGGGGGAGCTCGGATGAGAGAGTGCTTTTCTGGCAGCGCGTCCAGTTATGCACTTAAATATCTCCTGCGCAATTGACTGGTTCCGTAAACTGGACCTCGATTTTCTTAATCGGTGTTGAAACAGTCGCCGTGGCCGAATTCGGCTAGGACATCATCATTGTATACGATATAAAATATTGTAATTAATATTAAATAATAAAGGGTTACAACTGTCTACGTTTTCCGCAATCACTAAATCCATGATAGTTTATCTTTGTGACAATTAATTACTGCTTATATATATTATTTAAACAAGAACGGTCAGAAATAAGCCATTGATAAAATTCTTGCGATTATTAACATAATAAACCAAATATCATATGAATTTGTGGTTTTATAGAATGGATTTGGAACAGGTTTTGATAATACGTACTTGGAACACAATCGGATGTAAGGAAGATTCTCTTTCGAGTCCTTAATATAAATGTGATGGATCTCTGTGCATTCCATCAATACTTAACCGAGCCCGGGAGTACCCAGGCACTGCTAATTTGAACATTTATAAAAAAAAAAAAATAGGAATAAGATCTTAAATTTGTATGTTTACGGGGCTGACATGACTGTGTATTCAAAAGCCTTTTTTTTTTCAAGAAAAAAAAAATAGATATGAATTTCTTCAAGAAAATCTCTTCTGAGGTATTGATTGTTATATTTCAGAATCATATTTACATTTAGTAGCTGTTTTTTCCTCAGATTTCTGTTGTAAATTTAGTAATTACGAGAGTCCAGCCTTATTATTTTCATTTCCTACTTAAAATGTTATTATAAATTTAGTAAACAAAAGCTATATAGATGTCACCACTGTAACCTCACGATGTGATTTAATAAAAAATAAATTTCTATGTCGCTACTCATAATCTATTAATATTGTGGCACAGTATAGAATTGTGTGTTACACAACGATAGCGTGATTCAATACTCTGCCAGCGCCATCTCTCTAATAAACAAAACAACAATAACTCTATCAATTTAACAGTTAGTATTGTTTTGGCCTTACTATCACAGTTCGTATGCGACATCCTAATTATTATTATTATTATTATTATATTATTATTATTATTATTATATTATTATTATTATTATATTATTATTATTATTATATTATTATTATTATTATTATAGTAAGCTGACTTCAGAGATTATTTACAAATAAAATCGTCTCATTTGACACTAGCCAGACGAGGCTACATCCCTCTCGTGATGGGCAGAGATACTTTAGTAGCTGTATCCACTTTACACACATACTAACTGTTACACTCTTTTACCGGTTGCACGGTGGAGAGTGTTCTCAGGAACTACATTCTTTGATTCCACCAGCTCCATTCCACCACAAAACCACAAGACATCGTGTCGGATACCATCCGTATGTGGTGGATGTTCCTTATATCCGCACGACAAGATTCGCTTCTACATTCATCATGCGAACAGCTAAGGAGTGGAATATGCTACCAGCGGCCATATTTCCGCGATCTTATGACCTGGGAGTCTTTAAAAGAAGAGTGAATAGGCATTTGTTAGGCGGATGCGGTTCATCATCGGACTCATCTTCACCTTCCACCAGGTGTGATTGAGGTCAAGCGTTCGCCTATAAGTTATAAAAAAAATGTCATGCCCAACGTGACCAGTAGCGTAATTAATCGATCTCAGGGAACTTGCTCCGGCAACTTCTGCCAAGTGTCATGCGGGCTTCCTTACGATGTTTTCATTTACTGGTGAGCATATGCTACTAGATCTGTGTTTAACCAGGAAAAACCCAGAGATACGTTCCAGAATTCGAACCTGCGACCACTCGCATTACCACTCATGGTTATCGACACCGGACACTGGGCTACCACAGCCACAGGCTTTGTTTAATTTGTTGTATTGTAGTGTTTGTATGCGTGAGTATACCGCATACAAAAATAGTGACTAGGTATTAACTATGTAAAAATGTGTATCGTATGGATTATAAAATATAGATTTTTTTTATTACATACAGGCTTGCGCTTGACCTCAATCTCACTTGCTGGAAAGTGATGATCCACCCAGCAAATACCGATTCACTCGACGTTTGATGATTCCTATGTCATAAGATGCCGGGAACACCGACGCAGGAAGCGAGTTCCACTCCTTCGCGGTTCGCAGCAAAAAGGAGGAGGCGAATAGCTTCGTGCGAGCAGCTGGAATGTCAACCACAAAAGGGTGCAAACCCGCACGGCGTCTCGTCAATTTATGGTAGAAGGGGGAGGGGGGAACTATATCATACAACTCGGCCGCACTCTCTCCAGAGTATAGTCTATAGGTAACCGAAAGGCAGGCCACTCTACGCCAGTGTTCCAAGCTGAGTAGCTTACGCGACGTAAGAGGCTCATTGGTAATGAGGTATAAAATATTTGTTTTATGATTTTTCAGGGTTAAACAATGGGTGAAGTAACTCGGTATACGCTGGCAGATGTGGCTGCGAGGAACGGTCGCAATAACGCCCCGCTGTGGATAGTCTATAAAGACTCAGTCTATGATCTCACGACATACATACACGAAGTAAGTCGATATATATATATATTTTTTATAGTCGATATTTTTATAGAGTATCTTATGAAAACTCTACCCGATCCGGGGAGGTGTTAGACAACGATATAAGATTCTATTTAGGTTATTTTTTTAGTTAAACAGTAAAAAAATCCAAGTAAAATTAAAATTAATTAAATGAGAAAAACTTACATGGGATGCAAAGTTATACAATTATATGTCGAAATCAATAGGTTATTCGAGAAGATTGTTGAATAGATTAATGTTTTTTTTCCTTTTTTATTTTTATTTCTTTTATAATTTTTGCAAATTACATTAGTGTATTTCTTTTTGTGTTACTCGTATTTAGAGAACTTTTTTAGGCCTAGCCGAGATATGAGTTACCGTACAGCCGTGGCTTTACAAACCCGCACGTGTGGTTCTGTTATGGAAGGCAGAGGGTTGAACGAAGTTAAAAGCTCGTCAAAATAAAGATTAATTTTAATTTCCAGCATCCGGGTGGAGACCAGTCTATCATAGATGAAGCTGGGACAGATTCCACGAAAGCTTTCGACGAGTCCGGGCATACCGCGGACGCCAAGCAAATCATGGTCAAGTACAAAATAGGAGAAATTATTGAGGTAGATATTTTTAAAGTAACTATGTTATTACATTTCATTCGCATCAATTGATAACTTTCCTTATATATATATATACACGGATAGTCAGAAAGGGTATATAAAGCGAAAAACCTAGGAAGGGGGCCATTAAAACAAACATCTTGTGTACTATCACACCACTCCCATTCCACTGCCTTTCATACATCATTCCTTTATCCGTCCGCTATAAGCTCGAATTGGTTAAGTTTCTTTAATAAAAAATCACAATATAACTTTAAATCTAATCTTAAAGTTACATTACAAATTTACTAATTAAATCTAACAACACACTAAGTCTTATGCTAGCGAAAGTACAAAAACTAACCTAACTTAAGCCTTAAATAAAAATAAAATAACAACAGAGGAGCCGTACCTATTTTACATTTAAACTTAGCCTAACTAAAACTATCAAAGGGGACTAGAAGCGGGAAGCCGATCCGAGGCAAACTCCTGTTGGCAGCGATCTTCTCCATCTGCAACGACAGATGGGTCACTGGTGAAGGCGCGTCCGTCTTGGTTGTAACTCTGGAGTCACCATCTGAGTGTCTAGCTATGTGTCGATAATGAGAGTTTGCGAATCCGTTTCTCACATCCAACTAGTGATCTCCAGCGCGCGCTCTCTCCAGGTGGGGCGAAGTCTAGGTCAGGGCTAGACAGCGCAGTTGAGCGCCATTCTCACAGCACTAATACACATGAGTTTTCTATTCGATAGCATACGGGCTTTCTCGCGATGTTTTTTCCTTCACGGGTAAACATGTGATGCCTAAATCCGTGCGCATTAATTATACCCTTGCAAAACAATGCTGCGGTATAAAGTGTTCCTAATACTTAAGTGAACCGATCTAACATTTAGTTGTATGTACAACTACAAATGTTCGAACTTATGCAATACCCGATAATGTAAGTCACTCACTTAACTCGGGAATCAAACCCTGAGCGATTATTGTGAGAACCACTTGGTCAAAGTGGCGAGAAAACAAAAATATTCTTGAGAAAATATAATAAACATTTGCCTTGACGCAAGTAAGCCTGCGTTCAAAGCTCCCGTTACGAAATATTATTTTATAGAGAACTTGAAATAATTTACTTTTTTTTGGATTAAAGCAAATGATCAAATACACATCAGTACAAATGACGTAATTTAGCAGTTAACGTCAAACATACTTTAATGTTATATTTCTTTATAAAAACGATCCTATTTCGAAAAATAAATAAAAAGAGGTATTCTCATTTTCTATCTAATTTCATTTCATAAAATAACATATGTACATTAAAAAGTTTGGTTTCCCTTATGTGTCAATGAGTGATGGCCGTCAAAAATAAAAATATTAAATAAAAGATCATAGAATAAAGATAATGAAACAGCAATACATATAAGATCTGTATAATAATGCGTCCGCGATATATATGTTGAAGATATTATAATGGTTTTATTCTAAATGAGAAATCCAATTTTTACAATATTATCAATTGAAGACAACAGGAAAAACATAAGAAAGAAAGTCAGTAAAACACTGGATTATCAGAACGTGGAATGATCTCCCAGAAAACTTAACCTCAGCTCTAAATGTGAAACCAATTTCAAAATTGCCCGGACAGATATGTAGTTTTGAGGATCTTTGGATAAGAATAAACTCTGGATAAACTTCTTTATTGCACTTTTCAATATAATTTAACGTCTTAACACTTTTCACGTCTTTATCTTACAGAGCGCTCGCGTCGTAAAAAAAACCGTTTATCATCCTTCTCCTTCTATCTTTCCTGTCTTTCACTCACATACGTTCCGTTCTACGCATTTACTACTTCCTACATAATAATATTTCACACAATAACATCCATCCTACAAATACTATCTCACTCACAAAAAGAAATAATAAAAAAGTGAAATAGGATACAGGTAACTATCAGTTGTTTCAACCGCTTGGCTTATAATAAATTAATAAATAATAAAAGAAAGCAATGTAACCTCTGTGCGTTGTCTTACTCTAGCAATAAGGAAGGGTAGTGACGTTTGAAAGAAACCATAAGGCTGGACCCGATAGCAATAATTGCTTGATTACTGCGAGTAGAGGGCGGAGAGCGTTCACAAATGTCGCCATATCCATACCGCCTCTGATTCTTGCCCTCAGATTTATAAGCGGTACACTTTGCACAGGAATTAAGTTTGTCTTAGACGAAAAACTGAAAATGTAATAGGAACTTTAGTATAGCCTAAGTATTCGTAAAGCCAAGACGAAGTTGATGAAATAGAAAACGTATTTTTTACTTTGATAATGACGATATCCTGGCCGATTTCAGCCTTGGCGAAGTTTTCAAATCGCATCAAGTAGGCGCAGGCTGCAGCCCCACCGTGCAGTCTGCCACCCCGATGAGATGGAGGTGGTGCGCAGTGTCCGGCCCACCACCTAAGAGAAAAGTTTTGGAGGGCTAGGCTCTTTACTCTCACCCCTCCCCGAGAGGTAGCCTCAACAATGCTTTTTGCTTTCCGGTTGTCTGGATGCATTTGGTTTCTCAGGCCCGGATGAATGGATGATGACTAGATAATGAATAGTAGAAAAGCAACTCTGTAATTAAAAAAAAAACTTCGATTTTCCTTTATATGTTCTATCTTACAATCAATACGTTTTTAACATACCGGCCATCGCTCATTCGTGCTACAAGTAAAACAAACTAATTAAATGACCTCCATATGCATATATCTATTACAAACACTACACACATATCTATTACATACTAGCAAACCCGTCGAACTTCGTTTCGCCACCAGATGGCTTTGTTTTGGTTTTTAGTTAGCGTTTGAAAGAACGTGCGCATAATAAATGTCACATGAAATTAACTGAGCAGAGTACAATGAGTAGCTGTCAAACAATGTATAACGCATCGGCGCCATCTACTTAAAATACTGATGCGATCTGCTCCACCACCATGCAAAACCATATTGGTTTGTAGTACATGCTATGTATCAGAGATGGCGCTGTATGTGAAAAATGATTTTGCCCGTTATCCTGCTTTTCTGTTGAAAATTTTCCTGAATTTTGTTTGCTATAAGCCCCACGGAGACCTTTCCAACAAATGCAAAACCGTGGAAATCGGTTCGTGCGTTCTGGAGTTATAGCGTCAGGAAGGAAAACCGGACTTATTTTTATATAATAGATATACACACTTATAAAAAAAAAATGTTCTGTAACTGTTGCCTTGTTTATTAGAGTTAGTAAAATGATAAAACATCATTATAAAAAACCTAGTTGCTTATTAACCTGTTCTCTTAAGGTCTTGGCAGATTAAAAATTACAGGCAATAGCTTCCTTGAACAATCTTAATTACTTCAGTAAGAAATATCTGAACAGTCATGAAATGTTAAGCTTTTGTAAGACAGGATTGAAAATGTCACAGATAACGCTCTCCAGATAACGGCTTGATTAATATCCTGTGAGAAAACTGAGAGGGGGTAGTTTTTCAAGATAAATTAGTAGCAGAAACTTAGCCCTGAAGATAGCCATTCAGAAAAAGTAAAGTGCCTACCAAATTATCTTTTAGGTTTTTGTAATCTCGACAAAATAAATACAATGGAATTATATTAGTTAATTAAATATATCGGGCAGTAGGCTTGAGGGCGTCTGCTGCCTGGATCAAGCGGAGACTGTCGCCATCTGATAGAGAATTCTTGAGGGGTGGGTTTTTTACAACCGCCTTTCCAAGAGATGGAATCTTATTTATTTATTCTTTATAGCAGGGCTTCTTAAACTTTTGCCATTCACGGCCCCATTTATGATTGCGAGTTTCTTGACGACCCCATACAAATATAAAAGAAAAATAAATTAATATTTCTTGATGATTTATTTATTAGGTAACAATATACATATACATATGAAAATATTATGTCCTTACATATGAAATTGGCGTTTTTCGTACTGGCCACTTTAATCACAAATTTCTCCTCTTTGGTAAGGAATTCCAAATTCAAATTTGTACAGCTATAGACTCATGTATTTGTGCTTCGATGATCGTCATTCATTTGTTTTTTTCTTCTGTTTTTTTCTGTTTGCGTCACTCATTTTACAAAATGGAAAACTTAAAATATCGCATTATTTACGAGTACGAGTTCCGCCGTGGCACTAGTGCTGCGGAAACAACTCGAAGGGTGAATGATGTGTATGGCGGTCGTGTTGCAAAAGAAAACACAGTTCGTTTTTGGTTCCAACGTTTTCGTTCTGGAAATTTCGACCTGCAGAACAAGCCCCGTGGACGGCCTGAGACTCAAGTTGATAATGAAGAGTTGAAGGCTATTGTGGAAGCGGATCTATCGCAAACCACGTCCGAGTTAGCTGCAGGCTGCGATGTTAGTGATAAAACTGTTTTAATTCACTTGAAGCAAATTGGGAAGATTAAAAAGCTTGAAAGGTGGGTACCTCACGAATTGACTGAAGCAAACCGGCAAACGCGCGTCGACTGCTGCGTTACATTACTAAACCGGCACAATAATGAAGGTATTTTAAACCGAATCATTACCTGTGATGAAAAATGGGTTCTTTACGATAATCGGAAGCGCTCAGTGCAATGGTTGGATCCTGGCCAGCCAGCCAAATCCTGCCCCAAGCGAAAATTAACCCCAAAAAAGTTACTTGTAAGCGTTTGGTGGACTAGTGCCGGTATTGTTCATTACAGTTTTCTCAAATCTGGCCAGACTATTACGGCTGATGTCTATTGTCAGCAATTGCAAACCATGATGGAAAAGCTAGCGGCTAAACAACCTAGGCTGGTCAATCGCTCCACGCCACTGCTGCTTCACGACAACGCTAGACCACACACTGCGCAACAGACGGCTACTAAATTAGAAGAGCTTCAATTGGAAAGTCTAAGACATCCTCCGTACTCCCCGGACCTTGCTCCAACAGATTACCATTTTTTTCGAAATTTGGATAACTTCTTGCAAGGGAAAAAATTCAACTCCGATGGGGCAGTCCAAATCGCCTTCAAAGATTTTATTGATTCCCGTCCGACTGGTTTTTTTAGTAAAGGGATCAATGAACTACCTATGAGATGGCAAAAGTGCATAGAAAATAATGGTTCATACTTTGATTAATTAAATATATTATATTAAAAAATATTCGACTTTTTGTTCCTCCCATACAAAACGCCAATTTCATATGTAAGGACCTAATATATAGTTTTAGAATTCGTTTTGAAACATACAAAAATCTAAAATTAAAAATTGCACAAAAAATTATAAAATTGTATTTATTATAGTTTTAAAAATAAAAGTGGATTCTGACCGTCTTAATTCGCTCGAATATATTCAAGTAGTTGCGTGGTAAGTATTAAATTAAAATATAAGTAAAAAATTTTATGAGATGGATGAGCCTGTTTTTTATTGCATAACAAATCAAATCTTAGTGGAATGTTTGAAACTGCTGGACGTAAGACCTCTTCAACATTTTTAGTGCCGAACGATATTGGGATTTAATATGTGTTCAATCAACAAATGCGCGTGTCTAGACGCTGCACGTCCACTGTATTCCGCCAACTCTAGTGATGTTATAAAATGGTATACATATATAAATATTTGACATTAAAATTTCTCGCGACCGCAGAATTTTGCTACGCGACCCCGTTATCAAATATTAGCATATAAAAAAATCCATATTTCACGCAATCCATAAAATTAGACGAGAAATATGTAGGTTGAGAATACGGACTTTCGACCGTTGCATAGAGCTCCGTTTTTTTTAATAATTTTTGTTCTTTTCCAGGAGGAGAAGCGGTATGACGCTAACGGGAAAAAGAAAAAAAGAGTTGTTTCAGCACCAGCTGAAAAGAATAACAGAAGTTGTATAAATATTATTACCTGTGGACTGCTGGGGTGATGAAATCAACCCCGAAGAGCGGAATTGTCATATACATTATTTTTTTACTTACGAAATTTTTTTTACTATAATAAATGTTAAATACACTTGGTACATTTACTTTGCAATACGTGTCTCCTCCAGAATAGTATTTATGCTGAAAAGAGGACGAAGGGACCAGAGAATGTCGATTCTGAGCATTCTTTCTAGAAAATAACTGGTGATAGACTGCGAGAGGCAGGTGATTTTATCGATACCAAGAAACGGTTTCACAGGTTGGACAGGGTGTCTATAACACATTGTAAAAGACAGGGGTGTTTAAATACTTGTGACATTAAAAAGAAAGACTACAATCGATCGATTTTCCAGGCATAAGTACGTAGATGCCGCAAGTATGCGCGTTACAGAATTGTGGGTAGGTTGTATCATGGCGTAACAAGCTTACAAGAATAGTATCGAAAAGGAATCGAGGGGCAATCAAGACACCAAAAATCCTATCCGCAGCCCACGTAAAGTGGGATGAAGGAGGAAAGCCTAGACATGACGCCTTGGACTTAAATATATCTCGGTGAGAACGGTGTGTGATGTCTTCCTGTAGTCTGCTCCAATTACATTAGTTTAGAAGCGAGTAAAGGCTGGCGCTTAACACCGCACCCCTGCATAGTAGTAAGTGAGGCCTGCAGAAGGCCAGACGTCTCCGGAAGCCGAGGATGTTGGCGTAGCCGTACCCTTGACCCCGGCAGACGAATAGAAGTAACACCCTGTTAGTTTTAGTCGGTTTGAGTCTGACATACCGGGACCGTTACTTCCACGGTGACCCTGAGGGTCTACGAGGGTTTCCATCAGGTACAAAAAGTCACTGGTGTAGTATAGGTCACTGTGCTATGTAGGTTAATGCAAAATAATAAATGTGTGTCATAAATGTTTTTTTATTGATTTATACGGAACGAAGTTTTGGTTAATACTTGCCTTTCGCCGCTTAAAGTATTATTATTATTCCTTTTTGTGGCTTTTCTACATGAATAAAGTAATCAATTAAGCTTAGATATAAATCATACAGTCAACAAACTTTGATAATGGACTGACAACGGTCAATATTTCCCGAGGTCCAATCAAAACCTTTTCATTACCAACCGATTGAGCACTCTTGATTTAAGGAATATGTAAGATCAATTTTTATTACAATATTTAGATATAATGAAGGAACTGTTAATGTAAACAATGAATTTAAAAAAAAATACATCCATTTGGATTTACAAAATTTATGGACATTGTTTATACGTGTAAAAGAATGTTAGTCACAATTACTATATCAACATTGTTGCGTTGATTGTCACCGATGCACATTGTAGCTTATATCTCAGATGGGATATCACTGATTGCGAGTGCATTAAGGAAATATACATAATAACAAGATTGTACAAATGGAAAAAGGCAATAAATCCAGCCGCCTCCTAACAAAGTAACTACGCGTTGATGCAGTCTTTCACAAAGCTCTGTCGGATACAGTGACGAGTGTAAGCCATGTCGGCTCCTGGGCTTGAAACGTTTAACAACATAACAGATGTCGTTTATAATAACAAGATATCTCCAGCGGAGATCAGTTTGGGCGTCTTGGCTGCGAAAATAGCTTATCACAACTTCGCGTGGAGATACATAACTTTGGTGTTATGCAGCACAATTCACTCATCCGTTTTGCTAACATTTTTAACAAGTTACAATCAAAACATTGTTTTGAAAGTTGGAAAGTTATTGCCGAATATAAAGGAGCATCCTACTATACCCCAATATGTGATTATTGGTCAAAGTTCGGCTGAAATTGAAACTATGCTTCGTCGGATCGTGGAGCCCGAGGATGATAAATCTGCGATGTACATACTAGTCTGCACTTCCAGCGAACATGATTATTGCGATGAGAAATATTCGTTCAAAATCATAAAAAAATGGCGGTTCTATCGTGTCATACTTTTGAAGGAATCAGAAAGCGGGACACCCCAAGCGTATACGTACAAAGGAATAAAGCCTGGCGTGTGTGAGAACGATATTCCTGATGAGATTCACTTGGATTTAAACTGTAACAAAAAAGAATGTTTTTCATCTATATTTAAGAGTTTTATAAATTTCTATCAATGTCCTCTTGTTGTTTCAACATATGAACAACCACCATTAATGTTTCTAACAAATGACACTAAGCAGGTGTATGGTAAACAAGGGAATATATTGAGAATTGTTGCAGAGACTTTAAATGCAACGTTGGTGATAACCAAGCCCAAGGACGAACATAATCATTGGGGTTCTCTTAAAAACGGTAATTGGACAGGTTGTTTAGGTGATGTGTATAATAAAAGAGCCCACGTGTCAGCGTGTTCAGCTCCGTTAACGGTAAACAAATATAGACATTTTGAAATAGCCTTCTCATATTACGACTTGGAAATGGTGTGGGTAGCAGCACTGTCTCCCTCGAATGTGCCCTGGGAAAAATTCATACACCCACTACAGTTGGAGCTTCAAATTATTTTACTGATTCTCTTCATCGGGATCGCCACAATCGAATGCTTCATGAAATCAAATTTTTGGAAAAAATATTCAAGAAAATTCAGATGTAATTCATCAAATCACAACATTTTGCTTTATTTGTGGTCCTCATACCTCGGCATGCCATTGCCCAGACTGCCCACAAACGCAAAGTATCTAATTCTGATATACTCCTGGATATGGTTCGCGTTTATCATAAGGAGCTCTTACCAAGCCGCGCTAATTAATTCAATGAAACATAATAAGCTTATAAGTAATCTGAAAGATCAAAATGATATTGTAAATTATCCGTACGGAGGGACCTTTGCATTACAAGAATATTATTACGAGGAACGCCATATTTACGATGGATGGACACACAAGGGTAACAATGATACATACAACATTTTAGATGAGATTTTGAATGGTACTACCAATTTTGTACTCGCTGTTAACAAAGACACTGTAAATCATTACATAAAGAAATATAATGGCACAAAGAAACTTCAGATCTTACAAGAAAATATAGTGAGTAGTCCGGCCGTGCTTTATTTAAGGAAATACTCTGGTCTTTCCTATTCGATTAGACGTACGCTGAGAAAAATCTTCGAATCTGGAATAATTAATGTCTGGCATGAGCAACACGAAATGGAAAATTATCCGACATACAACAACGAGCTACGTGATCCGGAAATGTTAACAATGAAACATTTCAAGGGATGTTTTGCAATATTGATCGCGGGATGTGTTTTATCCACTCTTGTCTTTGTCTTAGAACTTATATACGCTAAGCGCAAAAAGTAATTATTATTGAAATCTAAAAATTTTTAACATTTGGTTTAACAGTTAATTTGTTAAAGCACATGTATTCATCTTGTTTTTGCGCTTTAGCTAAGGAAGATTTTGTTCTTGAGACAAATAATTATATAGTAGCGTTGAGTGATAAATAAATCATATAAATCTAGTGAAAGGAATTTTACATTGCATCGACTAATATCCCAGATGTCCTATCCACCAGGTGTCTCATATGGCAGGGGTACTCGAGCGGTGGACCGTGAGAACTTTTTGAGTTGATCTCAGGAAATATTGTCCGATATCGGTTATTTCAAAATGTTTCTTTGATGACTACATGATTCAAATTTTATTTATTTATTACCAAGCAAGCAGTTGAAACTACTGTTGAGTTTTTTTATTTATTTTAATGAGATAGTATTGATCCAGGCGATTTTTAAATGGGTTCAATGAGCGTG
This sequence comes from Automeris io, assembly GCA_036320925.1. Taxonomy (NCBI): domain Eukaryota; kingdom Metazoa; phylum Arthropoda; class Insecta; order Lepidoptera; family Saturniidae; genus Automeris; species Automeris io. The sequence continues at coordinate 11,848,146 of JAUDJH010000019.1, read as the reverse complement.
AGGTAATTCCGCGCTCCGATTATCCTGTTGCTTTGAAATTGCTTGTGTGGGTTGTTATTTGATCGACTGGTACATTTTTTTACTTGGGGAAAATCCTCATGGGACCCTCTCGGTCGCACTGGGGGGTTGCGTGAAACTGAGGTGTGTGGGACTTGTACCGACTAAAAACCCCAAGGTGACTTCTTCTGCGCATTGACGGGGACCGCGGGACCTGTAATCAATTCGCCGCAGAACTAATCGACTGGTACATAGCTTAAGCTGATCATCTCTGAGACGGCTGCTGCTACTGAGTTTGAACATTTTTTCAAAACTTTCAAAGTCTTAATGCCGATTTATTATCTTGTAGGCTGCCACTAAATTACCACAATATTTACTGTCCTTGAGCGTTTTCATTTTCCAGGTAGCTAACAGTTCCTTATAGGACTGTCGCTTGAGTGCTCTAGGTAACTTGGTAAAACTGCGCTGTATCCTCTCCAGGAGTTCTTCAATCAATATACAAGTTGATTTACATTGAACCAGAGCGTCCCTTATTACTTTTTTTTTATATCAGAATAACCTCTACTTGCGGTGAAAGGTGACTCTAGTAACTAACTATTATATTTATAATGTTGTTATGTAAAAAACAAAGATAAGGAATTATTGGATATGGTATTTTACTATTTTTTTTTTTTTGAAAAGTTATCTACCTACCTTATGATAAGCTTTTCCAATCTGTATTACAAACCTGTATCGCACATACCGGCGACATCGACCTACGTACATATACAAAGTCGATCGTTTGTTGTCTAACAAACTTGAGGTAGATCGTCGGCGACTCAAGTCAGTTTATACTTTTTTTTACTTATAAGCGAACGCTTGACTTCAATCACACCTGGTGGAAGGTGAAGATGAGTCCGATAATGAACCGCGTCCGCCTAACAAATGTCTATTCACTCTTCTTTTAAAGACTCCTAGGTCATAAGATCGCGGAAATATGGCCGCTGGTAGCATATTCCACTCCTTAGCTGTTCGCGTGATGAATGTAGAAGTGAATCTTCTCGTGCGGATATAAGGAACATCCAACACATACGGATGGTATCCGACACGATGTCTAATGGTTTTGTGACTTATACTTATACTGTGATACTTTATAATGTTTGGAAACGGAGTAATTACGTTTAAACCTAAAATAGGGGCCGTTTGAAGTACCGGTATGTTATGTGCCAAATAAACGATTTTGTTTTCTGTTCTGCTTAGTAATTTTTCTTTTTAGCTACACCTTGTTCATTTTACGAAGTCCCTTATAACAACTCTTTGAACATACATTTCCATATTTAGTATAAATAATGAAAATAAATATAAATCGATTGAGGTACTAAAACACTATTAAAACAAACTAGAAGCAAAATAAAGCTTGGAACAATTGTTTCACAAACAAACCCAACCTATTCTCTCTCTGTCTCGGGGGACTTCGTATAATAAACAAGGTGTAGTGTAAACGAAGCCGACGGCATAAGCTAGATTGACTATAAAATTTAACTTCTCCCTTGAGTTACTGGACTGTAATTATCGCATATTTTACTGACGAATCTAAACCAAGGCCAGTGATTTCCAAAAGCCAAAGTGGCGCATCAACTTTTATACATCTGTCGGTACAATAAACGTTTCTGAGGCCGAAGTGTGTTATTACAATAAAATCTCCAATTACTTTTTAAATGTTTCATGTGTCTCTGTTATATCGTACAAATAGAAATAAACACATTAAAAAAAAACTAATTTACTTCCCGTATTTATCGTTTACTAATATTTTAGATTTAAAGCCTCCAACTAAACACGAAAGTCTAGAACTGGTGTATTCTACCTGTATTGTATTTAGAGCTATTTCTACAGCCATCTTTCAAGCCTGCAGCGCCCACACGGGGGCGATATTGCGCAGTTTAGGAAACACAGATCTAGACTAATTTCATTGCTCATTAAAATGTTCAGCAGATTTGCTGGGTTTACTAAATTACTAAACTGCTGAGTGTGCGATAAACTATCTATAATCTTGATTCAACTACTTTGAGACACTAAAATTATAATCGATCGTTGAAATACGCAAGGGTCTCTTTAATCTGGTCTTATGTTTGATACGTCTTTTAAATTTCTTATAAATAATATCGTCACACTATATTCTTTTCAGGGTGAGCAGAGATTGGTTACGGGTTGTATCCACTGTGCTTAAAGATCGTGCCCAACGTGACCAATAGCACAGTTGATTGCCATTCTAAGGACACTTACACATGATATTTCTAATAGATGCCGTGAAGGCTTTCTCAAGATGCCTTCACAGGTGAAAATGTGGGGCTTCGTACTTAATCTAGAAAAACCGAGATGTATTTTTTTTTTACACTGGCTCAACATAGTGACTAGTATAGTAATAGTACCTGATGGTAAGTACAGTGTAGTCCAAAAAAGAAAGTGACTATCAAAGGATGAAAATCCATTGATAGTCTACATCGTCATGTCGGCCCACATATACAACGACTGAAGGTCTCTAGGTATATGAGCTACTGGATATACACAAGCTGATCCCGAAACGCGACAAGCCGAAACTGGTCACTATGATGGGATTTGCACCCATGTACTGTGGTCGTGATCCAGACGGGCACCGACGCCCTACCACCTCGCTGCTGCTCGTTTAGCACCACCCAGGAGTTACGTGTAGGGAAACTAGGGTAAAGCCTACGGACGCGAGCAGCTTCGACTCCCAAAACATGCCGGGATTCGAATCTACGACCAATTGCGCCATCTCGCATTGATACTGGTGCGTTATCCGCTAAAGTCACCACAGCCCGGGTCACACATACAAACAGGCTGAGAACGAGTTGGTACCGCTCACCGATGGCCCCTTACGAAGCATGAAAGTGCCTTGTGCTACAAGACATTGCCTCCCGCCTTTCATGAATCTTTTTTTTACTTGGGGAAATTCCTCATAAGACCGTCCTCGCTGCACAAGGGGTGTTGGTCGAGTTGAACCGGACTTGTACCGGCTAAAACCCCAAGGTGCGAATCGGCAGGGACTGCGGGTCCTGTAATCAATGCGCCGCAGCTCCGCCCCGCCTGGCAGGCACGATCACGGGGGGACAGACCGCTTCGCCCGATAAAAAGAAGAAAAGAAAACATTTAATTAGCAGCAATCAAACAAAACTAATAATAATAATAGTATATCCTCAAGGACGGTACGGTCGACATATGTCGGGCATGCCACCGTCCTGGAGAATCTTTGAGGCATGTGGTTTCTGGTTGTTCGTTTCTTGCTAACGGCGAGTACTTACACAGACATAATCAAGTGGTAAGGTTTTACACACGCAACTTGCTCTTTCATATGGTCTTGTGGACAATGAGGTACCGTACTATCAGTATCTACCTCAGCCAGTTCTTGGAAATGGTCGTGCAATGCTGTACTGGGATCGATCTGTTATCACTGATAGGACTATTTTTGCTAATAGACCTGACATTGTGGTAATACATCGGTTGGCGCGCCGGGCAGTACTCGTTGATATCACCATACCAAATGATGAAAATCTCGTAAAAGCTGAGAAAGAAAAACTATCAAAATATTTAGACCTCGCACACGAGATTACCAGCATGTAGGTTGTAGATTCTACGATTATTGTCCCGATAGTGGTATCGACTAATGGACTGATCGCAAAGAGCCTCCATTACCATCTCTAGAGGCTCTGGCTTGGTTGTCGGATCAAGGGCCGGATACAGAAGGCAGTTCTACTCGATACGGCACGCATAGTTAGGAGGTTCCTCACTCTGAGCTCCTAACTACCGGTGGCTTGGGCCTTAGGCCTCGCCCCTGTAGGTCTACATATTTTATATTTTAAAATTTATATGTTTTTTATATGTATTTATTTTAAAATGTAACTATATTGTATATATATAATGAATAAAGGAGAATAATAATAATAATAATTTTATTGGATCAAAAATTTACGTTATATAATTTAATTCACGTTAACTGACGACATATAAAAGAAAAAAAAAGGAACAAAAATAAAACATAAAAACTCTAGGCTGCTGCCGATGTGGAACCCGTCTCTGTGCTACTGAGCACTAGACTCTGCAGCGCTGATATTCTGACAGGGCCTTGTGGATGACACAGCCATTTCGCTGGCACAACCTTACATCCTCAAACGAGACAAATCATCAGATTCACAAAAAAAAAACCGAAAACAATCAGATTTCTCATTTCTATCAGCCAAGCCTTTTATTGTATTACCAAATAAATTGATTTCATATATATATATATATATATATATATTAGGCTGGCCCACCGCATCGTGAAAACAGATCCACGTGCATCTATAAAAGATATGTCTTAAGCTTATCTTTAAAAGTCACCGAAGACTATAGGGAATCTCTGATTAGTGTGGCGATACTGGTCGGTGTATTTTGGTAGAGCTCGTGAAGACGCTCTGCTAACTTCTCAGGGGGGAGGGGGTCTTTCATGACTCTAGGTCAATAGGAATAACCCAATAATTTTGATTCCAGCTCAAAAACGTGAAATATGCTACATAAAATTCTCTTTTATTTCATTGATTTAATTAGAAGTATCATTTTTTCAGAGCTACAAGGGACGGCGGGACTAAGTACAACTTGATACTTTTTTTAAATTTACATACAGGCTTGCGCTTGACCTCAATCTTACTTGATGGAAAGTAATGATGAGGCCGATGATAAAACGCGCTCACCCAACAAATACCTATTCACTTGTCGTTTGAAGATTCCTATGTAATAATATGTTGGAAAAAGGCGCAGGACGCGAATTCCACTCTTTGGCGGCTCGCAGCAAGAAAGAGGAGGCGAATCGCTTCGTGCGAGCAGATTGAATGTCAACCACATAATAGACCAAACCCGCACGCCGTCTTGTCAGTTTATAGTTAAAAGGGGATGGGGAGTTAAATTGTAGGTACAACTCAGCCGAACAATCTCCAGTGTAGTCTATAGAAAACCAAATAAGCAAGGTACAAGGTGTCTCAAAAGAAAGTTCACATTTAAATCTTTTTTTAAAAGAAAAGTCTTAGCTTTATTGAAAAAATGTTTATTTTATATTGAAGTACACTGTTTGGGAATTTATTTTTTAAAAATAACATCGTCCAAATGTAAACCGTTGCGCTCTCGGCATTCATTTAGTCGGGCACTAAAATTGCCTATGACAGCTCGGCAGGTAGTCTCCGTGATGGCTGCCATTTCATGACGGATATTTTCTTTTAATTGTGCCAGGGAAGTCGGTTTATTAGCGTAAACTTTTGATTTGACATAACACCACAGGAAAAAATCCATAGGCGTTAAATGGGGACTCCGTGGAGGCCAATTTATGCCACCTCGCCTGGAGATTAATTTGTTCGGAAAAAATTCTCGAACTCGAGGCAGAGATCTGTTGGACGTGTGTGAAGTTGCTCCATCCTGCTGGAACCATGTTCTTTAGTTGTAACCAGGAAAGTTTAGCAGTTGGGGTACGAAAAACTCGTCTAACATCTCCACATAACGCTCTGAATTCACTGTGAGTGTGCGTCCCCTTCCATCTTCAAAAAAGTAAGGGCCGATAATTCCTCGCGCCGACATCGCTGCCCATACGGTGACTTTGGGTGAATGTAGCGGTTTCTGATGTTTTTGTTTTGGGTTGGTTGCACTCCAGTAACGACAATTTTGCTTGTTTACATGCCCATTCAGGTGAAAATGGGCTTCATCGGAAAACAAGATGTTGGCGAAGGTTGGAAAGCGCTCAATCATCTGATTTACAAAGGCAAGCCTCTGACCAGCATCTTGAGGCTTCAGTTCTTGCACTAACTGAATTTTGTACGGGTGCAGCTTTAAATCTTTGTGTAAAATGCGGCATAATGAAGATCTGTGCACATTTAAAGCAACAGCACGCTTCCGAATCGAGAGGTTTGGATCATCTCGAATAGACTGAGTAACACTGTCCACGTTTTCGGCTGTTCTTGATGTTCTTGGCCGCCCAGATTTTGGTTTCTCCAGAGTTGACCCAGTCTCTTCAAACTTCTCAACCCATTTTGCAATGAGTCGAGTGCTAGGCGCATCATTTAAGTGACGAATATGTCGAATACTGCAGAATTTTCTACGCGCTACAGTCGCCGAATTACCGTTTTTGTAAAACTCACGTACGCACAACGCACGGTCCGCACCAGAGAAACGCTCCATAGCGACTAAATTCCCAAGAGCCAGACTACCGACTAACATACCCCCCGCGCCCCTCAGAATAGTTGCTTTCGCGTAATAAGATAAGCAAATGTGAACTTACTTTTGAGACACCTTGTATTACGTCGGTGATCCATATTGAGTAGCTCACGCGACGTTAGAGCCTCATCGACGATCAATAGCCAAGCTCGGCGTTCAATTGTATGCAAGATTGCTAAGCCTCTATGTGTAACTGAGAAAAAGGGTCTTGACAAATAGATGTACATCGCAGTGATGTTATAAGGATTGTTTTACATGCACAAAACCTAAAAGAAGCATTTTTGAAATTGTTAAAATATGTCTAAAATAGAAATAATAATATCCTATATCCCCCTAGACGGCCTTAACAATGGATCACACTTCAGCTCACCCCACCGCTTAAGTCCTAGTAATGTACATCAGGCCTCGACTCCTCCAGTAATGTACGTTTCCAAGTTTTTTTGGAACGGCCACGTTTTTTTGTACCCTATGCACTCCAATCTATAACTTGTTTGGGTATGTACGCATCTTCTCTATGGATTATGGACTAATCCAGGCCTATTTTTGAAACTTATTACCTATCTTTTTTTTATTTGCAGCAAAATAAGTTACAATTTATTCTGTTAAAAGTGTCATCTAGCGTCAAAATACATAACTATTTATGTAACAGTTTGCTTACTATCTTTTGAAGAGAACTCTTTTACGCCAATCATTAATAGATGGCGTTAGCGGGAATTTTTATTTTGCATTAATTTAACCATTATACATAAACGACTACAATTAATTATGCATTAATAACCGGAATTAATTATGATTTTATTTACTGCGAATTATATTGAATACAAATGGTTTACTTTTCAATTGTCTTATAGTGAGAATACGTTGTCGTGGCATTCATAATGACCACGCTACGAACTGATGACCTATTTTACTTTCCCGCTAATAGTACAAAAATGATAATTATTAATCGATTTGCTACACTACGAAATGCCCAATTAGGTAAATCAAAATCACACTTATCCAAATCGTTTATTCAAGCAAATTGAACATAATATGAACAAACTATAACATTAAATTTATCTACTTAATGATATTTACATTTCATACCTTATGTTTAATGATTATTCTACGTACGTACCTCTAAGTCGCTTACACTACTTTTTATAGGAATGCAGAATACAATTTCACAATTGCGGCCGTGTTTACAATAGATTTTGTATATTAAAAATAACGATTTCTCCCTTACAAACAAAACGGCATGCATAAATAGAGAGAACCCGTATTGAAAAATTATATTCTGCATTTATATGCCCGTCTTAATAACAAACGATTGAGAAAATCAACAAGTCATATCCAATAGTGTTTTGATACTAACCTAGTGCAGCGAACATTTATTACTCAGGCACAATTAGTCATTCCATTTCGTTGAAGGCATTACAATTATTGCATATGTTGGATCAATACGGGGTTACAAATATGTAACACTAACGTAAAAGCCTCAGGTAGTTTCAGAGAATATTAAATAAACCTATTGCTGATCCAAAATATTAAATGTAATTCAAAATTAAGTGCATAATTATGTGATTAAACTTATTTATTTTCATGTGTGTATTGCTTTTAAAATATGTCTAGCACACTATACCCCAGAGTTTGCAAAGTGAGAAAAATAACATACACAAATTATGCCAAGGCTATTGCGGAAGACATAACTAGTCTTTAAAAAATAAAGAACAAACAAGCCTAAAATGGAATACATACTTATACAACAATAACACAATTACTGTAAAATTATAAAAAATACATGAATTAATATATTAGCTTACAATTATATATTATGATGTGTGAAACATTGTGGTATTGCTCAAATATATGGCCTCCAAGTTTTATTGCAAACTGGAGAAGTCACTGAGTTAATATTCCTAAATCATATCGAGGGATTCTGGAACAGCATCTTAAATAACAATTTACATTTTTACAGAGATTTTAAAATATTTATAAGTAATTGATTAATTGGATAACTGTAAATTACTTAAGATTAATTAGTTACATAGCTTGATAATAATTATAAATATAAAATATTTTTGGAGTTCTTGTTGATTAAGATGCTATTTCAGAACATACTCGAATGTTCACATAACTTGTAGATGAACAACTAGCTACATAAAGACTATAAGGACATAACATGAACAATTTCAGGACTCCAATGCGATTAATCAGAAACTGTTAACTATAGATATTATTAATTTAATTTATAATAGTAAATAAATTTTTTCTTTATGTAAAACTATATGGACTCTCTCTAAAAACCCATTTAACATATAAAACTCATAAAATCTATTGTAATAGTTTAAAAAAGTTGCTATATTCTGAGCACACTCAGTGATTATTTAAATAATTTACAATCTGAATATACCCAATATGAATATACTATGACATTCACCTGTACAGAGTACACAATCCATTCCGAACGCACCGCATCTGCTCACAGCATTTAAGGACACTGAGAATACTCAAAAATGTTCAGTACAAAGCACTACTCATTGCTGTGGGTTTGACTGTGCCGCTTGGTTGGCTGATTTCGTGATAACAATAGTCTGTTTGCCACCCACTGCCGTTTTGCCAAGCTGTAACATGTTGGACGGTAGCGTGATGATCTTATTGCCACCGACGGTATTTGTTGAGACCAGCTTCACGATAGTCGCCCCCGACGCTATGTTAGGCGATTGCGCGGCCGTCGCTGAGCCCGCCGACCTGTTGACCATCGCCACTTTTGGCATGGTCGCCACTGTCATACCAGTCGACGTTTTTACGAGAGTCACGTAATGCGGCGCATTACTCGTCTGAGCACTCGCGCCTGGGGTCTTCTTGATAATCACTGGTATACCAGCGTTACCGCTCCCTTGCCGTAAGACCGTTGCTCCAGCCATCGTGCCAGTTGTTGATGCCACTGTTGCTGTTTGTTCGCTTGATTTTGCTGTCAAGATTTTGTAAACTGGAGTTTTCACTTGCTGGCCACCTATTGTTCCGCCCGCGATCTGTATAGCTCCCGTACTACTCGTTATAACGGGTAAATTTCCTGCTCCTAACTTAACAGGGACTCCGGCTCCGACCTTTGTTTGTAGGTTGACGCCAGTCTGGATTGGCATACCGCCAGCAGTTTTCACCAGAACATTGCTTGTCCCGATTTTAACGTTGCTTGCACCCAGTTTTAAAGGCATATTCGTCGTGGTTACTTTTTGCACACTGTTTGACAGTTTGCCTTGAAGGTTTGCTGCTCCTATCTTAAGTGGCACAGCATTTCCTGCAAGCTTAAGGGGTAAGTTCCCGGGGCTAAGTTTGACTGGGACTCCAGCACTAGTGCCCGTTTTGACTTGCACAAAGCGAGGCGTTCCAATGGAACCAACTGGCGAGCTCAGTACAATTTGGGACTGTGCAGTAGAGACTCGAACTGTTCCAGGTGTTCCAACTCCGCTGACGATTCTGGTGACACCTTGTGGAGTAACGGACGCGACTTTCACTTGCTGAGAGGAGCTCGCATTTACTGGTGACTTGACCAGTGCCTTCGCTTGATACGTCATCTGTTTTGTTGCAGGAGTACCTGGAATTTTAACTGTAGCAGGCTGTACTGCCATCTTTATTGTGGTTGGTGTAATTTTCTGTGGTGTTGTTGCAATAGGTGTGACCACAGGAGAGACGATAGCTGCAACAGGGCGAGATGGCATGTCAGCAGGGGCAATAGGTAGAGGTGTTGACAGCGGAGATGTTAGTCCAAAAGCCTTTGCAGCATCACTTTGATTTGTAAGAGGTGATGCTGGGGGCTGTGCGGCCACTGGTTCTGAAGCAGATGGGAAGCGTGTGGGTGTTACTTTACCACACTTCTGTACTTGGAGTAAATATGTAGTGACTGTGTTGAGGGCATTCCAGCATAATTCTAGAGAAGTAGTGCCGGCACGTACCAAGGCGACTCTGCTTGCTTGAGGAGGCACTCCGACTTCCAGATACCATAAATCCTTGCAACAAATTTGGTTGTTCCATGTTTTCCTATAACCGTCTCTTCCAGACCATATATACAGTCTTGTCTGAATGGCTACAGCACTGTGGCCTGCTCGAGCCCTGGGTACACATTCCTCAAACTTGTCAAGCGCTATATTGTCCCATGTCATTGTTTCTAAATTTAGTGACGCTAATGTGTTTGTACATTTCCATTCCTTCTCATGTGTGGCAAGTTTAGATTCATCTGGTACTAGAGGAACCCAGCCTCCGTATACATACATGTGGTGGCCAATCACTGTGGCAGTGTGCAAGGAACGAGGCAGAGGTGGGGGTCCACCAACCTCAGGCCTAGACCATGACATGCTGTCTACATCTAAAATCCACAAGTCTCCAAGACGCGACCCACTCATGCCTCCGTATATGATCAGAGAGGACTTTCCGCTATTTTTGTCAGTGTACGCCACCCCGCTGTGAGATTCTCTGGGCGGTGGTAACTGCCCAAACGTTAAGGGTATATCCCAAACTGTGCTTAAAGAATTAGGGTACAGCTCTAAGGTGTAGAGGTCGTTAAGATATCTGGGGATGTTATTCTTGGGGTCGTCACTTTCATTAGCGAGGCCACCGAAAAGATACACTTTACCGTTCAGCAGGGTGAAACTATGGCCAAGGCGGGGACAAGGTGGAGTACCTTGTTTCGGCGGGAGAGGCTTCAGACGCTTCCATTCCCACCGTGAAGCCTGTAGTTCGTACAAATCGTTAGAATACTTGCCGTATTCGACCATGCCGCCAAAAACCAACAGCCTTGTTCCGTCTACTACGAACCCGTAAGCGGCGCATCCCGGAGGCACTTCTCCCTTTGTAACAGGCACAAACCATTGATTCGTGGTCGTATTGAAGACGTGCAGCTCATGAACTATCCCTTCGTTTCCGCCGCCGAAAACAATCATCAAATCTTTTATGGCGACCGCACGATGTCCATGTCTGGGTCGGGGCTGAGGTCCGGTAGGATTGTACACTTTTTGCCACTTAAGTACGGCGTTTTCCTTCATTTTTACTATACATTTGTTACTAAATGCTTTACACCGTATGTATCGCTCTGGGATGCGTATCTACAGCATAGACAATGAGAAACGTCGTAAATAAGCTTTGAAGAAAATATTCTAGTTAGTAGAAGCTACCTAAGAATGTCTTTTATCTTTCTCTCTTTCGCACTCGTTACAACGCACCTATGAGTAATAAAAATTCACCTTATGGAGCTTACAGTGTATAACAAAAATGGCGTTAGCAACAGCGGTGCCAAAATAACGCGATCAGAAAGAACGGCGTCGGACGTCAAGAAATTGTCTATGGTAAAATATAGTTTTAAAAGCGTTTGGCCAGAGCTAATAATAGCTTTATTTATCTATTTTAATTACAATGCCAATATTTTATGCGTTGGCTCAACAAAAATACCCAGAAAAAAAGCGATTTATTATATAATTTTAAGGGATGTAAAAGACTGTATTTGCAAATATTGACCAAATCGATTTCCGATTGGAATGTTCGGATACACAAAAAAAAATACTTTAAGTAATAAATAAAAATATGAATGTAAATTTAAACGATTTACCTGGCTATTTGCCATTAATTAAAAAAAAAACTTTTAATTACGAAATGACTGTATTTTATTACCCACTAACTTAGTAAAAAAAAAATATATCTACACTTTATTAAAAAAGGTATTACATTTTTTATGGTTAATGTTCTATAACAAACTGATATTATTGTATTGTGTGTAACAAAAGAGAAGTTATAAATATATAAAAAAAAGTTGCTAGATGATATAGAAGATGACAGCTCATGTGCTGCAAAGTGGGTATTATTACCTATGGCTAGAACTAAAAAAAGAAAGAAACAATCATTAGGTTTATAACTGAGAGAAACACCAGAACCAAGAAAAGAAGTGTCCATAGTGATACTGATCTTAAAAAATATCGAGATAAAATTGGTAAAACTTAAAGCGATAAAATAAATAAACATAAAATTTATATAGGCAATAACATCCACTTTGCGCCACAAGAGCTGTCGACTTCTTTATCACCTAACAACTTTTGATATACAAATAAATTAAGTAAGGAATATGTAAACATTCTTGATTATACATATTGTTAACATAAGTAAATTAATCAAATGATCATCATTTTGCCCTGATTTAAACAAAAGAGGCTTAACAAAACATTATTATTTTTTAGGTATTATCAATGTATTCAATACGTTTCTGTATAAAAAAACCTAAATACATCTTTATTATTGTTATGAGATAATATGCGATAAATTTATAGAAAATAGTTAAATCAATAAAAAGTTGAAAATATTGAAATAAAATATTTTGTACATACCTGAGAGCATAGGGTTTAGGGATTGCTTAAATGTTTTTTTATGCATATAGGATCATTTCTGTTGGAAACGTTGTTATAAATTAGAAATTTCCAAATATTTCACTAAAAATGAACGTATCTAAGTATACTGTCAACTTTTTATTTTAATAACAAAAAAATATATATCATTGCTTATCATTGCTCCAGTATATCTAGATTTTATGAGTTTTCTGTAACAATTTTTGCATCACTAGATGATATATCTAGGATAAGAAGAGATAATTTCCTGAAGATAGCTCAATTTCTAGTAGTTCGATACTCCATAAGCACTAGAGAATAATTAAAGACTTTGTAGACATAGGGACTACCAACATTAATCAGAAAGGATGGAGAGAACCAATGCAGAATTGTATATTATTCCAAAAATACATCAAGGAATTAAGTAAGAACATATTCATTAAAATTTGAGATCAGTGTGAAATGTAGAGAATCAAAAATTACGCATACTTTATTCCATCAGAGACAAAGTGGAGTTGGAGATTATTTGAATGAAATTTAAAATATTTTTAATCTCGACTAATTTGGACAATTATCCTAACGCATGATTTAATGTCGGTATGTTGGCAGCAACAGTTGTAAGCGCGGGAAAGGATGACCTTGGAAAGTTCAACGAATGCTAAATTGTTATTTTCCCGTAAATTGTCTATGATTTTATAAAAAAAAAATGGCCTACATAAGAATTTGTTGATAATTATTTCAAAAATTATTTATTTATATGGTTGATATATAAAATTGCATTTTATTAATTATTTCATGTTTTTATTTTTAGATATCTACTAAGAGATTATTATTAAAATGAGAATGTATTCAACAGACATCGCTAGATGGCAGCATGGTTCGAAGAAAAGGAAAAAAGTTGTTTTAATTATTTATTATAATGGGGATTATTTGACATTATTCTATAAATGTACTTTCTTAGATTATGTACTTTATTTAAATAATGGATAGATAAGATTTTTTTTATTATAATTCATATAATATTTATTACATATAAAGTTTTCATGTTCTAGTGGTACCAGATATTTATAATGAATTAATTTTTGATACATATTTGTATACCTAAAATAATTAAATTTTTAAATGCTTGGTATCCATATCAGAATAACCGATATGAATTAGTTTTCACTAACTAAATTATTATTGCAATTCGAATTCTATGCATGAGAAACGTTCTTGTCATTATATATAGACATTCATAGACATTTTATACAATAGACTACACGTGTCATACAGTCAAATGGGGGATGACTTTGCTGAAAAACTCGATGATTTTTTTTAATACTCAAACATGGCAATTATGCTGGTGGAAGGACTTAGTTAATTAAGGCTGAGATTTAAAGACGCAACTATAAGTTTGCTTGGACTTTACTAAAACATTACAATTTATATTCCTTAATGAATATCAAAGGATTGGGTATGTCACCGATTTTGTCTTCATGGACTTGGGTGTGTGAATACTATGGCTATTTTCCAGTTCCTATTATATTTTCATTTTTTGGTCAAATGGATTTATAATTGAGAACTTTGCTAACAAAGCCTAAATGTAATTATACGAATAACGCAAATAATTATAAATAATAGGCGGACAGCTAGTAGTTGATGTGCCTATATCTCAACTCCCAGCTGGCATGTTCTACTATCACATATTGTTTAGCACTGTGTTGACTATCCACTAGATCTGAATAAAAGAAGAGCCACCTAGACAGTCAAATCTTGAACATCTCACGCAATGATTGATGTTTTGTTTGTGTATGCAAAACATTGTGAGAAAAAGAAAAATAGTTGCAAATACGCGAGAAAGAAGACAGAATACGAAGCATTAGCTCCGGATGCAACATACGAGTTAAGGGGTTATATCACGTTCACAAAGTTCGTTTTGAGTTTATTTATCAAAATCTGTTTGAATTTTCCATTTCTGATAAGCCGTACCCATCTTATCATGCTCATCGCAAGGTAATGTTAGGAAAAGGTGTCATTGTACGACATTCGTAGTTATGCCCGTTATCATTAAAAATCATGGAATAAAATTGTACTACAAACTCAATATATCTTCTACTAAATCTGTCTTTGTTTGATTGTATTAAACCTATATGAGTTGAAATCGCGTTGGCGCGCATGGAAACCGGTCAACCACAGCCACAAAATAGTGCGTTAGTGGAATTTCACTGGTATGTTAACAGAAAAATATGTTTGATTTCCGACGTCGTTTCTTTAGTGGTCTATGTATGTATAGGTAATACTACAACTGCCTCGTTAGAGTTATAACGAGCCACGACGATTTAATTTGACTAATCTTAATTGGATACCTGTCGTTTGTGTATTTAATTAATCACTGTTTATGTTGTTTCAATTTTGCACGTAATTAGGATTTGGCATTATATGTAGTCTGTAAAGAGATGTATGGGCCTTTCAAAGCCAGAATCTGTTCAAATGGTAACATGTAGCTAAAAAACCGTTAATCTTGACCCAAGGGAGAACATATATGTTTTTTAGGATTCTGTAGCTCAAATGATCCCGGTACTTTAATGGATCACTTCGTTATCCGACCGTCTTGTGTCTATATGACAAGAACCATTTTTACAGAAATACATAGAGTTTTCTCGCGATGTTTTACTTCACGAGTGAGTATGTGATGTCTAAATCCGAACTAAATCTGAAAAAACCCAGATGTACGCGCTGGGATTCGAACTAATGACCATTCGCGTCGTCGCGCATGGATGCTTATCCATCAGGCCACTTGGCTATACACTTTTTATTTATTTATATTGTTTATATATTAAGTTATAGATTTTCCCAACTCGGAATTGGTTCTCTGAATAATTACGTTATATTCAAGTTACAATTTTATATTCAGTTTTTTGTCAAAGATGATTTATTTTTCTCAGCAACATCTAAAGAAAGTCCTAGTTACGTCTATTTAGTAATAGTTTACTTAGTGTTATTTTAATTTTGAGTAGGTGTTTTGTTTTAAGCTATATGTTTTTCTATTTATTATATATTTTTATTGCTTATTAATGCGCTGCAAACTTCCTCCGTGGCACTAAGCTGACGGAGGGTCCATTTCACCAACTTTATATGTTTTTGTATTTGATTCTTTTCTGTATGTTGTTTGTATTACTGTTATATAAATTTTTAGTTTTAGTTACTTTGTGACAAAATAAATATATTTCATTTCATTTACATCTCAGACTTAGCTTACTTACGATCATTATTTTATTATACAGCTTGTAATGTTTTATCTGCCCAAATGTAAGTATAATAGATGTAATAAAACTCAAATAAATGTATGAAATTTTAATACCAGTGTTTTGTAAGACGACAAACTTTATAAATAAAGCTTCTGAGTAAGCTTAGTTTAGATATACTAAGCTACTTTATGATTATAACGAAGCTGCGTTTTACGACAAACAATTTTCTTTAATAACTATTGTTTTTGCGTTCCTTAAGGGCAGCACACACAGAGAGCGAGCGCAGGTCGGGCGCGGTTGCGACGGATCGAATTCCTTGTATATCCAGTTGCGCAGAGATATAGCATCACTGAGTGTTTTCTTCCGTCTGTATCATGGCTGTGTTCATGGAGTGGAGTGTTCTGAAAACTCATAAAGCCTTGTTCAACCCGTTCTCTTCCATAGTAGAATCACGTGGGCACGTTTACGGAGTCACAGCTTTGTGGTAACTCACATCCCGGCTAGGAATAAGTTCCCTTACTCTTACTTTTGGCGTGTCGTTGGGCTTGGGAATGGTCTTCCGGAGAGCGTGGTTCCTAGTTTCTCTACACGTGACTCCTGGGTGGGAGTCGAAGCTGCTCGCGTTCGTAGGCTTTACCCTAGTTTCCCTACACGTGACTCCTGGGTGGTGCTAAACGAGCAGCAGTGAGGTGGTAGGGCGTCGGTGCCCGTCTGGATCGCGACCACAGTACATGGGTGTAAAGCCCGTCATAGTGACCAGTTTCGGCTTGTCGCGTTTCGGGATCAGCTTGTGTATATCCAGTAGCTCATATACCTTCAGTCGTGGTATATGTGGGCCGGCATGACGATGTAGACTATCAATGGATTTTCATCCTTTGATAGTCGCTTTCGTTTTTGGACTACACTGTAATTACCATCAGGTACTCTGTAGTCACTATGTCGAGCCAGTGTAAAAAAAAAACCGTTTTATGATATGGGGCCCTTTAAACGTTGCGTGGAGGGATATTTGTGCACTCTGGCATGATCGCTGCGACTACCGATATATTTCTTTACTGTAGATAGTTGTGGTCGTTTTTTGGACTGCACCAATCTTACCATTAAGCGAGCCATGGTCACTGTACCAAGTCAAAAAAAAAAACAAGAGAAAGTGGGTGATGCGATGTGTATAATTTCGTATAAATACAAGGATTTAGGCCCATCGAACTCCCGTCCCAGCACGCGCCAGCTTGCTGTGTGTTTTTTTTATTATTTACAGGCGAACGCTTGACCTCAATCCCACCTGGTGGAAGGTGAAGATGAGCCCGATGATGAACCGCTTCCGCCCAATAAATGCCTATTCACTCTTCTCTTAAAGACTCCCAGGTTATAAGTTCGTGGAAATATGGGCCTTGGAAGCATAATCCATTCCTTAGCCGCTCGCATGATGAATGGAGAAGCGAATCTTTTCGTGCGTATATAAGGAACATCCACCACATACGGATGGTATCTGACGCGATGTCTAGTGGTTTCGTTATGGAATGGGGCTGGTGGAATCAGTGAATGTAGTGTGTGTTGCGCTTTATTTTTGCAAATTACATCTTACGGTGCGATCAGATTTAAACAGTAGCGACTCGGTAGCAGAGTCACAGCTGTGGCTTTTAGGTCGCGATTTGTATGCTTTTATGTAGAAATCCGCCCGATGTAAGCCGCACGGACTGACGTCTCCCTTAATATACCTCCTGAAAACGCCGCGCAGTCACCTACATTGCAGATGTCGAGGCGCGGCAGCCACATTTCGACGCTCGCCTTAACATCCCAATCTCATTGAAACGTAGTAATTATACACCAACCCAGGAAAGCCATCCAATTTAATAGAAATAGGGTTGTTAATAATTCGTATTTTTTTGATACGAAAACGAATAATAGGTAAGTTGGTAAGAGGTTTGGATGTCAGCGGAAAATTAGCGCCGGGTTACCTAGAACAGAGATGGACAAAATGTAATCTGATTAATGATTAAGGATTACAAAATGTAGTCGTAATTTTAATTTTCTTGCTCTCTAATCATGATTAAATCCATTTAAAACATTAATAAGACATAGATATTTATCTGGGATCCTGTAGTGTTTAAAACATAGTTGAGCAAAATACAGACATATTAACGATGAAAAACGCAAAATGTAATCGTAATTATTTTTATTAATCTGGAAAAAGGAGCACCCCGGGGGCTTTAGTCGATAGGACTCCGGCATACCGGGGGATGGCCCTCACTGCTCCCTGATGATCCATGATGGATTTCCCCTGGGTTACAAAAAAAATGGTGAGCTGACTTCCCTTGGGCGCCTCATCACAGCACAGGGTACTTGCTTTTGTTGTTTTCTATCTTTTTTTTATAACTTGGGGAAAATCCTCATAGGTCCGTCTCAGCCGCACAGGTGGGGTTGCGCGACAGAGGTGTGTCGGACTTATGGTATACCGACTAAAAACCCCAAGGTGACTACTTCTGCGCATTGGCGGGGACTGCGGGTCCTGTAATGAATTCTCCACAGCCCCGTCGCGCCGCGCCCGCTGGGCATATACTCGGAGGAAGATATCATCCCTTCCTGCTCATTGTATTTAGGCAGAGCAAGTCACAATGCTTTGCCTACTTCTCGAGGATTGTTGTTTTCTATCTTGATTAACCTATCCTTTTGTGTTGTATGTTATGTGCCAAGTAAATCCTTTTTTATTTATATTAATTTCACAAAATTGTACTTTGTAATTTTTACTAGATTCATTATTTATCGAATGTGACGATGTCTAGGATCTTAGATCGTTTGCGGTGGGCTGTGGAAATTTGATTACGGGTACCTCGGTTCCCGTCAATGCGCAGAGGTAGTTTCCTTGGGGTCCTCAGGCGGTGCAATTCAGGGACTGCTCGGCTGTCATTCTCTTTATGTGCGGTTGGGATAGTCCTATGAAAACTCATCTCAAATAAAACGCCCTCAGATCGTTAAATTTCATGACGTTCTATTGCACAATTTTTAGTATTACTTTTGACCCTTTATGTTTATTTTTCATACACGTTCTAAATGTAATGTGTATGAGTAATTTGCTCCTCTACCCTTTAGAATTCTGAGCCCGGGGCATGCATGGGTCCCAGCTCGCCCAGCGCCCCGCCCCCTTCTTTTTAGGTAACTAACTGTAAGAAATACACATTGTTTTAGGTGCCAATGTATCACCGGGGTGCCGGCAACCGCCCCGGCACATCAGTACCAGCCGATCGGTCGATCCACGACCGGTTGGCTGATGCCTTTGGGGTCGCGGCCGCTCAGGGTGGAGGCCCTGAACGACTGGTTAGCGACCCTCGAGAAGTAGGCAGAGCATTGTGACGTGCTCTGTCTAAATACAATGAGCAGTGTCGGGGAAGATATCTTCCTCAGAGTTTGTGCCCATCGGGCGCGGCGCGACGGGGCTGCGGCGAATTGATTACAGGTCCCGCGGTCCCCGTCAATGCGCAGAAGAAGTCACCTTGGGGTTTTTAGTCGGTACAAGTCCGACACACCTCGGTTTCACGCAAACCCCCAATGCTACGATGCCCTGATAGCACAGTTTGTAGTAACCCTACTTACGATGCTAAGGTCCTGGGTTCGAGTCCCGGTAGTGGTAAACTTTTCTGTGAAGAGCAGATGAGTTTGCCACGAGTCATGGCTGTATATATGTATTTAAGTGTGTATATCTTTGTCTAGTACCCATTGTTGGATATAGAAACAATTATTATAATTCGAAATTGGCCATGAGATCCTGGAACTAGGTAAGACAGGAACCACGTACCTTTTTGGTGATAAATGACGCGTCTTCGATATCGTTGAAATTGATAAAAACGAATATACACTTTTTAGCGCTCGCGTCACGTGTTGATTGCACCGGTGTTGATTAGTACTGGTTTTCGCGCGCGGCGCCATCTGTTGTTTAGGCTTGTGGTGGGAGGGGATAGGGGACCGACAGGTAAATAATTGGATACTCATGGCAATACGTAACATAACCCCCCACCGAAATCAATTGATTTCAGGTTGAATGAAATTTAATATAGAGTAGTGGACTGTATTACTTAAAAGAATAAAATAAACATACATAGAATTATTTGAATATATGCATAAATACTTGAAAAATAGAAATAGAATATATTGCTAAAATATTGATAATAAAGTTAGTTGTTGTCGTGAACTGGTAGCGGACAAATTTTACTGACTGGACGCCGTAAATGCGAGTTTTTCGTGCGTAAACCTACGACACGAACACGCCCGTCTGGTCCAGGAAATGTTTGCTCAACGCGACCCAGACTCCACTGTTGACATAGTGCGTTATCCGAAAGAATAAGAACAATATCACCGACAGAAATGTTCGGTGTATCAGTGAACCACTTTTGGCGTTGTTGAAGAGTGTGCAAGTAATCCCGTTTCCAGCGACGCCAGAAGTGTTGAGTGGCTTGTTGAATATACTGCCACCGGGATAAGTTATGTACGCGTTCATCGGAATAATCGTATTCAGGAACCGACACCAACTCACGACCCACCAGGAAGTGTCCAGGCGTAAGAACATCAAATTCTTTGGCATCATTCGACAGACTACAGAGCGGCCGCGAGTTAAGAATCGATTCTATGCGAGCAAATAGTGTTGACAATTCTTCGAATGATGATGCGCGCGTGCCCAAAACACGATGTAAATGATATTTCGCAGACTTTATACCCGCCTCGAAAATACCTCCAAAATTACTTCCTGCAGGAGGATTATACTTCCATGACACGCTCCTACCAGTAAATTCATCAGTGAGTTCGTTTGCATTAGACGAATAAAAACGCGAGATTTCGTCAAGATGTTTACCCGCTGCGACGAAGTTCTTGCCATTGTCAGAATAAACAGTGTGCGGTAAACCTCGTCGAGCAGCAAAGCGATCGAAACTTGCTAAAAAACTATCTGCAGTAAGAGCAGATACTACTTCTAGGTGCACCGCACGCGTAGAATAACAAACAAATAGACATAAATAAGATTTTGAAATTTTTGCGTTTCTCCGAGTACTTTCTTTAGTATAAAATGGACCCCCTATATCCACTCCAACAGTGTGAAAAGGATAAATATCCTGCAATCTACATTTAGGTAGGGAACCCATCATAGGCTGTTTGACAACCGGTTTTGCTTTAAGACACTGTATACATTTAGATAAACGCGAACGAATGACGCACCTAGCTGCAATGATCCAGTATCTTTGTGAAAGAATACTTTGTAAAGTGCGTGGCCCGACATGCAAGTAACACTTATGATAATAATCTATTAGTATATTAGTGAAGTGGGACTTTTTCGGTAACAGTAAGGGGTGACATTTAGCGAATGGTAAGGAGGATTGATCAAGCCTACCCCCCACCATGAGCAAACCGCGACTGTCGATAAACGGACTGACTTTACGCAGTGCTCGACTACATAAGTTACCCTTCTGTATTGCATCTCTATCACTCGAAAAATGATTGGTTTGAACCACTCTAATAAGAGCATCATGTGCAGCGTTTAGCTCCGTAGTACTCAACGGACCTGTAATGCGAGATAGTTTTGTACGTTTAGAGTTGTAAATAAACCGTAACATCCACGCAACAGTACGTTGTAAGCTATAGAAGTTTGAAAATGTATTAATTAGAATTTCTAAATCATTTTTAAAAAGTGGTGTTGAACTTTGTGTAAATGAAGCTTGTACCGATAATTTAACTTCTGGTATGTCATCCACGTGCTTAAAATAATCAATGCCTCTAATAGGCCACGCAGGTCGCTCGAGATACAGCCAGCGCGGGCCCCGTAACCAGCAGTCAGCTGCGGCGGCGAGGGCAGCAGGCAAGACGCCCCGAGAACACCCGTCCGCTCCGTTATTTTCACTACTCACGTGATGCCACTGAATACAATCACCACACTCCTGTATTTTCGTAATACGATTCGCAACAAACGTTTTTAGTTTATAGGCAGGTGTATTAAGCCACGCGAGTGTCACCGAGCTATCTGTGAATGCCAATATTTCAGTGAGGCGAGTTTCATTTGATATCATCGAATTGGCATATTTTAAGAGCTTTGCAAGCAAGTGCGCCGCCATTAATTCCAAGCGAGGTATCGATACTGTTTTTAAGGGCGCGACCTTAGATTTAGCTAACAGTAAACTAACTTGAACCTCCCCCTCTGGGTTGACACTGCGCACATATACTACAGCAGCCATACCCAGTGTTGACGCGTCACTGAACCCGATGAGTTGCGCCTCAGTATAATTTTTAATAAAAACATGTCTTGTGTGTCGCAACTTAGAGAGCATTGGAATTTCACTACAAAACTGAAGCCATTCTTGCGTGAGATGATCAGGAAGCTTGTCGTCCCAACCCCAATTTTCACACCACAACCTTTGCATAAAGCATTTGGCATAAAAAATGGTAGGTGCTGCGAAACCGAGTGGATCGTATAACTTGGCTATTTGGGAAAGAACAGCACGCTTGGTCACCTCGCATTCAACTGGTATCGTTCTAAATGAGAAGACGTCTGCAGAGGGCAACCAGTGCAAGCCGAGCACTTTCACTGCCGAGTTGGAGCCGTCATCGAAAAGTAAAGGCTTCTCTAAGTGATCGTTAGGTAATGTTTTTAACACCTCAGAGTTATTGCTTGACCATTTTCGTAGCTCAAATTTACCGCGAGCTAGTAATCTAATTAGTTGATCTTTGAGTTTAATAGCTTCCTGTGGAGTGTCGACTGACCATAAGAGATCGTCAACATAAAATCCCTCACGTAACACGTGCGATGCTTCCGGGAAGTCAGCCGCTTCATCCTGAGCTAATTGGTGAAGCGTGCGTATAGCGAGAAAAGGGCTACTCACAACCCCATAAGTTACGGTATTTAACTCGAACACGTCTACAGGATCCTGAGGGCTGTCTCTCCACAAGATATGTTGATATTGACGCTGCGATGCATCAATTAGAATTTGTCGATACATTTTTGATACATCACTAGTGAGTGCTATTTCCCGGAGTCTAAAACGTGTTAATAATTCCACTAAATCCGCCCGTAATTTAGGACCCGTATGTAAAACGCAATTCAATGATAAGCCGTTGTGCGTTTTACACGACGCATCAAAAACGACGCGAAGCTTAGTAGTACTACTATCCGGTTTTTGAACGCAATGATGAGGTATAATATATTTCGATACTGTAGTCGATAAATCGCCTAATCGTTTCATGTGGCCAAGTGAAATAAATTCATGAATAAATTTAGTATAGTCAGCTTTTAAATTAGGTAATCGAGCTAGCTTGCTTTCTAAATTGTAAAAACGTTTAATCGCAGCTTGTTTTGAATCGCCTAATTGAGTAATATTTTCTTTACAAGGATACTTCACGATATATCTACCCGTGGCATCGCGGCTGTGTTGTGTCCTGTATTGTTCTTCGACAACAACATCATCCGGACATTGAGGCGAATCGCAATTAATATTTTCTGTTTCCCAAAAAGACTGCATTAATCGTTCAATGTTACCCCCGCTAGATACCAAACATGTCGAATTTTGGTTATTTTCTAACGTGAGTTGACCCGTTATAATGTACCCGAATATGCTGCGTAAAGCAGGAGGTGCGCCCGGCCTCGACGGTCGGAACACTGCACCATCGTAGATATACGGGAATACGTCACCCGCTAGCAACATATCTATAGCGCTCGATTTATGAAAATTAGGGTCAGCCAACAACAAATGCTTATATTCACTTAATAGGCTATTAGGTAGTGAAACAGTAGGCATATTTCCGGTAATTTTTGACACTACAACGCATTCCGTGTTTAAAACAGGACCGTCGGAATTAGTTGGCTTAAAACTACAAGTAATAATTCCGTGATCGCGAACAGCTGTGCCGCCGAGCCCAGTTAATACAAGATTGCATTTGCGACGCGCGAGCCCTAGCCGCTGCGCGCATTCATTAGTCATGAAGCCATTCTGCGCACCGCTGTCTATGACTACGCGCGCAGTCTGATACGATCCCGTGCAGTCAGCGACGTGTATGATCGCCGTACCTAACAGTACCGTAGATGACGATGAACAGGTTAAAGAACACAACTGGCCACATTCCGAAGTGTTCGAATAATCACTTTGACTGCTACATAATGTCACATTGTTATCGATATGCAAAGTGTGATGATGACGTTGTTTACATACAGCGCAAGTAATTTTTGAAGTACAATTACTATCAGAAGAATGACCCTCCCTCAAGCAATTCTCACATAATTTTAACAATTTAATTTTATCATATCTTTGTTTAGGAGTCAGCGATATATATTCATAACACTTGTAAATAGAATGACCGTTTTTATTACAAAATAAACATGATTTATTTTCTTTTTGTCTGTTAGGATTAGTCGTAGACGTTAAACATGTTTTTTGGTGTGAATTTATTGTTACAATTTTATTTGTATTATTATTCTTACTTGCAGTAGGAATAACCTTGCTAATATTCGACTTGGTCGTAGTATAATTTGACATTTCCAAAATCCGTACTTGAGAGGTAACAAACTTTATTAAATTGTCAAATGTCGGAATACAATCTTTCGCCGTGTTTTGTTCAAAATAACGCCGAGTGGTTGTATCTAAATTACGAAAACCTATGTAAAATAATATAAAACTGGCTAAATTTTCGATATTTAGCATTTCTAATGCCTTAACAGATTCTTGAAAGCTGTCAAGGAATGAATTTAAACCTGGTAATGACTCTATTGATAACGGTTTGAATGAGAAAAGTTTATCTAAATATCTGGTAGCCAATGCACGTTTATTCTCGTAACGGTCGGCAAGAGAAGTCCATACAATATTATAATTATCGTAAGTAATCGGAAGTGTTTTTACTATTTGCAGCGCTTGCCCGCTAACAACTGATAATAAATAATGAAACTTTTCGACATTTCCTATCGACTCATTATTATGAATTAAACTGCAAAACGTGTCACGAAAGGTAACCCAATTTTCGAGTTTTCCGTCAAAATGAAATAGCTCGAGTTTAGGTAGTTTTGGTTGAATTAAACGCGAGGCAAAATTATTACCGTCGTGAATATTTTTCAATGTACCTTCATAACTAGGACTATTTATCGAAACGGATTGAAACTTACGAGAAATTCTTTGTATTTCATAGTACAATTGATCAAATGCATTTGATTCTTGATTATTAGGTACAAAATTGCTATTTAATTGTAATTGTAACATAGTAATCTGCTCTAAAGTCTGTTCGAATGAATCGCGAGTTGCTGCCGCGTCCCCAATACGTACGATGAGTTCGTCAACATCTCGCTTTTCTTTTTCGACGTCTTTGGCTATGTCATATAGTGTCTGAATCCTTGAAAAATATCGCTCTTTTCTAGAAGTATATGTTTGAATTTTAACTTCAATTTCAGTTAATTTCGCTTCGGTAGGCATTTCTTTCCTTTGTTAAATTTCAAAATAAAACGTACCGCAACGCAACTACCGACAACAACCAGACACTAATAAGATAATATTATAGTAATATACTAATAATATATTGAAAATATTAACGTGAAAATGATATATTACTACTACGTATATATAATATATTACTACAAATACAATAATATAATATCCCCGGTTCGATTGGACCAAAATGTTGGATATAGAAACACAATTATTATAATTCGAAATTGGCCATGAGATTCTGGAACTAGGTAAGACAGGAACCACGTACCTTTTTGGTGATAAATGACGCGTCTTCGATATCGTTGAAATTGATAAAAACGAATATACACTTTTTAGCGCTCGCGTCACGTGTTGATTGCACCGGTGTTGATTAGTACTGGTTTTCGCGCGCGGCGCCATCTGTTGTTTAGGCTTGTGGTGGGAGGGGATAGGGGACCGACAGGTAAATAATTGGATACTCATGGCAATACGTAACACCCATAGTACAAGCGCAAGCTTAATTTGGGACTAGGTCAATGTGTGTAATTGTTAGTAAATATTATTATTACTATAAATATTTTAATTTAGTGTATGTTTTTTTTTAATATTTAAGCACGAACAGTATTTTGGAGGTTGTAGTGCCATTGGTCATACTGCGCCGTAATTACAGTATACCAATGCAAAGACCGTCATAGTGAATCGCTTCGACCTGTCGCTTTTCGGGATCAGCTTATGTACCATCAGTTAGTCATATACCTAGAGACCTTCAGTCATGGTATATGTGGGCCGACATGACGATGGCCATTGCCAATAGTTTCTCGTCCTTTTGTAGTCGCTGCCGTTCGTAGACTATTCTTTATTTTCCATTAGGTACCCTGTACTCACTTTCTAGAGCTAGTATAAAAAAATTATAAAAGTGTGCAAAGTTGATTATTAGAGACGACGCGAAAATTGCAGTTGTGTTAATTGTTTCAATAACATAAGATTGTGTTTTCCTCTGCAAGTGTGGTAAATAACGTCGTATAGCACGCGTGTACATTTGGATTATTACATACTCTGTTATCTTATGGCATTGCCTGCGTCTTGCGCATAATTTCGCCTTATCTGTAATGATCAACTTACCACACTTGTGTTATGATATACTATTACATAACTGGCTTAATGGCTGAGTGTTTGATTCCTTAGGATCATGGATAAACTCTCGCGCGGAAAAAATCCAGTGTCCGAAAACTCCAAGTTACGATGTACGGAGCTGGTATGTGGACACAAACGGTGAGGCTAAGCCCCTATACACCTACACTTTCAACTCTTCAGGTCTATTGCACTATGCGTCGTGCGGCAGAGCTTTTTGCACGAAACTTGGGTTCGTCAGCTATCTTCGAGCCCATGCACGAAGAAACAAAGCTTGACATGGTATTTTTTCTTTCTTTTAAACTGAGCAGGGTTGCGTGTTGACGGTAGTTAGAGAGGCTATGAAAAAATATAAACATTTCTGCTTTCTTAAACTAGAAACTTTTTAAGATGTCGCAGTCTTAACGTGCAAAAACGCTATAGAATATAAAGCAAGCAATTGTATGTGCTTTCACGTGTAAAGTTGAACATTTAAAGTACCCAGTATAGAATAAGTCTCGCATGAAATGAGTGCTCCTAGAGGATTTTAGTCGATTTTATGCAGGCACGTGTATCGCGAAAAAGGGCGCTTTTAGCTGTTTATAGTTGCTTTTAGTATATCATAGAAGGGTGAATCCATTTTTTTATTCCGGGGCCATTACCTCCTAATACGGTAAATAAGAAACGTTTTTTTGTTATTAATAAAAAATAAACTTTCATTATAATTATTAAAAAATAATATATTCTCAGACAATTTTTTTTAGGTATGAACAGAGATTTCAAGGCGAGAGGGGATAAAAAGGTGGGGTCTGAACAAGGGCAGACGTCGCCGGGTGCCGAGGAAGATGGTTCGGTCTTGTCTTAGGCACTCGGCAGGCGGAAGAAGGAACACCCAGGGGTTTTTGTCGGTGCAAGTCCGACACACGGTGGGGCAACCCTCATCGCCCCCTGAGGTCCGTTAGGGATTTCCCTCGGATTAAAAAAAAGGCGAGAGAGGATAGAGTATGCGATGTGTTTCCGCGCACTGCTCCAAGATAACGAAGGTGAGGAGGGTGGTCTTTTACACCATTCCTCCGCAGATGAGAAGTGACTTTCTTATTAGGCCAGACGTCGCCGGGTGCCGAGAAAGATGGTTCGGTCTTGCCCATGACCCCGGCAGACGGGTAGGAGGAACACTCCGGGAGTTTCAGTCGATGCGAGTCAAACACACGGTGGGGCGGCACTCACTGCCCCCTAACGCGCTTACCCCGGGTAACAAAAAAAAAATGTAAACACAGATGCTCTTAGAAACCCCCCGTGTTCTGTTGCATTCGATGTTGAGAGCCGGGGCACGTAAGACAAGGATGCAAGGGTCCCATCAGGAGTGGCTTGTGTTTTAGCTGTGGTTAGCCTGAGCATAAAGCCCAAGGCTGCGGAGCTAACCCTCATTGTATAGTTTGCCGACGCTGGTAAGCGAGCCGGCCAACGATTCGGCAGCGGGGCTGTAATAATACTTATTAAAGTGCCGAATAATAAACAGGAGAAAGGACCAATTACTTGCCATATTATAATATTACTTTGGAGTTACATTCGAATGCTGAATATATCCCTTGTCTATATATTATATAGAAATATATATAGGTATATATACCTTTATAAATATAAACAAAAGGGTATATACATATACCCTTTTGTTTAACAATATAAGACTAAAATGTTCACGTTTTATAGTGTGTGGTATCTTATACATGAACAAATTACTTAAAGTTATCTCAATGCTTCTAGCCAGTGAAACAATACAAAATGGTGTTACGTAGGTAAACCGCTGTTGTATTTACTTACCTTTGTCGGGGATGAGAACTTCAGAGACTGTTTTAAGTTAAAACTAGTTATCTCATCAGATCTATTAATTCTAAAATATTAAGATGTCGGTTCTAATATAAATCAAAGTCATTTTTATTTTAAAGTCATTTAATTGTACAAACAATATAAAATACACTAAATACAAAATAAATGTAGCAAAAATGAGTATAAGCGATTAGAAAAATGCATAGTCTTAATAAAAATATAAAAGATAAATGCAAAATTATGCTGTTTGACTGACTTAAAAGGTCTAGACAAAAGTAGCATTCGCTATACGTTAACGCTAGTGGAAAGTGCAAAACATATTAAATTTACATAACGTGTTTTTTCCAAAAGTGTATAAAGTCAAATTGGTAAAAAAAGCCTTATTATATCATCAATAACTGTTAACCGGGGAATTAGCTATTGCTCAAATCGTTTCAGAATGGGGACTTTTTGTTCGCAGCGATAAGTAATATCACACCTCAAATAATAAAAGAATATCGTTTTCAACTTATGGTTTTTATTTATTTTGATAAAATATTTTATATTTAAAATATAATTCAAATGTATTCAATGTACAAGGAATTAATTGAACGTAATGAGTTCAATATATTACGATTAATTTCCATGACGAAAAATGTCGTCATGCCCATTGCGGTAGGCTTTTTTATGTATGACGAAATATTTCATCATACCCAGTTAACATGTTAAGTAAAATTATATTTCATTACATACATATATTTCACTTCAATTCATAAGCTATTGTTAATTCCATATATTGTATTTTGCACTTTCGACGAGCGTTATCGTTTATCGGACGTTATTTTGTCTAGATCATAATGAGTGCAAGCTAAGTACTTAAGTAACATTTAGAATAATACATTTTAAGCTTTCGCTGTACTTATTATACATATTTCAAAGAGTCTTATGAGCGAATTAACTTATAAATTCGTACAACTAAGACCGTACCATTCCATGCACATAACGCTAGCTTTGTCGAGATGTTTAAAGTATGCTACGCGATCCACGATATGGTCCACAGTTACCACGGTCGCAAAAATTGGTATGAAATACGATTCCTGCAATTATAGTGGGCTATGAAAGCCGTAACATTTCGTGCCATGCCTGATCTTTCATAGTTTGGCTTGTTAAAACTTTTAATAAGGAGCGTATATGCAATTTTTTCTATTTCTTTTATAAGCGTAGTTTTGTCATCGTGCCGTCTGAGTCTCAACCGTTTTATTTCATATTGTCTATTGCATAGATGGGCAAAATGTAATCAGATTAATAAAAATGATTAACGATTACATTTCCGTTTTTTACTATTAATATGACAGCATTTTGTTCATTTATGTTTTAAACACTACAAAATCCCAGATTGTATACACATTTATCATTTCTTAGGGCGGCTTGCACTAACGAATTAATCTAGTTTAAGCTTGTATAAAACGCTTATTAATTGAATTGGTTTGATTCCATCTTAATGATGATTTCAGTTTAAGAGTTGTTATAACTAGATTTTGATTTAGTGCAAGACAATAAGTACAGATCAGCGCTAAATTGCATTTTATATAACTCTAAACTAGATTTAATTTGTTAGTGCAAGCCGCCCTTAATGTTTTAAATGGATTTAATCATGATTATAAAGCAAGAAAATTAAAATTACGACTACATTTTGTAATCGTTCATCATTAATCAGATTACATTTTGCCCATCTCTGGTTTATTGTTAAATAAGAGGTAACTTCATGTTATTTCGCATCTCTATTCATAGCACGCACATGGCATGGTACGGTGTACAGACCGAAAAGCTTTATAATCGAATGAATAGTAACATTCAAACCTCATTCAAACAATGTTGCCAATTCGATGTCATCGCACACTGGCGTTCCTAAGTAATTAAAAATGTGTTTCCTATTGTATATTTATTTATGTATATATTTGTGATGTTGTAGTTAGTGTTGTTTTGTTCTAGGTACCGGACAATCTCAAGACAAATAGTACAGCTTGACATCCGTCCAATTACTTAAGCACATTTGAAACAGCATAACCGGCCAACTTTCCTCGCTTTTTAATTATTACACTGACATTGGCGAAGTCACAAAGGACCAGTCCTTGGAATATAGTCATAAAATAAAAAAAAAGTAATTAAAATACATTTGTTTAAACTTACATTGTCTATATTGTTGACTAGATATAGACTCGAAACATTGGAAAAATCACTTGGAATAAGAATACAATTGTTATAATTATTAGAAAACACGCGCACACTTTATCAACACTTTATCGTTTTACTTTGCCCATTTATCTATAAAATAGGATTTAGTCTTAGGATTTAGTTTGTTTTTGTTTCAATTTAGTATATCTTCACTTGATTTTTCATGTAATGAGAATCATTGATTTTTATTTTTCATATTATACACTGTTTGCGTTGAAGGCAATGATAAAATAATTTTACGTGCTTTATATATTTTCCTATATTTTCACATTTTTTATATATTTTAATTATATTTGACAACTGAAAACAAAAACAATAATAATCCTCTAAATTTAAAAATTACAAATACATTATATAGAGAAAAAAGGTGACAATTAAAATAGGTTTTATATGACATTAAAAATAAGGTTTTAAACATACACATAACTGATTTTGATTGTACGCGTAACCAGTAAATTTAAATGAATGCAAAAATACATTGGTTCAGCGGGCTGGCCTTCACAAGTCTCCTTGTGAGTACACCGAGACAATGCTTCGCCAAGATTGATTCTGTGCCGGTGTTGGGAGATGCTCGGCTGATATTACACGGACAAGGTGAAGAGTCACGGCCGTTACGAGTAGTGATGAAAATGCCCGGGAATTTTCATCACTAGTTACGACGCAGAAAGCGTGCAACTATCAAAATATTGAACTGTGCCAAAATACTATTAGCCCAACCAATCTTTGTGTTTATTGGTCATAATCTTGTAATATACAGTGATTAGTATTTGAGCGGTGATTATACTGTATGGGGCAGACGATCATCAGACGTCAAGTCTGAACTACAACACTGTTCTCAGATGTTTGCTTGTTGTTTTTCAAACTTTCGTGAAACTGAATCGAACGATTGTTCTATTGGCGTAGCAACTTTGGACCCGAAGGGTGACATTCTGAGCTACTTTAGTGGGTTCATAATTAAGTATTAATCTAAATATATATAACTCAAAGGTGACTGACTGACATAGTGATCTATCAACGCACAGCCCAAACCACTGGACGGATCGGGCTGAAATTTGGCATGCAGGTAGATGTTATGACTTAGGCATCCGCTAAGAAAGTATTTTGATCAATTCTACCCCTAAGAGGATAAAATAAAGGAAGAAAGTTTGTATGAAACTTTGTCCATTTTAAACCGATCGAGCTGAGACTTTGCATATATAAGGCTACTATGACGTAGGCATCCCCTAAGAAAGGATTTTGATAAATTCCACCCCAAAGAGGATAACATAGGGGATGAAAGTTTGTATAAGTTCATCCAATAGCTTGATAGTTTTAGCGCCTAATGACAGATTAGTTAAGAATATTGTGTACAAAGTAGTTTTGCAGGCCCTAATTTTTTACACATGCTACACAAAAGTAAAGCCGCAAAAACTATACCTTATTAATAATAATACTTCTTAACGCGAGCGAAGCCGAAGGCAAAAGCTAGTGTAAAATAATGATAAAAATCATTGTGTACTTTGTTTTTCTTCTATGAACTAATTTAAAGTATTATAGTCGTTCGTTTCTTGCTTATCTTAAAAGTTATGATTTTGTATTTGTCAGTTTTTGGCAATCCGTGAGAATGAATGTTATGAAAATAGCTGTCCGGAACAGCAAGCTGAAGTGGCAGTGGGCAGTTCATATTATGGTGATGAGCCGAAGATAGCTGGAACAGGTGAGTTATTGAGTGGAGTCTGTAATTAGACAAATATTGCGTAAGGCGTCCCCCAGCAACGTGAAGTTAAGACTGGAGAATGGCGGCTGGTAGAAATTGTATGCGAGTAGCCGAAGACCGTTAGGAAAGGCCTATGTCCAACAATGGACGAAATCAAAACAGCCACATGGGCGAATTTGAATAACTTTTTTTGCAGATGTGGGAGTATGGGGACTTTCATATTTCAATTACAATGGCGTTCCCAACCCTTTCCCAACCAATTCGTACCAATTATTAGATCTATGCGAATTATATAATAGTAATCGAGAATTATTTTTATGACCGGGTTATAAGGCGGGCTATTGATGACGGCAAACAATTGTTAGATGTAAAGTTTTTGATTACTACAGGTTCTAATATCATTCGTTTAGCACCCGTTTCTTCAAACCAATGTATTGATTTAGTTTTAAACAGTCACAGTTGCTTTTAATTAACCACTTTTTAAATTGCAATAATTATTTTGGTTACCTCAAGAATTTCTTCTCCTGTGTTGAAGGAAAATATTGCAAACATCTTGAACCAAATTTATCGTATCCACGCTTAGTCCAAAAAGGTTGTCCGAGTTATCTAATAGAGTGTTCCTTACTGTTGCTATGTTTTCGCGTACGTCCTCCACAACTTGGGAATTACCACATATAGATGCAATTCGCACAGGAATATCAATAACTTCGTTTGAACTTAATACCTGTCGTACTTTTTCACGATCAATATTATTGATAAGATCCAGTATTTTTTTAGCGATATTTCCGTATCTGGTATCAAAGGCAGACAATAGAAAAGCACTTCGTTTTACGATTTCAACGAAAGTGCCAACATTATGGTGGTCTAAATTTACTTCTACACACTTTAATAAAACATTTACAAAATTGACCATACCTTCGTTTAAAGCTACATTCAATACGTCCTTACTATTTGTAATGGGATCCGAATTGTTGTTCTGCTTCAATAAAAGTTCAAATACAATTTTTTGACAACTTTCTGAGGATGTCATCTCTGCCATATCTGGGTCGTTT
Organism: Automeris io; assembly: GCA_036320925.1. NCBI lineage: Eukaryota > Metazoa > Arthropoda > Insecta > Lepidoptera > Saturniidae > Automeris > Automeris io. Next base: position 11,815,023 of record JAUDJH010000019.1, on the reverse strand, counting down.
TTTATTTTGTAGTCGAAAGCATTTCTTACAGACTTAGAACATGTCATTAAAAACACATTCACTATAAAATCCCATAATGCTTTATGCTTTAATATATTACCCGCACATCCATGTCTCGTCGCATTCAATAATTCAATTAAATATTCAACTGCACTGTATTCAGCAAACAAAAGGTGAAAAAATTTAGGAGCATCATCCAATACACAATTAAACATTGGCGATGTACCTGGATCTGTTTGATACATTGTCATCATATTTTTAATTTCATTAATCTCTTCTTCACTAAGCAGTTTCCTTAAATGTTCTTCTTTACATATTGCATACAGGGCCAGTTTTTTATGTTTCTCAATAAAATTTTTACGTTTCTCATCTTCAGCGTCTTCGTCTAAATTATGATTGCCATTATAAAATATATTATTTAAATTATTATATAAAAATCTTTGGTAAAGTGATACTGTGTTTATAAATATGTCCCATTTCTTTTTTAACTCATTACCATCAACCTCTATTTTCAGTCGCTCCTTTACCTTACATTCGAAATAATTAGCAGCTACGTACATGTGAAGGGGTGTGCCAGCTAATTCTTGAGCTTGTTCTGCTTCTGGGGTTTTTTCTAAGTACTTTCCTAAAGTTGTTACTTTAGCTAAATCGAAGTTTAAATGCTTTTTCACTGTTTCTGTTACGGTAACTGACGATACATTACACAGTTCACTTTGAAAGAACTCTACAGCAACAATATATACCAAATGAAGAGGCATGCTGATCCATGGTATCATCTGACGTGCATGTTCGTCAAATTCATCTATACCTGCCATATATTGAAGGAAATCACTAATATTGCTGAACTGTTCATAATTTAGTGTTTCTAGTTTCAGATTAGTTTTCCAAAATTTATGGAAAAATGATTTTTGTCCAATTTCATTTACAGGTTCCAATGTGTACACGGTACCAAATGCACTTTCCAACGCATTTTTACAGGTTACCGTAGAATTACAACATATCCACATCCTTATATCATCATCTTCAATAATTTTAAGCATTTTAATAACTTCTTTTCCGTATGGAGGGCAGACATAATCGAAACCGTAGAATAATAAAGTTACTTTATTATTATTATAAAAATAAAGAAATAATTCTATTTCTAGTATCGTTGAAGAAGCCAAACCCTCGTAGTTTCCTAATGTAATTTCGCCATTTACCACATTGAGCTCAAATTTGGTTTTACTGTCAACATTTTTTAAAGCAGCAATACAAAGCAACTTTAAGCATTGTTGTTTATCAACATTTGTTCCGTTTGTTTGCCATTCGCAGAAAGTGTCTGTGTAGTCTACAAAGTCTAAGCGGACAATCCATTGAGCAGGGCAGTCGTTCTTAGCTTTAATAGCAAGATGAGTAAGTAAAGTTGACTTTCCCATGTCAGGTTTAGCAAAGATAACCACAACCTGGTGATCAATATCTTCAAGAGCTTCCACACGATATTTTTTTTCTCCTCGCTTGATATGTCTATCGGCATAGTATTCTTTAATATCTTCATATTTTTGGTTTGTCACTGTGTGCCCTAAATGTATTTTTTCGTTATTAATTAGTTTGCGTAGAACTTTGGCATTTAATAAACTCTTTGCATTTTCATCAATTATTGTGCTTAGACTAACTGTTTCTCCTTGGAATATAATTTTTGTATCTTTTAAAAAATTTTCTTCCGTTTCCGAGGTGAAGTTTACTAATTTATTGGTATTATCTATTACAGAGCGGTAATTTTCTGGATAATGTAATTTGATTTCATTACCCAAAACGTCGTTGGTGACAATAACTATTTTAGTGCCTTTAAATTTTTTAATAATCAGTTGTAATTTATCACTTAGTCCTTTCATAGTTTTAGGCAGCTCATACATAATTATTAGAATTTCAAGTTTTGTATCGTACAATTCACACAACATAGAATTGTAATCGTTTATCGGAAGGCTTAATACATAATCAAAATTTATAAAAGCATAATTGTTACTATTATTGTAATATTGTTTTATTTTAATTCCACTCAAAATATTTGCTTCGGTTATAACATTAACAATTCGATTCGTATACTTATTTAGGTTCAATGCTTTGACCGAATCATCATTAAATTTTATTCCAATTTTCTTAATTGCGCTATCACACATTACATTCAGCACCGTGACCAAAGGACAATCTATTACATCTTTTTTTGCTAGGTCTAATTCCGCGCTTTGATGAGTTAGGTAAGGAGCATTTGACGAGCGCATCCACCACTTTTGTATCACATCATGAAATTTTAGGTATATAGCATCAGAATGAATACGGAAAACAAAGTGATCCTCTCCTCTATAAGCATTGTAGTATTTATCTATCTCTTTCTTTAAGATTCCCTCTACCTCATCTTCTTTGGCTTCATTTGTGTAGAACCATAACCTATTTAAAAAAATTTCTGCCTGAATATCATCCTCAGTTTCGTGAAATGAGGTTCTAGGAAAATAGTTTAGATTTATATTAACTTTGTAATCTGCTAAATTTTCTCCTTCAGGTACGATCTTCTTGAGTTTTTCCAAAAATAGTTTAGCGTTCGGAGGGAGATATGTATTTGTATTAAATCGTAGCATTTTACTATTTTCATCCGGTATTAGTAATGTTCCAACTGCACCTCCAATTCCACCATTAGTATCTAACATACCCGGTTGCAACTGTTCATCATTTTTAGATGTGCTTTGATCGAGAGTAGTTTTGTTAATTTCAATAATTTTACTGTCTCTATTACTTATAAATAAATCTTTTAATGCTTTTGCTATACGATCTAGTCTATTATCAACTTTATTTTCCTTTATAGTTAAATCCAAGTTTCCAAATGCAATTGGCAATTTGAATTCGAGTAATTCTAACTTTGATATGCCTGCAATATGAATTGCTTCATTAATAATCATTGCATTGACTTGTACATTGCGAATTTCATGTTTCATTATTTGTATTTTTTCTTCATTGAAATAACTTTCAAGCAAATTATTTTCAATTAAATTCAATTTATTGTTTTTTTCGTCATACATAATCAAACATCCTAGTAATTTGCTTAAAGCAGTACTATCCGTTACTTCTTGAAGGAGTTGAAGATAATTGACAATTTCTTCTTTACTCAAACTAGTTTTCTTAGAATGATTCTCTACAATATCTTTAAATAGTATGTTCCTTAGAACACTCAGATTACGGTCGTAGGTTTTCAAAAATTCTGGGCGGAATTTACCAATACGATATTCTTTTGACACTATATTTGGTGATATTAACACAACTTTCTGTGCTAGAACAACATGATACTTCCGTATGAGTTCGTCGGTCATTATAACTTGAAGCTTATTTTTTTCAGACATAATAAGTTCCAAGAAATTATGACCTAATTGCTTAATTCGTTCTTCTCGTTTAGCTGTTGTTAGATATTCAATATCGTTAGCATCGTAGTTGAACTGAAATATGGATTCTTTTTCACTAGTACTGATCAATTTGTGAATCTTCTTGCTTTGCACATTTTTGGCCAATAATTTTTCGTTTTTTAGAAAATCTTCTTTAGCGGGTGTATAAATAACAAAATTTAATTCTACATTCTTTAGTTCATCCCTGAACATTGGATCTTTAACATCTGGGTCAAATTTTGAAATGATACTAAGATAACTATCAAAATATTTAGGTAAGTAGAAATCTCCAACAACACTACGTAAATCATTTGCAGTAAATCTTCCCTTGGTAGGGTCATCTCTATGTTTTGCTTGTAAAAACAATCTAACTGATTTATCTTCTCCTTTGATGGTATATTTGCAACACAGATCATCGAGGGCACCAATGCCTTTGATATTGGTTGCCAAATAAAAGTCACCTATTTCTATGTCACTTCTAGCTCTGAGAAAGACCAAACTTAACAGCTTAGTCTCGTAAAGTTGTCCGCTGACACCAGATGTTCCAGGTCGTTTTATAAACACAGGTATTTTTTCTTTTTTTTTATTTCCTGAACCAGACTGCGCAGTGGTGGTACTCTGGTTTGAATTAACAAGCGCTTCTTGTTTTTTTGTAACGACTTCCAACATTTTAACAATTTCTTTTCCGTCCTGCGAGTCTAATCTTTTAGCGATATCAATGGGTCTATGCCCGTCTTTATTTCTATTAAGTACGCATGCATTCTTATCTAAAAATAGCTGAGTGATGTCCTTCCTGCATTTTCGAATGGAAACGTGAATTGGTGTATTATCGTTGTTATCTGTCGCATTGACATCGGCACCGATGGATAAAAGTTCTTCAATGTCTGCTAACTCCTTATTCTTTAGTAGAGCAATAAATAAACGAAAATTATTTATTGCTTTTTCCTCATTACAAGTCATCCGTGCAAGACTTACTTGAAAAGTTTAATATTTTAATATTTATTGTTTTTTTTTTTAATATTATATTTACTTACGACAAAAATTATCTTATCGTGATATCGTTATAGACTTGCGATTATTTGCCGTAAATTATATAATCAAATACCAGTTTAGCTTCTTTTATTGATTACTGAGTCAGTTGAGAAACACACAATATGACTTCTTGATTATGCATTTACATTAGATTGATATCCATAATATTGATTCTTGAAAAATCATCCGGGGTCAATGCACACTTATCACCTGAAAATAATCAAAATTTTATGATTAAAGTGATAATACACAACCAAATGGAGAGTGTGCCTGCATGATGTGGAAAGATTCCCCTGTTTGTATGATTGGACATTTTTATCTTCAGTGTAAACGAAAATGGAGTGAATATTCATACTGGTCTAAGGATAATTACAACATAGCATCTATTAGTAAATACAGTGCAGTTATGGAATTAAGCAAGTCATGGAAGATAATCTACTTCTAAAAGTGTTCGCTTTCCAGGCGCCTCTCTCTCTGGTCTAATCCGGATTCCCAGGTATGGATGGAGCGATTAGGACACCCCGGAGGTTTTTAGTCAAGAGTGACGCACCGGGGTCGCTGCTTTCACAGTAGCCCTGTTGATCCCATGCAGAATTTTCCCCCGGGTTATAATAAAAAAAAGGATAAAACGCGTCGATAAACGTGAAGCAAGATTTCAGCGTGAAGCGTTTTGTTTTCGTAAGCTCAATCATGCTCTTGTTCTATCATGTTTATTCTGTAACTCTGTGCCATTTATTGATACAATTACGAAACAGAAAGGGCATAACGTAAATCAGATCACAACGCGTCAATAAAGCGTTGTAACTTTCCATTCTATTTAAGAATATCCCATATATTATTACCTATGTAGTTAAACAAAACTTTTCTATTGTAATTTTATTATACTGCGTTTAGGTTTACTATGGTTTTGAATTGTCGTTGTTAATTTCATTTCTTTGTCAACGATTTTTAAAGCGTAAGAGCTCTTTAGCAAGAACGCAATAGTCAATCTGACAAGTTGATTGTTATGAAAAAGCAATTGCTATGGGCTTAACGCCAAAGCACCTGCGTGTATACCTGCGGAGTGAGACCGAAGCTGTGAAAAGTGAAACCGGTATTTAGTACGTTCTAGGCTAGCATCGAGTCCACACTGAACTTCACAAATTCCATCGAATGCGACATTAATACCGAACGATATATGGCCGAAATTAATAACCTATCCAATTCCCTATCTTAGATTTGTTACTATAGCAACTATAGTACATCTCTTTTCACATACACAGGTTTGAAAGGGAGAGGTATATCTATCGATCTACGAATTAAAGATAAATAGATTATTAATTTCGGCAGATAATCACACCTAAACCTTTAATCTTTCTTTTAAGTCTTTATATTAGTTACTCGTATGCTCTTTCTAACACACTGCCTGTGGAGTCTAAAGGGATGAACTTTTTATATTTATCTCTCCAAAAGATGAGGCCTTTGCAAGCTATTCGCTCGCCAGCCGAAGGAAGAATACGGTCTACCAGATCCGGCTAGCAGTGATGAGACGATGACGCACCAGTGATAAGAGTCCGGCACGCCGGAGACGTCACCTTAACGGCAACCGTGAAACTCATGAGGATTTTTCACTGGGTTATCAAAAAAATATTGCTTTGTTGAGTTACATTTTACGTCTCTAATCAATTTTGTTTAAACTACTTACTCGAATTATTGTACTGGTCGCTTATAAATTTAAAAAGAAAATAAGTATGAGATAAAAATAACATTCTAAATTCAAATTTTATAAAACTTATGTTTAATTTTTACGTAAATTGGCGGTAAAATGTTGCTACCAGTATTTTGACTGTTGGATAATTTGCGTATATTTTTGGAAAAAACAATTTAAAGTTTTTCTTTTAGCCTTTTGACGCAACACTACATTATAATACTCACGACTTTTCTCAAAATTTCTTGAACTTTCTATTCTAGAATACTCGATGAAGATTATTGTCTTCTTTATTTAAGGAGCATACTTCCGAAGCTGAAAGCTTCGCTTTCTAGAAATTTCTGAAACAGTAGAAAGAACTCCTGAATATTCGAGAGTATTCTAAATCATTCCAAAACGCAGGATGTTTTGAATTTTTTGTAAATAGTCAATCCTTTCATATTTCAACTACAACTAAATCTTATATCAATTCTTGAAGCGAACCCGGATATTTCAACTAGTTAATAAATAAATCTAACTGTTTTCAATCATTCTCAAACAACATAGTTTTGTCCAGTTATCATTTTATAAAATACTGGCTACAGAAAAACAAAACATTTATTTAGTCGGAGTTATTTGTACACGATAGGCATGTTTACTTCAATTATTTGCAACTGTGTAAACAGGAACTACAGTAAATATGTAGAAATTGTTAAAATTTACTCTTCATGAATAGGGAAAAGGCAGTTATTTTGTTTAAATTGCGGATTTTGTTGCTTATTATCCTGTTTTTCAGAATTAAAAACAAAACAAGAAAACAATTCATAAAACATGTTTTTGACCATGTAAAGTAAATGTATTAAACACAAAAATGAAATACGTTCTCACATCATTGACATTGAAAATCTGTCAGACTGAAAAATCGTAATCAAATTCCCTACCGATGCGAGTCTAAATAATACCATTATTTCTGACATCGCTGAAGCTCCATAAAATTATGAAGTTTGACGTCGTCATAAGCCTCTCTGAACAGTGTTATTTTTTAGCGAAATATTTAGTTCCGTGAACATGGTCGAAGCGTGCCTGGGTTACGCTTGTACCGCACATGTACAATGGTTAATGAGGGAAGTGCAAACAAACTTTAGTTTTTGTTTTATTTCTGTCTGTGCATCCCGCGCGTTGCTATCGGATCAGCTTTATATTTTACACATGTTTTTGTTTATTGTAGTAAAGGTAATCGTCGGATTCAAGCAATTGCGACTCGACAGTTAACACCCAGTAGCGGTGTCAGGCGGCGTTATCCTGCTCTGTATGGATATATATAAAGGCTTCAGCTATCGCATTTTTTTTTTCGAACAGTACAATATCAAGAAGTAAAAGGCTATTTGCTTTAAGCGGCATTTTTTGGTGATATGGTAATCAGTAGCAGTCATTTCATAAATGCATTAAAGCATTGCATATGCCCTTACAGTTAATAAGTCCAGAATAAATTGCTTAAAGTTAAACAAAACAGCTCCGGGAAGTTGGCCCCGCATTTTTCGCGTAAGAATTTAGAAATTTTTTGAGGGACTGCCCATCGATTGCCCATTATTGCCCATCATTTAAATTTTTTTGCCCACCCCTATAAAAAAAGTTATGAAAGATTTATGTATGCGCGGGCCAGCGTCCGAAAAAATTTCAAAAAATCGAAAATGTCAAGGTGGATTCTTGAAGTTTGTCGACTGCCCACTTTTGCCCATCCTTTACTTTTTTGATAATTCAACTCCTAAGGGATGGAAATGGGGGTGGAAAAAAAAATTGAGGGGTCAAGAAATTTAGAATTATGCATTTTAATCTACATCGATTGCCCACTTCTGCCCATCCTTTACTTTATTGATAATTCCACTCTTAAGGGATGAAAATGGGGATGGAAAAAAATTGAGGGATCAAGAAATTTAGATTGGAAAATTATGGCTTAATAAGGTATATTCGTATTCTAAAGGACATCCTTTGGATTGCCCATCATTTATTTTCGAATGCCCACCCTTAGTTACAGAGTTATTCTGCTTAGAATTTGACATACCGCACTGTTGTAAGAACATGTTACATTTTCGTTAGTCCACTAGATAAATTTTGCAAAATAAGGGCTCAATAAGGTTCATTCGCATTCTAAAGGACATCCTTTAGATTGCCCATCATTTCTTTTCGAATGCCCACCCTTAGTTACAGAGTTATTCTGCTTAGAATTTGACATACCGCACTGTTGTAGGAACATGTTACATTTTCGTTAGTCCACTAGATAAATTTTGGAAAATAAGGGCTCAATAAGGGTTATTCGCATTCTAAAGGATATCCTTTAGATTGCCCATCATTTCTTTTCGAATGCCCACCCTTAGATACAGAGTTATTCTGCTTAGAATTTGACATACCGCACTGTTGTAGGAACATGTTACATTTTCGTTAGTTCACTAGATAAATTTTGGAAAATAAGGGCTCCATAAGGTTCATTCGCATTCTAAAGGACATCCTTTAGATTGCCCATCATTTCTTTTCGAATGCCCACCCTTAGTTACAGAGTTATTCTGCTTAGGAATGAACCTTATTGAGCCCTTATTTTCCAAAATTTATCTCTTAGACTAACGAAAATGTTACATGTTTCTACAACAGTGTGTTATGTCAAATTCTAAGCAGAATAACTCTGTAACTAAGGGTGGGCATTCGAAAAGAAATGATGGGCAATCTAAAGGATGTCCTTTAGAATGCGAATGAACCTTATTGAGCCCTTATTTTCCAAAATTTATCTAGTGGACTAACGAAAATGTAACATGTTCCTACAACAGTGCGGTATGTCAAATTCTAAGCAGAATAACTCTGTATCTAAGGGTGGGCATTCGAAAAGAAATGATGGGCAATCTAAAGGATGTCCTTTAGAATGCGAATGAACCTTATGGAGCCCTTATTTTCCAAAATTTATCTAGTGAACTAACGAAAATGTAACATGTTCCTACAACAGTGCGGTATGTCAAATTCTAAGCAGAATAACTCTGTATCTAAGGGTGGGCATTCGAAAAGAAATGATGGGCAATCTAAAGGATGTCCTTTAGAATGCGAATAACCCTTATTGAGCCCTTATTTTCCAAAATTTATCTAGTGGACTAACAAAAATGTAACATTTTCCTGCTACAGTTTGGTATGTCAAATTCTAAGCAGAATAACTCTGTAACTAAGGGTGGGCATTCGAAAAGAAATGATGGGCAATCTAAAGTATGTCCTTTAGAATGCGAATGAACCTTATTGAGCCCTTATTTTCCAAAATTTATCTAGTGGACTAACGAAAATGTAACATGTTCCTACAACAGTGCGGTATGTCAAATTCTAAGCAGAATAACTCTGTATCTAAGGGTGGGCATTCGAAAAGAAATGATGGGCAATCTAAAGGATGTCCTTTAGAATGCGAATGAACCTTATGGAGCCCTTATTTTCCAAAATTTATCTAGTGAACTAACGAAAATGTAACATGTTCCTACAACAGTGCGGTATATCAAATTCTAAGCAGAATAACTCTGTATCTAAGGGTGGGCATTCGAAAAGAAATGATGGGCAATCTAAAGGATGTCCTTTAGAATGCGAATGAACCTTATGGAGCCCTTATTTTCCAAAATTTATCTAGTGAACTAACGAAAATGTAACATGTTCCTACAACAGTGCGGTATATCAAATTCTAAGCAGAATAACTCTGTATCTAAGGGTGGGCATTCGAAAAGAAATGATGGGCGATCTAAAGGATGTCCTTTAGAATGCGAATAACCCTTATTGAGCCCTTACTTTCCAAAATTTATCTAGTGGACTAACGAAAATGTAACATTTTCCTGCTACAGTGTGGTATGTCAAATTCTAAGCAGAATAACTCTGTAACTAAGGGTGGGCATTCGAAAAGAAATGATGGGCAATCTAAAGGATGTCCTTTAGAATGCGAATAACCCTTATTGAGCCCTTATTTTCCAAAATTTATCTAGTGGACTAACGAAAATGTAACATTTTCCTGCTACAGTTTGGTATGTCAAATTCTAAGCAGAATAACTCTGTAACTAAGGGTGGGCATTCGAAAAGAAATGATGGGCAATCTAAAGGATGTCCTTTAGAATGCGAATGAACCTTATTGAGCCCTTATTTTCCAAAATTTATCTAGTGGACTAACGAAAATGTAACATGTTCCTACAACAGTGCGGTATGTCAAATTCTAAGCAGAATAACTCTGTATCTAAGGGTGGGCATTCGAAAAGAAATGATGGGCAATCTAAAGGATGTCCTTTAGAATGCGAATGAACCTTATGGAGCCCTTATTTTCCAAAATTTATCTAGTGGACTAACGAAAATGTAACATGTTCCTACAACAGTGCGGTATGTCAAATTCTAAGCAGAATAACTCTGTAACTAAGGGTGGGCATTCGAAAAGAAATGATGGGCAATCCAAAGGATGTCCTTTAGAATACGAATATACCTTATTAAGCCATAATTTTCCAATCTAAATTTCTTGATCCCTCAATTTTTTTCCATCCCCATTTTCATCCCTTAAGAGTGGAATTATCAATAAAGTAAAGGATGGGCAGAAGTGGGCAATCGATGTAGATTAAAATGCATAATTCTAAATTTCTTGACCCCTCAATTTTTTTTTCCACCCCTATTTCCATCCCTTAGGAGTTGAATTATCAAAAAAGTAAAGGATGGGCAAAAGTGGGCAGTCGACAAACTTCAAGAATCCACCTTGACATTTTCGATTTTTTGAAATTTTTTCGGACGCTGGCCCGCGCATACATAAATCTTTCATAACTTTTTTTATAGGGGTGGGCAAAAAAATTTAAATGATGGGCAATAATGGGCAATCGATGGGCAGTCCCTCAAAAAATTTCTAAATTCTTACGCGAAAAATGCGGGGCCAACTTCCCGGAGCTAAACAAAACAAGGAAGAATTTACATTCATACCTATTCTTTTTTTACACGGTATATCTTTCTCATGAGCGTAATATAATATTTACTATAATAATATAATATTAAAATAATTAAGTGAATTCTGCCTATCCTGGGCAAATACCCTGTGCGCGTCACTGATAGTAATATATACATTTTCGGAATCAGCGTTTTTACCGATTCCAAATATATATATATATATATATATATAATACTATATCACCAAAAAATGTCGCTTAAGCCAAATAGCCTTTCACCCCTTGATATGTTGATGGCCGGGATAGACCTTCACAACTAAACCGGGCGAGAGGGCGAACACTGAGGTACTTAATTGCACCAATTTTATTTTCAAATAAAAAGAGCTAAAGCTACCTTACGCCTTATCTCTTATAGTGCGATACTGTTCATGTATAAAAACACTTTATAAAATATGTTTAAGGTTACTTTAGCTCGAAAAAAAAAACAGTATTTTCAAACCTATGCAACAATTGGATTAATTATTTTGGGAGTCGAAGCTGCTCGCGTCCGTAGGCTTTACCCTAGTTTCCCTACACGTGACTCCTGGGTGGTGCTAAACGAGCAGCAGCGAGGTGGCAGGGCGTCGGTGCCCGTCTGGATCGCGACCACAGTACATGGGTGTAAAGTTCGTCATAGTGACCAATTTCGGCTTGTCGCGTTTCGGGATCAGCTTGTGTATATCCAGTAGCTCATATACCTAGAGACCTTCAGTCGCGGTATATGTGGGCCGACATGACGATGTAGACTATCAATGGATTTTCGTCCTTTGATAGTCGCTTTCGTTTTTGGACTACACTGTACTTACCGTCAGGTACTCTGTAGTCACTATGTCGTGCCTGTGTAAAAAAAAAACATTACATATAATGTAGATAAGTGACGAATTATTGCGCAAGTCCGTTTGTTTGTTACAAACTAATTTGATTGTGGTTTTTAAATATAGCTAAAATGAGTACGTGACTCAACACAGTGACCAGTCATTGGCTATTGTGTTGTGTCGATTATACTTATGGTTACCATAACTATGGAGCTCTGAATCGGGACGAGATAGAGCAAGATGGAACATCAGATTTTTTTTTTATAATTTACGCTTGACCCGCTCGCCGAGCCCTCGGAAGTATCCAGATTCCCAGGCTCGGTGAAGGCGAGGAGAGACAGAGCTGGCACCCCGGTGGTTTTAGTAGGGGCAGGTCCGACACACCTGGGGGAGTGGCCCTCACCACTCCCCCAGACGGTCCGTAGGGATTTCCACCGGGTTAGCAAAAAAAAAGGCGCTTGACCTGAACATCTCCTAGTGGAAGGTAAAGGTGTGTCCAACGATGGACTGCGTCAGCTAAACATGTCTATTCACTTTTATTTTAAAGGCTCCCAAGTTATAAGAACGAGGAATTATGGCCGCTGGAAGCATATTCCACTCCTTAGCTGTTCGCATGGTGAATTTAGAAGAAAATCTTTTTGTGGAAATATAAGGAACGTCTACCACATACGGATGGTATGCGACACGGCGTCTAGTGTTTTTATAATGAAATAGGGGATGGTGGTATCAGAGAATGTAGCTCTTGTGAACCCTGTCCATTATGCAATCGGTAAAAGACTGCGGCGAGTTTAGTCTCTATGAACTACTTGTAAATATGCGCCATAACATTTCGATATGTGCATCAAAACCGCCATAAAGTTTCAAAACAAGCAACATAAAATTAATATAAATACTACACCGGTCAGAGGCCTAAATAATGACATACTCTATCGACAATAACGCCAGTAGATAAGTGCCAAATGTAAGAAAATGACATAACGTGTCGGTGTGATATTTCATAGAGCTTATGTCAACCTTGCACATTGTTTCTTTTCCTAGGACATCAGGACGCCCACCAGAATTGCTAAGATTGGGACAATCCTGGTCAAACCGGAACAAATGGACATCATATTTATTGTTTTCTATAGCGGTGTTTCCTGACCTTTAAAATATAAACAATGGTCACGGCCCTTTGGAATAATAAAAATGTGTTTTAGTGAAAAAGTGCATTTTTAGAGTTATGTTTCTCAAAAGAAAAAAAGGGACTCCTTCCGTCTTCCGTTTTGTGTCAGTCAAGAAAAACTTTTTCTCAGGAAATATTGTAATTAATATCAATTACTCAGGATATCAGTCTTTTGTTAGTTTGAAAAAAAAGAAGTACTTCAAAGTCAAGGCCATCAAATATATATGTCCATATATACCCCGAATATTCTATCATTAATTTCGTTTTGGCAAGGCAATAAAAAATTGTTGGATACATCCCGTTGATTAAGAATGATTAAATTGACAAAAAGCAAGGTTACATTATAAGCGCAGAAAAAAATCTTGTAGATACATTAAAAAAACCGGCCAATTGCAAGTCGGACTCGCGTTTTGAGGGTTCTATGCTAATAAACTTAGAAAGTACTGTGCATTGCTGTAACAATAAGATAAACTAAATTTAGGAGCAGACTTAGCTTTGCCATTGGTAAACGACTATTCCTATATATAAATATAGGTGCAGGTCTTTTATTCACTACATATAGATTTATAAATATAAAACAAAACTTCTTTTGTAATATAAATACAAATTTAGTGTTTTCATACTTTTTTCTGTGCTTGTAATTTAAGAACTTGCTTCTTCCCATATTTCAAGATTCCAGGTCATCAGAATCTATAGGTTTTGATTCCCTTGTAAACATAGCACAAACGATAAATTAATAAAAAAAGTTTTATTGACTTAGAAATATGATTTTTCAGGGTCACGAGGGATCGCAGACCTGAGTTTTAATTTCAACTTGTTACCTCTACGTGATCCTGCGAAAAAGTATCTTATAAACAGAAAGTCATCAAAGATTCAAAGTTACGTTATTTTCTTTTTTAGGCACAGTTCCCTAAAAGTACAAACATGTTTGCAGCTGGTAAACTGACCGCGACCTATGTCGAAGTATCAGAACAGTTGTATTATAACGGCAACTAAGCCGGTTCCCTCAAGCTAGTTTATATTTTTGGTACAGCATCAGGTTCAGCTATTTCCCGCTTGATAAACGATGAACGATCATCCCTGGATATATTTAGGGACTCCTTCCTCGACTTTAAAAGGAAATGCATTGGAAGCACTGAGGGTCATCTAAATGTAAACTTTGAGTGTTAATATTTGTGTTTCTATTTTGATTTTACTATGTTGCAGCGTTATTCTGCTAGTTCTAGTAATTGTATATTGTTTCTTCATTCTTTTTGTTATTATTTTTTAAGTTCCTTGGGATTTAATGTGCATTTTTTGTTTACTTTTGGTGTATGCTGCGTTAACCGTTGTTGGTTGATGCATTTAGACGTTTGTTGTTATGAGTTATTATTGTTATATTTTTATGTAATGTATAGGCCACTGGTTTTCCTAAATAAATAAATCTTCGGCCGGCAAGTTCGACCTGCACTTAGCTGATATTTTTGCGTATCTTGACTGATATATATGTAGGCATATTTGTTATCTGGAATGACGGCATACTCCACCACAAGTTGGAGTACTGTCTGTCGGCAGCCTGCAGTAGGTATGTGCGTTTCAGAACCAAATGACCGATAAAGCTTATTATTGTAAATAAACTCGGTATGCGGTACGTGTGGATCCGTTTTATGAGAAACATTTTTATTATCTTGCTAAAAAAAAACTACAATATGTAAAACTTTGAAATGGACCTACATTTTAGGTAAAACTATGGTTTCTAGCAAGCTTCTAACCAACAAAAATTGGTTATGATTGCTTTTTTATCCTGTCTCGACACTGTGACCACACCATAGATGGAAAAAATGTAATCAGATTAATGAAAATAATTAACAATTACATTTTACGTGTTTTATCATTAATATGACTGCGTTTTCCTCATTAATGTTTTAAACACTGCAAAATCCCAGATTGTATACACATTTATGATATCCAAGGGCAGCTTGCACTAACGAATTAATCTAGTTTAAGCTTGTATAAAACGCAAATTAATTGAATTGATTAGATTTCATCTTAATGATGATTTTAGTTTAAGAGTTGTTACAACTAGATTTTGATTTAGTGCAAGACAATAAGTACAGATCAGCGCTAAATAGCATTTTATATAACTCTAAACTGGATTTAATTTGTTAGTGCAAGCCGCCCTAAATGTTTTAAATGGATTTAATCATGATTACAGAGCAAGAAAATTAAAATTACGACTACATTTTGTAATCGTTCATCATTAATCAGATTACATTTTGCGCATCTCTGGACTACACCACACCTGATGGTAAGTATGGTGCAGTCCAAAAAACGACAACGAGTAACCCCAAAAAACCCATCGGTAGTCGCAGCAATCATGCTGGCCTGCACAAATATCTCTTCACGCTACACTTAAAGGATCCCATATCTTAGGATGGTGGCAACACGCTCGCTGAAGACCATTCCACAGCCTAACGACTCGGCAAGAAAGAGTTACAAAACTTCATAGTTCTAGTCATAGACGGGCAAAATGTAATCAGATTAATGAAAAACTATTATTATCACATTTTGCGTTTATCATCATTAACATGATTGCATTTAGCTCATCTATGTTTTAAACACTACGGAATCCTCAATTGTATACATAGTTATGGCTCCTTGATGTTTTGAAGGGATTTAATCATAACTACAGAGCAAAAAAATTAAAATTACGGCTATATTTCGTAATTGTTAATCTATACTAATATTATAAAGCTGAAGAGTTTGTTTGTTTGTTTGAATGCGCTAATCTCAGGAACTACTGGTTCGAATTAAAAAAATATTTTTGAGTGGAATAGA
Source organism: Automeris io (assembly GCA_036320925.1). Lineage (NCBI taxonomy): Eukaryota > Metazoa > Arthropoda > Insecta > Lepidoptera > Saturniidae > Automeris > Automeris io. Next base: position 11,799,160 of record JAUDJH010000019.1, on the reverse strand, counting down.
CCATTTATCGAGGAAGGCTTTTGGCTATATAACATCACGATGCAATTATTAGGAGCGAAGAAATGATGGAAAATGTGAAAGAAACGGGGAAAATTATCCATCCTTGAGGGCTTCCATTGCGTGCGCTGCAAAAACGGTTCAAGATACCAAAAATATATGTATGAAAGAATTATTCCTCTTGAAATGGTCTAAAAAAATGTCTACGACAGTATATGTCTATCTTTTAAGATTAAGTCACTAGAACTGTTTTTATGGTAAACAAATTTGGTCGAAATTAATGCATTATTTGTTAAGAGCTGTATGAGCGTAATAATATTAATCTTTATCCAAATAAATGTGTTGTTGATTAAGAATATTTAATTGAGAACAAAATTGTCTTTAACATCACTTAATTTCAATGAACATCTTAGAAGATATTACAAAACCTTATATAGCAAAACAACGTTTGCCGGATCAGCTAGTCATTAATAAGATTACATTTTGCCTACTCTTGTCCTAGCTGGGATGTGAACTACCGTATAGCTGTGACTCTGTAAGCCCGCGTGCGTATTTCTGCTATGGAAGGGAGAGGGTGGAACAAGGTTAAATAACTCTTCAGAACACTCGCCATGATACAGAAGGTAGAAAACGCTTAAAGTGGCAACATCTTACTACTATTATAGTAACAATTCAAACAGTACTTTAATTGCTATTAATGAGTATGCGATTATAGGTCGATATCTCGGCAAAGCCGATTAATCGGCTACTGCCAACCTACCTTCGGCTGAAACCGACGCCCAGGGTTATAAAATCCTAAAATATTCTGAACAGTATTGACTTAAAGAGGATAATATTATAATGATTTTAATATTGTCACAGTATATCCCTATTTTTGTGACCCGGTAGACATCCTCATGGATTGTTAGGGTTGCCGTGAGGGTAGCGACTCCCCCATCCGGGTAGTAGATCTTGATGGAGCCTGACGCCGGATGAGAGGGAGGCGCCGTTCAGTGTTCAGCGCTACTATATTTAATGTACTTAATCTAACAATGAAGAAGCAATTGTAAGCAGTAATGCAATCAAGGATGCGATTATCTATTGTTGACCAGCCGAATAGTAACCAAAGACCCAATTGAATGGCGGTACCAAAAATACTACTAGGGAATTGAGGAAATTATATATTCTAAAAATAATTGTGACGCATGACGTTACAAACTTTTTCGTGCGCACCAGACTATGATTCATGGATGTACGTTTTGGGGGGAATCCCAACACAAAACCGTTAGACTTTAATGTAATTACATTTCTAATTTGTAATTGCATAACAAGAGGGCTTAAATAAAGTTACATTCGACCAGTAAGTCACTATCTCAGTACTAAGTATGTCCGAACGCTATTTGCTAAGGCTATTTGGTTTAAGCGACATTTTTTGGTGATATAGTAATATATATATATATATATATATATATATATATATATATATATATGGAATCAGCGTTTTTTACCGATTCCAAACAAATATATTACTATATCACCAAAAAATGTCGCTTAAACCAAATAGCCTTTCACCCGACGATATATTCGGAATCGGTAAATAACGCTGATTCCGAAAACATATACGTACTATATGTATTTTTTTTTATAAATTATATTAGTCTTTCTCTTTTTTTTTTATCGTTCTTGTCCGCGTGTTACTCGTATTTTTATTTTTCTTTTCTTCTGTGCATGTATGGTAGTCTACACTTTTAAATATAGTCGCCTTTGTAATGTATCTTGTTCATGTGTTATATATGTATTTATGTATGAGTTACTGTTGACTTATGTAAGTGTTCTAATAAATATATCATTTATTATTTAACAAGCGAAATATTCACAAAATACAACCTTTGACCTTGCATAATTCAGACGTGGTTACCGATATCTTATGAGATTTTAGAGTTCACTTTTAAAACGTAAACACAAAGGCTTGTATAAATTTTCAGTTTATTTTTTATGGAGAAGTTGGCCCATTTTTAGATATGTACGCTATTCGTTGGGTACCCTGAGTGACGTGCTTATGTGCCGCTAGCTCTGTTTTATTTAAAAATGAGAACATATTTTAGGACAAAAATAGAAACTGTAAACGGCTTTCCCGAATACTTCAGAAAATTAGTTACAATGTTGTGAATGAATTAAGGTGCCGATATAAAAAACTCGATATTATACAAATGCTAGACTTTTTTATATTGGTAATGATACCATATGTGTTTTATAACAACCGAATTTTGCCTGTTTGATCTTTATTTAAATGAAATATGTTTTATAATAGGGCCTTTTTTTTACTTGGGGAAAATCCTCATAGGACCGTCTCAGCTGCACAGGGGGGTTGCGCGACCGAGGTGTGTCGGACTTATACCGACTAAAAACCCCAAGGTGACTACTTCTGCGAATTGGCGGGGACTGTGGGTCCTGTAATCAATTCGCCACAGCCCCGTCGCGCCGCGCCCGATGCGCACAAACTCTGGGGAAGATGATATCCTCCCCGATACTGCTCGTTGTATTTAGGCAGAGGACGTCACAATGCCCTGCCAACTTCTCGAGGGCCGCTAAACCAGTTGCTCAGGGCCCCCACCCTGAGCAGCCACGACCCCAAAGACATCAGCCAACTGGTCGTGGAACGACTGGTCGGCTGGGACTGATGTGCCAGGGCGGTTGCCGGCACCCTGGTGTCTCCTTCGAGCGGCCTTCTGCCGCTCTCGCTCTGCGGCCTCCTTCTGAGACATGACATCCTCACAGAAGGAGACCACGGCCCTCCAATTGTCATACCCTGCCACCATTGGCGACACCACTGCAGGCAGGGTTATAATAAGGCCTAGTGTATTCTTCATGTAGATCATTCAATTACAGTTTGGGCTCGTTGCATGAGGAAGTTCGAAATTTATTGCCTTTAAAATTCATAGAAACGATTACATCATTATTGTACATATGTTCCTTAGAATTACTTATGTAGGGGTGGAGTTCACACAACACAGGAAGGAAAATTAGGAAACTTTAGACGTTAATATGTATATATTAATAATATTAACAGTTTTTCTTAATAGCTATAAAGGGCACCGTTCGACGTCACAAATTCAATTCATTCTTCTTGAAATACTGACGTTTAATAATGATTAAAAAAGCAAAATTTAAAATATAAAAAAAGGTGTGAATAAAAAGGTAGCCTACATCACCCCCCTCCAGAGACCGTCAAGGGCGATAAAAGTCTGGGACTCTTACGTGTCGACCAGACTGGGTTACATAACCTTTAGGCGTTTCTGGTGAAGGGTCTTCATTAGAAATTGACAGTATATGGGCCGGCTTAATTCGGTCTATGGATACTATCATTTCCTTATTATTACAGAGGATTTTAAAAACTTTACTACCTCTGTCGAGGACCTAATGTGGCCCGGAATAGGCAAGGGAAAGGGAACCACGGGATGCGTCTTCACGCAGGAAAACGTGATCACAGGTTTTTAATTCCTAATATACAAAAATTTTGGGTTGGCAATGGCGAGATGTTGGTACGGATCGTAATTTTTCCACAATACTCCTGAGCCTAGCGGAAAATTCTGACATATCAGTGGTCCCGGTTATTGTAGGCTCAAAGAACTCTCCGGGTAAACGGAGTAGCTCGCCATAAACCAACTCTGCAGATCTTCTTTAAAGGAGGATCGGATGCCTAGCAAAATCCACGGTAATGACTTTGTCCATCTGTCATTGGCGTGACACACGATCGCAGCTTTAAGTTGGGGATGAAAACGCTCAACTAAGCCGTTGCAAGCAGGGTGGTACGCCGTTGTCCTCTTGAGATCGAATCCGGTTAATTTCGACAACCATTGAAACAGTGCCGATTTTAACTGACGACCACGGTCTGTCGTAATGTCTGTCGGGCAACCAAATCGAGCAATCCAAGTGGACAGTAAGGCTTTGGCAACGGTTTCTGCTGTGATATCTTCAATCGGTGCCACTTCCGGCCAACGAGTAAATCGGTCTACTATTGTCAAGCAGTAACGGTACAACCAGATCAATGTAAATCTGTTTAAAACGGGCGCGAGGTAAACTATATATACCAAGTGGGGAAGTCACGTGACGTGTAACTTTGGCCCGCTGGCACTGTACAGAAAATCGGGCCCATTCTCTACAGTCTTTCCAGATACCTGGGCAGACGAACCTATCAGCTATCAATTTTGCTGAGGCATTTGGGCCAGGATGACTAAGAGGATGTAAACTGTCAAAAACTTGTTTACGACATGTTTTTGGAACATAGGGACTGGAAGTCAAAGTAATCACGTCGCAGTACAGTGGAATCGAACTTTCAGGTACATTATGCTTTTCTAGCCTCAGAGATGAACCTCCCTCTAATAGTTGGCTTAATTCTGAATCTGAGGCTTGGTTTTGCGCTAAAGTATCGAGGCTAATCGGTAATTCAAGCTCTTCAATACACGATAAGGCATTGGGAACAACATTGTTCTTACCGAAAATATGCCTAATGTCGGTGGTAAATTGGGCGATGTAATCAAGGTATCAAGGTATATACTGCCTTGGCGAACAGTTATTCTTCCGTTCATAAATAATAATCCGAATAAAAAGGTATCCTACACTCATTTGATATTGAAAAATAACAAGGAATCATATAATTTCAGATTATAATTTAAATTGTGTAATATTACCGCCATTTCAGCTGCGTAAATGATAGTCTTAAGAAGTATGAACTAAATAATGAACAAAAGTAGCAAGTTATTTAAGTACCTTAGTTATAAGAGAAGTTCATAATCATGTTGAACTGCTTGTAAATGAAACTATACACAACGAATTAGCACTTACAAAATAACACTAAAACCCACTCCGGACACAAATGGGAACTAATCAAAAGTTAAAATTATAAAATATAGATAATCAGTACTGCTAGCCGCTTCCGTATATCCTCCCAAAATATTTTAATTTCTCCAAAAAATCTCCGTAAATATTTTTGGTGCCAAGTTTTTACTGCCTTAATCACATATTTACATGGTGCTTGAATTATTATTTTGTCACGAAAATAAATGAATTATCAAATAATAATTGGTTTAGAGATTAAATGAAAAATTTAAATGTAAAAGTATGTCATTATTCTGAATTGTTCAAAACACCATCATCAGCAATATTAGAATTTGATAATTGAATTAATAATGAAATCTTTTATTTTCCTTCTGAGTTTGTCGCTTATGTAAAATAACAATTGACTATAAATCCCTAAAACCTCTATAATGTCATGTCACTAAAAACCATCTCCAAGCATAATCATACGACTAAAAAATTTCTTTTCTCTATTGAAACCCCTAACATTTGGGATAAAACTCCTAAGCTGGCAATACTTTTATGATAATAAACTGACAAAAAAGCACTAAAATTAAAAAACTACAGTACAAATTCAAGGTTAGTGTCATACAAAAGCAGTACAGTGCCATCTATAACTACATAGATGATATTATTATTGAGAAAGTAGCCATTGCTATTAACAGATGGCGCTAAAGATAACTGTCAATTTTTATTAATAGTAATTATTGTGGTCTATTTACTTTCACAGGAAAACAAAATTACAACAACTTAAATATTAAAATAAAACACTTTCACTATTTTATTTATTAATAATCACCATACATCTATATACCACGTACATCCTTTTCCAGTACACTGAAATATTATTAAAAATCTTTAAAACAACACAAACTTTACTCAGAAACGGCAAATAATAATTGTTTTACTTTAATAAAGTTTAAATTACGGCGTGCTATGGCTGCGTCTAATAATTTTAAACTTCAATTAATTTTGTTACGTCTGCGATGCAGACCTAATTATTATGTCTAGTTCAGCTGTTACAAATTATTATGTACAACGGTATTTGCTCAATTATAAACATTGCTTATAAAATATTCAATTATTTTCAAATAAATTAACAGTACTATACTTATATCCTTTTTACATACCCAAGCTTTGCAAGCCAACCCTGAGCACTGTAAAATATGTATAAATAATAAATTATTTGTATATAAGTTCTAAATTTATGCAACTATCAACCACTAGATGCCGTCTCGTATACCATCCTTATTTGGTCAATATTGGCTATATCTACACGAAAAGATTAGTTTCCACGTTCATCATCCGAGCTAGGGCATGGAATATGCTTCTAGTGTCCGTATTTTCATGTTCTTATAACTTGGGATCCTTTAAGAGAAGAGTGAATTGGCATTTGTTGGGCGGACGCGGTTCATCATCGGACTCATCTTCCACCACGTTCCACTACGTGTGATGGAGCTTAAGCATCCGTCTGTATATCATAAAAAAAATCACCTGTAATATATATGCTACATATCAGAGCATCAGAAACAAAGTTCTTTCAAAACCATAACTACCGATTCGAAATAGACCGTTGCACTCCAGTAATAGCGCTTTAAAATTATTTATTTATTTCTTAGAACATTTACATAGTCTGCATTAACACATACTAAAATACTATATATAAAACAAGAACAATATATATTACAAATGCGACTATATTTAAAAGTGTGTACTACTTGCATAGAAGGAAAGAAAAGTGAAAATATACACGAACAGGAACAGCAACCAAAAGAAAAACACTAATCTAACCTCCAAAAGAAAGAAAGAAAAATCATAAACACGTAGGTACATCAATTATAGAAAGAGTCTATATAAAGTAACTTAGGATCAGCGATAATGCTACAAAATATTATATTATTATATATTATAATATTTTGTAGCATTATCGCTGGTGAGCTAAGATACATTAGTGTCTGTATCCTCTTTGCGCTTATATATCGTGCCCAATGTGACCAGTAGCGCAGCTGGTCGCCGTTCTCAAGACTAATATGCTATAATACGCCATGTGGGTTACCTCACGATATTCTCATTCACCGATAATCATGTGGTGCTTTAATCTGTACGTATTCTACAAAAATCCAGAGGTATACGTGAGGGATACGAATCTAAGATACCGATCATCACAAAAAATATAAGCTTTTGAAATATTACCTCCATATGCTTTGTCAATCGCATACATATTGCACTAGTCTACTAGCGCTATCGTTGATCGGCTGATACTTTATTTGACCCATTAGAATCAACGCAGTTATAAAATTTCACCGACACCCTGGCGTCCCCCGGCGGCCGCGCGATGTCCAATCTCCATTTGATGACCGCGTAAGCTAGTGTCCACTTGGCGTCCGCGCGACGTCAACCCAAAACGCTTACTTTAGAAATGGTATTATGGTATTAAGCCATTAATGAAGAAAAGAAATGAAGCAGATACTCACGTTGGTAGAACAACCATCTCCGTTACACTGCAAATAATATTCCAGAAGTCTTACAGTGATCTTTGGACCTCCCGATTCCAGTAGCCATGTACAATAAATCTTTTGATTTAATTACTTATTTAAATTACTTATAAATCGTATAAGTAGGAAATTTCTATTTTGAAAACACGATTTACTTTTTGAGTTTTATATTTGTCTTTTCCTCCAGCGAACTTCGTTATAATTGTGTAAATCTAATTCTTATAAATACTTTATTGGGACTTATGCGCGAATTAGCTTAATTATAATTAAGACTGGCGTGCCGCGGAGTTTCCATCGGGCGGGAAGATACTTCTGCCCTTTTTTTAGTCTGCTTTATGCCATGACCTGTGCTAGCGGGTCGAAACACCAAGCCATAATTAAAAGTACTTGTTAATTCGCGCATAGACCCGTTATCGTTTTTATATGAGTACGAAATGCGAAAGTTTAACACGTTCCCGCCAGCGCATTTTTTCATTTGATGCATTACCCGGCGGCGCTTAAATCTATGTCGCGCTTCATCTGGCGGCACGCTAATTTCGCGTGTTCAGGCTTGCACGCGCTTCTTGTTTCTTCAGTAGTACATTGAGTACTTACTTTGCAAATTGTGTAACTCGGGTTGTTTTTATATCCTTATCAGAGATCTATGCCGGTAAAAATAACAAAAGGTGTTGAAAATATATTTATAATACGTTATTAAATATAACTTTTATTCAAAATAAACGTTTTTATATATGTACGTTAAATTATCAGTGTCTAATAGCACAATCGAATGCGAAACACCGGTAGTACACGACGCTTGATGAGGCGGTCTAGCGCGAGCCACCAGTGGTACACGCCACCCGATGGCATAATCAAGCGCGACCCACCGGTGGTACACGCCGCCCGATGGCACAATCAAGCGCGAGCCACCGGTGGTATACGCCGGCGTGAACGTGTTAAAATGTGTTAGAATGATAAATAGTTTTACTTACCCCTGCGTTACACATTATTCCGGAACACTAGAATAGTACAGAAATACACGAGTTTAGTTGTTTTTTATCGCCTGCGTCGTGGCTAAATGTCTTTCTCTTTACTATGAAAAAAGTTAGAGTACGAATAACTCGACGTGCAACGTGTGCAGAGCAGAGCCACCTCAGAGATGCAAACAGTATTCCATTCACCTATAATCTATGTCTTTTAAGACGATACAGCTGATGCCATACATGGGCAAAATGTAATCAGATGAATGAAAAACGATTTCAACAGAGAGTTATGTCGATATCTTTAATTCTCTGTAACGTAACCTTATTTCGGACTCTATCCCTCAAAGAGATGCCTAATATAGCCCGCTCTATCACACGCTGAGCGACCTTAAACTGGTGGACTAGCCCTACCATTAATGTCCACGTATATATGAATTGTTTTACTACTAATCGTAGTATATGGCGATGTAAAATCAGCTAATATATCAATCGCAAAAAGAAATACTTGAAAATAGTGAAGTAACAGGATATAGGCATTTATTAGTTGTATCAACTTCTTGTCTGATAATAAATAAACAAATATGGTAATAGATTTGCACAAAACAGCATGGCGCCTCGGAATACGTAACAATATTTTATAAAGGTGCATGATTATAATAAAAAATATAGAGAAGTTTTTACCGAAGCAATACACTTGTCTCCCGTGCACTGTGAAAAAAAAAGCTGGCTCGAAAAAGTGACTACAGATTACCTGATCGAAAGTACATTGTAGTCCAGAAACGACGCGACTATCAAAGAACGAAAATCCATTCGTAGCCTTTGTTGTCATGCTGGCCCGCATATACCACGAGCGAAAGTCTCTAGGTTTGTGAGTCACTGAACATCCACAAGCAGATTCCGAATACCCCTGTTATTGTGAGCATTGAGTGCAAGGGTAGGAGAATTTGCTCCTCACTCTCAAAAAAACTCCGCGTCTGCTCGTGACCATAGCTCGAACAACGTGTTCGAAACGTCGTGCCATAGTTAAATATATGTTAATTCGGGCATAAGACCTGTTAGAGTATTTATGAGCACAAAATACTAAAGTTTAAAATGTGTTTTTCTTTGATTCATTCATCCTATCACGTCGGGGTCGACAGTTGCAGTGGCTGGTCACCGCATGTGGGAGGCTTATGAATCAAAGGCAGTTTTTTCTTGAATCCCATATATTACTTATTTGACACGCTTTATACATAATGCGTGTGCCCCAGATATAGTGCATTGAAGTATAAATAACCTAACGTTGCATTAAGTGCATAAAACTTCCATAACCTTAATCTGCATACGTCACCACACCCTGTTTTTTTTAACCCGGTGGATATCTCTAACGGACCTCAGGGGGCGATGAGGGTTGGCTCCCGGTGTGTTGGATTTGCACCGACTAAAACCCCCGGGGTGTTCCTTCTCCCGCCTGCCGAGTGCCAAGGGCAAGGCTGAGCCATCTTCCTCGGCACCCGGCGATGTCTAGCCTTCTGCAGGCCCCGCCTTCTTGGCAGGGGGTGACTAAATAGTCGCTACCCGCCGCGCACACCTAACACATTTGGCGGGGAGAGTGGTGTAACGTGCCACCCTCCCCTCATCTCCAACGTCACCACACCCATATTTTAACCTATTAGAGGGTAATTTTAAAAAAAGAAAAACAAAAGGGTATACACGCATTACCTTACTTCTAACTAAAAAGCTAAATAAACTTTTTCATAGATCTGGATTCAAAATCAACGGATTTTCAAAAAAATCTTTCATCAGCTATCTAAATCTCTATAGGATATCATGACAATAATTCTTGCTATTGGGCTATCTACGTTATAAAAAAATCCATTATCCAAATTTAGTATATCCAGCTTCATGAGATTGACTCTGCCGTAATGAATCGTTAAGTCTGGACCTGCCTGCCGTTTTTATTAACATATGTGAAGATAACTCAATTATAACAAATCAATTTCAATTCGCAGGAAACTTAAGTTTTTAGTAGTATATGTACTAGTAGGATTTAAAAAGTCTATCTTAATTTGAACTCTGATAATAATTATTTAGGATACTCACCCCAGCAGAACAGGAATCATCAAAGCACTGGTAAAAAAATATTGTAGTTGTTACGACTTGTTAATCCATCCTGTCCATTCCCCTCACTATCAATCGACTAAGGGAGGCATGCGCCGCGCGCATCCCTAGCGCCGGTGCATTAAAAATCAAACCCGGAACAGCGAAGGCACACCGGCCGATAAAACTGGATAAAAACAACCTCATCACCATCAAGTACCATCCCAGTAAGTACCTTTACCTTCCTTTAATACAAGTCGTTAACACCCAACACGAAAAAAAAACTAATTAAAAAAAATAAAAATAAAAACTAGTTCAATTTATAACAGTAGTACAGAGTAAAATACTCTATATAAGGGGCGTTTTAATTTAATTTGATTATTTGTGGATTAATGTTATTCTTTTGTATTAAGACTCGGTAAGAGTTCGACACACAGGTGCCACTACCCTCATTTTCCACCAGGTCATACAAAAAAGAGTGGGACCCCCTCCAGCAACGTGGAACTACGATTTGCGGGTCGGCGGTTTTAATGGTTAAGGAGAATCGAATGCCGGGCTCAATGACCCTTACACCCAGCTATGGACTTAAGTGGGCTAAAGATGATGAGGACTTACGTGTGTGAAACATACTTTGTCGTCACTGAGCTGTGAAAGAATATTTCTTTAAATTTTAGGGGATATTTTTTAAATACTAACTGGACATAGTGACTACATCGGGCCTGATTGAAAGTACAGTGTCATCCAAGAACTTCCCCATCGCTATGTCGACCCACATATACCACGACTGAAGGTCTCTAGGTATATGAGTTACTGGATATACACAAGCTGATCCCGAAATGCGACAGACCGAAGTGAGTCGCTATGACGGTCTTCACACTTGTTGTTATGTGTGCGCAGTAGAGCGCTGGTCTCGAAGGAACCAAGTTTATATGTGATAGCCGTATAGCGCAGGAGATCGAAGGAATCAAAAATTTTATGTAGCCGCCGAAGAGCGCCGCTGGTCTGGATTTCCACGTAGAGAATTAGGGAACAACAAAGAGTTCGTTCAGGAACAGTGACAATGAAATATTTAAAAGGCACTTACCTGGAAACTGGATGATGAGGACAGGCTACTGCAGCTCTGCACCGTTAATCGTATACAATCAATTAGATGTTCCGCCGTATTGTCTAAAGCAACTGACTATTCCGTAGTGTGACCGAGTTCGCCGCCGATGATAAGTGTAGCGGTACCGCCGTGCGTACACATGTATCACCGTTAAGGACCGAGCGTGAAATGGGAATGTGATGGGATGTAGGGAGACGGAAGGGACGTCAAGTACCTTTTTTATACTCATGCCCTGCGCCTGAACACTTGTGTACTGTGGTCAGGACCCAGTTCAGATAATCGCCCTACAACCCCACAAAATAATAGTAAATAGGATATTATAAAGTAAATATAGAGTTTAATTACCCCAGATTTACATTTGTTGCCAGAACACTGAAACAGAATATCATAAAACATAGAATTAAAAAGGATATATAAAGCGCATATACACGAAAAAAATATGTTTTTGAATAGAATACAATGAAATTTCAACGACTCGTAGCGGGTTGACGCGTCGTGATCTCCGTTTAGTAATATTGTGCCATTACTGTCTAAAATTGGTCAAGAAATGCCACAGAATAAAAAAAAACACGATAGACTCAGCATATGAATACGTAGAAAATATGCTGCATCCGTTTTATTCAGGCGTTTTGTACTAGATAATCCTTTCATGTATCTTGTTATTCCATAATATTATCGTATGAACTATTTTTTAAATAATCGGCTTCGATCCCTGGATAGTAAAATTAATACATCAAAATCTAATACGGTTTTAGTTTTCATCTAAATCGGTCTAGTGGCTCATGTGAGTGCTAGATGCTCTTTTGCACTGATAGGGGTCTGTTATCAGTGCCCAGACACTGAATCCTGCCTGTCTCTAGTTGTGCCGGTTCCCATCTCATTAGGTTATGAGGGGTTAGGACGAGAGGGTGCGTTTGTGCAGCGGACCAAACATATTCTGCGCCATTGAGTGTTTCCGAATATTTTCCACCAGCGAGATCGCTTTCGCCGAATGGGGCTGCACCCCGCGCCTACTTGGTGGGATTTGGAAATGTCGCCGAAGCCGAAATCTTCTAGTATATCATCATACTTGTATGCAGATTTGGGCAAAATGTAATCTGATTAATGATGAACGATTACAAAATGTAGTCGTAATTTTAATTTTCTTGCTCTGTAATCAGTATTAAATCCATTTAAAACATTAAGAAATGATAAATGTGTATACAATCTGGGATTTTGTAGTGTTTAAAACATAAATGAGCAAAATGCTGTCATATTAATGGTAAAAAACGTAAAATGTAATCGTTAATAATTTTTATTAATCTGATTACTTTTTGCCCATCAATGCTTGTATGTATAAAACACACATACTCACTCTCGTGTCACACATGGAAAGAGCTATCTAAAAAAAAACTTTATATTAGTATAATTATATAAATAATAAATCGTCACCCTATTTTCCTTTCGGGATGAGCAGAGATACATAACTATGTGATGCGAATAGTCATAGGCTCAAATCATGGAATTTTCCAGAGTCAGTGCGATTTCAGGCACTGCATGCTCACCGGTGAAGGAAAATATAGTGAGGAAACCCGCATAGCAACTAATAGAAATGTTACGTGTATTAGTGCTGTGAGAACGGCGATCAGCTGCGCTACTGGTCACGTTGGATACAACATATAAGCACAAAGTGGATACGACCACTAATATAATATAATATAGTATAAATAAACAGGCCACTCTGACGTATGTTGTGGATGCCGCAATAGGAACTATGAATTGTTGATTGTAACTTTGTATATGTGTATTGTGCAAATGATATTGTACCGGGCCACTGGGAACCCTGTAAAAGTAAATAAATAAATATAAAGTATATAAATTTGTATGATTATATGATCAGGTTTTACGTAAAACGGCTGAACTGATTTTAATGTATTTTAGCATAGAAATAGATCTTCTAAACGAACATAGGGCATCTATTGTTGCGAAAATAAAACTTGACTCTGTGTTGTGATGATGCGCCAAAGGGAAATCAGCTCAGCAAATGCTAGATGACCAGCTGAGCCACCCAGCCCAGACTTTTAGCTGAAATCCATTTGTTGTGTGAACGCGCAGAAATCAACGAGAGAGGGAAAAATAAAATATAGTCACATAGCTCTAGAAACTGTGTAGCTGTGACTGACGTCAACGCTTTTAACGCGAATGGTAGAGTCCTGCGTTTTGTTCATCGGAGAGTTGATAATTTGCCGTTTCTGTGGCCTTCTGGACGTGCTGTTCTTATTCTTCAGGTTGGTGTTCAGTCTGGACAGCGACAAGATGCCCGGATGGCGAAGTACTGCGGGAAATTGGAGATTTTTTCTAATGGCGTGGGATGGAGCGCGCGTCCCTTGGATCGTTGATTTTGACTTTAATCAGGGATTAATTAATATTAAAGTTATTAACAACGTGCTCAAAAGGAATTATATCCAGAGCTGTGAAAATTAATTAACAAAGACAATGTTTATATAGCGATAATTTATTTTACCTTTATAAAAACTGCGTGAAATATAAGCAAACACGATGTACGGAACATTTTATGACAATGCGTATTTATTATCAATAAATAGTTAATTTCACGCGACAGTATGACAGCAGTAAGGTAATAACACGCTTATCAAACAAACGGTTTATCAGCCACTAGGGGTTGAGAATCATCTTAAAAATTATTGATTTTTAAATCAATTCGCTTTGTAATATAAAATCGATTCACAATCAAATCATGGTGTATTGTGCACCACATGCTTACCGGTGAACGAAAACATCTAATACAAATGTCATATCGAGGGGTGAAATGCTATTTGGTTTAAGCGATATTTTTGGTGATATAGTAATATATATACAAGGCGATTTTATACACGACGGATATATTTCAGAATACTATAATTTGTACCTTCTTATAACTAATAAAAATGTAAATAATAATATTCCCTAACAAATCATAAAGAAACATTGATGAAAAAATGAGAATTGATCCGTAAAAAGTTTGGACACCGCAGCGCGTGTGGTGCACGATTGAATGGCATGCAGATAAAACTCCTTTTACGTAATTTTACTCGTAGCTAAACAGGTAATTGACTTGTTACTCTTTCGTACTTTATCCTGGCTTAGGAGAGACAAAGTACCTACTTAATAATTAATTGTTATTTATTCTATCATGTGTGTAATTGCCCCTTAATATGTTGACTATAAATTACTTTGTTTTAATGGAAATATTAGGTCCTTACATATGAAATTGGCGTTTTTCGTACTGGCCACTTTAATCACAAATTTCTCCTCTTTGGTAAGGAATTCCAAATTCAAATTTGTACAGCTATAGACTCATGTATTTGTGCTTCGATGTTTGTCATTCATTTGTTTTTTTCTTCTGTTTTTTTCTGTTTGCGTCACTCATTTTACAAAATGGAAAACTTAAAATATCGCATTATTTACGAGTACGAGTTCCGCCGTGGCACTAGTGCTGCGGAAACAACTCGAAGGGTGAATGATGTGTATGGCGGTCGTGTTGCAAAAGAAAACACAGTTCGTTTTTGGTTCCAACGTTTTCGTTCTGGAAATTTCGACCTGCAGAACAAGCCCCGTGGACGGCCTGAGACTCAAGTTGATAATGAAGAGTTGAAGGCTATTGTGGAAGCGGATCCATCGCAAACCACGTCCGAGTTAGCTGCAGGCTGCGATGTTAGTGATAAAACTGTTTTAATTCACTTGAAGCAAATTGGGAAGATTAAAAAGCTTGAAAGGTGGGTACCTCACGAATTGACTGAAGCAAACCGGCAAACGCGCGTCGACTGCTGCGTTACATTATTAAACCGGCACAATAATGAAGGTATTTTAAACCGAATCACTACCTGTGATGAAAAATGGGTTCTTTACGATAATCGGAAGCGCTCAGCGCAATGGTTGGATCCTGGCCAGCCAGCCAAATCCTGCCCCAAGCGAAAATCAACCCCAAAAAAGTTACTTGTAAGCGTTTGGTGGACTAGTGCCGGTATTGTTCATTACAGTTTTCTCAAATCTGGCCAGACTATTACGGCTGATGTCTATTGTCAGCAATTGCAAACCATGATGGAAAAGCTAGCGGCTAAACAACCTAGGCTGGTCAATCGCTCCACGCCACTGCTGCTTCACGACAACGCTAGACCACACACTGCGCAACAGACGGCTACTAAATTAGAAGAGCTTCAATTGGAAAGTCTAAGACATCCTCCGTACTCCCCGGACCTTGCTCCAACAGATTACCATTTTTTTCGAAATTTGGATAACTTCTTGCAAGGGAAAAAATTCAACTCCGATGGGGCAGTCCAAATCGCCTTCAAAGATTTTATTGATTCCCGTCCGACTGGTTTTTTTAGTAAAGGGATCAATGAACTACCTATGAGATGGCAAAAGTGCATAGAAAATAATGGTTCATGCTTTGATTAATTAAATATATTATATTAAAAAATATTCGACTTTTTGTTCCTCCTATACAAAACGCCAATTTCATATGTAAGGACCTAATATTAAGATATCACTATTCCTATATATTTGGAATTAGAATCGAATGCTGAATATCCTCCTTGAATATCTCCCTCGTCTATAAAATCAGCCTGTATATTTGGAATCGGTAAAAAACGCTGATTTCGAATAAATATATATTACTATATCACCAAAAAATGTCGCTTAAACCAAATAGCCTTTCACCCCTCGATATGTAAGTGCCTTGAGGACAACGATCAGCTGCGCTACTGGTCACGTTGGGCACGCCTTATAAGCGCAAAGTGGATACAACCGCTACTGTATCTCTACTCACCCTGAACGGGACATAGAGTGACGATGTATTATTATTACGTCGTAGTTTGATCATTAAAACGGCTATCAAGGAACGAGAAAACTTTAACAGTTGCTATTGCCATGCCAACCCACACACTGTGATAGAAGAGCTCTTTTTTTTACTTGGACAAAATCCTCATTGGACCGTCCCGGCTACACGTGGGGTATGGTAGCCGGGGTGTGGCGGGCTGTTACCGACTAAAAACCTCAGGTTGACCTCATCGCCACCCACACACCGTTATAGAAGACCTCCTTTTTTTTACTTGGACAAAATTCTCATTGGACCGTCCCGGCTACACGTGGGGTTTGGTAGCCGGGGTGTGCCGGACTTTTACCGACTAAAAACCCCAGGTTGACTTCATCGGCACACACACACCGTTATAGAAGACCTCTTTTTTTTTACTTGGACAAAATCCTCATTGGACCGTCCCGGCTACACGTGGGGGATGGTATCCGTGGTGTGCCGGACTTTTACCGACTAAAAACTCCAGGTTGACCTCATCGGCACACACACACCGTTATACTCGTAGAAAACCTCTTTTTTTACTTGGAAAAAAACCTCATTGGACCGTCCTAACTACTCATGGGGAATGGTAACCGGGGTGTGGCGGACTGTTACCGGCTAAAACCTCAGGTTGACCTCATCGGCACCCACACAGCGTTATAGAAGACCTCTAGAAGCAATTCACTACGATGGTCTTTGTGTGTACTGAGATTAGAAAGAAAGAAAAAGAAAGAAAGAAAAAACGTTTTATTAACAGCAGCCATATAAGACTAACTACATTTTACAACCTAATAAGGTAATTGCTCTACAGCCTCAAGTTTCTCATGTGTAGGACACGATTTATTGCTACTATACAGTATATTTTGAAAATCCTGTCCGACCCGAAAATTTTATTATTCCTGAACATTAAAAAGTTATAGTCATATAAAATTGAATAAATCGAATATTTTATATAGTCATATAAAATTACTTACAAAAATCAGTTGAAAGAATAATTAAGCGATTTAATTGACAAGTGGTGCTTGGGATCTACTAAAGTCATGACTCTTTTGTCGTCATGACCTACTAGCATTATGTTTTGCTTTCCTTTTTTCCTTTGTTCACGAGCTACGCACGTTCCCAGAGTTGCCAGGTAAATTCTACACATATAATTGAATTTATTTTATACGGATTTTTTGCTTTTTAACTAAAAAGGATAACCTAAATATAATCTATTATCGATATTAACGCTTTCACTAGTCGGACAGGATTTTCATAGCATACCATACAAGAATAAAGAAAGTTCGTTGCGCTTTATTCCATAAATATCTGAAATAAATGCAGTACTTTAATGCCGAAAATAGAAAGGATACCTTTTCTTTAATGTAGGTAATTTATCGCATCCTACTCGCGAAAATAATTTCCAGTTTATATTCGCGTTGCGTAGGCGTATGCTGGCGGGTAGCATAATATAATGGATGTTTTTTTTTTTGGTAACCCGGGGAAAAATCCTACATTAGACCATCAGGGTCACTGTGAGGGCAGCGACCCCGGTGTGTCAGACTCCTACTGACTAAAAACCCCTGGGGTGTCCCTCTAATCACTCCACCCAGGCCTGGGAAACCAAATTCGTCCAGTCGCCCGGGGAGCGTACAGCCTTATTCATGCTTCCTCTCTGGGAGGGATGGGTATAAAGAGCCCACGCCTCCAATACCTCTTTCGTAGGCGGCGCGCTAGACACTGCGCACCGCCGCCCTCTCATCCGGGCAGCAAACTCCCTCAAGTCTACTAACCGGAATATAATGGATGGTAAACTGCGGCCCGCTAACCGCATCTAAGCTACTTAGAATGTTACAGCCTATTCATTATCTTTTTTTTTTCTGTTTTTAATTTTATTTATTATTTACTTCTTTATATTATATATTACTAATCAAAAGCTAACAACCAGGAGCGTTCATTCCATAGATGCATGAAAGCATTGCACGCCTTTACAATAAATAAGTCTGGAATAAATTGTTTAAAGTTAAACAAAAAAAAGGAACCATTTACATTCATATCTATTCTATTTTCACACTGTCTATCTTTCCTATGAGAGCAATATAGTATTTACTATCATAATATAATATTCAAATTAATAACGCGAGCTCTGCCTACCCTGTCCAAATATCCTATTCACGTCACTGCTAACAACTATTTAATATTATTATATTTTCACTTGTTTACGAAAGTAATTTTATCTACACTTTTCTTACAAATACATTTAACATTTGTTTTTTAATGTCGTGTCGTATGATGGATTTAATGTCGTGTCGTATGATGGAAATAAACCTAGCGGGCTCGGAGACCTGGCAACGCCATCATATTAATCTTTTAAAAGTGGCGTGAAGAGATATTTGTGCAGGCCGGCATGATCGCCGTGACTACCGATGGGTTTTTCTTACCTGTCGGTAGTCGTTGGCGTTTTTTGGACTGCACCATGCTTCACCATCAGGTATGGTGCAGTCACTGTGTCGAGTCAGTATAAAAAAAATCATCAGTCTTATCGTCTATTCCATTGGGTGAGATTGAGGTCATGCGCAAGCCAGTTTGTAATAAAAAATAACCTCTCATACGCTTTATGCTCTTAAGTAAAAACAAGTCTGGACGCTCGCTTGCAGCGGCTGTTGGCAATCCGTGCCGTAATGGAAAGTAAATTGCTAATCAATTATCAACGCAGCCAGTATTAGAAGAAAAACCGAAGTGAGTGATATTTCATCAAAACCATGGATGCTATAAGTTCGTGTTATAGTATTTTAATACTGGTGTGGCGTAATTATATATATTGGAGATATTACATCTCAGCTTAAGAGCTTCGTTTATAGAACTACTCATTTTTCTTTACATACTAATAATATATCTCTTTCGGGGTGGGCAGAGATACATTAATGACCGTATCTACTTCGTGCTTATATGGGGCGTCTAATTTCAAAACCCGCTAAAACGATTTTTCGTACAAAATTACTTAATAGTCCTAATAGTAATTTGAAATGTTTTTACCAAAGCAAATATTATATGTTTTTTTTTTTGCCTTTTTACTCTAGAATAATAATTTAGATCTATTATATAAAAATAAGTCCGGTTTTCCTTCCTGACACTATAACACCAGAACGCACGAACCGATTTCCACGCTTTTGCATTCGTTGGAAAACACAATTCAGGAAAAATTTCAACAAAAAAGCAGGAAAACGGGAAAAATCATTTTTCACAAACCAATACGGTTTTGCATGGTGGTGGAGCAGATCGCACCAGTATTTTAAATAGATGGCGCCGATGCGTTATACATTGTTTGACTACTCATTGTACTCTGCTCAGTTAATTTCATGTGACATTTATTATGCGCACGTTCTTTCAAACGCTAACTAAAGACCAAAACGAAGCCATCTGGTGGCGAAACGAAGTTCGCCGGGTTTGCTAGTACCTTATAAGAATGTGATTGTTAAGTCAAAGATTAATTATAAGTTTTTATAAATTTATGGGAGTTCAAAAATATATGTTATAGTGGGTTTTGAAATTAGACTCTTCATATGTCGTGCCCAACGTGACCAGTGGCGCAGCTGATCGCCGTTCTCACAGCACCAGTACACCTGACATTTCTATTAGATGCTATGCGGGTTACCTTACGATATTTTCCTTCACCGGAGCTGGTGCTATACTTGCCGTGATACTTGGTTATGTAATGTAATTTAAACACTCTTTAAACCCATATTAATGATTAACTTTGTGTAATAAAGCGGTATTAGTTTGCTTTTTGAAAAGTTTACAACTAAAACACGCAGGGCATAGCGCTTATTCGAATATGTAAAAAGTAATCAATTTCAAATTACGGCGATTCGTTTTAACTTGAGCCGAGCCCGGGGCATTCAGTTTAGCAAACGGAATGAGTATGAAATTTCATCATGCCACATGATCCACAGCCCAACGACCATAGATGGGCAAAATGTAATCAGATTAATAAAAATGATTAACGATTACATTTTACGTTTTTTACCATTAATATGATTGCATTTTGCTTATTGATGTTTTAAACACTATAAAATCCCAGATTGTATACACATTTATAATTTTTTAATGTTTTAAATGGATTTAATCGTGATTACTGAGCAAGGAAATTAAAATTATGACTACATTTTGTAATCGTTCATCATTAATCAGATTACATTTTGCCCATCTCTGCCAACGACACGGCTAAAGTAAGATTTAGTAGAGAACTCCTTAGGTCTATCCAGGATGTTAATTATCATATCAAGTGGTGAAAGGCTATTTGGTTTAAGCGACATTATTTGGTGATATAGTAATTTATATATTCGGAATCAGCGTTTTTTATCGATTCTAAATATATATATATATATCACCAAAAAGTCACTTAAACCAAATAGCCTTTCACCCCTCGAAACTATGTATAACCGATTAAGGAAAAATAAAATAAGTAGGATTTTTCAATAAATTTATTTAAAGCTATATACAGAAATACCGGAACTTTTTTTTACATAATAATTGTTTTTAATTCTTATGACATAATTATCTTTTTTTAGAATTCGCACAACAATAATTTGCGAATGAGGATTCGATCCAACCATAGAACTCGAATAATGTTTAACCCAGTAGACATTATTTCATAATTTAATGTCCTTTCTAACTCATTTTTATTCTAAATCACGACTATGTTGCAATGTTTGAAGAGCTTCCATCCGTCCACGAACAGCCCCGGGTTGGAAAACTTCAAATCATCACCGCGCTTCCGTAGGTCACTGCCGAAATAACCTTAGCAGTATGGTTACATTGACGGTGTGGAAGATATGTATAGATGGATTCTCAATCATGTCATATTTACTTTCGTGCTTCTCATACGCTGCTACCTGCTTTTAGGGAGATAATACATTGATTTCTATCTCATTCCGTCAAAGTACAGATCTGTATAAAGGTGAGGCAGTTAGAGGGACATCCCAGGGCAGTTTTTAATCAGTAGGTGTTAGACACAGCGGGGTCGCTGCCCTCACAGTGGCTGTAAAGGTCTTATGTACAATTTTACCCCGAGACACAAAAATAAACTTTATCAGAATTTAACGATTCATCAACACGAAAGCACAAGTTTTAACGTATGCATTTTTTCTCACGGGACATTCATTCCTTTGTGTAATATATATTTGTATCTCATCACGTTGCAAAGAGTAGCAACCAACAACTTGTCGAATCTTCTCAGTAGATTTTGCTTTCGATCCGGTGGAAGATCCACTTTCCTTTTGTCGTCTTAAAAGTACTTGGAAATAGACATAATTTAATAATAAATATCTTATTATCAAAACTTAACTCACAAATTTCAGCTTTTGTAGCTTAAATATACAATTAAATTACATTATAAACACTTTAACGGACCTTATGCGTGAACTAACTTACTTTTAATTATAGCTCGAGGTTTGGGTCTGGTTACACAGTTCATAATCACTGGCAGAGAGACGCGCCGCGGAGTTTTCATCGGAAGCGGGAAGTTATATGCCCTACCCTCTTTTGTTTGTGATAATTTAAAAAGTCACCGTTAAATTATTTATAATGAGTATAATACGCGAGAGTTTAAAATAAATTAAAGTTCATCAGAATTTGATTTAAAGCCACTTTTAAATATTAATTGACCAGTTTCATTGTTGTTACACAAGGATGTGTTTATAGAGCTCCCTTGAGCGTGCAATATGGATTTTAATTTCCTTGGCGAGCTGAAATCCCTTTTCCACTCGCTGCAAAGGCTGGTTGTCTCCGTCCGGTAGAAGCTACTGCTCCGTTTTCTATCAAGCCGGGTTCGTTTACGCTGCATCTGGGATTGTGCTCGAACTAAGCACATAGCTTCTGATGTATGACCCAGGGTCTCCCTTATACTAGAATGGTCTTTGTACTGATTCTTTGTTTGACGAATTGTCCCGCAACAGAGCGTCTCACGAAATGCGAGCCGGTACCTGAAACAATAACAATATATTAATATAAAACAATACAAATTATCAGCTTCTATTGAAGAAGAAAAATTGGTAGATTAGATTTAGAAATATCTGTTGTAGAAATCTAGAAATTTGAAAAGGAAGGAATATTCCGATTGACTTATATATAGTTTTCACATGATATTTTTTAATACTGGCTCGAGCAAGTCCCTACCCTATACGTGATGAAAAGTACAGTGTTTTTTTTATTACCAACAGACTTACAATTTACTTCAATCAAGCCTGATGGAAGTTGATGATTAGGCCGATGATGGAGCCCGCTCACCCAACAAATACCGATTCGCTCGTCGTTTCAAGATTCCCATGTCGAAAGATGTTAGAAAACAGACGCAGGAAGGGAATTCCATTCCTCGAACTGTAGTCTAAGTATGGAAACAACTAATAAAGGACGAGAACTGAAAATCGAAACTGAATTTGGGAGTCGAAGCTGTTCGCGTCCGTAGGCTTTACCCTAGTTTCCATACACGTGACTCCTGGGTGGTGCTAAACGAGCAGCAGCGAGGTGGTAGGGCGTCGGTGCCCGTCTGGATCGCGACCACAGTACATGGGTGTAAAGCCCGTCACAGTGACCAGTTTCGGCTTGTCGCGTTTCGGGATCAGCTTGTGCATATCCAGTAGCTCATATACCTAGAGATCTTCAGTCGTGGTATATGTGCGCCGACATAACGATGTAGTCTTTCGGTGGATTTTCATCCTTTGATAGTCGCTTTCGTTTTTGGACTACACTGTACTTACCTTCAGGTACTCTGTAGTCACTATGTCGAGTCAGTGTAAAAAAAAATCCATTGCTTGTCGCCGTCGCCACTCCAGCCCTCACCACGATAGAAGGTCTCTTGGTTGAACAACTAGCGTAAGACTGTGTGATACTTATTTTTTATTACTTTTTTTATTATACCTTTGCTCTTGTTTTAGGTATACATATATTTTTACTATAGTATCTATCACTAATAAATTTTGTAGTCGATTTGTTTATTGTATGTAATACTTTATTTTAGTATTATTTATTATTGTACTTTATACTTAAAGTTATTTAAGCTATAATTATGTTATGCTATGTATTTCTTGTGTTTTTTATTGGTTAATAAGATGTATCACGACTGGGGCCCTTTACGAAAATCAGCGCTGCAGACTTCCTCTGTGGCTTTAAGCTGATAAAGGGCCCAGTTTCGCCATGTTTATATGTTTTTGTATTTTTCTTTTGTTTCTGTATGTTGTTTCTGTTACTGTGTTTTAATTTCTAGTTTTTTCTTTGTTTGTGGCGAAATAAGTACATTTCATTTCATTTCAATGATAAAGTTCGTTCATTCGTCCTACCACTTTACCTATTTTGAAAATATTTTAATATATATATATTTATAACTAGTTGTCCCGGCAGACCTTGTTCTGCCCTATTTCTCTAAAACAAAGCCACATTGTTTTTTTTTAATGTTAATAGCTTAGCCGTCAGATTTTATTCTGCCAAAACATATTGGCCTGTCGGCTGTTTTTTGAAAATTGTTTGAAGGAACCTGGCCTTAATGCTATATATGTAAAAATTGACAAATATTGACATTAGTATTTATACGTCACTCAATTGTTTTGCCTTCCCGGAACCCGTCCACTGACATTTAAACTTTATGGTATGGTGTTAAAGTACAAATTGACTTTTAAATATTATTACGAATTTTTTGTATGAGAATATAGAAAAGTGTTGTTTTTAGACTTTTATAGACATTTCTTTTTAAATTTTTCTCTTCGTAATAACCTTCGCCGGACTTCAACAAACAACAAAAAAGAAATCAGCCAAATCGGTTCAGCCGTTCTCGAGTTTCGCGCTTATACACATTTAACGATTCATTTTTATATTATAAAAAAATAAATAAGAAGATATATTAAGCTACACATTCCAAATCAAATGTATTTATATATTACCAATAGCATGACAACATAATCTTGAAACATTCCAGTCCCCTTTCGATCCACTTAAAATGAGCTTTCCATGTAAACATGGCAGCGATCAAATCTGTCGCTCTCCCGGCAAATACCTACTCGTGCACACGCTGTCAAAGGCTTTGTTATCTGTACAATCATTTGAGGAATTTATGTGAGTGGAAATATTTGTTGAAATATGTTTCGAGTATCCAACATTTGTAGTGCAAAACGATCAGTTAAATTGTTAAATACAATTTTTATTTACCAGCTGGACCTGTAAACTTTGCACTGCTATTAGTGTCGTATTAACCTACACCCCCTCTCCTGTCCTCCCCTTTTTTATTCTCAACCCTTTTCACTATCCTCTTTCATTCCGATCTCTTTCTCTGTGTGTTGTTAATATTGCATCTTCTTTTCAAAATATTTTGTCAATTAATTGTTTTTATTCAATGTCGTTATTATTTTTGTAGTGCTAGTGTCATTGCCCGAACTAGGTCATGACCAAAGTACCGAGTGTAAAGACCATCATAGTGATTTGCTTTACCCTACACCCCTCTCCTCTCAGTAGTTTTTGAGTTTAACGCGAATATACAGACAGACAGGGCACGCGGCTTTGTTTTATAACATATGTGATGCGTTTTTTATCCGGTTCGAGCAAGCTACATCGTACCTGATGGACAGTACTGTGTACTCCAAGAACTAGAGGGACCTGGTGGTGGTGGGTTCTTGGTAGAAACAACCCATTGGTAGACGACGCTCATATACAACGGCAAAGATATTCTAGATATGAAGCGTCTAGTTTCAAAACCCGCTATAGCACATTTTTTTCAAATCCCAATTATTTATAAAAACTTATAATTAATCTTTGATTTACAATCACATTCTTATAAGGTATTTAAATTATTATTCTAGAATTAAAAAGCAAAAAAGAAAAAGTTCATATATTATATTTGCTTTGATAAAAACATTTCAAATTACTATTAGAACTATTAAGTAATTTTATACGAAAAATCGTTTTAGCGGGTTTTGAAACTAGCCGCCTCATATATGAGCTAGATTAAGTCCACATAATTAAAAAACAAAGGTAAAATACAAGCAGGAGGCCGTCAGATAGTAGTTATTACCCGCCTAGAAATATTTGAAGATCCAGCGTTGAATAGTAGTTATCGTAATAAAGAAAAATGATATAATTAAAGACTAAAGCCGTAATCACGAAAAGTTTAACCACATTTAGCCGAACGACTGGCGCAACTCTCGAAGGTCCTCAGCCTTTCACAGCCCGTTTCGTTTTTAATTATCGCCATCTTGATTACCCTAAAAGTGCTCTCACAGCTTCATTGTTCCGGCTTTCTTTAGGAAGAGATTTACCCCTCTATTACCTACCCACACAATGAGATATGTTTAATTCGCTTGTTACATAATAATATATCGTTACGCTATATTTCTTACGGGTTTAGCAAAGATACATTAGTAGTTGTATCTTCTTTGCGCTTATATGTCGTGCCCAGCGTGACCAGTAGCGCAGCTGATCGCCGTTCTCACAGCACTAGTACACATGACATTTATTTTAGACGTCTTCAGTAGCGTTCATTCCATAAATGCATGAAAGCATTGCATGCCCTATGATAAATAAGTCTGGAATAAATTTCTTTCATTTGAACAAAAAAAGGAACCCTTTATATTCATATCTATTCTATTTTTACGCCATCTATCATCTCTATGAAAGCAATATAATATTTATTATTATTATATAATATTCAAATTCATTATGTGAATCTGCCTACCCTGGCCAAATATCCTTTGCACGTCACATCACAATGTCTTATAATTCAAAAATAATACGATTTCATTTTCGAGTGGTGCTGTGCGTGCTCCCACGCACCATTTGGTGGTGTGGAGATGCTGACTAATCTTCTCCCCCAACCCTCCTACACTGTATGGCGTTGCCCTCTCCAGGGGGCACCACGCGCCGGGCTGCGGTCTAAGGGCACAGCTTATTCTATCCCGTAGCCCGGCACACCTTGTGAAGGAACCCACCGTTGGTTTTAGCCTGTGAGAGTCTAGCACATCGGGAGGGGGGCTCTCGCCGTCCCCCTAAAGGCTCGTTATGGGTTTCCACAGGTGCAACAAAAAAAGGCAGCTATAGATAAAGGTGTTATCTCAGTTACAAAAAAAAATATTTAAAAAAAACAGACAAAAAAATAGTACACACAAGCAGGAAAAGAGTTTTACAGGGTTATTCTTCAGGAACATAACTAAATTACGATTATAGCATGTAGACGCCGCCCAATACGTAATTGTTGTTTAAGCCGTGGTGGCTGCCGGCAGAATAGAATAGCGCCCCCCTCTTCTTGCTGAGGTGTCGTAAAAGGCGACTAAGGTATCTCTTTAACACCGCAATTCAACCAGGTGTTCAGAGAAAGAAAACTCGACCAAACCTGCATCCCGATCCCTCCCGATCGTACTGGTTCTCCTTTCCATCGGGCCTGAGGGAGCTCGGACGAGAGAGTGCTTTTCTGGCAGCGCGTCCAGTTATGCACTTAAATATCTCCTGCGCAATTGACTGTTTCTGAAAACTGGACCTCGAATTTCTTAACCGGTGTTGAAACAGTCGCCGTGGCCGAAACCGGCTAGGACAACATCATCATCAATTGTGCCCTAAGGGTCGTTAGGGTGTTACGAGACGTGCGGGGTAAGAGGATGCCCGCGCGCATGGGACGCTTGCGAGCAGTCGTCTACCGAGACGCAAGGCGAGAGTACGTGCGTGTACGTCGCAGTTCGGTGTGCCTTAAAATGCAAATAAACAGTAAAACGCCAAAATCCGTGTCTTTCTACAACCACACCCATGACCACCGGTCATACTTTATTTCCTCACCTGTGACTCATGACGTTGTACAATATCGGGTTGACAGTTGCCGAGACGTAGTAGAACGCTCCAGCGATGTAGAAGAGGTATTCATTGATAACGTGGAAATACCGGGACCTGGCTCCGTAGATGAAGAACAGACGCTGGAAGTGGAACGGGGCCCAGCACACGAAGAATGCAATCACCACGGCAGCTGGAGACAAAATTCCTTTTTTTATACAAATTTCACAAAGTAACTACACCACACCTGATGGTAAGTACTGTGTAGTCCAAAAATGGTAACGACCACCAAGGCACGAGAATTCCTTGATAGCTATCGTTATGCCGGCTCACGTATATCTCGAATGAAAGTCTCTAGCCGCAGATAGGGGCAAAATGTAATTTTATTAATGATTACAAAATATAGTCGTAATTTTAGTTTTTTACTCTGTAATCATGATTATAGCTGCTAAAAAATTGGATATCCTTTTTAAGGTCAGACGATTCTTCTCACCATCGCAACTTCTTAACCTGTATGAAGCACAGGTGCGGTCGGGTGTCGAGTACTGTTGTCATTTTTGGGACGGATCCGCTAAATATCAGTTGGCGGCTTTGGACTCGATTGATCGTAGAGCTCGGAGACTTATTGGCGACGACTCTTTGACAAAAATAAAAATGCAGAGCATCGTGCATCGACGTAGAGTTGCCTGCCTCTCGGTCTTTTACCGGTTGCACAGTAGAGAGTGTTCTCAGGAACTACATTCTTTGATTCCACCACAAAACTACTAGACACCGTGTCGGATACCATCCGTATGTGGTGGATGTTCCTTATATCCGCACGAAAAGATTCGCTTCTACATTCATTGTGCGAACGGCTAAGGAGTGAAATATGCTTCCAGCGGCAACATATCCACGATCATATAACCTGGGAGTCTTTAAGAGAAGAGTGAATAGGCATTTGCTAGGCGGACGCGGTTCATCATCAGACTCATCTTCACCTTCCACCAGGTGTGATTGAGGTCAAGCGTTCGTCTATAAATAATAATTAAAAAAAAATTACTCTTGTAAGCATTAAGAAGTCATACATTTGATTGCAATTGAGGATTCCTTAGTGCTCAAAACATAGATGCGCAAGATGTAATCATATTAATGACGAAAAGTTCAAAATGTAAACGTAATCGTTTTTCATTAAACTAATTACATTTTGCCCATCTATATTTATACTAGCTGACCCGGCAAACGTTGTTCTGCCATTTAAATTATTTCTGGTAAATATCTTCTGTAATATAATATATTTTAACAGTGGCTTCGCATTGTAAAATGGTATCCAATTTAAGTAGTATTAAATTTATGTTTCACAATTTTGGTCATATTGGATTCCACATAAAAGGTAGATAGATGCTGTAATAGATATGTTACGCCTCTTAGTATTGCTTCCTACCGTTTAGAAGCCCAGTTTTCCCCTTAGAGCTTATTTTTTACGACCAGGTTAAGCCTATTCTGAACGGAAATAAATCAATATATCGTTTGAAGAAAACCTGATGGATTGATATCCAATACGTTGAGGCTTTGCCGTCACTGACTACAAACGAATAAAACCTTATTTGGTACACAGAAATGTATGTATAGTCAACCAATTTAAAATGTAGGCCACAGTTGATGACACATTAATATATTGCAGTTGGTTATTTTTAATGAACTGCAGATTAATAATGTAACTGGTTTTCGTAATATTGAAACTGAATTTCGTCACGTACATTTTTTTATCTTGATTCGGCGCAGTAACCACACCACACCTGATGAAGAGCAGTGGCGTGCATATCGTTTTCACACAAGGCAAGCAATCAGTAAGAAAACTTACTCCGACTCTTCTATTACTCTTTCTTTATTAGAGGACTGTAAAAACACGTTATATTTTACTAATTTCGATAAGCACGTATTCCCATTACAATCACAATGGTGAATTCGTTTATTATTGATTGATTCATTCATGTTAGAATTAGATGCTCGTAGGGCGTAGGGTAGGCATTGCTTTAATGCTTGTATGAGATGAACGCCACTGATGGAGAGCATGATGAAGTCCAAAAAATGTCAACGACTATCAATAGTTAAGAAAAACACATTGTTTAAAGGACCCAGTATCATAGGACGGTGGGATCACGTTCGCCGGAAGACAATTCCACAGCTGAACGACACGGCAAAAGAAGGAGTTAGAGAACTTCTTAGTCCTGAATGTGAGCTACTGTCATAGATGGGCAAAATGTAATCAGATTTAAAATTACATTATACGTTTTTTACCATTAATATGACTGCATTTTGCTCATTTATGTTTTAAACACTACGAAATCCTAGACTGTGTCACATTTATCATTTCTTAATGTTTTAAATGGATTTAATCATGATTACAGAGCAAGAAAATTAAAATTATGACTACATTTTGTAATCGTTCATTATTAATAAGATTACATTTTGCCCATCTCTGGTTACTGTATGGCCGTGCACGGCACTCCCTCAAGTGCGCCGCCCAGGCGTCAATCCGTTAGGGAGGGAAGTGCCTTGAGTAGGCTTCCCTCCTGCGTCCAGTACGGCGAGGGCGACGGAGGGGACATTTTTTTTTCATGCCTGTGATATGTAAAATAGCTGTGTCGAAGTCGACGTCCTGTCTTATGCATTTGGCTCCTTTAGAAGGATGCTGAGACAAAATGTCAGTTTCATTTTTATTTCAATTCCACGGCCCAACGACACGGCAAAAGTTAGAGTTACAGAACTTCCTAGTCCTAGCCGGGATGTGATTACAGATTTCAGCATAAAGTAATTGTTATCATTCCAAAAGTGTTACCTCCAGGCAAACGAAATCGCGGGCATAGCCAGTACTCGTAACTAATAAACAAAGAAATACCATCCAGTCTGTTCAGTTCTCACGCATCAGTTTTCATTGTGAAGACTCACAAGTATTTACGATGCAATTAGCAATAACTCGCGCTCTCATTCAGGTTTTAACGCGCCCATTTCCATGATTTATTGAATTTCTAAATATATATTTATCATCACACCAAGTGCTTTTTAAGGTAAGCAGAATGGAACGCTAATACTTTTTATTTTCTTCACCTATTTTGACTTTTAAATTAATTAAATTGAATTAATTTCTTTGTTGTAAACTTGAAAATAACACAAACACTACATATACAAATATACACACACATACAGAGCCATTTTTTTTCTTGACAGTGATCAAACCACGGCTGATGGTAGCACGGTGAATCGACAGTAAAAAAACCTATCGGTAGTCGTAGTGCTCATGCAGGCTTGCACAAATATCTCTTCACGCTATACTTAAGGGACCCCATAATATTGGACAGTGGGAACACGCTCGCTGGAAGACCATTCCATGGATCAACGACACGGTTGCAGTAAGAGTTAGAGAACTTCTTAGTCCTAACCGGGATATGAGCTACCGTATAGCTGCTAATAACTCCGTAAACCCGCGCGCGTGGTTCTATTACGAAAGGCGACGGTTTTTTTTGTAACCCTTAGCAAAATCCTAAATAGGACCATCAGGGACGCTGTGAGGGCAGCGACCCTGGTGTGTCAGACTCCTACTGACTAAAACTCCTGGGGTGTTCCTCTAATTACTCTACCCGAGCCTAGGAAACCAAATTAACCTGTTACAAAGGTGTGACAGGTTGTTAAAAAAGAATCATTATGAGTGAAGATGGTGGTTATTTTAATAATGCGGAATCCTTTTATTTATTTATTTTAAAGGGAAACATACAACAATATAAAAATAAAAACAAAAATACACAAAAAATGTTGCATAAGCCAGCAAAATTTCCACAAAAATGTATGCAAAAATATAAATCAATCTATAAAATAATAAGAAAAAATCAATAAAATATACTTACATATATGTATAAACAAACATATGTATGTATACAGAACGGTATAGACCTTATAGCCGAGACTCCAAGAATTCGAGTGATATTTTAATAATTTTGGCGACTAATTAAGAACCAAACCTTAGACTATAATTAAAGATTAATTACTATGGATTATCTTCCCGGCACCTCAAAAGATAAAACAGGTACAAAATTATCAAAGTTTTAATAGATAAAGCCGCAGGCATAATCTAAAACTGTAAGGGGATACGCACTGCATCCGATATGAATCCGAGAAAACACTGACGAGTGCGGGGTATTAAGACGCCGCTGTTCTTTTTTCATTCGGTTCGCAAATCGGACATCGCACAACTACACACAAAACAAAAATAAAACTTAAAGGTAAATGATACAAAAGGTGTGTCCTAAAATAGTTAACACAACTAGCTAAATTAATAATATTAATATAAATAAATTAGACACATAGAAAAAAGTAATGATAAAAAAAAAACACGTTACATTTGTACGCACTGCAAAATATTATGTTTGTCTGAGGGTAAAGATGAGTGAAATGTATCAAAAGACTTACAAATATTATTATAGCTAGAGAACATTCTACAAAACAATACGATTGTGTTCAGTACCGTTCATTCCATAGATGCATGAAATCATTGCATGCCTTAATGATAAATAAGCCTGGAACACTTCGCTTAAAGTTAAACAAAAAAAAGAACCATTTATATTCATACTTATTCTATATTCAAGTCATTTATCTCTCCTATGAATACAATATAATATTTACTATCATAATATAATATTCAAATTAATTACGCGAATTATGCCTACCTTTTCCAAATACCCTATGCACGTCACTGATTGTGTTGACAAACAATGGATATATTACGACGTTCGTTGGCCAGTGCGATTTGTTTGATTCTCACGGGACGCAAATCCGACTTGCAGCGCGCCGTTATGTACTCGTAAACTAGCGACATATGAACAATGTAATTCGAGTGCTATATTATCTTCGATTTATCGCAAAGCAATTTATTTATCACCTCAAATGTGTTTGGAATGTTTTAACGAAAAATTAAATTTAATGCAATTTGTTATCCTATCTAAATATATATAACGTATGTGGTGGATGTTCCTTATATTCGCACGAAAAGATTCGCTTCAACATTTATCATGCGAACGGCTAAGGAGTGGAATATGCTTCCAACGGCCATATTTCCGCGATCTTATGACCTGGGAGTTTTTAAAAGAAGAGTGAATAGGCATTTGCTAGGCGATCGCGTTTCATCATCGAACTCATCTTCACCTTCCGCCAGGTGTGATTGAGGTCAAGCGTTCGTCTAAAAATTATAAAAAAAAAACTCATAGGTGACTGACTGACTGACATAGTGATCTATCAACGCACAGCCCAAACTACTGGACGGATCGGGCTGAAATTTGTCATGCAGGTAGATGTTATTATGTAGGCATCCGCTAAGAAAGTATTTTGATCAATTCTGCCCCCAAGGGGATAAACAAAAACAAAAACTATACCTAATTAATAATAATACTTCTTAACGCGAGCGAAGCCGCGGACAAAAGCTAGTATACTATAAATTTATAAAAAGATTTGTGTAATGGGAATATTTTTAGTATTTTACAGTTGTATAGCCCATTAAATTCTATTGAATTTTCACTACAGCGGTGTACGGAAACACATTGCACACCGACCACTCCTGGATATTCAGCGACGCAGTAGACTGCCGTCTCCCTGATTCGACTAGATTCATTTCTAAATTTATTTCTGTTTATTATTGTTTCCGAATATCCTAAATCAGTATTTTGACGGATTTTCAACGGATGCAGTGCGCAAAGCAACATCTAAAACCACTCCAAATTTTACAGTTCCGTATTTTCGCGAGTTCAAAATGGACATATACGATTATTATTCTACCTTGATTTTTTTCATAGACTTGTATAAAAGAATCCGGCTTGAGAAGGCACATTAATAACGAAAATGTCATTTGCCCTTTTCTATTCTTCGCGATATTCTCTTATTAAGCCTTTTGAATAGGAGCGAATTTTCTTTTTTATGAAATGTTTATACGAAGATTCATATTTTTAGTTGATAACGTAATAAATGAGTATGGTATAACGTATTCTATGATATTAAATTATTTTACTCATAAATCCTTAATTTATTGCCATTTTTAACAAACAAAAGCTTTTTCGTTATAGAATATGCACATTTTTATTTGAAAATATTTATTATAAATACTTGAGTGGATCTTATGCGCAAATTGACTTACTTTTATGGGTGACGTGGGTGAGCACACACCAACAATATAATTGTCACTTAATTTTAAGTATCACAAACTTATTTATATGTGTGTAATTAGGATTCGACATTTAGACTTAGTTACAGCCCCGGTTAGCAGGCACAATATCCGCTACTGTATTTATGATGAGTACAAAACCGAAAAGATTTAGTAATAAGTTCCGTCTGTTTTCTTTTTCTTTCCTCTGTTTTGTCTATATATTTTTTTGCAAATAAGATTCCTGTTCGCGTGTTGCTCGTATTTTTTTTCCTTCTGTCTACACTTTAAAATATAGTCACATTTGTAATGTATCTTGTTTGTGTCTTATATATTTATATATGTGCGGATGTAGACTATTTAAGAGTTCTTAAAAATAAATAAAGTTTAAAACGTCATATATTTATTACTTCTTTACAATGTTTTTCTTCACTGGTAAGCATTTGATGCCTAAATTCGTACGTAATTTAGAAAAACCCGGAGGCTCGTATTTAAATTCTTGCCTACGAGCATCTGAGTCGCCGCGCACGGAAACTTGTTCATTACCCACTAGTTATTACAGCTACAGCCAGAATTAAGGTGTAGAGTTTAAATGACTAAAATCTGCATTAAATTATAGTAAAATACGTGAATTACTTAGATGTGAGAAACAAAAACGAATCAAAGAAACAAACTATATTAAACTTAAGTTGAAACTAATTACAAAAGCAATTACTCTTATCCCTCTGATAATCTATACTAATATTATAAAACTGAAGAGTTTGTTTGTTTGTTTGAACGCGCTAATCTCAGGAACTACTGGTTCGAATTGAAAAATTATTTTTGTGTTGAATAGACTATTTATCGAGGAAGGCTTAAGGCTATATAACATCACGAGGCAACTATTAGGAGCGAAGAAATAATGGCAAATGTGAAAAAAAAACGAGGAAAATTATTCATCCTTGAGTGCTTCCATTGCGTGCGCTGCGAAAACGGTTCAAGATACCAAAAATATATGTATGAAAGAATTATTTCTCTTGAAATGATCTATAAAAATGTCCACGACAGTATATGTCTATCTTTTAAGATTAACTCACTAGAACCGCTTTTATGGTAATCAAATTTGGTCGAAATTAATGCATTATTTGTTAAGAGTTGTGTCAACGTAATAATATTAATGTTCATCTAAATAAATGTGTTGTTGATTAAGAGTATTTAATTGTGAACAAAATTGTCTTTGAAATCTCTTAATTTCAATGAACATCTTAGAAGATATTACAATAACTTATATAGCAAAACAACGTTTGCCGGATCAGCTAGTAAAGAATACAAGCTGGAAGGCGCTTCGAAAGGAACTCCGAACCAGTCGTAACTAGTATGTCTTGTAAAATAAAAACAGATAGAAAAATGAATAAAAACAGATAGAAACAGATGAAAAAAAAACAACAGATAGAAGTACAATAGCTTACTACTACCCACGTGTGGTGAGTCCCCAATATTTGTCTCCATACGCAAGTCATCAGCGAGCTCACATTGGCCAATTGATGCTGCAGCCCGCGCCTACTTGGTATTATTTGAAAACGTTGACAAGGCCGTAATTGGTCAGGATTTCATCATCATCATTTGTCTCCATTACTGCCTACAAGCTTTGAAACATCTATAGACTAAGTAAAATTGTTTCCTTTACAGTCGATAGTTGCAGTCGTTTATTTGTACTGCGCCATGGTTAGAAATAAGAGTGGTGTCGTTAATAAGCCGAGCTAGGAGAAAAAAAGACCTCACAACTCGATAGAAAGTGTCTATTACTGAAGGCTCGGTCGCACACTAAACGCAGGATACAGCGCCGCGGTAAAGGCAAGCAATTTTGCTGTTTCGACAAGACAAGATTTTGCTCGTGTACAATATTATTAGAGAAGATAATACGGTGTCGAAAGATCCGCATCTCGTTTTTGTCCTCTAGTTTAATCTTGTAGTAAGATTAAAATCCATTTTCTTAATTAAATAAATACGAGAATGTATTGAGTTTATTTTGAAGATGCAGAGTTTATTGCTGTTTTTAATTAATTTCACTGATTAAACTTTTAGATTGTTTTATCTTTTATATAGCAAGGTATATAATTAATAAAGTTAGACTTTGTGCATCTACATGAGCTTGTAGACGAAAATATCGTAATGGGACTTGCATGTCATCCAGCAACATTTTGTTATGTGCTAGTGATGGGCAAATACGAGTCCATTAATTGTCTCAATTGATCAAATCTCTCGATTACAATCAACGATTTTAAATTAAAACCTATCTTTACTGATATTATAAATCCGAATTGTGTAAATTTTGTGATTGCATTTGTTTTTAAAAGAACCTTTTGTTCTATGAACGTGCTGGTCCCATCATGTCTGAACCTAAAACTATACAAAGACAATTTAGCTAATAAAAAAAATTGATGCCCCAAAGAGAAGCCAGCTCAGCAAATGCTAAGTGACTAGCTGAGCCACGCAGCGCTGAATTTCAGCTGATACTCATTCAGTGTGTCAACGTGCCGAAAACGGCGTGAAAGGGTATATTAAAGTATAGATACGTTGCTCTAGAATCTAATTTAAAGTAGGAGGTAACTTTAGCTAAAAGTTTTTTTTTTATCCCGGGGAAAAATCTTGCATAGACCATCAAGGACGCTGTGAGGGCAGCGACCCCGATGTGTCAGACTCCTGCTGACTAAAAACCCCCGGGGTGTCCCTCTGATTGCTCCACCTGGACCTTGGAAGCTAAATTCATCCAGACGACCAGAGAACAAGAAGCCTTGTTGAGGCTACCTCTCTGGGAGGGGAAGGAGTAAAGCCCACCCCTCCAAAAACCTCTCTCCCAGGCGATGCGCCGGACACCGTGCACCGCTTTCCTTTCAACTTTAGCTAAGAGTTAATATGACGCTCACCAACTGTTACGCGGTACGAAGTTTGCCGAATCAACTAGTAAAATATTAATTTTTTTTTTACGCTGGCTCGACATAGTGACTACAGAATACCTGATGGTAAGTACAGTGTAGTCCAAAAACGAAAGCGACTATCAAAGGATGAAAATCCATTGATAGTCTACATCGTCATGTCGGCCCACATATACCACGACTGAAGGTCTCCAGGTATATGAGCCACTGGATATACACAAGCTGATCCCGAAACGCGACAAGCCGAAACTGGTCACTATGACAGGCTTTACACCCATGCACTGTGGTCGCGATCCAGACGGGCACCGACGCCCTACCACCTCGCTGCTGCTCGTTTAGCACCACCCAGGAGTCACGTGTAGGGAAACTAGGGTAAAGCCTACGGACGCGAGCAGCTTCGACTCCCAAAATAAATAATTCTTCATCTAATCGGATCAAATAATATTTCAACATTACTGAAGCAAACGAAATGGCAGAAAGAAGATTTAGTTTTAAGAAAAAATACAAAATTTTACCCAGCATCCGTAGGATGGTTTTTTTGGACTGCGCTTGCCTTGCCTCACCGTGCACGCTGCCATTGACCCCGTTAAGAGTTCCTGGACTTCCTGGTTTGGTATCCAATGACCTGGCGAATAAAGCAGAAGGTAATGACACACACATCCACTGAAAAATTCAAACCCATCTTAGTAACAAGAAACGCTTTTTTTAAATTTTTCGTTCGTAGTTGGAGAAATGGATTCTTATTCATTGGTTTCTTTATAAATTTACTCAAATAAATACCAGAGATGTGTGTAAATAACTGAACATTTAAAAAAAATTTACAATGGCTTGATTAAGTGACTACATTTCATTGGATGGTACGCACAGTGTAGTCCAAGGTCGAAAATCTGTTGACAATTTTCGTCGTCATGTCGGCCCACATCTACCACTAATAAAGTTCTTTAGGTATATGAATTACTGGACGTACACAAGCTTATCCCGAAAGGCGGCAATCCACAGCGGGTCATTATGAAGTTCTTTACATTTTTACACTTCAAAAATAAATAACAAATTTTTGTTACATTCTGACGTTCTTTTAATAATAAATAATATATCGTCACGGTATATTCCGTAAGGGCTGAGCAGAGATACATTAGTGACTGTATCCACTTTGCGCTTATATGTCGTGCACATATATACACATTACAAAATAATATATATATATATATATATAAATATAAATGAGTTAATATTAGGTCCTTACATATGAAATTGGCGTTTTTCGTACTGGCCACTTTAATCACAAATTTCTCCTCTTTGGTAAGGAATTCCAAATTCAAATTTGTACAGCTATAGACTCATGTATTTGTGCTTCGATGATCGTCATTCATTTGTTTTTTTCTTCTGTTTTTTTCTGTTTGCGTCACTCATTTTACAAAATGGAAAACTTAAAATATCGCATTATTTACGAGTACGAGTTCCGCCGTGGCACTAGTGCTGCGGAAACAACTCGAAGGGTGAATGATGTGTATGGCGGTCGTGTTGCAAAAGAAAACACAGTTCGTTTTTGGTTCCAACGTTTTCGTTTTGGAAATTTCGACCTGCAGAACAAGCCCCGTGGACGGCCTGAGACTCAAGTTGATAATGAAGAGTTGAAGGCTATTGTGGAAGCGGATCCATCGCAAACCACGTCCGAGTTAGCTGCAGGCTGCGATGTTAGTGATAAAACTGTTTTAATTCACTTGAAGCAAATTGGGAAGATTAAAAAGCTTGAAAGGTGGGTACCTCACGAATTGACTGAAGCAAACCGGCAAACGCGCGTCGACTGCTGCGTTACATTACTAAAACGGCACAATAATGAAGGTATTTTAAACCGAATCATTACCTGTGATGAAAAATGGGTTCTTTACGATAATCGGAAGCGCTCAGCGCAATGGTTGGATCCTGGCCAGCCAGCCAAATCCTGCCCCAAGCGAAAATTAACCCCAAAAAAGTTACTTGTAAGCGTTTGGTGGACTAGTGCCGGTATTGTTCATTACAGTTTTCTCAAATCTGGCCAGACTATTACGGCTGATGTCTATTGTCAGCAATTGCAAACCATGATGGAAAAGCTAGCGGCTAAACAACCTAGGCTGGTCAATCGCTCCACGCCACTGCTGCTTCACGACAACGCTAGACCACACACTGCGCAACAGACGGCTACTAAATTAGAAGAGCTTCAATTGGAAAGTCTAAGACATCCTCCTTACTCCCCGGACCTTGCTCCAACAGATTACCATTTTTTCGAAATTTGGATAACTTCTTGCAAGGGAAAAAATTCAACTCCGATGGGGCAGTCCAAATCGCCTTCAAAGATTTTATTGATTCCCGTCCGACTGGTTTTTTTAGTAAAGGGATCAATGAACTACCTATGAGATGGCAAAAGTGCATAGAAAATAATGGTTCATACTTTGATTAATTAAATATATTATATTAAAAAATATTCGACTTTTTGTTCCTCCCATACAAAACGCCAATTCCATATGTAAGGACCTAATATTTATATTTACGCAGTTAAATTAGTATTTCCGTATCGAAGAAAATATAAGATTACAAATAAATTGCGTTGAAAATTACGATTTTAATATTAAAATAATGAAAATTTTGTTCAATGAAGCGAAAAATTCCAAATAAATAGAACTGTCGCATCTAAAGCTATCAGAGATATTCCGTAATTTTTAGTCAGAATGCGCTATACAATAATGCTATACTATTTTGAAGTAAAAATTTATGCATTGTATTTTTTTTCGTATTTTTTTTTTCTTGTTATGATTACATTTGTAGAAAATTATCGCTTTTTTTATTACAAATAAGTTTACGCTTGACCTTAATCACATCCAATAGAAACTAATGATGCAGCTGATAGTGGAGCGCGCTTGTGCGACAACAATTGAATTGTTGTTGCTGGAAGATTCCCATATTATGCGAAGCTGGTAAAACAGAGACTGGCGACGAATTCTATTTCTTAACAGTACGCAAAATAAAGTAGGAGACGAATCGCTTCGATATCAGTAGTTGGGATATCGACATAGAATATTTATAATTTGTATTTTGCTGATTTGTATTTGTGTTGTTACCACGGAACTAGGGTGAAATTTTAACCCTAGATTTCAAGACATATAGATATCTCACGGCTATGATCTTGAAGCGCATAGATTATCTAGAGGTGCTCTTTCGTATGGACTAACTGTCAAACAAAATATCAATGATGATTTAACCTCAAAAGATAGCAGTGCTACCGGCACCGTTCATTCCGAGAAACGTGGCGTGCGAGTTCTGAATTTTAATGAGACGGCTGCTCTCATTTTTCATATGATGATGATGATGATGTCCTAGCCGGGTTCGGCCACGGCGACTGTTTCAACACCGATTAAGAAAATCGAGGTCCGGTTTTCGGAAACAGCCAATTGCGCTGCCAGAAAAGCACTCTCTCGACCGAGCTCCCTCAGGCCCGATGGAATGGAGAACCAGTACGATCGGGAGGGAGCGGGATACAGGTTTGGTCGAGTTTTCCTTCTCTGAACACCTGGTTGAATTGCGGTGTTAAAGGGATACCTTAGTCGCTTTTTACGACATCGCGGCAAGAAGAGGGGGGCGCTATTCTATTCTGCCGGCAGCCACCTCGGCTAATTATTCATATAGGTCTTCTATCGTGGTATATGCGATTTGACATAATAACGGCGACTGTCAGTGGGCTCTATTCCCTTAGTAGCCGCTGCCGTTCGTGGACTACAATATACTTTCTATCATGTGCCATTTAGTCACTTTTTCGAACCATTATAAAATAATAGAAAGCTTCTTGGTATATATACAATTTGACCTACATAAGGTGATCTGTATATAAAACAGATCCAAGAGGTCACAACCTAGACGTCCAATAACTCTGCCTACCCCTTAACCTTTTAACATAATTACCTAAATATAAGTCATCAAGTGTTAATTAAATTAAATAATTCAGTTTAGCAAACTCTTCACAACACATCACCCCCAATCACTCCCTAATCAAAAAGTTCGCTAATTCGTAGCGACTCGCTTTTATTGCGACGTACACCTTGCTCTGAGTGGCTCGTTACATTCCATCACAAAGCTGTTGCAAACAGACGCGCGAGTATTAATGGAATATTACAGTATAACTGAATCCAGTTAATATAATTAAAAGCCCTTTTTGGATTTTGAAAATAATTATGCCAAATGAAGGGTTGGATTTTTTAATAAATTGCCATAGATTTTGCGAAGACATATCCATAGTTTTATGACTTTATATATATACAGGGTGATTTGTTATAGACGAGGGAGATAATGTAATATGTAAAAATAGTGATATCATCATATTTCCATCAAAACAAAGTAAATTATACACATATTTAGGGACAATTACACACGTGGATCAATAAATAACATTTAATTATTATTAAGTAGATATTTCACCTGTCCTAAGCCAGGATAAAGTGCGAAGGAAAACGAGTTATTTCGTACTTACTTAAAATTAGTTAAAGGAGCTTTATCTACTTACTAATCAATTGCGCGCCACACTCGCTACGGTATCAGCACTTTTTACGAATCAATTCTCTTTTGTTCATCTATGTTTCTTTATGATTTGTTAGGCAGTATAGCTTTTTACATTTATTTTTATTAGTTGCAAGAAGTACTTTACTTTTACTTATACTTTTGCTCTTTTTTTAGGTAAACATTTGTGTTTATTGATGATGTCCTAGCCGGTTTCGGCCACGGCGACTGTTTCAACACCGGTTAAGAAATTCGAGATCCAGTTTTCGGAAACAGTCAATTGCGCAGGAGATATTTAAGTGCATAACTGGACGCGCAGCTAGAAAAGCACTCTCTTGTCCGAGCTCCCTCAGGCCCGATGGAATGGAGAACCAGTACGATCGGGAGGGAGCGGGATGCGGGTTTGGTCGAGTTTTCCTTCTCTAAACACCTGGTTGAATTGCGGTGTTCAAGAGATACCTCAGTCGCCTTTTACGACACCTCAGCAAGAAGAGGGGGGTGCTATTCTATTCTGCCGGCAGCCACCACGGCGAATATACGTATATATGTTTACTATAGTATCTATCACTAATACATTTTGTAGTCGATTTATTTATTGTATGTAATAGCTTATTTTAGTATCACTTGTATTTATTATTTAAGCTATATGTATTTTGTTGTTTATCGATAATTCTTATAAGATGTAACACGACCGGGGCCCTTCACGAAAATCAGCGCTGCAGACTTCCTCTGTGGCTTTAGGCTGATGAAGGCCCCATTTTCGCCATGTTAATATGTTCTGTATTTTCTTTTGTTTTTGTGTGTTGTTTGTCATGCGACACTTAAAATTCTGTTTTTTTTTTTTTGTATATTTGTGGCGAAATAAATACTTTTTCATTTCATTTTCAAGTACAAATTGCTACACCTAGAAATATCTCTCTTGTCTATAAAAATCCCTTTATATAGCAGTAGTAGTATTTTTAAGATAGTAGTGGGATTCTTGAACTGGATCGTGACCAGAAAACACAAGTGCAAGTACTTTCTAGTATCTCGTTGAGGCATGTCGTGTCTCGAGGTGAGTTTACGTATCTTCTTTTTTTTTACACTGGCTCGACATAGAGACTACAGAGTACCTGATGGTAAGTACAGTGTAGTCCAAAAACGAAAGCGACTATCAAAGGAAATCTACATCGTCATGTCGGCCCACATATACCGCGACTGAAGGTCTCTAGGTAAATGAGCTACTGTATATACACAAGCTGGTCCCGAAACGCGACAAGCCGAAAGTGGTCACTATGACGGGCTTTACACCCATGTACTGTGGTCGCGATCCAGACAGGCACCGACGCCCTACCACCTCGCTGCTGCTCGTTTAGCACCACCCAGGAGTCACGTGTAGGAAAACTAGGGTAAAGCCTACGGACGCGAGCAGCTTCAACTCCCATTCACCTCTCTTCATTTATTTATAGAAATTTTCAGTCGTGGTATATGAGGGTCGATCTGACGGTAGCTACTGTCAATTGACTCCCATTCTTTGATAGTCATTACTGTTCTAAAATACACTGTACTTTCAATCAGGTTTGCTTCAGTCATTGTTTTAAACGATTAATAAAAAAAAATACACCCGCTTCGTTAAAGTATTATAATTCGATGTCATAGAAACAATGAAAAAAGACATTTAATCGGCAGTAACCACAACCAAAGTAACGATATAATATAAATAAAAGACATATAAAAAAGGGGAAATAAAAAATATTATATAAAAACTTTAGGCCGCCGCCAATGAGGACCCTGCCTCAGCTTGCGCTGCAGAGCAGTAGACTCTGCAGCGCTGGTATTCTGACAGGGCCTTGCTGACGATACAGCCAGTTCACCGGCACAACTTTACATTCTACATTTATGTTATTACATATTTATAATTTAATTGAAATAAATAAATCGACTAAATATCAAATAATTATTTACGGAAAATCAAATATAATCCGATTTCTCGTCTCAGTCGGCCAAACTTTTTATCGATTTATCTCACTGCCATATAGATTCATTTGACATATGTATATATCAAACGGGCTCATACAACGATGGGATTACGTTTACCAGAAGTTTTTTATATAATCAACTAGCAAACCCGGCGAACTTCGTTTCGCCACCAGATGGCTTCGTTTTGGTTTTTAGTTAGCGTTTGAAAGAACGTGCGCATAATAAATGTCACATGAAATTAACTGAGCAGAGTACAATGAGTAGCTGTCAAACAATGTATAACGCATCGGCGCCACTTACTTAAAATACTGGTGCGATCTGCTCCACCACCATGCAAAACCATATTGGTTTGTTGTACATGCTATGTATCAGAGATGGCGCTGTATGTAAAAATGATTTTCCCCGTTTACCTGCTTCTCTGTTGAAATGCTCCCTGAATTTTTTTTGCTATAAACCTCACGGAGCCCGAGACCTATGCAAAGAATGCAAAACCGTGGAAATCGATTCGTGTGTTCTGGAGTTATAGCGTCAGGAAGGAAAACCGGACTTATTTTTATATAATAGATGACACAGCAATGTTAAGAGTTAACGAACTTCTTAGTTCTAGTTGAAATAAAAATCTTGCGTACAAGTGTGGCTTTATAAACCAGAATATTTTTTTATTCTTTGTATTATTACATTTCAAATAAAACAAAATTATGTGTACTTTATTATAAAAAAAAAAATGCAAATACATACAAGTATACAAATACATAATTAACTTTAAAAAAAGTACGGATTTATATGTAAAATATTTTCATAAAGTACTTGGAACTTGAATATGTACTAATTTTAATATTAAGCTCGTTTCAAAAATTACTGAGACATAAATTTTATACACGACGTTTCATGTATCAGCGCAGAAATATGTTTCATTTATTCTTAACTAGCTGTCCCGGCAGACCTTGTTCTGCCCTATTTCTCTAAAACAAAGTCACATTGTTTTTTTTAATGTTAATAGTTTCCCCGTCAGATTTTATTCCGCCAAAACCTATTGGCCTGTCGGCTGTTTTTTGAAAATTGTTTGAAGGAGCCTGGCCTTAATGCTATATGTATAAAAATTGACATTAATATTTATACGTCACTCAATTGTTTTGCCTTCCCGGAACCCGTCCACTAACACTTGAACTTTATCGTGTGGTATTAAAGTTCAAAATGACTTATAACGATTTTTTTGTATGAGAATACAGAAAAGTGTTATTTTTAGACAGTTGCAGGGAATATTTAAAATTTTTCTCTCCGTAATAACCTTCCTCAGACTTCATCAAACACAACAAAAAAAAAAAATCGGCCAAATCGGTTCAGCCGTTCTCGAGTTTCGCGCTTATCAAAACATTTTGCGATTCATTTTTATATTATAGAAGATGAAGAAGCCAGTTCTACTACAATGAGAGATTCTTTCGGCGTTTCTTCTCAAGGCAGTCGCTTTCTAAATGCTAGTAGATAACCGTGAGGTTTTTTTTCCTCGCTGAACGGCCAAGCCGTGGTTCGTAACCACAGAGGTGATTATGCGTTGCCACCCTCCCCCCATAAATTGCTGATTGAACACCTTAAATGCTCACTCCTCTCGCCCGGTGAAGTCGTAAAGACCTTTCATGGTCAATAGCATTAAATTCTGCCAAAAAAAAGGAAACGCAATACATTTTCAGTCTTATTACAAACTGAAATAAATTTTTGATGCAATACTAAACTTTTTCTTTAGGTCGGGCATAAAATATTTTCCCGTTTAGTATGTATAAGTTTTTAATAAAATCCTTTGGCGGTTTGCGTTGCATTTTTTATTTTTTGTAGTAACATTTTAAAGTATCTCGAATTTCTACATAGCATTTACTCATTTTGACAAAAAGAACGTCAAATTAAAAATAACTGGAAACAATATTTTACTAATTTGTTTCTTTTTTTTATCTAACCTTTTTAACACTAGAACTACGAACTGGTCAAAATGACCGGTTGCATTATTTATTTATACTATTTCCTCTTTAAGTCTTATTTAATATTTTACGATAATGTCGTGATTTTTATTAAATTTGTGTATAGAATAATATTAGAGATTATTTATTATTTATTTAGATTACGCTTTTAATTTTCAGAGATAACTATAAAGATAATTATAAGAGAGTTAATTTTTTTGTTT
The DNA here is from genome assembly GCA_036320925.1 of Automeris io. Classification (NCBI taxonomy): domain Eukaryota; kingdom Metazoa; phylum Arthropoda; class Insecta; order Lepidoptera; family Saturniidae; genus Automeris; species Automeris io. Next base: position 11,754,342 of record JAUDJH010000019.1, on the reverse strand, counting down.
TGTTTTTTCGTAGTTCTAATATCACCCAACTAGCCTGATACAAATAGTACAGCCAAAGAGATTTAATTACAAGTTTATATAGATTATATGCGAAAAGACTTTTCCCCGACCTAACAAAATACAAAACATTAATGCCAAATATTTTCTACCTAATCCACAAAATACGATAAATATTTTTAGGGCGATTGTCTGAACTTGGTCGCGACCATGATGATGATGATGTCCTAGCTGAATTCGGCCACGGCGACTGTTTCAACACCGATTAAGAAAATCGAGGTCCAGTTTACGGAAACAGTCAATTGCGCAGGAGATATTTAAGTGCATAACTGGACGCGCAGCCAGAGAAGCACTCTCTCGTCCGAGCTCCCTCAGGCCCGATGGAATGGAGAACCAGTACGATCGGGAGGGAGCAGGATGCAGGTTTGGTCGAGTTTTCCTTCTCTGAACACCTGGTTGAATTGCGGTGTTAAAGAGATACCTTAGTCGCCTTTTACGACACCTCAGCATGAAGAGGGGGGTGCTATTCTATTCTGCCGGCAGCCACCACGGCACAAACCGACCGAACGACCGGTCGCGACCATATTATACCAGCGTAAAGACAGTCATGGTGATTCGTTTTGGCCTGTCGCGTTTCGAGATCAGCTAGTGTATATACAGTAACTCATATATTTAGACACCTTCAGTCGCGGTATATGTGGGCCTGCATGACGACGGAGACTCCAGAGATTTTCGTCCTTTGGTAGTCGCTTTCGTTTTTGGACTATACTTACCATTAGGTGCACTGAAGTGACTTTATTGAGCCAGTATAAACAAATATAGATCTGAATGGTATCTTATAGAAATGTCATGCTTAGTAGTGCTGTGAGATATAGGGGAATTAAGCTGCGCTATTGGTAGCTTGGGCACGACATATAAGCGCAAAGTGGATACAGCCGTTAATATATCTCTGCTCACCCCAGAAGGGTTATAGCGTGACGATATATTATTATTATTTTTAGTCAGCACGATATTAATGTTGATTATTCAAATTGTCATTAACACGTTCCCGCCGGCGCATTTTTTCATTTGATGCATCACCCGGCGGCGTGTAAATCTGTCGCGCTTCATCTGGCGGCGCGCTAATTTCGCGTGTTCAGGCTTGCACGCGCTTCTTGTTTTTTCAGTAGTACATTGAGTGCTTACTTTGCTAATTGTGTAACTCGGGTCGTTTTTATATCCTGATCAGAGATCTATGCCGGTAAAAATAACAAAAGGTGTTCAACAAATACACAAAAAATAATAAATCAATAAGTTACAAATAAAATAATATCGAATTATTTTGTTAATTTTATCGATTTTTAGTTACATTTATAATATTATAAGTTATTGAGCAAAAGTTATATTTATAATACGTTATTAAATATAACTTTTATTCAAAATAAACGTTTTTATATATGTACGTTAAATTATCAGTGTCTAATAGCACAATCGAATGCGAAACACCGGTAGTACACGACGCTTGATGAGGCGGTCTAGCGCGAGCCACCAGTGGTACACGCAGCCCGATGGCACAATCAAGCGCGACCCACCGGTGGTACACGCCGCCCGATGGCACAATCAAGCGCGAGCCACCGGTGGTACACACCGGCGTGAACGTGTTAAAACACCGTTATAAATGTGTAAATAAAAAATCAGGACACAAAGAATTTTCCCGCAAATTTGAACTAAGTTTAAATGACTGTACTGTAACTATTGTTTTGATCAGCTTTTGAAAATCAATTTAGATTGTAATGAGGTTATTTCACCTCCATACCAATATCAGTCCAATAGCTTTTCACACTCTCTTGCTCTCTTGTGAATATTACTTATGTCACGATAAGTAATGTCCCGAATTCGTCTGTTATGTGACTGAGTGAGGGTGCGCGTTGATGGATTAAGCGTGTCAGTCATCTTCACGAACCTTGGAGATTCGGTATGTCGTATTCTTATGTATTCTCTAACTAAATGTTTTACAGTCGCGCCCTCGTGTATTGGCCTCCTTAACACGACTATTGATGTTTATATATTTATTTATAGGGCAGCCAATGGCCGACATATTATATATTTTTTTTTACTTATAACAACAAACGTCTTAATTCATCAACTGGTGAAGGCATTTTTAATCCGGAGAAAATCCGTAACGCACCTCGGGGGGCGGTGGGGGCTGCCCCCGGTGTGTCCGACTTGCCCGACTAAAACCCTCGGGGTGTTTTCCCTTCCACCTACCGGCATCGAGGGCACGACTGGGGTCTCATCCTTGATGACCAGCAATGCGTGCGGCCTTAAGTAGGCCTCTACTCGTTTGGGGAGGAGTGGTGTAAAGAGCCACCCCTCATATATATTTGTCGTAGGGCGACACGCAGGACTTGCACGAAAAGTAAACAAAAAATAGTAATATAGAGGAAATCACTTCTGTATATCAAAAAAACAAAGAATTTAAAAATTAATGACAAAATACAATAAAAAATAAGTTGAATCAAAATACAAATATTAACAATCAAAATTTACATTCAGATGACCCTCTGTGCTTCCAATAAGTTTCTTTTAAATTTCTGTAAGGAGTCTTCAAATATATCGAGGGACGATCTTACATCGCTAAGCAAGCGGAAAAGTTTGCTTACCTGTGAATTAACCCCTATATTAGTTTCGAACGCAGGTAAGCGTAGAAGATGTATGATTTGCCTAGGATACCTGCGCAGGGCACTTAAAGATAATTTCTGTAGTAGTTGATGATGTGTTTATCATAGCTCCACAAAATGACAATATTACATCTGATAAAAAGTACAATGTCGTTTAACAGGTAATAATCGAGTATTTGTTGACAGTTGCCGTCACCAAGCCGGCTTAAAAACAAATTAAATTTGTAGCGCGCACAATTGACAGCAAATGCGCGCGGGCAGTGGCGATGCATACAGCACTCGCCCTAGGGATGTCAAAAATAAAAAAAAAAATCGATAAATCGATATTTATTAAAATATCAATATCGGCGTCGATATATCGAAGGAAAAATATCGATATATCGATTAAATCTTAATAAACACGAAAGTATTTTATCAGTATTCCTTTTTATTAGACAAAATTACAAAAATATCAAGAACTAAAAGGCTATCTTCTAACTTTAAGACCTATTTAAGATATCAAACAAAAATAAATAAATAAATGGCGGCAAATAATATACATGCAACAAGTTCAGACGACAATGCATGCAACGTAACAAAACATAATACTCAACAGTCATAGACAATACAGTGTTTTTTTTCGTTCGGTCCTATCTTCTACAGTTTCAGATTACAGCGACTACACTATCATAAAAATTAAAAAAATATCGTTATCGATACAATTTTCAATACTGGATATTTTGTATCGATATATCATTACAAAATATTTCGCCAAAAAATATCGATATATTGAATTGAAAATATCGATATATCGATGTATCCATATTTATTCGACAAGCCTAACTCGCCCCTCACCGCGTCAGTTTTATTTGATAATTGCATGTGCGGCCGTGCGTTCCCACGCTTAACTATCGCGCTCAGAATTTCACATTAAACTGCGCCACACAAACGGTACACGCGGTAATTCACTTTTAGGGTATATTAGCAAATAGTCAAACATTGAATTGAGTTTGGAATTCTGGCTTTGAACCCGCATGCTGTGATCGAAAAACGGTCAAGCAGAAAAACTGTATCACGCTACTGCTGCATATTTAACTGAATTCAAAATTTGCATAAAGTTGTGGAGGATGAGACAGCAGCTGTGATGTGACTTCTACTGCTTGTGGGAGGCTTGTAATTAGAAGGCAGTCTTAGCTTGAATTCCTTTTATTATTAACTAGCTGATCCGGCAAACGTTGTTTTGCTATGTAAGGTTTTGTAATATCTTCTAAGATGTTCATTGAAATTAAGTGATGTCAAAGACAATTTTGTTCACAATTAAATATTCTTAATCAACAACACATTTATTTGGATAAAGATTAATATTATTACGTTGATACAACTCTTAACAAATAATGCATTAATTTCGACCAAATTTGTTTACTATAAAAACGGTTCTAGTGTCTTAATCTTAAAAGATAAACATATACTGTCGCGGCCTTTTTTTTTGACCATTTCAAGAGAAATAATACTTTTTTTTACATATATTTTTGGTATCTTGAACCGTTTTTGCAGTGCACGCAATGGAAACCCTCAAGGATGAAAAATTTTGCCCGTTTTTTTCACATTTTCCATTATTTCTTCGCTTCTAATAATTGCATCGTGATTTTATATAGCCTATAGCCTTCCTCGATAAATGGTCTATTCAACTTAAGAAGAATTTTTCAATTCGAACCAGTAGTTCCTGAGATTAGCGCGTTCAAACAAACAAACAAACAAACAAGCAAACTCTTCAGCTTTATAATATTAGTATAGATTCAGTGTGCTTTTTTATAATTCGCATGACTTAGATATCGCAGTGCGTTGTTCTCATTAGTACATTGAATTTCAGATAACTTTTCAAAGCATTGTATCATGAAGGTAATCGACAGTAGACCTACGGATGCCAGTATTATCAATCACCGAAAAACAAAATTCTGTAAATAATGTCAGACTAGTGTCAGAGAATAAATTCCGTACATTGCACGCACAATTATTACTTATCCCTTGTGTAATTTGTAGCACATAAATACAATATAATAAATGAAAACTTTGCACCTTACTACACAGTAAACTAACGCAGATACACCTGCCTGTTTCCTTCAAGTAATGGCGTAGAATTCATAATCCTACATAGGGAATAGGAGCACTCTAAAATGTAGCTCTTAGTTTTGTAAGTTAGTCTTAGTTTAGCTTCCTAACAGTGTATACTTGAAATAAAACTTTTAAAAAGCTCGACTGACGTCTCCATTTCGTGACTGAGTCTTTTATCATTACTTGTGTATTTTTTCTGTCTTATAGTGATATGATAGCGTAATTATCCTTAAAACACATTACAAAATAATAATAATTTATTTGTCTCGACGTACCAGAATCGCTTAACAATCTTTCGCGGGTCGACATTTCACGTATAAACAGCTGTCTAGTTACTATTAAAATCACGCGCGTCTCGATTCTTGGATTGAACTGTATAGTTAGTATATTTGATGCTCAGTCACCATTGCCGATTTGTTTGACAGTTAATCTATTGGAAAGAGCACCTCGAGGCACTCTATGCGTTTTAAGAGCATAGCCGTGAGATACCTATAGGCCTAGAAATCTAGAGTTCAAGTTTCATCCTAGTTCCGTTGTAACAGTATTTTTATCTTAGGTAGCGCTCTGTGCTTTAGTTACCGCTTAATTCATTTACAATAATATCATATACAGTACAGTATTGTAAATAACCAGTTATTTTCAATTTCCCTAACGGCATACGCACAACACATTTGGTTTTAATCAATTCCACCACCAGCAGCCGTCCCTATCCATCATAAAACCACTAGACATAATGTCGGATAGCATCCGTATGTGGTGACTCTTTCTTATATCCGCAAGAAAACATTCGCTTCTACATTCATCATCCGAACAGCTAAGGATTGAAATATGCTTCCAGCGGCCATATTTCCGCAGTCTTATGACCTGGGAGTCTTTAAGAGAAGAGTGAAAAGGCATTTGTTGGACGGAGGCGGTTCTTAATCGCACTCATTTTTACCTTCCATCAGGTGTGATTGAAGTCAAGCGTCCGTCTAAGAATAATAAAAAAAAATCATAATCAATAAAAAAAAAAATTCAGTTAAAACAATGACATACTCGTATGACGATATTGTGAGCTGTCAAAAGTGCCAATACACAGAAGCTCTATTGTCGATAAAGTTGGATGGATTTTCACGCTCAGTCATTTATATCGCTTACAGCGATCGGGTAGCGGTGGAGGGGATCACCTCCAGGGACATTCCTGTGCGGGCAGGAGTCCCTCAGGGCAGCTGCCTCTCGCCGTTGTTATACGCACTGTATACCAATGATATTCCGCTGGTTGGTCGGGCGGAGCTCGCGCTGTATGCAGACGATACGGCATTTTATGTAGCAGCGTATAATGCAAAATCTGCCGTCTTAAAACTGCAGAGACAGCTCGATGCTCTACCTGAATGGCTGGCGAAGTGGAGGTTGGCAGTCAACGTCGGGAAGACACAAGCCCTTGTCACCAGAGTGCTACCGACAAGGGCACCGCCACCATTGACGTTCCAGGGACAGACTATTCCTTGGCTGGAAAGAGTCAAATACCTGGGCGTCATCATCGATCGGAACGTTACCTTCAAGAGGCACGCGGAGGGTGTGATCGCGAGGGCTAAAGTAGCCAGGAGAATGCTGCAACCAGTGCTCAGCTCGAGGCTCCCACTTCGCACGAAGCTGGGACTCTACAAGACGTACATTCGGTCGCGGCTCACGTACGCGGCGCCGGCATGGTACTCCTATCTGTCCAAAACAACGAAGAAGCGGCTTCAAGCCCAACAGAACCTTTCTCTACGCGCGGTGTTGGGTGCGCCGTGGTACGTGAGCAATGCCACCATAGCCCGCGACATAAAAGTCGAAAGCCTGGATGCTTTTGTTAGCAGCCTGGCAACTAAGATGTTTAAAAGAGCGGACTCGTCGGCGCACGTTCATCTTCAGAACATTGCGCCGCTCCACGCAAGACCCCCAGACGGAGATGAACGCCATGTGAGACAACAAGAATCCCGAAAAGCTAGAAAGAAAAAGCCTAAAGCCCGCGATCTAGTCCATACCTAGACTGCGCCCCGCCCGGAGAGGGCGCGCTGGAGAGTACTAGACGGATGTGCGTACAGATCGCTCACCCTCAGATTCCGATCCAAGAAGAAACGCCCAGATGGACTCCGGTAGATTTTCCACCAAGAAGGACGCGCGAGCTACCTTCGAACAGCGACCCGTCTGTCGTAGCAGACGGAGAAGAACGCCGCCGTCAGGAGGTTCGCCTCGAAACGGCTTCCCGCTTCAGTCCCCCTTATTTATTATTCATTAGGCTAAGTATTAAATAAATAAATAAACACCTTCCCCTGTTGTTGAGTTTTATTTAGTATTTAAGACTTAGGTTAATTTTTGTACATACGCTAGTTAAGGTTTAGTTAGGTACTAGTTGTTAAGGAAAATGTAATATAGGCTTAAGTTAGGTTTAAGAATGTATTATCTTTTTCTTGAATAAACGGCACCACCCAGACCTTATCAGCGGATGGATGAAAGAATGATGAATGAAAGGCAGTGGAATGGGGTGGTGCGAAATTCGTATTCGTACAGCGATCGGCACAAAATCGCTCGTGCTTGAAATGCTATTCGCGCATATTTGGCGTTATCCAATATATCTCAGAACCTTTTCAAAGTGTTTCCACTGTCGATTTTGATTTTATCCTAGAATCTTTCGTGATTATCCTTAAACAACATAAAAAAATCTAATTTACAGCCCTTACTGTTTTTATCTATGTATTCTCGATAATATATTTTAACCAGTAATTACTAAAATGAATTCCGTGATTTTGTTTTATTTTTGGCTATTAAATAAGTAATACCGCTAAGCACAAATATCATTGTTTTTATGCAGTTACCGAGAATAAATAATAGAAATGTTAGTGCCCTGAGAACAGCAATCTCATGCGCTACAGCTCACGTTGGACACGACATATATGTGCAAAATGAAAACAATCATTAATGCATCTCTGCTCACCCCGGAAGGGACGCGACGATATATTATTATTAGTTAACGAGATGTAATACTATTTCAAAATTGTAAAGCCTCTAAAACAAAAATATCGTTTTTTATTATAGTACTAGTTGACCCGGCAAACGTTGTTCTGCCATATAAATTATTTCTAGTGAATATCTTCTGTATTATAATACACAATTTTGGTCATAGTGGCTTCCACAGAAAAGGTAGATATATGCTGTCGTAGACTTTTATTTAGAACTATTCAAGACAAACAATCCTACCGTACATCATCTTTGTGTAACTCCAATGGTTTAGGCAGTAGACGCCAAGATAGCTCTCAGAGGCCAGTTTTTTCCGACTTATTTGACATGTAGCGTTATATTACGACCAAAATCACATAAAATCATTACAAATTGTAGTCTATATATTATTTCGATGTATAATCTAAATTACTGTAAAAGTTTCATGCAAATCCGTCCAGTAGTTTTATCGTGAAAGAGTAACAAACGTATTCACAAACTTTCGCATTTATAATATTAGTAGGAAGGACTAGTATGTTTCAAAGTACACTTTTTTTCTATTATTAGTTGTTCTTAGTAATTTTGAGCTATGAAAATCTTATTTTAAGTGTTTTCTTTTTTGATTTTTACAATATAAAAAAATGGTATTACAAAAAAAAGTTTCGAAAGGATATTGTCGTTGAAACTGCTTACCCCATGACACACCTAATGCGCAATCCCATCCTGATGTACAGACAGAGGATGACCACGGCTGGCAGGATGAAGAACAGCAGGCTGCTCAGTTCGCAGAGGTACCAAGAAGGTAGTTGAAGCATTCCGCAGAAGGCTGACTCCAAGGAAGCGTTGCCGGAACCTGTTTAAAACAAAAATATCTTCAAAACTCTTCGAATTTATTATAAACTAGCTGTCCCGGCAGACTTTGTTCTGCCCAAACAAAGTTACTTTGTTTTTTTTAATGTTAATAGCTGCCCCGTCAGATTTCATTCCGCCAAAAGTTATTGGCCTGTCGCGGTCTAATAGAAATAAAATTGCACTGAAAGACTTAAGTTGTATCTAAGATAATGATACATTTATTATAATGCCTTATGGGACACGTCATTTTTTTTTTTGATTTCTTGGCGTATATGGCGATATTGAGCTTTTTAAGCGAAGGGAGAAATAATTGTTGTCTAGACCGGCGTGATCGATGCAACTATCGACAGGCGAATTTCGGCAGGGAGTCGAAGCTGCTCGCGTCCGTAGGCTTTACCCTAGTTTCCCTACACGTGACTCCTGGGTGGTGCTAAACGAGCAGCAGCGAGGTGGTAGGGCGTCGGTGCCCGTCTGGATCGCGATCACAGTACATGGGTGTAAAGCCCGTCATAGTGACCAGTATCGGCTTGTCGCGTTTCGGGATCAGCTTGTGTATATCCAGTAGCTCATATACCTAGAGACCTTCAGTCGTGGTATATGTGGGCCGAGATGACGATGTAGACTATCAATGGATTTTCATCCTTTGATAGTCGCTTTCGTTTTTGGACTACAGTGTACTTACCATCAGGTACTCTGTAGTAACTATGTCGAGCCAGTGTAAAAAAAAAATCTAGTGTAGTTAGAATATATTTAATGGAGAGTCAAGATGAACTCCTTGAGCTATATGAGCGGTTGAGAATATACCATTGAGCTCAATTTTCGGTTTCGGCAAAATACTCACACCCAGATGTCGAGCTGTGGAAACAACCCCGTTTAGACCCAATCCCTAACCTGACCACCACTAGATATCGTGTCGGATACCATCCGTATGTGGTGGATGTTCCTTATATCCGCACGAAAAGATTCGCTTCTACATTCATCATGGGAACGGCTAAGGAGTGGAATATGCTTCCAGCGGCCATATTTCCGCGATCTTATAACCTGGGAGTCTTTAAGAGAAGGTGAATAGGCATTTGCTAGGCGATCGCGTTTCATCATCGAACTCATCTTCACCTTCAACCAGGTGTGATTGAGGTCAAGCGTTCGTCTATAAATTATTTAAAAAAAAAAACGTGCTTTAGTGAACAGAAACTCACCGAGTGGGTAGTCATAGTAGTTGATAGTGGTGTACACCGCGAATGGGGCAGCAGACATCAAGGAGATGAGCCAAAGAGCTGCAATGATTCGAAGAGCACGGCGTAGACCTGCCATTGCGTAAAGATGCAACGGATGGCATATAGCGAGGTATCTCTCCAGTGAGAACGCCACTATCGTCAACACCGAGACGTACGATGCTCTGTAAAGAAAATATCAATGTTATTCGGGTCACAGCAACCTCTCAATAGGCACCTCATTCGCTTTCAGATCTTTTGAATGAAGCGACAAATGATTTGCAAAATGTTTTGTAATCGGATGAAAAATATCTTATAAATACCTTCTCTTTGAGTGTCTCGTATAAGGATGGGTAAAGGTTTCCTTCGCGGGAGAATATTCACAAAAATAATTTATAAAGGGCAGGATTTGATTTTTTAAATTTTAGTCATTTATAGATATAAAAATGTTTGTGATCGAAATTAAAATTTATACAGGTTTTTTATTACAGATAAGCTTGCGCTTGACATCAAACTTACTTGATGGAAAGCAATGATGGAGCGCGCTCATCCAAGAAATACCGATTTGTTCGTCGATTAATGATTCCTATTTCGTAAGATGTTGGAAAAACAGACACAGGAAGCGAATTCCACTCCTAGGCGGTTCGCAGCAAAAAGAGTTCCACGTACGGTCTGGTTGTAAAGGTCTTTCCCGGCCATCAACCCGTATCCTGTCGGAAAAATGCGGCAAAAAAGAGGAGACAAATCGCTTCGTGCGTGCAGTTGGCATGTCAACCATATAAGAGAGCAAGCCCACTCGACATGTAGTCGAATTATGGTAGAAGTGGGTGGGGGGAGAATAAATTGAACAACTGACAACGTAACGTCAACGTAACGTAACGTACCGCGCAACGTTGGCTCTGAATATTATCTCGGTTAAAAAATATTAATCTTGCTTATATTTATGTTTTATGCGTTTGTAGTCATTTAATTGGTTATATGTGATACAGTATTGGTATTTATGAGTGTAATTTAACTTTATTATTTCAAGAAGGAAGTGTTTATACAGTCTTGAGAACTTTTATTTGTTGTGACGGGTACCTGATGCGCGAGTTTTAGTGAACTTGGTGACTTTGGATTCGTTGTAGTGTGTACCGAGCATTGCTACGTTCAAGGGTCATTTACTAGTTTTTAAATAAATATAAATCCACATTTTACATTAATTATTCGAGTGGTGAACTTTGGAAACGATAGTTTATAGAATTGCATTTCTACCCTACAATATTTGTTTAGTGTTTGATTCCATTCATTATTTCAATACATGACGTTGTAGCAGATTTGGCGCAGTGGCTCCAACGGCGAGAATCGTCGCATTAACGGCATCATTGAATGCGAGTTCAAATCTACCATAAATTATCACCAGAAAAATAAAAGATCTTTTTCTTGTTTGTTTTCTCATCTGCGTTCATAATTTCTGCATTCTAAAAGTAATTTTCGATAAATTGTTTCATTAATAAGTTTTCGGGTGACGTACTTTGAGCTGGGCTGCTGGCAGAATTAAGTATGACTAAATACGCGTGTTGTAAGTCAGCGAAGGGCGGCTCCGGAGATATGGTTTCATGTATGAAATGTAAAAACAATTATCATATACAATGTCTGCCCACTATTGTAAAGAAAAAAGACATCAATAGGAATGCCTGGGTATGTTCGAAGTGTAGCGTTCTATTGGCTCAACCAACCGGCGAAGGTGACAGCTCTAGTTATGCTGGCTGTCCTCTTGTTGATCAGAGTATTAATGAAGATTATGTATTAACGCGGAGGAAGGATGGCTGTACAGATGAGATGTTGTCGCTCGCTGTCAGCCATGACTCATCTTTGGCCACACCAATTACCCTGGACCAACTCAGGGGCATTTTTTCCAGTGAGATTGAAAAGCTTAGGGTGGATTTTGTGTCTATGATGTCGGAATTGACAACTGAATTTAAGTCGCTTCGCAGCGAACTGGCAACAGTCAAGGAATCAATTAATTTTATCGATGCTAAGAACGAGGAATTTAGCTCTAGAATTTCTTGTGTAGAAGATGAAATACGTGTACTATCAGCTAAAACCGTGCAAATGATTGAGCTAAAGTCTAGTGTATCACTTTTAGAAAATGACATCAATAATCGAGAGCAATGGGCTCGGAGATATAATGTTGAAATATATGGCATTCCTGAAAGAAAAAATGAAAATCTTCTTGATACCATCAAGACCATAGCCGATCGGACTGATTTTAAGCTGAATCCTCTCACGGACATTGATTTTATTACCAGAGTTGCGCCTAAGAGTGCAGACAATGCGAAGAAGATTAAACCTATCATTATACGCTTCCTAGCACGTTGGAGGAAGGACGACTTTTTGGCACATGTCAGAAAGCTCAAACTGAAGTGCACTGACATCGGCATTACTTCCTCTACTAATTCTATCTATTTCAATGACCACCTTACTAGCACAAATAAGGCATTATTGCAATCTGTTAAAAAGCTTGCCAAGGATAAAAATTATGCGTTCGTTTGGGTTAAGCATTGCACGATAAAGGTCCGTCATTCAAATACTAGTCCTGTTTTGAGTATATTCAAGCAAAGTGATTTAAAAAAGATTGTATAGGAGTTCTCTTTCGTTTATGTCTGTGTTTTCTTATATTGTATTTTTTTGTTTTAACTTTTATATTTTTCATATTCTCACCACAAGTTTTATTACATATTAAAGATACGGTCTTGGTCTCTTGCATTGGAATCGTTAACATTTTATTTCTACAGATAAACTGCATAATCTGTCTACTATCTGTGCTTTTATTCAATTTATTTTTTAATGGTGTTGATGGACCATGCTTAAATTTTTTAATGTTGATCATATTTCCTTTGAGTTTTATTTCATGTAAGATTGATTGTTTATCGTTTAATAATGTATAATAATTTATTAATATATTATCAAAATGTACGAGGATTGCGAACAAAGAGCAATTCTTTTTTCCGTAACTTAATACAGTCTAACTTTGATGTAATGTGTTTGAGTGAGACATGGTTGGTTGATGGAATATTTAGCACAGAATTTTTTGACTCTCGCTATAATGTTTACAGGTGTGACCGTGACTATGCTAATCGAGGGGACAAATTAGGTGGAGGTGTGTTGGTAGCTGTAAATCGAAAATTTTCAGTCATTTCAGCCATGTCCTTGCCAATATTTGATTCAGCTGCCGAAGTGATAAAAGTATCGATTAGAGTTTTAGTAAATTTAACGACTCATAAGTTGTTACATGTTTATTGCTGTTATTTCCCACATTGTCGATCACAACAACAAGTTCTTAGTGATTTCTTTGAAGAAGTTTCTGTAGACATGATACGTCACCCTGATGATACATTTTTGATCACAGGCGATTTCAACATACCTGGTGCTGTCTGGAGCTCTGTGGGTTCCCATAGTAATTTGGACAATTTCTCTAGTAATGATTCACTTATAGTGACATTGAATAATTTTTTAAATTTCTGTGATTTGAAACAATATAACTCGATATGTAATCTAAGTGGCAGGTATCTTGATTTAGTGTTTGTGAATCATTTGACTATTGTTGATAAATGTAAGTTTCCGTTAGTTATGGAGGATTCCCATCACCCATCACTTGAAATTATCTTAAAAATATCTAATATTCGTAATGTTAAACCTATCTCTCGTGACGTTAGATTATTCAGTGTTGCTAATTACGACATGATTAATAATGAGCTCTCGGCTGTCGACTGGGATAGCCTTTTTTCAAATCTCGATGTATCAGAGGCCGTGCGAGTTTTCTATAACACGCTTAACAATATTATTAATATTCATGTTCCAGTTAAATCTTTTAAGGAACAATCTCGTCACCCCATTTGGTTTTCCAAGCCCTTAATAAAAATGATTTCCGAAAAACTAAAATATCATAGAAAATGGAAAAAATATGGACGTGTAAGTGATTATGATACTTTCTGTATACTTAGAGAACGTCAGAAATGCCTTCAACTTCAGTGTTATGAAAGATTTATCATTCAGTGTGAATCTAAAATTAAGTCCAATAGTAAAAACTTTTGGTCTTTCGTAAAATCAAAAAAATCCTCTAACGATTTACCAGATTATCTATTTTTTGGTGATCAATCTTCTTCTGACGGTAAGGTTATTTGTGACTTATTTAACTCGTGCTTCCAGTCCGCCTTTGTTAATGATAACAACCATCGCCAATCTATGGATAATTATGTCATGAGACCTTATCTCCTTAATAATCAGATATCCTTACACTCAGTTAATTTTAGGCCGGATGTTGTACTGAAATATCTTAAAAGATTAGATCCTAATAAAGGGTGTGGACCCGATGGCCTTCCCCCCTTATTTCTTAAATCTTGTCATATGCAGTTAGCTTACCCTGTCTCTATTCTCTTTAATATGTCTTTTAGTTCCGGTGTTATTCCCGTTAATTGGAAGAGATCCCTCGTTGTACCTGTGTATAAGTCTGGTGATAGACATAATATTATTAACTATAGACCAATATCTAAATTATGTACTATTGCTAAATTGTTCGAAAAAATTATATACGATAATATCTTTCCAGTGATTAAGCCTGTAATCATCGATGAACAGCATGGTTTTATTAAAGGAAAGTCTACTGAATCTAATTTATGTGAATTTGTCCATCGACTAGCTATTGCAATGAACTCTGGCTTTCAGGTTGATGTAGTTTATACGGACTACTCTAAGGCTTTTGACAAAATATCCCACTCGCTACTTATCAGGAAGCTAGAAGGATTTGGCATACACGGCGACTTGCTTCGCTGGTTGACCTCATACCTTCGGGATCGAAGTCAGGCAGTAACATACAAGGGCTTTTGCTCTTCATTTGTTCCTGTCACGTCAGGTGTCCCCCAGGGCTCGCATCTTGGTCCTCTCTTGTTTAATTTATTTATTAATGATATTGTTCCTTCATTTGTTAATTCTAATATTCTTTTATATGCTGATGATATGAAGATTTTCAGAATTGTTAAATCGGGTTACGATTGTTTTGCACTTCAGAAAGATCTTGATAGCCTCTGCTCTTATTGCGATAATAACTTAATATTTATTAATGCTATGAAATGTAATGTTATTTCTTTCACAAGAAAGAATAACCCTATAATATATAATTATCACCTTAATAACAATTTACTCAACCGTGTGACGGAGGTGCGGGACCTGGGTGTGTATCTTGATAGTAAATTATCCTTTAATTGCCATATTAACACTGTCACTGCAAAAGCGTTTAGAATGCTTGGCTTCATCCTAAGGATGACTAAAGATTTTAAGAACCCTAACACTTATATCCTTCTATATAACGCTTTGGTTCGCTCGTTACTCGAATACGCCTCTACTATTTGGAACCCTCAATATAAAAAATACATCAATCTTCTCGAGAGCATACAAAACAAGTTTCTAAAACATTTAAAGTATAAATCTGATTTACACAACCTTCCTTGTAGCTCAATTCCTGCGTTGTGTCATCGTAGGATTGAGAGGGATCAACTTTTTTTTATTTAAAATTGTTAACGGTCTCGTGGACTCGTCCTATTTGCTTAGTCAAATAGGTTTCAGGTGTCCGCATTCCAATGCAAGAGACTTTTCGCTGTTTAAGGTGCCATTCTTAAGGTCAAACTATGTTAATAATACTTTTGTTTTTCGTGCCTGTGATCTATATAATAAACGTTTTTGCGATATAGATATACTGTCCTGTGCCTTTGGGCCCTTTAAACGAATGGTGAGAAAGAAAATATTAGCCTAAGTTTAATTTTGTTCTATAATGTATTTTTTTTAATATAAATGTACTATTTATATGTAACATATATATGTATGTATATTTGATTGATTTTTTTATTGTTATTTATTAGCTTGATTTTTATTTTTGTACTAATTTTTGTGGAAACTTTGCTGGCTTATGTAACATTTTTTGTGTATATTATTATCATTTTTATATTGCTGTATGTTTCCCTTTAAAATAAATAAATAAATAAATAAATAAATAAATAAATAAACTCAGCCGCAGATTCTCCAGAGTATAGTCTACAGATAACCCACAGGTAGGCCTCTTTACGTCGGTGTTCATAACTGAGTAACATACTCGACGTAAAAGCCTCATCGTCGGGCGCCGAGCTCGGTGATCGATTGAGACAAATGGTTTTCCCATAGGACTAGTTTCTTCGAAATTAAAAGATTATCTGTGTACTGTGTATTCTGTGTGTGTGTGTGTGTGTGTGTGAGTGGATATACTCGTAGGTCCGATATCCATGAATTACAAGACGAATGGTCATAGGTTTGTATGCCAACACGTACCTCTGGGTTTTCAGGAGTAAGTAGTGATTTAGACACCACGTGTTCACCGGTGAATGAACACGTGGGGAAATCCGCATTGAATCTAATAGAAGAGTCATGTCTAAGGGCCAGAGGAAGACCATCAGCTGCGCTATTGGTCACTTTGGACTCGGTATACGAGCGCAAAGTTAATACAGCTATTAATAAGTCTCTGCTTACTCCGAAAGGGATATAATAGCGTGACGATTTATTATTAACGCAAAAGATTAATGATTTGTAGGAAATTACTATTATTTATTGATAGCGACAATTGCCGACGAATAGTTTTCTGTTTCAGGACAGTTGTAATGAGTGTGGACTACGCTTTTTTTTTATCCCGTGGGAAAATCCTGCATAGGACCATCAGGGACGCTGTGAGGGCAGTGACCCCGGTGTGTCAGACTCCTACTGACTAAAAACCCCCGGGGTGTCGTTCTGATTGCTCCACCTGGGCCTGGGAAGCCAAATTCATCCAAACGCCCAGAGAACAAGAAGCCTTGCTGAGGCTAGCTCTCTGGGAGATGAAGGACCACAGTACATGGGTGTAAAGCCCGTCATAGTGACCAGTTTCGGCTTGTCGCGTTTCGGGATCAGCTTGTGTATATCCAGTAGCTCATATACCTAGAGACTAGGAATGTAACGGAGGCAGTTTTATCGGAACCGAAGTCAGAGTCGGAGTTTTTAAATTTGATTTATCGGAGTCGGAGGCAACGTCAGTCACAAGTGACGGCAGAATAAAATAGTTTTATTAAGGGACAAATAAAAACATTATTCAGTGAACCTTTTTAATTAGAAAGTGATAAATTTACAAATACACAGACAATAAAAATTGCTGTTTCTTATTAACATTTTCATAGTACTGTGAGAAAGCGATTACCTGAGCTACTGGTCGCGTAGTCCACGACATTTAAGCGCAAAGTGGATAAAACCACTATTGTATGTCTGCTCACATAGCGTGATAGCGTCAAGATATGTTATTTATTATATCTTAAATTTGATCCCATTTTAATATGGTGCAGGATTGATACATGTCTTCGAAAGTATAAGCCAGAACTTTTGAATTGACAACAGCATAATCCATTTCCCTCTACATCTCCCTCGTGTGTAGACAGATGTTGAGGATCGAGACTGTTTCCAAGCGTATATCAGATTTTTTTTTTGATAGCCCGGGGGAGATTGTTGACGGACCTCAGGGAGCTTTTTGGTTGTCGGACTTGCACCGACTAAAACCCCCGGGGTCACACAGCGCTCTCGCCTCAACACAACACACCACACCACACCACACCACACCACACCACACCACACCACACCACACCACACCACACAACACAACACAACACGACCTAACTTGGGCAAATAAAAGCTGTTGTTCACAAAGTGTAGGATATATCAGAAACCGTTATCCTCCAGTGAACATTGGAACCGAAGTCGGAACCGAAGATGTAATAACGATCGGAAGTTCCGACTTATCGGAGTCGGAGTCGAAGCTCCGTAACATCCCTGCTAGAGACCGTCAGTCGTGGTATATGTGGGCCGACATGACGACGTAGACTACCAATGGATTTTCATCCTTTGATAGTCGCTTTCGTTTTTGGACTGCATTGTACTTACCATCAGGTACTCTGTAGTCACTATGTCGAGCCAGTGTTAAAAAAAAAGGAGTAAAGCCCACCCCTCCAAAAACCTCTCTCCCGGGCAATGCACCGGACTCCGTGCACCGCTTCTCTCTCATTGTGGACTACGCTGTACTTAATATCAACAACAGTGTACTCACTTTGAAGAGTAAGGAATAAAAAATGTTTTTAATAGTTTGTACTGGAATTTTAACCGTACTAATTTCAAATGATAATATTTAAGTTTTCAACAGGCAACGCCGGGTCATCACAGCTAGTAATATCATGAAAAGGGTACGTACAAAAGGAATAACAAATTATGCCAATTCCTTCGACAAAGCAAAATATAATGGAAATTGGCCGAACTATTTCATAATTGCGTAGAGCGTAAAACAAATCTCTTACCGCATTAATAAATAAAATTAAAACGCTTGAAATTAAACCTTCTTTATAGCCATGGATTTGAGAAAGACATGGAAGAATAATCTAGTAAAAAAGCTCGGATAAAATTGTAACAATCGGATAAAATTAGAAATATATTCTTTATGCTTTCGTCAGCTTATTTTGTTTTTATTTAACTCTGAAGGCCCGAATATTTATTTTTCGACGCGAGGCAAGAACTACGTCTGCCGCCCCTTTCCTTTCCAGTCCTTTTATCTTTGATTCTCAACCATATACATAGATGAATCCAATCAGAAAAGCTCACAGAATATTTTTTAGAGAATTCGTGATCAATAATTTTGTGAAAATATTTTATCTATTGAATAAGAAGCGAGATATTCACAAAAATCGATCTTTTACCTGGTATAACTCAAAACGTGGTAACTTTATATTACTAGCTGTCCCGGCAGATCTTGTTCTGCCCTATTTCTCTAAAACAAAGTCACATTGTTTTTTTTTTTTAATGTTAATAGCTTCCCCGTCAGATTTCATTCTGCCAAAACTTATTGCCCAGTCTGCTGTTTTTTTTAAATTGTTTGAAGGAACCTGGCCTTAATGTTATATGTATAAAAATTGACATTAATATTTATACGTCACTCAATTGTTTTGCCTTCCCGGAACCCGTCCACTAACATTTAAACTTTATGGTATGGTGTTAAAGTTCCAATTGACTTTTAAATATTATTACGAATTTTTTGTATGAGAATATAGAAAAGTGTCGTTTTTGACTTTTTCAGACATTTTTTCAAATTTTTCTCTCCGTATTAACCTTCCCCAGACTTCAACAAACACAACAGAAAAGAAATCAGCCAAATCGGTTCAGCCGTTCTCGAGTTTCGCGCTTATCAAGACATTTAGTGATTCATTTTTATATTATAAGAATAAGACTTTTGTATTAACTTTTAAGACATCTAAACCAAAGCCTTATATTTATCAGCCAATATTTTTATAATAAAGATAGTCTACTTTTTTAAATATATTTTTCAGTATGTAAAAAATGTATGTAAGTATGTGTGATGTTTATCTGCCGCTCTTGGAACTTGGTTCTCGAGAAACGGATCATGCCCTAGGTTTCGGGTCCGTATTTTGCCTAGCGAGCGCGGCGCAACGAGGCTGTGATGAATTGGTTTTAGGACCCGCAGACCCCGCTAATGCGCAGAAGTAGTCACCTTGGGGTTTTTAGTCGGTACAAGGCTGACACACCTCGGTCTCGCGCAATCCCCCGTACGTCCCCCTCATAGGACTGCCTATGAGAATTTTCTCCGAGTAACAAAAAAAAAACAAAGATCCGGACCTGTAACTCTGCAGTATTTCAAATCAGAAATACATGATGCGTCAACTCTCTACAGATCGTTGAAATTTCTGTTGTTCTATTTAAGGTTTCTTTTAATTCTGTAATTCTATATGTACAACATTTTTATTAAAAATTCCAGCTTGGAACGAAAATCCGTATTGGAGTATTGTTTTTTCAATTTAAACTTTATCCCAACATCTCCACAACCAACGGGGGAGCCGAAAAACTGACCCAGTTAAAGTTAGGGCGAATATCTTCCCTGTTGCCGTCGAAAGTTTTGCATTTAACAAAAAAAATGTATTATATTATATCGTCATACATGTGTTAGATGTAGTAAAAGAATTATATCAGAGACTAGTCTTGGTGACCCGGCTTTACCCGGTTAGAAATATTTTTCCCATTTGCAGATTATCGAATCAATATATATATATATATAAAAGGTAATGTCCTACCATGTGCTCTATACATAATATAGCATTAGAAATGAGCATAGTTTAATCTATAATTGGTGCTATCAATTCAACTGAATATTCATATGTGCGGTGGTTCGAACCGTTTCCAGTTTCAGAGAATTTACATTGCGGTTGTCTAGCAAATACTGCAAATTTCAGCCGCAATATTTTCCTTTAACATCGAGCCTCACTAAAATAGAAAATCTAGTGGCACAGCAAACGTAATTTGCATGAAATGGCCTATGTCAACTTTGCAACAGCTCTTATCGCCAGAATTCGGAATATCCTCGCTGTATTTATCTAAACTTTGTCAGATAAACGATCCAAATTTTATTTCAATACCCGGATTATGTAGTTACGAATTTTTGGGCTTTTAATTTATTACTAATACAGTGGACTTACTTTTATACGATAAACGTTTTGCACGGCGATGTCGGACTATAGAATTTGATTTAAAGTACTGTCTAAATCCTCTACATATCAAGTTTTTTTAAAGAGGTACCTTTTATTCCGTCTAAATACACAAACAATCTATTTGAACTACGAATCATGTTACATAATTATGTATATCTCTATAATATGTATGTGAAATTGTTATGTATTATCAACAATAAGCATGCCAACACAGAGGGCGCTGGATCAGTCAGGAATAGTGATGAAAATGCCCGGGAATTTTCCCAAAGTGTCCAGCACTTCCGCGAACATTTCGTAAATTCCCGGGAATATTCCCAAGCAAGTTTTGGGCACTTTGGGAAAATTCCCGGGCATTTTCATCACTAGTCAGGAATCGGACTACACGTCGACTGTAGTCTGGTCAAATGAAAAATTGCATCACGACATATTATAAAGCAAAGTCCCGCGCCGCGTCTGTCTGTTCGCGATAAACTCAAAAACTACTATACCGACTTTTATCCGGTTTTTGCTAATAGACAGACTGATTCATGGAGAAGGTTTTTGTGTAAATTGGTTGAGATATGAAGATGATCGTTGACCAATATAGGAAAAAGTCATGCCGTCTGGGAAGTTATAGCGAAATCCCTACCTAAACCCTTTGAAATATAACAAAACAATGTATACATATAGGGTGGTGCATCATGACCTGGCAACCGATGTTAGGTCATTGTTGCCGAATTGTGATAACCAGATTTTTTTCGACAGGACAGTGTACTGTTGGCAACAAAAGGTCTTTACAACTTCACTAGGCGTAGAGAGCGAGCACTTAGGCTGAGATTTATATACGCTATTTCGACTTTGCTAAGTAAAGTTCTCAAAAAATAAATTCGTTTTGTCAATAAACTGAATATATAATAAGAACTTGAGTATAGCCGTAGTATTCACAGAGCAAAATCTATGTTGACAAAATTGGTGATTTACCAAATCCTTTGATATTCATTGAGTAATTAATATAAATTGTAATGTTTTAGTCTAAGACAACTTAAAGTTATGTCTATAAATATCCGCCTTAGGGTACTGAGCCAGCAAATTTATGGGTTGTGTGGCATCACAAAGGCGTCGCTCTCGGTGAGGACCTCGAAATGTACGACCAGTCAGGGAAAGATTTTAACAGTGGCTAACCAGCTTTTGAAAGCGATTACCTTGAGAAGAAACGTCGAAAGAAATTCAAGGCTGCATCGGAATGACACACAGACACATTCGATGAAATACTATTACAGTATAAAGACACAACAAAAATTGTAGATTTTTTATAGGCTAGCCGGGGAAAGAAACTTAACGGTGATCTACTAGCATTTGGGAAGTGACCACTTTTAGTAGAAACCCCGAAAGAAAAACAAGGCTACGTGGGAGTATACTGCCAGAATCCGTTGCGTTTATATACTCGTATAAGGATATACTTAAACGTCTGATGAAGGGATGTAAAATTGACCAGTCACGAATGGGTCATTGTTGCCTGACTCAACAATTGATATCTACAATCTACAGGAGATTATTAAAAGGGATGAATTTCATGAATGACGGAAGTTCTTAGTATGGTTAATCGCTTATTGTATAAAAACATTGTAATTACGAGGCTAATTAAAGGAAAATGATATGACACAATTTTCCTTTATATCAGGGGTCGGCAAACAGCGGCCCGCGGGTCGCATACGGCCCGTAAGCCACTGCGGTGCGGCCCGCGCAAATAAGACCCGTTCCACAGAACGCCGCACCGCAGGCAATTAATTAAGAACACTTATAGAAATAAGTTTCTATTTCATTATTTTGTGTACGCGAAAGCCGGAAATTCAGTTCAAGCGATCACAGCCAGTAAAATGAGAGTATGTATGTATGTATGAGTATGTATGTCTGGGTTATGTGTTTTTCTTTACTGTTGATAGTCGTAGTCGGTTTTTGGACTAAACCATATTTACTAACAGGCGTGATGGTATGGTCACTCTTTTTGGATCCCGGGGGAAACCATCAGGGACGCTGGGAGGGCAGCGACCCCGGTGTGTCAGAATCTTACTGACTAAAAACCTCCGGGGTGTCCCTCTGATTGCTCCACCCGGGCCTGCGAAACCAAATTCATTCAGACACTTAGGGAACAAGAATCCTTGTTGAGGTTACCTCTCTAGGAGGGAAAGGAGTAAAGCCCACTCCTCCAAAACCTCTCTCCCAGACAGTGAGCCGGACACCGTGCACCACCTCCCTCTCGTCAGGGCAGCAGACACCCTCAAGTCTACTGCCCAGGTGATATGATCACTATGTTAAGTCAAGATAAGAACAATATTTTTTAGACTTCACTGACTTTGAATATCGATCGATTGTTTCGGATTTATCGGAAACAAATACTCCTACAACCTTATTTTCAATAGGCAAAGGTCAGTGCACCGCATCGATTAGTAATTTCGGCAGATTTGAAAGACCTTGCTCCCACGTGTTGTCAACTGATTTCTAGCTTCAAGCTAAGGGCTATTGTTTATATGTCCTGTATGGATCTTTTGTTCATGATGTCATGTTATGAATAATGATATTACAGCTCGAAACACATTGTCCATATTTAACACAGTTACTAAAATAAAACCATGTTTACATCGGTATATTGTAGATTATAAAATTTATCTCGGGTCCTCGCAGGGAGTACCAGGCGGACCGTCTGAGGAGACAGCCGCTTAGGCGATTCTCCAGTGGTGTTTATGAGTGTTCCTATGCACCACTTGGCGGTGGAGGGGTGGCGACTACTCTTCTCCCTCACCCCTCTTGCATTGTATGGCGTTGCCCTCATCAGGTGCACCACGCGCCGGACCGCGGTGATACCAATGTCACATTCTCGTAGTCCGGCGCATCTTGTGATTGGGGGGGAACACCCCACTGGTTTTAGCCAGTGAGAGTCTGGCACACCGGGAGAGCGGCCTTCATCGCTCCCCTGACAGCCCATAATGGGTTTCCACAGGGTCAACAAAAAAAAAAAACATTATAAAAGTTGCGAGACACTATGACCGGTGGTCGTGGGTTTGGTGGTAGAAAGACACGGATTTTGGCGTTTTATTGTTTATTTGCACTTTAAGGCACACCGAACTGCGACGAACACGCACGTATTCTAGCCTTGGGTCTCGGTAGTCAATTGCTTTTTCTAGCGCATCCCTTGCGCACGCGCACCCCTTACCCCGCACGTCTCGTAACACCCTAACGACCCTTAGGGCGTTTAATACAATTACGTATCGGGCGGCGTCTATATGCTATAACACTATTTATTAGAAATGTGCCGACTATGACTTTGGTCGATTATTCGATTGTTTTGGTAATGTTATCGTGACGCTAATATTCCTCTTACGATGCGGATAGAGTATTTAAGACATATTGTATATTTCTACTATTTGATTTTTTTAAATTAATATAATTAACAGCTTTGCAAGTAAAGCATCAATCCTATGGTAAGCCCAACAAACAGCTATAAGTTTACTTTTTAATGGGTTAGAGCAAAGGAACCTTAATTATTCATACTAATGACGTCATTTGGTGCTTACGACAGTTTAAAAAAGGCGTAAAAGGGAAACTTTAATGTGATAATGAGTCACATAATGCCGCATGTATGATCTTCTAGAATTAAAGCGCAACACACACAGCGAGCGGGCGCGGGTCGGTACGGGATTTCGATGGGTTTAATTCATTGTATTTATATTGTGCACGCCGTTCAGGGCTTCACTGGGGTTTTCCGATTTGGGATTTTTGTAGGTGCTGGTATGTTATTTTCCTGGCCCTATTAAATGCTCACGACCATTATAAAATATACGTATATCTATTCTGCTTACTTTGCCGCCGGGGTGTCTCTGCCTTTCTGGATCCAGCCCAGCTTCTGGGGCAGTGAAACCGGCACGGTCGTGTGCCTGAAGATAAAAGTCCGAAAATCCGTAACTAATGCCAACTCCGTGCTAAATATAATTGTCCTACACAACACAAATTACCCGGAGCACAATAAATAATATAAATAGGTCCGCAGCCGTGAATAAATAAATAAAAGTCTTCCGAAACATATCCGATGTGCCGAGTACTGTTGCGTCCAAAGGAGTGTGACGTTTGCCCCAGTAACGCCATCTGGCGGTAGGCTTGCCGAAATACATATAAGTATACAATATAATGGCGTGTACATATATATTTTTTTATGATTTAAAAGCGGACGCGTCACCTCAATCATTGCATACAAAATTATAATGCCTTAATGTTTAAAAGGGTTTTAATAATCATCACAGATTAACGAAATTATAATCACGATTTTATTTTGTAATCATTAACCATTCATCTGATTACATTTTGGTCATCTCTGGATGCGCCATCCAGAGATCCATCTGATCTGATCTGATGGGATCTGGAGAGTTTATATATTTTATAATTTATATATTTTACTTTAATATATTTATACTCTATGGTTTGACACCATAGACTATGCTATAAAACGAAGAAAACTTATTAGGAGTTCCTATTTCCTCCTGCCTACGCCAATCAGAGTCTTTTGAGGAACTTGAAGAAACTTGTGTAATATTCCTTTCATCTCGTCACGTCACCATACTATGGCTAACTTTCTTTCTAAGTTTGCCATCATGAAGTTTTCCTTTACAAACGTTTATTATTTATTACTAAAACTTATATCCATTAACTAACAGACCCAAGGGTTTATATAAAGTAAGTTTCGATTAGCGAAAAGTCGAAAAGTACAAAATATTTCTTATATATCCTGGACTCGTCATAATTGGCCACATTATACCTGATGGTAAGCATAGTGAAATCCAAAAAAAATCGCTGCAACTATCGACAGTAAAGAACAACAATCTATAGTCGCAGTGAGCCTGCTGGCCTCACAAACATCTTTTTAAGTTTCGTTTAGAGCTCCGGGAAGTTGGCCCCGCATTTTTCGCGTAAGAATTTAGAAATTTTTTGAGGGACTGCCCATCGATTGCCCATTATTGCCCATCATTTAAATTTTTTTGCCCACCCCTATAAAAAAAGTTATGAAAGATTTATGTATGCGCGGGCCAGCGTCCGAAAAAATTTCAAAAAATCGAAAATGTCAAGGTGGATTCTTGAAGTTTGTCGACTGCCCACTTTTGCCCATCCTTTACTTTTTTGATAATTCAACTCCTAAGGGATGGAAATGGGGGTGGAAAAAAAAATTGAGGGGTCAAGAAATTTTGAATTATGCATTTTAATCTACATCGATTGCCCACTTCTGCCCATCCTTTACTTTATTGATAATTCCACTCTTAAGGGATGAAAATGAGAATGGAAAAAAATTGAGGGATCAAGAAATTTAGATTGGAAAATTATGGCTTAATAAGGTATATTCGTATTCTAAAGGACATCCTTTGGATTGCCCATCATTTATTTTCGAATGCCCACCCTTAGTTACAGAGTTATTCTGCTTAGAATTTGACATACCGCACTGTTGTAGGAACATGTTACATTTTCGTTAGTCCACTAGATAAATTTTGGAAAATAAGGGCTCAATAAGGGTTATTCGCATTCTAAAGGACATCCTTTAGATTGCCCATCATTTCTTTTCGAAAGCCCACCCTTAGATACAGAGTTATTCTGCTTAGAATTTGACATACCGCACTGTTGTAGGAACATGTTACATTTTCGTTAGTCCACTAGATAAATTTTGGAAAATAAGGGCTCAATAAGGGTTATTCGCATTCTAAAGGACATCCTTTAGATTGCCCATCATTTCTTTTCGAATGCCCACCCTTAGTTACAGAGTTATTCTGCTTAGAATTTGACACACCGCACTGTTGTAGGAACATGTTACATATTCGTTAGTCCACTAGATAAATTTTGGAAAATAAGGGCTCAATAAGGGTTATTCGCATTCTAAAGGACATCCTTTAGATTGCCCATCATTTCTTTTCGAATGCCCACCCTTAGATACAGAGTTATTCTGCTTAGAATTTGACATACCGCACTGTTGTAGGAACATGTTACATTTTCGTTAGTTCACTAGATAAATTTTGGAAAATAAGGGCTCCATAAGGTTCATTCGCATTCTAAAGGACATCCTTTAGATTGCCCATCATTTCTGCAGGAAAATGTAACATTTTTCTGCTACAGTGCGGTATGTCAAATTCTAAGCAGAATAACTCTGTATCTAAGGGTGGGCTTTCGAAAAGAAATGATGGGCAATCTAAAGGATGTCCTTTAGAATGCGAATAACCCTTATTGAGCCCTTATTTTCCAAAATTTATCTAGTGGACTAACGAAAATGTAACATGTTCCTACAACAGTGCGGTGTGTCAAATTTTAAGCAGAATAACTCTGTATCTAAGGGTGGGCTTTCGAAAAGAAATGATGGGCAATCTAAAGGATGTCCTTTAGAATGCGAATAACCCTTATTGAGCCCTTATTTTCCAAAATTTATCTAGTGGAGTAACGAAAATGTAACATGTTCCTACAACAGTGCGGTATGTCAAATTCTAAGCAGAATAACTCTGTATCTAAGGGTGGGCATTCGAAAAGAAATGATGGGCAATCTAAAGGATGTCCTTTAGAATGCGAATAACCCTTATTGAGCCCTTATTTTCCAAAATTTATCTAGTGGACTAACGAAAATGTAACATGTTCCTACAACAGTGCGGTGTGTCAAATTCTAAGCAGAATAACTCTGTATCTAAGGGTGGGCTTTCGAAAAGAAATGATGGGCAATCTAAAGGATGCCCTTTAGAATGCGAATAACCCTTATTGAGCCCTTATTTTCCAAAATTTATCTAGTGGACTAACGAAAATGTAACATGTTCCTACAACAGTGCGGTATGTCAAATTCTAAGCAGAATAACTCTGTATCTAAGGGTGGGCATTCGAAAAGAAATGATGGGCAATCTAAAGGATGTCCTTTAGAATGCGAATAACCCTTATTGAGCCCTTATTTTCCAAAATTTATCTAGTGGACTAACGAAAATGTAACATGTTCCTACAACAGTGCGGTGTGTCAAATTCTAAGCAGAATAACTCTGTATCTAAGGGTGGGCTTTCGAAAAGAAATGATGGGCAATCTAAAGGATGCCCTTTAGAATGCGAATAACCCTTATTGAGCCCTTATTTTCCAAAATTTATCTAGTGGACTAACGAAAATGTAACATGTTCCTACAACAGTGCGGTATGTCAAATTCTAAGCAGAATAACTCTGTATCTAAGGGTGGGCATTCGAAAAGAAATGATGGGCAATCTAAAGGATGTCCTTTAGAATGCGAATAACCCTTATTGAGCCCTTATTTTCCAAAATTTATCTAGTGGACTAACGAAAATGTAACATGTTCCTACAACAGTGCGGTGTGTCAAATTCTAAGCAGAATAACTCTGTATCTAAGGGTGGGCTTTCGAAAAGAAATGATGGGCAATCTAAAGGATGCCCTTTAGAATGCGAATAACCCTTATTGAGCCCTTATTTTCCAAAATTTATCTAGTGGACTAACGAAAATGTAACATGTTCCTACAACAGTGCGGTATGTCAAATTCTAAGCAGAATAACTCTGTATCTAAGGGTGGGCTTTCGAAAAGAAATGATGGGCAATCTAAAGGATGTCCTTTAGAATGCGAATAACCCTTATTGAGCCCTTATTTTCCAAAATTTATCTAGTGGACTAACGAAAATGTAACATGTTCCTACAACAGTGCGGTATGTCAAATTCTAAGCAGAATAACTCTGTAACTAAGGGTGGGCATTCGAAAAGAAATGATGGGCAATCTAAAGGATGTCCTTTAGAATACGAATATACCTTATTAAGCCATAATTTTCCAATCTAAATTTCTTGATCCCTCAATTTTTTTCCATTCTCATTTTCATCCCTTAAGAGTGGAATTATCAATAAAGTAAAGGATGGGCAGAAGTGGGCAATCGATGTAGATTAAAATGCATAATTCAAAATTTCTTGACCCCTCAATTTTTTTTTCCACCCCCATTTCCATCCCTTAGGAGTTGAATTATCAAAAAAGTAAAGGATGGGCAAAAGTGGGCAGTCGACAAACTTCAAGAATCCACCTTGACATTTTCGATTTTTTGAAATTTTTTCGGACGCTGGCCCGCGCATACATAAATCTTTCATAACTTTTTTTATAGGGGTGGGCAAAAAAATTTAAATGATGGGCAATAATGGGCAATCGATGGGCAGTCCCTCAAAAAATTTCTAAATTCTTACGCGAAAAATGCGGGGCCAACTTCCCGGAGCTTTCGTTTAGAGCAAGGCTTCTTAAACTATGGGTCGCGACCCCAAATGGAGTCGCGTAGCAAAATTCTGCGGTCGCGAGAGATTTTAATGTCAAATATTTATATATATAATTTTATAACATCACTAGAGTTGGCGGAATACAGTGGACTTGCAGCGTCTAGACACGCGCATTTGTTGAAGGTTTTGAGCTATTCCCACCAACAGCAGTAAACGATCGATGATCGCTATTATTATACTGTGGCTATACATTGTTAGTCAAACATTCCACCAAGATTTGATTTGTTATGCAATAAAAAATTGGCACATGCATCTCATTAAATTTTTTACTTATATTTTAATTTAATACTTACCACGCAACTACTTGAATATATTCGAGCGAATTAAGACGGTCAGAATCCACTTTTAATTTAAACTATAATAAATACAATTTTATAATTTTTTGTGCAATTTTTAATTTTAGATTTTTGTACGTTTCAAAACGAATTCTAAAACTATATATTTTCATATGTATATGTATATTGTTACCAAATAAATAAATCATCAAAAAATATTAATTTATTTTTCTTTTATATTTGTATGGGGTCGTCAAGAAACTCGCAATGATAAATGGGGCCGTGAATGGCAAAAGTTTAAGAAGCCCTAGGTTAGAGGATTCAATATAATATAACGGTGGAAACACGCCCGTCGGAAGATCATTCCACAGCGGCGCTGTCATGCGGCGTGTCAAGAACGCGATCCTGACAGAAGACAGTGCTGCACAGTCGCCCATATCGGACGTCTTTCCATGTAAATACATACAAAGTGGTACTTCGCGATCTGGAAGCCGCATCTGTCAGAATCGGAATCGCGCCTTTAGTTTCTAATTCCTGAGTTTACTTTTTACTTTGTATAAAGAAGCGGATAAATATTAAAAGCTTTTATTAAGTTTATTGTATGTACATTAAAAATTGAGACCGTTTTAATTTTAAATTGCCTTGAGGCAATGAGTGGGAGGTATATATGAAGTCTCAACTTTTGCCATTTTTCATAAATGATTGACTAACTTTTCCTAACTATGTATTCTTATGATAGAACTAGGGTGAAACTTGAACACTAGATTTCTAGATTTATAGATATCATACGCTTATGATTTTAAAACGCATATATTGTCTTGAGGTGCTTTTTCGAATGGACTAACTGTCAATCAAATCACTAACGATGATTGAACATAAAGGTTGCCGCCTATCTACAACGTTCATTCAGTGAAACGAGGCGCACGTGGTCTGAATATTAATCAGATAGCTGTTTATCTGTGGAAAGTGGTATATATGAAGCCGATGTCACGACAGAGATTAGATTCACAATGAGATTTCGTTCTTTGATAGTTGCTTGAACTTTAATCGTTCTTGGACTATTCTGTTCTTTCCATCAGGCGCACTGTTGTCACTTTGTAGAAGCATAATAGAGAAGGAATGGACGCAAATTAATTTGAACGTCATCTTGTTGTACCATTAACATTTCCAGTACGACACGACGCGTCAACTCGCTACGGATTGTTGAAATTTTGTGTTGTTTTACTAAAACATATCACTGGCTTCACTGTTTGCGCTTATGTATGTGTTTCTTTATATTTCTTTATTCTATGCCTGAAACATATTAAGCTAACGATTCAGAAAAACCCTTTATATATTATTTCACTTTGGATAAAAAGGCGTGGGCAATGAAGCTGTGAGTACTATAATAATTGAACCCTTCTTGCTGGAATAAAAGGCAATTTTCTTCATGGGCGTTTGCTTTTCTCTAAACATAACAATGACACTATATATTCACGCTACGTCCCTTACGGGGTATGCAGAGATATATTAGTGATTGTATCCACTTTGCGTTTATATGTCGTGCTCAATGTAATATAATGTACTCGACGTAGAGTTGCCTGCCTCGCGGTCTTTTACCGGTTGCACGGTGGAGAGTGTTCTCAGAAACTACATTCTTTGATTCCACCAGCCCCATTCCATCAGAAAACCACAAGAGATCGTGTCGGATACCATCCGTATGTGGTGGATGTTCCTTATCCACGAGAAGATTCGCTTCTATATTCATCATGCGAACAGCTAAGGAGTGGAATATGCTACCAGCGGCCATATTTCCGCGATCTTATGACCTGGGAGTCTTTAAAAGAAGAGTGAATAGGCATTTGTTAGGCGGACGCAGTTCATCATCGGACTCATCTTCACCTTCCACCAGGTGTGATTGAGGTCAAGCGTTCGCCTATAAGTTATAAAAAAAAAACAAAAGCGTAGGTTATCGTCATTCTCTCAGCATTAGTATACATGCCATTTCTATTAGCTGCTATGCGGGTTACCTTATGATTTTTTTCTTTCACAGGTGGTCACGCGGTGCCTAAATCCGTGGTTTATTTAGAAAAACCTAGTGGTACGTGCCGGGATATGTACCTATGACGACTGGGTTGCTGTGTGTGTATACCGGTTCCATGCTATCACATTCTACTATTTTTTTTCATATGCGTTTACGTATATTTATTATTATTAAATACTAGCTGTCCCGGCAGACCTTGTTCTGCTCTATTTCTCTAAAACAAAGTCACATTGTTTTTTTTTAATGTTAATAGCTTCCTCGTCTGATTTTTTTGAAAATTGTTTGAAGGAACCTGGCCTTAATGCTATATGTATAAAAATTGACAAATATTGACATTAATATTTATACGTCACTCAATTGTTTTGCCTTCCCGGAACCCGTCCACTAACATTTAAACTTTATGGTATGGTGTTAAAGTTCAAATTGACTTTTAAATATTATTACGATTTTTTTGTATGAGAATATAGAAAATTGTTGTTTTTAGACTTTTTCAGACAATTTTTTTTAATTTTTCTCTCCGTATTAACCTTCCACAGACTTCAACAAACACAACAAAAAAGAAATCAGCCAAATCGGTCCAGCCGTTCTCAAGTTTCGCGCGTATCAACACATTTAGCGTTTCCTTTTTATATTATAGAAGATATTACACAATATTTATATTCGGTATAACTTATTTGATCATGACCCACACTAACAATGCCGCATTTATATCCATTATTGCTAATTCTCTTACAGTTCTTTATTCTATTTTTATGTTCCCCCGATTAAAAGATCTAACCAGCCGTTAATTCACTCGTTCATACAAAAAGGGAAGGAAATTTATACGTATGTTTTGTAAACTCTGTCCGACCCGAAAAGGGCATATTGGTGACACGAAAACATAACTAAAATACATCAAAAAATTATATGTGGCCATAAAAAAGTTATTGTCATTTTACATGCGACCTGTGCTCGGATTACTTACAAAAATTAGTTTAAAGGTTAATAAAACGATCTCATTGATAAACGGTGCTTGGAATAAACAAAGTATCAAGACACTTTTGATATCATAAACTACTTTTTTTTGTTAACCCATTGGATACCCTTTATGGGCCGTCAGGGGGCGGTGAGGGCTACCCCCCGGTGTGTCAGACTCGCACCGATTAAAACCACCGGGGTGTTCCTTCTACACGCCTGCTGGCGCTGGGGGCAAGATGTCATAACCTACTACTGTAACTAGCATAATCCTTTGCTTTCCCTTTTTCCTTTGTTCACGAGCTACGCACCTTCCCAGAGTTGCCATGCAGGTTTTTCTCATTTTATTAATGTTTATTTTTATGCTCTTTAACTGAATATTTTTACGTAATTAAAATCTAATAATTATACCGAGTAACGGTTTTACAGGTCGGCCAGGGTTTTATAACATAATGTATATTAACCTTCTTGCGCACTTACCTGTTAGAGTACAGATCCTTGTTTAGCCTGATGTTGATATTTATACTTAGGCCTAAGAGCCTACTTGAGGCATTATTCCCATCTTAGATACCTAACTTCGGGCTTAAGTAATGTGACGTAGCAAACTGTATGTTTATTTTAGAATTAAGTAATTTATCTACGTGGAAATAAGGATGAACGGAATATTTACAATACAGTGCAAACTCTATAAAACGACCCTCAAGGAACCGTGCATATTTTGACGTTATAGAGAGTTGTCGTTAAATGGAGAGAAGGAAAATCTGTATTAGAAAAAGAAAAAAATATTTGAGACTAGTGTTAGTAATTACATAAAAAATAATTCTTTTTTGATTGCTATTGAGTATAGTCTGTTACTTTTGTCTGACGTTTTTTGCTACACCAGTAATTTTGCTGTATTTTTTTTAAATTATTTTATTCATATCTTGCGTTATCGAGGCATCTTGGTGTTAAAGAAAGTACTTTATATTATTAAATTGCTGTCGTTATTTAGAGTGGGTGTAATGCTATATAGAATGTATCATTATATGGGAAACAAGCTAAACCAACCAAAGCCGAGTGATATCGACGCTTTAGGGAGTTTGTCGTTAAACCGAGTGACGTTACATGGAGGTTACACTGTATTTGTAAAGTTACTCAAAATTAGAGCGGTTACGGAATCCGTGGATGTGGTGGTATAGTGGATAATGGACTGGTTTCAATGCGCGGCAACGCGAATGGTTGTAGATTCGAATCCTGGAACGTACCGCTGGTGTTTTTCAGATTACGTACGAATTTAGACATTGCATGCTTACTCGTGAAATAAAGCATCGTGAGAAAGCCCGCATGGCATCTAATATAAATGTCATGTGTACTAGTGCTGTGGGAACGGCGATCCGCTGGGTCTGGTGATTAGTGGTCGCGTTGGGCACGACAAACAAGCGCAAAGTAGATGCAGCCATTAATGTATATCTGCTACATCTATATATCTGTTAATAGATGTCATGGTGGTTTCCTCACGATGGTTTCCTTTATCGGTGAAAATTTGGTGCCTAAATAGCTACGAAATGTGGAAAAACCCAGAGATACAAGTCGAGATTCGAATCTACGACCATTCATGTTGCCGCACAATGAAACTGATCCATTATCTACTAAGCCACTGTTGTGTAATGAAACGACTGTGTCCGGTAAACGACTAATTTATTGACATTTGTCATTTACATTATATCTATCTTCTTATAATATAAAAATGAATCGTTAAATGTCTTGATAAGCGCGAAACTCGAAAACGGATGAAACGATTTGGCTGATTTCTTTTTTGTTGTGTTTGATGAAGTCTGGGGAAGGTTATTACGGAAAGAAAAATTTAAAAAGTTGTCTGAAAAAGTCTAAAAACAACACTTTTCTATATTCTCATACAAATAATTCGTAATAATATTTAAAAGTCAATTTGAACTTTAACACCATACCATAAAGTTTAAATGTTAGTGGACGGGTTCCGGGAAGGCAAAACAATTATTGAGTGACGTATAAATATTAATGTCAATATTTGTCAATTTTTATACATATAGCATTAAGGCCAGGTTCCTTCAAACAATTTTCAAAAAACAGCCGACAGGCCAATAGGTTTTGGCAGAATAAAATCTGACGGGGAAGCAATGTGACTTTGTTTTAGAGAAATAGGGCAGAACAAGGTCTGCCGGGACAGCTAGTATTATATATTTATGAAACCACTCACAACAACCAACACACCTACGACAATGAAATAAATTATACTATTAAATAATAATAAAAAATATGATATAATACGTAAAATAAAGTAAATCTAGTAACAGATAACTTCGTTGTCGAAGGCAAGCAACAGGCGAAACGGAACGTATCTTCCATTCGCTTGAGTACGCAACTGTCCGCGCCTGGGTGAGGACGGAAAAATCGGAGGGGTGCGAAGAGTTTCTCTTTTTTTATGAAATATTATTATGTATTCTCTGATTTGGACAAACGAGTATTAGAGCGATAACATATCGAGGGGTGAAAGGCTATTTGGTTTAAGCGACATTTTTTGGTGATATAGTATTTTTTTTTGTAGTCGGTAAAAAAACGTTAATTCTTAAAATATATATTACTATATCACCAAAAAATGTCGCTTAAGCCTAATAGCCTTTCACCCTTTGATATGGTCCCTATTTTGTATTCTTTTTCCGTTTCATGTCTACGACTGGTTAGATCAGTCCGCACATGTATTATGTGATAGATGTAAGACAGAGGGTAGACCAAACATTTACTTACGCTTCTGATATCAGAGCTCGAAGTTTGCAGAAAACAATGCCGAGGCTGTATGGGTACTGGTGCCATGATACCGAGAGATCATTCGGCAAACCTGGAAATAAAAATTATATGTAAATTTTTAAGAAAAGACTTAAGATTTTTTAAGGAAAGAGAATCATCTTCTTGGTAAATAAAGATAGACTAATATATCCCAATTTATGGGACAAATTAAACCGCCTATGACGCCGCCAGTTACGTTTGGAAGAGTGAGCTCTTTACATCCACCCTTCACAGAGATGAAGTCTAAACAGGCTATTCGCTTCCCGGGCGTCTGGAAGAATATGTATCCTCAGGTTCGGGTGGTCTGATTGGAAAGACACCCCGGGGGTTTTTAGTCAGTAGAAGTCTGACACACTGGGGTTGCTGCACTCACACCGGCCTTGATGGTCCTATGCAGGATTTTCCCCCGGTTACCAAAAAATGGGAAAAATAAAATAAAAATCAATACGCAATGCGAATTGGGTATCACTAAGTAAAATAGACGTACATATAGGTAGATACACTTAAGAAAGTTATTTTTATCATGTCCGCTCAGCACATGTTTGACGGGTGCCCAGCCTGGGCCCCGGAAAGGGCTGCCTTAGCCCAGCAGGTAGGAAATGACCTGTCGCTGCCCACACTTATTCGGGTAATGCTCGACAGCGACAGGTCATGGAGCGATGTGTTCCCGCGCACAGCTCAAACAAAATGAAGGAGAGCGGAATGGTGTCCAGGGGCCTTCCATCAATAGGCCAGACGTCGCCGGGTGCTGAGGAAGCTGGCACAGCCTTGCCCTTGGCCCCGGCAAACGATACAAGGTACACCCCGGGGGTTTTAGTCGGTGCGACTCCGACACCCGGGGGGTGACCCTCATCGTCCCCTGACCGCCCATAACGGGTTTCCTCCGGGTAAAGAAAAAAAAAAAAAGTTATTTTTTTCATTGTGGTCAGAAATAATAACGATCTAGAAACTCATTTAGCCTTATTCAGTTTCAAGCCAGGATAACGTGTCGTGTCGCGAATGCTATGTAACTATTAGGGGTCACGTCACAAGAGATGGCGCTAGGGTGTCAGTTCTTGTGAAATATTGGAAAGGGCTACTATTGAGTGGGAGTGTCCTATTTCTAAGCCTAAACCATTTGCCCATTCTACGGGATATCCTTATGACAGTTCTTGGAACATAAATTTACACGTTTAACATTAATATCGTATATTTTTTTCACCGATAATTCTCTAAAACCATTTAAAAAGTAATACATTCAAAGCATAACCTCAATTATTTCGCATAGAAAACATGTTTTTTTTACATTAATATTTAAGAATAAACATACAATATAATTCTGTATTCACTGCCATAGTATAGTTATTTACTATGGTTCATTTTTTACTTTTTAATCTTAGATTGAGATTTATAGACTCTATTTCGACTTTGCTATGCAAAGTTCTCGAAAATTAAATTCGTTTTGACAAAAAACTGAATATATAATAGAAATTTGAATATAAGCATAGTATTCGTAGAGCCAAGTCCATGTTGACAAAATCGGCGATTTACCAAATCCTTTGACATGCATTGAGTAATATAAATTGTAATGTTTTCGTAAAGTCTAAGCAAACTCAAAGTTGCGTCTATAGATCTCAGTGAGGAGACTAGATTCTAGAGAGACGCGATTAATTCTTGTCCACAAGGCCACTATAGTAATAATCTATAATTTAATTATACTAGTTAATAAGAAATAGGATTATGTGTTTTATTTTTTCGTAATTGAGGCGTCTAGTTTCAAAACCCGCATATACATATACATATTTTTTTCAAATCCTTTGACTTCACAATCACATTCTTTTAAGGTATTTAAATTATTATTCTAGAGTGAAGAAGCAAGTAAGAAAAAAATCATATATAATATTTGCTTTGATAAAAACATTTCAAATTACTATTAGGACTATTAAGTAGTTTTGTACGAAAAACCTTTTTAGTGTGTTTTGAAACTAGACGCTTCAATTAGCCCCTTACTAGGTTTTGAAACGAAACAGCCAAATATAGAGGTTACTTTATTAGAAATAGCTGATATAAATAAGAATTTGAATGTTTCAGACGTCAATCCTTCGTATATAAAGGATTTATCGCAGAAACCCATTAAATGTCTTAAAAGGAAAGGCGATAAAACGAAATGTTTGTGCCAAAGATTCTGTTTGACATTCAACAGTTTGGTAAATAGAAACCGCAGCTGTCGGTACGACATTAAACAAAATTAATATTGAAATACTTGGATACCGACAGAAATAAATACGAATAATGTACTTATTAAAGTTGTGTGATGGCAGGGTGATTGCCCAAACTGGGTCATGACGACATTACACGAGAGTGAAGACCGTCATAGTGACTGGTTTTGGCCTCTCGCGTTTTGGAATCAGTTTGTGCATATCTAGTAATTTATATACCTACCTTCAGTCATGGTATATATAGGCCGACATGATGACGGAGACTCAATAGATTTTGCCTTTTGAAAGTCGCTTTCGTTTTTGGACTACAGTGTACTTACCATCAGGTGTATAGTAGTTACTTTGTTAAGCCAGTGTAAAAAATATATTCAAAATCTGCCCTTGGGTGAAATAGATGTGTTTTTTTTAGGTTAATTTTATTTTTTGTATCTGTTGTTGCCTGGCGGATAATGGACTAGTTTTTTATGTATGGCAACGTTAATAGTCGCGGGTTCGTATCCCGGCCCATACCTCTTGGCTCTTCCAAATTCCAAATTCTTTTGGGAGTCGAAGCTGCTTGCGTCCGAGCTATTGGCTGTTGCGTTGCTAGGCTTTACCCTAGTTTCCCTACACGTGACTCCTGGGTGGTGCTAAACGAGCAGCAGCGAGGTGGTAGAGCGTCGGTGCCCGTCTGGATCGCGACCACAGCACATGGGTGTAAAGCCCGTCACAGTGACCAGTTTCGGTTTGTCGCGTTTCGGGATCAGCTCGTGTATATCCAGAAGCTCATATACCTAGAGACCTTCAGTCGTGGTATATGTGGGCCGACATGACGATGTAGACTATCAATGGATTTTCATCCTTTGATAGTCGCTTTCGTTTATGGACTACACTGTACTTACCATCAGGTACTCTGTAGTCACCATGTCGAGCCAGTGTAAAAAAAAATACTTATGGATTTAAGCACCACATCCTCACAGAAGAAGGAAAATATCGTGATGATCCTGCATGACATCCAATAAAAATATCTGTGAGAACCACGATCAGCTGCGCTACTGGTCACGTTGAGCAAGACATATAAACGCAATTTGATTACAGCCATTAATATACCTCTGTTCATCCCGTAAGAGATATACCGTGAGCATATATTTTTATTATTTTTAAACATTATTTATTATTTTATGCATTGATTTCCAAAGTGGTATATATTGACGGCCATTCTGGGGTTTATGAGAGCGTAAAAAAATTTGGGAGTCGATGAGTTGTAAACATGTCTAGACTTTTATTTTGGCTTTCCATAAATATAATAATCCTCTTACATATACATATGATCCTTGTTCAGTTTTTACCTGCAAACGTAAAAAATAGCCCGACTTCATAATTTTCTATGTATTTACTAGCGAATCAGTCATACCACATAAAATTGTATAAATTATCAAGATATTTGTTGCTACTAACCGAGGAGATTTGAGATTAAATCTAAGTAAATTTATGTCAAATACATATTTAAATTTATTATCAAAGCATCAAGTACATCCCTCCCACTAAATAACAATGAAATAGTAGTTACATAATACATTTTAATTTTTTCAATTTGAACTTTATTAACAAATGTATAAAACTTAACGTGCAATGTTTTTTGATTTACCACTCTACAATTGAATACACTAAAATCCAGTCAAGCACATATTTTATGATTTAGCAATATACAATGCTATCTTGTGCCAAATAACATAACTACACCAAGTAGCGGTGCCATCTATTGGATAATAGAAAACGATTTCTAGAAGTGTCGCTACAGCGTAAGGTGGACGCTGTAATATACAAAATGGCTGGAGAATCTTCTATGAAATTGGTAAGACTTACTGCTGCGTTATAAAAACACGACACGTTCAAACCTGGTAATAGCTATCTACGGAAAACGAAATAAAGCGACGTACGCGAAACTAAAATTAAGTGTACCGAGCGAAATTAAGTGTAGGGTTTTGTAAACTAATATGCGTTTTCATTTGTATTTTAATAGTTTAATAATACGAATGTGGTTTTATTAAAGACCTCGAGCTCGCAACAATATCTACATTTATATGCATTTAGATTCACACCATCGAATCGTGGTTTCATATTTAACCTGTTGGCATGACAAAGGGTGTTTTATAATTCAGAACAGTAACCTAAGCCTCTGTTAATAGGTAAGCTGGGAGGGCTAGCAAATTAGTCTAATACAGTAAGGCAATTTGGCTCATTCGTGTTACAAATTTTCGTTCGAAATTCATAGTATTTCAACCAAAAACCGAGAACTCCACAAATTAGTAGAGCATCTAATAGCTTAGATACGTCGGTACTGAGTTGCGAAAGGGTAAATTCTTTATTCTAATTTGAAGCTTAAATTTCTTTTAACACAGAGAAGAAGATAAATTAATTCTTTAGTTAATGGTTATATTGTGATCTCTGATTAAAAAAATATTAAATCTTTTCAGTCAACACTTTAGAAAAACAGGTTTAGGCACCATTCTATAGTTAGAATGACAAAAAAAAGTACCAGACACTGGATTTATTTAAAAACAGTTTAGATAAATATAAATCATGTGTTTTAGTTCTCTATTTATAATTTATTCAATTTTTATTTTTATTTGTTTGTTTTTTCCTTTTCCATGTTTAACGTAGGTTTTTTTATTATTTTTACATGAAGTGTTCTTTTAATGTATAGTTCACAAGTTTATAAGTTAATTATGCATACGATCTATGATTTTCTTAGTGTAAATTTGGTGAAAAAAAAAATACACCTGATGTTAACAGGTAGGTTAAGCACCTTTAAAATACTGACTGCAACTATCCAGAAACAGGAAACCGTTTACTGATATTCACTGAAATCATGCCGGCCTGCGTAAAAGACTAGATTTTTTAATGTCCCTAATGTTACACAGGGAAGAGAATACACCGGCTGAAAGATCTCCGCAGCTTCATGTCACGGCTAAGGCAGGAATTGTAAAAGTTCTTGGCGCGAGTTTGGATAATACACCTGATTGTACCACCTCACCAGTCTACACCCTACCTGATTATAAACATGGTGTAGTCCAAAAAAAAGACCACGCCTAAGGAAAAACTTATTGATAATCGCAGTGATCATGCCGGCCTGCACAAATATCTCCTCACGCTTCATTTAAATGACTTTAATCATGGAGAAAGTATTGTGCAGCCGTAAACTATCACTAAAGCTCAGACTCAGAATGCTCCATTGTTACATCTGGCCCGTCGTATTTTACGGTAGCGAAGCTTGGACGCTGAAAGCTGACACACAGAAAAATCTCGAGGCCTTCGAGATGTGGTGCTACCGTAGAATGCTGCGCATTAGTTGGGTGCAGAAGGTTTCCAATGTTAGGGTTCTCCAGCGCGTTGGCAGAAACCGAGAGTTATTGCAAACCGTCAAGAGGAGGAAGATCGCGTATCTAGGTCATGTCTTACGACATGAAAAATATCGACTCCTCCAGTTAATAATGATGGGCAAAATAGACGGAAAGCGACGCGCTGGGAGGAGAAAGAAGTCGTGGCTGCGCAACATCCGGGAGTGGACTAGTATTGCCAGCGTCGTTCACCTGTTTTGCTTGGCTCAGGATAGAGGAAAGTTCGCTGAGCTGACGGCCAACCTCCGGTAGTGGAGAGGCACTCTAAGAAGAAGAAGAAGAAGAATCATAGGACGGTGAAAACATACGCTTTAAGACCATTCTACAGCTCAGCGACTCGGCTGTAGTAAGAGTTAAGGAACTTCTTAGCTGGGATATAAGTTACTGTAGAGCCGTGTCTCAGTATACGCTAGTAATTTTTTTTATGAAAGGTACGGAGAGGAACAAGGTCAAATTTATCTTCCGAACATTCGCTGCGATACAGATGATTGATGAGATGCTTTACGTAACTGGAAAGTTTCAAGATGCTTAGTGATGTCTGGATCATCCACAATGCGGACAGTCCTAAGCAAACCAAAAGCGAATTAAAGTGCTTGCTTTGCAGACCTGTTCGCGTAGTTCTGTTATGGAGGAGAGCGGATGGAATTAGGTTAAACAACTCAATACAGCACTCGTTATCAGTTGCGTTTATCCCATATATGCATAAAAGCAATGCATGCCTTAGAATAAACATTTTGGATAAATTACTAAAGGTAGGATAAATATAAAAAAAGAATACATTGATAACATAGCAATATATTCCGTTTGCACGCCAACTATCGTTCCTTAAATTAATTACGCGAACGCAGCGCTGCTTACGGAAAGTAAAGTAAATTTTGCAGATAAAATAAAATAAATTATTTATTAGAAAAACAATTACAAAGCAGCATATTAAAGTCAGCTAACTCCCAAACTAGGACTGCCTGTATCTTGGATGTTGGCACATTTCACATAATTTGTTACATACAGTTTATAACCGCTGCGTAGCTCCAATTTTAAGTCAAAATAATACAATAATAATAGTGCAAACACTATACAATCAAAGTAAATAATAATTACACCATAAAGTTAAACCCCAAGTACATCTATTCCCGCAACAATTCCAGATGGGTCTCTATCATTGTATTTTTTTAAGTATATTTATTTATTCTAAAGTGTAAATTTAATTAAATGTGCCATATTAATTAGAAACAAACTGATTTATTTTTTACATGAACTAAAAAAGTGTATTTATTCCCGCGAATTATTTGTTCACTAAACATAATTATTTGCGTGGTCGTTGCTTGTTTTAAGTAAATACGTAACAATTATATTTACACTTAATAAGTAATTAGCAGGCTGCGAATTTACTTAAAACAAGTTTGCTCATAGACAATACCAAAGTGTTCAAATCATAACAATATAAAGTATCTAAAAATATGAACACTTTGCTTTAGCGGGTTAACTGAAAACTTGCATGCCCGGAGTATATTTGTTATGCTCGCTACTGCTCGTCATGATACAAGCGGTCAAACAAACTGATTGAGGCAATATCTTTGCGCAACTGCAGTAGCTTTGTTTTGAGACGTTACATCATTAACAATACGGACAGCTGACCACTTAACCTGTCTAGCTCGTCAAGGAGACATTCATTAAAGACGTAAATTAATTTGTGTAGTAAATCTTGCAGTTTTAGGGTAGTTTTATATGCTCACTTAATTGTCCGTCTATATTTCTATCTCTAAAGACTATTATTCTCAGGAACGTGTCAAGCTATCAAATTGAAATTAATATCAAATGATTATCACGATATCCTGGCCGATTTCATGCTTGGCGCCGTTTCCAGATCACATAACGTAGGTGCAGACTGGAGCCCCATTCCGTTAAGGTGAGCTCGTTGTGGAATATATTCGGAAACAGTTAATTGCGCAGGATATATTTGATGCATGAATACTAGCGCTTGCATAAACACATCCTCTCGTCCAAACCCCTCTTAACCTAATGGGACGGGGAACCGACACAACTAGAGAGAGGCAGTATCTGGGAACTGATAACTGACCTCTACCAGCACCCTAGGACTTTCACAATGCCTTGCTGCTTCACCAGAATCCTTAGTAGATTGGGTTACCATTAGCACGACAGATAATGCATAAGTAGGCAACTTTTGTACTAAGCGGGGAGTCACCGCAACAATTTGCGCGATAAGATATCGTACAAGCCCCCTCAACCAGCTTCCCCCACGAGCTGACGTTACCAGAGAGAGGACGCTGTGTGTTGCACAGCTACTGGGAGTCAAATGAGCTCCCAAAGAGTTTAACTAATTCCTGTCACCTCTAAATAGAAATAAGCCGATCGGTTGAGGCTGCACGGTGGAGAGTGCTCTCAGGAATTACATTCTTGGATTCAACCAGCCCCATTCTATCACAAAACCACTAGACATCGTGTCGGATACCATCCGTATGTGGTGGATGTTCTTTATATCCGCACGAAAAGATTCGCTTCTATATTCATCATGCGAACGGCTAAGGAGTGGAATATGCTTCCAGCGGCCATATTTCTGCGATCTTATGACCTGGGAGTCTTTAAGAGAAGAGTGAATAGGCATTCGTTGGGTGGACGCGGTTCATCATCGTACTCATTTTCACCTTCCACCAGGGGTAATTGAGGTCAAGCGTTCGCCAATAAATAATAAAAATAAATAAATAGACAATATGTTGCGATATTTTCATAGGGAATTTTCTTCGGAAACTTAAAATCTTTAGGTATAGTACTTATAAAGCCCTTTGTTTCAGTACAATAAGATTATATATTTTTATGAGTTCGCACTAATGGCTTAAAGGCCAAGGTTAGGATAGGATAGGTCGGAGAATATATTACCGTGAAGGTATAGAACCTAATTCAGGCTAAGATAATATTAGGTCCTTACATATGAAATTGGCGTTTTGTATGGGAGGAACAAAAAGTCGAATATTTTTTAATATAATATATTTAATTAATCAAAGTATGAACCATTGTTTTCTATGCACTTTTGCCATCTCATAGGTAGTTCATTGATCCCTTTACTAAAAAAACCAGTCGGACGGGAATCAATAAAATCTTTGAAGGCAATTTGGACTGCCCCATCGGAGTTGAATTTTTTCCCTTGCAAGAAGTTATCCAAATTTCGAATAAAATGGTAATCTGTTGGAGCAAGGTCCGGGGAGTACGGAGGATGTCTTAGACTTTCCAATTGAAGCTCTTCTAATTTAGTAGCCGTCTGTGGCGCAGTGTGTGGTCTAGCGTTGTCGTGAAGCAGCAGTGGCGTGGAGCGATTGACCAGCCTAGGTTGTTTAGCCGCTAGCTTTTCCATCATGGTTTGCAATTGCTGACAATAGACATCAGTCGTAATAGTCTGGCCAGATTTGAGAAAACTGTAATGAACAATACCGGCACTAGTCCACCAAACGCTTACAAGTAACTTTTTTGGGGTTAATTTTCGCTTGGGGCAGGATTTGGCTGGCTGGCCAGGATCCAACCATTGCGCAGAGCGCTTCCGATTATCGTAAAGAACCCATTTTTCATCACAGGTAATGATTCGGTTTAAAATACCTTCATTATTGTGCCGGTTTAGTAATGTAACGCAGCAGTCGACGCGCGTTTGCCGGTTTGCTTCAGTCAATTCGTGAGGTACCCACCTTTCAAGCTTTTTAATCTTCCCAATTTGCTTCAAGTGAATTAAAACAGTTTTATCACTAACATCGCAGCCTGCAGCTAACTCGGACGTGGTTTGCGATGGATCCGCTTCCACAATAGCCTTCAACTCTTCATTATCAACTTGAGTCTCAGGCCGTCCACGGGGCTTGTTCTGCAGGTCGCAATTTCCAGAACGAAAACGTTGGAACCAAAAACGAACTGTGTTTTCTTTTGCAACACGACCGCCATACACATCATTCACCCTTCGAGTTGATTCCGCAGCACTAGTGCC
The DNA here is from genome assembly GCA_036320925.1 of Automeris io. Taxonomy (NCBI): domain Eukaryota; kingdom Metazoa; phylum Arthropoda; class Insecta; order Lepidoptera; family Saturniidae; genus Automeris; species Automeris io. Next base: position 11,710,094 of record JAUDJH010000019.1, on the reverse strand, counting down.
ACGGCGGAACTCGTACTCGTAAATAATGCGATATTTTAAGTTTTCCATTTTGTAAAATGAGTGACGCAAACAGAAAAAAACAGAAGAAAAAAACAAATGAATGACGATCATCGAAGCACAAATACATGAGTCTATAGCTGTACAAATTTGAATTTGGAATTCCTTACCAAAGAGGAGAAATTTGTGATTAAAGTGGCCAGTACGAAAAACGCCAATTTCATATGTAAGGACCTAATATTTTAGTTGAGGGGTAAGACGTTTACTTGTAAAATGCCTGACCGTTATACTTTTAGTAGAGTAATTTATTTATTTATTTAATGGTAACTACACTGCACATTATAAGAAAATAATTATATACAAAATAGGAAATAAAATAAAAATCTAAAATGCCAATAACGTACATACATACATATAAAATTTTGTTAAATGTTGGGTCGCTCCCCGTATCGTATATCGAGTGTTGTGTTGTGTGAGTGTTGAGTATGTGAGTGCATTTGTGCGCGTGTGTGTGCTCATATCGGTGTTGTATGAGATTCATCTAACTGCAGTCCAAAAATAAAAGTCATAATGACCTGATTACGGCTCAAGTGAAACATAACAACAACAACAACATACAAAAACAAAAGAAAAAACAAAAACATATTAACATGGCGAATATGGGACCTCCATCAGCTTAAAGCCACAGAGGAAGTCTGCAGCGCTGATTTTCGTGGAGGGCCCCGGTCGTGTTACATCGTACTAAGCAATAAAAAACATAAGAAACAAGAAATAGGATAACATACAGCATATAACGATATCTTTAAAATACTTATTGTAATTTAATAATAATATATCGTTACGCTATATTTCCTTTGGAGTGAGTAGACTAGTTCCTTTTTATTATTATAAATAAATTATTATTATTATTATTATTATGAACTATATTTACAAACTCCTCACTCACCCGCCCAACTCTAGCATTAGGCGAGGGATGGTAAACCTCCAGCATAAGCACAAACGGCCAGAGATTAGGGCCCCAAAGATAGAAACCTGCGTACTATTCGCGCAGTATCAAGAATGACTGCCTTCTGCATACGCGCCATCATCCCCTTGGCACTGAAACCCAAACTCTCCAGGTATTTTTGTAGGCTAACTGGAACCAAGCCATTAGCAGAAATTACAATCGGGATGATTTCAGCGGATGCCAGCCCCCACACGTCAGTTACCTCGTGAGCTAGATCAAGATACTTCCTCTTTTTCTCCGTTTCGGCTTTTAAGAGATTCTCGTCGTACGGTATGGTGACATCCACCAAAAACACCCTAGACTGAGCCCGGTCTATCAGCACAATATCAGGCTTATTGGCCATAATTGTCCTATCTGTGATGACAGACCGATCCCAATAAAGTGAGACGCCATTGCCCTCAAGAACTGACTCAGGCTTGTACTGATAGTAGGGTTTTTTCTGAGCCAAGAGTCCACACCTCAGTGCCATGCCTTGGTGTAGAATCTTGGCTACCTGGTTATGCCTATGCAAATACTCAGTGTTGGCAAGAGCGGAACAGCCAGAGACAATATGTCTTAAGGTTTCTCCGGGACAGGAGCATGCTCTACAAACATCCAGAGTTCCAATCTTCATTATATATTTCTGGTAATTCCGCGTCTTAACAACCTGATCCTGTATCGCACAGATAAACCCTTCAGTTTCTCCAAAAAGGTCTCCAAAGCGCAGCCAATTCACAGACGCTTGCATGTCAACATATGGCTCATGAAGTGCCTTATAAAACCTTCCATGCAGCTCTTTAGCCCTCCATACAGCCTCACGGTCTGAAAAACTAGTTTGAACAGGGCTCTGCCAGTCCTCCACACCCAAAGATAGTGGAGTGAGTCCCTTATCGCAAGCCACGACGTCCCGATGCACATCACTTTCAGTTTTACTTAGGAAATAAGATCTGAGGCTGCAAACCTCGCGGCCGTGCATTGTTTTGGCACACAGAAGACCTCGACCTCCCCCCTTCCGCGGTATATATAACCTCATTACCGATGACCGAGGATGATGCATTCTATGAAGCGTCATAGTCTTGCGGACCTTTCGATCTATATTCTCCAATTGAGTCTGGGTCCACCTGAGCACACCAAAAGTGTACATGAGAACGGGCATGACCCAGCCATTATATGCACGTATCTTATTTACACCTGACAAAGAACTTTTAAGTATCTTTTCCAGACGTCCGTAAAATAACTCGCTAACAGATTGTTTCATCTCCGCCTCATTAATGCTTAGACACTGTGCCATGCCTAAATATCGATAGGTATCAGTCTCAGAGAGACCCCTAACACACTCAAGACCAAGCTCAATCCCTTCGGAACGAGCTACTTTTCCCCTCTCAACATGCAAGACTGCGCACTTTTCTACACCCATTTCCATTTGGATGGAGCTACTAAATTCAGTCATTATTTTCAACAGCTCCTCCAAACGTAAAGCATTAGGGGCCAGCAATTTAAGGTCATCCATGTAAAGAAGGTGTGACACACGAGCTCCTCCTCTACGAAACTGAAAGCCCGTCCCAGAGCGATCCAGTAAAGTGCTCAGTGGGTTCAAGGACAGGCAAAACCAAAGAGGACTCAGACAATCACCCTGGAATATACCTCTTCTGATTCTTATCCGTTCTTCCGCAGCCATCAATCTCTCACCCCGGAGACAAAGAACCGTACTCCATTGCCTCATCATTGCGCGCAGGAAATTTCGAGTCGTATCATCAATCTTATACAGCTCCAAGACCCTTAGCAGCCAAGAATGTGGCACCGAATCAAAAGCTTTTCTGTAATCTATCCAAGCTGCAGAGTAATTTCTGCGATTGCGCCTCACTAACTGACCAGCAACAGCGTCAATGAGAAGAAGCTCCTTCGTACCGCGACTACCGCTCCTACATCCATTCTGAACATCAGACATTATTTTATTCTTATCTAAGTGATTTCGTATTTTAGCGCATAAAACTGACGTCAATGTCTTATATGTCGTTGACAAACATGTAATGGGACGATATTTAGTTGGATCCGTAACATTATCTGATTTTGGAGCTAAATATGTGACCCCAGTTGTTAAAAAGTCTGGAAGCACCCCCCTGTCAAGAGACTCTTGGAACTGCAAGGCCAATGTCTCGTGACACGATGAAAATCCCTTCAGCCAATAGAACTGTAACCCATCATATCCTGGACTCTTCCAGTTCAGGGACTTACGCAATGATTCAGTTACGTCTTGCCTAGAGACAGTAATGGGGGCCATTGTTGCAATTGACATACTTGCATCCTCAACAGGCGCCATCCAAGAACCCTCATTATGCTCCACAGAATAAGACCACAGACCTCGCCAAAAATTAATGAATTCTGACTTATCCGGTTGTTCACCTAAGTGATTCATGTTTGGACACTCCAAGTTTTTATAAAACCTCTTTTGATCACTTATAAAGAGGCAATTTTGAGTATACCTCTCGACTCTCCTATTATATCTCCGGATGCGATTAGCCCAGGCTAAAACCTTTTGCTTTAATTCATCAACGCGCTCCAAGAGCTTCTGATCAATATCCGGCTGCGACAACTTGATTTCTGTCCCGGCGATTGCCATTTTCACAAAGCGCAATACCTTTGGTCTCGCGTTACCTGATCTGAAGCTAATCAACTTACCTATAAGCACACGAGCCCAAGCCATGCGCCTCTCAATTCTCTTTTGCCAGGCTGGTTTCCTATCATTTCTATAAGCCCCCCCCTGGCTTCCAACCCTCGTTACCTTAACACCAATGAAACGGCAAACGGCTATTGCAGCTCCAAACAGTATCGAATTCGTATCCTCCAAGCTTTCACTAGACGCCAAATATACTGGTAGAATTTCGTTTACGCACTTCACCACAAGGCGAGTCGCTTTGCCCTGTGAAATCCGGGGTAGCTTTGGTCTCTCTCCAAAAGGAGTATTCGAAGTCTCAAGAATAGCCTCCTCTAACATCATTTTCATCCTGTCTATTTCTTGGGCTGACATTCTTTCTGGTGCCTCACTCTCCACCAAGTCACCATCCTCGCGAACAGTTAGTAGTAGCGGCGGTGATGAGGACACCACATCCAGTCCCGTTGACGATGCCAAAATGCCCGACACCTGCACTGAACCCGAGTTCATGGCTACAATTGGAGAAACAGCTTCCCGCTTCAAATCCTCAAGTTCACCCGCACTCAAAATATTGTTACGCTGAATCAGTCGTACTCTGTCTGCCAAGTTCTGCTCTGTCACATGTCTACCTGGTTCCAACCGCAGAAATTCACGCAACATTCTCGCCCGATAGCCCGTACGCCCAGTGTCTACCTCCGTTGCCCTATAGTACGCACGCATTACGTTTATATTCATCTCTCTAGTCCATCGCATGCGCCGCACACCACCAGTGGCGAGTACCGCTTGCTGAGCTGATTGCTCTGCCGATACCAAGCGCGCTGGTGGAGATGGATGGACAGAAGAGGGCCCAGGTAGGCAGGCCCCATCCACTAAATTGTTGCTGGCGGGTCGCATGCTGCCACGTCCAGCGCCAGCCCCAGACGTGCCCTGGCGATTTCCCCCAGGCAGCGGCCCAGAACGCACTCTATTTCCTCTATTCATCCATCAAAATTGAGCTTGATACAACAGGGCCCACTCACATCCCTGAGGAGACTGTTACCGTCCATATTATAATGCGCCCTGGACTAATTTTGCTACTTAGCACAGCCTTACACCTTTCGCTGGGCGCTGACTAATTGCAACGATTGATCATCTACTAGGCTCTCACCCTAATGAGATGCATCCGTTGGACGATGAGGTCGTCACATCTCTACGCCACCGTTACTATCCATATTATTTTGCACCCTGGATGAATTTCGCTACTTGGCACGGTATTACACCTTTCACTAGGTGCTGACTAATTGCATCAAGTTTCTGTGTAGCATAAGGCTCTCACTCCTATATGATACACAGCACCCGATGGGCGATGGGGTCGTCACAGCCCTACGCCTATTATTATTATTATTATTATTATTATTAGTAGAGATACATTAGTAGCTGTATCATCTTTGCGCTTATATGTCGTTCCCGACGTGACCAGTAGCGCAGTTTATCGCTATTTTCACAGCACTAGTATAAATGCCATTTTTATTAGATGCCATGCTAGTTTCTTCGGCATGTTTTCCTTCTCCAGTAAGAGTTTGGTGCTTATATCTGTGCTTAATCAGGAAACACACAAAGTACACAACCGCACTACACATTTCACATATAACTTTTACTAACTTAATAACTTTTAATAACTTTTTATTTCATAACAATGATTTGAATCGCATTTAATCTATACTAATATTATAAAGCTGAAGAGTTTGTTTGTTTGTTTGAACGCGCTAACCTCAGGAACTACTGGTTCGAATTGAAAAATTCTTTTTGTGTTAAATTGACTATTTATCGAGGAAGGCTTTAGGCTATATAACATCACGATGCAACTATTGGGAGTGAAGAAATAATGGAAAATGTGAAAAAAAACGGGGAAAATTATTCATCTTTGAAGGCTTCCATTGCGTGCGCTGCGAAAACGGTTCAAGATACCAAAAATATATGTATGAAAGAATTATTCTTCTTAAAATGATCTAAAAAAATGTCCCCCCGACAGTATATGTCTATCTTTTAAGATTAACTTACTAGAACCATTTTTATGGTAATCGAATTTGGTCGAAATTAATGCATTATTTGTTAAGAGTTGTATCAACGTAATAATATTAATCTTTATCCAAATAAATGTGTTGTTGATTAAGAGTATTTAATTATGAACAAAATTGTCTTTACATCACTTAACTTCAATGAACATCATAGAAGATATTACAATAACTTATATAGCAAAACAACGTTTGCCGGATCAGCTAGTGCTCTCATATTACCTTGTTACATAAATCATTTTGGTTAATCCGATTTTTTGTACGTTTTCTTGTATTAATAAAATTATATACTGTAGATTTGTAAGTAAATAAATAAATATCCAGGCATTCGTGTCGGGATTCGATATTGATTCGAATTGCTTATCTTTGATTATTATTTCCCAAACAATGATAATATCTGTATGGTTTCCTAGGCCGGTCGGACAAGTTGAAATTGTACCCACAGGGGTGCACTTGCGATTCCATAAATCGCTGGCTCAGCACCATAAGTGCTCGCCTTCTTCGCCAGGTGTAGTTATGAAGGTCTCTCTTGGTCAAGAGGGTATTGTCATGTCAAAAAAAAAATGCCTGTATTGTCCAACAAGTCCTGGCATCAATGGTGCGTGACTATGCTTTTGTAAAAGTTAAAATTAATTCAATAAAATAGTTAAACTTATTAGTTAAATGAAAAAGTGTGTTATTAAAATTATCAAATTAAATTCATTTCAACACTACTCAATTTAATACAAATTAAAATTCTTATGTGATTCAGTTACACGCGTGAATTGGCAAGAACTATCAAAAAGGAGAAACTTTAAATATAACGTGCGGATTGAAATAAAATACTTATTAACAAAAATTACTAACACGTTTAAAATTAATCAACCACTTAATTTCATTCATCCATTTTTATTTTAAGATTTACTGGTGGACGCTTGACTTCAATCATTCCTGATGGAAGGTGAAGATGAGCTCGACAATGAACCGCCTCCTAAATGCTTATAACTATTCCCTTAACACTAAACCTACCACGACGGGTCAAATGACCCATTTTAATTTTTTTGTTAGAATTTCTTGTAAATAACAATATCACATCGCCATTTGCCTTTACTACTTTTATTTAAAAATATATCAAATGTATTTTTCAATATTTACTTCTCTCTTGTTAATTTTTTTACCGAGAAATATATGTAATCTGTCCTAACTATCGCAACGGGTCACTTGACCCGCTGTGGTAGGAGTAGGTATACATGAAGTATCGGTAGGTTTAGTGTTAAAGAACGTACAATGTACAGTTCCTATTAAGGCATCCACAACATACGTTAGAATGGCTTGTTATTTATCTTGGAAGCCGAAGCTGCTCGCGTCCGAAGGCTTTACCCTAGTTTCCCTACACGTGACTCCTGGGTGGTGCTAAACGAGCAGCAGCGAGGTGGTAGGGTGTCGGTGACCGTCTGGATCGCGACCACAGTACATGGGTGTAAAGCCCGTCATAGTGACCAGTTTCGGCTTGTCGCGTTTCGGGATCAGCTTGTGTATATCCAGTAGCTCATATACTTAGAGACCTTCAGTCGTGGTATATGTGGGCCGACATGACGATGTAGACTATCAACGGAATGTCATCTTTTGAGAGTCGCTTTCGTTTTTGGACTACACTGTACTTACCATCAGGTACTCTGTAGTCACTATGTCAAGCCAGTGTAAAAAAAATGTAACACATTAATGGTAATGAAAGTCAAGGATGTTTAGTCATGATTACAGATTAGAGAAATTAAAAATATGATTAAATTTTGCCCATCCCTGAGCAGAACTAAATTCGGAAGGAGAAAAGCAGAGGATCTGAGGTCACGACCTACTTCGGTCCAAGCTCGTTAGTAGTTGGTTGCCAGGCAAAGATGCTTTGTTTCAAAACACCAATGGATGTGTTTTGAATAGCTGGAGACAGTACAATGTTTTGCTTAATAAAGGGTCTGACGAAATAGGTCAGGCTAGTTACTGGTCGCTTCAATATGTGCCGGACATTGCATGTTAAGTAGGTTAACTGTAAACTGTCAATTTTAAGGAGGTCGACCAGTATGAAGGCCGTTTTTCAATGGGTTTTTAAGGATTTTTTTTTCACACCGTTTAAATAAAATCATTCATAAATCGTATATTATTTTCATCAACATTTCAACAATCTTTGTGCATTTTTTGAAGTCACTATAACGAATATAGTCGGAGTTACACCGCCCAACAGGAATACATATATAAAAACTGGTGCTGCACTGCTGCCATGATTCCAACCGTTCTGCTTGTGTGAGATCAAAAAACCAAACGTAATTTTAATCGTGAGACTTGAGGTTTCAAGTTGAGCTAAAATCAAGATTGAATTCCAAAAAAATGGCGTTTTCACACGCTTTAGAAAAAAAAAAAGTATTTTTCGTACTTTTTTCGGGGTCTATATGGCTGATAAAAATAAAACTAACAAAGCAATCTTAATTATGTACTGTAGTCATATATGTACTGAAGATGCTGTATGAATTTGAACAGAATTGATCGAATAGTTTTTGAGATATCGTGGCAGCAGTTTGAGAAAATCGTGTTTCGAGAAAAACGCGTTTAAATTATAGTAAGGGGTACACTTGCTCTGGTTTACGGCTGTAACTTTTCAACGGCTTCAAATTTCGAAAAATTCTTTTACCCATGTATTATATATATGTTCTAGATATGATTTATGAAAAAAAAAACTTTTTTTTCAACTGACACACTAGACGACGCCCTTAATGTCATTAATACGCCATATAAATAACGTAGCAAAAGTGGCTACGACTATGGCTCTTGCGTACTTATTAAACTTTATATTGGATCAGATATAATGAATTCAGTGCAACAGCACTTCTTCTGGCAACAACTCTGTGAGGGGAGAATGTAACAGTCCATACCCCTCAGGACCTTTCTATTAGGCGTTGGGTAGTTAATGAGCCCCACAGCGATATATATATGTATTATGCTATTAAATCTCCCAATGATTTCTATATATTTTAGAAATTTAAAGTTATAAGCTGGTATTACTATGAAACTGTGCAAAAGACGAATGATGTTTAGTGATAAGTTATAATAGTTTTACGGTGGTTGTAGAAAAAATGCATTAAAAAGAGAATGAAGTGTTACTTTAGTTTCCGTATGTAAAATTAAAAAAAATAGTTTTGGTCCTAAATATCTCTCTTTACTCGATCCCACAACTATTTTCAATATTTATTCTATTTTGTATATGCAATATATAGATTGTTAGTAATGATTTTTATTATATTATTAAATAAAATAAAATTAGACAGAAAATTCAACATATATATATTTTTTATTTCTCGAAATTCAGATATCCATACTAGAATTTTCTCATTACAGTTTGCTACATTCTACACAGACGTAAGCACCAAATGACGTACTTCTATGAAAGCGTTCTATTGTCTTTGATTTTTTCTTTGCTATAACTTAAAAAGTCATTTGTTCCAGTTGTCTATTTTTTTTAGTTTACAACCCAGTGGAGACCATCGTGGACCCTCAGAGCTACTCTGAGAGCGACTGCCTCAATGTGCGAGATTCTTACAGACTAACAATCACAGGGATGTTATCGTTTCATCGCTGCTAGCCGTACCTGAGAGATCGCATAGACCTCATGTCTTGGAGGAGTGGATATAAAAAGCTCACCGTTGGAGACGCCGCATAGGTGGTGTGAAGTTACCACAGATGCCTACACCTTGTCAAGGTAGCAGACTCCCGTTTGCCTCAAGTCTACTGCCTGATTATATGTTCGACCGATTTACTTGGTTTACCTTGGTACGAACTGTCCATACAAGTTTACTCGAAAAAATACGAGATTAATATGTTTTTTTTTTATTTACAGGCGGACGCTTGACTTCAATCATGCCTGGTGGAAGGTGAAGATGAGGCCGACGATGGACCGCGTCCGCCCTACAAATGCCTATTCACTCTTCTCTTAAAGGCTCTCAAGCCAAAAGAACGAGGAAATACAGTCGCTGGAAGTATATTCAACTCCTTAGTTGTTCGCATGATGAATGTAGAAGCGAATCTTTTCGTGCGGATATAAGGAACATCCACCACATACGGATGGTATCCGACACGATGGCTAGTGGTTTTGTGGTGGAATGGGGCTGGTGGAATGAAAGAATGTCGTTTCTGAGAATATTCTCCATAATTCATCCGGTAAAAGGCTGCGTGGCAGATTACTTTACGTCCCAAGAGATAAGACCTCTATAGGCTTTTCACGAATGTGGATTTCCAAACCCGGTTAGCAGTTTTTTGGTAACCCAGGTTAAATCCCAACGGACCTTCAGGGGGCAGTGAGGGACGCCCCACGGTGTGTCAGACTTGCATCGACTAAAACCTCCAGGGTGTTCCTTCTCCCGCCTGCCAAGTGCCAAGAGCAAGGCTGAGCCATCTTTCTCGGCGCGCGGCGAAAAGGAGACGAAACCCCGGGGATTTTTAGCCTGTAGAAGTCTTGCACACCAGGGTCGCGTCCCTCATGACGTCCGTCGGTTCGATTCAGGATTTTCTTCCAAAAAAAGGGACTTTACGTCGATATAAATATTTTATTCAGGCAAAGATTGGTATAGTGACAAGGTCAATTTTTTTTTGTTTTTAGTGATTTTCTACGAAATTAAGCAGAGAAAATATTTTATAACAAAAAAGAAAATATTTAAAGAATCTGACTAAAATAAATAATAAAGAAATGCAATTTTTGTTTTTCGAGCTTGGTTATTTGGAACCTTTGACAAGTATATTGCTGTAATTTGGTATCTTCATGCTGCTGAAAATAAATAAAAATCGCAGAATCAGTTTCATATGCAAAGCAGGACCGGGCCGGCGCCGCTTGAACTATTATTGAGTAATGTGTCGTCATTGCACCCTATAAAGGCTATAAAAGATATTTAATTCAATGATATTATATGGGCCAATGCAACGAGAATATGAAGAGGCTCATTGATCGGAACAAATGTAATTTTCTTTGCACATATAAATATCTATTACCTATCATTGCTTTTGTAGAAACTATATTAAAATACGAGTACATGATGACATCTAGCCAGGTCTGGATTGTGAAATTTTTCGAGGTGGAGTAAAAACTATTGCCCTCTCCCACCCCGCCAGTACTTTTACCTCACAAGCGCCACAATCAAGAAAATAGTTTTATCTCGAAAATACTGTTTATATAACTGCTTAACACTAGATTGCCCAGGGCAGTCATTTTGACTGTTTTTAAAGTTAAGTTATATTAAAAAAACTAGCTTTTGCCCGCGGCTTCACTCGCGTTAAGAAGTATTATTGTTAATTAGGTATAGTTTTTGCGGCTTTACTTTTGTACAGTGGTTTGGGCTGTGCGTTGATAGATCACTATGTCAGTCAGTCACCTTTGAGTTATATATATTCCTTTCTTAGGGGATCCCTACGTCATAGTAGCCTTATGCATGCAAAGTCTCAGCCCGCTCGGTTTAAAATTGACAAAGTTTCATACAAATATTCATCCCCTATTTTATCCCCTTGGGGGTACAATTTATCAAAATCCTTTCTTAGCGGATGCCTACGTCATAACATCTACCTGCATGCCAAATTTCAGCCCGATCCGTCCAGTGGTTTGGGCTGTGCGTTGATAGATCACTATGTCAGTCAGTCACCTTTGAATTATATATATTTAGATGTATATTTATAAGGAACAATTTTTTAAATATACTAAATACTACTACTAATTTACTACTATTAATTTTATTTTTTAATATACTTTTTATATATTATCTTATAGCATTTATTAATACTTACCTCTCCCCCCTCTCTTTATCCCCGGTATACGTATGTGCTATACCTATATTTAGTCTTTCTAGTGTTAATTTTGTGTAGTTAATAATAATTAAAGTAATCAATCAATAGTTGTATGAAATAGATTTCAGCAAATATCACAAAAAATCTATTAAATAGGTTAGAAGTTCTTACTGTACTGACAAATACTGGTGAGCGATTACACCTTATCTGATGAAAAGTACAACGCAACCCAAAAACCGAATACGACTTTTGAGAGAACAATTTGCTGATAGTTGCCACGATCATGCCGGCCAGCAGATATATATTTTCAGGCTTCTTTTGAAGAACCGAACGTCATAAGACAATGGGAACACGCTCGCCGGAAGACCATTCTAGAATCCAATAACCCGATATAAAGGTAAGAGTTGGAGAAGTTCTAAGTTCTAGCTGAAATCTTGATCACCGTAAAAATGGCAATTGCTTTGGCCTATGGCGTTTCAGGTTCAGCTTGTATACGTTCAAAAACTCATTAAATGAAATGAAATATAACTATTCAAATAGGCCTACATCCAAGCACTTTTGAATCGTCAAAAAAAGCAAAGCGAATCTATCACCGGTTCAGAAAGCAGAATCTACCGAGTAGAGCCGGCAAGAAACTCTGGTTGTTGCTCCTTTTAACATAATGAGATACAAATAACTAGAGATTGAGACCTAAAAAAGATTATCGTCCTTTGATAGTCGCTTTTGTTTTTGGACTACACTGTGCTTACCATCAGATTGAATGTAGTCAGTTCCTCGAGAGAGGGCGGCGGTGCGCAGTGTCTAGCGTGCCGCCTATGAAAGAGGTATTGGAGGCGTGGGCTCTTTATACCCATCCCTCCTAAAGAGGAAGCCTAAATAAGGCAGCTCGCTCTCCGGGCGACTGGACGGATTTCGTTTCCCAGGCCTGGGTGGAGTGATTAGAGGGACACCCCGGGGGTTTTTAGTCAGTAGGAGTCTGACACACCGGGGTCGCTGCCCTCACAGCGACCCTAATGGTTCAATGTAGAATTTTACCCAGGAATACAAAAAAAAAATAGTCAGTTCCTCGAGCCATTGTAAAAAATACATATTAAAGTCGGTTAAAATAATAATTTCTAACTTTCTGAGTCAAATGCCTCAGTGGAATATCTGTTGAAATGGCCACGTGTTAATTCAGCATTAAATATACTCACCGAATAATAGAAGTAACAGGTCGCTCAACGCAAGACTGAAGAGGTAGTAGTTCGTAGCTGTATGCATTGCTGGGTGCCTGACAATGACCACGCAAACGGTGAGATTCCCCACGACGCCCGTGAGGAATATCACCAGTAACAGCGCTGATATGGGCACGATCTTCTTCAGAGGCAGTCGCCGAGGCCCCATTATGACCCATAGCATTTCTTCCTCGCTGCAATCGAATATCGTTGCGTTCATGCATCGCGCCACGAATCGCTCCACAGTCTCGTTCGTTCGGAGATATTCAATCATTTTTTATAATTATTAATGCATTTTAATTACACCACACTCTTTCACTTTAATTTTTTTTTTAATTTTGTTTTATAAATCTGCTCACCCCGAGAGGGATATAGCGGGACGATATATTATTTAATTATTGCGTTTAATAAAAACTCTAATTGAATGTTTATCGTTTTTCTTCATTTTTATTTATTTATAGCGAAATAAACAGTTTTTATTACAAATATAAGACAATCACCTAAATCAATTAAGTTTTTACTAATTTAAATTTATTCATACATTATTTCTATAAACTATTCCAATATTCACTGTTAGTAGAAGTAATATGTAACACTTTTTTTAAATAAAATTAAAAGTAATTGTAATAACAATTATTACAATATTAAGATTAATATTTTTTTTTAATTATGGAGAATAATTGAATATAGTTACAATATGTATATTTGTACGCAAAGTTCGTAGCGCGCTAGTGTAGCCGTTTGAATCTACGCGGCTACGCGACCGTAGCCGACTGAGGTTCGTTGGTGACTGCCTATGTTTTTTACTTTAAGAGCGTCTTGCAACAATAAATTAAATCTAGTTTAAACAATATCTATTTAATCGAAGCAGCTTAATTAAACCTCAATGATGATTTACGTTTAATTTTCTTTTTTAAAGGTAAATATGAGACAAACAATGAGTCAGGTTGCAAAATATACTTATTTAATTTTCTCTTAACCCTTTGTGTCGCGGTGGCACTCTCAGAGTTCCGCCCGTTTTAGAACAATTTTCTGAGCAATTTCGACCGAATTTTCGATCTTTTTTTTGGTGTTTCAGTTTTGGAAGTCGAAGCTGCTCGCGTCCGTAGACTTTACCCTAGTTTCCCTACACGTGACTCCTGGGTGGTGCTAAACGAGCAGCAGCGAGGTGGTAGGGCGTCGGCGCCCGTCTGGATCGCGACCACAATGCACGGGTGTAAAGCCCGTCATAGTGATCAGTTTCGGCTAGTCGCGTTTCGGGATCAGCTTGTGTATATCCAGTAGCTCATATACCTAGAGACCTTATGTCGTGGTATATGAGGGCCGACATGACGATGTAGACTATCAATGGATTTGCATCCTTTGATAGTCGCTTTCGTTTTTGGACTACACTGTACTTACCATCAGGTACTCTGTAGTCACTATGTCGACCGAGTGTAAAAAAAAACAGTCATATATCCAAGAATAAGAATTGATGTGGAATAATTAAAAATCATGGATGATTTTGCTTATGCATATAAACAAATCGCAATGGTTCTGGAGAAAATTCTTATCTCCAGAAGTTTTCGAAGTACACATTTTTCCTTACGTGGGATTAGCTCAAAATTTTGTACTCAAGAATTTTTGGAGCCGCTGATTACGATTTCTCCCTAAAAATTTCAAAATTTAGTGCCAAATATCATGCTGTTTGTTTTAATTTTTGCATTTTCGGGCGCCATATTGGATCCACCGTTTTGAATTTTGAAATTTTGAGAGTGGAATCGTAATCAACGACTCCGAAAACCCCTGAGTACTAAATTTCAAGCCGATTGCAATAAACAAAAATGCGTAACACAAAAGATTAAAGGCTCCTAAGTCATAATAACGTGGAAATATGATCGCTGGAAGTATATTCCACTCTTTAGTTGCTCACATGAAGAATTTAGAAGCGATTTTTTTCTAGTCTAGTGGTTTTATGTTAAAATGTGGCTGGTGGAATTAGAGAACGTAGCTTCTAAGAACACTCTCTATTGTGCTACAAGACTGCGAGCGAGGCAGGCGACCTTACGTCGATGTTTTGCATTTTAGCATCACTAAAAGAGTCTTCGTCAACGAGTCCACGAGCTCTACAAGCAATTGGCTCCAGAGCGGCCAACTCATATTTAGCGAACCCGTCCCAAAGGTGACAACAGTATTTCACACTCGACCTCACTTGCACCTGATACAGACAAAATACGTAATCGAAGTTAAAACTGGATTTCTGTGCAAGATAATAAGTAGAATTTAACGATACATAGTGTTTTATACGAGTTTAAACTAGATTTAATTTGTAGGTGCAAGTCACCCGTTTTATATAGGCTTGACACAGTAACTACACTAAACCTGATGGTAAGCCTTTTTTTTTTGTTAACCCGGTGGAAATCCATACGGACCGTCAGGGGAAGTGGTGAGGGCCACTCCCCCCGGTGTGTTGGACCTGCCCCGACTTAAACCACCGGGGTGCCAGCACTGCCTCTCCTCGCCTTCGCCGAGCCTGGGAATCCGAATACTTCCGACGGCTTGGGGGGCGTTGGCCTATAGGCAGGCCACCTCTCGTGGAGGGGGATTTAAGCCCCTCGCCTCCTCTCTTTGGGAACGACGTGTGGGCACACACACGCCGAGCCTTCCTCTCTGCACTGGACGAAGCTGATGGTAAGCCTGGTGCAGCCAAAAACAACGTTTATCGACAGTTAAGAAAAATCCATCGGTAGACGTAGCGATCATCACCTGCACAAATATTTTTTATTTTTTTTATTTTTACAAAATTGGGTGCCCCACATGGGTGACATAGAGTAAAAAAAAAACAAAAAGATCATGATACTAAAATAGAACATTATGACTGGTGGTCGTCGGTGTGTTGGTAGAAAGATACGGATTTTGGCGGTTTACTGTTATTTGCACTTTAAAGCACACCGAACTGCGACGCACACGCACGTACTCTAGCCTCGGGTCTCGGTAGTCGGCTGATTTTGCTAGAGCATCATTTGCGCGCGCGCACCCCTTACCCCGCGCGTCCCGTAACACCCTAACGACCCTTAGAGTGTTTAACACAAATACGTGTCGGGCGGCGTCTACATGCTATAACATATAAATGCCCCCACAATTATAGAGCGCCACAGCATGCACAATTAATATATAATGCTAGCTTACACTAATGAATATTAGTAAAATTCCAAAAAGAAAAAGGATACAATACATACATACACACATAGACGCAATATAAAAAAAAACTATAAATTGTAAATAAACAACTTTTAACATAATTATGTGACTGATTCTAACACACATTCTAATATCTCATCACACTGCGCCTAAAGAACGACATGACATAAGACGGTGGAACCGCACTCGCCAGAAGACCATTTTCCAGCGTAACAACTCGACAAAAGTGAGAATTAGAGAACTTCTTAATCCTAGCTGGCATGTGAGCTACCGAATAGCTGTGACAATGTAAATTGACGCGCGTGGTTCTATTAAAGAAGGGAGAGGGAAGAACGAGGTTTTTATTTGTAACCCGGGGGAAATCCTACATAGGACCATCGGGGTTGCTGTGAGGGCAGCGATCCCGGTGTATCAGACTCCTACTGATTAAAAACCCCGGGGTGTCCCTTTAATCACTCCACCCAGGCCTGGGAAACCAAATTCTTCCAGTCGCCCGGAGAGCGAGCTGCCTTATTCAGGCTTTCTCTCTGGGAGGGGTAGGTATAAAGAGCCCACGCCTTCAATACCATTCTCTTAGGCGGCGCGCCGGCCACTGCGTACTACCTCCCTCTCATCCAGGCAGCAGACTCCCTCAAGTCTATTGCCCAGCTATTGTCACCGGGGGATTTCGCGCTCGCTCTGGGCGAACGAGTCCCTCCGGCGACAGGAAGAAGAGGTTAAACAACTTTTCATTACACTCGCCATGATACAAACGGAAGAGACGTACGTTAAAAAAAAACCGTAATTTATAGAAATAAATTGTTTTTATTTTAACTCTGGATGTTTATGGTTAGTTTCTTAAAAAAATTTTAACACGTTCATCGCCCAGCGCGAGTCATTTGTGTTCCTCCCGGGGCCCAAATTAGCATAAACAAGCGATATGCAGGAATATAAGCAATTTAGCTCGAATATTATGTGGTAATGTTACCTAGAGTTTATCGTAAACAATTTTGTTTCTCACCTCGAAAGTGTTTTGAGTGGTTTAACAAAAAACATGCGTCATAATATCGAGGGGTGAAAAGCTATTTCGTTTAAGCGATAATATTTTGGTTATATAGTATTACATATATTTTCGGAATCAGTGTTTTTTATCGATTCCAAAAATATATTTATTACTATATCACCAAAAAATGTCGCTTAAACCAAATAGCCCTTCACCCCTCGAAACTATGTATAACAGATTAAGGAAAAATAAAATAAGTAGGTTTTGTATGTAATATGTTATTCTATATAAATTAATAAAAGGTATTGTGTAATGATTTTTTTTTTATAATAGTAATGCAATGTTATACATTCAATATTTACATGTAAGTGCTTATTCCATTATATTCTTATTTAAAAATCCATTTCACACTACTATTAATTTCAACAAGAAAGCGTCACCCAGATATGAAGCTGTTAATACACAAATGTAAGGATTATTAATTTGAAAGTCTTTCACCCCTCCTTATTTAAAATTTAAAAAAAGAAAGTAAGGTAGGCATTTACAATACAGTAAAGTTTTAATTTTACGAAACAACAAAGGGTTCATGTAATCAGGATTCTCAGCAAAGAAAATCCAATTAAAACGAAAAAAAAAACATTCTTTTAACTTTGAATTAATTTCATCAAAGCGCAAAATAATCAGACCGTGATTTATTTCAAAAGGTCTTTGATATTATTAATTGAATTAATCCGAGTGGTTTCGGAGCTCCTTTTGCTTTCATTACGTCTCAATACGACGGCATTTGAGAAGTGGCAAAATATTATTTTGTCTCTTTACAAGTTAGAAGAGTGGAATGGTTATTTATTTCTCAAATAACGGCAACGCGAATGCTTGTATGTTCAAATCCCCGCAACGAGTTTTTCTAAATTAAGTCCGGATTTATACCCCACATGCTCACTGGTGAGGAACATTGTGAGGAAACCCGCATGATTACTGACAGAAATGTCATGTGTAAGTGCCCTAAGGCGATAAACTGCGCTACTGGTCACGTTGGGCACGACATTTAAGCGCACAGTGAATACAATCTCTGCTCATCTCGAAAGGGATATAGCGGGAGGATATTCATTACAGGAGGTTTAAAGGAAGAATCATACATAGGACCAGATTAAAGAGACCCTTGCATATTTGAGCGATCGATTATAATTTTAGTGTCTCAAAGTACAAATAAATCTAGCATCTAATAAAAATGTAATAAGTTCCCTGAGAAGAAAATATATAAAAATATTCCGCCCTAAAGAAGTGGCGAGTACAATTTGATGAGATGCGATGCCAGCGTGTGAACAGTGCCATTTTTTTTGATAGCCCGGTTGAAATCCCTAACGGACCTCAGGGGGCGATGAGGGCTGCCCCCCGGTATGTCGGACTTGCACCGACTAAAACCCCCGGGGTGTTCCTTCTTCCCGTCTTACCGGGGCCAGAGGTACAGCGTCATCCTCTTCTCCGACCCTCGGCGACGTCTGGCCTTTTGTAAGGCCGCATCTCTGCACTGCGAGGAGTGGTGTAAGGAGCCACCCCTCGCACACCTCAATATCTTGGAGCGGTGTGCGGAAAATCGTCACACACCGCTCTCGCCTGAGCTGGTGAACAGTGCCATTCTGTCAAACCTTGAAGTCTATAGAGTAGTAATCACATCATCTATCAGCTAAAACAGACACTCACTGGACATAGAAGTTACCCTGATTAACTGTATCAATTTTTTTTTAATTAAATTCACAAAACTCGTTATATCTCAGACTTGTAAAATACAACATATTAAAATATACATTTTCGAGAAACAACCTTCTTGATATGGATATAACGTGCAAATATAATATACAAAATGTTATACACATACAATTACAATTATACAAACGACCGCACAAAAATACAGAACCATGTCGAGGAAGAAAGACCAAAAGAAGTAATACTTCATCAGTTTAAGTTAAAAAAGAACAAAATTTTGGGTTAAAAATATAATTTGGATAGTTTTAATTTAGTAGTATAACAAGAATCGCCAAAAATATCAATATCGTTTCTTATATTAGGTCCTTACATATGAAATTGGCGTTTTGTATGGGAGGAACAAAAAGTCGAATATTTTTTAATATAATATATTTAATTAATCAAAGTATGAACCATTATTTTCTATGCACTTTTGCCATCTCATAGGTAGTTCATTGATCCCTTTACTAAAAAAACCAGTCGGACGGGAATCAATAAAATCTTTGAAGGCGATTGGGACTGCCCCATCGGAGTTGAATTTTTTCCCTTGCAAGAAGTTATCCAAACTTCGAAAAAAATGGTAATCTGTTGGAGCAAGGTCCGGGGAGTACGAAGGATGTCTTAGACTTTCCAATTGAAGCTCTTCTAATTTAGTAGCCGTCTGTTGCGCAGTGTGTGGTCTAGCGTTGCGGTGAAGCAGCAGTGGCGTGGAGCGATTGACCAGCCTAGGTTGTTTAGCCGCTAGCTTTTCCATCATGGTTTGCAATTGCTGACAATAAACATCAGCCGTAATAGTCTGGCCAGATTTGAGAAAACTGTAATGAACAATACCGGCACTAGTCCACCAAACGCTTACAAGTAACTTTTTTGGGGTTAATTTTCGCTTGGGGCAGGATTTGGCTGGCTGGCCAGGATCCAACCATTGCGCTGAGCGCTTCCGGTTATCGTAAAGAACCCATTTTTCATCACAGGTAATGATTCGGTTTAAAATACCTTCATTATTGTGCCGGTTTAGTAATGTAACGCAGCAGTCGACGCGCGTTTGCCGGTTTGCTTCAGTCAATTCGTGAGGTACCCACCTTTCAAGCTTTTTAATCTTCCCAATTTGCTTCAAGTGAATTAAAACAGTTTTATCACTAACATCGCAGCCTGCAGCTAACTCGGACGTGGTTTGCGATGGATCCGCTTCCATAATAGCCTTCAACTCTTCATTATCAACTGGAGTCTCAGGCCGTCCACGGGGCTTGTTCTGCAGGTCGAAATTTCCAGAACGAAAACGTTGGAACCAAAAACGAACTGTGTTTTCTTTTGCAACACGACCGCCATACACATCATTCACCCTTCGAGTTGTTTCCGCAGAACTAGTGCCATGGCGGAACTCGTACTCGTAAATAATGCGATATTTTAAGTTTTCCATTTTGTAAAATGAGTGACGCAAACAGAAAAAAACAGAAGAAAAAAACAAATGAATGACGATCATCGAAGCACAAATACATGAGTCTATAGCTGTACAGACAGAGACAGGACAGGGTCCTTATTGGCGGCGGCCTAGACTTTAGTTATGTATTGTTTGTGATTTTTTTTGATTTTTTATTTATTTTTATGTTTTTTATGTTTATTTTCATGTAATCTATTGTATCATATTGTCACTACTGTCTGGGTGCTGCTAATAAAACGTTTTCTTTCTTTCTTTCTTTCTTTACAAATTTGAATTTGGAATTCCTTACCAAAGAGGAGAAATTTGTGATTAAAGTGGCCAGTACGAAAAACGCCAATTTCATATGTAAGGACCTAATATTATTGCAAAAAGAGAGCATATGGTACAGTGGCGGGTGAGTGCCAATATTCGTGGAGCATGCAGGCTGGAACAGAGTTTTACGATTCTGCAACCGGCTACCCAGCCGAGGCACCAATAAGCCAACGCGTTCCAACAATGCCGGACTATCGATAAAATTTGAATATGAAGAAACGACCCAGTATTACAATGTTACGGATCTGAATCCAACCCAACATGATGATGATGTCCTAGCCGGTTTCGACCACGGCGACTGTTTCAACACCCGTTAAGAAATTCGAGGTCCAGTTTTCGGAAACAGTCAATTGCGCAGGAGATATTTAAGTGCATAACTGGACGCGCAGCCAGAAAAGCACTCTCTCGTCCGAGCTCCCTCAGGCCCGATGGAAAGGAGAACCAGTACGATCGGGAGGGAGCACGATGCAGGTTTGGTCGAGTTTTTCCTTCTCTAAACACCTGGTTGAATTGCGGTGTTCAAGAGATGCCTTAGTCGCCTTTTACGACACCTCAGCAAGAAGAGGGGGGTGCTCTTCTATTCTGCCGGCAGCCACCACGGCTTACAACATAGCCCAACATACTTTTGTAGTATCCGACATGACCTCTTAACCGCGGAGTTTACCGGCAGAATAGAGTAATACCTCTCTCTTCATCATGCTGAGGTTTCATAAGAACCCACTAAGGTATACATCATTCTAAATTGTATGCAGATTGCTAAAATCTAAGCTGCTGCTTGCACCTTGCATACCCTACACAATGAGCTGTTGTGTGTTGGGTTAAATGTCCAAATCCTTACCCATGGATTTTACAAATATAGCCGAAGTAGGGAAGGAAAGTTTTTTTCCTGCTGTGGGATGAAACTGGAAATGCTGACAGGGTATGAAAATTGAAGGACCGTGGTCTCCTTCTGCGATATCGTTATACTCCAGAATGAGGCTTCTAAGTGGGATCTCAAGAGGGTCAATCTTACTACATGTAGAAGACATCGGGACGGTTGCCTGATAGACGTCAGGTTGGTTGATGCTTTTGGCGTTGTTGCAACTCAGGGTGTGGGCCTCTCGAGGAATTGGTGGATCGGGGCGACGCGCTGTGCTTTATACTTGCTTTTTTTTGTGCTTTTTTTTGTCATACTTATTTATTGTACGTTATAAGGTATGTTTTTGTATATTTGGTTAGGTTCTAATATTGAAATAGCACCGTGACGTCCGCGCAATCGGTTCCCCTGAGCGTCGGCTGAAAAACAGCGCTGGATGGCGCGTACAGCGTCGCCCAGCGTATGCTGAGCTGAGTGCTCTTTGAGATGGGTAGCAGCACACAGGATACATGATGGGATGTTATGTATTATTCTTTCATTGTTGTTTTTATATAAATATGTTTGTTGTGTGTTGTTTCCTTTGCCTCAATAAACTTTTTTTTTCTTTCTTTTTTCTTTCTTTATTAAATAGTGAGATATTTGAAGACAGCAGCGCCTTTTACCAAGATCATGCTCACAAGGTAGCATGGTGAGGCTGTGAAGCATTGATTACTGGGTCCAAAGTTATTTTCATAACATAAAAGTAGTCACTTTGGGGATTTTTGTCGGTACAATTGTAACACACCATAGGCGCCGCCATTCTATGGGGCTTGCACGGTCCTATGAAAATTTGCTTCCAGTAAAAAAATAGAGAAATAATCCAACACGATTGAGGTGGCGAAGTCATTCTTTTGATCAATTTATTACAGTTTGATCAAATTTCGGTCGCGACCGATGCCGAAATGAACCGTGTAATAACGCCAGACAAATTGAATTGTTGGAAAAGTCGAACACGTGTATAATCAATAATTTAGCCAATAAACCTCGTTACTGTTCCAGAAAGTGAATAAAATGTAATTACATTTGTTTTCGCGCGAGCATTTACTTACGTGTTGTGCGAATAAAAATGCAAAGTGAAACTGCTGCTTTTATTTAAATTCATTGTAGTAAATATTAAATTCCATTCTGGATACAGGTCTTTTGAACCCCTTTTTAATAATTTTTAATATTCAGTAGTCTTTGATTAACATCAAACTGACAACCCAAGCAAC
This sequence comes from Automeris io, assembly GCA_036320925.1. Taxonomy (NCBI): domain Eukaryota; kingdom Metazoa; phylum Arthropoda; class Insecta; order Lepidoptera; family Saturniidae; genus Automeris; species Automeris io. The sequence continues at coordinate 11,687,637 of JAUDJH010000019.1, read as the reverse complement.
GCGAACTTCATCCCATAATAATATTCGGGCTGAGCAGGGATACTTTAGTGGCTGCATCTATTTGCGAGGTGGTAGGGCGCCGGTGCCCGTCTGGATCGCGACCACAGTGCATGGGTGTAAAGCCCGTCATAGGGACCAGTTTCAGCTTGTCGCGTTTCGGGATCAGCTTGTGCATATCCAGTAGCTCATATAGCTAGAGACCTTCAGTTGTGGTGTATGTGGGCCGACATGACGATGTAGACTATCAATGGATTTTCATCCTTTGATAGTCGCTTTCGTTTTTGGACTACGCTGTACTTACCATCAGGTACTCTGTAGTCACTATGTCAAGCCAGTGTAAAAAAAAAAATTTAGGGTTTATATGTCGTACTCGTATTCAACGTGAGCAGTAGCGCAGATGATCACCGTCCTCACAGCATTAGTACAAACGATATTTATACCAACATTTGAGTTGCTTTACCGGTGACCGTGAGTGAATTCATTAAAAATTGAAAAAATAATAAATATTCTTTACTACGGTCATAAAGGCGCGATTTCATCAGTGTTCGCGCACGTTACCGCGTAGTGTATGGCTTAAATGTTACTCTAGATGAACTCATGCTGTTAATATCAGACAATTGATATTCATCTGAAATCATACGTAGATTATAGTAAAGTAACGTTGAATTACAAACTAATCTACAAACTTGGATGAGAAAAATGTAATCTGATTAATGAAAAACAATTACGACTGCATTTTGCTCATCTATGTCTTACACACAATGGAATCTTCAATTGCAGACACATTTAGGACTTCTTAATGTTTTGAAGGGATTTAATCATGATTACAGAGCAACCAAATTAAAATTACGACAACATTTTGTAATCGTTCATCATTCATCAGATTACATTTTGCCCATCTTTGTCTACAAACACGCAATGGACTATAACGTTGGACAATTTACCGTTAGAAGGAGGCTCAGTCTATAACTCCGCCGTTTAATATAAATATGGATGCACTATGATAGTTGCACATAACCGAGAAATTATATTCAGGCACTCGTGCAATAATTGAATATACGACAGTCTAGAGACACATGTGTGTGCGTTTAAAACTTACCTTAACATAAACATATTATTTTGTTTGTTCGCATACAAATGTACTTCAATGTACGTTTACAAATATAATGTATAGTTATGCCGGTGAATATGGTTAAAATTACCCTTGCAAATTAGTGCGCGCATGGCTAGAGTTCTGGTTAAAATGGTTGCGAAATTTACCGCCCACGATTGAGCGTCTATCACCACAACTTCGGCCGAAAATGAAGCCGAAGGTTTAAAAATAATAATATTATCGTTTAAAGCGTTTAGGGGGTAACAAAGATACATTAGTAGTTATATATATATCCACTTTGACCTTATATGTGTCCCCACGTGACCAGTAACGCAGCTGATCTCCATTCTCACAGCACTAGTATATATGTTATTTCAATTATATGCCATACAGGTCTCTTTACGATGTTTCCGTCACTGGTGAGTAAGCAGTGCCTAAATCCATACTTAATCTGGAAAGACCCATGTGTACGTGCCGGAATTCGAACCTACATCCATTTGCGTCGCTACGCATGTATACTGGCTCATATCCATTAGGTCTCTATCTGTCTATCTATTGTAGTTTCTCTTTTCACAGGCTTCGGTCTTACTCCGCAAGTGTACACCCAGGTCCGTTGGCGGCACACTCATAGCAATCGTTTCAAACATAACATTTGGGCATGGTGAAAAATTGTCTATTGCATTCTTGCTAAACAGGTCTTACGCTTTAGAAATCGTTGACAAAGGAACGTAATTAACAAAACGATTCCAAAGCGTAGTAACCCCAAACACATTAAAATGAAAGTACAATAGACCAGTTTTGTTTGCCTACATTATCTATCATCAAGGCCGTTTGCCTATCGGAATAGGCATAGATAATGGAACGTCATTTTTCTCTAATAAGAATAATAAAATTATTTAATAAACATTTAAATTAATGATTTATATTGACTGTACAAATTCAATTTCTAGATATATTTAAAATTACATTAAACCTGTCAAAAATACTATTGCGAATTAATATACGCATTCGAAACAGTCGCATTAATTTTGGCGTTTGCCAGATTTCTTCGGCTAGAATTTTGGTCAATTTTTTGCCGAAACTAAAGATTCGGCTATGCATTACACACTACTCATAATTTAGTGTATATGGAGTATGCTCCATAATACTGTATCAAAATTCCAATAACCCGTGGCCAGAGGCGATCTTCGTAAGTGGAATTTGCAAGATTTGCTAAAGTATTAACTTTGTTATGAAGTTCGTAAAATACCGAAATAGATTAGTTCGGTTGCTTAGAGGTTACACATTCATTTACACTTGTATAAGGCTATATCTATACTAATATTATAAAGCTGAAGAGTTTGTTTGTTTGTTTGTTTGTTTGAACGCGCTAATCTCAGGAACTACTGGTTCGAATTGAAAAATTCTTTTTGAGTTGAATAGACCATTTATCGAGGAAGGCTTTAGGCTATATAACATCACGATGCAATTATTAGGAGCGAAGAAATAATGGAAAATGTGAAAAAAACGGGCAAAATTATTCATCCTTGAGGGCTTCCATTGCGTGCGCTGCAAAAACGGTTCAAGATACCAAAGATATATGTATAGAAGAATTATTCCTCTTGAAATGATCTAAAAAAATGTCCTCGACAGTATATGTCTATCTTTTAAGATTAAGTCACTAGAACCGTTTTTATGGTAAACAAATTTGGTCGATATCAATGCATTATTTGTTAAGAGTTGTATCAACGTAATAATATTAATCTTTATCCAAATAAATGTGTTGTTGATTAAGAGTATTTAATTGAGAACAAAATTGTCTTTGACATCACTTAATTTCAATGAACATCTTAGAAGATATTACAAAACCTTATATAGCAAAACAACGTGTGCCGGATCAGCTAGTTATAGATATTTTATTTCACAGGTGAAGGAAACATCGTTAGGAAACTGGCATGGCGTTTTATATAAATGTCATAAATGAGGGGTACACACGTATATATTTTATTATGATTCTGGTAGTGACTACACCACACCTTGTGGTAAGGATGGTGCAGTCCAAAACCGACTACGACTGTAAGTAAAGAAAAGCCAATAGATAATCACAGTGATCATGCCGGCCTGCACAAATGTCTCTTTTCGTAAAATACTTGCATTTAATAACAATATCCAATACAGTATCGAGGGGTGAAAGGTTAACTGCTATAAGCGTCTTTTTTTGCCGATATTGATTTACATACATATATATGTATATATCTTGGGTGGGGGAATGGCTATTTGGTTTAAGCGACATTTTTTGGTGATATATAGTAACATATATTTTCTGAAACAGCGTTTTTTACCGATTCCATATATATGCATATATTACTATATCACCAAAAAATGTAATTATGTCTTATTGATTTTACTGTGGGGCAATACTGGTGATTTGAAAACTATTTTCATTTAACTATAGAGGGCTGTTCGTGCTATTTATAATTTATAGACTAGAATTTCACTTAGATAACGGTTAGACTTGGGTATTTTAACAGGCCCATCGCAATATATCTACGCCTTATTATGTAATACGTCAAAATCTGTATCTATTTTTGGCGTGTAGTGTTATTCATAGTACAAATACTAGAAATAAACACAAATTAGTTTTACCTAATTACCGGCTTAAAAGAGATCATTGTTCTTATATGGGGCTCAATATTAATCTATACAATACAACAACTAATAATATTTTAGAGCTATCACTATTTAAATTAAAAACTAAAAAAAACACTATGAAAATAATATTACCAAATAAGGTATATTATTCCATCAATGACTGTTTAAATGATAAAAGGGCGTAATATTAGTGTATGTAATTTTTCTCACGGGACATTCATTCCTTTCTGTAATAATGGGTGATCCATTTCGAGGTTATCTACTTAAAAAAAAAAAACACAGAAAATTCAAATTTAATGGGGAATGTTTATTATCATTTGAAAGAACATTCTTTGGCATTTATTTTTTGAAGATTATGTCTTTCAAATGTTGGCCGCGGCTACGTCTCAGATGGTCCATCCGTTAAACCAATTTTCGAGTGGTAACTGGCGAATGATACGCGTGATGTTTTGCTCCAAGGCCGGAATCGAAGCGAGATTGTCCGCATAAACTTTAGACTCACAGGAAAATGTCTAACGGTGTGATATCACACGATCTTGGTTGCCAATCGACCGGCCCAAAACGTGAAACCACACCAAATCGTTCTTTTTTCTGGATGAAGTGGCAGCTCTCGAATCTCTCCAGGTTGCTCTTCGTCCCAAATGTGGCAATTTTGCTTGTTTACATACCCATTAAGCAAGAAATGGGCCTCTTAACGCACACACAATTACTCACAAAATTAGCTTCGAAAAAGTCGGATTTTCTTGGAACTTTCAAGAGTCCATACAGCGAAGGTGTTCACGCGTAAGTCTTTGCATAATGAAATTTCAAACAATAATAAACAAAAATAGCATGACAGCATGACGTGACTTACTCGTGGTCTGTCAAAAAAAGGCTATTGAAAAAAGTACCTCTACTTGGATCACACTATATATATTTGTACCTCATTATGTTGAAAAGAGTAGCTACTGAAGTTTCTCGCCCTCTCTACTCAGTACTCTTATTGATAATAGATAATTACTTTTCATTCTTTTGTTACTAAATAATCATAAAATAAAATATCATCACGATATACCCCTTTCAGAGTGAGCAGAGATAAATGCCTCTCGGTCTTTTACCGGTTGCACGGTGGAGAGTGTTCTCAGGAACTACATTCTTTGATTCCACCAGCCTCATTCCACCACAAAACCACTAGGCATCGTGTCGGATACCATCCGTATGTGGTGGATGTTCCTTGTATTAGCACGAAAAGATTCGCTTCTACATTTATCATGCGAACGGCTAAGGAGTGGAATATGCTTCCAGCGGCCATATTTCCGCGATCTTATTACCTGGGAGTCTTTAAGAGAAGAGTGAATAGGCATTTGCTAGGCGATCGCGTTTCATCATCGAACTCATCTTCATCTTCCACCAGGTGTGATTGAGGTCAAGAGTTCGTCCATAAATTATAAAAAAAAAATTGTATCTAATTTGCGCTTATATATCGTACCCGACGTGACCAGTAGCACAGTTGATAGCCGTTCTCACAGCATTAGAACTCACCCACAGAGTGGCAGTGAGGGGGTTTAAATTCCCCCTCCAAGAGAGGAGGCCTGGCCAAGGCCAACGCTCGCCTAGCCGTCGGAAGTATCCGGATTCCCAGGCTCGGCGAAGGCGAGGAGAGGCTGTGCTGGCACCCCGGTGGTTTTAGTCGGGGCAGGTCTGACACACCGGGGGAAGTGGCCCTCACCACTTCCCCTGACGGTCCGTAGGGATTTCCACCGGGTTAACAAAAATAAAAGCATTAGTACTCATGATATTTCTATCAGATGCTATGCAAATTTCCTCAAAATGTTGTCCTTGAATGGTGAACATGAGATGCCAAAATTCATACTTAATCTAGAAAAACCAAGACGTACGCTGAAATTTGAACCTACGAGAATACGCATCGCCGCGCAAGAATACCAGTTTTTTATGCCTTTACATTTGAAGCGTGTTATATTTATTTACATTTTGTAATTCAATTTAGCAACCCGCAAATATCAAAGAAGCAAGCGGCAATTTGGGAACAATCTCACCGGATTTCTTGTCATTTAAATCACGTCGAAAGTAATATCTATTTGTGATCCATCCCAAAGCGAACTAAGTTCTCTACCGCAACATCAAACTGCGAATTAATCTTGAGACGCGTCCTTCGAAGTTCAATGTAAAGGCGTCTACATATTTGCTCGAATTTTGACGATCGGTATTGACGCTCTGCTGTTTATTTTATAATCATTCGGTAAAGGGAAAATATTTCTTATTTATTTTATTCTAGCTTCACGAGGCGATAACGTCACACCTGACAGAAAGTGGACAGAAAATATATTTCGTTTTTATATGATATTTTAAATTATTACATAGACTGGTCAGAATTGTTGAGGAGAATTAATTTTAAAATAAGCACCAAAACTACTAGACAGCCGAACTTGTTCGCCCTGCCGAAATTACAACACAATTACGCAAAGAACTCTGTAATACACAGATGCCTCGATACGTACAATAAGGACTTTCGCACTATTGACACATTTTCCCAAAACATAAATAATTTCGTAGCGTCGGTTTTAACTTTGTTAAAGTTAAAACGATGATAGGAGGGTACAGACGCCATACTGCATTCATTTAACATAGCTTACACATACAATATATATATATATATATATATTTTTGGTTTCTCGGAGGGAAATCCTGCATAGGACCATCAGGGCCGCTGTGAGGGCAGCAACCCCGGGGTGTCCCTCTAATCGCTCCACCCGAGCCTGGGAAACCAAATTCATCCAGACGCCCGGAGAGCGAAATGCCTTGTCGAGGCTGCCTCTCTGGGAGGGGTGGGGGTAAAGAGCCCACCCTTCCAATACCTATCTCACAGGCGGCGCGCCGGACACTGCACACCGCCGCCCTCTCATCCGGACAGCAGACTCCCTCAAGTCTATACAATATATATATTGTATAACAGCTTTCTTACACGCACCTTGCCATAACAAACAAACACACACATACACACACATTTATTTCTTATTGTTGCGAGTTTACTGTTATTTTATTTTCCTTTTCCATGATTTTTTTTTTAAATATTATCATTGTATATATATGCTGTTCGATGATAGTGAATAAATAAATAAATAAGTTGGCTTGAGTAGCATTTGAGAAATTAATTCGGGTCTTTTCGGTTTTGGTGACGTGCGTGTTCCCACGCACCACTTGGCGAAGGGGGGGTGGTGATCACTCTTCTCTCCCACCTCTTCTATGACTGTGACGTTGCCCTTTGGGCTTATCGCGCGTCGGGCCACGGTGAGACCACTGTCACATTCCCCTAGCCCGGCGCACCGTGCGCGTGGAGAGTCTGGCACACCGGGGGGGCGGCCCTCGCTGCCCCCTGACGGCCCATAAAGGGTTTCCACCGAATCAACAAAAAAAGGGGGTTTTCGGTTTATATTCCACAATGCTTGAAAACGAAGGTTTTCGATCAATGCGTCCTACCAGTTTTGACGTACGAAGATACCAGTGGACACTATAGGTTTGGCTGGTCCACCAGTCCAGGGTCGCTCAGAGAACGCAAATCAGATGTTGTTTTATGTTACTTACAGATTCACTAGAATTTATTTAACAGCACGTTTCGACTGTCGATCGACAAAAATCAGGCAAATGTGTAGGCACCTTTACGATATTGGGATATTCAAGTGAAGCGTGAAGTGAAACTTATCCGGGCGGGCTGATGACGGTGACTATCGGCGGAGGGTAATTCCTCAAAGACTGGTTGCTTGTCAAGGATGAAGGGTTACAATATATATGTCACAGTTAGGGCTGCCAACTGCTCGGGTTTAGCTAGACATATTTTCCCTTATTCAGTCAAATAAACACATCAACAAAGTTAAACACTAAGAAACAGTCTTAATGCCAAAGAATATTGCAATTTATAAATGAACAATGATATACGATTTAAAGAAAGCCTACAAAGAACTGAGGATTAAGAAAGAATGGACAGGGAGGTTGAAAGGAAAAAATCGAAATATTATAATCAAAAGGCCCATGATAATAGACGAAGCTACAAACTATTATAAAAATTTGTATACAGCAAGAGATATAGATAATGTAAGCAACTATTGTCACTATACATGTTCTCAGTCTACCGGCACCATAAGTATATTAAGAAGTGAAATAGAGCACGCAATTAAGTCCTTAAAAACAGACAAAACACCTGGCGAAGATAGTATCACAAACGAATTTCTGAAATCTTTCTCTGAACCACTACTATTTCCTCTACTGACACTTTTTACCAACATCCTTGTACAAAGAAAAACTCCTCAACAATGGTCTGCATCAACTATCACACTACTTCATAAAAAAGGCAATAGAGAAGATTTAAATAACTATAGGCCCATCAGTTTAATATCCAACATGTATAAAATATTTTCGAAAATATTATTGAACCGGCTAACTAAAACACTGGACATCACTGAACATCAGCCAAGAGAACAAGCAGGCTTTCGTAAAAAAATTTCAACCATAGATCATATACAAGTTGTAACACAAGTCATAGAGAAAACCCATGAGTGTAGGAGAGTTTTATATAAGTGCTTCATTGATTACACAAAAGCATTTGACTCTATATATCATGACGCAATCTGGAATAGCTTAGCACAGCAAGGGGTAGAGAAGGAATACATAGATCTTTTACACCACTTGTACTCCAATATTAAAGCTAAAGTAAAACTAGAAAAGGAAGGAGCAGAGTTTTCTATCCAAAAAGGCGTCAGGCAGGGTGACCCACTCTCACCGAAAATTTTCTCCTCTGTTTTAGAGTTAGTTTTTAGGCACCTAAATTGGAAAGAGAAAGGTCTAAAAATAGATGGAGAGTACTTAAGTCACCTCAGGTTCGCGGATGACTTAGTTGTGTTTGCCGTAAGTGCTACTGAACTATCGAAAATGGTCAATGAATTAGTAATAGAAAGCGAAAAAGTAGGCCTTGAACTAAACGTAACCAAAACAAAAGTTATGACCAATGGAGTAGAAGAAAGTATATTAATTAGAAATATGAATATAGAATATGTAAAAAGTTATATATACCTTGGACAAATGATTTCCTTTAATAACTGCACTAGCAATGAAATCCAGAGGAGAGTTGCTATAGCGTGGAAAAAATATTGGAGCCTTAAGGAAATATTTAAAAATAAACAAATAGATATCAATATAAAAAGGAAACTCTACGAAATAACCATTTTGCCCTGCCTAACATACGCCTGTCAAAGTTGGTCTTTGAAAAAAGAAGACGAAGATAAGCTAGCGATATGTCAGAGGAAAATGGAAAGAAGTATGCTAGGAATAGGACAAAAGGAAAAAGTTAGAAATGATACAATACGAGGGAAAACAAAACTAAAAAATGTTATTAAAATAATTCGATTGCTGAAATGGAACTGGGCAGGACATGTATGTAGAATGCAAAACAGCCGATGGACAAAGAAAGTATCTGAGTGGATACCTAGAGACGGAACCAGAAGCAGAGGAAGACCGAAGAAAAGATGGGCAGATATATTTACAGAAAAAGCCGGATCTTCTTGGATGCGAAGGGCCAGAAACAGAGACCAATGGAACGTGATGGGGGAGGCCTACGCCGCGGAGGCGACTACAACAGAAAAATAAAAAAAAGTATAGTATTAGTAAACAAGAACAACATAGAAAAAGATGTAAAAAAAAAGAAAAATGTAGTTAGTAGAAATAAAGGCTTATTTTATTTTTTATTTATTTCATTTATACGATTTAAAGAGTTATATTATGCTTGTTTAATAGTAGTATATCGTCACGCTATATCCCTTTCGGTATAAGCTGAAATACATTAGTGACTTTATACACGTGACTCCTGGGTGGCTACACGTGACTCCTGGGTGGTGCTAAACGAGCAGCAGCGAGGTGGTAGGGCGCCGGTGCCCGTCTGGATCGCGACCACAGTACATGGGTGTAAAGGCCGTCATAGTGACCAGTTTCGGCTTGTCGCGTTTCGGGATCAGCTTGTGTATATCCAGTAGCTGATATACCTAGAGACCTTCAGACGTGGTATGTGTGACATGACGATGTAGACTACCAATGGATTTTCGTCCTTTGATAGTCGCTTTCGTTTTTGGACTACACTGCACTTTCCATCAGGTACTCTGTAGTCACTATGTCCAGCCAGTGTAAAAAAAAAAAAATACACTTTTCCTTTATATGTCGAGCTCAACATAGCCAGTAGCGCAGCTGATCGCCGTTCCACAGCTCTAGTACACATGACATTTCTATTACATGCCATGCGAGTTTCTTCATGATATTTTCCTTCACCGGTGAGCATATAGCGCCTAAATCTTTTGTTAATCTGAACAAAAGCAGAAGTTTTTGACGGGATTTAAACCTAGGACCAGTGAAGTCGCTGCGCATGAATACCGGTACCTTATCCACTAGGCCATCACAGCTATTTATACACACACACACACACACACATATGTATATGAATCAATATCGGCAAAGAAAGACGCTTATAGCAGTTAACCTTTCACCCCTTTCGATATTATATTGTAAATTGCAATTTAACTTTACTAAGAGAGATATTTGTACTGGCCGACATAATCACTGTGATTATCTATTGATTTTCCTTTACTGAATGACGTAGTTTGTTTTGGACTGCACCATCCTTACCAACAGGTGTGGTGTAGTCACTATACCAAGTCAGAATAATATACATATATATGTACAAATGAGTATTAAATAATTCCGGCTTTATTAAATGAGTCTGTCAGAGTTTGGGCGGAAGAGATAAAATCCTCATGACGTGCAAAAGCTTACTACATTTGGATATAATTTTGGACACTCTCGCCGCTACAAACATATTCAATATACGTACATACAACATGTTTGCTGTAAGTCATAAGTTATTTGTAATATTAAAATTGCATAAAATCAGAAAACATAAATAAACTCACTCACACATATCAAACTAGCTGTCCCGGCAGACCTTGTTCTGCCCTATTTCTCTGATACAAATTTACAAAATTCTTTTTTAATGTTAAGAGCTGCCCCGTCAGATTTCATTCCGCCAAATGTTATTGGCCTGTCGCAGTCTAATAGAAATAAAATTGCATTGAAAGATTTAAGTCATATCTAAGGTATATTTTTACTATAATGGCTTATGGGACATTATTGGGTTATTTTTTGTTTGATTACTTGGCGTATACATTATAATTTTCATTAATAACTTGCAACCTCTAATCAACTTGAAAGCATTACAAAGACAATCTTAACGCACATTTGTTTTGTGTTGATTGACATCATATGTTTGACAGCTGGGTACAAAGTGGTTTTTAGGGGAAAAGAAAGTTCTTGTTTTTACTATTTTCCTTTTTACGTTTTTACACCCCATTAGAACTTTCCCCAGAATTCATCAAACACAACAAAAAAGAAATCAGCGAAGTCGATTCAGCCGTTCTCGAGTTATGCGCTTAGCAACACATTTAGCGATTCATTTTTATATATATAATATATGCACAGAGAGATAGATATATATATTATTAGGCAATGCGTTATAAATTAAATATGAAATATTAACATAACAACAGTCACAATATGAAGACGTCATGTCCCAAAAGGAGGCCGCAGAGCGAGAGCGGCAGAAGGCCGCTCGAAGAAGACGCCGGGCTGTCGGCAACCACCCTGGCACATCAGTCCCGGCTATCCGGTCGATTCACGACCAGTTGGCTGATGTCTTTGGGGTCGTGGCTGCTCAGGGTGGGGGCCCTGAGCAACTGGTTTAGCGACCCTCGAGAAGTCGGCAGGGCATTGTGGCGTGCTCTGCCTAAATACAACAAGTAGTATCGGGGAGGGTATCAACTTCCCCCGATCTTGTGCACATCGGGCGCAGCGCGACAGGGCTGTGTCGAATTGATTACAGGACCCACAGTCCCCGCCAATGCGCAGAAGTAGTCACCTTGGGGTTTTTAGTCGGTACAAGTCCGACACACCTCAGTCGCGCAACCCCCCTGTGCGGCTGAGACGGTCCAATGAGGATTTTCCCCAAGTAAAAAAAAAAGCAACAGTCGCAATATACAAATACTTATTGCGACTGTATCTTGTAACTTGGACCTTAGGAAAAAAAATGAGTAGGGACTGTTGTTCCTCAAACGAACCTGCTTTGTATGATAATCTCCAGAGAATCCCTTTCATTCACTGAATACGCTCCCTCCAACTCCCCGACCTGTTGTTTTTATTATTCGTTTTAATTATTCTTTCATTTTAACTTTGGTTTAAACTTTAATTATAACAAAGAAAACAATATTAGCACGCTAAAAGCGAAGACAAAAAATGTTCTTAAATAGTACGTAAACGTGCTTTCAACGGTCTTTTTCTTTCTTTTTTTGGGGAAAACCCTCATTGGACTGTTTCAGCCGCACGGGGGAGTTGCGTAACCGTGATGTGTTGGACTTGTACCGGCTAAAAGCTCCAAGGTGGCTACTTTTGAGCATTGGTGGGGACTGTGGGTCCTGTGATTCGTTCCCAACAGTTCCAACACGCAACATCTGCACTACATGTTGTATTTAGACAGAGTTTGTCACAATACTTTACTTTACTTTTTACTTTTTTGGGAGTTGAAGCTGCTCGCGTCCGTAGGCTTTACCCTAGTTTCCCTACACGTGACTCCTGGGTGGTGCTAAAGGAGCAGCAGCTGGGTGGTAGGGCGTCGGTGCCCGTCTGGATCGCGACCACAGTACATGGGTGTAAAGCCCGTCATAGTGACCAGTTCTGGCTTGTCGCGTTTCGGGCGATTATACCTAGAGACCTTCAGTCGTGGTATATGTGGGCCGACATGACGATGAAGACTATCAATAAATTTTCATCCTTTGATAGTCGCTTTCGTTTTTGGACTACACTGTACTTACCATCAGGTACTCTGTAGGCACTATGTCGAGCCAGTGTAAAAAAAAGTGTGACCTCTCGCATTGCCGCGCGTGGATACCGGTTTAGTAACCACTGGATCACCAGAGCCACAGTAAAAAAGTAAGGGTAGTAAAGATGACAATTATATAGATAAAATAATTCCACGATGAGGGTTAAAGACACGGTTACTGTGAATCGAGTACGTTCCACGATGTTGTCTTCAAAGCAAACACATTAGGCGTAATGAGTTGCCTACAACCGCAGCGCCGCTCGGTACACGGTATGGGCGGGCGCTCACATTTCCACTTTATTTAGAGCTTGTATATCGGATCAGGTGTATTTAGGAAGAAAACACAAAAGACCTAACTCGTTTTTATGTGTTCATCTAATTTTCTAAATAATTATTGCATATTTTAAATCTACATCAGTCAAAGTTTCAGTTAATAAAAATAGGATTAACAAGGCTTAGATTTTTAGACGCCATTTTGTCCTATTCACACATTTAACTTGTGAGGACTTGTAGAGGCTTGGCGAGTGTGTGGCTACACAAGAAAAAAATAATTTGTAAGATATTCAAATAAGATGCCCAAATAAAAGACAATATAAACCTCTAAAACCGTATCATATGTGACCACCATGCTGAAAGTAAGTAAGTAAGTAAGTTTACAAAGAAATAACGCCCTAAGCTTCCTTTGTTCATTTTTCTAATTTGACAATCTGTCTGCGAAAAATCTGTGATGAAAATACAAATACTTTTTCTAGCTTACATTATTTCTAATGCATATATTCAAAACGTGCTTGAATTTCTATATTGCTCTGTTGGTACTATATTGGTCTAAAGGTTATACAATACACGATATGTATATATTTATACATATACACAGTATGTTTGAAAAACCCTGTCCGATTCGAAAGGGGGATATTGGTATCATGATAATATTACCAAAATGCCTTAAAACATATAGATAGATGATAGATAAAACATATAGAAACATATATAGAATAATTCGTGAACATGAAAAAAATATTGTCATAAAAATTGAAAAATTAAATTATTTTACATGCGATATATGCTCGGATTACTATCAAAAAACAGTTTCATGCTAAAAAGACCCTTTTGACGTTTCGACCTACTAGCAGGGTTTCTTGCCTTTGTTTTTGTTTATTCACGAGCTACATACGCTCCCTGTGTTGCTATGAATGATTTCTTCATTTGATATTTTACTCATTTTTTTATTGCTGTTTAACTAAAAAGGATAACCTAAATAGAATCTAATATCAATACCGAGTAACGCCTTCACAAGTCGGACAGAGTTTTCATAACATACTGTGCTTATATATTTTGTATTTTTCATTATGTGGTCTGTTAGATTGCTTGCCACGTTTTGGCATAAAAAGATCTGAGTACGGGCAGTCGCAAAAACCACACAAAAACAAAGAACAGCAAAAAGTATATGATATATTATATTCTCTATATAAAAGCAAACATTATGTATGTTAAAGTAATATTTACTTACTTATAACAAACTTACATCACTACACTTGAAGAAAAATTATCTCACGTTTTTATATCACAAGATTAATGCTTGTTTCGCACTGACGACATTTTGACGTCGCGTGGACACTAATAAAAACCGCTGAAATAAATAATTAACGTGTGCAAATTAATTCTCACGTAGAGGTTTAAAATTGCTAAGGTAATCTGGCGGCGGCGACCAATTGTGGTGAGACCTTTGCCACTTGTGGGAGGCTTGTGAATCAGAAAGCAGTCTTAGCGCGAAATCCCTTTATTATTCACTAGCTGATCCGGCAAACGTTGTTTTGCTATATAAGTTATTGTAATATCTTCTAAGATGTTCATTGAAATTAAGTGATGTCAAAGACAATTTTGTTCACAATTAAATACTCTTAATCAACAACACATTGATTTGGATAAAGATTAATATTATTACGTTGATACAACTCTTAACAAATAATGCATTAATTTCGACCAAATTTGATTACCATAAAAACGGTTCTAGTAAGTTAATCTTAAAAGATAGACATATACTGTCAGGGACATTTTTTTAGATCATTTTAAGAGGAATAACTCTATCTTACATATATTTTTGGTATCTTGAACCGTTTTCGCAGCGCACGCAATGGAAGCACTCAAGGATGAATAATTTTCCCCGTTTTTTTCACATTTTCCATTATTTCTTCGCTCCTAATAGTTGCATTGTAATGTTATATAGCCTATAGCCTTCCTCGATAAATGGTCTATTTAACTCAAAAAGAATTTTTCAATTCGAACCAGTAGTTCCCGAGATTAGCGCGTTCAAACAAACAAACAAACAAACTCTTCAGCTTTATAATATTAGTATAGATTTGGTGCACATTCACGTGACCTAGATATAGTAATGTGTTGTACTCACTAGTACATCGAACATCAGATAACCTTACAAGTTCATTTACTCCTATAGTAACATCGTAAAAATGTTACCATGTGAATAAAAATAATGTGTCGAAAGAAAGCAGCAGACAGCGTATTTTCAACAGCATTTGCTGCTCCATCGGCATACGATCCTTACTTGAGCCGATTTTGGTTTGTAAACCATTCAAGTAAAAGCGATTTGATAGCCTTTTAAAAAGAGTCAATAGACATTTCTTGGGGATACGAGGACCATCAACGGCCTCAGTTCCACCTTCAACCAGGTTTGAGTAGACTCAAGCATCTGCCTATATATCTCCTTTTTTTTTATTCTGACTTGACACTGTGACTAAACCACGCCTGATGGTGAATATGATACAGTCCAAAATTGACAACGACTTTCAACAATTAAAAAAATCTAACGATAATCACTGCGATCATGCAGGGCTGCACAAATATCTCTTCACACTTCGTTTTAGGGACCCCATATCATAGGATGGTAGGATCACGCTCGCCAGAAGACCATTCCACAGCCCAATGATTCCGCAAAAGTAAGAGTTAGGGAAGTTCTTAGTCCTAGCCAGGATGTGAGTTATCGTATAGTTATGACTCCGTAAACCCGCGAGCGTGGTTCTACTATGGAACAGAGAAAGTGGAACAAGGTTAAATAGCTCTTCAGAAAACTCGCCATGGTATAGTCGGGAGAAAACGCTCAGTTAGGTAATATCTCTGCGCAAATGGATCGGTTGAAGGGCGGTTCATAAAAAATACTTTACTAACTACTACCAACGACGATATTTTGACTAAGGTTAAAATGCAGAGCATCGAGCATCGACGTAGAGTTGCCCGCCTCACAGTCTTATACCAATTGCACAGTGGAGAGTGTTCTCAGGAACTGCATTCTTTGATTCCACCAGCCCCATTCCATCACAAAACTTCTAGGCATCGTGTCGGATACCATCATCCGTTCATCCGTTGGTGGATGTTCCTTATATCCGCACGAAAAGTTTCGCTTCTACATTCATCACGCGAACAGCTAAGGAGTTGAATATACTTCCAGCGACTGTATTTCCTCGTTCTTTTGGCTTGAGAGCCTTTAAGAGAAGAGTGAATAGGCATTCGTAGGACGAAAGCGGTCCACGAGAAGATTCGCTTCTACATTCATCATGCGAACAGCTAAGGAGTGGAATATGCTTCCAGCGGCTATATTTCCGCGATCTTATGACCTGGGAGTCTTTAAGAGAAGAGTGAATAGGTATTTGTTGGGCGGACGCGGTTCATCATCGGACTCATCTTCGCCTTCCACCAGGTTTGATTGAGGTCAAGCGTTCGTCTATAAAAAAAAAATAGAAATAGTATATACAAACCAGTAATTTGCTTACTGCCGAGCAGCATTTGTGCAGATACTGTCTGCTTCTTAATCGACAAATTGCCTCAATATATATTGACAAATAAAGAATGCTAAAAAAACTTAATCGAACGTTTTCAGCGAGTGTTAAAAAATCGCCAGTGCACATTAAGTAAAATAGTTACATGAGTCATAGACATTTGTCATATTTTCTAGTACCTACGGAGTTTTTGTACCTGTGACCTACAAAATTTCTCGTACTCCTCTAATGCAGTTACATATAGAATGATTTATTGAAAATAGTTTGTCTTGAGAATTTTAAAAACGCTTTCTATCTGTCTGTATATTCACGTGGAGACACGATAAGATCATCTTTTTTTTGTTGTGTAAACTTTGCTAGCTTTTGTATCTTATTCAGGTATTTTTGCTGTTTATATTAGGTCCTTACATATGAAATTGGCGTTTTTCGTATTGGCCACTTTAATCACAAATTTCTCCTCTTTGGTAAGGAATTCCAAATTCAAATTTGTACAGCTATAGACTCATGTATTTGTGCTTCGATGATCGTCATTCATTTGTTTTTTTCTTCTGTTTTTTTCTGTTTGCGTCACTCATTTTACAAAATGGAAAACTTAAAATATCGCATTATTTACGAGTACGAGTTCCGCCGTGGCACTAGCGCTGCGGAAACAACTCGAAGGGTGAATGATGTGTATGGCGGTCGTGTTGCAAAAGAAAACACAGTTCGTTTTTGGTTCCAACGTTTTCGTTCTGGAAATTTTGACCTGCAGAACAAGCCCCGTGGACGGCCTGAGACTCAAGTTGATAATGAAGAGTTGAAGGCTATTGTGGAAGCGGATCCATCGCAAACCACGTCCGAGTTAGCTGCAGGCTGCGATGTTAGTGATAAAACTGTTTTAATTCACTTGAAGCAAATTGGGAAGATTAAAAAGCTTGAAAGGTGGGTACCTCACGAATTGACTGAAGCAAACCGGCAAACGCGCGTCGACTGCTGCGTTACATTACTAAACCGGCACAATAATGAAGGTATTTTAAACCGAATCATTACCTGTGATGAAAAATGGGTTCTTTACGATAATCGGAAGCGCTCAGCGCAATGGTTGGATCCTGGCCAGCCAGCCAAATCCTGCCTCAAGCGAAAATTAACCCCAAAAAAGTTACTTGTAAGCGTTTGGTGGACTAGTGCCGGTATTGTTCATTACAGTTTTCTCAAATCTGGCCAGACTATTACGGCTGATGTCTATTGTCAGCAATTGCAAACCATGATGGAAAAGCTAGCGGCTAAACAACCTAGGCTGGTCAATCGCTCCACGCCACTGCTGCTTCACGACAACGCTAGACCACACACTGCGCAACAGACGGCTACTAAATTAGAAGAGCTTCAATTGGAAAGTCTAAGACATCCTCCGTACTCCCCGGACCTTGCTCCAACAGATTACCATTTTTTTCGAAATTTGGATAACTTCTTGCAAGGGAAAAAATTCAACTCCGATGGGGCAGTCCAAATCGCCTTCAAAGATTTTATTGATTCCCGTCCGACTGGTTTTTTTAGTAAAGGGATCAATGAACTACCTATGAGATGGCAAAAGTGCATAGAAAGTAATGGTTCATACTTTGATTAATTAAATATATTATATTAAAAAATATTCGACTTTTTGTTCCTCCCATACAAAACGCCAATTTCATATGTAAGGACCTAATATATTGGTATGTTTCACTGAAAATATGAAAAAAATTATCATCGTGAACATTAAAGAGCTATTGCCATTTAAAGTTGAAGAAATTACATCATTTTAACCTATTTCAGATTAATATTGTTGAGTTATTTAACCTTGATCCACCCTCTCCCTTCCATAGTAAACAATGCGTGCGGGTTTACGGAGGCACGGCTATACGATAACTGATATCCCGGCTAGGACTAAGAAGTTCTCTAACTTTTACTTTTGCTGTGTCGTTGATCCATGGAATGGTCTTCCGGCGAGCGAGTTCCCACCATCCTATGATATGGGACCCTTTAAGCGTAGCGTGAAGAGATATTTGTGCAGGCCGGCATGATTGCTGAGACTACCGATGGGTTTTCATTACCTATCGATGGTCGTTGTCGTTTTTTTGGACTGCACCTTGCTTACCATCATGTGTGTCGGTCTCTATGTCGAGTCAGGTTAAAAAAGATTTAAGCACGGATTGCTTACAAAAATCATTGTAATGACTAATGAAACGATTTAATTGATAAGCGGTGGTTAGATTCAGCGAGGGTCATGACTCTTTTAACGTCATGCCCTGCTAGCATGATCCTTTGCTATTCCTTGCTTTATTAACGAGCTACGCACGCTCCCAGTGTTGCCATGTATGTTTTTCTCATTTGATTAATATTTATTTTATTCAAAATATTTTACTCTTTAACTAAAAAGAATGATCTAAATCGAATCTAATATCGATATCGAGTAACGTCAGACAGAGTTTTTATAAAATACTGTAAATGGCTCTGACTGGCATATCGTCACGGAGCCTAAACTACTGAACTGGAAAAATGCAATTATTACATTAGGTCCTATTTATAACTAAGGACGGATTTTATTATATTCCCTCTCTAAGAGGGGGAATAGGGGTGAAAAGTTTAATTAACAATCCACTAGTTTTTAGTTCAAATCGCACCTTCTACATCAGCCAACCGGTCTTTGATAGATCGGTCAGCTGGGACTGTTGCTGGCACCCAGACGTCTACATCTCCTCCTTCTGAGGCAAGACGACCTCACAGAAAGACACCAGGGTCTTCCAGTTCTCATGCCCTATCAGAATAGCTGACATCAATTCTAGGGAGAGGTCATATAGCCTGAATCAGAGATAAAGTAACCTATTTTAAGAAAATCTCAAAGAAAACTGTAATAGCGGGTAGATTATAATACGCCTGTGTTGAGGGAGTCATTATAGTCGGGATTTAGTTTCATAAAGTTTGATAACTACAGGCGTTAAGCTTGTCTGAATTAACGTGTTCATTTCCTCGTGAAATGTCTATGTGCAGTTTCCTGCATCAGAGGCGGAAAGTGACGCACACACGACTTCCTCAAACTTTGTTCGTATGTAGTTTGAAAATTAGGCTGCCTGCACATCGCACGGTTTGAGTTACCTTCAATAATAGGGTTACGTGAGGTGGTACGGCCTGCATCGGGTCGTGACCACAGTACATTGTGTCCCGTTTCGGGATTAACTTGTATATGCCAAGTTGATCATACATTTTGAAATTCTGCCATGGCATGAGTATATGTAGGGTCAGTAGCTTTCATTCAAAGCTGATATATGCTGACATCCAAGATACAGGGTGTCCTAGTTTGGGTGTCAGCTGATCTTTAATGTGCTGCCTTGTAGTTGTTTGTCGAATAAATAATTTTATTATTTTATTTTTTTAAAGCGATGGATGCAAGCA
The DNA here is from genome assembly GCA_036320925.1 of Automeris io. Classification (NCBI taxonomy): domain Eukaryota; kingdom Metazoa; phylum Arthropoda; class Insecta; order Lepidoptera; family Saturniidae; genus Automeris; species Automeris io. The sequence continues at coordinate 11,667,815 of JAUDJH010000019.1, read as the reverse complement.
TTGCATGCCCTTATGATAAATAAGTCTGGCATACATTGCTTAAATATAACCAAAAAATATAGCCATTTATATCAATATCTATTTTATATTCACGCCGTCCATCTTTCCTATGAAAGCATTATAATATCTACTATTATAATATAATATACAAATTAATTAAGCGAATTCTGCCTGCCCTGTCCAAATGCCCTATGCACGTCACTGTATAGGGCCACACGATTACAACAGCTGTCAATGAATTCCCAACCCTTGATAGTCTTGGAATACACTGTACTTTGCGTCAGATGCGGTGCAGTTACTTTGTCAAGCCTGCTGTTTTTAAATTGAAGAGGTGTTTCCAACAATGAGTGTGAAACTAACATATAGTCAAGCGAGTTATTCTCGTCAGTTCTCTTTTGTTCACATGTAGGCACAGACATCTCCTTATAAGCGCCGTTGTGTATAATCTTTGACACTTCCCATCAGATCATTTATGCCCGCGTTTCGCAAGACGTCTCTCTAACTTGAACAACCCATAGAAGTAGTAATCTTGGGCTTTTTAGTCAGTATAATTACGACCATAGATGGGCAAAATGTAATCAGATTAATAAAAATGATTAACGATTACATTTTACGTTTTTACCATTAATATGACTGCATTTTGCTCAGCTATTTTTATACACTACAGAATCCCAGATTGCATACACATTTATCATTTCTTAATGTTTTAAGTTTTTATTGTTTTAATTATGATTATAGAGCAAGAAAATTAAAATTACGACTATATTTTGTAATCGTTCATCATTAATCAGATTGCATTTTGCCCATCTCTGGTTCCGACATATCTCAACTGTCAAACCTCGTATATCCATATATTCGTAAGTACGTATAGCTAGGTCTATAGGCGCGGAATTTTTATAAGTAAAAAATATACATTTCTGACATATAACAAAGGCTGTACATGTCATTAATTTAAGTAATTATGTTATTGTATTGTGTTGTTTGTTGTTTGTTATGTTTGTGTTGTTGTTGTTGTTATTGTATTATGTTATTATTTTATTTAAGTATTTTGTATTATTTATATATAACTAGCTGTCCCGGCAGACCTTGTTCTGCCCTATTTCTCTAAAACAAAGTCTCATTGTTTTTTTTAATGTTAATAGCTATTGGCCTGTCGGCTGTTTTTTGAAAATTGTTTGAAGGAACCTGGCCTTAATGCTATATGTATAAAAATTGACAAATATTGACATTAATATTTATACGTCACTCAATAATTGTTTTGCCTTCCCGGAACCCGTCCACTAACATTTAAACTTTATGCTATGGTGTTAAAGTTCAAATTGACTTATAACAAATCTTTTGTATGAGAATATAGAAAAGTGTTGTTTTTAGACTTTTTCAGATAATTTTTTAAAATCTTCTCTCTGTTATAACCTTCCCCAGACTTCAACAAACACAACAAAAAAGAAATCAGTCAAATCGGTTCAGCCGTTCTCGAGTTTCGCGGTTATCAAGACACTATAGCTGATCCGGCAAACGTTGTTTTGTTATATAAGTTATTGTAATATCTTCTAAGATGTTCATTGAAATTAAGTTATGTCAAAGACAATTTTGTTCACAATTAATACTCTTAATCAACAACACATTTATTTGGATAAAGATTAATATTATTACGTTGATACAACTCTTAACAAATAATGCATTAATTTCGACCAAATTTGATTACCATAAAAACGGTTCTAGTGGCTTAATCTTAAAAGATAGACATATACTGTCGTGGACATTTTTTTAGATCATTTCAAGAGGAATAATTCTTTTACATATACTTTTGGTATCTTGAACCGTTTTTGCAGCGCACGCAATGGAAGCCCTCAAGGATGAATAATATTCCCCGTTTTTTTCACATTTTCCATTATTTCTTCGCTCCTAATAATTGCATCGTGATGTTATATAGCCTATAGCCTTCCTCGATAAATGGTCTATTCCACTCAAAAAGAATTTTTCAATTCCAGTAGTTCCTGAGATTAGCGCGTTCAAACAAACAAACAAACAAACAAACAAACAAACAAACTCTTCAGCTTTATAATATTAGTATAGATTATGCATAGATGGGCGTAATCATGATTACTTTTAATCAGATTAATAATCAGATTACAAGTAATCATGATGAAAGTAATCATGATTACTTGTAATCTGATTACTTTTAATCAAGATTACATGAGTAATCATTAATCTTGATTACAGTAATCATTCAATTAATCATGATTATTTTAATGATTACTTTTGAGTTCTGGCTGAGAGAGAGACCAATTTAAATTCTCGTTTATTAAATTTTTCAAGTTATCTTATTTCGAATTAGCTGACCCCGAACATCCGTCTCGTTGAGCGATTCATTATAAGGGTCTGTGAAGTTGTATACAGCAGAAAATGGGGCGCTGTCGTCTGGCGGAGGGGGACCAAACCCCACTCTCCGCTGGACGCCACCCCCCCCCCCCCCCTCTCTGCTGGATGACACCCCCCTCTCTCTACTGGACGCCAACCCCACCCACTCTCCGCTGGACGCCACCCCCTCCCCCACTCTCCGCTGGAAGTCACCCCCCACTCTCCGCTGGAAGTCACCCCCCCACTCTCCGCTGGACTCCACCACCCCCACTCCCCGCTGGACGACACCTCTCTAACCTCCTTTCGCAACGCGCGATAAGAAACTTCGTTCCAATAAATATAGGCGAGCGCCGCTCTGCTGTCGGCAGCATATTTTACGTATCAAACAGAAAAGTAATCATAAAAGTAATCATGATTAATTGTAATCCGATTAAAGATTAATAATCCTTAATCACCGAAAAATGATTACTTTTTTTGATTAATTTCGTTAATCATTAATCATGATTAATGATTACAAAATGTAATCGTAATCGTTAATCATTAATCTGATTACATTTTGCCCATCTCTGTAATTATGTCTCTTTTGCACACGTAGTTTTGTTACAATTATGCATGTTAGTTTATGAATTGAAGCTTTTTTATTTTCTTTAGGAGTACGACCTTCATCTTCATCTTCAGTCTATTTGATTAGAAATTGTTTAACTTTGTATTGCATGTTGTGCTTTCAATTAATTTGAGTGGTACACTGTAATTGTGTATAGCATGTTCTCTACTATTATTACTTAAATATATACATACTCTGTTGAATAGCTTATTATAATAATTATTAAAAAAATAAATAAAATAATGCTGTCTCGGGCCGTGTTATTTCTTTTTATTTATTAAAAAACTAAAACTGCTAAATAACTGGTTTCAAGCAAATTTCCATTTTTAAAATAAGGCAATGAAATAAACGGTTCAAACGCGAATACTCGTATAAAAATAGCCTTATTTACGATGTGAAACTGCGAACTTCCACAAATTAAATGTTCAGAAACAATCTGTGTATGGCATTCGTATCTACGGTTTTACTTGGATTACTTTATTCCGTTTTTCACAATTGAATTTCGTGTTCTTTTTGTATATAAACAAAATGTAACCATTGCATTTTGTTTTTACGTAAAATGTTTTTTTTACACTGGCTCGACATAGTGACTACAGAGTACCTGATGGTAAGTACAGTGTAGTCAAAAAATGAAAGCGACTATCAAAGGATGAAAATCCATTGATAGTCTACATCGTCATGTCGGCCCACATATACCACGACTGAAGGTCTCTAGGTATATGAGCTAGGATATATATAAGCCGATCCCGAAACGCGACAAGTCGAAACTGGTCACTATGACGGGCTTTACACCCATGTACTGTGGTCGCGATCCAGACGGGCACCGGCGCCCTACCACCTCGCTGCTGCTCGTTTAGCACCACCCATGAGCCCCGTGTAGGGAAACTAGGGTAAAGCCTGCGGACGCGAGCAGCTTCGACTGCCAAAACGCAACGCATATGAACCGACACAACCAGTTTAGGTTTTAAAAATACTTCAACAGAAAAATGCACATAAATATAAATATTACAGGTTTCTTAAGTCTAATGGGATACGTCTGGCTGATGGTAGATCCTTACAATGTCTGCTTGCTTGCCTGACCAAGGCCGCCTACGGGGCACTCGATTTCCAATCCTCGTTGACTCATGCTATTGTTAATTGTTTGTTAGTCTAATCTTCGGTTCAGAATTTCATTCCAATGGGTCAATTTTACCTTTTTTTTATTACATACAGGCTTGCGCTTGACCTCAATCTCACCTGCTGGAAAGTGATGATGAGGCCGACGATGGAGCGTGCTCACCCTAAATACCGATTCACTCGACGTTTAAAGATTCCCATGTCATAAGACACCGGAAACACCGACGCAGGAAGCGAGTTCCACTCCTTCGCGGTTCGCAGCAAAAAGGAGGAGGCAAATCGCTTAGTGCGAGCAGCAGGAATGTCAACCACAAAAGGGTGCAAACCAGCACGGCGTCTCGTCAATTTATGGTAGAAGGGGAAGGGTACTAGGCGGATGTGCGAACAGATCGCTCACCCTCATGATTCCGATCCCACTGAAAAAACACCCAGATGTACTCCGTAGATTTCCACCAAGAAGGACGCGCGAGCCACCTTCGCTCAGTGACCCGTCTGTCGTAGCAGACGGAGAAGAACGCCGCCGTCAGGAGGTCCGCCTCGATACGGCTTCCCGCTTCAGTCCCCCATTATACTTTGTAATTAGGCTAAGTTTTAAATGTAAATAAATTCCTCTGTTGTTGTGTTTTTATTTTAATTTAAGGCTTAGGTTAATTTTTGTACATACGTTATTTAAGGTTTAATTAGGTACCAGGGTGGTGGGTGGTGACCTGTCACTGCCGGCATTCGCTCGCGCGATGGGCGGCAGTGACAGGGCATGGCAGGCGGTCCTCTCCTACACGGAGGAGACTATGCAGGTGAAGGAGGCGGCGGAGCGGGATCGGGAGGCAATATCCGACCCGGCAACCCAATCCGCCGCCCAGCTCGGACTGGACGCCAGAGGAGGGCCTACGCCAACGGCCTTCCTCCGTGACACGGACATACGCCGGGCGACGAGCTTTGAGGGAGTGCGTCGTCCAGATCCTGGCGTGAGCGGTGTGCGATGTGTTCCCGCACACCGCTCTGATGACAACTTCATAGAGATGAGGGGGGGGGGAGTGGCTCTCTACACCACTCTCCCCGAAATGTGTTAGGTGTACGCGGGGGTCGGCGACTATTTAACCGTCCCCCGCCAAGTAGGAGAGGCTTGAACAAGGCCGGACGTCGCCGGATGCCGAGGAAGATGGCTCGGCTTTGCCCTTAGCATCCGGCAGACGACAGAAGGAACACCCCGGTGATTTTAGTCGAGGCAGGTCCGACACACCGGGGGAGCGGCCCTCAACCGCTCCCCTGACGGTCCGTAGGGATTTCCACCGGGTTAACAAAAAAAAAAAAAGTTTAATTCGGTACTAGTTGTGTAAGAATTTGTAATATAATCTTAAGTTTAGGATTAAGTTATATTGTGCCAGTTACATGCGTGAAGCGTCTCGTCGTTACTTCGACAAGGCGCAGCACAATTCTAACAATTTAATCAGTAAATCTTGCGTCTACGTACGCAAGAGTGAGTTTGCACCCGCCATTCGTCGCCCTCGCGACGTGTTAGGGGATCCGGATGATCCAATCACAGTGGCTGTAAAAAGAGCCACCGATCGATCAAACAGTGAGGTACACACACACACTAGTTTCATTCCAAGACACCGGCGTCGCCGGCGGCGCCAAAGAAGGATAGTTCAGTCAACTGCTGCCAACCGGTGCGTTTACGCACCGAGGCGCAGTTCTACTCCGACGCAGCCTTGAGTTTCTTTCGGCGTTTCTTCTCAAGGTAGTCGCTTCCGAAACGCTGGTAGATCACCCGTAGGGTTAGTACTTTATTTGGCTGGCGGTCCAAGTCGAGGTTCGTACCCACAGGCGTGCCCTTGCATTGCCACCCAACCCAAAAATGTCGCTGGCTGAGCACCTTCTGTGCTCGCCCCCTAAGCCCGGTTGAGCTGAAAATGCCTTTCCCGGCGATCAGTAGTTAGTCCGCTTCAAAAAAAAAAAAGTTATATTGTAAATTTTTATACAATAAACGGCACCACTCAGACCTTATCAGCGAATGGATGAAAGAATGAAGTATGAAAGGCAGTGGAATGGAGTGGTGCGAAATTTGATTATTTTTTTTCATATGTATTTCAATATGAAAGAAATTGTAAATAAGATAAATAAAGAGATAATAATAAGAAATTATTATGAATGTTAGGATTATGGGCTGTCGATTCGTCTTAATTTAGTCGCAAGTTATTAAAGAGCGTGCTCGTTTTCTTGTTTCGCCATGCCATTTTTTTAGCGCAGGATAAAAGGCAAACACTCTATAACATCCTAAAGCTGTTGACGTAGCCTAGGATATCGCTTTTTTGGGTCGGAGATTACTCCGCCGGTATAAAATCGTTCAATTCAGGTTCACAAGGGTCTGGACAACAACAAGTATGTACATGAGGACAGTGTGGTAGTCCAAACCAGGGCGTCTGATGGTCTTCTTCTGGATCCAGTCTGATGACCGCACGAAAACAGCACTATACGTAGCACGATTCTCCAATAATATCAAGATATAGCAGCCGTAAAATAGTTTTGCACACACGATAGCTATTTGCCCGCTGTTCGAGTCGTTGTTAGAGAGAGAATTTCAGCGCGGCTGTCCATACGATGATAACAGAGCATTCCCCGCCACTGGCTTGGAACCAGTGGTGGTGAGGCACTGTCCCGGTATACTCATATAGTCTTGTGGTTGGCCAGCCCGCGCGAACCGATGTACATTGTGGAAAAATTAAATAATTTAAATTTACTTTACGCGTACACACTTAGTATTTCGATATTTGAAAACAGTTAATCAAATTACAGTGTAAACTCCATATAACGTCACTCAATTTAACGTCAAACTCCCTAAAGCGTCGATATCACTCGGTTTTGGTTGGTTTAGCTTGTTTCCCATATAATGTTACACTCTATATAGCGTTACACCCACTCTATATAACGACAGAAATTTAATAATATAAAGTACTTTTGAAGTTGCCAAAATTAGTAAAAACTGCGCAGCTGTGTACGTTCTTTTGTCGCTTTATTATCCTAGCCCGTAATAAACTCGACTGTCGACATTACACATACCGAACTTTATAAGAAATCCATTCTTTTGTTTAGAAATTGGGATTGCTATATTTACACTGCAATACAACAAAATTACTGGTGCAGCAAAAGACGTCAGACAAAAATAACAGACAATACTCAATAGTAATCAAATAAGAATTGTTTTTTATGTAATTACTAACACTAGTCTGAAATAAACTTTTTTTTCTAATACAGATTTTTCTTCTCTCTATTTAACGACCACTCTCTATAACGCCAAAATATGCACAGTCCTTTGAGGGTCGTTATATAGAGTGTACACTGTATTTAATTTTATGCAAACAGTTGTTACAGAGTTGGCTTGTTTAGCTGACGATAACTAAAAACTTGACTTGATAAATTATTCAGTAACAGAGTAGACAAAAACGGGTTTTTGTTTTAAAAATTAGCATTTAAATGTGCCAGGCTAGCACTTTCAGGGTGCCTAAAATGTATTCAAGCGAAGCGTCTGCTAGAATTCCAAATGTGCCCTTAGCCTTTCTTGTAAACTAATACTATGAAATATTATTACGAATTCCGTAATAATACTACAATTCCAAATTATATTACACCGAGTTATAACAATCCAAATAGCCGTAAAAGAGTAAGCGCTACATAATTTTTTTTTTCTTGATAGCCCGTGGTAAATCCCTATCGGACCTCAGGGGGTGGTGAGGGCTGCCCCCCGGTGTGTCGGACTTGCACCGACTAAAACCCCCGGGGTGTTCCTTCTTCCCGTCTGACCGGGGCCAGAGGTACAGTGTCATCCTCTTCTCCGACCCTCGGCAACGTGTGGCCTTTTGTAAGGCCGCATCTCTGCACTGCGAGGAGTGGTGTAAGGAGCCACCCCGCGCACACCTCAATATCTTGGAGCGGTTTGCGGAAACACGTCACACACCGCTCTCGCCTGGATAAGTTCGGCGGCAATCTTCTTTTTTTTTACACTGGCTCGACATAGTGACTACAGAGTACCTGATGGTAAGTACAGTGTAGTCCAAAAACGAAAGCGACTATTAAAGGATGAAAATCCATTGATAGGGAAACTAGGGTAAAGCCTACGGACGTGTGCAGCTTCGACTCCCTACAACAAGCCTCCATTCCTCTCCCTCAAGCGCACCGCCAGAGCCACATATATATTATAACAATCTTGAACTAAATCTCTTGTTTAAAATATAATCTGTATCTATTATCTCAATGAATTAATTACGATAAAATATTGTACCTAAAATGCTGCTATTACATCTAAGTGTGCCCACCCATGGGTACGTTTTATTGGCTCTTCAAGAATTCACAATGTCTTTTTATATTAAAACTAGCAAACCCGGCGAACTACGTTTCGCCACCAGATGGCTTCGTTTTGGTTTTTAGTTAGCGTTTGAAAGAACGTGCGCATAATAAATGTCACATGAAATTAACTGAGCAGAGTACAATGAGTAGCTGTCAAACAATGTATGACGCATCGGCGCCATCTACTTAAAATACTGGTGCGATCTGCTCCACCAACATGCAAAACCATATTGGTTTGTAGTACATGCTATGTATCAGAGATGGCGCTGTATGTGAAAAATGATTTTCCCGTTTTCCTGCGTTTCTGTTGAAAATTTTCCTGAATTTTGTTTGCTATAAACCTCATGGAGACCTCACCGAGACCTTTCCAACGAATGCAAAACCGTGGAAATCGGTTCATGCGTTCTGGAGTTATAGCGTCAGGAAGAAAAACCGCACTTATTTTTATATAATAGATATCAGCCAAGTGTGAATTGTACAATCACTAAGAGTTTTGTACAATCTATCTATTTGTCATCACGTCGAATCCCTATTGATATAGCCAGAGAGAATGGAACGCCACTTGTCTCTATTATTGCAAAATTCTTTCGCCTCCTTAATATTCATTGGTTCCTTCATGCACTCTCGCCGATTCCGCGTGTCCTTGACATTACGCTCCGCCAGAACTCTTTTTATATGGTGTGTGTAGGTACCTACATATGTCGCGGTCGGCCTCGGCGCTACTTACACTCACATTCATATTATATAGTTTATCGTTTCGTACAAAATTATAAATAAATAATAATATATATCAACACGCTTTATCCTTTTCAGGGTGGACAGGTATATATTAGTAGTTCTATCCATTTTGCGTATAGCGCAGAATATGACCAGTAGCGCAGCTGATCACCGTTCTCACAGCACTAGTACACATGACATGTCTATTAGATGTCATGTGGATTTCCTCACGATGTTTTCCTTCAACGGTGAGAATGTGGTGCCTAAAGCCAAATTTAATCTGGAAAAATCCAGATATACGAGCCGTGATTCGAACCTACCGGCCCCTTATAAACTAAACCAACACAGCATTTTGTTTTACCACTCCGACGCAGCCTTGAATTTCTTTCGGCGTTTCTTCTCAAGGTAGTCACTTCCGAAGCGCTGGTAGATCATCCGTAGGGTTAGTACTTTTTGGCTGGCGGTCCAAGTCGAGGTTCTTACCCACAGGGGTGCCCTTGCATTGCCACCCAACCCAAAACTCGCTGGGTGAGCACCTTCTGCGCTCGCCCCCTAAGCCCGGTTGAACTGTAAATACCTTTCCCGGCAATCAGTAGTTAGTCCGCTTCAAAAAAAAGCACTTTTTTAATAATGTAATTTTATGGTTTTTGGATTTCCTCAATACTTGTGCTCAAGACGTTGCTCCATCTCATTCATGATTCTTGATCAAGGGGAAGTACCAAGTAGAGTTTGGTTCATTTGGGGACACGCTAAAAATGATTTAAAAAAAAAACAATATAAACGGTAGTATCTTTTGATTGGCGTTGGCTTAGAAGGGAAATCTAAGGATTGGATATTAATTTCCACTTCATACTTGGACTTGAAAAGGGTCTTGTCAGACACACAGACCTTCATTGAATTGATTTTGTAGTCTGTAAAGTTGTGAAGTGTCATTTATTTACGTGTATTGTGTCGTCACTTTTGTTACGGATGCTGTTGATTAATTGTTTTCTTACTGTCTTTCTTAAAAAAAAAATCCTAATCTGGGTCATATCTAAATATATAAATAGAAAGAATTGAAGTAAGAAAGAAGTGGAAAATTCAAAGCTTGCCTTTAGCAAACTCTTTTATATATACTAAATCAAGAGATAGAGCGAACGATAAGGGTCAAATAAAACCTTTTTAACAATCCAGTGTCGGTATTCATATATTTCAGGACTTACAGTGTGAAAAAGGCTTTCGGCTGTTATAAAAATAGTAGTAATTCAACCATATCTGGCCGTAACATGAAGATTATGCCTGACAAAAGATAAATGTGTTCAGTGCCAGCCCCAATAAACACTGAATAGTGATGCGATAGGCATTATTATTGTGGACTGGGTAACTCGTCACGGGTGTAATGTAAAGAGCAGTGTTGGATTTAGACTTTTTTATTATTTACAAGCGCACGCTTCACCTCAACCAGACCTTTTTTTTTTTGTTAACCCAGTGGGTAACCCTACAGACCTTCAGGGGGAGTGGTGAGGGCCACTCCCCCCGGTGTGTCGGAACTGCACCGACTAAAAGCACCGGGGTGCCAGAACTGCACTCTCTTCGCCTTCGCCGAACGTGGGAATCCGGATACATCCAAGGGACCTCAACCAGACCTGGTGGAAAGTTAAGATAAGTGTGACGATAGACCACGTCCGCCCAACAAATGCCTATTCACTTTTCTCTTAAAGACTTCCAATTCAAAATATCGTGGAAATATGCTCGCTAGAAACATATTTTATTCCTTAGCTGTTCGCACGATGAATATAGAACAATCGAATCTTTTCGTGTATCTATACGAAATTGCGAGGTGGTAGGGCGTCGGTGCCCGTCTGGATCGCGACCACAGTACATGGGTGTAAATACCCGTCATAGTGACAAGTTTCGGCTTGTCGCGTTTCGAGATCAGCTTGTGTATATCCAGTAGCTCATATACCTAGAGACCTTCAGTCGTGGTATATGTGGGCCGGTATGACGATGTACACTATCAATGGATTTTCATCCTTTGATAGTCGCTCTCGTCTTTGGACTACACTGTACTTACCATCAGGTACTCTGTAGTCACTATGTCGAGCCAGTATAAAAAAAAAACGGGACATCCGCCACAAATAGATGGTATCCGACACGGTGTGTAGTGGTTTTATGATTGAATAGGGCTGGTGGAATCAGAGAATGTAGCCCCTGAGAACACTCTCCACTCTGCCTCAGGTGGAAGATTGCGAGCCGACTTTACATCAATGTTCAATGTTCTGCATTTTTGTCTCTGTCAAAGAGTCATAGCCAACAAGCCCCATCATACTTAAATACGCGCCTGATTATGTTCTGTACAGTTAAAATATTGTAAACAAGCTTCGCTTTTATTCTGGCTTGTTAATACATGCGAACGAAAAATACAGCCTGACCGATCTGACCAATGTTAACCTATAAAATGTAACAGCTGCTGGGTTTTGTTAAGTTGCGATTTTTTCGTTGATACAGTTAAAAATATAAATTGAGAAGGGACAAACATTATTTACGCTCCTCTTTATAATTGCCTCGTATTTTTCGAGCAAATTTTTTATTCCACTTCTATATCTGCCGACTATGAGGTGAAAAGGGGAACCTTTTTCATAACGCTTGAAATATTGTGTTTAGTTATCATTATAATTTATTATATTTGTTTTAAATTTAAAAACCGCACAGAAATCTTTATGGTTTGAAGTTATCTCAAAAGAATATATTTGCGACACACTACACGGTATCATATCAAGGAGTGAAAGGCTATTTGGTTTAAGCGACATTTTTTTGTGATATAGTAATATACATATATATATATATATTCGGAATCAGCGTTACCTTCCACCAGGTGTTATTGAGGTCAGGCAGTAGTCTGTTAAATTATAAAAAAGAAAATACAAATGTGTACCGTATGTAATATGTAAAGAGGTTTTTTTGCACGCATTATATGGATTAGTTTAGCCTCATAAATATGCATTGTTTGTTTCACGCAACGTTATCTCGCAAAGCTATTTTGCAATGCGAGATTTATGTCCACCGTTGTCCCGCGTAAATCTGTTTTTCTCGTATAAACAAACGATAATTTGATATCATATGAATTGAATCTTATGTATAAGAAAGTATTATTGAAATGTATCTCAATATCGTACATTAAATAAATTGGAGATCATTTTTTTGAATATATTATTATCATAAGGACATTCGGCTGACGTTCTGTTAAGGATTTTCACTGAGTTAACAACAAAAAAGGATACGCTAGGTCATGTGCAGAGATGGGCAAAATGTAATCTGATTAATGATGAATGATTACTTAATGTAGTCGTAAATTTAGTTTTCTTGCTCTGTAATTATGATTAAATCCATTTAAAACAATAAGAAATGATAAATGTGTATACAGTCTAGGATTGTGTAGTGTTTAAAACATAAATTAGCAAAATACAATCATATTAATGGTAAAAATCGCAAAATGTAATCGTAATCATTTTTATTAATCTGATTACATTTTACCCATCTATGGTCATTTGCTTATCTGCTCCAGAGCGGTATTCCTTAGGAACGGACGACTCTAGCGGCGACACCGGGCGGCACGCTTGAGGGAGTGGGTCGTCCAACAAGGGTGCAAACGGCACGCAACGTGTTCCCGCGTGCCGCTCTACAACAAAGATGTATGAGAGGGGTGGCTCTTTACACCACTCCTCCCCAAACGAGTAGAGGCCTACTTAAGGCCACACGCCTTGTCGGTCATCGAGGATGAGACCCCAGTCGTGCCCTCGATGCTGGAAGGTGGAAGGTGGATCACCCCGGGGGATTTAGTCGTTGCAAGTCCGACACACCGGTGGGCTACCCCCACCATCCCCGGAGGTCCGTTAGGGATTTCCTCCGAGTTACAAAAAAGGGTCATGTGCTTATCTGCCGCCTCTAGAATCTGCCGCCCAGGGTCAGATCCCGGCTTGCATATTAAAATCCGAACCTGTGTTAACCATGAATATTGAACTTTAAGATAAGATTAAAAACATCTTTTAACTTCTCAAAAATAATAAAATTTCGAATATTAGTTCCATTATTTCGAAATAACGTGCGTGTTAGTAACAGCTCTTTTAATTTCGGCCCGTACTAGAAACTTTCGGCTTCCGCTAAAAGATTGGCCATTTTCGCCGAAAGTGGTGGGCATTAAAGCCGAAACTGTATGTCAGACACTATTGACAGGCTATAATACAAGTGACTATAAACAGAAAATACAAAACACTTTTTGTAATAATAAAATTCCCCGAAGATTACGTCATGTGAAAGTTTCAATATCGAATAAAAAATATTACATGCCCTGATTTATTTTATTGCGGTATGACAAAGGATTGGTAACGAATATAAATACCTCATAAGTGAGAGTAAAAGCTAAAATGGCGACAAAATAGAATTACGAACACAATCGCTCCTATTGATAAATTTTGGTATTATTAATAGTATTATATCATTGCGCTATACCCCTTATGGGGAGAGCAGACGCACATTAGTGGCTGTATCCACTTTGCACTTATATGTCGTGCCCAACGTGACCAGTAGAACAGTTGATCGCTGTTGTCAGGGCACTTACACGTGAATTCTATTAGATGCCATGTGGGTTTACGATGTTTTTCTTCATCGGTGAGTATGTGATGCCTAAATCTATACGTAATCTGGGAAAACCTAGAGATACGTGCCGGGATTCGAACCTATGACCGTTCGTGTTGCCGCGCATGGAAACCGGTCCATAATCCACTATGCCACCACAGCTACTAGTAATATATAAAAAAGACAATGTTAATGTTATTTTATCGTCTCGCTAAACCCTTTTCAGGGTGAACTGAGATACAATATCAGCATCCACTTTGCGCTTATATTTAGCGCCCAACGCGACCAATGTTTTGTTATATATCAAAGAGATTAGGCAGATTTTCGATGAAACCTCCCAAGCAGCTTAACTTTTTTTGATATTGTTAACAACTTGGATATTTATTTTATATTAGGTTCATTTAGGGCGGCTTGCACTAACATATTAAATCTAGTTTAGAGTTATATAAAATGCTATTTAGCGCTGATCTGTACTTATTGTCTTGCACTAAATCAAAATCTAGTTATAACAACTCTTAAACTGAAATCATCATTAAGATGGAATCAAACCAATTCATGTAATAAGGGTTTTATACAAGCTTAAACTAGATTAATTCGTTAGTGCAAGCCGCCCTTAGTTTATGTTCATTTAAAATCGCGTTTAAAAAAATGAGTGTGGGTAAGAGGCTGAAATTTTGGTTTACAGGTACATATATTTGATGCCAAATCATTTATCCTGACACGGCACAGAGACCACACCACGTCTGATGGTAAGTCATAGTATAGTCCAAAAACGACTACAACTACTAACAGCAAAAAAAACATCGATAGCCGGAACAATTTTTTTTTTACTTGGGGAAAATCCTCATAGGACCATCTCGGCCACGAAGGGGGTAGCAGCCGGGGCGTGCCGGGCTTTTACCAGCTAAAAACCCCAAGGTGACTACTTCTGCGAATTAGTGGGGACTGCGGGTCATGTAATCAATTCGCCGCAGCGCGACTACGCCGCGCCTGCCAGGCACAATCACGGGGGGGGGGGGGGGGAGACGCCGCTTCCCCCGATACCACCTAGTGTACTTCGGCTGGCACATGCAGCGTTCCTAATGAAGCTGCACGCGCCAGCCGTACCAATCATACCGACCTGCATAAATATATGTTCTTAAATCATAAATTAATGTAAAAAAATGGCTTAATAAAGATAGAAATAGTTCTGAGTAGGGACAACCCAAATTACCCAATGGTATGAAATATGCTTTTCGATCTTTTCTCATACATACCAAATATATATTTAAAAAAAAAATGAAATTAAGTACAGCCGTTTCGGAAGAGTGTGACCATAAACACAGTGACACAAGATGATGATTTCCTAGCCGGATTCGGCCACGGCGACTGTTTCAACACTGTTTAAGAAAACCGAGGTCCAGTTTTCGGAAACAATCAATTGCGCAGGAGATATTTCAGTGCATAACTGGACGCGCTGCCAGAAAAGCACTCTCTCGTCCGAGCTCCCTCGGGCCCGATGGAATGGAGAACCAGTACGATCGGGAGGGAGCGGGATGCAGGTTTGGTCGAGTTTTCCTTCTCTGAACATCTGGTTGACTGGCGGTGTTAAAGAGATACCATAGTCGCCTTTTACGACGCCTCAGCAAGAAGAGGGGGGTGCTATTCTATTCTGCCGGCAGCCACCACGGCATAACACAAGACAAGATTATTATATAGATAGTGAGGTAGCATGGACGTCAATAGTACTGATTCTATTTACCGTATTATCAGGGACTTGATAAAGCTTTTATCTGTAATGACTTTCAGTTTCCCTTATTGACGTTATTAATGTTTGAAAGGGTTCATTACGGTTGAAATGAGATCGTCCCGGGATAACAGAGTTAGAGATTGCGAACGTCTAAATTTGTTTTTCTACGTACTCTTTACTGGAGTTTTCCGGGCGAGATTACATTTCCACTAGGATCAAATTAAATTGTTGATCCACTCAGCTAAACGGGAACATTCAAATCTAAAGGAGCGTCCAGAATTGTGACTTTTATACGAAAGGAAGGTAAAAATACGAACGGTCCCCCTGCATAAGGAGCCATTGTCAATTATGGTTAACCGCAATACAAGAAGTATCATCATTACGCTATCAAGCAAAATGAGAGTTTTTCACTACTTTCTAAAGTGCTCCATGTCGTGATCCAGTGGTTGCTATAAGAAAGTTCTAGAGAACCGCATTATTGTGCAAGCTGATGTGAAGTATGAGGACGTAAGTGGGGGAGTAGATATCTAACCGAGCAAAATGCACCCCAGGAATGATGATGAAGGCACCAGATAACTAGTCACTTCTGAGTCCTAGCTAGGACTAAGAGTTACTGTAACTCATAATTTTGCTGAGTCGTTGAGCTGTGAAATGGTGTGATATCGGGTCCTTTAAAATAATCGTGAAGAGATATTTGTGCAGGCCGGCATAATCACTGCAACTATCGATTACTATGGTCATTGTGCCGGGTCAGAATAAAAAAAAAATCTGCCTAAGACAGCTGTTTATCTGTGGAATGTCGAGCCGCTAAATATCGATATCCGATTCTGTAACATCCGGGCGAATACATAAGGTGCACAGATCTTTCTTGAAAGTGCCAGAAGACTGACACACCGATATAAATACCGGCCAAACTCGACCTCAACACAATTTTTGTTTGAAAGCGAGACAAGGAATATCTCCAAGTGATCGAATACGACTTTGGCAAACATACTGCGATTGTACATAGTTTCTACGCACGAATATTTCAACTGGCTTTTGCGACTGGGCTACGAAAAGTATCTATGATCTGATTTTGACATGAAGATTTCTGGACCTTTCGGCGCTTGGGCATCGGGACTAGTGATAAGATGCCCGGGAATTTTCCCAAAGTGCCCAAACCTTGCTTGGGAATATTCCCGGGAATTTTCGAAATGTTCGCGGAAGTGCTGGGTACTTTGGGAAAATTCCCGGGCATTTTCATCACTAATCGGGACCAACCAACGACTGGGCTTCGAGACGTTTTTGTGACTCCGCGCTGATATTGTACACTTTCTTCAGCGCATATATCAATTGTTCGTCAGTATCAGCGTCTTATTACCTCACGCTAGTAATATTATTAAAATAAACGACATGAGCAATCGGTACCAATATTAAACAGATATTGCTGCTTGAAATGCTCGAGTTGGAAATTACTGCGCTAGTATTACAGCTCAGGCAATTTGAAGTTAGATATTGCGTTAATAATAAAGGACGACCCAAAACCCAGCGACAACAGATGGTTCATTCCTCAATAGCGATAACACATAAGAGCATAGTTTATGCAAGTATATTTAACTGTTAGAACGGCTTTGATATCAATTATTTTTAAACGTAAAGATTAGGCAGCTAAACATGTCTAACTGAATCAAATTCCACAGCGTAACGACTATTACATTTCATTAATACAAATAATTATTGACAGTGTATAAATACAGACAACCCATAACCTTCAATCCAGGTTAATTAATAAGGGAACAAGGACACAACAAAAATCATGACGTATTTATACTTTTACTTTACACTGACTTATATATTTTAATAAAGGGAGTGTTTACAAGTGACAGAAGGGTCTGGAAGTGAGTGGCGCGAGGGAAATAAAGATACCTAAGCCTACGAAGTTTGCACAAAAACAATACAAAACAAAAATCAATCAAAAGACATGAAACATTTAGAGATAACTAACTAAAGAATTATATATAAAAAAAGTGAATCAAAAACTGATTCAAATTTGATGGAATAATATTCTTCGTGAGGGTTGCCCCCCGCTGTGTCGGACTTGCACCGACTTAAACTTCCGGGGTGTTCCTTCTCCCGCCTGCCGAGTGCCAAGGGCAAGGCTGAGCCATCTTCCTCGGCACCCGGCGACGTCCAGCCTTCTGCAGGCCCTGCCTTCTTGGCAGGGGGTGGCTAAATAGTCGCCACTCCCTGCTTACACCTAACACATTTGGCGGGGAGAGTAGTGTAAAATGCAACCCCCCCTCATCTCCTTGATTTGTCATTGGAACGGTGTGCAGGATCACATCGCACACCGCTCACGCCTGGATCTGGGCGACGCGCTCCCTCAAGCGCGCCGCCCAGCGTATGTCCTGTTATGGAGGAAGGCCTCTGGCGAAGGCCCTCCTCCGGCGTCCTGTACGAGCTGGGCGGCGGATTGGGTTGCAAATAATATTAATGTCCTGGCCTTATTTTAGGCTCTCTGGTTTCTATTTGTTGTGCCATAAACCGTAGGATACAATGTATTGTTTCTTGCCCGTATTATCCCACATTAATTATATTCACGTCACTGTCAGGTACCGATAATCGCTATTGCCCTATTGATAGTCAGGGGCAGTAAACATTTCGTACCGTCTTAGAAATACCCCAATTATCCTTTAGGTTAGACTAACAAATTTATGTGTCTCAGCCTAACACTGTTTAACAGTATCAGTTAAGAATGAAGGATTCAAGGATCAATACTTTTTTATTTTGCTTATTGTTATCACTATTGAAATTAAAAAAAAATATAGAAATTGATAATAAAGATACTATCCTATTAATGACTGTTTACCATAAATGATAAAAGTGCGCAGTCTTAAAATATTATTTTAATAGAGAAATACAAGACGAAGAATATAAGAAATTAATTTTCTCTTATTGTTTTATGTCCCTTAACTTGTTTTTTTTTTTTGGAAACCTCCGAACCCTTTTTTTTTTATTTTGTGTGTTTTTTATTGTTTACATATTACTTAAAATGTAAAGAATAAAATAAAAATAAATGTTTTATTATTTTGAGTATAGCTCACTTTAAAAAAAATCATTAGTTTTATAGTAAAGTTTATTTATCATAGGTTCATACTTGATCTCAAAATTCTCAAGGTCACGATGTCCCAACAAATTTCAATATATTGATTATCAATTAATTACGAGATCGGAAAAAGTATAAGCAAAAATTCAGTGAAATCATAATTTCTATATACTTTTAACATCTTGAAATATTTTCTTTACAGACTGAAGGTATCGGCTTGCATTCTTGCCTAAAATCACTACATTCTCATCACTTTTCGAGCGTTTCATCCTGAGATTGTCCCTTCCTAAATCATGTGAATACTCATCACTCTTTTCGCTTTTTTCATTATCTCGGTGGTTGTCATTTTCTGTCAATAAATTTATTATTTCTTATTTAAATGCTACAAAAACGAAGTGTAAGCGACGTAGATTTTATAAGAAACCGGCTGTTGTGCAATACACCTTATTTAGCCCCGGAAATGGGTCAAGCCGGAGGCCAAAACTCTGGGTGTAAAATTCTAGGGGCGAGATACAAGCACATAACCCAACATATCCACGGAATAATATATTTGACTCCTGACTTCTGGGGGGTGCTAAACGAGCAGCAGCGAGGTGGTAGGGCGTCGGTGCCCGTCTGGATCGCGACCACAGTACATGGGTGTAAAGTCCGTCATAGTGACCAGTTTCGGCTTGTTGCGTTTCGTAATCAGCTTGTGTATATCCAGTAGCTCATATACCTAGAGACCTTCAGTCGTGGTATATGTGGGCCGACATGACGATGGGGACTATCAATGGATTTTCATCCTTTGATAGTCGCTTTCGTTTTTGAACTACACTGTACTTACCATCATGTACTCTGTAGTCAGTATGTCGAGCCAGTGTAAAAAAAAACATTGCAGGTGGTGCTCTGTTATTACGAAGTTATAATGGGGATAAAAGAGGAGGCGGAAAGGGATCGGGAAGCATACGCAACCTTTAAAATCCAATCCGTCGCCCTCATAGAATAGGACTAAGGAGTGGGGCCTTCATTAGAAGCCTTATTCCATACGTCATGATGGACGATGGTTCATGTCGCGTACTTGAGGGAATGCGCTGTCCAAAATATCCAGGCAAGAACGATGTATGATATGCTCCTGTATATTGCCCCATTGATATTAAATTAGAGGCGAGTGAGGGTTGGTCTTTTACACCAGCTCCCCAAATATAGTAGATGAGGCCTGCAGAAGGCCAGACGTCGCCATAAGCCGAGGAAATTAGCGTGGCCCAAGTATGCATAATGTATTGAACTCCACACAACTTTATAAGTGCATGGACTCCTCAGTCTATTAAGACTTCTTTTAAATAAATACTTAGCTGGCAAGCCATTCTACAGCCTGCTAACTCGAAGAAATCTAGGAAATAACTTATTCATGAATATAATACCGTAGTTTAAATCAACGTCAGCTCGTTTTTGATCTCTTTGTTGGCGGCCTTCCTGGTCGAAGACGGAAGAAGCTCTGCGCAGAATGTTGTTGACAGCGCCGGCCACTGGGGATGAGACTATTGCCTTCGCGATCTCTTGAACATCCTCTAGATTCGCAGTGAGTAGTATGTACGACTGGGTGACTTGAACGAGCACCGCTATAGCTGTATCAAACAAACTCCTTAACTTGAAGTGGTAGGGAAGTTGCTTAATCTGGATTGTAACCACATTAAGCAAATGAAAGACTGACATAGTGATTAGCTCAGCCTACTGTGGTTATGGATCAGTTGGTGTACCTCTAGTTATTAATACGCCTAGAGAACTCCTGCCATGGTACGTAGCAACCGTCAATGGATTGTCGTTTCCTTACTAGTCTCAGCGGTTTTTGGATTACACTATACTTTCCATTAGAAGCGATATAGTCACTTTGTCGAGACAGTATAAAAGAACTTATCTTTTTTTTATTCTGACTCGACACTTTGCTCTGTGGCACAAGCTGAGACTAAGGCTGAGACAGGGTCCTTATTGGCGGCGGTCTAGATTTTCTTGTGTATTGTTTGTGATTTTTTTATTTATTTTTATGTTTTATTTTCTGGTTTTTCATGTAATTTATTGTAGCATGTGTCACTTCTGTCTGGCTGCTGCTAATAAAACGTTTTCTTTCTTTCTTTCTTTACACAGTGACCGCACCACAACTAATGGTAAGCATGATGCAGTTTAGAAATCACCAACGACTATCGACTGGTAAGAAAAACACACAGTGATCATGCCGGCCTGCACAAATATCTCTTCACGCTACGCTTAAAGGACCCCATATCACAGGATGGTGGGAACACGCTCGCCGGAAGAGCATACCACAGCCCAACGACACGGCAAAAGTGAGAGTGGGAGTATCTCTAAGGTAATCTTGTCTTGAATTCGAGTTTAAAGCTACAAGATAAAGAAGGGATCTTATAAGAGCCGGGGCACATGATGCGTTGCCATGAAGTAACGTTGTTATGCCGCAGCTTATCTATACTAATATTATAAAGCTGAAGAGTTTGTTTCTTTGTTTGTTTGAACGCGCTAATCTCAGGAACTACTGGTTCGAATTGAAATTTTTTTTTATGTGTTGAATAGACTATTTATCGAGGAAGGCTTTAGGCAATATAATATCACGATGCGACTATTAAGAGCGAAGAAATAATGGAAAATGTGAAAAAAAAACAGGGAAAATTATTCATCCTTGAGAGCTTCCATTGCGTGCGCTGCGAAAACGGTTCAAGATACCAAAAATATATGTAAGAAAGAATTATTCCTCTTGAAATGATCTAAAAAAATGTCCTGGACAGTATATGTCTATCTTTTGAGATGAAGTCACTAGAACCGTTTTTATGGTAATCAAATTTGGTCGAAATTAATGCATTATTTGTTAAGAGTTGTATCAACGTAATAATATTAACCTTTATCCAAATAAATGTGTTGTTGATTAAGAGTATTTAATTGTGTACAAAATTGTCTTTGACATTACTTAATTTAAATGAACATCTTAGAAGATATTACAATAACTTATATAGCAAAACAACGTTTGCCGGATCAGCTGGTTAATAATATATTGGAAATGACTATTCCGTTCGGGCTAGTTTCCCGGACATGTGCCTCGACACTTAGGAATATTTTTTATACTTTTGAGCTATGGAACCCTAAAAAAAGGCAAAATTGTAAAAAGGATTTCTAGCGCGTTATGACTTAATAATGTTAGAAATAAGTACATTGAATAATTTAATTACAAGGTTAGTTAATTTCGGTAGAAGTGCGAAGTTAATGATTTGGAATATTTGCCCCTCGTTAGAGAGAAACAAGATCCTCTAATTTGATGAATGACTTGGGTACGACGTCTAATGCCTTATTTAATTACTCGAGAATTATTTTTAAGATCCTTTTCATCATTATTCGAAAGGTCGGGCGCTAGGCCTACCTAATAACTGCTTTCTGCTTCCGCAACTTTAACAAAAATTCAAGGATAGATTTCACAGAAGCTTCGGAAAATAAAAACACAGGCAAAAATGACCTCTTAATGCTTTTCAGGAAAGGTAAATAAACAACATAAAAGTATTTAATCTCAAATTCGCCTATTACTTGAATATACACGGCAGTGACGTGGGCAGGGTAGGCAGAATTCTTGTAATTAATTTGTATATTATATTATGATAGTAAATATTATATTTCTTTTATAGGAAAGATAGACGGCGTGAATATAGAATAGATATTAATATAAATTCCTTTTTTTGTTTAGCTTTAAGCAATTTAGGGCGGCTTGCACTAACGAATTAATCTAGTTTAAGCTTGTATAAAACGCTTAATAATTGAGTTGGTTTGATTCTATCTTAATGATGATTTCAGTTTAAGAGTTGTTATAACTAGATTTTGATTTACTGCAAGACAATAAGTACAGATCAGCGCTAAATAGCATTTTATATAACTCTAAACTAGATTTAATTTGTTCGTGCAAGCCGCCCTAAGTCACCTTTAAGCGGTTATGCTTTAGTTATTAGGATTGCATGAATTAGATACGTAGGCTATGAGTTAGAAACAATGTTTTTTGCAAAATATATGCGCTACTGCTGTCAGTGATCAGTTTGTGTTGCAGAAAGATGCAGTCAGTGTTTTTTTTTATCTATAAGTATGGCAAACAGGCTGACAGCTCACCTGATGGTAAATAATTTCTGTCGCCTATGAAAAATTACAGCACAGTAAGTGCCATCTTTGTGTAGGCTATTTTGAAAACCATTTTTAATTGGTTCATATATAATATGCAATACATAGAAAAAGCATGATTTTATTATTATAATACATATTTTTTTAAATATTATAAAGATTTTATTGTATATCTTACTGATAATCCAAAGGGACCTCATGATGAACGTCAAAATAAATAAAAATTAATTATTAGTTAAACCGGCTAAATTTTAATTCTATAATTAAAATTTTATTATGTGTGAAATTAAGGAACAATAAAAACTGATTAATTTAGCATACACATTATAGTATTTTTTATTGGTAATTAGTAATAGTTTTTTATTAATTCTTATGTTATGACTATAATCATTTCTCCGACCTCAAAATTACATTGAGTCCTTTCTTAGTAAAATTTAATGGGCTTGTATTTCCAATTCGCAGTTAATTTCAGTTAGATTTTTTATACTGATTTGACAAAATGACTACAGCGCACCCAATAGTAAGCACAATATAGCCCAAGAACGACGGTAACCACCAAAGGAACGCAACTTCACAAGCTTCATTTGGTAAATTAAGAATTCAGTCATATCCGTAGATGGCATAAAGGCGAGTCCCCAAACCGATTTATCTTTTAAAAATGTTTGAATTTGGTATTCAATGATGCCAGCGTAAGGGCATTACCAATCGATTTAGGGGTTACATAAATGGTTACGTGAATTTTTAGTGTTTTCGGAAGATTTTAATTTTGTAAATTTAAAACGAAATTAAGAAAAATGTGGATAGTTTTTATACATAACATGTTATGTCAATTCACATTACCGACACTTTCCAGACCAAGTACATTTTAGACATATCACATTTTTAGAGTTTTCATGTTAGGAGTTGGCAGCACTATTGACATTTGACATTGACAAGAAAGAATTTGCGAAATCTGAATTTTTGTCGTTTCATTTCCTTATTTTGTTTATAAGCAACAATGGAGAACAATTTAAAACACGAAGACTTGTTGATAAAATTACGTGCAAAGTTAAATGAAGAAAAAATTAAGCTATGGGAAGCGCCATATATCACGACAGATAATAGCATATCACAGAGTTTAGAGGTAAATAATTGTCATTGTTATTTTTAGCTGAACAAGGAAAAACTTGCCTCTTTCTTATTCCCTCAAAGCCTTGTTTCAAAATTAAACTTCTACTATAGATTACTGTTTTACAGTGCTCCAAATTATTTCCGATTGCATTTAGAATAGGTAGACAGAACAATAGTAGAAGTTTTTATAAATTGAAGGAGCATGTGCCCTATGTTCAGCCTGATAGTGTGGAACTGGGGGTGCGCCCTTAGCAAACACCCCTGTTAGAGATGGCGCCTGCGCAAGACTGTTCGCTTGCCGGATCGTAGGAGAAATATGACACCCAAGCCTTGCTAACAGTGGGAAGATGAACAACCCGGGAGTTTTTCGTAAGGAATACA
The DNA here is from genome assembly GCA_036320925.1 of Automeris io. NCBI lineage: Eukaryota > Metazoa > Arthropoda > Insecta > Lepidoptera > Saturniidae > Automeris > Automeris io. The sequence goes on along the minus strand of JAUDJH010000019.1, from coordinate 11,643,617 downwards.
AGGACCGTGGTCCTCGCGGCGACCCTGATGGGCCCTTATACAGATATGTGCATAGTTTCCCTGTTGTATGAATATGAGACTTGGCATTGGTTCCTGTATTAACACAAGTGCAGACAGTGTTGAATGTAGTAAAAAGATTCAATTGATTTAGTTAGGGTTCTATGTGATTATAATATTTTTAGCAAGATATATGATGTAGAAGTACTATTCTATGGTGTGTTCATGTATTAACAAAAAATATACACTGGTTTCTGTTAAAAGTTATCTATTGTTTCTTAATTAATATAGAATTACAACATATTAGAGGGTAGTTGAGTGTGGAGTGATCTCAAAGAAGACTGTATCTTAGCTCAAAATGTGAACTAATTGAAAATTCATATGGACAATATTTTTTTCAATCATAAAAAAAGAAAATTAAAAAATACAATATACTTGCACTTAGATTTTGAGTTGCAGAATATGAAACCCTTTGACCCTGATTCCTCAGATGATTAAAAAACTATGGAATAGCAGGGTACAGGCACTTACCAGTTGTTCCAACATGTCTGATAATAAAATATAATTTTGATTTTCCACAGGAACTCACAAAGAAATATGCAAATCAATTTTCAGTAGACCCTGAAATTGTCTTGCAAGCTTTAAATGAGCTACAGCAGCATTCATTGGATAGAGCAAAGGCCATTGCAGAATACAAAGAGACAGGAGTGGCCACATTTAGAGTTAAGGCAACACTTCCAAAGCCTCAGGTATTTAAGGTTCAGAAGAAAATGGATGCTTTGGGTAAAGATCTAATGGCTACTGTGGCTGCTGAACTGGGCACTGCAGAAGACAGGTATACAGGCAGACTTTTAAAACTTATATGTTCATTTTAAAAATGAGCTTGATTTTATTTTCTGTGGCTGCTGTTGCCTTTTGGATCATGGATTGGTTTACATGCGTGGCAATGGGAATTGTAGGTTTGAATCTCTGCACATATATTTGGGCTTAGTCACTCAATGCTCACTGTTGATGGAAAACAACATGAGAAACACTGCATTATAGCTAATAAAAATATCATCTGTACTAGTGATGTGAGAATGGTGATCAGGTGCACTACTGTTTATCATCCTAACTGTTCTTGAGACTTTGACTTTTCTTTTTAGACTTTGAATACTTCATAAATATTGTTTTGTTGTAGAGTAAAATTGATTTTTAATGGTGTGATGATAAAGCCAAATAAGACTTTACGAGAACAAGGACTTACGAATGATTCAAAAATAATGTCATTAGTCATGGCTGGTATGTTGATTATATTTATGTATCTATTCATTATTATTGTCTCTTTCTATTCTGGTCCTGCCTGTACGGATTTTAGCATCATATGCCTGTTGTTGAAGGAAAACATCATGAGGATCCTGCACAGCATCTAAGAAAATGTCACATATTAGTGCCCTGAAATTGGCAATTAGCTGCAATACTGATCACAATATGAACATTATACACAGATGGATATTGTATATAATTTCCCAGATGAAGGGTTACTAATTTATTTGTAAATGCTGACAACTACATATTTGTGGGCTGAGCATGCTTCCCCAAGCTGAGTCTAGAGTTCATGAGCAGAGATAAGGAAACAAATAAACAAAGCCAACAGATATTCCAGATAGTTTTATAGATAGTTCAATGTGAATGGTTGATTTATTCTAGCATGTACCTCTGGGTTTTTCCCAATTACATACATATTTAGGCACCAAATGCTCACCAGTAAAGGAAACCATCGTGAGGAAATCCGCATGGCATCTAATAGAAATGTCTTGTGTACCAGTGCTGTGAGAACGGTGATCAGCTGTACTACTTACTGGTCACGTTGTGCACGACATATAAGCGCTCAGTGGATACAGCCACTAATGTATCTCTGCTCACATTGAGAGGGATATATTATTATTATTACTAGACAGGTTCATCCTATTGTAGGCCAAAACCCATCCTTTTTTCCACTATATTTGTGGTGTCCATGGGAAGCGGTTTGGACATGTAACCCAGTACACAATGTCCAATGCAGGCTGTCGAGTGCAGACTATGTGAGGAGAAAGTGCATGCAGCAGCCCAGATGCTAGCAATATGCATGTATTTTGCCATGCTGTATACCTTAGTCGACTCTTACGACATCTCATTGTAATGAAGAGGGAGGCACTATTTTATTCTGCCAGTAAACATTATAAAAATATTATAAAAGTAATAAAAACACAATATTAAATGTTACATGAACGCCAGGCTAGTTAGATTACTATTTGTCCTACCCTACCGTCTCGTCGATCGTCACTTCGGTCCGGCAATATCCTGAACCGAATTGGAGAATAACGGATGACGGGCGCAGCGGGCAAGCACCATATTTCCATGCTATAATTTGATATTTAATCTGAACTATGTTGAACGATCATCAGGATTGTGATTATTACCAGAAACACCTGAGGAGATAAAGCAGCAAGATGATAGGTACAAGGAAATGAGAGCGACGCTGGATGACGCGACCCTGCTGTCGGAGTACGTCAGCGACTTGGCTGATGATGACGAATATATGAAGGTCATTCAGTTATAGTTGTTTTGATTTAACTATTTTGATCAATAGTGTCTGCGCTGGCCTTTTTTGACCTGATGGAATTCCTCATGAACCAAGTCTGAGGGCAGCGGTCCCGTTGCGTTTAACTCATACTGACTGAAACCATCGGGGTGTTCCGTTTCATCCACTGGGATCAAGGATACGGCCACACTAACTTCCTCAGGAGCCCATGCTGGTCTTGTGACCACTGTGGGACCTGATATCGATGAGCGAAAACAAGAACGGTCATAGGTTGGGATCCCAGCAAGTACATTGGACTGTCCAGATTATGTACAGACTTGGGCATCACATTCTCACCACTGAAAGAAAACATTGTGAGGATACCTGCGTGATGTCTGATAAGAATGACATGTGTACTAGAGCTGTGAGGATGGCGAGCAGCTGCGCTACTGGTTATGTTGGGTACGACCAGTGACGTGGATTGGGTATTTGGACAGGGTAGGCAGAATTCGCGTAATTAATTTGAATATTATGACCGGTGGTCGTGGGTATGGTTGTAGAAAGACACGGATTTTGGCGTTTTACTGTTTATTTGCACTTTAAGGCACACCGAACTGCGACGCACACGCACGTACTCTCGCCTTGCGTCTCGGTAGTCGACTAACTCGCAAGCGTCCCGTGCGCGCGCGCATCCTCTTGCCCCGCACGTCTCGTAACACCCTAACGACCCTTAGGGCGACAAATTATGAAAGTAAATATAATATTGTATTCATTGGAAAGAAAGACAGCGTGAATATAGAATAGATATGAATATAAATGGTTCCATTTTTTTTGTTAATTTTATACAATTTATTTCAAACTTATTTATCATAAAGGCATGCGATGCTTGCATGCATCTATGGAATGATCGCCACTGCGTTGAGCTCAACAATATGAATACAGTCAGTAATGTATCTCTGCTCACCCTGTAAAGGCTATAGCGTCACGATATTAATATTACCAATAGTGTTTGATTGAAGCTCTACCTTTGTTCAAAATGGGCTGAAATTTTGGTGCAAGCGGAAGGTTTCTAGCAAACGCCAAATTCGAACGTCCATGTACGAATGAGTTCTTTTTATATTACGCCAAAGGTGAAAAGCCAATCCTCACTCCGACGCAGCCTTGAGTTTCTTTCGGCGTTTCTTCTCAAGGTGGTCGCTTCCGAAACGCTGGTAGGTCACCGTTAGCTTCGTTTTTCAACTAGCCGGCCGCCCAAGTCGAGGTCCGTACCCACAGGGGTGCCCTTGCATAGCCGCCCAACCCATAAATTTCGCTGGCTGAGCGCCCTCTGCGTTCGCCCACCAAGCCCGGTTTTGTTGTGAAGGTCTTTCCCAGGCCACCAATCTAGGACATGCAGAAAAAAAAGTAAAAATCCCATGATATACTTTTGTTTCTTTCTTTAATAAAAAAAAACTCATGTCATAACTTCAGGCAAAACAATCGTATGTAGCTAATTCCACAGTTCTAACGTAGATGAGAGTCTTGTCACATCATGTCTCATTAGGGGGTTGATTGGAAGGTATCCATTACAGTTGGAAGACCAGTCTGGTAAGACAGTGGAGCTGCCGCCTTCAGAGCGTCGCTCCTTGCTGGTGGGACTTGCGCTTCACGAGCGCGGACGGGCCGCTGCCAAACAAAAGGACTATGCCCTCGCTCTGGTTTTACTTCTAGAAGCAGACAGTCAGTTAAGGTAGAAAAATTATTTCAAATTATACAATATGCTTTGAATACCCTGTCCGATCCGAAAAGGGCATATTTATAACACTACTAAAATACGTCAAAATATTTGTTACTTGTGAAATTGAAGAAATTACATTATTTTACATGCGCTCTATGCTCTCAGATTTCTTACAAAAATCAGTTTAACAACAAATGAACCGATTTAATTGATAAACGGTGCTTGAAATCAACGGCAGTCATGACTGATGTTATGCTGTGCTTTCCTTTTTTTCGTATATTTATTTTATTTTACATAATAGGGTGCCCAACATGGGTAACATTAGACAAGAAAACAAAAGGATCATGGTACTAAAATAGAACATATAAATGCCCCCACAATTATAGGGCACCACAGCATGCACAGTGGTTAATATATAAAGATTAAAGCTAGTTTACATTAAAGAATAATAATAAAATTCCAAAAAAAGAAAAAACATATACATACATATATAGACACAACACAAAAGGATAATATTGTAGAATGTATAAGTAACAACTTTAAGCGAAACTGTGACTGATTCCAAGTAACACAAAAAGTAACACAAAAAAAAAAGAAAAAAGAAATACAGTCACTCTCTACACGCTGTTCTAAATGTTGAAAGAGAAACAGTCAGGTCCAAGTCACCGAGTCGCGAGAGTGCGTTGTACTGCCTGCAACAATACAAGCCACGCTTGTATATTCACAAGCTACGCACGCTCCCATTATTGCCATGTGACTTTTCCGTTTCATTCATTTTTTACTTTGATATTAATAAAAAAAATTCAACTATTTAACTAGTGTAAGAAAGATAACGTAAATAGAATCTAATATTGATACCGAGTAATGCTTCAACGCGTCAGACAGGGTTTCTATTACATACTGTACATATATACATTCACATGATCTTCAATTTCCCTGTATTATTACAGCGAGTGCAGGTCTACGATCCTAAAAACGGTTGACAACTGGGCAGTACTCCAGCTGGACATATCCTGGTGCTACCTGTGCCTGCAGAACCTCGCTTCCGCTATGGACGCGGCGGTCAGGCTGCAAAGGGCTGAAGCAGCCTTCATTGAAACATATGGAGAGAACCATCAGAGGCTGATCGCTTTGAAGGGAAACGTTGGTGAGTGACTTTATTTAAAAAAAAAATTGGGGTAGACGGAGAAAATGGAATGCCTCTTCGTTCTATTCTTAACATTGACTAGTCCTTTCATGCAATCATGCCAGTGAAGGAAAACTTCCTGAAGAAACCCGCACGGCATCTAATAGAAATGTCATGCGTACTAGTGCTTTGAGAACGGCTATCAGCTGTGCGCTACTGGTCACGTTGTGCAGTACATATTAAGCGCAGAGTAGATACAAGGACTTATGTATATCTGCTCACCCCAATAGAGATATAGCATGAAGATATTACTATTCTGATAAGTGCAAAAAATGGGAGGAAAAAATTTGGCAGTCGAAGCTGCTCGCGTCCGTAGGCTTTACCCTAGTTTCCCTACACGTGACTCCTGGGTGGTGCTAAACGAGCAGCAGCGAGGTGGTAGGGCGCCGGTGCCCGTCTGGATCGCGACCACAGTGCATGGGTGTAAAGCCCGTCATAGTGACCAGTTTCGGCTTGTCGCGTTTCGGGATCAGCTTGTGTATATCCAGTAGCTCATATACCTAGAGACCTTCAGTCGTGGTATATGTGGGCCGACATGACGATGTAGACTATCAATGGATTTTCATGCTTTGATAGTCGCTTTCGTTTTTGGACTACACTGTACTTACCATCAGGTACTCTGTAGTCACTATATCGAGCCAGTGTAAAAATAAAAATTTACTCGGATATCTCCCGCCACCTTCCAGCTTAATTTTTGTTTTTCAGCCAACGAGCGAGTTCTCTTCATGCGGCTGTATCTAATGCAGGGTATCGTGGCGTACCACCAGAACAAGCGAGCAGAAGCTAAAAGACTGTTTGAACGGGCTGAGGCAGAGATGGAGTTTCTGAGGGTGAGATGATTTTTTATCTCTTAAAACAACTGAAGGGGCCTGTAATAAACGGCTCGTCTCATAGTGCATACTGAATAGAGCTAGCTCATAAAGAAGTAATGGAACCTCAACATAATTACTATAGACTTATAATAAAATTAAAAACTATACGAAGGAATAATCGAGTACGAGAGAATATCTGGTGGCGAAGATCTTCTATGTAAGCCCTTGACCACAGAACTCATTTCAGTAGCCAGAGATATCAGTTTAAATATGTGGAATACGAGAATTCTGTGGTCAATTGTATGTGGTATAAAACATTTCGATGTAGTCTGTGGCGATTTCCTTGGTTTGACTATACCAACCTCTCTTGAGGTATTTTAGGAGCAGCATTTAGGATTCGATCGGGACATGTCCCTTTAAACAATTATTATTCTCTTATAAAAAAGAAAACTTCCCCACTTTGTGAGCGCTGCAAGATGGTTGATGATAGTTATCATCTTTGGGAATGTAGTGACAATGAAAATTTTAGGAGAAGACTTCTCTCTCAGGACTGGCGAAGTGTCGGAGAAATTAACATCATACTGGGAGAGCCGACGTCGGTTAATGCTAAAAGAATTTACAGACTCATACAGTTGTCACTTCGCCAAAAGCGAGTTTAAACAATATGATACACCTTACGAGGCTGGCATTGTCGTCAAGGATGCACTAAAGCCTTATTAAAATATTGAAATAAAAAAAAGAGTACGAGAGAGTGAAGCAACATAATTACATTGTTTTTGTAAGCTCTCTTACTTATTTTGGAGGTTATGTGTGGTTTCTATATATAGTATTGTTACACGGGTGGGTTAATAAAACGCCGGTGCCGACAAACAATAGATTTATAAATTAAAGAGAGTACAATATTAGCACGCAGTTACAGAATCGTCTCGAAACGCAGCCGTCGAAGGTTCCAGAAAATTATTATTATTATTATGAACTATATTAACAAACTCCTCACCCACCCGCCTAACTCTAGCATTAGGCGAGGGATGGTACCCCTCCAGCATAACCACAAACGGCCAGAGACTAGGGCCCCAAAGATAGAAGCCTGCGTACTATTCGCGCAGTATCAAGAATGACTGCCTTCTGCATACGCGCCATCATCCCCTTGGCACTGAAACCCAAACTCTCCAGGTGTTTTTGTAGGCTAACTGGAACCAAGCCATTGTTATTATTATTATCAAATAATAGGCGAGCAGCTATTAGCTGATATGCCTATGTCTTAGCTGGTATGTTCAACTTAAAAAATCTGACTGAGATGAGAGCCATCTATCCAGTCTATCTTTGAAACTATTCCTTGATGGAGCGTCAACAATGTCTTGAGGCAATTTATTCCAAACATGCAATATTCTGTTATTAAGTGAGTGAGTTAGTTATTTAATTAGCCGTTAAAAGTTCCTGAAATTCGTCTGTCAACAAGACCAATCGCTGGGAGCTCAACCTCACCTTTTCATCTTCCGACCAGTTTTGGCTTGTCGCGTTTCGGGATCAGCTTATGCATATCCAGTAGCTCATATACCTAGAAACCTTCAGTCGTGGTATATGTGGGCCGACATGACGATGCAGACTATCAATGGATTTTCATCATTTGATGGTTGCTTTCGTTTTTGGACTACACTGTATTTACCATCAGGTACTCTGTAGTCACTATGTCGAGCCAGTGTAAAACAAAAAAAAATATTTTCAATAGGTGGACGAGAATTCAGTGCAGATGCTTATGGAGCTGGGGTGGACACGCAGCCAGGCGCGGATCGGCTTGCGCGTCACTAGCGGCGACGTAGACCGGGCACATCACTATCTGGAAGAAAAGCGTGCTCAGAGGGAAAAGGAGAGGGACAAACATAGACAGGAGAGGTATTTGTTTGGATTTTAACAGATTTTTTTAAAATATTTTTTTTTTTACACTGGCTCGACATAGTGACTACAGAGTACCTAATGGTAAGTACAGTGTAGTCCAAAAACGAAAGCGACTATCAAAGGATGAAAATCCATTGATAGTCTCCATCGTCATGTCGGCCCACGTATACCACGACTGAAGGTCTCCAGGTATATGAGCTACTGGATATACATAAGCTGATCCCGGAACGCGACAAGCCAAAACTGGTCACTATGACGGGCTTTACACCCATGCACTGTGGTCGCGATCCAGACGGGCACCGACGCCCTACCACCTCGCTGCAGCTCGTTTAGCACCACCCAGGAGCCACGTGTAGGGAAACTAGGGTAAAGCCTACGGACGCGAGCAGCTTCCATTCCCAAAATGAAATATAACTTTATTCAAATAGGTCTACTTACAAGCACTTTTGAATCGTCAAAAAAACAATGTGAATCTACCACCGGTTCGGAAAGCAGAATCTACCGAGAAGAGCCGGCAAGAAACTCTGGTAGTTGCTCCTTTTAACATAATGCGTTACAATAACAGGTATAATATATAAAGGATTGAATGCCCCGCGAGAACGATTGCATATATAAAGACCACGCACTTTTATCATTCAAACAGTCATTAATGGAATAATATCCCTTTTTTAGCAATTTTGTTTTAATAGTTTTTTTAAATTTCAATACTGGTAACTCCAAGATATCTTTAGGTATTGTTTGTTGGGGATTTTTTTTGCTATAGATCTCTATACTCTAAAGCCTTTCAGAACCGTGACAATGCAGTGGTGGAATGAAATATTGTTTACCCATAGAGTTATTATGTGGGATTCTTCAAGAGGCTAGGGGCATCGTCTTTTTTTGGTCGGCAACGCAATAACAACGTTCCTTGTGCTTTAGTTTTACATGGGCCACGATAAACACTTACCATCAAATGAGCTATTAGCTTGTTTGCCGACAAAAAAATTTAAAAAATGTCACATACGGACAAGGAAAATGATCCTATTGAAATAAACATGCAATCCAACATGGCGATATGCGTGAAACTGATTATTAATAAATTGTCGAGTACATTATAAATATTCGCGTTTTGTTATTATAAATACTTCAACGGGGCTTATGCGCGAATTAACTTACTCTTAACCTCTGAAGTGACTATGACGGATATATACGTCATCAACATATGCATTACAAAACGCCTAAGACGAATATATCTAGGGAGTCGAAGCTGCTCGCGTCCGTAGGCTTTACCCTAGTTTCCCTACACGTGACTCCTGGGTGGTGCTAAACGAGCAGCAGCGAAGTGGTAGGGCGTCGGTGCCCGTCTGGATCGCGACCACAGTGCATGGGTGTAAAGCCCGTCATAGTGACCAGTTTCGGCTTGTCGCGTTTCGGGATCAGCTTGTGTATATCCAGTAGCGCATATACCTAGAGACCTTCAGTCATGGTATATGTGGGCCGACATGACGATGGAGACTATCAATGGATTTTCATCCTTTGATAGTCCACATCGTCGTCGTCTGCTTTCGTTTTTGGACTACACTGTACTTACCATCAGGTACTATGTAGTCACTATGTCGAACCAGATAAAAAAAAATATCGCATAAAATTAAATTGTGTATATCACTATGGATAAAACGAATATGTTCGCTTGCGTATAATATAAGTATAAATATATGTTTAAGAGTCCGCGTATCATTCGTTGCGTTTGAATGGGAAGAGTGGGGGTAGGTAGTGGTTATTTCGTTTGACGAAATGAGCCACAAAAGAGGTTAATTATGGCTCGACGTTTCGACCAGCTTACACGGGCCTCGGTCACGGGCAGACTGACGCGCCGCGGAGTTTTCGTCGGTGGTGAGAAATTACTTCCCCTACCCTCTTTTTTTCTTGATAATATAAATAGTCACCACAGTTTTAATAGGGATGATAGGTTCAAGTTATAATCGGCGTGGAACCCAGTCATTAGAAATCTAAGACCTCGCCTAGTGTGCTGGCATGATGCAGGAAACTGTCAACATATTTTCGTACTTTGATAGTCGCTACCGTTTTCGGACTGCAATGTACTTCCCATCACGTGCAATGTAGTGACTTTGTGGAGTCGGTGTAAAAAATATATGTTGCAGACAACGTCGCGCGCTCGGCCTGTGCGCCGACGGGTCCGCGGTCAGTCCGCAGCTCGTCGAGGCGGTGGTGGGGATGGGGTACACCAAAAAGCTCGCGACCCAAGCCCTGAGGCAGACCAACAATAACGTGGCTGAAGCCTTGTTCGTCATACAGGAGAGGCCGGAATTGGTGAGTACCGTTCTGGACATCTTTGTTTTAATAATACACCGAAGGGTGAAAGGCTATTTGATTTAAGCGACATTTTCTGGTGATATAGTAATCTTTATATTTTTGGAATCGGTGTAAAACGCTGATTCCAAAAATATATATTATGTACTATATCATCATAAATGTCACTTAAACCAATTAGCCTTTCACCCGACGATATATATTTGCAATCGGTAAAAAACTCTGATTCTGTATATATATATATGGTATATTACTATATCACCAAAAAATGTCGCTTAAACCAAATAGCGATATGCAACCGACGATATGCAAGAGGAAATTGCTGATATATTGTGATTTTATTGTTAAGACACCGGTTTGATTCTGATAATCTTAACTCGAAACCTGCAACCCACCTGTGGCTGCCAGGTCGCAATGTACCAACAGATCTTTATAAATTTACATGCAAAAGCGTCCGGTGTAAGTGACCGTGAAGCGCAGTAAAGCGCAACTCGCGCTGAAGATAAAATAATGAGTAAATGTGTTTTTTTACAGTTGATTGATAGTGAAGATTCATCCTCTGATGAAATGAGGACTTCCAGCTCTGAAGGCTCGCTGCTGGAAGCTGACAACAAGCTTGTCGCTGAAGTCAGTATGATTTTTTTTACATTCTGTTCTTATTACAGAAAGTGTGATGAAACCGCGTTTCTATAGTACTAGCAAACCCGGCGAACTTCGTTTCGCCACCAGATGGCTTCGTTTTGGTTTTTAGTTAGCGTTTGGAAGAACGTGCGCATAATAAATGTCACATGAAATTAACTGAGCAGAGTACAATGAGTAGCTGTCAAACAATGTATAACGCATCGGCGCCATCTACTTAAAATACTGGTGCGATCTGCTCCAACACCATGCAAAACCATATTGGTTTGTGGTACATGCTATGTATCAGAGATGGCGCTGTATGTGAAAAATGATTTTCCCCGTTTTCCTACTTTTCTGTTGAAATCTTTTCTAAATTTTGTTTGCTATAAACCTCACGGAGCCTGAGATCTTTTCAACGAATGCAAAACCGTGGAAATCGGTTCGTGCGTTCTGAAGTTATAGCGTCAGGAAGGAAAACCGGACTTATTTTTAGTATTTTAGTATTTTATTATATTATATTATATTTAGTATTTTCCACCACAATATGGGAATTAGACAACGATTCTGAAATGGCTAACAATCCTAGCCCCGATTATGTCTCTCGCGTACAATGCGTGGCACAAACCTGGCCGACGGCTCTCTCGCGGTCCCAGCTTGTCAGCTCCCGCGGCAGGCGGTTCCCTCCTGCTCCGCTCGTCCGGATCAGCGCAACGGATGTGAAACTTGATGGTGATGAGGAAAGTCAACAACACTTGCCAACAATTTTGCCATCTATAGCATTTTCTGCTCCTACTAGATTACCCAGAGCATCTAATTTTAACTTATTCCGTATTCAAAATTATTTCACAAACTCGGGTCAAAATGCAGAATGACAAAGTTATACAATTATATTAGGTCCTTACATATGAAATTGGCGTTTTTCGTACTGGCCACTTTAATCACAAATTTCTCCGCTTTGGTAAGGAATTCCAAATTCAAATTTGTACAGCTATAGACTCATGTATTTGTGCTTCGATGATCGTCATTCATTTGTTTTTTCTTCTGTTTTTTTCTGTTTGCGTCACTCATTTTACAAAATGGAAAACTTAAAATATCGCATTATTTACGAGTACGAGTTCCGCCGTGGCACTAGTGCTGCGGAAACAACTCGAAGGGTGAATGATGTGTATGGCGGTCGTGTTGCAAAAGAAAACACAGTTCGTTTTTGGTTCCAACGTTTTCGTTCTGGAAATTTCGACCTGCAGAACAAGCCCCGTGGACAGCCTGAGACTCAAGTTGATAATGAAGAGTTGAAGGCTATTGTGGAAGCGGATCCATCGCAAACCACGTCCGAGTTAGCTGTAGGCTGCGATGTTAGTGATAAAACTGTTTTAATTCACTTGAAGCAAATTGGGAAGATTAAAAAGCTTGAAAGGTGGGTACCTCACGAATTGACTGAAGCAAACCGGTAAACGCGCGTCGACTGCTGCGTTACATTACTAAACCGGCACAATAATGAAGGTATTTTAAACCGAATCATTAACTGTGATGAAAAATGGGTTCTTTACGATAATCGGAAGCGCTCAGCGCAATGGTTGGATCCTGGCCAGCCAGCCAAATCCTGCCCCAAGCGAAAATTAACCCCAAAAAAGTTACTTGTAAGCGTTTGGTGGACTAGTGCCGGTATTGTTCATTACAGTTTTCTCAAATCTGGCCAGACTATTACGGCTGATGTCTATTGTCACCAATTGCAAACCATGATGGAAAAGCTAGCGGCTAAACAACCTAGGCTGGTCAATCGCTCCACGCCACTGCTGCTTCACGACAACGCTAGACCACACACTGCGCAACAGACGGCTACTAAATTAGAAGAGCTTCAATTGGAAAGTCTAAGACATCCTCCGTACTCCCCGGACCTTGCTCCAACAGATTACCATTTTTTTCGAAATTTGGATAACTTCTTGCAAGGGAAAAAATTCAACTCCGATGGGGCAGTCCAAATCGCCTTCAAAGATTTTATTGATTCCCGTCCGACTGGTTTTTTTAGTAAAGGGATCAATGAACTACCTATGAGATGGCAAAAGTGCATAGAAAATAATGGTTCATACTTTGATTAATTAAATATATTATATTAAAAAATATTCGACTTTTTGTTCCTCCCATACAAAACGCCAATTTCATATGTAAGGACCTAATATGTCGAGATCTAATGATCTTATACATGATTATATATGACATATTTAACGAAAGTATTTACAAATTAAAAAAAAGGATGTTATTAGAGAGGATTGTTGCATAAATTATTGTTTTTTTTTGCGATTTTTTGTTTTTATTCCTGTTATAAATTTTAATTAGTTTAATAGGATTAGTTTATTTCTTTTTGTGTTACTCGTATTTTTATTTTTCTTTTCTTCTGTGCATATGTAGTCTACACTTTTAAATATAGTCGCATTTATAATGTATCCTGTTCATGTCTTATAAAGTTTTATGTGTTAATGTAGACTGTGTAAGTGTACTTATAAATAAATAAACACTTGCCGGCCGGCTAAACGTTCTAACACCACACTCTTCGATATGACTTCCGACAAAATGCTGTACACAGAGTCGCGGGCTCGCACGATGCGCCTGTATCTTTCCTCCGAATCTATTTATTGCGTTTAAGAATTAGCGACTACTTGCTCCGGTTACGTTTTTCGAGTGACGGTTTGACAAGGCGTGCACGCATGGCGCCGTTCACTAGATGGCGCTCGCGACACATTTCGGGAGCCAATCATGTTAGGCGAAATTTATGAATGAAATTTTACGGTTACGAAACAGAAAGGCTTGTGCTTAATCTTTTTTTTTTACACTGACTCGACATGTGACTACAGAGTACCTGATGGTAAGTACAGTTTAGTCCAAAAACGAAAGCGACTATCAAAGGATGAAAATCCATTGATAGTCTACATCGTCATGTCGGCCCACATATACCACGACTGAAGGTCTCTAGGTATATGAGCTACTGCAGGACAAGCTGATCCCGAAACGCGACAAGCCGAAACTGGTCACTATGACGGGCTTTACACCCATGTACTGTGGTCGCGATCCAGACGGGCACCGACGCCCTGCCACCTCGCTGCTGCTCGTTTAGCACCACCCAGGAGTCACGTGTAGGGAAACTAGGGTAAAGCCTACGGACGCGAGCAGCTTCGAATCCCAAAAAAGCGGAAAGCGGTTTCGGAAGCGACTACCTTGAGAAGGAACGCCGAAAGAAATACAAGGCTGCGTCAATGTGAATTCGCTTTGTTGTTTTAGTTGGAAGCGATGGGGTACGCGTGTGAGGACGCTAAAGCGGCTCTGAGGATGTCCAATAACCACATCAGCGGTGCGGTCGAGATACTCGTCGCTGGGGGAGGCCGTGTGTCAGACGGTAAACATGTTGGTCCTAAATGCCGGAGCACACGGTGTGTTTCGATACCATGTCACACGTGCATCGAACTTGCACTTTGAGAGGGGTGCACGCGTTGCGGTGCCGGAGCGGCATAGATTTTTCCGATACATTTTTAGTAACAGATTGTACTGAACGCGCTGCAACGGTGGCGTTCCAGCGCATCGTGAGCTCGCCCATGTGGTAAATATTTAAGGTGCGATACTATGCCGTGTGCACCGGCTCTAAACAACAAAAATGATGTAACCAGCAAAATCATAATTTAACAATAGAGGCCTAAGTGTGAGTTTTTTCGTAATTAATTTCTTGAATTAGTTTACATTTTTATATAAAACCTTATATAGTATATATATAATCATCAGTATTATCAATTGATCATCATTCGCAAGGATACCGGTGCCTTTTTGTTTTTTTTATGCTTCTATGGAATGCATGTCCCTAGATTTAAGAGTATAATGATAATTGCGTATGTTATTTACAGTAGAAGATCCGTCGAATCCTTCCACCAGCTCGGAGACAGCTCGCAAGAGAAGGCAGAAGAAACTCCTCAAGGAGAAAAGGTAGGTAATTGTATGTTTGACTTCATGCTGAGTACAAGGCAGTCCGGAACGGTAGCCACAGCCGAAGGACAGCAGCTTAATGACAGTCGTCGTTGCCAACTCATAGCGGTCCATCATGGCTGCAGGGCCAGTGACCCCAGTGGGTCAGACTAAAACCTGTGGGGTGTTCTTCCAATCACGCCACCCGGGCCTGGGTAAACATATTCGTTCAGACGCCCGGGGAACGAATAACCTGTTTTGGCTTCATCTCTGGGAAGTGAGGTATAACAAATTGCCCAAAAATATTAGAGACGATCCACAAAACGTACTATCAATAATCAAATTAAAGTCGATGCTTCTGGACATATGTTACTACTACTAAAGAAAAAAAAGTATATACAGTGACGAACAAAAGTATTGGCACAGCGAGGTAAACAAAATTATTATAGTGCTAGCAATTATGGGAATACAAACAATATCTGGATCATTTATTATAACAATACTTGCATAGTTGATAATTCGTTATATTAAAAAAAAAACAATTGAAAACAATTTCGTAGTTCAGGAAAAAAAAATATAAATGTCATCGTCTATTTTGGCCGGAACATAAGTATTGGCACAGCACATAAAAATAACGAAAAAAAAGTTTATCAATATTTGGTTGGCAGCCCTTTACTTTTCAGGAGCTCCCTCGACCTATCAGGCATCGATTGCACTAATTTAAACGTGAAAGAGGGCTCGATGGCATACCATTCTTCCATGATGATTCTCTTGGATTCGGCCTTGTTGGAAATATGATGTTTCCTTATCCTTATTTCCAGTTCATTCCAAAGATGTTCAATCAGATAGGGGTCAGGCGATTGTGGTGGATACGGTAGCATGTGTGGGGTGTTGAAAATTATCCATTGAAGAACGTAAGCATCTGCTTTGGATCGTTATCATGTTGAAAGTAAAAATTACGTACAAGATTCAGGTCATTAAAACTTTTTTAAGTTCTCTTAAAAAAAATCATATACACACACTGGTCCATTGTTCCTTCAATAAATACGAGATTTCCAGCTCTAGATGAACTCATAGAATCCCACACTAATGTTCCACCACCGCCGTGTTTAACCGTAGATAGAAGATTGTTCGCCTCAAGCTCGGTGTCGGATTTTCTCCACACTAAAATCCGCCCACCGGATCGAAAGATATTAAATTTGATTACGTGCGAGAAAAGTAGTGGTCCAAAAATCTAATTTCTTATACTAAAACCTTTTGCGAATTCAATCCTCTTTTTTTATTTATTTTTTTGCTTATGTAGGGCTTCCTTCTTGCGACTCTCGCATTGTACCCAGTACTCCTGAAGACTCTGTGAACTGTTATGGGATGGAAAACTGTGCCAAGGTCTTCTCTTAATATTGGTGATAACGCCGTTGATGAAATTTCCAGATTTTGTTTGACTTTATTAACCACTTTCCTCTTCTCTCTCTCGTTGAGCTTGGGTGAGCGGCCGCTTTGCGAACGATTTGCGACGTTTTCTTTACCTTTATATTTTTAATAACGCTTCGGACATTATAACGGCTTTTATTTATAGTTTTCTCAATTTCTGCATAAGATTTATTTTGCTTGTGCAAATTCAATATAATTGTTCTCTCGGACAATGTCGTTTCTTTACCTTTACGTTCTATTATTACATTTTTTTACTTCTTTTTACTATACTACATAGATAATCCCTATAGCTATAACACTGGGATTCCCCTCTAGTTTGTTACACTCACCTACCGACAGAATATAGCAACATAGAACGCCTTGCCAACTTTAGTTTTGTACTGTGCCAATACTTATGTTCCGGCCAAAATAGACGATGACATTTTTTTTTTCCTGAACTATGAAATTGTTTTCAATTTTTTTTTAATATAACGAATTATCAAGTATGCAAGTATTGTTGTAATAAATGATCCAGATATTATTTGTATTTCCATAATTGCTAGCACTATAATAATTTTGTTTACCTCCCTGTGCCAATACTTTAGTTCGTCACTGTATATCAAAGGCTTATGGCGCCCTACTAATATTAATATTGAAGTCATCTTGCCTACATAAATACCACGCCGAACAGGGTCCATAGTCGTAACTAACAAAAAACAAAAACATCCCTGGATACACTGTGGAATGCATTAAATGATTTGAATTTGAGGTGTGGGTGCAGACAGTCCACCCCTCCAAACCTTAATCACGGGTGACGTGCTGGATACTGCACACCGCCTCCATCTCATCCGGGCAGCAGACTGCCTTAAGTCTACTGCCCAGGTAGGTCATCCGTACCTCTCGCCTCTCACGCAGTTGTCTTCCTCTCCAGTTCCCTTCAGTCCTCTTCAGACTTCCCTTCAGTCTCAATGTTGTGTCTGCAGCTGGTGCACGCTTAGCGATAATGTTAACGCTCAATTTCTTTGTTATCTTGACTCCACCACCCCTGATGGTAAGCTTGATGATGTCCAAAAACTACAACGGCTATCAACAGTAAAAAAAACCTATCGCTAGTCGCAGCGCTCATGCAGGCCTGCACAAATATGAAATGAAATGAAAAAGTATTTATTTCGTCACAAATATACAAAAAAACAGAAATTTAAACGTAGCGTTACAAACAACACACAAAAAAAAAATACAGAACATATTAACATGGCGAAAATGGGCCCTTCATCAGCCTAATGCCACAGAGGAAGTCTGCAGCGCTGATTTTCGTGAAGGGCCCCGGTCGTGTTACATCTTATAAGAATTATCGATAAACAACAAAATACATATAGCTTAAATAATCAATACAAGTGATACTAAAATAAACTATTACATACAATAAATAAATCGACTACAAAATGTATTAGTGATGGATACTATAGTAAAAATATATGTATACCTAAAAAAAAAGGAGCAAAAGTATAAGTAAAAATAAATGAAATAGACTACGTGTAACTAATAGATGATTAAATAAATATCATTTTAATTCTATAATATTTTTGAAAGCCAATTTAGATCACTTCACGGTTCGTTTAAAAGACCCAATATCATAGGACGGTGGGAACACGCTCGCTGGAAGACCATTCCAAAGCCTAACGACTCTGCTGCAGTAAGAGTTAAAGAACTTCTGTGTCCTAGCCGGGATGTGAGGAACACTACAGCCAGAGATGGGCAAAATGTAACCTGATTAATGATGAACGATTACAAAATGTAGTCGTAATTTTAATTTTCTTGCTCTGTTATCATGATTAAATCCATTTAAAACATTAAGGGCGGCTTGCACTAACAAATTAAATCTAGTTTAAAGTTATAAAAAAAAATATTTAGCGCTGATCTGTACTTATTGTCTTGCACTAAATCAAACTCTAGTTATAACAACTCTTAAACTGAAATCATCATTAAGATAGAATCAAACCAATTCAATGAATAAGCGTTTTATACAAGCTTAAACTAGATTAATTCGTTAGTGCAAGCCGCCCTAAGAAATCATAAATGTGTATACAATCTGGGATTTTGTAGTGTTTAAAACATAAATGAGCAAAATGCAGTCATATTAATGGTAAAAAACGTAAAATGTAATCGTTAATGATTTTTTCATTAATCTGATTACATTTTGCCCATCTATGACTACAGCTATGACTCCGTAAACCCGCGCGCGTGGTTCTATTACGGAAGGGAGAGAATGGATCAAAGTTAATTAAATCTTTAAAACACTTGCCGTGCTGGTCAATCTCTACTGAAGTGACATTTCCAGGCAAAAGGATCGCGAGTTGGCGCTTCACCGGCTGTCATCGGCGATCAGAACAGAGGAAGACGATTATCTTGACACCTCGCTGACCGAGGAGGAGGTCTACCTAGTTCAGTATAAATCGCTACTGTGAGTTAACCAGTGTCTCTTGACCTCTGGAGCTGTGAAAAATGTATATATATAAAGTCTGGTACTCACTAGCGAGCTGTAACAATGACCAGTGTTACTAAAATGTATCTTATGTAACATTTTGTACTTACTTTTAGCCCAGTGGCGTTACTTTCGGTTACTTAAAAGGTTACTTTTACTTTACTTTTGGCAATAGACATATCACTATTTAAATACTTACTTAAGGTTCATTCACGGTGCCAAACATTCTGTTCAATGAGGTTTTTAACGTCATCGCACTTGACGAGTTTGACATTAAGGCCAAACTTCAAACTGTTCCTGTAACTGGTACGATGTCAAGAATAACTTGGAACCGACCTCGGTACATGTGAATTTGCTGGCGATTTGTCAGTTTGACAGATTTTAAATGTCTAATCTGAGAACAGTTTTATTTTCGTGCATTAATACGTCTATTTTACTTAATTTCGTAAAAAAGTGCTTTTATGATTGAACTGATCCTTAAGCAGCAAAAACTACATATAAAATACAACAAACAGATATGTTATGAAATGTCAAATTGTTCATGGAGCGGTATTTTTTAGAAATTTCGGTTATATTTAACTACAGCTCCGTGAACAGTTGTACATGATTGAAAATATTGATGGAAAAAGTATCGTATTACAGCACATGTAACGACACCGTAAACACACCCTTAGGTATATATCTTCGTGAATTTAGATAGAAAAATATTTCTCATCTGGTCAATAACCCAAGCATGCTTCGGAAAAACATAGCAAGGAAATATATTCTAGAAAATGTTCAATAAAAGAAAATAGTTGTCTCAATCTAAATCTTTTGTTTATACATCATTCATTAATGATTTAAAGATGTATTTGGCAAGGTTTTACTGAATTGATATTTATTTTCTATAGATGTAAATCTTTTTACCCAATCGATCCAAATTTACACATCTTTATTTATAGTTACAGTACCTAGAGATGGGCAAAATGTAATGTGGTTAATGATTAACGATTACAATATGTAGTCGTAATTTTAATTTTCTGTAATCATGATTAAATCCATTTAAAACATTAAGAAAACATAAATGTGTATACAATTTGGGGTTCTATAGTGTTTAAAACATAGATGAGCAAAATCCAGTCATATTAATGGTAAAAAACGTAAAATGTCATCGTAATCGTTTTTATTAATCTGATTAAATTATGCCCCCATATGACAGTAACTATAACCGTATAGTTACAAGTCGCCAGTGAGTACCCGGTTTTATATCAATCCGAATACAAGGCAATGGGACAGCAATATAGTTTATGATGTTTTAACGTAAGATATGGTCGTCAGCAGTGACTTGCATAAGATATTTGAACAAGGTAGGCAGTGTTCGTGTAATTAATTTGAATATATTATTACAGTAAAAATTATATCGTCGGGTGAAAGGCTATTTGGTTTAAGCTACATTTTTTGTTGATATAGTAATATATATTTTTGGAATCGGTAAAAAACGCTAATTCAAAAAATATATATTACTATATCACCAAAAAATGTAGCTTAAACCAAATAGCCTTCCACCCGACGATATAGTTCTTATACGAAAGAAACAGAGTAAAAATAGAAAACTTATGAATGTTGGTAGGTGTTTGTTCATCATTAAATAATTTATTTCGGACTTATTTATTGTAGAGTAAGCAATGCTTACATGCAAGTATGGAATGAAAGCTACCGGTCGTTAGATACGTGGAAACAAATTAAATAACATTATTCATAACCCGTTTATAACTTATGTATATTATAACTTATGAACACTAAAATGTAGTCAAGCTGTAGCAGTCGGCATACTATGTCGTACGTCCGATGCCTATGTTTGCCTATCGAGTATAGTCAAGAGGCTAATATGAGGCGTCTAATTTCAAAACCCGCTAAAACGATTTTACATACAAAATTACTTAATAGATGTAATAGTAATTTGAAATGTTTTTATCAAAGCAAATATTATATATTATAGCATGTAGACGCCGCCCGATACGTAATTGTGTTAAACGCCCTAAGGGTCGTTAGGGTGTTACGGGACGCGCGGGGTAAGGGGTGCGCGTGCGCAAGGGATGCTCTAGCTAAAGCAGTTGACTATCGAGACCCAAGGCTAGAGTACGTGCGTGTGCGTCGCTGTTCGGTGTGCCTTAAAGTGCAAATAAACAGTAAAGCGCCAAAATCCGTGTCTTTCTGCAACCACACCCACGACCACCGGTCATAATATGTTTTTTTTTGCTTTTTCACTCTAGATTAATAATTTAAATACCTTATAAGAATGTGATTGTTAAGTCAAAGTTTAATTATAAGTTTCTATAAATTTATGATATGAAAAAAAAAATGTTACAGTGGGTTTTGAAATTAGACTCCTCATATAAGGAACTTAAAATGAAAATTATGGCATTTAACTTTTAAATGTAATTTATTGAGCATCTATGTAATTTTTATTCCTAATAAACATATATGTAGTTAAGTGTTTTTTTTATTTATTATCCTCTCGTCAGTGACGCGTCCCATTATAGAACACGGTAAGAAATTCTTCTCTTATTAGGGTAACTCATATTGTTTCTCATAGAACAGTTGCGATGCAATTCAAACTCATGTGAAGTGTAAGAAATTACGTAAAGAAATATATTTTATTGATAAAACTAATTGGAGTTATACAAAATTACAATTAGATTTAGAGAATATCAGGTTCAGGGTCCTGTAATGGGATTTCACAAACGAGATAGTTTAATAGTTATTATAAAATACATTTAGCCGGTAGGTTTACCGGCGGAATAGAATAGCGCCTCCATCTTCATCATGCTCAGGTGTTGTAAGAGTCGACTAAGACATACAGCATGCCGGCTTTCATGCAATTGCTAGCATCTGAGCTGCTGCATGCATCTTCTCTGCACAAGTGCACACCCGCCAAAAGCGCTGGAGATTGAGTGCTGGGTTACATGTCCAAACGAAATATTTCGTCATACATAAAAGCCAACTGCAATGGGCATGACGACACTTTTCGTCATGGAAATGAATCGTAATATATTAAATATTTTATCAAAATAAATAAAAACCATAAATTAAAAACGATATTATTTTATTATTTGCGGTGTGATATTACTTATCGCTGCGATCAAAAAGTCCCCATTCTGAAACGAGTTGAGCAATAGCTAACTCCCCGGTTAACAGGTTAAGCGACGTTTTTTGGTGATATAGTAATATATATATATATATATATATATATATTCGGAATCAGCGGTTTTTACTGATTCCAAATATTTATTACTATATCACCAAAAAATATCGCTTAAACCAAATAGCCTTTCACCCCTCGATATGGTCTATGACCATATTTTGTCCATCCCAGTGTGAATTGGTGGCAAGATTCTAAAAGAAGTACTGCCTACTCGGGAAAAGCCTTTCTTATTAGGTAGGTCCAATTTCGAGAGACAGGTCAATCGTCGAATCTAACTCGGCTAGGCATCCTTCGGAAAGTTACTTTGTTTGTAAAAAAAAAAAACTTAAAAGAAGTTTAACCGTTGTCACCAGATATTTTTAATAGAAAAACAATCTTTTAAAATTATTAGATTAACGAATTATAATTCGAATAAAACTTCAAATATTTCGATTTTTCACAATGATCCGTTACTAAATCGATTATTTTAATTAATATTTTTCTATTTACTGATTAACAATAAATTCAACAAACATAACGTCATTTTTTATATATTCGAACTTGTCCAAGCTGGTGTGCGGTATGAAGATGTACTGCCTCTTCATTTGCAGCACGGACTTGTCCAGAGCCTCGTTGGATTTGGTCTTCTCGTCTTCTACGTCGTAGTCGTGACTCTTGGATGACGATTTGCGACGGAGTTGCAAAGATTTTACTATATCCATTGCCTGAAAAGTACATATTTCACAGGTTTCGGATCACCAGATATCATAGTGTTAATTGTCACCTATACACAAAAATACTCATACTCAATTTCCTTTTCATACAAAAAAACTTAAACTGTTAGACACGACATTAACCTCTTATGGGACGATTTTTTTAAGTTGTCATTATGTTTCCACAGCGTCATCAATAGAATATGATATTCCGTTTTCAGTGCGGTTGTATTTAATTAATTTGTTTCTTTTTTTTTATTAAGAGATTCTGTAGTGAAATATTTCTCCGATATTTTACCAAATTTCTCTTGAAATAATTAAAAAAATTAAAAACCAAACGTACACGTAAGTGCAACTTTCCCTAAATAGATTAAATATGATTTATTTTTACACTGGCTCGGAAAATGACTACAGTGCAGCTGATGGTAAGTACAGTATAGTCCAAAAACGAAAGCAATCATCAAAGGATGAAAATCGTATGATATGGGGTCCATTAAACGAAACGTGAAGAGATATCTGTGCAAGGCGACATGATCGTTGCGGTAATCGAAAGTTATTTTACTTTGAAAGTCGTCGTTTTAAGACTGCACCATGCGTAGGCTTGTCGAATAAATATCGATACATCGATATTTTCAATTCAATATATCGACACTTTTGGGTGATATATTTTGTACCGATATATCGATATATCGATAGAAAATATCCAGTATCGAAAATTGTATCAAAAACCATATTTTTTTTTATTCTTAGGGCAGTGAAGTCGCTGAAATCTAAGGACTATATAGTTCTATATAATATATTAGAACTGTATAGTTAGACAATATGTCTATGACTGTTGAGTATTATGTTTTGTTACGTTGCATGCATTGACATCTGAATTTATTGCATGTATATTATTTGCCGCCATTTATTTATGTATTATTTATTTTTGTTTGATATCTTAAATAGGTCTTAAAGTTAGAAGATAGCCTTTTAGTTCTTGATATTTTTGTAATTTTGTCTAATAAAAAGGAATACTGGTAAAATACTTTCGTGTTTATTGAGATTTGTTCGATATATCGACATATCGATATTTTTCCTTCGATATATCGCCACCGATATTGATATTTTTTAAATATCGATACATCGATATAACGATATTTTTTTTCATTTTCGACATCCCTAACCATGCGTCCATGCATAGTGCGTTCAATGCGCCTAGACAGGATAAAAAGAATATATTTTCAATCTTCACCTGTCTACGGTTTGCGGCCTGATCCTTCAGTATAATACTGATGTTGAGGTCACACGGCCACTCTAGAAGAGGGTCGTAAGGCCCCGTAACTAAACGCACAGTCGATGTTATGTGCCTGCCTCTCCATTTTCCAATGCCGTTGAGATTTATCTCTGCCTGTAATAAAGAAAGAAAACGGTTTTAAATTTTGCCCGTAGAATTTCCTTTTGTTTTCTTACAGGCTTAGACTTGAACTTGTAGAGGCAGGCGGTAAAAGGCTCACCGCCTGCCATAGACCGCACAGATCACGTTGAGGTCGCCATCGCTTGTGGGAGGCTTGTGAATCAAAGCCAGTCTTAGCTTGAAGACCCGTTTATTATTTATTTTATTATATACAATGCGCTTGATCTAGATACCATGCATGTATTGTGGTATAAATAACCTTACGTTGCATTAAGTGCATAAAAGTTTCACCAGTTTTACCCAGTATAATATACATCACTACAACCTCAATCACATTCAGTTGTAAGTCAAGAAGAGGCCGATAATGAACCGCGTTTGCCTAACAAATGCTTATTCACTCTTTAAATGTAAATGCTGGATTTTGTAGTACTAATATCAAAATTGACGAATTTTTAAACAAATTTACAACCCCTCTTTAAATCCTCTTAGGGGTGGCATATCATAAAATACTCTTTTAGTGTGAAAATTTGTTCTAATTTCATGTTTTTAGCTTCAGCAGTCTCCTACGGAGATATGTGGCCAGGACAAGTGTTTGACGAGCTAACCTCAACTATTGTAAATAGAGATGTTAAATATGAAATTATCTGTACTTTATCAACAGATAATACGAAATAAAACTGTTGCGACTGAGTTGATACTATAAATAAAACTACGCGTACAATGACATAAAACAAACAGCGTGTTGCTCTATCTATAACAGTTGTTACACCTTTTGGCATGTAGATGCCGCCCGACACGTGTTAGTGTTAAACGTCCTAAAGGTCGTTAGGGTGTTACGGGACGCGCAGGGTAAGGGATGCTCTAGCTAAAGCAGTCGACTACCGAGACCCAAGGCTAGAGTACGTGCGTGTGCGTCGTTGTTCGGTGTGCCTTAAAGTGCAAATAAACAGTAAAACGCCAAAATTCGTGTCTTAGAAAGACCACCACACCCACGACCACCGGTCATAACCTCTAATCGTGAGCAACACCCGCCATTCGAGCTCTGCTATCACATAAAGGTTGCGAGCACCGCTCTAGACTTCATTTATCGGTAACTAGTAGAGTCAGAATGGCGGGTGTTGATTACAATAATTGAGGATAGCCTGTCATATTTTTGGTGTTGTTGTACGTTATTTATTTATTTATAGTGCAGCCAGTGGCCGATACATTATAAAAAATATTACAATGATAATCATTAACAAAAAAAAAAACATTAGAATGCATCAACCGGTGAAGGTTGATGCTAATACAGCATGCACCAAAAGTATACAAAAAAAAAACAATTTTAGTAAACAAAATTTACATCAAAGCCAATTAATTAAGAATCGAAGACAAAGAACAGAATATGCGAACTCCATAAAGAAAACCACAAGAACAATAATAAAAAAAACAGTAAAATTAAAAGGAAACCACAAATGTTAACACAAAAATTTACCCTCACGTGACCCTCAGTTTTTGTTTTACACTGGCTCGACATAGTGACTACAGAGTACCTGATGGTAAGCACAGTGTAGTCCAAAGACGAGAAACGTCTCCGTCGTTATGTCGGCCCACATATACCACGACTGAAGGTCTCTAGGTATATGAGATAGTATACTGGATATACACAAGCTGATCCCGAAACGCGACAAGCCGAAACTGGTCACCATGACGGGCTTTACACCCATGTACTGTGGTCGCGATCCAAACGGACACCAATGCCCTACCACCTCGCCGCTGCTCGTTTAGCACCACCCAGGAGTCACGTGTAGGGAAACTAGGGTAAAGCCTACGGACGCGAACTGCTTCGAATGCTTTTCTTTTGTTTATTAATTTGTAGTGAACAGATTAGAATTTAGAGAAAGTGTCTGAGCTGCCAAACATGGTACGAACCTTGAGCGTGTAGCCATATTTGCTGGTACGAAACAGTGGGCTGCTAAGAACTGAATCTTTCTCCTTCGCCTCCTTCATACGAGACGTGAAGCTGTCTATGCTCCAGATGAAGTGACCTAAAGATATAAACTTATAGAAAACTAGCAAACCCGGCGAACTTCGTTTCGCCACCAGATGGCTTCGTTTTGGTCTTTAGTTAGCGTTTGAAAGAACGTGCGCATAATAAATGTCACATGAAATTAACTGAGCAGAGTACAATGAGTAGCTGTCAAACAATGTATAACGCATCGGCGCCATCTACCAGTATTTTATACTGGTGCGATCTGCTCCACCACCATCCAAACCACATTGGTTTGTAGTACATGTTATGTATCAGAGATGGCGCTGTATGTGAAAAATGATTTCCCCGTATTCCCGTGTAACTGTTGAAATTTTTCCTGAATTTTGTTTGCTATAAACCTCACGGAGACCTCACCGAGACCTTTCCAACGGATGCAAAACCGTGGAAATTGGTTCGTGCGTTCTGGAGTTACAGCGTCAGGAAGGAAAACCGGACTTATTTTTATTTATAGAAAATAATCAGCCAAGTGTGATTCGAACTAGGATTGGCCAAGTCGAGGTCATGTCCCGTGCACCATTTTCTAGGGGTGATAAAATAACACATCACCCAGCAATACTCGCTAAATAATAAATATATCTAAAAAGTTGAAATCCATAAAAAAAAATTGGCTAATTGGCTTTGATAAGCCTTTGTTTTGACGTTTTGAAAGTTAGCTTAAAAGTCTCCTAAGATATCGTTTTTATTATATCTTAAGTTATGCAAGGTTATCCCCTTTGTGTCACAGTGGCACTCACAGAGTGCCGCCAGTTTTGAAACCATTTTCTGAGAAATTACGTCCGAATTTTTGATCTTTTGCCCAGTCCCAAATATGATGCGGTTTGATTTAATTTTTGCATTTTAGGCCGCCATATTGGATCCGCCATTTTGAATTTTATAATTTTGAGGGTGGAATCGCAATCAGCGACCCGAAAACCCCCGAGTACTAAATTTCAAGCTGATTAGACTAAATAAAAAATGCGTGACACAAAGGGTTAAAGATAGTTTTTCGTGAAAATTTCACTTGCTATGCGATTCCGTAAAGATTTTCTAGATATACGTCAACGACCAATGCCGAATGGTGCTAGAAGTATCAAGTTGAATAAATCTGCCAATAAAAGTTAAAATAAGCACCTTTTTTTACACTGGCTGAACAAAGTGACTGAAATACACCTGATGGTAAATACAGTTTAGTTAACCAACGAAAGTGACTATTGAAGGATAAAAATTCATTGATAGTCTACATCGTCATGTCGGCCCACATATACTACGACTGAAGGTCTCTAGACATATGAGTTACTAAATATACACAAGCTGATCCCGAAACGAAACCGGCCAGAGCGAGTCACTATGACGGTCTTTACACTTGTGTATTGCGGTCATGATGCAGTTCGGGCAATCACCTTACCATCAAAACCTACCTACTTGTAACAAGTACCCACCGTCCTCACTGCCAGCGCCGTGCTGATCGAATATAACCCTCGTTTGGAAGTCTGCGAGCTCGGTCCGCAGTTTGTGGTAGGATTTGGTGAGCGCCCTCAAGTCTCGTAACACGATGTCCATCCTGGAGGACTGTTCCGCTGCTTCAGCTCTGGCGTTTGCTGTGGCCACCTCCAAAACCGCCAATCTATCTATAGACTAGAGGACAAAACTTATCTGTTTAAATCAAGGATGTTACGGAGCTTCGATTCCGACTCCGATAAGTCGGAACTTCCGATTGTTATTACACCTCCGGTTCCGATTTCGGTTCCGAAAGTTTTTAATCGGAGGTATTCATCGGAGGTCACCACCACTGTTGTACTCAATTCATTTGATTTCATTTTATATGTTGTTGAAACATATTATCAATTAATCAAACAATCAGTGCTACTTAATTTATAGATTAAAAATGTAGATTAAAAATATGATTAAAATTATTACATTTAAAACTAAATGTACATTAAAATTTATTACTAAAAGGCTATTTTTTATTTTACATTTACATTAAATTAAGTAAAATAGAAATTAACACAAAAACAACCCTGGAGCAAATTTGATTTAATTTGTTCACTGTTAATGGGATAATGTTAATAAGAAACACAGCAATTTTTATTGTCTGTGTATTTGTAAATTTATCACTTTCTAATGAAAAAGGTTCACTGAATAATGTTTTTATTTGTCCCTTAATAAAACTATTTTATTCTGCCGTCACTTGTGACTGACATTGCCTCCGATTCCGACTTCGGTTCCGATAAAACTGCCTCCGTTACAACCCTAGTAAGTAACCCTAGTAGTATCCAGTAAGTTACCTTAGGGAAAATGTTTATTATTCGTATTTTAACGTATTCCATTCAAGAACGCAAACTCTTGTTAAGCCTTTACAAGGGAAGTATTCGATCAGAAAAGGGCCTATACAAAGAAACATTCAATAAACAATAACGCATAATAGCAGTAACATATTTGCAAGAACGCATTTGCAAAAGCTTCAAGCTTCCATATACTAAGATTAGGGTATTTGAAAGCCTTGTACGTCCTGTTATGGAGTATGGCTCGGTTGTATGGAATCCCAATTGCGAGGTCTACAATAAACGCTTGGAGAGTGTGCAACGACGTTTTGTTTACCATCTCTCCTACGGTGATAATGTGGCGCAAAAAATCTTGAGCTATCATGATAGACTGTTTTTTTTTTATAAAATGCAGGAAAACATTCGATCTAATATTTTTATTTAAAATATTCAATGGATATCTAGAGTGTGCAGAACTTCTCAATAATCTAAAAATTAATGCTCCATCTCGTTTGCCCCGCAAAACAGCTTTCCATATTTTTTCTATACCCTTCTTTAAAACTAATCTTGGACAGTTTTCTACCATGCCAAGGATCTGCAGGCAGTACAGCGCATTCTCGCGACTTGGTGACTTGGACCTGACTGTTTCTATTTCAAAATTTAGAACAGCGTGTAGAAAGTGACTGTATTTCTTTTGTTTGTTGTTTGTTCCTTAAAATCAGTCACAGTTTCCTTTGAAGTTGTTACTTATACAATCTACAATATTATCCTTTTGTGTTGTGTCTATGTATGTATGTATACCTTTTTTCTTTTTTTGGAATTTTATTATTATTCTTTAGTGTAAACTAGTATTATATATTAATCACTGTGCATGCTGCGGTGCCCTATAATTGTGGGGGCATTTATATGTTGTATTTTGGTACCATGACCCTTTTGTTTTCTTGTCTAATTTTACCCATGTTGGGCACCCTATTATGTAAAATAAAATAAAATAAACGCTATCGGAAAATACCGCCCGTGTCAAATACCATCACTGTGTGGCGGGCGTTCCTTATAGACAAAAAGATTCGCTTCTACATTTATCATGTGAACAGCTAAGGAGTGGAATATGGTTCCAGCGAGCATATTTCCGCGTTCTTATGACTTGGGAGCCCTTAAGAAAACAGCAAAGCAAAGTCAAGATAGCGTTTAATCTTAGCCTAAGAAATTCTCTCACTTTTACGTTTGCCAAGTCATTGAGCTGTGGAATGGTCTTCTAGCGAGCGTGTTCCCACCATCCTGTGATACTGGCTCCTCTAAACGAAACGTAAAGAGATATTTGTGCTGACTCGCATAATCACTGCGTCTATCGATTGCTTACTTTACTGTCGATAGTTGCAGTCGTTTTTAGATTGCCTACCATGCTTACGATCAGGCGTGATGGAGGCAATGTGTCGAATAAGGATAAACAATTATCAATAACACATTAAACCTAAGGGTTGAAAAAAAATAGTTTTACTCTCCTGTAGGACTAGTAAGGTTGGGCAAAGGGAATTTTCAACCCACAACACATTATTGTACTCTATGGCTGAGATTTATTTATTTATTTTTATTTATTTGTTTATTTATTCACTATTTTTGAATAACACATTCAAACATTTTACATACGGTACGGTTTTAAAGCTGTGCCAATTACACAATGATAATATTTAAAAGTACAAAGAAAAGGAAAATAAAGTAACAGATAACCCGCAGCAACAAAAAATAGATATGTGTGTGTGTGGGTGTGTTTGTTGTGACAAGGTCAGTGTAAGAAAGCTATTTATAGATGCAATTTTAACTTTGCTTAGACTAAAACACTACAATTTATCAAAGGATTTGGTCACCGCTTTTGTCATCATCCCTGCGAATACTATGGCTATCAAGCTCCTATTCTATATTCAGATTTTTGTCAACGAAGATATTATATTTACGAACTTTGCTAAGCAAAGTCGAAATAGCGACTATAAATCTCAGCATATTTATATCTTTATTATATAGTTCAGGGTCTCATCAGGCCATTGTTGAGCAGTTCTCCCTGACACTCATCATCCTGGATAATGGGCCGATCGCTTACCCAGTTTGGGCCACCACTTACTTATTACAAAATACCAGCTTCCATCACCTCGCCTGGCCAAATGTCCTGCCCAATTCCACTTAAGAGCATTTGAGCGCTGACGTCGAAAATCTTTGCACGACGCTGGATATCAAAGCTATGCAGACAACCTAATAATCTGATAACGAGAATTTTGCTTTCCATGGCTCTATGTCCGCAACCTTAATGGATATACAGTTTCTTTGGTTATAGCCCCGCGTAATTGAGGGATAATCGTTGCAATTTAAAACTTCTGTTATTAAATTTCTATAATTTATTTATCACTCAACCCTACTACATTATTGTGTTACACTCAAATATAGTGCTTTATGAAGAACACTACCTTTCAAAAACGAACTGAACACGTGCTATAACAGTTATCTCTTTAAATATTTGAGATTATAATAATAAATTATTACTTTACTTTTTACGCTTAGCGTATATAAGTTCTAAGACGAAGATAAGAGTGGATAAAACCCAGCCAGCGATCAATATTGCAAAACATCCCTTGAAATGTTTCATTGTTAACATTTCCGGATCACGTAGCTCGTTATTATATGTCGGATATTTTTCCATTTCGTGTTTCTCATGCCAGACATTGATTATTCCAGATTCGAAGATTTTTCTCAGCGTACGTCTAATCGAATAGGAAAGACCAGAGTATTTCCTTAAATAAATCACGGCCGGACTACTCACTATATTTTCTTGTAAGATCTGAAGTTTCTTTGTGCCATTATATTTCTTTATGTAATTATTTACAGTGTCTTTGTTAATAGCGAGTACAAAATTGGTAGTGCCATTCAAAATCTCATCTAAAATGTTGTATGTATCATTGTTACCCTTGTGTGTCCATCCATCGTAAATATGGCGTTCCTCATAATAATATTCTCGTAATGAAGAGGACCCTCCGTACGGATAATTTACAATATCATTTTGATCTTTCAGATTACTTATAAGCTTATTACGTTTCATTGAATTAATTAGCGCAGCTTGATAAGAGCTCCTTATGATAAACGCGAACCATATCCAGGAGTATATCAGAATTAGATACTTCGCGTTTGTGGGCAGTCTGGGCAATGGCATGCCGAGGTACGAGGACCACGAATAAAGCAAAATGTTGTGATTTGATGAATTGCATCTGTATTTCCTTGAATATTTTGTCCAAAAATTTGATTTCATGAAGCATTCGATTGTAGCGATCCCGATGAAGAGAACCAGTAAAATAATTTGAATCTCCAACTGTAGCGGGTGTATGAATCTTTCCCAGGACACATTCGAGGGAGACAGTGCTGCCACCCACACCATTTCCAAGTCGTAATATGAGAAGGCTATTTCAAAATGTCTATATTTGTTTACCGTTAACGGAGCTGAACACGCTGACACGTGGGATCTTTTATTATACACATCACCTAAACAACCTGTCCAATTACCGTTTTTAAGTGAACCCCAATGATTATGTCCGTCCGTGGGCTTGGTTATCATCAACGTTGCATTTAAAGTCTCTGCAACAATTCTCAATATATTCCCTTGTTTACCATACACCTGCTTAGTGTCATTTGTTAGAAACATTAATGGCGGTTGTTCATATGTTGAAACAACAAGAGGACATTGATAGAAATTTATAAAACTCTTAAATATAGATGAAAAACATTCTTTTTTGTTACAGTTTAAATCCAAGTGAATCTCATCAGAAATATCGTTCTCACACACGCCAGGCTTTATTCTTTTATACGTATACGCTAGGGGTGTCCCGCTTTCTGATTCCTTCAAAAGTATGACACGATGGAACCGCCATTTTTTTATGATTTTGAACGAATATTTCTCATCGCAATTATCATGTTCGCTAGAAGTGCAGACCAGTATGTACATCGCAGATTTATCATCTTCGGACTGCACGATCCAACGAAGCATAGTCTCAATTTCAGCCGAACCTCGACCGATAATCACATATTGGGGTATAGTCGGATGCTCCTTTATATTCGGCAATAACTCTCCAACTTTCAAAACTATGTTTTGATTGTAACTTGTTAAAAATATTTGCAAAACTGATGAGTGAATTGTGCTGCATAACACCAATGTTATGTATCTCCACGCGAAGTTGTGATAAGCTATTTTCGCAGCCAAGATGCCCAAACTGGTCTCCGCTGGAGATATCTTGTTATTATAAACGACATCTGTTATGTTGTTAAACGTTTCTAGCCCAGGATCCGACATGGCTTACACTCGTTACTGTATCCAACAGAGCTTTGTGAAAGACTGCATCACCGCGTAGTTACTTTGTTATGAGGCGGCTGGATTTATTGCCTTTTTCCATTTGCACAATCCTGTTATTATGTATATTTCCTTAATGCAGTCGCAATCAGTGATATCCCATCTGAGATATAAGCTATAATGTGCATCGGTAATAATCAACGCAACAATGTTGGTATTGTAATTAAGGTTATTTACATAAACATTTTACGTAAAGCTAATTAAATTGAATATTATGACGACCGTTTATTTTAATAATTTGATCTCTTTGAATTTTCTATAAAACTTCGGCCTATAGCATTAGATAATGATGATACACCATTCTTCGGGGAACTGTGGCAGTATTACAAGCCAAATTAAGCAATATTTTTGATCAGATTTTGTTTGAGAGACAGGAATGTTTTACAGGGACCCTATACTAACCCTGTTTTATAGGGCAATAAAAGCCCTATGATTTTAATAAATAAAAAAATATAAAATTGTAAAACAATTATGAATACGCTGCCTTAGCCAGAATAGTAATCACACTCTAAACCAATATTAGATTTAATTTACCATCACATACTTGAGTAGACCAAACGTGAAACAATGTAAACGGGTCTTAAGACGCATTCACCAACTTTTAAATTGATTGCCCTATTTATTCTTTAACTATCTCTTTTTATTCATGAAAACCCAAAGCCAAAGTGGTGACTTACTTAAATAAGATTCACTAGTGTGGACTCGCGTTTACATCTCCTCGTTCAGCAATATTTTTTTCACTCATGTGAACTCCGGCACATTTTTTTTATACTCGCTCGACATAGTGACTACAGTGCACCTAATGATAAGTACAGTGTGGTCCATAAACGAAAGCGATCATCAAAGGATGAAAATCCATTGGTCGGTATGTCGACCAGAATTAACACGACTGAAGGTCTCTAGGTATATGAGTTACTGGATATACACAAGCTGATCCCGAAACGCGACAAGCCGGAACTGGTCCCTATGACGGGCTTTACACCCATGTACTGTGGTCATGACCCAGTTCGGGCAATCGCCCTACCACCAAAAAACACCTCCACCGGGGCTCGATATAGTCAATTTGGGTTTAAATGGTGTAGTCCTAGAATGGCAGGGACTGTAAAAAGGCAGGAATTCATTAATAGCCACCATTATTATATCAGCCCACATAAACCACGATAGAAGGTGGATGTACACAAATTTATCCCGAAATACAACAAGCTGAGTAGAGTCACTACGACGGTCTTTGCATTTTTGTCATGATTTAGTTCAAGAAATTGTCCTACCACCTCAAAGGCTGTTGATCTTTTCATATACAAAATATATACATTTGCTACATACCGGTCTCTCTGCTTCAGTATTTTGCAGTTCAGCCCGCAATAGTGAAAGTTGTGCCAGCTGCTCCGAAGACCTACGAGCTTCCAGCAATTCCGCTTCTAAAGCGGCTCGGTTTTCTGCATTGCGCTCCCTTTCTTCTTCCACGGTCTGCTTGAGATATGTTATTACTTCCTCTGTAAATGATGAGAAATCTTTTAAATGAGTTATTCTACCCATGCTATTGTGACGCAGTAGCGTTCGTTCCATAGATGCATGCAGGCATTGCATACCCTTATTATAAATAAGTTTGTAAAAAATACTTTAAGTTAAACAAAAAAATGAACCATTTATATTCATATCTATTCTATATTCACGCCGTCTATATTTCCTATGAAAGCAATCTAATATTTACTATCATAATATAATATTTAAATTAACTACACGAATTCTGCCTACCCTGTCCAAATAGCCTATGCACGTCACTGTTGTGACGTATACCTTGATCAGAGACTCGCAGTATTCCATCACAAAGCTGTTGCGAACAGACACGCGGGTATTAATATTACGGTATAACTGAATCTAGTTAACATAATTGAAAACGCTTTTGGATTTTGAAAATAATTTTGCCAAATGGAGGTTTGGATTTTTAATAAACTGCCAGAGATTCTGCGTGGACATAGCCATAGTTTTAAGACTGTATATCTATCTACACAGGATGATTTTATACACGAGAGATGTATTCCGGGAGATTACTCCCTTTGCTTCCATTGCTTCATTGCGTTCTCTTTCTCCTTCCACAATTGGCTTCAGATATATTTTTACTTCCTCTTAAAATGATTAAGAATACAAATAAATCAGTTATCCTTTTCAATTCAACCGGGCTTAGGGGGCGAGCACAGAAGGTGCTCAGCCAGCGAGTTTTTGGGTCGGGTGGCAATGCAAGGGCACCCCTGTGGATACGAACCCCGGCTTGGACCGCCAGCCAAATTAATATACTAACCCTACGGGTGATCTACCAGCGTTTCGGAAGTGACTACCCTGAGAAGAAGCGCCGAAAGAAACTCAAGGCTGCGTCGGAGTGAGTTATCCTTTGGATTTACTAGAGTCTTATGGACATGCTTACAAACAAGAATGATGCCGATATACCCAGATTCAATAATTATGTCAATAGGTTGTACAATATGTTAATACAGTTAATACAGGGTGGTTTTATAGACGAGGGAGATATTCAGCATTCGATTCTAATACCAATCGTGTAAAATAGTTATATTAAAATATTTTAATTAAAAGAAAGTAAATTATAGTCGCCATAGTTTCATAATATTGAAGGACAATTACACACATGAATGAATAAATAACAATTAATTATTAAGAAGGTATTTTGTTTCTCCTAAGTCAGGATAAATTACGAATATAAAACAGTCAACCTCTTTACCTAAAATCACCTAAAAGGACTATTATTTGTTTACCATTCAATCATGCGCCACTCGCGTTATGGTGTCCACAATTTCATATTATTTGTCAGGGAATATAGTTATTTACATTTTTATTCGTTACAAGACGGTAAAACTATTGCATCCTGAAATATCTCTCTTTTCTATAGACCCTTTCCAATCCACCTATCCAGGTTGTCAATTTTATGATTAACAGGTTTTTTTAGTTAACAAGAAGTCGATTTTTTGACAGCACTGTGCTTAAAGATGTCTTTTTTTGTAACCCGGGGGAAATCCCTAACGAACCTCAGGGGTTGGTGAGGGCTGCCCCCGGTGTGTCGAACTTGCACTGACTAAATCTCCCGGGGTGTTCCATCTTCCTATCGGCATCGAAGGCAGGACTGGGGTCTCATCATCGAATGCTTACAGACGCCTATTCAACATATCTAGTCTAAATAAATGAGCTGGAAGGTATATAGAGACACCTTCCATAAGGTAATAAAAATATGGAAAATTTTTCTCTACTTCTTACAACTTCGGCAACGCAACGCAGAAAACGCTGACATAGGCAATATCACTGGGCAACTGGATAATCGGACAGCGCTAATTCCTAAGAAAACTCGTGTAAGCCGTGTTTGTGATTGCCCTTATCACTATCTAGAGCAGTTCTTACCAAGTCTGTTAACCGTGCGGATTCTGCTGTCGTGCTGAGTGAGGGCTTGCTCCAGCAGCTCTCTCTCGTGCTGCTCATGTACCAAGCTGCTGACTGTGCTCTCCAGTCGCATCACTGTTGTCAACTGCTGGCTCTGAAGCTCCTATACGTTATAATAATGTGTTATTTACTAAATTTATATTGACTTTCGGCCAAATGGAACTGAGGCGCTTGCAATAAAAACTTACGATTATGCTTTTATAAAATTTCTGCATATGAATCTAGTCAAACTGCGAGAGCAGTCCTCTAGGCATGTAGATAATCTGACACACACTGGCTTTTCTCGAGACGCCGTAGATTGATGCTAGTAACTAGGATCTTCATTCAACAGACGTATTTCAGTTGGGTACATATGTTTATGCTATCATTTATTGGTGCTCATTAAGCAGGATCCAGTGATAGTTTGGGAGTCGAAGCTGCTCGCGTCCGTAAGCTTTACCCTAGTTTCCCTACACGTGACTCCTGGGTGGCGCTAAACGAGCAGCAGCGAGGTGGTAGGGCGTCGGTGCCCGTCTGGATCGTGACCACAGTACATGGGTGTAAAGCCCGTCATAGTGACCAGTTTCCTAGTAGTTTCCAGTATACCTAGAGACCATTAGTCGTGGTATGTGTGGGCCGATATGACGATGGAGACTATTAATGGATTTTCATGCTTTGATAGTCGCGTTCGTTTTTGGACTACACTGTACTTACCATCAGGTACTCTTTAGTCACTATGTCGAGCCAGTGTAAAAAAAAATAGTATTAAAAATCCGAGGTAAAAGTATGAACAGTAGAAATATGACAGCCAAATGCCACAATAGGATGAGGTGCATTATTTACTTGTAAAGCCAGCTGCACGTTTGCCAAATCATGTTTAAATTGAGCTGCCCAGTTGGCTGACCGGCTGGCTTCGTCATCGACGGCGGCTCGGAGCGAAACCAAAGTGGACAGGAAATGCTGGCTCCGCTCTTCCACTAAAACGAGCTTAGAGCGCAGAGTCTCCAACTCCGTCGCCTGGATCTCACGGTGGCTCGATTCCTCTGTGACTACAAGTCTGTAATTTAGTAAACCTACTTTGAATATATGTACGTTACATATGTTTAGATTTTTGGTAGCGGCTGTGAGAGACTCGTATATATGGAACAGATCGTGGGCTCAAATCCCAGCACGTATGTCTGGATTTTTCCAGATTAAATTCTCGGTTAAGCATCTTCTGGTCACCGGTAAAGAACAACATCGTGAAATAACTCGCATGGCATGTAACAAAAATGTAATGTGTAAGTACTCCGTGCATGGCGATCTTCTGCGCTCCTGGTCACATTGACCATGATATATAGACGCAAAATGGAAACAACCATTAACGTACCTCTACTCATCCCGACAGGGATATGGATTGACGATATAATATTATTATATGTTTATATGTTGACGACACACCGATTTGAGTGGAGGAATCCAGTACAGAAAAATATGGCCGAGCTGGAGGCACTTAGAGTAGTGCGTAAATCGTGTTTGTTTTAGGATCTGTGCACTTGTAATGACTTCGTATAACCACATTGGTGATGTCTTGACAAGTCCACCGTGTCAAAGGAGGATCCATGCTAAAATTGACTTCGAAAGCTGCTCACGGGATCACCTTCGACAATTAGATAGATACATGTTGTAACCTTTTGGCTGGAACCGGGCAGAATTCTTATCAACATTATTATACATAATTAAAATGAAAGTTCTTGGTTCTCAGGGATCAATAATTCCTTTACTGTTGAAGATTGTGCCAGTTCTTTGGTATTTCTAAGGTACTTATTTAAGTGTTTCGGCCAAGGGGTACTGCTTCTTCAAATATCAGCATAGTTCCAAAACCGACCACAATTATCAAGGGTATGGATATATTCTACTGTTGGCTACTATGGGTACAAAGGCGGTTCAGACCTCAAACATTCCCAAACCAGTAAAAAGATCTTCGTAGGTAGCTGGAAGTTTATTCTATTATATAAAAATAAGTCCGGTTTTCCTTCCTTACGCTAGAACTCCAGAACGCACGAACCGATTTCCACGGTTTTGCATTCGTTGGAAAGGTCCCGGGCTCCGTGTGGTTTATAGCATTATATTTATTCAAAAATCAGGAAAAAATTCAACAGAAAAGCAGGAAAACATAGCATGTACTACAAACCAATATGGTTTTGCATGGTGGTGGAACAGATCGCACCAGTATTTTAAGTAGATGGCGCCGATGCGTTATACATTGTTTGACAGCTACTCATTGTACTCTGCTCAGTTAATTTCGTGTGACATTTATTATGCGCACGTTCTTTCAAACGTTAACTAAAAACCAAAACTAAGCCATCTGGTGGCGAAACGAAGTCCGCCGGGTTTGCTAGTCAGATAATGAAATAAAAACGGTTCTTGGTTATCGGGTGACGCAGCTGATAAAGAAGGGTTAGTCTTACTTGATGTTGGCAACTTCTTTCTCCAAATAGGATATGCAGTCGTCCATCGACACATTTCGAGGATTCCATGTATGGTTGGTGACGTTGATCGTTGGGGGAGTAGGAGCCGGCATGCTGGCATGGCTCGGCAATGTCGAGTTACGACTCTAGAAACGTAAATAATATAATTTTATATCGTAACATACTAATTATTCTATTGAAAATGTTTTCGTAGATGTGTGCACGAATCTGAAAAAGGACTCTAATCTGTAATATTTACAAATACTTAAGCTTCGTTACTTGGGAAAATGAAAAACCCCAAAATTACTATTTCTACTCTTCAAACTCTTCTTCTTTCTTTACTATCAAAGGATAGTGACTTTAGGATCTGTAATCAAAGCTCCAGCGTACTGCAGCTTTGCGTGTACTGGACACAATTTCAGGGGGGACACTATTTCCATCAACATAACACTGTGTATATCAGTAAAGCACGTCACAAGGCGCTGAACTTAGAAAACAACAAAAGTAACCTGTGCTGTGATGATGCGCCAAAGGGAAGCCAGCTTAGCAAATGCTAAGTGACCAGCTGAGCCAGCCAGTGCTAATTTTCGGCTGACACCCATTTACTTTGTCGACGCGCAGTAAACAGCGAGGAAGGGATTATAGAATATAGATACACATACCTAGAGAGTAGGGACTAATTTCAAAGTATCATAGATAATGACATACATACATATGAACACACATACATACATAGTCACGAACACACATATACACCTGAAAATATCTAAGTATATTACATACACATACAATATACATTCTTTTTACACTGGCTCGACAAAGTGACTAAAGAGTACCTGATGGTAAGTACAGTGTAGTCCAAAAACGAAAGCGACTATCAAAGGATGAAAATCCATTGATAGTCTCCATCGTCATGTCGGCCCACATATACCACGACTGAAGGTCTCTAGGTATATGAGCTACTGGATATACACAAGCTGATCCCGAAACGCGACAAGCCGAAACTGGCCACTATGACGGGCTTTACACCCATGTACTGTGGTCGCGATTCAGACCGGCACCGACGCCCTACCACCTCGCTGCTGCTCGTTTAGCACCACCCAGGAGTCACGTGTAGGGAAACTAGGGTAAAGCCTACGGACGCGAGCAGCTTCGACTCCCTAAATTATTATTAATTTACAGGTGCATACAAAATTGAAGGAAAATAGAATAAAAAACAAATTTAAACAACTAAATAAAAGAGGCATCCACTTGTGGCACAGTATGCTGTTTATTCAAGGTCTTAATTTTTTTTTTAATATCTAAACTGTTTGAACGAACGCGTCAAGTCATTGACCTCATCATGACTCGCAAGCGAGATTTATGTCAAGCGTAAGCCTGTTTGTAAAAAAACAGAGTATATACCTTTTCCATCTGAGGACAATCTTTGACATGGGTTTCCTTGTGCTTCCTCTGTATCCAAGCTCCACACCGCAGTGGGCACTGCTCCAGGATACTGCCGCATTGTTTTAAATGGTTCTGCAGAGTAGAACAAGTGTAAAAAACATTATAAACAAGATTTGTAGTGCAAAATGAATTTTCTCTACGCATAGTCATGATGATGTCCTAGCCGGTTTCGGCCACGGCGACTGTTTCAACAACGGGCTAAGAAATTCGAGGTCCAGTTTTTGGAAACAGCCAATTGCGCAGGAGATATTTAAGTGCATAACTGGACGCGCAGCCTGAAAAGCACTCTCTCGTCCGAGCTCCCTCAGGCCCGATGGAATGGAGAACCAGTACGATCGGGAGGGAGCAGGATGCAGGTTTGGTCGAGTTTTCCTTCTCTGAACACCTGGTTGAATTGCGGTGTTCAAGAGATATCTTAGTCGCCTTTTACGACACCTCAGCAAGAAGAGGGGGTGCTATTCTATTCTACCGGCAGCCACCACGGCTTACGCATAGTGCACGCCCGCTAACCCGCATTGGATAACCGTGCTGGGTCCAATGTATAAACCCCTTCCCATGAATTCTACAAATATAGGGGAAAAGTGAAGGCAGGCTTTTATCCTGCAGTGGGACAAACCTGGCTAGTAAATAGTAGTGCAAAAAGCGGTTTTTACCCCCACTTTGTTATACGGCAAAATACATATGAAACTTATTTATATATGTGAACATTAAAGAAACTTTGTCATATGAAATGTAAGGTATTTGTTTGAGAATTGTATTAGAATAAAAGATTTGTTGTTGTTTTTCGTACGTATAATTGAATTGAATGAATTTATAACAAAGGATGGTTGGCGCTAAAAATTCCGTAAAACATAAAAAGACGCAGATTACAATTCTGCCACAATTAATTTGTCAGGGCGTGAACAGTATTGTAAATGTAATGTAATGAAATTAAATATTTTACATGCGATCTATGCTGCTTTGATTACTTACAAAAAACAGTGAAAAGACTGCTTTCCTTTTTACTTTCTTCACTAATTACGCACGTTATAGTATTACAATGGATATTACTCCATGATACTGTAAATAAAATCGAATATAGATACTGTATAACGCTTTCACAGATCGGACAAGATTTTTATAACATGCTGTATGTATTTGTGTATGTTTAACTATAGGTTTAGGTTTTATTGACTGATAAATATAATACTTTTATTTTTACAAAAAAATTTAGTCTTGCCGATTTTTGTATTATTAATTTTTTGTATTTGTATTTTTTTTTAATAGACAAATTGCATGTTTGATTTATTATTGATCCAGATAACGTAAATATGTGTTGGAGCAATGTATTTGTCCTTCAATTTCTGATAACGCTTCCAACCGATCTTATCATCGCATTGTGGCTTATAGCGAAATACGCTTAACTCATCGAGCAACTGGGTCCTGTTTCATAAAAATGCTCACTATTATTGTATTTTTAATAATGATATCGTCACGCTATATCCCTTTCGGGTTAAGCAGAGATACATACAT
This sequence comes from Automeris io, assembly GCA_036320925.1. NCBI lineage: Eukaryota > Metazoa > Arthropoda > Insecta > Lepidoptera > Saturniidae > Automeris > Automeris io. The sequence goes on along the minus strand of JAUDJH010000019.1, from coordinate 11,601,940 downwards.
GATTGTATCCAAAATGAGCTTACTTGCAACGTAATCAGCAGCGCTATTGGTCGCCATTCTCAGGTAACTAAAGCATGAGATAGTTATATGTCATGATGATTTCTTTGTGATGTTTTTATCAGTAGCGTTCATTCGATAGATGCATGAAAGCATTGCATGCCCTAACGCCTGTAACCTGTATCAGGCGCAAGTTCGGTCGTGTGTGGAGTATTGCTGCCACCTCTGTGATAGTTCCGCCAAACACCATCTGGCTGCTTTGGACTCAATTGATCGCCGAGCTCGGCGACTCATTGCCGATGTTTGGAACACCGGCGTAAAGTGGCTTGCCTTTCGGTTTTCTATAGACTATACTCTGGAGAGTGTGCGGCTGAGTTGTATGATTTAGTTCCACCCTCCCCCTTCTACCATAAATTGACGAGACGCCGTGCTGGTTTGCATCCTTTTGTGGTTGACATTCCAGCTGCTCGCACGAAGCGATTCGCCTCCTCCTTTTGCCGTGAACCGCGAAGGAGTGGAGCTCGCTTCCTGCGTCGGTGTTTCCGGCATCTTATGACATGGGAATCTTCAAACGTCGAGTGAATCGGTATTTGCAGGGTGAGCGCGCTCCATCGTCGGCCTCATCATCACTTTCCAGCAGGTGAGATTGGGGTCAAGCGCAAACCTGTATGTAATAAAAAAAAAAACGATAAACAAGTCTGGAATAAACTGCTTAAAGCTAAACAAAAAAAGGAACCATTTATATTCATATCTCTTCTATATTCACGCCATCTATATTTCCTACGAAAGCAATATATTATTTTCTATCATAATATAATATTCAAATTAATTACGACAATCCTGCCTACACTGTTCAAATGTCCTATACACGTCACTATTTTTTATATACCGGCTCTACAAAGTGACGACAATGCCGCTGATAGAAGGTACATCACAGCTCAAGAAGCAATAAACACTAAAGAACACGAATTCATTGACAGTAGCCACCGTTGTGTTGGTCCAAATATAGATAGGCAAAATATAATCAGATTAATAAAAATGATTAACGATTACATTTTACGTTTTTTACCATTAATATGACTGCATTTTGCTCATTTATGTTTTAAATACTACAGAATCCCAGATTGTATACACATTTATCATTTCCTAATGTTTTAAATGGATTTAATCATGATTACAGAGCAAGAAAATTAAAATTACGACAACATTTTGTAATCGTTCATCATTAATCAGATTACATTTTGCCCATCTCTGGGTCCAAATATACCACGACAGAAGCTCTCTAGGTATATGATAAACTAGACGTACTTTACACGAGCTTTAAACCTATAGATTTATGTGTTTGTCTCTTTCTCATTTCACTTCTAATTTTAAAACATAGTATGTGGGTCTACAGGAGTAAAGCCTGAGGCCCAAGCCATCGGTACTTAGTAGCATAGAGTGAGAAACCTCGTAACAACGTGTGCCGTATCGAGTAATACTGCCTTCTGTATCCGGCTCTTATGCCGTCGAGAGCCTCTTGGGTTGGTAATCGAGGATCTTTACGATCAGCACATAAGTTGATATCGTTATGACCACGATTATGATCAAATTTAATAAAAAATTACCTGTAGTTGTCCCATTTCAAACAGTTCATTGCAGAAATAGCAAGGACTGTCTTTGGCATTCTTACTGCCCAACATATCCAGTCCGTCCATACTCTTCCTCATCATACTCATTTTGCCACCAATGTTCTCAACGATGTAGTAATTCAGTAATCAAAACTGATTACACGATTTATTCAAAATCATCACTAAAACGTTATTTGGTATCAAATTGATTACTTTTTGGAAATGCTAAATTAAATTTGATAAGTTTTTTACTAGCCGGGTTTACACAATGCAAGTTTATAAACGAGTTGTCAGTTACTCGCAAGCTACTAACATGTATAAGATTATTAATGTGTAATTATAAGCAGAAAAACTATTATTTAAAACAGAGAATTTACAGAATTTTTTTTCATAGATAGGGTTTTAAAGAATTTTGAACAGTCAATATTATTTGTTTATAATCTATGTATAGGTAAAATTTTAGCGTTTCTTTTTATAAAAGTACATATAAATAAAAAATATATATTAATATAAAAATTGTACATTAGTACGTTTGTGACATGTTATATGAAAATTCGATTATATTATGTGCAACAATATTTTTAATAACATTACTTGCTTAGTGTACAGCCGGTATACGATATATGCCAGTGGCAAGACAATACTGGAGCTGCACACTATATTAACGATTTGTAAAATCTAATTTTTATTTAGAATTTTAGAGTTACATTATTATTTTAGCAGTAAAATTTCTCTTTACTTTTCAATTTAATACAAACAATTTAGTTAAACACTATTTGGAGTGAACTTTATGAATAAATACGGTTTGGAAGAGCAGCACACGTTTTTCATAACCCACAGTTTCACATCACACCGCTTTTGGAAACAAAGAACACGTTAAATCCTTATATTGTTTGTTACAAAATGATTCAGAGTTATCACATAGTGTGATATGATACGGGGCGTTGTTCTGATAACGTGTGCAAATACTCCTTTCATAATCTGGTAAATTCTGAATAGGTCAAGGCATTGATACTTACCGTAATCCAAGGACATACAGGCGTAACATGATTATAGACATCTTGAGTTTTCACCATTGAAATACAACAAAGCATTAAAATCAAATTGCTAAAAAAATAATAATAAGCCCAAAATGACTGTTTAAATTATAAAAGTGCATGGAATTAATGTATACATTTCTCTCACGAGACATTCATTTTTTTCTGTTTTTTTTTTATCTACGGACTATCTACTGATGGTCGGGACAGGCCTATACAGCTCAACCGGGCTTAGGGGGCGAGCGGAGAAGGTGCTCAGCCAGCGAATTCATGGGTAGGGTGGCAACGCAAGGGTACCCCTGTGGGTACGACCTCGACTTGGACAGCCAACAAGGGGAAAGAACCTACGGGTTATCTACCAGCGTTTCGGAAGCGACTACCTTGAGAAGAAACGCCGAAAGAAACTCAAGGCCGCATCGGAGTGGATCGTTTTTTTCTGTTTTATGTTTCTATTTTATTGAGTTTCTTATCGGTTCTTCTCGGTAGACGCTACTTTCCGAACCGATGGTAGATTTATTTTACTTTTCCTTTTGACGATGCAAAAGTAAGCATATTTAAATAATACAATTATATTTAAATAATTTTTATAATACTGTAGTGCCATTTATACAAGACAACGAAAATTGGAGTCCTGGTTTTCTAATCATTGGGCTCTACGCCGTTAATAAGTTAAACCCATCAACCCGATGCTTATACTATAAATGTTGTGTGCTGAGTATATTCAAATTATCAGGAGCCAAAGCAGGTAGAGCCAGTAACTTCCCGCCCCGGCGTAAGCTCCGCAGCGCGTCAGTCCGTTCGTGATTATGACCTGTGTAACCAGGTCGAAACATCTAACCATACTTAATTAGCTAATTCGTGCATAAGATCCGTTTCAACATTTATAATGAGTGCAAAACGTGGAAGTTTATTTGCGTTAGTATAATAGAAGTGTTTATAAATGATAAATAGCTTTTTTTTTTGTTATCCCGGTGGAAATCAGTACGGATCGTCAGGGGAAGTGGTGAGAGCCACTCCCACCGGTGTGTCGGACCTGCCCCGACTAAAGCCACCGGGGTGCCAGCACTGCCCTCTCTTCGCTTTCGCCGAGCCTGGGAATCCGGATACTTCCGACGGCTCGGCGAGCAAATGATAAATAGCTTATATTTCAATTTATCTTTATAAAGCCCAGCTATTGTTCAATAGAAATTCCTTTATTGAAGCCTCTTAGGAGGCTGATTTTCCTAAAACATCGAAACCTATCTTTCTTTATATCTGTAGCCTACCGTAAATCTGAATACCGGTTTTCATAGTGCTTACTTCAAAATTTACGGATTTTCAAACAAACTTTCAACCCCTATCTCACCCCCTTAGGGCTGGAATATAAAAAAGTCCGCCCTTAGTCGATGTCTAGCTGAGAACTTAATATCTAAATTGTATGTTTCTAGCTTCGATAGAGCCTCAAGACTCTATGATGGTAAGCCAAACATGACAAGGCTTTTCATATATATCGAGGGGTGAAAAGCTATTTGGTATAAGCGACATTTTTTGGTGATATAGGAATATATATATATATATAAATATATATATATGGAATCCGTAAAAAACGCTGATTCCGAAAATATATATTACAATATCATCAAAAAATGTCAGTTAAACCAAATAGCCTCGATATAGATGATTCTATAGCAGCCTTAAAAAACATAATAGCAAAAAGTAGTTGATCAAGTTTGCTATTATATATTATTAGGCGTTTTTACAATTTACTCGTCAAATAAATATAATCCACGTATTTTTGTTTACTAAGGAAAATTATAAGGTTTTGAGGATTGGAATAAAAAAGCTGTAATTACTTGCTTTTAATTAAATTGGATAAAATACTCATCGTCAAGAAAAATAACAAGTTTGCACTGTTTTACTGAAAAAATACAGTTACAAGAAAAAAAGATATTCAATTAAAATTTTATAAAATAACCAATTAGTATTTTTTTCAGTTATTTTTACATTAGTATCTGCTATGTCCTCCTTTATTTTGAACACATTCTTGATGCCTTTCTCTCAGATGCTGTACGGTTTTTTATGGGAACTGTTCCTAACACGATTAAAAGATGTTTATAAGTTGTATTTCATTGTGCACTGGCTGGTTAGCTTCTCGAAAGCTTTTTAACAGATTCCAGATATCGACGGGTGAACGGCAATTTGGTTTAAGCCATATTTTTCGTTGGTATAGTAATATATATTTTTGGAATCACTAAAAAACACCAAATATATATATTACTATATCAAAAAAAATCGCTTAAACTATATAGCCTTTCACCCCTCGATGTGTACTATTGGATTTATTAATTTTATCCATCTTATTCATTTGTTAATCTCATTCAATGCATTAATTTCATTCGTTTCATTCATTAAAACAACCTCAATTTGGGCGACCAGCCATGAAAACACAGATGGGCAAAATATAATCTGATTAATGATTAACGATTGCAAAATGTCTTCGTAATTGTACTTTTGTTGCTTTGTAATCCTGATTAAGCCCCTTCAAAGCGTTAAGGAGTCATAAATGTGTAATGAATTTAGCCTTCCCTAGTCATATTAATGATTAATAACGCAAAATGTAATCGTAATCGTTTTTTATTAATTCGATTACATTTTGCCCAATATGAGGGAAAGGACCTGACGGTAATATACTGGCGTTTCGGAAGCGAATGCCTTGAGAAGATACGCCGAAAGAAACTCAAGGCTGATTCGGAGTGAGACTTTTGTACTATCATCTCACTCTAGCCTGTAAAACCCCTTTATTATTTGACGGAATGGGCTGTCTATTGTATGTCTATGCCCAAAGGTAAACAAATAAAGTGACATTCAAAGAATATGAACGTAGTACTATCCGGAAGCAGAACGAAAACCCTTCACTTGCTGAGAAGCCGTCATTACATCAAGTAAGATATTTCGAAATGATTATTTCTTGTTCTGACAAACTAGTTAATCAGCTATTCATGTTTTTATAAGTAGTTATTATGTTATAAAGGAACTGAGTGTATCCATGACTTTGACTATGTTGACATATCGATATCCTTTTTCTTTTTACTTGGGGAAAATCCTCATAGGACCGTCGCGGCCACGAAAGGGTAGCAGCCGGGGTGTGCCGGACTTTGACCAGCTAAAAACCCTAAGGTGACTACTTCTGCGCATTGATAGGGACTGCGGGTCCTGTAATCAATACGCCACAACACCGTCGCGCTGCGCCCACTGGGTACAGACTCGGGGGAAGTTGTTGCCTTCCCCGATACTGCTCGTCCTATTTAGGCAGAGCACGTCACAATGCCAACTTCCCGATGGTCGCTAAACCAGTTGCTTAGGGCCCCCACCCTGAGCAGCCGCGACCCCAAAGGCATCAGGCAACCGGTCGTGGATCAACCGATCGGCTGGGACTGATGTGCCGGTACCCTGGTAGGCATATTGATATCTTAATTTAATGCTGTATCTAGAGCTATATAATGTAAAAACAGAGCATTCAGAATTGACGTAGACTCGTCTGCCTCGCAGTCTTTTACAGGTTGCACAGTGGAGAGTGTTCTCAGGAACTACATTCTTTGAATCCACCAGTCTCATTCCACCACAAAACCACTAGACATCGTGTCGGATACCATCCGTATGTGGTAGATGTTCCTTATATCTGCGCGGAAGGATTCGCTTCTACATTCATCATACGAACGGCTAAGGAGTGGAATACGCTTCCAGCGGCCATATTTCCGCAGTCTTATGACCTGAGAGTCTAAGAGAAGAGTGAATAGGTATTTGTTGGGCGGACGCGGTTCATCATCGGAGTTATCTTCACCTTCCACCAGGTGTGATTGAGGTCAAGCGAACGCCTACAAATAATATGTTTTTTTTTTAATGAAATATAATATACCATCGCGCTATACCCCTATAAAGGTGAGCAGAGATGCATTAGTGGCTATATCCACTTTGCGCTTATATGTCGTGCCCAACGTGACCAGTAGCACAGCTGATCGCTGTTTTCACAGCACTAGTACACATGACAGTTCTATTAGACGCCGTGTAGGTTTCCTCGCGTTGGTTTTCTTCACCGATGAGCTTATGGTGTCTATAATCGTACGTAATCTGGAAAAGCCCAGAGGTACGTGCCGGAATTTTAACCTATAACCACTCGCGCTGCTGTGCTTGGAAACCGGTCCATTATCAACCACAGCAACCTATGTACCCCAATGATGATTGGTATTTAACAGTTTTTAACACTAGATTGCCCAGAGCAGACATTTTGACTGATTTTAAAGTTTAGTTATATAAAAAAATATATATTTATAAGGAACCATTTTTTTTAATATTATGACTTTTTATATATTATCTTATAGCATTTATTAATAGTTGTACTTACCTCCCCCTCTCTTAATTCCCTATATACGTATGTGTTATACCTATATTCAGTCTTTCTAGTGTTAAAACTAGATAATATTTCTATTTCCGTGGCAGACAATAAACATAGTTTAACTCTAAATAGCGTTTTATATAAGTTTAAACTCGTTTTATTTCGTTTGTGCAAGCCGCCCTTAATAAATAATTTTATAAGCATTTGCCTCCGCGCATCTGACGTCGCAATACTAAATTTCTGCGGCTAAGTTACGTCAGTTGAAACCGAACGTGCGCTTAAATCGGTTGTGTTTCCCCTCCATTATTTTATTAATTACGCGAAAATCATCTCCGCAATACTTTTGTGTCATTGTGTTGTGATCAAAGAGATATTTATCGCAGGGATCTTTTTAATGTAAGTCGTTATTTTAATTACAATTTAAGCAATTTATTTTGTCTTATTAAGATGAATTCTCAAAGAGATAATATCCAAGATTTTTGAAGTATGCATTAAGTCCGAAATAAGATTTCGCTTGAATACTAAGAAATATATATGTACCTAATATAAATGTGAGAGGGAGAGAAAACCGATACCAAGCAAGTTCTAGCTAAACAGTAGAACTAATGAGGATTTTGATAGTGATATGCTACCGCTCCTACCGTATTAGGGGAATACATGAAAGCGACATGGAATTAAGCAATTCATGGAAAGGTATACCGAAAAATTCCAGACGAGCCGTGTCTCTTCTTCACCCACCTTTTAAGCGAACAAACCTCGGAGTCAACAGTGCTTTATGTAGAATGTCTCGGGCCTACAATCTTCTTGGAGATTCGGTTGATTTGTTTGCCGACTCCATGCCGGGATTCAGGAGAAAGGTCTTCGGGTTGTCGAGAGATGCACAAACGAATAATCCTGACAACAGTTGACATCAATTACCATTCATATGACATGATATAGTATAGTGTGATGTGATAAGATATAATATAATGTAATATGATATAGTGTGATATAATATAGTATAGTATGATTTAGTATAATGTAATATGATACAGTATAATTAAACGGGCCACTCTGACGTATGTTGTAGATGCCTTAATAGGAACTGTACATTGTTGATTGTAACTTTATGTATGTATTGTGTGAATTAGTTATTGTACCGGGCCTCTGGCAACCCTGTAAAAGTAAATAAATAAATAAATAATACAAAACGAGTTGGTTTACGTGAAGCAACATATTTACTAAGTTTTCGTAAGCTCGTTTATGATTATAATTTTTTATTACTGTATGAATACTTAACAACTGAAGGTACAACTTTTTCGGACATGTTTGTTTTTACACTGGCTCGACATAGTGACTACAGAGTACCTGATGGTAAGTACAGTGTAGTCCAAAAACGAAAGCGACTATCAAAGGATGAAAATCCATTGATAGTCTACATCGTCATGTCGGCTCTCGTATACCACGACTGAAGGTCTCTAGGTATATGAGTTACTGGATATACACAAGCTGATCCTGAAACGCGACATGCCAAAGTGAGTCACTATGACGGTCTTTACACTTATGTACTGTGGTCACGATTCAGGCCGGGCAATCGCCCAACCACCATACATGTAGAAGGTATTAAGCGCTAATACCAGAGGCGTTCAAACGCTCAGTCTCATGACCTGCTGGGAATGTACCTCAAAATTATTAAACTAGAAACAATCGTCTTTGTAAATGCACGTAGGTCGATGTCGCAATTATGTGTGAACAATCCTAATTGTTGTGCAGATTGGTGTAGGGCTTATCCAGAGATGGGCAAAATGTAATCTGATTAATGATGAACGATTACAAAATGTAGTCGTAATTTTAACTTTTTTGCTCTGTAATCATGATTAAATCCATTTAAAACATTAAGAAATCATTAATGTGTATACAATCTCGGAATTTTGTAGTGTTTAAAACATAAATGAGCAAAATGCAGTCATATTAATAGTAAAAAACGTAAAATGTTATCGTTAAAAATTTTCATTAATCTGATTTCATTTTCCTCATCTATGTGCTTATCATAGAGTAAGTAGATCCTAAGTACAGTATAGGTGCTCTAAAAAAGTTAGTAAAAAAAAATCAATAATACGTTTTTATTGGCTTTTACATGACGACGCTACTAGAGTCCTCTTTTACTGCTAGCAGAGAGTTATTCTGGGAAAAAATAATCAGGGCGAATATGGCTTCCCTGTAAATCAGTATCTGCAAGCATTGCATGCCCTCCTGATAAATAAATTAGGAATACATTGCATAAAGTTAAACAAAAAAAGGAACCAATTATATTCATATATTTTTTTTGTATCCTGGGGGAAAATCCTGCATAGGGCCATCAGGGACGCTGTGAGGGCAGTGACCCCGGTGTGTCAGACTCCTACTGACTAAAAACCCGCGGGGTGCCCCTCTGATTATTCCACCCGGGCCTGGAAAGCTAAAATCATCCAGACGCCCAGGGAACAAGAAGCCTTGTTGAGGCTACCTCTCTGGGAGGGGAAGCCCACCCCTCCAAAACCTGTCTCCCAGGCGATGCGCCGAACACCGTGCACCAGCTTCCTTTCATCCGGGCAGCAGACACACTCAAGTCTACTGCCCGGTTCATATCTATTCTATATTCACACCGTCTATCATTCCTATGAAAGCAATGTAATATTTACTACCATTATATAATATTCAAATTAATTACGAGAATTTTGCCTAACCTGTCAAAATACCCTATGCACGTCACTGCAAATGAACTTAAATATGAATTTTGTAGGTATCGAACTGTTGTCAATGTGCAGTTGTTTTGATGTATATTTTACATTCGTAGTATTCTGTCTGATTTTACCTTTTCTTGTTGTTATTATCGCTTTTTTTTCATGATTAACCTTCACTCTTATTAATATAAAACAGGCCAGTATAATGTACCTTGTGGTACATAATTTCACAATTCTAAAAGGTTCACACGTCAACCCTAGCAATCATAACTTGCAGCATTTATTAACGACGTGTTAAAATACATTTGTTAAGGTTAATGTTATAACATACGTCGTAGAGCAAGAATTGGGGAGATAAATAAAAGCGGAAAATTTGGAAGAATTAATTAGCAATAAATAATACAGAGGCAAATTTTTAGAATAGACGTTATTTTAATTGAAAAAGATAATATATATATCGAAATAAAGTGAAACAAATTTGCATAATTTAATAAGAAATAAGTATGTAGCACAATCAAACTAAATATTATACACTAAAATGCAAGGATATAACAAATTTAGTCACAAGATTGTTTTAAAACAATTTACATTGTAAATTAGCTGATATTTCCCGATATCGACTTCAAAAAGCTCTTGCGATCAACTATTTCAAGGCCCTGTTTTTTTTTTACCAAAGGAAAAATCAATCACAAGACTTCTCGGTCACCATGAAGGTTATAGCCGAGGTTGTTTCACACTAAAACTGATTAAAAACCCCTGGGTGTTCATATTGCGCCGCGGAAACCCAGCCATAGGAGCTAACTACGCAGTCTGCCACGGTACCGACGCGCGGACGGCCATTCCAAGCCATCTCACTGGAGGAAGAAACCGTCGTAATAGGCAGTATGTGAGAACACACACTCCCTGCCGCCCTCATGCACGAGCAGCAGACCCCCTCAAGTACCAAGTGCAAAGTTACAGCAAAGTCAAAGTAATGTTTATAAATGTAACTTCAGATTCGAAATGTTATTACTATGATATGTGTCTTTTTTTTTACACTGGCTCGACATAGTGACTACAGAGTACCTGATGGTAAGAACAGTGTAGTCCAAAAACGAAAGCGACTATCAAAGGATGAAAATCCATTGATAGTCTACATCGTCATGTCGGCCCACATATACCACGACTGAAGGTCTCTAGATATATGAGCTACTGGATATACACAAGCTGATCCCGAAACGCCAAGCCGAAACTGGTCACTATGACGGGCTTTACACCCATGTACTGTGGTCGCGATCCAGACGGGCACCGACGCCCTACCACCTCGCTGCTGCTCGTTTAGCACCACCCAGGAGTCACGTGTAGGCAAACTAGGGTAAAGCTACGGACGCGAGCAGCTTCGACTCCCAAAGAAGAAGAAAAGATCTCCCGTGTGAAGAGATATTAGTCCAGGCCAACGTGTCTATTTATTTATTTATTCTTTACAGGGTTGCCAGTGGTCCGGTACAATAATTCACTTACACAACACATACACAATTACAATCAACAATGTACAGCGTTTGTTAACACAGAGGAAATCCCTAACAGACCGTCAGGAGAGTGGTCAGACCACTCAGATGGATAGCAGGACACAGGATACATGATGGGATGATATGTATTATTCTTTCATTGTTGTTTTTATATAAATATAATAATAATAATAATAATAATATTTACTAACAATTACACACATTGCCCTAGTCCCAAATTAAGCTTGCGCTTGTACTATGGGTACTAGACAAAGATATATATACTTAAATACATATGTACAACCATGACTCGTGACAAACTCATCTGCTCATCACAGAAAAGTTTACCACTACCGGGACTCGAACCCAGGACCTTAGCATCGTAAGTAGGGTCGCCACAAACTCCGCTACCAGGCCGTCAATATGTTTGTTGTGTGTTGTTTCCTTTGCCTCAATAAACTTTTTCTTTCTTTTTTTTTTTTCTCCCGGTTTGCCGGACTTGCACCAGCTAAAACCTCTGGGGGGTTCCTCCTCTCGCGTTTACACCGGACTCTAGGTACACCTAGGACGTCTGCAAGACCAACAATGTACAGCTCCTATTAAGGCATCCACAACATACACATTTACTGCGACTTTTAATAGATTCTTTTTGACTGTTGATGGTCGTAGTTGTTTTTTAGACTGTGCCACACTTATTATCACACGTGGTGTGGTCACTAGCGGAATCGGGATAAAAAGGGACCAAGACGATATTGTAGAAAGAAGTGTTCCAGGAAAAATTTAAATGTATTGTCAAAACTAAGAGACAGCTCTGATAATGGCGGGGCATCGGTCATATTTGTGAATGCATTGATAAGCCTAATGACTTCCTATGGGTTGTTGATGTAACTCACGTACTAGGTTTAAAATCTTGGTCAAGCATGAACTTATTTAAAATAACAAGCTTTTAAAAGAACTGCATGTTTCTTCATTTTTTATCAATTTAAGTACACTGGAGTGCAAAGCGTAATTCTGCTAGCGAAATGCGAGAATATACAGTCAACTCTCTTATAACGCGATTCTCTCAGAACGCGGTTTCCGTTCTACAACGTGGCATCAATTCTTTTGCACCCAATGAATGATTTTAACTGGATATGTTTATATAAACATTCAAGCTTATCTCTTAGCCATTTACGACATTGGTTTCAGTCGTCTCAGAGCTCTTTCACTGTACGTTTCGTTGGTGAGCAATTCTTTCTAAAATGTTGTTGCTGGTACTGTTTAAGCGACAGCGAAGAAGCACAAAATTAAAAAAATCTTATTTTACCTCAAATAGTTCAAAGCAATACAAGATGGGTCAACAATTTCACTCCCAGTTACAGAAATAGTAAACATTGCTTCTCGTTTAAGCGATGAAGAATTTGTAGCAAGCCATCAGGATGTAAAAAAAATAATACTCGGCGAAGAAACTTTAGATGAGGAAGAACTGATGGTATTTATTAATGCAGCTACCTCAAATGCATTGGTAAACGAACATATGGAAAACGAATGGGTGCCAAATGGGTGAAAACAGGGCAAATTTGGTTAAAGAATTAGACCCTCTTTAATGAAATGAGTTTCATTCAACGTGAAAAAAAGATGTTACACTTTAAAAATTGATGACAAAGGAACGCATTTACAAAGGCAATTCTAAAGCGTAATGAACCCAAAGAAATACAAAGTACAATAATCACGTTTTGTGTACCTACAAAGCAATTAATTCATATATATTTTATGAATTAAGTAGTCTATACATGTAAAATTGTTTGTTCCGAATCCACTGGCTGCCCATAAGCCATCATATCGCTCCGAAATCTTTAATTTCCGGTATAATTTAGGACTAATAAATTAAAAAAAAAGGTCATTTTGCTCGCTTAAAATGCAAACAAGATCTTTTTTGATTAGCCCAAGGGAAATTCCTGCATAAGACGGTCAGAGCCCTGTAAGGGCGTTGGCCCCATTTCTGCTTGCTGTAAGCCAGGCCAAGGAGTCCATGTTCCTCCAATGACCAGGTGAGCAAACAGCTTTTTAAGCAACATCTCTCGCAGGTGTAGGTGTAAAAATCCCATACCTCATGCTCCGTCCGTCAAACGATATGTAGGAGATATACCCAATGCTCCTGCCTCATCCGAGCAGTAACTACTGCTGGTAGCGAGAGATCGCCGATAAACACTCTCCTTTCTTCTCAAATAGAAACTCTCCTTTCGTAACTCGAAGGCAAATCCTACATAGAACTGTCACGGACGCCGTGAGTGACTGACGTTTGCTGTGCACCAGACTCTTATTGGCTAAAACCTTGACTTCCCTCCATCTTGCTGCAAGCCGGGCCTGGGAATCCGGATTCCGACGACGAACCGGTAAGCGAACAACCCTTTTTTGACAGGCTTTACCTCTAGAAGGGGTGTATATAAGGAGCACACCCGTCTAAAGCCTAATGCGTCGTACTCTAAAAACACGACCTATATCAACCCTAAAATATCAAGCAAAACGGTCAGTTTTTAATAAAGTTATGTGATCGCAAATTAACACTATGTTATAATCCTTGAGATGTGATTGTGGTATTAAAAAATACTAGAACCACTGTCTCGTTTTTAGGACAAGTTATAATTGATTAACTGGTTTTACGATTACTCAATACGTAATTCCTTCAACAAATAAACAGCTGGCTTGGCCGGTCAGATGAAAGCCGTCATATACGGCTCGGCTTTAATATATTGATGGTTCACGAAGGCTTAGCATAAAAATATTTTCCACTAGAGATGTGCAAAGCAGGATCGTGGTTTAAGTATAGGATGGAACGATGTAACTGTCTCTTAGGGCTGCCAATCCTGCAAACGCGGGGGATCGCGGGATCTTGGTATTTCTGAGATCCCACATTAAGTAATTAATAACTTTATATAAGTTAAATAAAACAATGAATTCGTTGACATAATTTCACTTTTACTGAAGTTTTACTATTAACATGGAATAAGCCCGTAGAGCATCGAAAATATGGCCTTTTAAAAATACCATAACGGTTAGTAAGCAAGCCAAAGAGGTCAAGTTAGAGACAACACTTAAAAACCAGTGGATACATATGTAAATGAGACTTTATAATTTAAGTGTCATTGTCCTAAGGCATTTATCCTTAAGATAATATGCATAAACACGTATTTATAAGCTTTATATTCTTGTAAACCTGAATAATATATTTTGTCTGTTGTAAAAATATGCTGTCACACTATATCGCTGTTGGGGTGAGATTTACATTAGTGAATGTAGATACATTACTTTGTGCGTATATGTTGTGCTGAACGAGACCAGTAGCGCAGCTGATAGCCGTTCTTACATGATATTTCTATGAGATGTCATGCCGGTTTTCTTACTATGTTTTCCTACATCGGTGGGCATGTGGTGCCTAATTCTGTCTCATGTCCTCGGCTCACTATATCACCAACTTCACAGCTGACTATAGCTTACACCACAGCCAGCAAATATCTCTATTAATTTAATGTATCATCATCATACCGATTCTCTATTAGAGTAGGTAGAGGGAATAGTACGCCGCTTCTTTCTATCTATAATATAAAAATGAATCGCAAAATGTCTTGATAAGCGCGAAACTCGAGAACGGCTGAACCGATTTGGCTGATTTCTTTTTTATTGTGTTTGTTGAAGTTTGGGAAAAATTAAAAAAACTGTCTGAAAAAGTCTAAAAATAACACTTTTCTGTATTCTCATACAAAAAATTCTTTATAAGTCATTTTGAACTTTAATACCATGCCATAAAGTTTAAATGTTAGTGGACGGGTTCCGGGAAGGCAAAACAATTGAGTGACGTATAAATATTAATGTCAATATTTGTCAATTTTTATACATATAGCATTAAGGCCAGGTTCCTTCAAACAATTTTCAAAAAATCTGACGGGGAAGTATTAACATTAAAAAAACTATGTGACTTTGTTTTAGAGAAACAGGGCAGAACAAGGTCTGCCGGGACAGCTAGTTTTTAATAATTTCTTTTGTTTCCGTAACGTGCATTCTCTTCATCCACTCCCGCCAATTCCGCATACTCCGGATCGTAACACGATCAGAATTCTATTTACTTGATCCGTGTTGGTAGCGAGCATCGGTTCTTACTTCGGGTCTGGATAGCGACAAGATACCCTGATGGCAGAGTTGTTGCAGGGAATTTGTGACTTTACCGAAGGGGGAATGTTATGGAGTGCGCGATGCTTAGGTCGTTGGTTTTGACGTCAATCCTACTACTAAATAATAACAATATCAACGATGAGCTTAAAGGGCGTGCACCCAGAGCTGTAAAAATTGATATGGAAAAAAAGGCAAGTAGGAGCCTTTGTTGCAGCAGAGATGAAATTTGTAAATTTGTTTCGGCGAATCTGCATTCTCAGTTGTTCTAATATTAATATAAAAATGTAAAAAGAATACGATATCTTAAATAAAAAAAGAATTTTAAGAAATACCTCGACATGTCCCTCGT
The DNA here is from genome assembly GCA_036320925.1 of Automeris io. NCBI lineage: Eukaryota > Metazoa > Arthropoda > Insecta > Lepidoptera > Saturniidae > Automeris > Automeris io. Next base: position 11,586,237 of record JAUDJH010000019.1, on the reverse strand, counting down.
TCAAATCCTAAGAACAATTGTTTTTTTTTATTATTTATTTTATTTGTTTTACTTTTAAATTTAGATTCAGTTTATTTGGGATTATATTTCTGCTTGTTATTTATGATTGTAAATGTCCAATGGGCTTTTATTTACATTTGTATAGAGACTACAGACTAATGTCTTTTAGAATATATTTTATTTAATTCTGAACTTTTTACTGTTGTTCTGGAACAAAATAAATTGTTTTTTTTTTCTCTCGAACGAACTGCATTTACTTCTACGAAGCTAACAAAGGAGAATTTTAAAATGAATGCCTGTTTGTATCATATGCGGTCTTAGAATATTCATAAGACAGAACTCGAATTCGCATTATATATTTAATAGGCTCAGGTTTAAATTTACACAGCTTTAGGATTGTTATTACAGACACAGTCTGCCAAATAGACTAGAAACATTTACGGAAAACTACACGCAGCGAGGTGGTAGGGCGTCGGTGCCCGTCTGGATCGCGACCACAGTACATGGGTGTAAAGCCCGTCATAGTGACCAGTTTCGGCTTGTCGCGCTTCGGGATCCACTTGTGTATATCTAGTAGCTCATATACCTAGAGACCTTCAGTCGTGGTATATGTGGGCCGACATGACGATGTAGACTATCAATGGATAGTCACTATGTCGAGCCAGTGTAAAAAAAAACACGCGTTTACCTAGCACCAAATTTTGTGACATGACCACTGTACACCAGTGTAAAGACCATCATGTTACTCGCTTTGGCCTGTCGCGTTTCGGTATCAGCTCGTGTGTGTCCACTAACTCATATAACTTAAGCCGTGGTATATTTGTGTTGTCAATATACTTTCGTCACTTTCGTTTTGGGACTACACTGTACTTACCATCAGCTGCACTGTAGTACTTTGGCAATAAATAAATAAATAAAAATAAAAAGCCATCTATTTCTCATCAAAAATCTATTAGCAATTATACAATTATTATGACGAATTACATACAACATTATAAAATAAAATTATACATAAATAATAAAAATTTAACAACTCTATAATCAAATAACATTACAAGAATAAAAAAAAAATTTATATATGATAACCGATACAATAACATATAACTTAAAATTTCATTTTGACTGTACGTGCCTATTTAAAAGTTTTAGCTCATTTTTTAATAGTCTCGCAGTACAGCGTCGATGAGAACCCCTCTTCGGGTATAGGCCTCCTCCAAACAATTCCAGTTTGATCTGTCAGAAGCTGTTTTGCACCAGCTAGCGCCCGCTATGGGTCTAATGTCATCAGACCAGCGCATAAGCGGTCTACCTATCGCTCGTTTGCCGCAGGTACCAGTCCAGATTGTAGCACCTCTCGTCCATCTTTTAGTCTAGCGAGGTGGCCAGCCCATCGCCATTTTTTGGCAAGTCAGTGTAAAAATACATCTTACGCTTGTACTATGGATCCCAGATTAAAGTTTGTATACTTATACACAATTTCTCTATGAATATATGAGTCGCAACAAATTAATGTCAATACACTGCAGTGTGCTGGCACTGGGACTCGAACCTAGGATCTTCAGTCTCGAAGATAGTCACTACAAGATACAGTGTTAGCTCATGAAAGAAACGAATAAAACTTTATCATAAAAGTATTTCGTATACATACGCAAAATACACAAGTCAGTAATTTTCATAAGAAACGAATACAAACAAACTGCTAGCAATAAGTATTAGAATTATTGAGTAAGCATTACAGCAGAATTCAAATACTTAATACTACTTGTAAGCATAGATCACTTAGAAGAAAGACGTCGAATATTACACAAATGTTTCTGGTCAAAAAATCCAATGTGGACCGCACCTATTACGATGGGGTGGACAGTTGTGAAGGCAAGCCTCTACCGCTTGTGGGAGGCTTGTGGATCAAAGGCAGTTTTTACTTGAATCCCATTTATTACTTATTTGACACGCGTTATATATAATGCGTGTGACCTAGATACCGTGCACTGAACTGTAAATAACCTTACGTCTTTTTAAACGCATAAAATTTTAATTATCTTAGCATAATATACGTCTCCTCACTAACAATGATAATGGTTTAGTCATCAATCGTATAAAACTTATCAAATGTCACATCTGATCTTATCATTATAGTAGCTGACCATTTATAATGGTGTAGGATGGATGTGATTGTGTGAAATATTATTATGAATGAAGTAGTAGATGCGTAGAACGGAACGTATGTGAGTGAAAGGCAGGAAGAATAGAATGAGAGGGAGGATAAACGGTTTTTTTTTGACAAAAGCGCGCTTTAAGAGTAAGACCTAGGAAAAAGTGTTAAGACTTGAAATTATTTTAAAGAGTAAATAAATTAGTTTTTAAAATTCAATTTGGTGTTTATATGATCTGAAGATACCCACTACAATTGTGTTGAACATAATTTGATTAATCAGCGCGGCGTTGGTATACAATATTGCCAACCTTAAAGTTATTTAAAATTCCCTAAAATCCTTTACAATTATTGTATATTATTCATATTTAAGCTAGTTTTTTTTGTCTAGTTTAAATCGTAAATTATAAAATTAGATCAATAAATCAAACTATGTGGTTGTGGTAGCCTGATGGGTAATGAACCGGTTGCCAAGCGAGGCAACGCGATGGTCGTAGGTTCGAATACTGATGTACCTGTGAGTTTTTCCAGGTTACGTATGGATTTAGAGTTTACACGAAAGGAACCGGTGAAGAAAAACATTCCGAGGAAACCCGTACGGCATATAATAGAAATGTCATGTGTACTAGTGCTGTGAGAACGGCGATCAGCTGCGCTTTTTAGGTTGGGCATGATATATAAGCGCGGATACAGCCGGTATTGTATCACTGATCAAACCGTAAGAAATATAGCGTGACGATAATATTATTATTACAAATTCTAAGCCGTAGGTATTAAATGAATATTATGTTAAAATAACTTACAAATCAACAGAAAATCATCAATCATTAGGCTATTCATAGAACGCAGTCCAAAATGTCTTTATCTATACTAATATTATAAAGCTGAAGAGTTTGTTTGTTTGTTTGTTTGTTTGAACGCGCTAATCTCAGGAACTACTGGTTCGAATTGAAAAATTGTTTTTGTGTTGAATAGACCATTTATCGAGGAAGGCTTTAGGCTATATACCATCACGATGCAACTATTATGAGTGAAGAAATAATGGAAAATGTGAAAAAAAACGGAAAAAATTATTCATCCTTGAGGGCTTCCATTGCATGCGCTGCGAAAACGGTTCAAGATACCAAAAATATATGTATGAATGATTTATATGGCAGAACAATGTTTGCCGGATCAGCTAGTCATATATAAAAATATATCTCATAGAAACCTATAAATTGAAAGAATCATACCCGTGGTTTGATAGTATATTTTGCGATGTCTACTGTTTATTATATCTATGATAGCCTCTACTTATGTATAAATAATTCACACGAGAGAACTAACGATAATTAGGGTTGTCATAACACGTCGTTTTCGCAATTCTTGTCGATTAAAATTATTTTGGATCGGAATTCGATTAAGTTCGCAACCTCGATTCTATATCCATGGCTATATTTTGCAATATGATAATTATTCATCAATATGATTGAAACATTTTGTCATATTTTGTGCTAAATAAATCATAATTAAATTATGATATTTTACTGACTCCCGTTTTGAGCATTAAATATTTTCTAAATTAACACTCGCCATTGAAAAAACGTTTAGTTGCGCTGTGGAATGGTTTCCTACCGAGGGTATTCTCATCATCCTCTTATCTATTATCTTTTCCTCTTAATTATTTTTTTTGTGAATGCAGCCGTAATGATGAGATCAATTATTCTAACTTTTCTTCTATGTACCTTTTCTTTGCATTCCTTTCTTTATCTCTAGCTGTTCGTTATGCTGCAATGGTAAACATTCGTTTTCTCTTTTTTGTTGCGAACTGCGAAGGAGGGGAACTCGATTCCTGCGTCGGTGTTTCTAACATCTTATCTTCTTATCAAATCTATCATCTTATCGAATCCTCAAACGTCGAGTGAATCGGTATTTGCTGGGTGAGCGCGCTCCATCGTCGGCTTCATCATCACTTTCCAGCAGGTGAGATTGAGGTCAAGCGCAAGCCTGTAAGTAATAAAAAAACATAATTAGCTCCTGGACTAAGTAAGGGCGGATACGCAGGTATTTAATAAATCTGCGTCATCAACAGTCAAGTCACTAGTGATTTAACAGATATAATTAAAAATCAGCGAACAAAAAGCGAGATAACACTAGGACCAAAATACGCGTGCGGAAGAGATAGAACTAACTGTAGATATGCGCTCTATTATAATTTACCACATGCTTGGTGTAAACTCCGCTAGTGACATTTGAGATAGTAATTAGTTGCTAAAAAATAATACAGTAGTAAGGTGCAGTCAGCATGGCAAGCCTGACAAATCTAGCGTTCCCGATAAAAAAAAATTCTTGACGAGTCATGACCTGACATTTATCATGACACACGTATACAGATATGTATCAGTGCGCTACGCTTAGGAACTTCGATCGTGATATAAAAATTACTATCGATAATATGTAATAGTACCATCTCTAAAATTATCAGACGATCGCATTTCGTTACGTAACGTCAACATAGCTTTAAAAGGAACATCGAGGTCACGAAGAGTTATGTCAACTTGGCATTTGGCGTGACCCGATGAAGTAATTTATGACAATCATGTACTAACCCATCCAAAAATGTAAAATTTTAGGGTCTCGTACTAAAAAAAGGAAAAAATAAACCTTAAAAAAAGATACGACCGTCTATGCCGCCTGACGTGTTCTCAAGAGAATCAAAACGAGTATTTTCCGTTGAAGGCGAATTAAAAATTTGTATAAGAAGTATTTTTTTATAAGACAAGTATAAAATATATGGTATACAGAATGATATAAAAACTTTGTCCGACCCGTGAAGATGTTACTCCATATCGATATTAGATTCTATTTACGTTATGCTTTATACTTATAGAGCAAAAGAAAAAGTAATACAAATTAATTAAAAGGATAAAAATTAGAGAGAGCACTGGCAGCGTGTCTAGTTCGCAAACTAAGGAAAAAAGGAAAGCAAAGGATGGTGTTAGTAAGCCCTGATCAGAGATGGGCAAAATGTAATCTGATGAATGATGAACGATAACAAAATATAGTCGTAATTTTAATTTTCTTGCTCTGTAATCATGATTAAATTCATTTAAAGCATTAAGAAATCAAATGTGTATACAATCTGGGATTTTGTAGCGTTTAAAACATGAATGAGCAAAATGCAGTCAGGTAAAAACCGTAAAATGTAATCGTTAATCATTTTCATTAATCTGATTACATTTTGCTCATTTATGGCCCAGACGTCAAAAGGGTCATTGCACCCATTGATTTCAAGCACTGTTTGCCAATTACGTCGTTTCATTAGGCTTTAAACTAAATAAAATGCATTTTTACGTTAATACCAACAATTTTGTACGGATCCCTCGGTGGACAGGTCTCACGTCGGCCTGACTCTTATAATTGAATACACTTTTGTTATTTGATATTAGTAAGTATTCATGTTTAAAATTATCATAATATACAATGAAACAGGATTATTAAATATACAACAACTATATATGTTATAAATTGAACTAGATTGTTTTCACTTAATTTGATTTCTCTTTTTTTTTGGTATCCCGGGGGAATATCCTACATTGGACCATCAGGTTCACTGTGAGGGCAGTGACCCCGGTGTGTCAGACTCCTACTGACTAAAAACCCCCGGGGTGCCCCTCTAATCACTCCACCCAAGCCTGGGAAACCGAATTCGTCGAGTCACCCGGGGAAATTTGATTTCTCTTGTGTTAGGTGTTAACGACTTGTATTAAAGGAAGGTAAAGGTACTTACTGGGATGGTACTTGGTGGTGATGAGGTTTTTTTATCCAGTTTTATCGGCCAGTGTGCCTTCGCTGTTGCGGTTTTGATTTTGAATGCGCCGGCGCATGTTTCGTGGAGTCGATTGCTAGGGAGGGGAACCGAAAGGAATAACATGTCGTAACAATATATTTATAATACATGCATCATTATTAAAAAAATGTTGATAAAAAAATCAATCTAAATTTATTTTTTGTAAAAACTATCTCTTGATACAGCGCGCAGTACTCGACGAGCAAGTTTGCTTGTGCTTCCTAAACCACGGACTAATTATGAAAAAAGGAATATCACTTTCGAGGGAGCACAACTCTATTATGCATTAGAAACGCGAGCTCGCTCGGCATGGACAGAACTAAATTACTACAATATATTTAAGATAAATACTAACAAATATGATTCTGTATTTGCCAAGCGATCTCTTACTACTTTACTGTTCTAGACAGTTTTTAAACAAAATGTTTTCATGAAAGTGATTTGTATCGTAATGAGAATAAATTCTTTGAACTGAAATACATATCATCACGCTATATCCCTTTCAAGGTGAGCAGATATACATTAGTAGCTATATCCACAACTCTGTGACCAGTAGCGCGGCTGCTTGTCGTTCTCAAGGTAGAATTCCTGTCTATAAAAATATATTATTGGTTTTAATTTTAGTGCTTGAAAGTGTTGAGAGGGAAGCTACTAGTATTCCGGTAGAGTAAGGTAAAGAGATATGAGGACAGATTGAAGCCTCTTCGCCTACCATCGCTACAGGAACGACCCCAGCGTGGGGATCTTATTGACACTAGTTTCAAATTAGACTGGATAGATGGCTCTCATCTCAATCAGAGTTTTATGTATAATCAACACAGTATATCAGCTAATATCCGCTCGCCTATTATTTGATAATAATAATATTTTATAAATCGGTGCAAAAAACGTTATAAAACTTTATTGAGGATATAAATTACGACAAAAACAAAACTACAATTATTGCCTAGATATAAAAAACTAAAAACGATAATTATTATCTCGTTTTATTCATAAAATGTCTTTAAAAAAAATATTGTATATTGCGAATGATTTTACGGCCTCTAATCTTGTGCAAAAAACACAAGAAGTAATTATAATCAATTGTTTTTTTTTTTAATAATAAATGCCAAAACAGTAAAACAAGAATTGTATAATTCTTACAGTCAATTAAAATATTTTTTAGGTTTAATTTAAAAAATAAGTAACCGTTATAGGGTCACACTCACGTCGTCAGTTGTTTGCCGAGACTTCTTTTCTCAGATATGCGTTGTGGCATCATGTTGATATGAATACCGCTGACTAAAGTCTATAATTTCTTCTAGCTCTGAAAAAAAAACTTCAAATTGAGTGCAATTAGACCATACGGCCGTTTATGTCGCAGTATTTTCGTTTTCAAAATGGAATGAGTTTGGAACATCAGCATATTATGGCCTGCTTTTCGGTTTTCTATAGACTATACTTTGGAAAATATGCAGCTGAGCAGTAGCGTTCATCCCATAGACGCATGCAAGCATTGCACACCCTTATGATAAATAAGTCTGCTTTTGCTTTTGTAATTGCTTAAAGTTAAAACAAAAAAAAAGGATCCTTTTATACTCATATCTATTCTATATGCATGCTGTCTATCTTTCTTATGAAATCAGTTTAATATTTACTATCATAATATGTTATTCAAATTAATTACGCGAATTCTGCCTACCCTGTCCAAATATCATATGCACGTCACTGCAGTTGTACAATTAAGTTCCTCCCTTCAACCATAATCTGACTAGATGCCGTGTGGGCTTGCACCCATATGTGGTTAACATTCTAGCTGCTTACACGAGGAGATTCACCACTCCTTTTTTGCTGCGAAGCGCCAGGCAGTAGAACCGCTTTCTGCATTTGTTTTATCAACATTTTATGACACGGGGATCTTTAAAAGACGGGTGAATCAGTATTTTTCGAAGCCGAAGCTTCAGTCTGTCTCTAGTATCAATAAAAAGTTATTTATCGTACATAACAGCAATTAGTCAGGCCTTTATCAGAACAATTAGTTTATAGATTTGTACCAATGATTTTACTCTCGACTTCTGAAGATATTCCGTTATACTCAAACTTCACTTGCTTTGACCCGGCATTGCCTGGATAAAAATATATATATCGAGAAATAAAAGGCAAATTGGCTTAACAGAATCTACCGAATAATAATAAGATATGGTCAAGTGACCAGCAGCGCAACTGATCGCCGATCTCACAGCACCAGTACACATGACATTTCTATTAGATGCCGGGCGGGTTTCCTCACGATGTTTTCCTTCAATGGTGAGCATTTGGTGCCTAAATTATTACTTAATCAGGAAAATCCCAGAGGTACGTGCGAGGATACGTACCAACGACGATTTCCTTGTTTAATTATTCAGGCTGATTTTATATACGAGGGAGATATTCAAGGAGGATATTCAGCATTCGATTCTAATTACAAATATATAGGAATAGTGATGTCTTAATATTTTCATTAAAACAACGTAATTTATAGTAATCATATTAAGGGGCAATTACACACATGATAGAATAAATAACAATTAATTATTAAGTAGGTATTTTGTATGTCCTAAGCCAGGATAAAGTATGAAAGGGTAACGAGTCAATTACCAGTTTACCTAAAATTACGTAAAAAGAATTTTATCTTCATGCCATGCGCTGCGGTGTCCAAACTTTTTACGGATCAATTCTCATTTGTTCATCAATGTTTCTTTATGATTTGTTAAGGAATATTGTTTTTTACATTTTTATTACTTATAGGGAGGTACACATTGTTGCATTCTGAAATATCTCCATCGTCTATAAAATCACCCTGTATGATATAGCTAGTCTATTGTATTTTACATTCATAAAATCTACTCCGTGCAATTGCTGGGCCGTATGACACAATCTGTCTCAACTATTGTGCTAGGAGCTGTGAGAATTCGCATTTTTCCCCAGTTCCCAGATAACTAGAACATTCCCTCTGCTAGTATTAAGTAAATACTGTTTTCATCACGCAACTTAGTTCGAAACGCGAGCGTTTACATAGTTGACAGTAATTGACAGTACCCACCGTTATCAATTGTTTTTTCTATCTATCACAATTAAGCTCTGGGTGACTCTGCCGGTCACTGAGCATTTACTTAGCAGACTTTCTTTTGGCGTACCTCAACACAGGATATTTGCCTTTGTTTCGTTATATCTTCATTAATCTATCCTTCGAGGATCTATACTATGTTATGTTGTGCCCCAAATAAATGATTTTTCTTTGTTTGTTTCAATTCTTAAATTGTAAAGAGAGAAATACAGGCGACGATAGAATGTAACATTGACGAAATTACAAATAATTCATTATTTAGTCCTTTGATAATTATTTGAAACAATATTTAATTATATTCTTGAGGTTTATGATACGATAAAACATTTTAAGTCCTATAAGGAACTTGTGTGACCGATGTTGTAGCACTCTTCCTTATTTCAATTGAATAGTTTTAATCAGCTTACATTCTACATTGTGCAATACATTTCGTAAAATTACACAATATTTCTCCTTTATTTATTTACTTTTTTTTTATTCTGGGGGAAAATCCTGTATAGGACCATCAGCGACGCTGTGAGGGCAGCAACCCGGTGTGTCAGACTCCTACTGACTAAAAACCCCCGGGGTGCCCCTCTGATTGCTCCACCCGGGCCTGGGAAGCCAAATTCGTTCAGACGCCTAGAGAACAAAAGGCCTTGTTGAGGCTACTTCTCTGGGGGAGGGGTGGGAGTAATTTATATACTAATTTCTATCAACAATTATTTTCCAAAACTTAAGATGTTATCTCTAGAATAATAAAAAATCCCTTCTCATTTTCAAATTAAAACGATTTTCCTTTTTCTAATTCTTTCTCACAAAATATATTTTTTTACTAAACGGCCAACAATATTTACGCCCTAAATATATAAACTCCTTACACACACTCATTACAGTACTAATTTCTAACGAATTTAAAATAAAATAAAATGTTTACTAAACATACTTCAAAAACAAATACGTTTTCATTATCTTTCTTTTTAATAATAGTTTTGCCATCATATCAGTTTTCTGAATTTCTCCGTTCCAATTTGAAATATATTTTTTATTTATATAAGTTTCTCTAAAAATACTTAGTAAATACTAAGGAGGAGTTATGATAATTAAGCAGATACTGCCTATTCGTTAAAGACGTCTTAATGTATGTATGCTGCTTTTCTAATAACTATGTATGTGATTTTTCATTATTCCATGAAAGTAATAAAAGTTTAAATAGCTCTTCCAATTGGTTACAGTTATTGTGATGTGTTTTATGTTAAAAAAATTAGGCTTTAAGAAAAAACTGTATACAATTTAACTGATTACAAATATACATAATTTCAAACCGATTTCTCGTTTTAATCGGCAAAACTCGTTATCGATTTACTTAATTACATTAAGTAGATTGATTTGACATGCTTCGACGAGAACCTGTTAAATTATGATAGGTATATTCTTAGATGATATTAAGTAATTTTATCAAGTTAGTGTAAAAAATTAGTGCATCAGTTGATTTAGTTTCTCTTTAATTCACCTGTAAGGTCGTTTTTTCATTGCCTGATTTTGGTTATAAGTAAATTGCCTTCTCTTTTTTACTGTGTACCGCCAGCGAGTGGCATTTGCTTTCTACGTTTGTATTTCCAGTATCTTTCTTTTTTTACTTGGGAAAAATCCTCACAGGACCGTCTCGGATGCACATAGAGGGAAAGGCAGCTCAAGTGTACCGAAATTAAACCGGCTAAAATCCAATGTTAACAATATCGGTGACTTATCAAATCCTTTGCCATTCGTTGAGTAATATTAATTGTAATGTTTTAGTAAAGTCTAAGCAAACATAAAACTGCATCTATAAATATCATCCCAAAGGTTTCAAAGCCCAATTAAGGTAGACTTTGCTAAGCAAAGTCAAAATAGCACCTATAAATTTCAGCGTTTTTAGCCGTGGTACAAAGTACAAGGATCCGTGAGATGACGACTACTGTCAATGAATTCTTAACCTTAGACGGTGGCAGCTGTTTTTGCATTATTCTGTAGCTTTCATCAGACGCGGAGCAACCATTTTCTCTCGTCCAGTATTAAAAATTACTACAAAAGAGCTAGGTTAAGGAAAAGTGATAAACGCATAATGGAAAATGTTGTGAAAACAATTCTGCAACGCGGTCTGTTGATTCAATCGTCGCATCATATTGCTCACGATTTCGTTCTACTTGAAATACGAGTAAAACTTGACCGCACGTATCAATCTACTTCTATAAAACAAGTCTTGCTGAATAAAGTTAACAATAATAACACAGATCTACAAAAAAATGGTTGCGGTTGTTGTTGACCAACTGAGGATCACTTAAGAAGTAATTTTTTGCTTAGAATCCGAATGCGTAGATCAAATGTTGGTCGAAGTAACGAAATCAAGATATTACTAAATTTAATTGTCAATATCTCAGAGGAAAGAAAAACATTCCAAATATAAAACAAGGATTTTGAAGCATAAGGGTAGTACATCACCACCATAGTACACCATCTGGCTGCTTTGGGCTCAATTGATCGCCGAGCTCGGCGACTCATTGCCAAGATGAGGCTCTTACGTCGCGTAAACTACTCAGGTGGGAACACCGGCGTAGAGTGCCTCGCTTTTCCGTTTTCTACAGACTATACTCTGGAGAGTGTGCGGCTGAGTTGTATGATTTAGTTCCACCCTCCCCCTTCTACCATAAATTAACGAGACGCCGTGCTGGTTTGCACCCTTTTGTGGTTGACATTCCAGCTGCTCGCACGAAGCGATTCGCCTCCTCCTTTTTGCTGCGAACCGCGAAGGAGTGGAACTCGCTTCCTGCGTCGGTGTTTCCGGCATCTTGACATGGGAATCTTCAAACGTCGAGTGATTCGGTATTTGCTGGGCGAGCGCGCTCCATCGTTGGTCTCGTCATCACTTTCCAGCAGTTGAGATTTAGGTCAAGCGCAAACCTGTATGTAATAATAAAAAAAAGTACTTTAAACTAGATTAACTCGTACATTAGTGCTAATATAATAAAATACCGTTTTTTTCTCACTTTTAGGTTAAGATATTTTAAAAACCTGACGCCATGGAGCAATTCTGACGCCAGATTCGGGTTCTATGCAAAAAAATACTTCGAAAATGGCCCTCACTTGGCCAACAACAAAACCTTGCAGATCTGTGTAATATGACGTCACTATATCCCGTGTCCAGTAAGCGCGCCTGATCGTCTTTCTCACATTGTTATTAGATACCATACAGGTTTGCTCAGGATACCTACATCACCAGTGAACATGTGCCTGAGTTCTTACTTAATCTAGAATAACTCAGAAGTACCTTTTTTATACTGGCTGAGCCTAGTGACCACATTACACGTGATGGAAAGTTCGGTGTAGTCCAAGAATGGCGAGGACAGACAAAGGATGGAAATCCGTTGACGGTCGCCATCTCCATGCCAGCCCACATATAGCACGACAGAAGTTATGAATCATGAAATCAATCGTTATGAAGTTTTTCACACGTTGTCAGAGCTGGCTGAGCATCTTAACTTTTCTCTCTCACCATCCTGTGTATTTGTGAGGGTCTATCCCGACCAGTAGCATTCATTCCATAGATGCATGAAAGCTTTGCATGCCCTGACGATAAATAAGTCTGGAATAAATTGCTTAAAGTTAAACAAAAAAGGAACCATTTGTATTCATATATATTCTATATTCACGCTATCTATTTTTCCTGCGACAGCTATATAATATTTACTATATAGTATAAAATTCAAATTAATAACGCAAATTCTGCCTACCCTGTCAAAATATCCTATGCACGTCACTGATCCCGACCGCCAACATATGTCCTATCAAAAAAAAAAAGATAACTGTTGCCAGAGGAACATAGGTAATAATCCCTGAAAAGGTATTGTTCCTGAGGGATTGAAAAATAATTGCACTCGAAATTTGAAATCCATGCAGGTGAAGCCGCGGCAATATCTAGTAGCAATTAACGTCAAGGTAATAACTGTATTTATTGGTGCGTCGTGCAATATTTTTTTTATTTTTACACGTAGCATACATAACCAAAACATCAGATTCATATACTTCATAACTGCAATACCAAAATATATATATACATATATAAAAAAAGGTCTGAAGTCAATTTTTGATAAATCAACTCAGTCAAAAGTTATTCAAGATCGAAGTTTAACTTACCCTGAATTCAGCTGTTTTATTGACTGATTTGGCAAAATATTATGTTTTTAGAAAATTTGATACCAAAACATTTTACAAAATATAAATTAGACTTCTGAAAACTGTTAACCTTTATTTCCTGCTTTATAGTAAATGTAGACAAGGTACTTAAAACGAATTATCATTGACAGTTATAAATGTTGGGTACATTTGAAAATTCTGGTTATTGAATATTAACATCAATCGTTAAACCTTTTTTGTAGAGCGTTAAATTCTCTACAAAAATAATGAATGGGTATTGCAATACGATATATCGTTCATTAGTTATAAAAGTCAAAAGAAAAAAAAACTTTTGTCCTGTGTTATTTGTATGGGAAATCGAAAAGTGCGATGCGGACAACCTAAATATTAATATTAAGGGCTCATATTTTCAGAGGCCTATTTTGGCATTAAAACGAAACTTTTGAGCGTGGTTCCGAGGAAAAATTTTTTTTTTGAATCGCCCTATTATATATATATATATAACAATAAATCTATTCCTCCGCCATCTATACAACGTTATCAAGTTGAGAAATGTTTTTTTTTTCAAGCGGATTAGCTTCTGATTGCCGCGAAAGGAATTTACAGTCCAACCGGGATTATAGTTGAGAGAATTGTCATAGCTTCTATATATACCGCATTGCATAAAAATGTCACTTGCGCGAATTAGGTTAGTAAAAATGCTTCGGAATCGTTTGGATGCATCCGAATGAAATCGCGGGCATAACTAGTTTAATCAGTGTTGTGATAAAATTGCTCCGAGAAATATAGTGGCCGGCAACACGTGTAATAGTTCTGCATATATACCAGTATGTGTTGACTTTTATAATTACATAGGCGGCTACATTCGTTTTCCTTATATCGTTATACTGTGTGAAATTTTCCAGCACCCATTTGCGTCACAGATTTAATCTACCCAGGCTTTATTAGAAGACGAATTTTAACTTCAGAGATGTTCGACAAAGGGCTGATCCCGCTAAGAGACGGTTTTTTGATGTCTTCAGAGACGCGGATGTCCAGGGAGGAAACTTAGAGCAACCGGCTTGCGACCTTCGAGAAGTCAATAGAGTGTCGTGACGCGTTCTATCGAAATGCGCCGTGTAGTGTCGTGGAAGGCGTTGACTCCCCCCCCCCCCCCGCCGCCCCCCAAATAGCGCCTAGTACGCACGGCTTTAAGTATTAGAAATCTTAACCATCTTTGTAAAAAATATTTTTGTATTATTATGCCTTAGTCAATAAACATGTTAAAGGCGGTGAAATAGTTAATTCCTTGCTAACGAAATTTGAAGGGAAACAGCTATCAATAATCACGCCGAATCCCTATTGAGGTAGGCAGAGAGAGAATAGAACGCCATATTTTTTATCCTGACTTAATGACCAGATTACGTCTGAAGGTAAACTCGGTGCGGTTCAAAAACAACGACTAACAACAGTAAAAAACACCTATCGATTGCGCAGCGATCATGCCGGCCTGCAGAAATATCTCTTCACGCTTCGTTTAAAGGACTCCATATCATAGGATCATGAGAACAGGCCACATATCTCTATTCTTGCAATTTTTTTTCTCTTTCTTAACATCCATTAGTGATTTCACTCTCACCGATACCTCTTTTTCTTTCTTTTTTTTTCTTTGGCCTGTGCAGGTAAGTCCTGGACAGGCCTTGGTCCTTCTACTCACATTCATATTGTATATTTTTGTCGTCATCCTTTCAAATAGCTAGTGCAGATAAAAATACTTCTTAACTCACTTATCACATGAGAAAATCTAAAATTACTTGACGTTACGACTCTGTAATAACTTCCTTTGACTTAACCTTGGCATCACCGTAGTTACTAATTTCAACGTAATATAACAAAAAAATCATGAATTTTACAAACACGAGGAATAGTTATTTAAATAAATAACAATTGATCATGCCAGCCAGCGCAAATATCTCTTCACGCTCTCCGGAAGACCACTCCACCGCTCAACGAAATAGCAAGAGTTAGAGAACTTCATAGCCCTAGCCTGGATATGGGTTACCGTATATCCGTGACTCCGTAAACGCACGCGCTTGGTTTATAGAAAGGGAGTGGATGGAACAAGGTTAAATAACTTATGAGAACATTCGCCCTTTAGTTACCGCACACCACCACTTGCATCCGAAACTAAGAAGTACTTGTATTTAATGAAAATTAAACGCAATCGTGAAGCGTTGCTTTAAGATGTTGTATAACCCTCTGACCTTGCGGTGTAACCATCGACTCATAATAAATTGTACTTGATTAACTCTTTAATCAAGTCAAGAATGCAATAGAGAGAAAATATTAATAATATAGTCGTAGTGTATTCGGAAACCCACTGTTTAACTGTTGAATATGATGGCGAAGAGTCATTCAGTGTGGAATCCAGCTCTTCTTTAATTTGAAATGGTGTTAGGCGTTTTAAATAGAATTATTTGATGACTGCGCGCTTCTCTGATTTTTCCATTTTCACGTAAACAATCTATGCGTCGTGTTGAATCGGCCGTCAAATATATACTACTTATAAAACAATCGATTAGGAAATTTTGACATAAGCTACTGTAATATGGTACTATAGAGTTAATATAGAAAAAAAAATTGACCTACTAGCGCTATCTCTAGGTTAGGCCGGAAACTTTTCATCCCACCCTCGTATACGAGAGCATTGTGGTATAGGTTGTTTGATTCCTTTTTTTTTTCGCCTGTTTTATGATTTTATTAGCAAATACGATTAGTGCTTTTCTTTTTGTTACTTTTCCTGTCCGCGTGTTGCTCCTATTTTCATTTTTCTTTCCTTGTGTCTACTCTTCTGGTCTACTCTTTTAAATGTTGTCGTATTTGTATTGTATGTTGTTCCTGTCTTATATATTAATGTATGTGTCAATGGACACTATGTAAGTGTTTTTATAAATAAATAATTATAGTCACGATGTATCTATTCGGGTGTGAGCAGACATAATGTAATGAAAACGATTTTCATTTTGAAAAAGACTGTTCGTGCTATTTATAATTTAAGGACTAGAGTTTCGCTTCGAGATCCTTTAAATGACTTCAGTATTTTAAAAGTTCGATCGTAACATATTTAAGCCTGTTCGTATGTGCATACGACAAAATCTGCATCTATTTTTGGTGTGTAGTGATGTTTATAATGTTAATACCAGAAATTAATACAAATTAGTGTTACCTAATTACTAGCTTAAAAATATTCATGGTTTTTATATGGCACTCAGTATATCGCTTATGCAATAATTGTGCCGTGGTGGCTGCCGGCAGAATAGAATAGCACCCCCTTCTTCTTGCTGAGGTGTCGTAAAAGGCGACTAAGGTATCCCTTTAACACCGCAATTCAACCAGGTGTTCAGAGAAGGAAAACTCGACCAAACCTGCATCCCGCTCCCTCCCGATCGTACAGGTTCTCCATTCCATCGGGCCCGAGGGAGCTCGGACGAGAAAGTGCTTTTCTGGTTGCGCGTCCAGCTATGCACTTAAATATCTCCTGCGCAATTGACTGTTTCCGTAAACTGGACCTCGATTTTCTTAACCGGTGTTGAAACAGTCGCCGTGGCCGAATCCGGCTAGGACATCATCACAATAACTAAGGACATATTTACTTTATCAGCGTTAAAATGAAAAAGACCATGACAACTAAATAGCTAAAAAAGGTACATTACTCGTTTCCTCTTGATGTTTTTCTTCATCGATTAACATGAGGTGCCTAATTTGTCTGAATACAGAAAAACCCAGACGTTGATGGCAAGATTCGTAAAATAAAATTACGTATAATGAATAATGAGTTTGTGAGTCATCAATTTAAGAGTTTTTTTTTGACCTTTTAATAACCTAGGGTGTTTGAAATTGTAGGGTATCATTGGACGACTGCATGGCAACCAGGGTTTCAGGGGCATGGTATGGAACACGTTGGCCCTTTTTAGGCCTGCCTAGTTTTTGGCAACATTTCAATATACCTTGGAATAACTAAGGATAGGACTCATTACTATTTATTTTTAGTTAAAACTAATTTATGTGTAATAAAACTGAGTTTAATATACAATCACAATGTAAAAACTATGTGTCTACACAATTTGGAGAAATTTATAATTTAAATTATTTTTAACTTTAAAATTGGATATCTGACTTGATAAAAGAGATATCGTTTATAATTTTTTGTCCGGTTTTTACAGCTTAATACCCGGCTTTATATAGCGTCAAGTCCCAAGTCCAACTCAATATAGCACCTAATCTGGCTTGCCATAGCGTTAATTCCGGTATTCTCTTTTCCTATGACATTGAGTCTTTTAAAAGAAGTATAAACATATTTTAAAACAAACTGACATATTCGTGGCTACTATCGATGAATAGTAACCTGTTTTTCGATAGTTGCGGTCGGTTTTTAAAGTACACTTTGCTTAAGTTATGTTAAGTGTAATCAATTTACCGAGCAAGCACAAAAAATGTATAAATTATGAGTATTTTTTTACACTGGCTCGACACAGTGACTACAGTGTACCTGGTGGTAAGTACAGTGTAGACCAAAAACGAAAGAGACTATCAAAGGATGAAAATCCATTGATAGTCTACATCGTCATGTCGGCCCTCACATACCACGACTGAAGGTCTCTAGCTATATGAGTTACTGGATATACACAAGCTGATTCCGAAACGCGACAGGCCAAAGCAAGTCACTATGACGGTCTTAACACTTGTGAACTGTGGTCATGACCAAGTTCGGGCTATCGCCCTACCACCATGAATCGAATGCAAGTAGCAAAATCACTTAAGATCGCTGCAATTGATACGATGACGCGCCATGGTTCGACTGATCTCATTCTCAGACAATATAAACACGAATAAACCTGCATCGAAGCTGTGTCGATCAATTGAGCAACTCGCAATGTTACGTCAATGTAACTATGTCCATTGTTATACGGTTTCTTTACAAATATAATAACACACCTCGGCAAATTATTGGGATAAAGTTGCTGTTTTTTTTAAATCAAAGTCACGTGGTAATATTATATATGTAAACGATGGGCGATTTATAATCGACTCAACAATCGACTTGTCACTTGGTTAATCAATTTTTTGGTTGTTCTGTTTCGAACTCGACTCCGGTTAATTTAATCAAAGCTTACTTTAAAAACTGATCGTCTATTGTTTACGATGGGGCCGGATTAAAATTGATGTTTTATTCTATTTATTTAGGGGAGGTTTATGTGTGTACGTATCTCAGCCCCATCGTACCCTTATACAAAAATACCTAGCATATGGCACTTGGTGCCATTGATCTAAACAGACCTGACGCCTTATCAGATATAGTTCTGTTAAGACTTTGCTTAACATCCCGAGGTCTAGTCTATTCAGACCAAAGGCACTCACAAACACCACTCTCATAGATTCAGATAGGACACATACCATCAACAAAAAATTAAGTGTAATTAATTTGAATTCTTAGATTTCAAAACCCTTAGAAATCCCCTTTCCTGAAATGTAAACACCATTTTTAAAGGAAAAACCCTTAAAATTGGCGTCACCATTTCAGTGGTTCCAAGTGAGTAGAAAGTTCATTCGAATGGTTGATTCGGCTAATTGTGACGGACGCCATGATTGAACATCTCCCTGTTACTGATGCCAGGATCGCGATGCTATGATACATTGACAATTGCGCACTTGTTATAATCGATAACAATTGAAAACAACTGAATGTAATCAAGAGTATTTTCATAAGGCCGATAGTTTTATGTTCAGCTCTTTTCAATGTCACGTTTTATTTTTATCGAGTAATACCTTTGTTAAAATTGAAATCCATATTTTAATAAAGCTCGTGGGTTTATGTATTCGCCTCTTTTTCGTTTCATTGAATTTTAAACAACGATTTTGAAAAAATCACAGCATACGTTTTGTTTTTATTTTTTAAAATTAACCACGTTTATGATATCGTGTGATAATGGAATCGCGCATAACTTGTCCGGCAAGTATTCGAGTTGTTCTCAACAGAACAATGAGAATATTCTAATCATAATTCCTAGTTCTGCTTAATTATGAAATCGTCGAGGCACGGCGTCAGGGACGAGGCTGCATCGCTGTGATCTTTTATATTTGTTTTTAACGATTATACGCGGGCTCCCTTGCGGTTTTAGGGTTCCGTACATAAGAAAAATAAACTGTTGTAAGCTCACTTCGTGGACTGTCTGCCTATATTTAAACACGCTTTTCTTAACACGTTCGCCGCCACGTCATCCACATATGGGTGATGGGTATGCTTTCGTGACTGCTCGTCACCCGAATATGGATGACACTCTTTTTGTTAAAGTTAATAGGATTTTTAGTTGAATTTATAAACTAATTTAATAAAATAAGCACTTACATGTAAATATAGGAATTACAATTTTAGAAATAATTTTAAAAATATTCCCACTATAGAACAACTTTTATTAATTTATATAGAATAACATATTACATTATACTATGTCGCATGATTTTCATCGAAATACTAAAAACATTTGAGATGAGAAACAAAATTCTTAGCCATAAATACAAGACAATTTTATAATTTACTAGCGGAAATTCGTACCGCTATAAATGTTGGGTTAAATTTTAGCCTAGCCTATTCGCGCTCTCCTAACCTCCCTCTAACACCCCCTCTTCCCGCCCTCTAAAGCCCTTATTGCGAATAGACATAATATATATATACACATCTTCTATTCTATAATATAAAAATGAATCGTTAAATGTGTATAAGCGCGAAACTCGAGAACGGCTGAACCGATTTGGCTTATTTCTTTTTTTGTTGTGGTTGTTGAAGTCTGGGGAAGGTTATTACGGAGAGAAAAATTAAAAAAAATGTCTGAAAAAGTCTAAAAACAACACTTTTCTATATTCTCATACAAAAAATTCGTAATAATATTTAAAAGTCAATATGAACTTTAACACCATACCATAAAGTTTAAATGTTAGTGGACGGGTTACGGGAAGGCAAAACAATTGAGTGACGTATAAATATTAATGTCAATATTTGTCAATTTTTATACATATAGCATTAAGGCCAGGTTCCTTCAAATAAGTTTCAAAAAACAGCTGACAGGCCAATAGGTTTTGGTAGAACAAAATCTGACGGGAAGCTATTAACATTAAAAAAAAACAATGTGACTTTGTTTTAGAGAAATAAGGCAGAACAAGGTCTGCCGGGACAGCTAGTATATTATAAAAGTTTAAATGATTATTGTGGGTTATTCCTTAGAGATAAATATATACCATTGCAGACTTCTTCGATCGATCTTTTGAAGATATACAATTCCGTAGTACATCAATTTGATCTATCTCGTAAGGTTTAGCCAGCGTTTGCGATTTTAGCGCACAAAAATATGTTTGTTACGACATCACACTACAAATCTTAGAATTTTTCGGCTTTACTGTACTATAATATATATATATATATATGTATTATACATATATCTTCAAAGAGTTTATTCTCATTAAGATACAAATCACTTACATGAGAACATTTTGTTTGAAAACTATCTGGAACAGTAAAATACTAAGAGCTCACTTGGCAAACACAGAACCATATTTGTTAGTATTTATCTTAAATATATTGTTGTAATTTAGTTCTGTACATGCCGAGCGAGCTCGCGTTTCTAATGCAGGAGGGTAATGCGCTGTAGAGTTGTAATCCCTCAAACGTGATATTCCGTTTTTCATAACTTCATTTTACACTATGTAAAGATTGTTTGGAATAAATCGAATATAATAATATTATCATAATACTCAGGTTACATTGTTTATATTATTGCATATAGCTTGTTTACGTTACGGCGCCAGAGTTGAACTTAAGCCCCGAAAGAAACACAAACGAATTGTACTGGCCGACGAACGAATTAAAGAACACTTGGAGATACAAAATTGAAATTACCCAACACTCAAATGCTAAGATGTACCTACAGTCTTTTGTGGCTCTGAAAAAATCAAACTTCTAAGGCTGGAGTGTAAAGTTTAATCGGTCGACCGACAATTCGATCATGACAGCTTTTGCGAGGCCGAGGGAAATGTTGGCCAATATCGGCCTATTCACAATTAAACAGGTTACTCTACGGCATATTTTCGGCTCCAGAGTTTAAGTATTTTTTTGTGAAAAATAAGTATTCATATTAAATGATAGTATAGTATTTCCTGAATGAATAATTTG
Organism: Automeris io; assembly: GCA_036320925.1. Lineage (NCBI taxonomy): Eukaryota > Metazoa > Arthropoda > Insecta > Lepidoptera > Saturniidae > Automeris > Automeris io. Next base: position 11,564,816 of record JAUDJH010000019.1, on the reverse strand, counting down.
TATAAAGGAGACTGAGGGTAATACAACGATCAGAATGGATGATCATTAAGCTTTACTTGGAATTAGTGTCGAGATCAAATAAGTTGGAAAGGGGTTTAAGTATAAAATTGTATTAATTAATACAAGATTAAATTTATAATTAATTACAGTTGAATTTTCAACAGAGCTATGTTCCAAGCTTTCATAGTCTATTTGTACTTAACCCTCCGACCGATGACGACGAATCTGACACAAACTTGTCTGTTTTTTTTTTTGTCATAGGGTTGTTATCATGTATTTTATGACCTTTTCAAATAAATATTAATTATAACATGTTAATATGCACAAATAAAAAACCAATTATACAAGAAACTTGTATCAATATATAACAAAAATGTGTCTTTAGGATAATATATTAAATATTTAAACGTCCAATTTGCGTCGCCATACACCAGGAAAATATATTATCATGAATTGCAAATGCATTTTTGCAAATAAAAGTTAATGTTTTAGCAATTAAGCTAAATATTTTAAATGATATTTTTTAATATTGACGTTATAAAAAGGTTAATTCTGTATTTTCCTATAACAAAAGTTAATACATACATTTATTATTTTGAATAGTTGACACAATATAACAACTGTAGTGATCGTTGAGAGACGATAATCAATTAACAATCATTATGATGCCGTTATAGATTTTTTTTTTACACTGGCACGACATTGTGACTACAGAGTACCTGATGGTAAGTACAGTGTAGTCCAAAAACTAAAGCGACTATCAAAGGATGAAAATCCATTGATAGTCTCCATCGTCATGTCGGCCCACATATACCACGACTGAAGGTCTCTAGGTATATGAGCTACTGGATATACACAAGCTGATCCCGAAAGGCGACAAGGCGAAACTGGTCACTATGACGGGCTTAACACCCATGTACTGTGGTCGCGGTCCAGAAGGGCACCGACGCCCTACCACCTCGCTGCTGACAAATATACGACGTAGTAAGGCACTCAGGATTATCGGTAACTAGAAGGCCTAGATAAAGTAACGTTCTATCAACGACAAAGCTAGTAGAAACATAATGTATTGTGTGCAGACTAGTCTAAAGCTTTTAATAAAATATGTCACTCGTTGTTTATTAAGAAACTAGAAGGATTTGTTATACACCGGACCTGCTTCGCTGGTTAAACTCATAACTTCGTGATCGAAGTCAGGCCTAAACTTTTAAAAGCTTTTGTTTCTCATTTGTTCCAGTCACGTGAAGTGTTCCACAGGGTTCGTATCTTGGTCCTCTTCCATTTAATTAATTTATTAATGATTTTATTCCTAAATTCGTTAATTCCAATATTCTTTTGTATGTTTGTGATATAACGATTTTCAGAATGTTTAATTCGCTCTCCGATTGCGCTGCGCTTCAGAGTGATACGATAGCCTACTCTTATTGCGATGATTCATTTTTATTTTGCTATGAAATGTAATGTTGTTTCTTTTACGAGAATTAATAACCCTTTATTTATAATTATCCTCTTAATAACAATATACTTCGCCGTGTAACCGACGCGCGGGTCCTAGGTGTGGACCTTGATAGTAAACTATCCTTTAATTGCCATATTAACACTGAACTGCGAAAGCGGTTTGCGGAGTCACAGCTATACGATATCTCACATCCCGGCTAGGACTAAGAGGTTCTTTGACTCCTTCTTTTGCCAAGTCGTTGGGCTGTGGAATGGTCTTCCGGCGAGCGTGTTCCCACCATCCTATGATATGGGATCCTTTAAGCATAACGTGAAGAGATATTTGTGCAGGCCGGCATGATCGCTGCGACTACTGATGGGTTTTTCTTACCTGTCGATAGTCGATGGCGTTTTTTTGGACTGCACCATGCTTACCATCAGGTTTAGTGTAGTCACTGTGCCGTGTCAGTGTAAAAAAAGCGTATAAAATGCTTGGTTTCATTCTTAAGATAATTAAAGATTTTAAGAGCCCTTCTATTTCTATGCAACAGTTTGGTTTGTTCCTTGCTGGAATACACATCTAGTGTTTGGAGACCACAATATAAAAAATATAAGGGTATCGAGGGTATTCAAAGTAAGTTCTTAAACTATTTAAAATATAGATGTGAGTTACACAACCTTCATGTTCATTCGGTTCCTATTGAATAATCGAAGAATTGAGAAAGATCAACTTTTCTTATTCAAAATTAGGTCTCGTAGATTCGTCCTATTTGCTAAGCCAAATAAATAGTCTTCAGATGTCCACATTCCAGTGTAAGAGACTTGGCTTTTTAAAATGCCATTTGAGACGGCAAATTATATTAATACTAGGATGATGAATGTTAGTGTTAATAATACTTTTATTTTCCCGCCTGTGAATGTGAAATATCTCTTTTTTTAACTTTGATATATTTGTTTGTCTTTATATAATTAGTTAGTTATATTTTCTTTATTGTTTTATGTTCCCTGGCTTGATTTTTTTGTTTCGTTTTTGTTTTTAATTGAAATTTTGTTGGCTTATGTATCCTTTTTGTGTATTTTTTATTATTTATGTGTCGATCTGTTTGCCTAAAAATATAATAATAGAAGTAATGTTAATATTTTTTTCGAAAATAAACCCAAAATTGATAATTTCCATATTAAGCCAATTTTTATGTTAGATATTTTGTCACAATATTAGAAACATATTCCAGCATTAAATTAAGCTTTTGATTAAAAAAACGATTAAAATCCTATTGGGAAATAGTTCGTATTATGCAAAATATTACTTATTATGATTTAAATGTCAACTGAGCATAAAATTTACGCGATATCTTTGTTCTAGCGCTATGTGTATTAATAAATTTTACGACACCCATTAGAGCAGGTTTTTTGTCTTATAAGACTACTATAGAATCATCTCTATACATATTTAAATAACAGGAAAAAATTGATTGCTTGTTTTATTTGCTTAATCCATATATACAAATAAATCTAAAACATAATTAGATAGGTCATTGTTAATAGCTATTCATCATATTTACAACATATTTATATTTTAAAATAAATACAAATACAAAGATAACCTATAATTTTTTAAATATAAAAACACGCAAACCTCTGGAGGGAGGCCTAAGGTCAACCAATCTATCTGGTGAGGCGGTTAAGATACTTCCACTTCATACCAAAATCCTTCTATCACTCCATAAGTTACTTGCGAATGATATAAGGATAATCTGCATCCTTAATTCTATAGTGAAACCGATAGATGTCGCCTTACTACAAAAAAAAACGTCATTCATTCATTAATATAACAAAAATTGTATGCAACCGCCGCGACGTCGTGCTATCTCCGCTCTTATTTTAAAATATATTTAAACCGCCTTATTAATATAATAAAACCGCCACACGACGTTGTTATTAAAAAGAATAAGGTGTAATTGTGCGAGAGGAAACTTTCTGTGCCCGTGGCCGCTACCGGAACCCTGGAACCTTACCGTGCTGTAGCTTATACTGGACGAGCTGCAGTTCTACAGGTTAGTGATTCAGATATTCAGGTACATCGGCTGCGATATATGGAGTGATAAGTTTCCTTAATACTCGTTTTGACCTAATTTTAATTTCTCTTAACCGCCAACCAAGTTACGTTCCCCGCTCATATGGAGGGCTATTTACACGCCTCCCCACTATCTCTGCACACTCCGACTGGAATATAGCGTGACGATATGTTTGGTATTTCACTAATTTCTTCAACTTAGACTTGGCGAATACTATGCAATACACAAGTTTCTTTTATATATTCAGTATTATTTCAAAGACGAACTGGTTTTCTGAGCACAATCTAAGCGAAGTAAAAAATAAATGTCTTTAAATATTTAGCCTTAGATAAAGTAACTTTCGATCAGCGATGTCGCCAGCAGAAAAGTGCAAAATATATAAAGTTGGCGTCATATATAAAATATATAAAAAACTAACGTGACGAAGTGATATTTGAAAAGCTTACATTTATTTTATAAATTTGCCACTTTTCTATTAGCGCTATTGCCCATCGAATGGTGTTTTTTTTTCTAGGCTACTACACTTTTCTTTTCTTAATTAAACTACGTGCGCGGGTTTACGAAGTCATAGCTATACGGTATCTCACATCCCAGCTAGGACTAAGAAGTTCTCTGACTCCTTCTTTTGCCGTGTCGTCGGGCTGTGGAATGGTCTTCCAGCGAGCGTGTTCCCACCATCCCATGATATGGGGTCTTTGCAGGCCGGCATGATCGCTGCAATTGTCTTATATCTTCTATCTATCAAATAGCTTTTTCTTTACCATTGATAGTCGTTGATTTTTGGACTGAAGTATGATTACCATCAGGCGTGAAGTACTCACTGTACCGAGACAGGATAAAAAAAGGCAAAAACGAAAAACAAGCCGCATAATTTGACCCCGTTAGTCTTTTTATTATAATAAATACAAGTAGATGAAATATCAAAGGCTTTCGATAAGAATCTTGACTGCGGTGTCTCTCAAGGAAAACGAGTTAATCAGCTAAAAATGAAAAGGTTAATAAATTAAGTACACACTTAGGTATATAAAAACACGTACTGACGGCGCATTCTTTCTATTTCTATAGATATTATTGCCGTAATAAAAATTACATTTAGCATCTTTAATATGATTACATTTTGTATATCTGTGTTTTAAACACTAAAAAATTCTTAATTGCATACCAATTTATGACTCCTTTATGTTTAGAAGGGTTTTAAATAATAATCCTTAATCAAAGAAATGATTACGTTTTTGTTTAATTTCGTTAATCTGTAATCGTAGTCATTAATCATTAATCTGATTACATTTCGCCCATCTATAATTGTTATTGCGATTCCGAACGTGAGGAACATTGTTCAACCCATGCGATAGCTGCAAAATGCGCGACGAAAATATTCTAAACAGCCGCTGGGAGTATCGCAGTTTTACAAATAATTTTACTTAATACATACGTGGCACATGTTTATTTATTTTAAAATACACTAGACCCGTCAGTTCCCCCGTGTGGGTCACCCAACTGGTATTTTGCGAATTAATTAGAGCGCTAAAGGTCACATTCACGTCATAGCAGCTTGTAAGTGATATAAAATTCATGTTTAATTATAACTGGCTACAGTGAGTGGCTTTATCTAATTAAGTTTTTCGACTATAAGCATTTTGCTTATCTATGTTTTAAACACTACGGAATCTTCAATCGCATTCACATTTATGAATCCTTAATGTTTTGAAGGGATTTAATCATGATTACAGAGCAACAATATTAAAATTGCGACTACATTTTGTAATCGTTAATCATTAATCAGATGACATTTTGCCCATCTCTGATAACAACGCTCCTTGTGTTATAGTTAACTTTAAGCGACAGAAGCCGCTTGCTATCGAGTGGCCAGTAAACATGTTTAGCGACAAAGAAAAAATACATCTCTAGGTTTAATATAATATCTCGATAAATTAATGAAAGAAATTCATCAAGAAGAATTAATTTGATATCACAGGTACCCTATTATCTCACAAGGCAATATGGACTGCCAAGTGATCTTTTCCTTTTTTTTCCTGCAGCAAAATTATTTAATTTAGGAGTCGAAGCTGCTCGCGTCCGTAGGCTTTACCCTAGTTTCCCTACACGTGACTCCTGGGTGGTGCTAAACGAGCAGCAGCGAGGTGGTAGGGCGTCGGTGCCCGTCTGGATCGCGACCACAGTATATGGGTGTAAAGCCCGTCATAGTGACCAGTTTCGGCTTGTCGCGTTTCGGGATCAGCTTGTGTATATCCAGTAGCTCATATACCTAGAGACCTTCAGTCGTGGTATATGTGGGCCGACATGACGATGTAGACTATCAATGGATTTTCATCCTTTGATAGTCGCTTTCAATTTTTGGACTACACTGTACTTACCATCAGGTACTCTGTAGTCACTATGTCAAAAAAAAATTGTTTGCCTAGGAAGGACTTTGCTACTACTTTTCCGGGAGAGGGACCAGCGCTTAGAGTGCTCAGTTAGCGAGTTATGGTTTGGGTGGCATCGCAAGGATACCCCTGTGTGTACGAATCTTGACTTGGATTGGCCAGCCAGGGAAAGAATTTAACGGTGATCTACTAGCGTTTCGGAAGCGACTGCCTTGAGAAGAGACGACGAAAGAATGTCAAGGACATGCCATAGTTAAACTGCGCCTCAGAGAGTAGACGTACCCGTTAGCGGCAGTAGCGTGCATTCTATAGATGCATGCAAGCATTGCATGCTCTTATGATAAATAAGTCTGGAATAAATTGCTTAAAACTAAACATAAAAGGAACCATTGATATTCATATCTATTCTATATTCACGCCGTTCATCTTTCCTATGAAAGCTATATAATATTTACTATCATAATATAATATTCAAATTAATTACACGAATTCTGCCTATCCTGTCCAAATAACCTATGCACGTCACTGGTTAGCGGTAAAAGTCAATTGAGGCAATCAAAACCAAAGCGATTCAAGCAAGAATTTATGCTTGGAAATTGTTTAAAAACATCTTAAAGACAGGTTGAAGAAACATTGATTTTTATCTTATAACTTTTACATATACCTACGATATATATTATTACACAAGTGATTAAAATAATAAAAAATACTGCTTTTTCAGCCTAATAGTTTCTAAAGTATATTTTCCTGTCCGGAACATTTTTTATAAGTTATTTCGTATTTATAAGAAGTTATAGCATGTAAACGCCGTCCGATACGTCTTTGTGTTAAAACGTCCAAATAAACGTTAGGGTGTTACGGGACGCACGGGGTAAGAGAATGCGCGCGCGCACGGGATGCTTGCTAATTCAGTCAACTACCGAGACCCAAGGCTAGAGTACGTGCGTGTGCGTCGCAGTTCGGTGTGCCTTAAAGTGCAAATAAACCGTAAAACGCCAAAATCCGTATCATTCTACCAACACACTCATGACCACCGGTCATAAAGTTTATTTAAGCAAGGATGATACTTACAGAGGTTTAGAGCACACTACGATATTTTACCGCTCGGTAAAATATCGCGCGAATTCTATTCGCGATCTAAAATTCACCGCGCGCGCATTGCGAAATTAATTTCATGCGGTTTTCGCCATCACAGGGTTGTTGATAATAATAATAATATATCGCCACACTGTATCCCTTATGTGGTGGGCAGAGATACATTGGTTGCTGTATCCACTTTGCGTTTACATGCCGTGTCCAACGTGACCAGTAGCATAGTTAATCGCCATTCTCACGGCAACTGACACATGACATTACTGCTAGATGCTTTGCGGGCTTCCTCACTATGCTTTCCTTCAGCAGTGAGCATGCCTTCAAGACAATCAGCGCTGCAGACATCCTCTGTGGCTTTAGGCTGCTGAAGGTCCCATTGGTCCCGTCCACGAAGGGGATAGCAGCCGGGGCGTGCCGGCCTTTTACCAGCTAAAAACCCTAAGGTGACCTACATCTGCGCATTAGTGGGGACTGCGGGTCCTGTAATCAATTCGCCACTACGCCGCGCCTGACAGGCACAATCACGGGTGGGGGGGGGAGACGCCGCCTCCCCCGATACTACCTAGTGTACTTCGGCTGAGCGCGTCACAACGCACTGCCGTCTTCTCGGGGGTCGCTGATCGGTCGCTCAGAGCCCCCACTCTGAACAGCCACAACCCCTATACGAGTTCCATTTAATCCAACCCATCTCTACCTCTTTCTAGAAATTGAATCTGCTTAATTAGACATTTTGTAGAGACCCGTCAAAGGCTTCGAGGATCGAGGCTCCAATGCATACCGGCGTTATTACTCAATAATGTTATTTGTAATTAGACATTTCCGCATGTCGATTTTGATATTAAAGTCAAGGTCGCTCTGTAATTAAAATTATTTACTCAGTATGCCTAATTAAGTTCACCTTGACCTCACCGAATACACTTAGTACTTACTTATTAGCAGTAATTTTTACAAACTTAAGTTATGCAATCTTCACACTACTGTATTTCGAAGTATACTTTATAAGGACTAATTTTGTAAGTATTTATGATAACAGGCTGAAAATATGACTTTTTTTTCAAAATTTGGTAAGTTAATTGTCAGATTGGATTGTGGCTACAATATATAAATGCAAAGACCATCATAGTAACTCGCTTCAACATTTCGCGTTTCCGGGTCAGCTTGTGATTGCTCAGATATTCGTAGTAGTGTAGTGATCGGCGTTGCTCAATAGAAATCCCTTATTTAAATCGTTTAGGGTTGATTTTCAAAGATTTTTTTTTATTACATACAGGCTTGCGCTTGACCTCAATCTCACCTGCTGGAAAGTGATGATGAGGTCGACGATGGAGCGCGCTCACCCAGCAAATACCGATTCACTCGACGTTTGAAGATTCCTATGTCATAAGATGCCGGAAACACCGACGCAGGAAGCGAGTTCCACTCCTTCGCGGTACGCAGCAAAAAGGAGGAGGCGAATCGCTTCGTGCGAGCAGCAGGAATGTCAACCACAAAAGGGTGCAAACCCGCATGGCGCGGCGTCTTGTCAATTTATGGTAGAAGGGGGAGGGGGGACTAAATCATACAACTCGGCCGCACACTCTCCAGAGTATAGTCTTTTTTGTTTCTAGCCAAATAGACCATTTCCATAATTCTTCCTTAAAAATTGACGGATATTCGAATAAATTTACTTTCCCGTTTTACCTCCATAGAGGTAGAATTAAAAAATAAATTCCTAGTGGAACATGTCTACGTCATAAAGAGAATCTGATGTCCAAATTTCATGATTCTAGCTTCAGGAGTTTAGGCTCTGCGATGATGTTTTTTTTTACTCTGGCTCGACATTGTGACTACAGAGTACCTAATGGTAAGTACAGTGTAGTGCAAAAACGAAAGCGACTATCAAAGGATGAAAATCCATTGATAGTCTACATTTTATGTCGGCCCACATATACCACGACTGAAGGTCTCTAGGTATATGAGCTGCTGGATATACACAAGCTGATCCCGAAACGCGACAAGCCGAAACTGGTCACTATGACGGGCTTCACACCCATGTACTGTGGTGGCGATCCAGACGGGCACCGACGCCCTGCCACCTCGCTGCTGCTCGTTTAGCACCACCCAGGAGTCACGTATAGGGAAACTAGGGTAAAGCCTACGGACGCGAGCAGCTTCGACTCCCAGAATACTCCCAGATGTATCAGTCCTGCCAAGGCTTTATGTAGATTCCGCACTCTCTCCCGTACCGTTATACCAAACACGGCACGCTCCATGACTCTCTGTGTACAGTTTCTTAGGTGAGCATCCATGTTAATTGGTGCTTAGGTTAGTAAGTAAAAATGTCTTCCCGGGCAACTGGGAGAATAAGGATTCCCAGGTCTATGTAGAATAATTTAAGAGACATCTCGTTGAATTTTAGTCAGCAGAGGTTTAACACACCAGGGTCGCTGCCCTTACAGCGGCCTTGATGATCTTACGTAATATTTTCCAACAGGTTTCCAATAAAAGTATGTAAAAGTTTTTTTTTTTAATTAAGATATTATAAAACTAGGTATAAGTAGTTGTGGTGGCTTGGTGAATAAGACACCGGTTTCGATACGTGGCAACCTGAATGAACGTTCAAATCCCGGTACGTGCATCTGGTTTTTTCCAGATTACGTACGGATTTAAGGATCACATTCTCATCGGAGAAGGAAAACATCGTGAGGAAACCCGCATGACATCTGATAGAAATGTCATGTGTACTAGTGCTGTGAGAACGGCGATCAGCTGTGCTACTGGTCACGCTGGGCACGACATATAAGCGCAAAGTGGATACAACAACCAATGTATCTCTGATCATTCCGTAATTGATATAGCTTGCTGATATATTATTATTATAAAAATAAGGTACTCAGAATAAGTTACTATGGGATTGACATATCCAGCTTCTGACAAAGAACTTGAAGAAGAAGATTAAAAGAAAATAGAATAAACCTTCAATGCAGCTTATCGAATACTGGAATCCAACCGAAACACAAGTTGCTTCGTGTGAAAGCTGTTATTAAAACACGGCTAATGACGAAGCGCAATATGATGTTCACTTTTGAACGGAAATAGTGGTGTATTTAATTTGTACGTATCATCGGTTTAAATTGATAGGCCAATTAGTTTCGGTAAATGAGCAGAACTCATTTGCGATCTTGATAAAGTATTCTGCCATTTTTCTGTGAATCCCTTGGCTATATATAAACGAGTGTTACACTTACCCAAGTTTCATGGCTTATGGTTCATGCTCTTTGTAAAAGGCTTACGTTAAAATATCTAACTTTGGATCAGCTAGCTTTCAGTCAACTTTTAATCAGCCAACTTTCAATCAATCAACTTTTAATCAGCCAATTTTTAATCGGTCGCCGTTTAAACAACCAATTTTCAATAAGCTAGCTTTCAATTAGCAACTTTTAATTGGCCAACTTTTAATCAGGCCACTTTCAGTGAACCATCTTTCGATCGAACAACTTTTAATCAGCCACTATCAATCAACCAATTTTCAAACAACCATCTTTCAATCAATATTTTCAAAAAATTCAGCTTGAAATAATTATTATCATAACAGTACTTCTTCCACGCGAACGAAGTCGCGGACACAGCTAGTATAATATATAAAAAAAGATATCTTATATACAAAGATGATTCGCAATTTAAAATAGGCAAATGGCTTAAAAGCGTCTTTCGTTTTTATGCGGTTCGCAGCGTGAAATCAAAATAATATTTAGACTTTAGACCATTATTTTTTTACAATGTTCGTGACTAGTTTTATCACGACAAAAAAACGTGCGACATTGCTTAAAATATAAAATCTTATCACTATAAACCTGATAAATTATACAACATAAATGCTAATAAAGAGCTCAGGCTAGACTAGCTTTTTTTGCTTGAGTGATAATCCTTATAGGACCGTCTCGACGGCACAGGGGGGTGAAAACCTCCAAGGTGACTACTTCTGCGCATTAATGAGGACTGCGGCGCCTGTAAGCAATTCTCCGCAGGCCAACCACGCCACGCCCACATGGTGCAATCTTGGAATAACACCAACTCCACACACATCTCAATACTACCCGGTGCATTGCGGCAGAACGCGTAACGCGGCTCCACCGACTTCTCGAAGATTGCAAACCGGTTGCTCACAGCTAGTGATGAAAATGCCCGGGAATTTTCCCAAAGTGCCCAAAAATTCCTTGGGAATATTCCCGGGAATTTACGAAATGTTCTCGGAAGTTTTGGGCACTTTGGGAAAATTCCCGGGCATTCTCATCACTACTCACAGCCCCCGCCGTGGGCATAAATAAACTAGCTATGGTGACCCGGTGTTGCCCGTGTAGAAAAAAACTACCCACATGGAAATTAATATTCCAAAAATGTGGAAAAACAATTTTTTCTAACTAAAAAGCTAAATACCTGTTTTGACAGTGCTTACAGAAAAATTTAGGGATTTTTTTAAAATAAATATTCAACCTCTATTTCACACTTTTAGGAGTGAAATATGAAAAAATCCTTATTAGACACGTCATAAAAATAATCCCGTGAACAATTTCACGATTGTACTTTCAGTAACCCAGACTCTGTGATATGTCAGTCAGCAAATTGATCTTATGTATTGTAACATAATATGTGTATATGTATATATATAGATAATTATTTAAACATAACTTTTTCCTTAACTGAAAATTCGTTTTGAGCAAATACTTTATTGAATTTACTATCAACATGCGAACAAAATATACAATAATTAAATAAATACGCAGATTTTAGGCTTACAATGACGATTTAGTATAATGACTTCCACGGTCCGATGACGCTAGTGTCCTCCATAATTCGTTTATTATTCCATAATAACTCTAATTCCAAACTAGAGTTGTACCCATCAACTGAACAAATACTGTAAAACTGGAATCGTAATAATTTTATTAAGGATCCTTATTGATTTTAATTAAAATTAATCCCAGAAATAATGTAAAGCATTTATTTGTCCCACAATACAACATAACATACAGAATGATCGGTTAATTAACAATACAAGAAAAGCAAATATGCGTTGTTGTGATGATGTGCCAAAAAGAAGTTAGCTCAGCAAAAGCCAAAATTACAAAATGTAATCGTAATTGTTAATCATTTTTTGTTAATCAAAATTGTTTTGTTAATCATCATAATTTGATTACATTTTACCCATCTATGGACGTAACAGTAAAATTGTAGCTTCTTATGGCTGCCAATGTTATTTTATTTTCATTCTAAACCCATAATATACTGATTCAATATACGCCATCTCTATTTCGTACTTCGTCAGCCATGACAATATGGTTACGTTATTATAGCTAATTCGATTCTTAATTAACTATGAGCAGACTGTAAATCTGTACTGGTTAAACTAGTAATTTAGTTTTTAGCGCATTGCACTGTGACCTTAAGCGATTCGTCAATTATAGGACTATAGAGTGTTTTAGCGCATTGCACTGTGACCTTAAGCGATTCGTCAATTATAAAACTATAGAGTGTTTTAGCGCATTGGACTGTGACCCTAAGCGATTCGTCAATTATAAAACTATAGAGTGTTTTAGCGCATTGCACTGTGACCTTAAGCGATTCGTCAATTATAAAACTATAGAGTGTTTTAGCGCATTGGACTGTGACCCTAAGCGATTCGTCAATTATAAAACTATAGAGTGTTTTAGCGCATTGCACTGTGACCTTAAGGGATCCGTCAAAGATCAAGAGTGTTTTTTACTTGTGGAAAATACTCGTGGGATCTTTTCGGCAACACAAATTAGAAATAGTGCTTGCGGTGCGCCGGACTTTATTCTGCAAAGACAGAGTATCCATCAAGTAATGTATCCTCTAAGCCTGCTTAAAACTCCGAAGTAACTACTTCTTTCCATTTACTGGAACCGTATGTCCAGAGAGCGCATACAAAAGCAATCGACCAGCGATAATGTCAGTAGAAAAGTGCATTGTTGGAACTCAGTGTCACCTTACATCTGTGTAAAGCCTATTGTATTGATTTTCGCGTATCGGAACCAGCTTGTACACGCCAAGTAAATATACATCTAGCGGCGCGCTGTCGTTATATATTTAGGCCGGCATGACGACGGATAATGTAAAATGACCCTAATTCCTTGGGCGTCGCAACCATTCTTGGACTAAACAGTTTCTTTTTTCATTACCTACAGGCATAGATAGGCAAAATTTAATCAGATTAATAACAATGATTAACGATTACATTTTACGTTTTTTACCATTAATATGACTGCATTTTGCTTATTTATGTTTTAAACATTACAAAATCTCAGACTGTAAACACATTTATCATTTCTTAGTGTTTTAAATAAAATTAATCATGATTACAGAGCAAGAAAATTAAAATTACGACTACATTTTGCAATCGTCCATCATTAATCAGAATACATTTTGCCCATCTCTGCTTAGAACACACAGTCAAATGGGCAAATTGTTTTACGTACGTGACATATTTAATGTACCGTTATCTAATATACGTTCAGACGTGATAATTCAATAATTATTACCCGTTTAAGTATGACATTAGCTAGGTTTGCATGCAGTTATAAACAGCATAACTAATGTTAATGCCGCAGATATGTAATAAAATTGGGGTTTTTAGAAAATCTCCAAATCGATGCAGGTAGTTGGGAGTTGAAGCTACTCGCGTCCATAGGCTTTACCCTAGTTTCCCTACACGTGACTCCTGGGTGGTGCTAAACGAGCAGCAGCGAGGTGGTAGGGCGTCGGTGCCCTTCTGGATCGCGACCACAGTACATGGGTGTAAAGCCCGACATAGTGACCAGTTTTGGTTTGTCGCGTTTCGGGGTCAGCTTGTGCATATCCAGTAGCTCATATACCTAGAGACCTTCAGTCGTGGTATATGTGGGCCGACATGACGATATAGACTATCAATGGATTTTCATCCTTTGATGGTCGCTTTCGTTTTTGGACTACACTGTACTTACCATCAGGTACTCTGTAGTCACTATGTCGAGCCAGTGTAAAAAAAAATCCAAATAGTAGATCACCGTTAGGTTTCGTATTTTGGATGGCGGCCTAAATCGAGGTTAGTACCCACAGGAGCCCCCTTGCGTTACCACCTAACTCATAAACTTGCCGGCTGCTCACCTCAATATTTGCTCTCTCGCCTGATTTAGTTCTGAAGGTCTATCCCGGCCATCAACATATTGTCCTATCAATAAAAAAATGGCAAGTACACGCAAAATGCGATGCTGCAATGTTGTAACGCCGCAGCACTGCTCAGTACAATCTGTTATTTAAAATGTATCGGAAAAGACTGCGAAGTGATACCGCTCTGGCATCACAACGTATGCATCCATCACGATGCTCAGTCTGGTTCGTCTGCAGGCACGCTCCATGCCTGCTACGCGTCATATGCACCGGCACTTAATACTATTTTACTCGCTTATTTGCTGCCTTCATTTTTCGTGAGTAAGGTTTAGAATTAATGCAGCAAATCTATCCTTTACGCAACAACAATATAAGAACATAATATCTGGTTACAAACACATAATCAGACTTCACGACTGTACTTCAGGGCCGTGTGTCGCCGATGCCACAAAATAAATAAAACAGACACTCAATTTCATAAAAAAATAATCTGTGAGAGGAAACTATAAGCAAAATCACATAAATATATACAACATACGTAAATACATGAATAGCGTACAAACTAACAATTCGTTCTAACATTTATGGCGTACGGAGTCGAGACGTGGACAGTAACAATTGGGCTAGTTCACCAGTTTAAGGTCGCTCAGCGTGCGATGGAGCGGGCTATGTTGGCCATCTCTTTGAAGAGTAAAGACCAAAATGAGGTTAACCGACAGAGAATTAAAGTTGTCTACATAGCTTTCCGTACTAGCAAGCTGAAGTGGCAGGCCATATATGGCGAAGAACCGATGGTCGTTGGTGACGGGTTCTTGAATGGAGATTATGAATCGGCAGGCATAGTCTGGGGTGCTCCCAAGTAAGGTGGAGCGACCTGTGGAAGTTGATTGGAAAGGATTGGATGAGAAGAGCTAAAAACCGGGCTCAATGGCATTTTTAAGGGAGGCATATGACCAAAAATTATAAGACGTCGCATACGAGATTATCCGCATGTAGGATGTGGATTTAACGATTATTATCTCGATAGTCGTATTGACTAATAGGCTGGTCGCAAAGAGCCTCGTTTACCATCTAAAGATGCTCTCGCTTGGTTGTTGGATCAAGGGCCGGATACAGAAGGCAGTATTACTCGATACGGCGCGCATTGTTAGGAGGTTCCTCACTCTGAGGTCCTGACTACCAGTAGCTTGGGCCTTAGGCCTCGTTCTCGTAAGTCTACATGTTTTTATATTTAAAAATGTACATGTTATCTTTTTATATGTATTTATTTTAAAATGTAAAAATATTTTTATAGTACAAAGTTACCTTAATATAATATTATAATTGTAATGGACAGTGAACAATCTGAACTGCCTCTTTTGTTTCCTCGTAATGCCTTTTCCATATGACTAGCACTGGATGCGACAGAGTATAGTTGATACATGTCACACTGCGTTAACTATTTATCCATGGTTGTACGGATTATGGCTTTTAATTTAATTAATAACTAGTAGTTCAGCGTAGTAAAAATGAAATTCCGTATGGCGCGATATTTTATAACCTCACTTTTATCCGTGCGTTTTGTATCCAGAGATGTTGCCTCATTGAGCGTTTTCTACCATCTGTATCATGGCGAGTATTCTGAAGAGTTGTTTAAAGTTAACAAGGGTTCATCCCTCTCCCTTCCATAGTAGAACCACGCGCGCGGGTTTACGGAGTCACAGCTATACGGTAACTCACATCCCGGCTAGGACTAAGAGGTTCTCTAACTCCTACTTATGCCAAGTCGTTGGGTTATGGAATATTCCGGCGAGCGTATTCCTACAATCCCACGATATGAGGTCCTTTAAACTTAGAGTGAAGGTGTGGTGCAGTCAATATCCCGAGTCAAGATACAAAAGAACATACAAAGCGGTACATTGCGACCTGATTGTCGCAGTTGGGTCGCCGCTCCCGATCAGCGACTGCCATAATCCGAATCATACCTTTAGGTTGTAACAAATTCGTTATATTCGGGGTTACGTATAGCATGGTAGTACATCGTTACATCACGACTAAATAATATTAAGACGTTTTACAAATATGTTGTGGTTAATAAACAAACAGGCAGGCATTGTTTTGCTTTGATATAATGAAAATTGCGGTAAGAAACCTCAAATTTATATTACATTTTATACGGAGACTTTTTAAATTGAGAGTTATAGCAAGTAGACGCCGCTCGATACGTGCTTGTGTTAAACGCGCTAAGAGTCGTTAGAGTGTTATGGGATGCACGGGGTAAGGGGTGTACGCGCGCAAGGGATGCTTTTGCAAAATCAGTCGACAAATGAGCCCCAAACCTAGAGTACGTGCGTGTGCTTCGCAGTTCAGTGTGCCTTAAAGTGCAAATAAACAGTAAAACGCTAAGATCCGTGCCTTTTAATCAACTCACCCACGACCACCGGTCATAGAGTTAAAATTAAAAGTGCTTTGTGAGTTTTTGTCAGATCTAGGAGCACGGCAGTACCCCATTGTAGGAAGGAAATGAACGAAATTTATGACTTACTGTCACACTACAATATATAATATATCCCTTTCGGTGTGATTTGTGGCTGTATCAACTTTACGTTTATATGTCATCCTCAACGTCACCAGCTCCACAGCTGATCACCGTTCTCAGGGTACTTGAATATGACATTTCTATTAGATGTCACGCGAGTTTCCATGCGTGGCAACGCAAACGGTTTTACTCGTAGATTCAGATCCTGAACGTGCCTATGAATTTTGCAGATTACGTACGAATTTGCCCCACATGCTCACCGGTGAACCAAAACCTCGTGAGGAATCCCGCCCGGCATCTAATAGAAATGTCACGTGTACTGGTGCCGTGAGAACGGCGATCAGCTGCGCTACTGGTCACGCTGGGCACGACATATAAGTGCAAAGTGGATACAGCCACTTATATATCTCTGCCCACCCCGTAAGGGATTTAACTTGACGATAGATTATTATTTATTATTATAAATTGGACACAAGATAACGTAATGATGTTGTTTGTTGCAGTGATGAGGGAGTGGTGTAATTTATCGCGTTATGGAGGGCGGGAGGCAGTTAAGGCTCCTGCTTTGGAAGGATTACTTGACGAGGAAGCGAAATTTGGTATGCATCTATAATTTAAAATAGCATAAAATCATATAACTGAATTTAGTAGTTAATGATAAATGGAGAACTTAAGAACCCGTTTGCTTTTTCGTTTAGGACTAAAAATATAAGAAGGTCGAAAATAAAATACATGATGTTTTACCATATCAGAAACTGATTAGATTACTATAGTTTTTTTAAGTAACGAGACACCCTATATAAGAGCCTTATATTGTTTTTAAAGATGTTGTCTTGTGAACTTTAACAAAGTTTTAGAATAAGTTATAATCGCTCCCAATTTTTGCTTATAACTTTCCTAACACAATGATTTCAGTGATAGAATTAATTTTCTATAATAATAGTCATAATTTATCTCAAAACATATTATAGTAGTAGACAATTTACATCACAAAACTTGATGAATTTTTAGAAAAGCCATTTACAGTAATTCAGATAACTTGAAAAAAAAATCCAAGTAAGTCCTAAACGTGTTGGAATTGGAAATTTCTATTTAGTTTACTATTGGGTTATTGTTCTTTTATCAGCCCTATAGCTTTGGACGTTAACTTACGAGACACCCTGGATAAGTAGACTATTATTTGGTGATAAAATTATATTATTGCAATAACGGTTTAACGCTACACAATTAACAGTTCAATACAAAAGTAAAATAACGGTAGCAAGTGCCTTAAGAAGTATTTCCAATGGGGTCAAGGCGACGTCTTCACCGTCCGCACTATTTAAAGTCTTGCGATAATAATCACAACTAAAACATTTTTAATATTTGCTCAAACGTTCTTTTTAAACGACCTTTTATTGTTGTGCGTCACGCCAGCAATACGCTGCGCATACAGTCGATATTAAAAATCTCTTTATTGCTAGTAAAACTACGTATCACTCGACTGGATTAAAAAAAAAACTCATAAATACAATATATTAGAATTTAGATTAGCGTTAGGTACAAGTTTAATTGGATTATCTCACTCTGCGTGCGGTAATGTTATTAAAGCACTAGAGTGTTATGTAGATAATGACGAGCCTAAAAGTGATGTAGTAGTTTGTTCGTTACAATTAAGTGTGATTACAATGTAATTTTATTCAAACTGCGCACAATTCTAACTCGTTGAAAAAAGGAAAATAATTCTATCACCGGTTCAAGGCGCAGAATCTACCGAGAATAGTCGGCAACAATTTCTGGTAGGTGCTCTTTGGAAATAATGTATGTAGGTATATTGAAGTACTTATAAAAGTACAAAAGAATGACTGTCTCCTGGGAAAAATGTTTGCGTCAAGCTATATACTCTTAACTTTATTTTGTGATAATTAACATATCAAAACTTTAATTTCAGATCACAATTGGAGGCATAATATGGGCATCTGGCATATTGTTTAGTTTGTATATAGTCAGAATCAATGTGGACAATGTGGACTTCCCAGCTTGTAAGTACATACTTAATATTATTATAAAAGCTAAAGTTTGGATAAATAATACATCTAACAGTTATTAATTGAAACGGGGGTTCATCGGTTTCAATTGGTTTATTGACACACACAGAGTATAACACGTAATAAACAGAGGAAAGGACGCGCGCAACACGAATGGCGGTCGGGATACGACGATTGCGCGGCGATCTGTGGCGCGGGCCATCTAGCGGTGAGGGGAAAGAGGTGGTCACCGCAATGCGCCAGCGATTTAAGAACACACTCCTCGTTACATATATCATTAATTAAGGGAAACAGTTTAAAAGCGGTACATTATACTAAGCTGACACCCAAACTAGAACTACCTGTATCTTTGAGAGTAGCGCAGCTGATTGCCGTTCTCAGAACACTAATGCATGACTTTAATATTATGGTAGACGCCATGCGGACTTCGTCACGATGCTCACCTTAGCCGCTAAGCATACGTTGCCAAAATCTTTTCCTATTTCCATTGAATTCGAATTAAAAGAAAATCATACGATTCAAGATCGACATAGCAGATAATACCGGGCACGTCCCGTATTATAATTCGTCCCATTCCTAATTATGGAGTGTTATTTACAATTCCAGGCCAATTCTCCGCCCGCGCGCTGCCCAGTGCTGGAGTTATGACATTCTTGCAATCATTTATCTGTAGTGTCAACAACGAATGCTCGCCTATGGATAAATACGAAGAAATACCACCTTACGAGAAATCCAAGTTTGTATATTTCATTGTTTATTTACTTATTATCAGTTAAGCACCCGATAAGTGTCCGGAACCTGCCATTTCACCTTTTTTTGAAATGAAAAAATGAAATGAAATGTATTTATTTCGCTACAAACTAACAAAAAACTAGAAATTTAAATGCAGTAACAGAAACAACATACAGAAGCAAAACGAAAATACAAAAACATATAAACATGGCGTAACTGGGACCTTCATCAGCTTAAAGCCACAGGGAAGTCTGCAGCGCTGATTTTCGTAAAGGGCCCCGGTCGTGTTACATCTTATTAAGCAATAAAAAACACAAGAAATATTTTATTATATAATTTTTTACATGAGCTAGTACTTATCCAGGTGATTTTTAATTGGTTCATAATTGAAGCTGAGATTATGTTTTCTGGGAAATAATTCCTTCAGTCGTGGTATATGAAAGGCACCTATATCAAATATGCTGACTCTGCATTGGACGATCGCTTTCGTTGTTGGACTACACTGTACTTACCATCAGATGCACTGTAGGCACTTTTTCGAGCCAGTGTAAAAAAATCTTGATTAACTTCTGTGTTTCATTTTATGTGCCAAATTAAATATATTGTTTTTTGATTCTTCCTAGATTATCGCAACTACAGAGGAAATTATCTCCAATAATGAACGAAACGGTTTTAGATGTCGCAGCTTCAGTTCCAGACGCTTTAAAGCTGTTGTCAACGCTAGCTGATATTTTGGATCAACCAAACTTTATAGAATTTACTCGTAAGTAATAATAAATAATACATCGTTACGCTATATCCCTTTCGAGGTGAGCAGAGGTACATTAGTAGCTGTATCCAATTTGTGTTTATATGACATGTCGAACGTGACCAGTGGCGCAGCTGGTCGACATTATCAGGGCACTTAAAGCTGAAATTTATTAATCCAACTTTAAATTTGCTTAGACTTTACTAAAAAATTACAATTTATATTACTCAATGAATGTAAAGGATTTGTTAAGTTACCGATTTTGTTAACATGGACTTGGCTCTGCGAATACTATGGTTATATCAAGTTCCTATTATATATCCAATTTTTTGTCAAGATAATAATAATAATAATAATTTTTATTGGATCAAACATTTTTTACATTGTATAATTTAATTTACGTTGACGCCTGCACTAGTCGTGAGACTGTATCGCAGACGTCAGCGCCCACCATTACAGAGAATACAAATAATTACAAAAATATATAAAAATATACAGACGTGTTGTGTGTAGGTGTGTTATGTGTAGAAAAGGGTGAGTAAAGAGTGTTGTGTGTGAGTGCAGATTATATATAAGCATTTAAAATATTTTCAGTTTGTAAATAATCGAGCTGCAACAAGTAATCCTTGACTTTGATTTTAAGTTCATAAAGGGAAAGGGGATAGATATTGAGAATTAAATTTAGTTTGTTGTAAAATCGAGCGCTTAAAATTTTGAAGTGTCTAGAGGCGACCGAGGTGCGGTGAAATTCAGTTTTACAGACAGTAAGCCCTAGACGTTTATTTAGAATGCCCAAATCCAATGATTGAGTGTCATGCCTAAAAACAATAGTTTGGAGCACAAAGAGCTGTCTCACAGTCATGATTTTAGTCTCATTATACAGAATTGAAGATGAATTTATTTTTTGGGAACTTTGCTAAGCAAAGTCAAAATAGCATCGATAAATTGAGATTTAAGGCTGAGGGCCTTACACATGTCATTTCTATTATTTTACTCGTACGTCTCGATGAAAATCATATCGAGGGCTGAAAGGCTATTTGGTTAAAGCGACATTTTTTGGTGATATAGTAATATATATATTTGCAATCGATAAAAAACGCTGATTCCTAAAATATATATTAAACCAAATAGCCTTTCACCCCTCGATATTGACTTCATGTAAGATCGAAGGCATCGGGCTCGGCTTAATGGTTGAGTGCCAATACCAGGGTAACCCTATAGGTACGAACCTCGAATTGAGCGTCGAGCTAGAGAAAGAATCTAACGGTTATTCACTAGCGTTTCGGAACATTGAGAAGAAACTTAAGGATTTGTCGGAGTACTGGATAATTGTGTTAAAACGGGCTCTAATTTGGTTTCAGAGAAAGGCTTAAGAGTTGAAGATTTGTTCAGCAATCCAGTAAGAGTTAAGAGGTACCTTTCCTCTCAGCTAAACGTGGCAGATGATGTTTCGCAAAGTTTATTGTCTTCAGACGTTAATTTCCAAGGTGTAAGTTTGTTCATAATTGGTTTTAATTTAGTCTTCCAGAGCCATAATAACCCGAGTGATAATTTAACACATCGTCTGTAAATGGGGGTCATAATTGTCTTTTTTTTACACTGGTTCGACATAGTGACTACAGAGTACCTGATGGTAAGTACAGTGTAGTCCAAAAACGAAAGTGACCATCAAAGAATGAAAATCCATTGATAGTCTACATCGTCATGTCGGCCTACATATACTACGACTGAAGGTCTCTAGGTATATGAGCTACTGGATATACACAAGCTGACCCCGAAACGCAACAAGCCGAAACTGGTCACTATGACGGGCTTTACATCCATGTACAGTGGTCGCGATCTAGACGGGCACCGACGCCCTACCACCGCGCTGCTGCTTGTTTAGCACCACCCAGGAGTCACGTGTAGGGAAACTAGGGTAAAGCCTACGGACGCGAGCAGCTTCGACTCCCAAATTGTCTGAGTGAAATAAATTCTTTTCTATATCTCCTAAATAGAGGAATTGAGGGCATTTCCTTGTGTCCCTTAAATAAGGATTTTTCAATTGATATTTCAAAATAATTGGTTTTGTAACCTGAATTTTGAAAAATTGTTGAGTGCAATAAAGGGTTGAGTAACGACATGACGCGAAAGGCCCCTGTTTTCAGAAGGAAGGTGCGGAAGAAACTTTTACAGACTAAGTGTTAATACTTGAACAATTTGCTGTAGCAAAAATAATATTGCCACGCTACATCCCTTTCAGGGTGAGCAAAGATTGATTGAGTGATTGGTTATATCCACTTTGCGCGTATATGTCGTGCCGAACGTGACCAGAGAGATCTGTAAACATTTTTTTCATTGGATCGATCCGTATAGTTGCGAACCAAAGGTAAAAGAACTGGCAGAATGGGATGTGGGATTCCACAGGCAGTTGTTATTGCCCCACCTCGAAAAATTTAAAGCTTTGCGGCCAGTCGTACGGAATATCATACTTTAAATTTATTGTAACGTAGCCACAGTTATAACAAGCAGAAAATATGTAAAACTGTGCTTAAGGCTCTGTTCCGGGCATTATCCAACAGCAAGTTTTGCATATCTCACGAGGAAAGCCGAGTCACCCAATTGTGACACGTGTGGAAAGATTGAAGATGTGCCCCACTTGCTGATGGAGTGTTTTTTTTTTTCACTGGCTCGACATAGTGACTACAGAGTACCTGATGGTAAGTAGAGTGTAGTCCAAATACTAAAGCGACTATCAAAGGATGAAAATCCATTGATAGTCTACATCGTCATGTCGGCCCACATACACCACGACTGAAGGTCTCTAGGTATATGAGCTACTGGATATACACAAGCTAATCCCGAAACGCGACAAGCCGAAACTGGTCACTATGACGGGCTTTACACCCATATACTGTGGTCGCGATCCAGACGGGCACCGACGCCCTACCACCTCGCTGCTGCTCGTTTAGCACCACCCAGGAGTCACGTCTAGGGAAACTAGGGTAAAGCCTACGGACGCGAGCAGCTTCGACTCCCAAAAGTGTGCCCGGAACGAGACACAAAGGGAGTCGCTGATGAGCAAGTTGAAAACTAACAGACAAAATATTGTAGCATGGCACGGCATTTTGGCAAATCCTTTGTCCAGTGAAGTCAGAATGCTGAGCCAGATGGTGACGCTTGCTCATCCGCGACTCCCCTAGGATGTAAGGACGTAGGTTAGGGCACAATGGGGCTGATATATACGGCTGAAAAAAAGCTCCTAAATAAAAATAAATTAAAAAAAAAGAAAGCCACACTTATGTAAATCTGTATGCTCTTTATGCACTAATAGACAGACGTGGGGGTCATGATTCGTTTTAAAAATGAGAAACTAATTCATTGACAGGTTCTAAAAGGGGAATTGAACAGATGCAGCGCGGAATCTCTGTCCAAAGTGTTTACGGTGAACAACAACGAGTCCTTGGAGATCCTGGCGAAGAAACTCTGCTCAATGTCAGACGAGCAGATCCAAACGATGTTCATGAAACTGCTTATGGAAGTTAATTTTAGTAAATATATCAAAATGGTAAGCGTATAATACTGTGTTTAGAATAAGAAGTTAATATAATTCAATACAAACATTTCAGAAATGTCATCGCAAATGCTAAATAAAGTAAAATTCCATTAAGGGATACAAAACACAATTAAAAACCCACAGTAAATCATTATAACAATAATAAATAGTTTAAACTGACAATTTTTCGCGCAAACAACGCAGATTTTTATAAGAGGTTTGTTAGTATTGATTAACTACTAAATAATGCGTAGTACAAACTTTAGACAAAATAAGTAATTAAAGTAAAGGATTACATAAATTAGAAAATAGATACGATAAACATTTACAAATGCTAAATAAACAGTTATAGATCATAGCGAATCACAAATAAAAAACATTGAAAACAAAACAAACACACAGGAATTAATTCCTTGAAGTAACATAGTTGCTATCTCATGTGAATTTTTGGTTTAGTTGAGCTTTTTTCTTGTAGTTTGGAAGCATATACTACCGCCTTACTGGTGACAATCGGCTGACTCAGCTTGGCGACATGTTGACTTCTGTGGTACGCATGATCAATTTACGGAACTTCTTACCACCCGAAGTGACGAATATTGTCTATGGAGAAACTGAATTTAGCTATTTTCCGCTATCATTGTAAGTATTCAACCTATCTATTTGGATTACTAAGCTGAAAATGAGTGACTGAGTGGCAGTAGAATACCCTGAGCAGATCCATTCTTGGGTAGAGACGACAAAACCGCAAACATAGCTTGGGTAGTGCTTTGCAAGGTAGAGCGCTTTCTACCAAAAGGAGGTAGACTATGACGGGATAAAAGACCGCTTTTATTTTTTTGGAACCCGGAGAAAAAATCCTTCATAAGACAATCAGGGCAGCTGTGAGGTCAGCGATCACGGTCTGTCAGACTCCTACTGACTAAAAACCTCCGGGGTATCCTAATCGCTCCACTAAGGCCTGGGAATCCGAATTCGTCCAGAAGCTCTGGGGCCAACAGCCTTGTTAAGGCTTCCTCGCTGGGAGGGTTGAGTGTAAAGGACCCGCCAATCTTGATCGTCTCTCAGGAGGCGCGTCGGACATTGCGGCTCGCCTCCCTCTCATCCGGACAGCAGACACCTTCAAGTCAATGACGCTTATTACAAGAAGGCTATGCCTAGCTGTGAGCTAAAGCAGACAAATGACGACGAAGATAATCTTTTTGTCTTATTTATTTCGAATGAAAGTAAACCCAATATTACAATCTATAAGAATAATATTCCATTGTCACAAAACACTATAAGAAGGCGCATAGTAATCAATGCTTTGTATATATAATTAATTAATTAAGTATTATTCCTTCCAGAATGTCTAAACTGATGAGCTTGTTTGAGCCAACATTTGGAGAAACGCAATCTTTTAAATCGATGAAAGACTTTACCGATGGAGCTATAATTACTTTACAATATTTGGACAAAATGTTTGCCAAACCTGCAAATGATTCAGAAGCGAGTAGCTTATCTAACATTTCCGAAGGAGATAGCATAGCTGGTAGCTTAAAAAAAATGACAAAACTTATTAATAATGCTATCAATGTTTTTGAAGACACAGAGAAAAATCACACCATCAACGTTTTTAATATGTAGGTAACAATGTTTCAAAACTTTATACATATAGTATACTAGCGGACCCGGCCACGCGTTGCTGTATATATATATATATATATATTTATATGTATATATGACGGGATACAGCCTGTCAGGGCGCCACGTGCACTGTCTTCATCACTCATTGTAGAAAGGAAACGCGACGATCTCTGAGACGAGTGCGATCGTTGCGACCGTTCAAATATGAATGCCTTCGAAAATGACTAATCCCGACCAACTCTCCTTAATTTAGTGTCGCCAATTTCATAATTCAATCTTGTACCAAATCGAATAGTTGATTACGATCGCAACGCCATCCCTGATTCCGTCCAGGCACTAAATCTGATGTTTCAATTAATAACAATTTAGACGCTCTCACTCCTAAAGTACCACTCCACGCCTAAAGTAATATATATGATAGATACATATGAATACGCATTTATTGTAGTAAAAACCCCTAAAGTACATTTAACATAGAACAATATAACGAATAATTACTCAATCCAGTCAACAGATACCGCCATCTGTTAGAATCGTTTAGAGTTAACTAAAAATTGTGACTGCCAAATAATAAATAAATAATTTGCAATAAAATAATATTGCGACTATGAATGGAGATGAAAACTATCCTATCTTTTAAGTTAGATCAACCTGTATATGGTGCGTAAATTTTATTAAAATCGGTTAAGCAGTTTAGGAGTCCATCGCGGACAAACAACGTGACACGTAATTTATATATTTTAAGATATTAAACCTACAACTTATAAACATGGGGATTCGGGAGATGAAATGGGAATTTTCGTTATACTGTACAATGAGGTTAACATTCATATTGCAGTAGAAGTAATTTATAAAAAAAGGAAATCTTTGGATTACTTAAAATAATTAAAAAAGAAACATTTAATCAAAGATCTTTAAAATTATCTGTACTTTTCTTTGCATGGTTTTATAATATTGATTGAAATAATGTAACATTTCGGTATCTCCTTGGATAATTTGTAAACGTTAACATATTCTCAAATAATGAGTTAGCAACTATTTCAAACCGCTTTTGGCTTCCAATAATTTTAAATTGGAGAAATTGCTTTATTAAAATTTTGTTTGCAGCCTCTCCAGGGTAACAGCATTTATATACAAATTCTTGGCAGACAATCAGAAGCACGACGTTCTGTTCTATTCCACGTTGCTAGCAAAATTAATGGAAAGCGCTGAAAAAGTTATCAATATCAACACACACGTGGAACAAATCACCTATGACGTAGCGTTGCGAAACCCCGATGGAGTCAAAATTCTTATTTCGTTACCTCCTTATGTTGTTGGGAAGTCTTTCGACGCTATAGCTGACGCGGAAAGAGTGCAGGTATTTCAGTAGGTTTTCATTTATTCGGAAATTGTTGATCAGCGCTGATCTTTGGACTCAATTGATAGGTATCAACTGAAAAGATCTAATGAATAAAAAACTTGATTTTATTAACCTTCAGAAAAAATGTATTTCAGTCTTTAGTTTGTATTCATAATAGTTATACACTTTGGCTCCTTTGGCTTAGTTATGTGACCATCTGCGAGGTTGTAATGAAAGCAGAAGGAGACCGGCGAAAGGGTCAGAAAGCGACATATTCTCTGCGAGCGCGAGATCCCCCGCTGACATTTACCGGGCAGTAGACTTCAAGGAGTCTGAGGGAGATGAGAGGGAGACGGTGTGCAATGTGCTGAACACCACCTGTGAGAGAGATTTTGGAGGGTTGAGCTCTTTACTCCCACCCCTCCTAGAGAGGTAGCCTCAACGAGGCTTTTTGCTCACCGGGTGTCTAGATGTGTTTGGTTTCCCAGGCCCGGGGGAAGCAATTAGAGGGAAACCCTGGGGGGTTTTAGTCAGTAGGAGTCTGACACACCGGGGTCGCTGCCCTCACAGTGTCCCTGATGGTCCTATGCAGGATTATCCCCGGAATACAAAAAAAAAGATAAGGGGCTATAGGTACTTATTGTTCATTACTTTAAGTGCTTTTATTAAAACTATTAATTTCTTTTATCGAGCTTGCAATACTAAAATATACAATGACATTATGGTATGTATTTCAAACTACAAGACAATAATAATCTTATTAAAATATAAGTACTTACGTATACTTCAGGTCAACTAAATTTTTAAATGATGTAAGTAAATAAACAGCATATAATTTCGAATGTGTGACTTCATTCGAAATAATCAAAACAGTAACGAAAAGTTTCTGTATATATCACACAAAACAATATTAGTATTAATTTGTAATAACTACTTACAATTTGTGCTTTCTTCTTTGTAACTATTAGTAAGTATAAAAACTAATTTTAGATGCTCACATCGAAGATTAACTATCCAGGTCAGTTATTCTGCGACGCTAACAAACTTGCAAGTTTTTTCGTTGTGTCGACGACTGAAGCAGATTCTCTAAAGAAGAAATTATGTAAGGACTCGTGGAAAAACTACGTGTCTGACTTAATAAAATCTTTTGGCGTTTTTGACGTTCGTACTAATGTAAGTGAACAAGCGTTTTGGCTAACTCAGTTCGTTAACTTATTTTTACTAAAATGAACTATGTAAAATTTGTTTATACATGCAACTTCTGCGAAGCATTTTCTTCAAAGCATCAGTTATACAAGCATGTATTTCAAACACCATGATAATAGTTCACCATTAGCGGAAAATGCCAAAGGATACAAATTTGTTATTGTAGAATACCTTCAAAAATGTGTAAAAGCTAAAAATTTTGTGAAACTATTGACTCTAATCAATATTTAAAGTTCAGTTAGTGTCGCATAATCATAAGAAAAATCATATATAGAATATTTGATATATTATACTACAAGACAGCCGGGCAGCAGACTTGAGGGGGTCTGCTGTCCGGATGAGAGGGTGGCGGTGTGCAGTGTCTGGCGCGCCGTCTGTGAGATAGGTATTGGAAGAGTGGGCTCTTTACCCCAACCCCTCCCGGAGAGGCAGCCTCGACAAGGCATTTCGCTCTCCGGGCGCCTGGATGAATTTGTTTTCCCAGGATCGGGTGGAGCGATTAGAGGGACACCCCGGGGGTTTTTAGTAAGTAGGAGTCTGACACACCGGGGTTGCTGCCCTCACAGCGGCCCTGATGGTCATATGCAGGTTTTCCCACGAGAAACCAAAAAAAAAATTACTACATGACCATTAACTAAAAGATCAGAATACTAAATCTAGGTTTTTGAAATATCTTGGATCGACACATACATAAGAGATAAATTACACTACAATTGATCTTACAATGTAATATCATTAATTTGCCAGATCAATAATATGGCGTCGTTGTTGATACAAGAAACGCTAGGCCAAGACACATCCGATCAGCTGTACACAATTGAGAAGGATTTCAAAATATTGGAAAATTTCACGAAATCGTTAGAAATGCTGGAAATCGAAAAGAGACCAGATTTGGAATGGGATAAGCTATTCAACGTGTCGAAAGACTCAGAGCTAATGAAGATAGTAAAACAGAAAGCTCCTTTGGGCAAACAAATGTTGTAAGTATTTGAAATAAAGCTGATAGAACAAGCGTCAAGTGTCTTTAACAAGTGAACATATTTCTCTTCTCCTCGCATAATATTACTCAATTTCGAGAGTCGTTTGTCCGCCTAAAAAATCTTCTGCCAAATGACGGTGGCCCCTCGCTGATGTCATGAAATAAACTTTAAACATTAAATAGTTATGTAATATTCTATCGAGGGTACTGCGGATCATAGATGGGCAAAATGTAATCAAATTAATGAAAATGATTAACGATTACATTTTACGTTTTTTACCATTAATATGACTGCATTTTGCTCATTTATGTTTTAAACATTACAGAATCCCAGATTGTATACACATTTATGATTTCTTAATGTTTTAAATGGATTTAATCATGATTACAGAGCAAGAAAATTAAAATTACGACTACGTTTTGTAATCGTTCATCATTAATCAGATTACATTTTGTTCATCTCTACTGCGGATTATAATTTGGCCAATAAGCCAAAGCCTTAGTAAGCTTCGAAATTGTCGGGTATTTGCAAAACTGTTATTTTAATATACCGTATTAATGACAATAAAGCCAGTTCGTAAACCGCCGTCCGTCTTTCATTACATATATTTAACTGATATCTTAAATGCTTTCAGTTAAACCCAAATCTGCTAATGACTACAGTCTCTACTAAATTGAGATAATACTCATACTAATATTTATTATAGTAGCTTCGTAGTCCCAATATTTTTAAGACTTAAAATGTTACGTTTCTAATAAAGATATGTCTTTTAATTTCTTCAATTTTAGAATAACAATTCATGGAGCCTTAGCGAAAGAAATTGTGAAACAGAATCCGATCTTAGAATATAAGATCTCTCCTACACTGATTCATATGAGGACATTAGTAGCAGCTTTAAATGAAGAATTAGATGCGGTACCTTCGAATGTCACTCGTAATTTTAAAACGATTTATGGAAAAATTTTGGAGACGATTTTAAGAACTGCACTCAATGAAGAAAAGGTTAGAATCTTTGGAATTTATGGAATTTATTTATTTATATTATATATACGCCCAACGGCCAAAAGCTAATCATTCATTTTCTATACATTTTAGTGTGCACATTTATATGCAAAGCGTTAAAGCAAATCGTTTGTACGCATCAGCAATAGCATTCGTTTTCTCATCACTTCTTGCCCAATTAAAAAATACGAATTAACTAAATTTGTCACGACTTCGATAACTTCTGACTCGCAAGTTGAATTGAAGTCTACATTATTATAATTAGTAACTGATATAAGAAATCTAATTAACAATCTGCTTTTTACAGACTTACAAGTCTTTGTCGACATATTACATTGATATATTTTGTAATGGTATTGATAATGCAGAAAATTATTTGGAGTTTCCATCAAATTTGGAAAACTTGAATAGGTTACATTTGCTGTCAACCGTATGTGATTCCTCAAGAGTAATTGTAAATGGACTGAAAAATACATCTATTGTTGCAAAAGCGGTAAGAACTTTCCTGTTGTCGACGAATTTTTTAAATATAGTATATATTATGTTTGGTGACTATCATGTTTTTAGTTAATGTTTGATGAAAGAAAAATCATGATACAATAATTACTTACTTACCTTAATGTTTAGCTCTTTGATCTAACATATATTATGGGCTTGACTAAAAATGCTACGTTTTGTAAAATTGTTACGATAGATTAATATCCTATAACTATTCTTTCCTACATAAGGTACATAGTTCCTATCAATTTCGTTTTCAAAAGTATTTATTACTAAAATATTTTAGACAATTTTGTTATATCCCCAGATCAAAAAAATTACTAACACAAGTAACAATGCTTTGGAATCTGTGAACTGGACTCAACTTATCAACAGCATACAGCAATTGTATATAAAGCTACACAAGGATTACCCCTACCTATTCGATTATGCAAGCTACGGCTTGGACGAACAATCCAAATCTGTTATAGACACACTGCGACAAGAAGCTAAAACATATTGGTTCAGTATGCGAAATATATCACGAATTCTGCATTTGAGGTAAATGGTTATGGCTGTTTGTTTTGTTTTTGTTTGGTTTTTGTTTTTTTGTTTTTTGGTATGTAGTCTATGTAAGTGTACTTATAAATAAATAAATAAGTAACCTCAAGAAAGTTAGCTAGCTGTCCTTGTTCTGTCTTCTTCTTTCAGAACGACAGCACGATGGTGACATCTCATTTATTGTTCAAGTCAACATAAATTTTAAAGTCATTCCATGATATATTTTGTTTACTCCCATTATATTTTTAAATTTTATTGTTAATTTGAAATCCTGGGTAAAAGTAGCTAAAATAAGTCATGTAAGACAATGAATTAATAAAATTAATAATTCAGATCATAGAAATATATGATTGGAAACAAGCTTAATTACAGAAGTTAATTCTCTTTCAGTGTTAAATTAGGTCTCCGTTTTTTGGACTTGCTTGATCATGGCATCTTTGACATAACACATCCAACTTGGTTAAAAATAAAATATTATATAAAAATCTCCACGGGCCCTCTAAACGTAGCAGACGATACTGTAAGATTAGTGACAGGTGAGTATAAAATACAATTTTTTTTATTATATTTCGATAATTTCATTTATATTTACTTCACTATAAAGATTAGATACACTTTCAGATAAATCTTCAGTTTCCAAGGGGTTCTGAAATTGACATTATACTCCAAGCTATAGACAAAAAATGCGATTCACGTTTTAACTTTTTTGCCACAATATCTCATTAATGTCATTAGAAGGTATTCCGGTAATAAAGTTAGTAAATTGCTTGTAAAAAGCGTTTGTCTAAAACCTCAAATCATAATGC
Source organism: Automeris io (assembly GCA_036320925.1). NCBI lineage: Eukaryota > Metazoa > Arthropoda > Insecta > Lepidoptera > Saturniidae > Automeris > Automeris io. Next base: position 11,533,122 of record JAUDJH010000019.1, on the reverse strand, counting down.
CGGTTTCGTAAATCCTCAAGATAAGCGTTAACGTCAATATAAAATAGGCATTATTTAATATTAATAATTCATAAATCAGTTATTAAATGCATTGTTCCAGAATTATTTATGGGAAAAAACTACACGTCAGAATTACCTCCAATCACTGTGGAGGCACTGGATATTATTGTAACTAACTTGCCACAATTAATTGAGAATTCTATAGATATTATCGTCAAAGATGACACGGATGTGAGTTTCTTTTAAACAGTCTTGTATGTTAAAATAAATTATTTAATACCTCTATTGGTGAATTATTTTACTTTTAAATCACCTGTTACACTATAGAATGTAAATTAATTAAATATATCACTCATATATTTAGTAATCATGTCAGAAATATTTTTAATAGCGATACGAAAATGAAGGTGATGTACTGATTGAAAATGTGTTAGTTCTTTTTTTTTCAATTACAAATAGGCTTAGAGTTGACCTCACCCTTACTTGGTGAGGAGTGAAGATAAGGCCGATGGAATGCACTTACCCAAACAATATCGATTCCTTCGTAGCTTGACAACTTCTCTTAATTCGTATACCCAGAGAGATCTAGTATATGAAGATTACAATGATGCTCTATTTTTAAATATCATATGCTTTTTCATTTTATAGATCAATCCAATAATAGCTTTAATGAACGCAAACCCAGCTTGGCCGTGTTCTGATGATAGTATATCGGAATATTTGGAACTTTCACCTAATTCTAAGGCAGCGGTTAAATCGCTAGAACGTCTATTCTGTTTGAAGGAAGATTTACAAATGGAATGGGTGGAGTTTTTGGATGGGAATAAAGCGAGGGTGCCGGTAAGATCTTTAGTAATTAAACGACATTTAAAGTTTTTAAAATCAATTAAAAGCATTTCAATATTTATCATTAATTAAAAAATAGATTTTAATTTTTACTATGAAATGTAAGCCTATAGTTATTTCCATTAGAGGAATCTCGAATTCCCGAACTCTCCAACACGCGATCATCTGAAAGTACCCCAGCAGTTTTTAGTTGGTAATTACATCGACGTCTCTTTACCATTTTTGAAGGGGTAGTCCATAAGGTTTTTGGCTCTTGAAACAAAATCCTATACCTGGCTATTGTGCTCAAGTAGTGAGATTTCAAAGAGAAAATACAATTTAAGGAAATTCAAGAACAAGATCAAAATACCGAGTAAAATATTTACACACAGTCCATACATGAATGTACAGACAACTAATTACTATTTTGAAATCATATTAATTAGTTTAATTTATTTTAGAAATGGCACGATTATAATACTACTAGATTCGAACCATATGTGTTCCTCAACGCCTCTAGAACACTTGATTCTCTGATCAATGATATTGATTTGGTAAAGGAGGCATTTCAGTATATAGTGAATTATGAAGACAATGCTGGCTTGAGTATTCTTTCAGCGTGGGATTATGCAATAAAAGCCATAAATACCACAGAGAAATATATAATAATGAGGTAAGCGATGACGTAACTTCACTATATAAGCATTTAACGCAAAAGATCATAGAAACAAGAATACACCTCTATGAGCATAGGTTACATAGACGGAACATCAAAAAATGAGACTATATTTGATATAATTATACAAAATAACACAACCATGAAATTGAACGTTGAATGCCATTACGGTCACAAAAAAAAAATCAAAAAGATGGTTGTTCCATTAGAAATATTTAACAAATCAACAATACTGAAGAGCCGTCGTAAAATCAATTTGAAATAGTTTAACTTTAGATAAATATGCACTAAATTCAAATGATACAAAGCTGTTAAAAACTTTTGAGATTCGTAAAGTTAGAAAAATACACAATCTTTAATTACCACATTATAAATTCGCATGTTTAGGAGTTGGATACTGCTGTAGATGCTGATGATCTATATAAGCTTATAGTAATTGCAATTAAAAATAAAAGCATTTAATAGGATGGATGTGAATTCACTAGGAATCAAAGTAATTTCGTATTTCCTTTCCAGAAAATTCTTGAATAAAGTGGACTCTGTCCTCAATGCTATTGATACATCGACGGTTGACAAGGCAGTGGCATTGGGCAAATTGTGGGATAACTATTTTAAATGCAGCAATACAACTTACATAGACGAAAAGTGCCACGATACAGAACGAGCGGCGTGGAAATACTCTTTGAAGACATTCTCCATCATTTTTGACAGCATTGCTACGGATTTGATGACTTATTTTACTGAGATTAGTGGTATAGATACCTTTCTACTTATATTATTAAAGATTAATTACTATTCGCTAGGTATTTTTAAAATTTGGGTATCTTACTTTTCGTTAATGTAGGTTTACTTATTCGGGATGGCTAGAAAATGTTAAGGATTATTTTTTCACTTTGACACAGTCTTGAGTTTCTTTCAACGTTTCTGTTATAAAATATGGCTGTACGGTGAGGTGTCATTGCCTATTCCTTAGCAACAAATATGTAATAATTAAAAAGATACTATTCCCGCGTTTTCTGTTTTCTGTAATGGTTGCGTTAAGTCATAAGAAGGATATTACTGTATTGAATAATTATAAACTAATTTGTGTAATATTATGACTATTCAATCACGGCCTTCATAATCTCTAAGCAATTTCTTCTCAACGTAGCCGCTTTCGCAATGATAGTAGATTGCTATAGGTAGTTCTTTCCTAGGTACCTGGCCAAGCTTTGCTTTGCATTTCCACCTCCTTATAAAACTGTCACGTTTATATAACGAGTGTGTGTCCGGGGATAGGAACATCGATATTTTTGCGGATTCAATGCCGGCCTTCAAGAGGAAAATCAGTGAGCAGGTGTGTTGAGCTTGGCATTGTTCTTGGTGTTATATAATTTTTAATTTTAATTTGAGGTATTATTGTCTGCTGTTGTTTTGTTTTTTTTTTGTTTTTTTTTTTTGTGTTTTGGTTTTAGTTGTCTGTTTTGATATTGTTAGTTAATGATTTTGGGCCATGCTATAGTTGTCTATTATTGGTATCCGTTACCGACATTTAGCTTATGTATGTGATTCAGATTGTGAATGTGAAGTTTAATGGAGCTGTTGACAGCCCATAAATAAATAAATAAATAATAATAAATTCGACGGCTGAACACTCTAAATCTTCTAAGTGTTCGCTCTATTGTCTGGTATAATTGTAAAAGCCCATCTTCGCCAAAAAAGCTTAATCTTGCATTTGTGTGGACTTTTATTTTACTCATTTAGTCCAGTAATTGTACCTTTCAACTATGAAATTTTATCATTTTAGAATTACTAGCAAAAGTAATGTGAACAATGATCATGGTAGTTGTTTTTTTTTACACTGACACGGCACAGTGACCACACCAAACCTGATGGTAAGCACGGTGCAGTCCAAAAAACGTCATCGACTATCGAAAGGCAAGAAAAAACCCAACGGTGGTCGCAGCGATCATGCCGGCCTGCACAAATATCTCTTCACGCTACGCTTAAAGGATCCCATATCATAGGATGGTGGGAACACGCTCGCTGGAAGACCATTCCACAGCTCAACGACACGGCAAAAGAAGGCGTTAGAGAACTTCTTAGTCCTAGCCGGGATGTGAGATACCGTATAGCTGTGAAACCGCAAACGCTTGCGCGTGGTTGTATTCAGGAAGGGAGAGGGTGGAACAAGGTTAAACAACTCTTCAAAACACTCGCCATGATACAGACGGTAGAAAACGCTACAACAGTAGTACCACAAAAAGCGCATCTACATATCCAAAATTTGAAAAAGAGAGATTTTTACATTTCCCATGTATTTCAGAACCAGATTCCAATATTCTGCAGATAGCTGGCTTCACCAAAGACACAGGACTCTACATATTGTATGACAAAATAGGTGACTTTATCAGTGTCCTGCTCAATTCGTACTGGGACTTTGGTTTTATGAATCAGGTAAAATGGATCAATATTGTATGAACATTCACCAATAGCGTCATTCTTTCACCAATAATAATAAACACTAGAATTTATCGTGACTTTAAATATGCATCAGTTTCTAAATTTAAAATAGTAAATAATATAAATATATTAATATATATATATATATACTAGCTGTCCCGGCAGACCTTGTTCTGCCCTATTTCTCTAAAACAAAGTCACATTGTTTTTTTTAATGTTAATAGCTTCCCCGTCAGATTTTTTTGAAAATTGTTTGTACCAACCTGTCCTTAATGCTATATGTATAAAAATTGACAAATATTGACATTAATATTTATACGTCACTCAATAATTGTTTTGCCTTCCCGGAACCCGTCCACTAACATTTAAACTTTATGGTATGGTGTTAAAGTTCAAATTGACTTATAACGAATCTTTTGTATGAAAATATAGAAAAGTGGTGTTTTTAGACTTTTTCAGACAATTTTTTTAATTTTTCTCTCCGTAATAACCTTTCCCAAACTTCAACAAACACAACAAAAAAGAAATCAATATATATATATATATGTATATATATATATATATATATATATATATTTATATATATATATATATATAAAAATCCATTAGACTAAGCGTATTTTTATTAATTTACTGACTTACAGGAACATTATTTAACTCAGTGTCTCTATCAGTTACATTTATATATTATATATTTGTATATTTTTGATTACCCAAAGTTCTAAAAACTGTTAAAGTCATTGAAATTAATGTATTACTGTTATTTCCAACAAGAATTCTTCAGCACTTTCAGCCTTAGAAATATATTCCACATTAAAATCAGTTAGGTATATCAGCCCCCGTAGGTTCACCTTAAAATAGAGCAGCAATATGTCAGCCCATCCGGGCTAGCAGGAGAAAGGGTAACGCCCAGATCATCTCTGTGGCGGCCAATAAGGAATCATCGAAACCCCTGGCCCATCCGGGGTCCTCACAGGAAGTGCCAGGTGGATCATCTGAGGCGATGACTACCTAGGCAATACTTCAATGGTGTGTGCGTGTTCTCACGCATCATTAGGTGATGGAGGGGTGACGAACTCCACTCATCTCTCCCACTCCTAGACGCTGCCCTTATAGGCCCGCGCACCAGGTCACGAATTCGTGCACCCAAGTACTTCCCGTAGCCTGGTGCACCCTGCGAAAGGAGGAACACCCCAGTGGTTTTAGTCGGTAGGAGTCCAGCACATCGAGAGGGCGGCCCTCACCCTCACCTGACGGTCCATGAGGATTTCCATGGGTCGAAAAAAAAACTGCTGTAATCTGTATCTGTTTGATTTAGTTCAGAAACATCACCCAGGCCGTAATTAACCAGGATCTTATCACCACAGACAATAATAATACACGACAACTAGTTTAATTAATGTTATCAATCCAATTATATACCAGATTCGTCGTGCTATCCTCACACATTTCTGGGATTGCGAAGCCGTCGTGTCAGCATTAGTTCCTGCACCCGATAGCCCCATAAGCAAGGAAACTATAACCAAAATAAAGCCTATAGTATGCCCTACCTTTCTCTATTGGCTGTCTATGCCAAGGAATGAAAACAAGTTATTTGATTTAGTGGCTAAGCCGGTAAGTAGATTTTATTAAATACCTATCCATTAATTGCTATCATACATCTTTTAAGTTAAATTAAATACAATAAACAAATTACTAAGAATATCATGTCATCTGTAATTATAGAAATCATTACAAAGATGTCTACCATTAGTCGTAAACATAATCCTTCACCTTTAGTTTCTAAATACCCGGTGGTAAACGACTATATTTTTCCAAATCATGTAAAATATCGTATTAAAAAGAGTTCTAACCTTTTGTTTTTCATTTCAGCAATATTATTTCTATAACCACAATGTGCAAAATATTTCCAGCAACTTTGAGAGCTCATTCAATAAGATGATTAATCTAATAGAAGTCCTTAACAATGACACAGCCAAGAAAACATTTCTGGACACATCGGATCTGCTTAAATTACCTATTCTCCGTAAAAAGTTGGAGAAATTCGTTGACACTATTCTCAACTTTCAAGTTCATTCGACAGATTCAGGATATAAAGCCTTTGGTGATATTTACAAAAAACAATTTGCTTATAATATCTATTTAACTAGAATAGTTGCTATGGTTAACAAATTATCAACTGCTGTTGAGAACTTTAGTGCAGATAAAGAATCTGAAGCCACAGCTAAAGATACAATTAATAAAGACGCTGTTACAATACGTAATATGTTTAAGAGACGAACAGTTGATATGATTTTCCTACATTTTGATGCTATCACAAGTTTATTATGGAGTAATAAAGAAAACAATACAATTGTAGAAGCACTAAATGAAATTTGTAATGATGTAGAATTAAATAATACAGAAAAATATATTCTTGCTGATGATAAAAGAACAAAAATACAGTTTTGTCTCAAAAATTATAGAGAAATATATAGTCAAGTAAACAGCGCAATAGTTGATGATTATTCTGATACGAAAGCGAGTTTAGATAATTTACTAAAAATGCTTAGCAATGATGAAAATATTACCGATATTTTTATGTTCTTTAAAAATAGGTAAGTTAAAACGGAATATCTATACAATTTAGTTGTAATAAAAAATAATGCAATGTTAATTTGAAATACAAACAAAACCCTAAAATCATTGTTTTATTAAAGATCGATAAAGATTGAAAAAGCTAATGATATTTTTGTAAAAATTTAGGCAAATGGAAAAAATCTAATTCATTGTACATTTCTTGAATTAGTTTTTTGAGGGATGTTTTTTACCTAACTCTTTTAAAATGTATAACAACTAATGTAACAATTATTATAGTATCCAGTATTAATGAATATCTTCGACGAGTAAATCATAATTGTACTTTGATAGAAAGAAAGCATTTTTATACACATATATTGTTTCCAGAAAACCAATAGCAGAATCACTAAAATCTAATATCGAGTATTCCTATGATATTGGACTACCAACATACCTAAAGTATCTGCACTTTAATCTGCAAGGCTACAACATTATCTTAAAATTCATGACTGGAGAAGACTGGTGGACGGAACTCAAGGAACTGTACAATGGACCATACGCCAGAAAATTATTTACTTATGTTGAAAACAGCTTCGAAGTTGTAGAAAACATTTTGAATAATGTTGACAGGATTCACGTGAGTTATTATTATAGAAATATAAGTGACATCTTACAGATGTTCAAGATTTTGATTCTCAAACTAATTTGTGATAATTTCTATGAAAAGCGTCGCTACAAGCTATTGTGTAAGATCTTCCAGCATGTCTAGCTTAATACCTAACTTGTTTATTTTACACTTCTTAAATTTTTAAACTTGTTTTACCAATACTGTCCGATTTATGTTCATTTTTAGATTTATTTTTATCCAGTTTTACATATTTCCTAGCTATCTAGTTTTTATTGGTTTTAAGTGTATGATATAAACTAAATTGTAATGTTTATTTATAACCAATCGGCAAAGTTCTATTCAAACATTTTTAACTTTAGTTTAATTTTTTATTAAGTTGATACTTGATAACCATGTCATCTTCGTCATTTGTAGCCTGATGCTGCCCACTTCTGGATATAGCCATCCACATATCATGCACCATTCTCCATCCCGTGCTCAATTCATCCAGCTACGACCCGCAAACTTGCATTATCCACCCATCTTGCAGACAGACGTCCCGCGCTTCGATATCCCAATCTAAGCTACCACACTAATTTTAAAACTCCTTCTGCCATTATCTGCCCTCTGTCCTTCCTAATTCTACTTAAGAGCCATTATCCGATCATAGACATCGTGGATCTTAGACTGAGGACCAAGCGATTATCGTGATTAATCAGATTACGATTAAGTTAGAGATTTCCTTCATAACTATTTCATTGTTACAGTTAGTCCGACTCTTACGTGATATTCATATAAAGAATTTGGATTCGTTCTGTCAACCGAATATTACCATATCTGACTATGTACCAGACAGCACAGGAATGTTATCAGACTTGAAACAGCAGCACTGTGATCGCAATGAGATTGAACTGTTCCAAGAGATACCACCGTTGCTTATAGCTTCGCAGGTTAGTGGAAAATCAAATTGAGCTTGTATTCTGTAATGTATCATAATCAGTCTGGTACTGAAAATGCTAATGCAAAGGAAAGGAATGGTATAAAAAAAAACATATATTTTAAATTCAAATCATTATTCGGTTAGTATATAAATTCAAATTTATGCTCATGGAAAAGTCTCTTCATGGGGTGTCATTTAAATCTATTTACCTTTATTACTCTAAAAGACGTAGCTTGGAGTATTTTAATTCGCTTTGAAGTAGATTTAAACCATAATGTATCTCTGCTGGCCCTGAAAGGGATAAAGTGTGATTATATATAAATGGTCTTTATTCGTTCATGCTGATGTTTTACTTGAAATCTAATTGAACCGTTTGAAAATGTATAAAGATTTCAAATTTTATATAAATATTTAGACACCATGATTGAGCTTACTATAATATACATTGTTTTGGTAATACCGGGGAAAATCCTGCATAGAACTATCAGGGCGGCTCCTGTGTGGGCAGCGATCCCGATGTGCCAAGCTTCTACTGGCTAAAAACCCTCAGGCTATCCTTTCAATCACTCCACCGGGCCTGGGAATCCAGAATCTTCCATACGGAGCGAGCAGCCTGGTTAGGCTTCATCTCTAGGAGAGATGAGTGTAAAGATCCACCCCGCCAAACCTATCTCACGGGCGGCGTACAAAACATTGCGCGCCGCCTCATTTTCAAAACTGAAATATATTCATTCAACCATATATAGACAGAGACAATTTGTAACAAAATGTTAGAGGATAATTATGCTTTTAAAATATCATAAGATATATAACATTAATTTATTCCATTCTAGAATTATGATCCCTCGTTACGCCTTAAAGGAGATGTAAACTACACATCTCTAAATGCAGACCTAGCTATAACAGAAGCTCTTTTAGAAGTCATTGAAGAAGAGCTAAAAGATCCGCAAAGACCTAGATGGGTTACTGAAGACAGAATAGCTAGTTTGAGGACCGTTGCAGTAGGATTACTCACAAAAGAAAGTTTAACTAAAATAGGTTTCGGAGTTTTAGGAAATATTGTCGACGCTGGGACATTATTTTTAAACAACAGGTTTGTTATACATATTTATTGGTTTGTCGTTACCGCTCACTGTAGAATTATTACTCGTTTGAAAATAATTTGCATAAATACATATTGTATATAGGATTACATGTTTCACAGATCATTGTGTAGTTTATTGTCACGTTCTCGCCACTAGATGGCGTTAGTTTCTTCGAGCATTTAAATCTTAAAAGATGCATCATAGCACCAGAGCAGAGGTGGGCAAAATGTAATCTGGTTAATGATTAACGATTACAAAATTTAGTTGTAATTTTAATTTTCTTGCTCTGTAATCATGATTAAATCCATTGAAAACATTAAGAAGTCATACATGTTTATGCAATCTAGGATTCCGTAGTGTATAAAACATAGATGAGCAAAATGCAGTCACATTAATGGTAAAAAACGCAAAATGTAATCGTAATCATTTTTATTAATCTGATTACATTTTGCCCATCTATGTACCAAGGTACAGTACTTTGGTTCTCTGTTACTTCACATTAAGCTATGGATTTGTTAAGTAATATTAACGGCTTTTAGGTACATATACAGCGAAAAAAATTAAAGATTCTTTTTTTTTGTTACTTTATTATCTATAATGGCTTTTGCCATTTTGGCATATCAGCCCTATTGTACCCAATACGGTGAAATACGCCGTGAAAGGCACCTATATCACATAAGCTGACTCTGCATTGGCTCATCAGCGACTCTCTTGCACTTTTATTCCGGTCACACTCCATCAGCAAGTGATGCAAATCCTCCCGTCTTCCACAGGTACTGCAATTAGGCGATTCTATTTTCCTCATAAGATATGCAAAGCTTGCCGATGGATAGTGACCGAAACGAAGTCTAAACGCTACCTTGATGTAGTGCCTACTCTGTACGCTATTACTAAACCATGGAATTAAAGATTCTAATCAACTAAGTTCTCGGTTTATTCTTGACTCAACGCTACTTACCGCAGAAATATTTTTTCGGTTCTAAGAACTAGACTAGCATCCTAAGAGCCGGTACACACGAGGCATTGCAGCGTCAGTGTAGCACCGCACCACAACGATTTATTAAATTAGGGGCACACGAAGCATTGCAACGCCACTCGGTTGTGTTATCTATACTAGTATTATAAAGCTAAAGAGTTTGTTTGTTTGTTTATTTGTTTGAACGCGCTAATCTCAGGAACTACTGATTCGAATCGAAAAATTCTTTTTGTGTTGAATAGACCATTTATCGAGGAAGGCTTTAGGCTAAATAACATCACGATGCAACTATTAGGAGCGAAGAAATAATGTAAAATGTGAAAAAATCGGGAAAAATTATTCATCCTTGAGTGCTTCAATTGCGTGCGCTGCGAAAACGGTTCAAGATACCAAAAATATATGTATGAAAGAATTATTCCTCTGGAAACGATCTAAAAAAATGTCCGCAAAAGTATATGTCTATCTTTTAAGATTAACTCACTAGAACCGTTTTTATGGTAATCAAATTTGGTCGAAATTAATGCATTATTTGTTAAGAGTTGTATCAACGTAATATTATTAATCTTTATTCAAATAAATGTGTTGTTGATTAAGAGTATTTAATTGTGAACAAAATTGTCTCTGACATTACTTCATTTCAATGAACATCTTAGAAGATATTACAATAACTTATATAGCAAAACAACGTTTGCTGGATCAGCTAGTTAAAAATATAACGAACATTGCAACGAAGCGGTACCACTCCAGGAATGCAACATCTACATTCTTTTTCGCCTCGTCATTATGTATGTGCTATGGATATTTGTATGTAAAATGACGGAGCGACAGCGCAACACCGCATCATGTGCCCCAGCATTAAGTCTTTATAATAAAAAATATCTTTCACAGTCAGTGCAGTCACTGCTCCCAACTGACGACGTGGTTCAAGCAATTGAACCTGCAGCTTTATAAGAAGGACGAGTACAATACCCTGCTTTGCCACATGGAATCCATGACTTTAGAAGAGATCTACTTTAACCTAAAGAACAATTTTCACTGGGACATGGCTATAGAAGAGGCAAGTTATGCTAGTAGATTTAAAATATATTTTATTGATATGACATCTTATAGCTTAGTACCAGTGGTGTGCATAGAGTATTTGGCCGGGGTAGGCAGATTCACATAATTAATTTGAATACTATGTAATGATAATAAATATTATATTGCTTTCATATGGAAAATAGATGGTATGAAAATATAATAGATATGAATATATATTTGGGAGTCGAAGCTGTTCGCGTCCGTAGGCTTTACCCTAGTTTCCCTACACGTGACTCCTGGGTGGTGCTAAACGAGCAGCAGCGAGGTGGCAGGGCGTCGGTGCCCGTCTGGATCGCGACCACAGTGCATGGGTGTAAAGCCCGTCATAGTGACCAGTTTCGGCTTGTCGCGTTTCGGGATCAGCTTGTGTATATCCAGTAGCTCATATACCTAGAGACCTTCAGTCGTGGTATATGTGGGCCGACATGACGATGTAGATTATCAATGGATTTTCATCCTTTGGTAGTCGCTTTTGTTTTTGACTACACTGTACTTACCATCAGGTACTCTGTAGTCACTTTGTCGAGCTAGTGTAAAAAAAAATACTACGTTTTGTAAAATTGTTACGATAGATTAATATCCTATAACTATTCTTGCCTACATAAGGTACACAGTTCCTATCAATTTCTATTTCAAAAATATTTAATACTAAAATATTTTGGACAATTTTATTATATCCCCAGATCAAAAAAATTACTAACACAAGTAACAATGCTTTGGCCCCCCGCCTAGTAGGTGAGGCCCGAACAAGGCCGGACGTCGCCGGATGCCGAGGAAGATGGCTCGGCTTTGCCCTTAGCATCCGGCAGACGGGAGAAGGAACACCCCGGTGGTTTTAGTCGGGGCAGATCCGACACACCGGGGGAGCGGCCCTCACCCTGACGGTCCGTAGGGATTTCGACCGGGTTAACAAAAAAAGGGCATGCAATGCTTTCAGGCATTTATAGAATGAACGCTACTGCTTAGTACATACTTAAATGTTGTTCATTGAATAAATTTTGATCTCTTTTTTATACTGGCTTCAAAAATTAACTACATTCCACCTGATGGTAAGTACAGTATAGTCCGAAAAGGATGCAACTATTAAAAGACGAAAATCTGTTGGTAGTTCCGTCGTCATGTCGGCTGGCATATACCACGACAGAGGTCTCTAGGTCTATAAGTTACTGGACTTACATAAGCTGATCTCGAAACCCGACATGCCAAAGCGAGTCACTATACAGTCTTTACACTTGTGTACTGTGGCACCCAGTTCGACCAGTTTTTTATGGAACCTGGAATAAAATCCTGCATATAATTATCAAGGCTCTGTGAAGACAGCGACCGCGGTGTGTCAAACTCCTACTGACTAAAAACCTCCGGGGTGTCCTAATCGCATCAGCCAAGCCTAGGAATCCGAATTCGTTCAGAATGGGCAATCTCCATGTCTCAACTATTAATTATTATTTAATTTATATTTAAATTTTTAGCAAGGGTACATAAATATCTCTTTTAATTTTAAATTTAAAATTAATACATTGTAAAGATAAACAATTCTGAATATAATTTGCTAAGTAATGGTGAAAAATGCATTAAAATCCATTGCATAGCTTAGGAGATACGTGTATAATAAACACACGACAAGAAGGTACAATAATGAACTGTTTTAGATATTTTTATTAATGTTACAGTTAATATCGATACGAAATTACACTAAGTTCGAGCTGAACAAATCAATGAATGAGTTCCTAGAGTTAATGAAATTACATTTACTGGAAGATATGAGATCTAATTCTACGAAGCTAGTTAGCTGCTTCGCGAAAAATGCTGTTAAAAATGACCTAGCAAATGCTTCATTGTAAGTAATCGTTTACATATGTATTCTAGAAATTTAAGATGAACACTAAAGCTGCAATTGTTTTCAATGTAAAAAGCCTATTGGCTTTTATAACATTGTTTTTGGTGTTTGAAAATATATGTTACATTTTTAATGCTTTCGTTAAAAAAAGATGTAATTAAAGATTTGTCACATTACCTTTAAACTTGCAATACACTTCATCAATTTACGACATCTGAAGAAGGTAGAAGTTACATACTTGAACAGTATGGACAGTATCTGCTTCTCATGGGAAGTTGCCGACGCTAGGCTCCCGAGCCCCAGTTCCTCGATAGCTCCAAACTCTCAGCGGCACACAGGATTCAATATCGATGCGCACGCGCATATAAGATAGAGAGTCACTGGTGGAACGGTCTTTGTTATAAACAGTTGGCGAAAGTCTTTTTAGAACGCTAGCGCGGACGGGAGCGGAAGCGGATGAGGTTGTGCTTTTTCGACGTACGCGGGCTTTCAACTGTTGGCGGAACATTTCTCGAAAGCGTCGTTTTGTTATTCTGGCGGCGTGGTCATTGATTGCCAGTCCTGGGTGATGCGTATAGGATTTTGGCGACAGCAATTGACCACATTTTTAACGTGTAAATGCGGTTTAGCCAAAGTGTGGAATACGAAAGAATGGCGGTTTACACTTTTGAATTGGCTCGTCCATAGGACCTATAAAACAGCTGCTCGACCTTGCTTCAATTTGGAACTAAGTTAACCAAAGTTTGTTTACTAAACTATACATTTAACCCTCAGATTTGTACACGTAGTGTCCCGTACCATCCGTCTGTTCCGAGCTGAGCTACCACACTTACGCGAAGTAGCGGGCATCAAAGATTTACCATACCTAAAGCAGCTGTATACAGAGATCACCCATAATTTAAACGTCATGAGACCCCTAAAGCAGTATCTTAAAGAAAACAATAAATTAAATGAAGACTTAATACAGGAGGTACCTGATACTGATCTGTTAGAAGATATTGAAGAATCAGAAATTAGTTTACGAGTAGTAAGTACTTTCATAATCTTTAAATAAATGTACGAAAATATATACAAGCGCAGCGGGGGAGGGGCGACCCACTAATCATTAATTAAAATAACGAAGCCTTTTATTCCACTTGATTTATTTTGACTTTCTTTTAACAATTTCATTAACTATCGAATTTTATTGTTAGCCAATTAACTATTGTAATTTAATACAAGAATCATATAAAGTGAATACTGTTAACGATTACTTTGCAACACGTGCACCGGGCATTCGCTGTTGACTAAATAATCTCCTAAAGTAGTGCGTGCGGCCTTTATATAGAAGAGTCCGAACAGTGGAGCCCATTTGGCGGGTATTGCTCACAATAATTGAGGCCTGCGTCGTCATGTACAATAATTTAATGTGTATCAAAACAAAATTGCAGACAAGAAGCGCAGTTCAACCAATAGATGATCTCATCAAATTGAAATACATAAACTGGGAAGACATTTGTGAGGAGCACAACTGCAGCGTTATCGCATCAAAAATTTCAGAAAATTTGAATTTAAGTCGCATAGAAAAAGACGTGAGTAGGATTTGTTATCTTTTTGTTTTCATAGACCGCAACTGGATTTTTTAAACCTTCTCTATGCCTTTTTTTCAGTTACCTAAACTCCAAAAAGATGAATTTTGGCGCTTTACCTTCATCTCCAATATAGGTAATCACATAGAAAACATACTAACGCACGGCGGTAGTGTTTTGGATGTCGCTAGCGCTGTGGATGTTAAAGGAGCTTTGGAGGGCAAGCTGGAATCATTAATAGATATGATGATGACTATTCTTATTGATGAAAATAATGACAGTTTAATAAACAGGTTAGTTGTATTAAAATAGTTTTTACTTAAAAGTGTTTTGTATTTGATGGACATACATATTCATAAAATAAAAATGTTGGCATATTAAATGTGGATGCAAAAAGCCAACAGCTTAAGCTATGTATCAATTAATACGACTGGTTAGCGACCCTCGAGAAGTGGGCAGATCATTGTGACGTGCTCTGCCTAAATACAAAGAGCAGTCTCGGGGAAGGCAACATCTTCCTCCGAGTCTATGCCCAGTGGGCGCGGCGCGACGGGGCTGTGGCGAATTGATGACAGGACACGCAGACTCCGCCAATGCGCAGAATTAGTCACCTTGGGGTCTTTAGTCGGTACAAGTCCGACACACCTCGGTCGCGCGACCCCCCTGTGCGGCTGAGACGGATCCTATGAGGATTTGCTCCAAGTAAAAAAAATGTACCAATTAATCAAACAACCCGCACAAGCACTTTCTAAGCTGCAGGGTTATCAAAGCACGGAATGATCTATTAGAAGACGTAATCTCAGCTCTAAATGTGTGCCAATTTAAAAATAGGCTAGACAAGTTGTAAAATACAAAAAAAAATAATTTAAAAAAGGTAAATGTCAGAATAAGGCACTTATCAGTTGTTTTAATTGCGTGCCTGATAATAAAAGAAAACAAAAATTAGCAAATCTTCAACCTTCATGATTAGGTTTGAGCAGAGAAAAAGAAATACCAATGAGGGTGTACAATTAAATGAATGAATGACCCGGCAGTGTTGGCAGTGTTACTAGATTAAGAAAAATAATAATGTGTTACGTGTTTAAAATAGAGTATTAAAATTTGCGTGTTTTCAGTCTTGAAGGTATTGTGAAAGAGTTTCATCCTTTATTGAAAGGTACTTATTTGGACTCCGATCTTAACTCACTTGCCATTGGGCTGAATATTCTTCACCAGTTCAAAAACTATTTACTTGATGAGGAAGATCTTAAACGTGAGTATATTGTTTCATTTAATATGTATTTTATATTAGTCATTTTATCTGTTAGCTCAAAACAAAACAAAGCGTTAAGTTGTCACAAAACTTATTTTTATGAACTTTTTTTACTCGTTAAAGACAAGACTGATCAATTGGTATTTTAGGGACACAAAATAAAATTTCTATATAAGTAAGTAATCTGAAATTAGACCATAGTTTCGCAAAGTTTCATATATAAATAATGCAAGAATACATACCTTAAACAGAGTTCCTTGTCTTTGATAATGTGTTGTAGATGACGTAGGGGAAATAATAAATTCTGCAGAGTTTCCACCTTTTTCGTTTATTTCTTACTTGCTATACAATATGTAGTACTTGCTTGGCGACTTGAGTATCGAATGCGCTGATACTTCAAATATCATGGTTTTATATCGTTGTTTGTTTACATTATTATTATAATATTGGCTATACTGCTGACATTAGATTTTAATAAATTAATTATATAAAATAAAGATATATAAGACTAGAAGTTTTTGAATTTACAATAGTATCTAGTAACTCTTAAATAATGTTATATATTTACTTTATAATTAAATAATATAACTCGAATCAAGTTGTGATATTTGCATTATGTTGGTACTGCACATATGTATTCTGTTTTAATTAATAACTCGTCTGTAAAAGCATATATTACGTATATAATGTGACGTAGTATACGATTTCATGTTTTAACACAGATTATATTAGGTTTTAAGCTTAGAAACTTAGTTTTTACTTAGCTAATTACAAGTACTGCCATCGTTAAATTATTCGTCCAGAAACAGTAAGAGTATGACTATTAAATATAACATTCTATTCTAAAAATAATAACAATCAGCATATTAATTTAATATTATTATGAACACATTTAAATAATAATAATGATTACTGCCGTCTGATGTTAGTGCTGCCAGCTACTTAAATAGGAGGTAATATTGTTAGGATCAGAAGTTATTTTACTCAAAAAAATAAATAGATGTCAGGATCAATAGCCATTTTACTAAAAATAAACAAATAACAAATATACGTGGTGACTTAGACTAAGTACGATTTAACATTTACGGAGATAACCAAAACACCAACTATCAGAGATTCGACACAATAATACAATCCTCACGTAAACTAACAAGAGCTCCGCCCCGCACAGAGCCTCAAACAAGAATCCCCCGCCCGACGAGCCTGCATGGGCTTATAAACGGTTTCTATATTGGGTGTATAGAAACGGTTTATTTTGTTCCTATTTTTCAATCTATTTAATAATATTGTATCATTAATTATTGGCGTCTGTTGATAGAGTTTCCAGCTCTTTTAACAAATGATTTAAAAGAGCTTATACATGAAAAGAAAGAAAAACATTTATTTGGCACATAAAAAACACCCCAGAATAATATGTTAATAAAGGTAGAAGACAACAAACGAAAATATCCTGTGTTATAATGATAATCCAAAACAACTATCTAAATAACATTATTTTTAATACGTCAAAAGATAAAAAAAAATTTGTTAAAAATCGGAAATCGTAATCCCATCCTCGTGGCCAGTTGATATGTCCAAAGATATAATTACGATTGCCAATTATTTGCTAGCTTCCGAAATAAAACTCAACGTACAGCATTACTTTTATTTGACGACTAGTCAAAACTACCGACGTCATAAAATTATGACGTCGTATATACCAGGGATGTTACGGAGCTTGGACTCCGACTCCGATAAGTCGGAACTTCCGATTGTTATTACACCTTCGGTTCCGACTTCGGTTCCGAAACTTTTTAATCGGAGGTATTCATCGGAGGTCACCACCACTGTTGTAGTCAATTCATTTGATTTTACTTTATATGTTGTTGAAACATAATATCAATTAATCAAACAATGAGTGCTACTTAATTTGTAGAATACATTTTTTAAAATTTAGATTAAATTTAAAACTAAATGTACATTTGTAACATCCCTACAATAAAATCGCATCACGAGCAGCCCGCATGCACAACGATTGCACGCGCCCCACGCGTGTCGCCTGCTCGAGTACCGCACCGCAGCCCACGCCCCCCCCCCCCCGTCACACCGCGCGGCACTATATAAGCGGCTGCATCGTCTCATTCGAGGGAGTCCGCGCGGCTTGTACGGACAGCTGCCTTGTTTTGGAACTGCCTCGGACGGCTAAGCAACTCCGCCCTTCCAGCCTAGTAAGGTTGGCTTCCTGTCGTTGGAACCTTCCTGGACGGCTACCTTCTCCCTCCATCGGCGCGTACGGTCACGCTTCCTGGTTCTTGGAACGTGTCGCGGACAGTCGATCGCATCCTATCTTACCTTTTCCTTGCTTTGGCGCGTACGGTCACGCTTCCTGGTCTTGGAACGTGTCACGGACAGTCGAACGCATCCTATCTTCCCTATAACTCCACGGCCTCCTCTAACCTCACGCATAGTCTTGTACGGTCTCGCTTCCTGGTCTTGAAACGTTTCTCGGACGGACGCGTGTGCCCCCTATTCCCCTGATCAACCTCCACATATACACCCGGCGCGAACGTTATACATTTACATTTATTACTAAAAGGTTTTTTTATTTTACATTTGCGTTAAATTAAGTAAAATAGAAATTAACACAAAAAAACCCTGCAGCAAATTTGATTTAATTTATTCACTGGACAATGTTCACTGGAGGATAACGGTTTCTGATATATCTAACACTTTGTGAACAACAGCTTTCATTTGCCCAAGTTAGGTTGTGTTGTGTTGGGTATGGTTGGGTTCTGTTGACCCAACTTGATATACGCCGGCGATACGCTTGAGGGAGCGTGCCGCCCAACTTATCCAGGCGAGAGCGCTGTGTGACCCCGGGGGTTTTAATCGGTGCAAGTCCGACAACCAAAAAGCCCCCTGAGGTCCGTCAACAATATCCCCCGGGCTATCAAAAAAAAACCTGATATACGCTTGGAAACAGTCTCGATCCTCAACATCTGTCTACACACGAGGGAGATGTAGAGGGAAATGGATTATGCTGTTGTCAATTCAAAAGTTCTGGCTTATACTTTCGAATACATGTATCAATCCTGCACCATATTAAAATGGGATCAAATTTAAGATATAATAAATAACATATCTTCACGCTATCACGCTATGTGAGCAGACATACAATAGTGGTTTTATCCACTTTGCGCTTAAATGTCGTGGACTACGCGACCAGAGTAGCTCAGGTAATCGCTTTCTCACAGTACTATGAAAATGTTAATAAGAAACAGCAATTTTTATTGTCTGTGTATTTGTAAATTTGTCACTTTCTAATTAAAAAGGTTCACTGAATAATGTTTTTATTTGTCCCTTAATAAAACTATTTTATTCTGCCGTCACTTGTGACCGACGTTGCCTCCGACTCCGATTCCGACTCCGAATCCGACTCCGATAAATCAAATTTAAAAACTCCGACTCCGATAAAACTGCCTCCGTTACATCCCTAGTATATACATTAGTCTTTAATTTCATTTCTTTTACAGTTGAAGTCGCCAAGCTATTCCCAGATCCAGATGCCATAGAACATAGTTTAAGCTCGCTGGGCATCAACAATACGAACTTCTGGTCACTTGCTGCGCCGCGTATATATGCTGGCTTCATAAACTTGAAACCTGTACGTTGGTATTATTATATTTTGTGAACGAGATCACGCGTATTCTTAACTGCATCTATTTTAAACCCTTTAAAGATAACCTCAGCTATATATTTTGCTTATGCAACCAACTATCTATTTATTCAAGTATCTCTATTTATCGTCACACGGATTCCCTGTTATGGTAGACAGTAATAATTGGACTCCCCTTTTCTCTAATTTTACTAACATCATTCGTTTCTCAACATTTTAAAATCTTTTCGAGAACTGCCGCTGACACCGCGCACTCCTATCTTTTTGGTGACCCGGTGGAATTCCTTATTGGTCATCAGGGCTGCTATGAAGGCAGCGGCACCGATCTGTCAGACTATTACCGACTAAAACCATCGGGGTGTTCCTCCTATCTATTTTCCAAGGTCAGGGGAAGGCCTTGCCATCTTTCTCAAAACCCGACGACGTCTGGCCTTATATAAGCCTCAACTCTACTCTGTAGTTTGCGAGGAGTGGTGTAAAAAGTCACCTTTCGCTCATCTCTTGTATTGGAGCGGTGTGCAGGAACACATCACACACCGCTCATGTCTGGATTTGGACGACGCACTCCCTCAAGTGCGCCGCCAAGCAATTTCACGTACTCCTAGCCATACCCATCACAATCATCCTTAGGTGGTCCAATATACTTACATCGAGTAGTAATTCTTATTCCTTAAGAATACCCCATGATTAACGATAAAATTTGAATCCGTGTTATACTAATGTCCATCTCGCTTATGATCCTTAAATTTTTAAATAGTAAATAGTTAGGGCATTTCAATTATCAGAATTAACAATTTATTGCTAACATCATGCCTAAATATTCTATGTTCCCCCAAAAATCGTAATTTAGAGGCAAAGGCTTAGGGTAATAAAATTTTATTAGATGATGGTTACATTTATTTTCAAAGCTTAATTGGTTCAACATGTATGATAGAATAGAATTTGTTGTTCTAGGTTTTCTCGAACCAAAAACAGTTTCACATCTCTGACTTTGTATGCCAAAGTGACTATATGGGTCAAGTGCTCCTACCGTCAAACCTAGATGTGGTGACAAATGAAGAGGTCCTCACAGCAGTGGCTGAACAATTCTGCGGACTCGATGACCAGCGAGCAAAGCAAATATTGCCTGTGTTGCTTGAGAATTTCAACATCAGCATTATCGTTGAAAAGGTGTGCGGTAACTGTTCATTTATAATTAACTAGCTGACCCGGCAAACGTTGTCCTGCCATATAAATTATTTCTAGTGAATATCTTCTATATTTGACAAATATTGATAATATTTATACGACACTAACGTCACTCAATTGTTTTGCCTTCCCGGAACCCGTCCACTACCATTTAAACTTTATGGTATGGTGTTAAAGTTCAAATTGACTTTTAAATATTATTACGAATTTTTTGTATGAGAATATAGAAAAGTGTTATTTTTGGCCTGTTGCAAGGAATTTTTAAATTTTTTCTCTCCGTAATAACTTTCCTCAGACTTAATCAAATACAACAAAAAAAGAATCAGCCAAATCGGATCAGCCGTTCTCGAGTTTCGCGCTTATCAAGACATTTTGCGATTCATTTTTATATTATAGATATCTTTTATAACTTACTTCTTCTTCTTCATTTCTTCTTGTTTATTTTGTTGGTGTAAGTTCTAAAGTATTAATTTACAGGTATCAAACAAACTACTAAGTAATCTCTACACCGCATCTGATTTGACCGAAGAAGAAGGTGCGATAGTGCTTTCGAAGTTCCCCCAAATGATAGCCCTGTTGCCGGTCATCGAACAAAACGTTGGCGATATAAGAGACTTATTGGACAAAGAACCATTGCTGCAGAGTCTGAAGGACTTCACATCTGTTGGAAATCTGGTATCTTGTGAG
The DNA here is from genome assembly GCA_036320925.1 of Automeris io. Classification (NCBI taxonomy): domain Eukaryota; kingdom Metazoa; phylum Arthropoda; class Insecta; order Lepidoptera; family Saturniidae; genus Automeris; species Automeris io. The sequence goes on along the minus strand of JAUDJH010000019.1, from coordinate 11,511,745 downwards.
TTAGAGCATTATTGGCCTTCCGCTTAAATCACAGACGCACACATAGACTTACACGAACACATACACATACATATATCGGCATATGTGCACAGTCAGCGGCCTCTTTAATACAACAACCAGATTAGTTAATAAGATTGTGTAACTTCTGATTTATTTCTAGTAACAAATAAATGTTTATTCTGTTTTAAATTACCGTCTTATCTTTATTCTTTAACTTCTTTTCTTTTTCCTATCTGTTTTTCTCCCCTACTTTCTTTTATTCTTTCTTTTTGGCTACTCCTTCACTGTGTCTTTCTTTTTCTGCCCTTCTCCTAAATTTTCGCTTTCTTTATAACTCTGTTGCTTCAAGTAGCTAAAGACTACTAGAAATTAAAAATTTTGGGAGAGCTATATCTAATAATGAGCACGCTAAAGGATTTGTGGATTTTTGTCAACACTAGCCATAACATATTTTTATAACACTCGAATGGGTCGACAGAAATAACTTTCCTTCTAGTACTTTGATATAAAAAATCATGTAATCTTCTCCACAGCTCCAGATTTTATGACAAACGCCGGCAACTTGCTCTGCGGAAAGAAATTCAACACAAACATACCGCGGCTTTTATCGAATATTCTCAACAATAAGGATAATTCTGGAGGACCTACGCAGGCTCAACTAAAGGCTTTCCCAAGTAAGTTTTAAAAAGGCTGGCAGTTAGCCTTTTACTAGATGTGATTGAAGTTAAGCGCCTGTAAATCTTAAAAAAAATGTTTTACAAAGATTTAACGATAAGAATTTATTTGCAGCTGATTTTTGCCGGTCCCTATACACAGATATCATTAGCGTTGAAGGCGGGAAGATAGTCTGGAGTTTTGTGAAGCCATTGATCATGGGAAAGATCCTTTACACACCTGTCAATCCAACCGTCAACAGAATTATTGAGAAGGTATCTTAAATATTTACATGTAACATCCTTTATCCTACTCAGAAATCAATGCATTTTCATCATTTGATAGAATAATCCGCAAACAAAACCTGACCATTATAGCCGGGACCGGATAAATGCGCACTCAATAATTTTTGTTTTCAACGTTAGATGTCTTTTTAATGTAATTTTGTTTTGAAAATTTTACAATTATTGAAATATATATATTTCTCTTAAAATTCGCGTGCTGGTATCGTCAACATTTAGCTGCGGATTTTTGAGTAAGATTGTAGACTTAGAGCGATGATTCAAATGGGTTAAGAAAGTAGATGAACGAGAATGACCGATAGAGTTCAGCGTATTAGCTAAATTAATCATCAGTCGGCAGGATATACTGCTCGTGGAGCGAATGGCCATTGATATGGGAAAGTTCTCGGGTGGATATCACGTTCTTGCAAGCGCAGAGGATATTTACCTACAAATTGGTCTTACTGAATGTATTTTCTGTGAGGATGGGATCTGAGGCGGACGTGGCGCCATCTGGTATTCAACAATGTCAATAATTTCCTTGTTGGAAATAAGAACGACAGTTAAATTATTTGGATATTGTTCATACAAAAATACTAAAATCGCAATGAAAAAATGGTATGGAGGGATGTATAAGAATTTTTTGTGCCAAATCAGAAAAAAAATTGAAAAAAATTTGGATAGGGAACCCTAATTACCTAGCGCCATGAAATATACTTTACAACCTATTTTCATGTCTACAAATATATATAAACAAAAAAAACTGTAGACCATTTTCGGAACAGTGCTACCACAAACAGCCTGACATGAATTTATATATTTTGAGGTGGTAGGGCGATTGCCCGAACTGGGACATGACCACAGTACACAAGTGTAAAGATCGTCATAGTGACTCGCTCTGGCCTGTCGCATTTCGGGATCAGATTGTGTATATCCAGTAGCTCATATACCTAGAGACCTTCAGTCGCAGTATATGTGGGCCGACATGACGACGGAGACTGTCAATGGATTTTTATCCTTTGATGGTCGCTTTCGTTTTTGGATTACACTGTACTTAACATCAGGTAGTCTGTAGTCACTATGTCGAGCCAGAGTAAAAAGGAAAATATATAGATTAGTAAAGATGTATTATGACACTCCACAGGCAAACGCCACATTCGCCTCAATGATACGGATGACAGATCTGGTACACTCCTTTGCTAAAGCATTTCCATCTTTGGACAATATGTTGGAACACCGAGGCGGCTTAGAAGCCCTCAAGAATCTCGCCGTCAACCCCAACTTCCAACAAATACGTTCGATGATCATCGGTGACGATATCCAGCTGCCAGATTTGGACTTAGATGGAGTCTTTGACCAGTTCGATGATGTTAAGGTAAACATTCGTATTAACCCTTTCCATATAATCGCGCCAAAAGGCACAACCCCAGAATATACAATAAAAATATAAACGTACTCAAACGCAAACGCCATCTGGTAGACACACATTGACTTTCCTACTTCACCGTTCTCGCTTTAAAACGACAAACATCGTATCGCATCCTTTTTTTTTATAATCACATATAATTATTTCTTACTCGCTCTACACATCGCAAATCCTTACTTATACCATACTCCACATCATATATATTCAAATACATACACAGTATGTGATTTTATGAAGTGCCTGAATACCGCTGCCTACTGGTAAGTACTTTTTTGAACTGTCTCAAATTATCGCAATCTTTATATTATAAAATCGTCCCGCCTACGAGGGTGTATTTGTGCAACGGCATAAGTCAAAGACTTATCCCGGCCCGCGTAACATACTATTGATAATATAGTCACTAGCTAAAAAACCGTCTATACACTATGGGTGACAATTTTTTTTTTTATATTATAAATCTATACCTTTATTATAAAGCTGAAGAGTTTGTTTGTTTGGTTGATCGCGCTAATCTCTGGAACTACTGGTTCGAATCGAAAAATTCTTTTTGTGTTGAATAGACCATTTATCGAGAAAGGCTTTAGGCTATATAACATCACGATGCAACTATTAGGAGCGAAGAAATAATGGAAAATGTGAAAAAAACGGGGACAATTATTCATCCGTGAGGGCTTCCATTGCGTGCGCTGCGAAAACGGTTCAAGACACCAAAAATATATGTATCAAAGAATTATTCCTCTTGAAATAATCTAAAAAAATGTCCGGGATAGTATATTTATTTAATATTATTATTTATTTATTTATGGTCTGTCAACAGCTCCATTACACTTCACATTCACAATCTGAATCACATACATAAGCTAAATGTCGGTAACGGATACCAATAATAGACAACCACAGCATGGCCCAAAAGCATTAACTAACAATATCAAAACAGACAACTAAAACCAAAACACAAAATAAAAACAAAAAAAAAAACAACAAAACAACAGTAGACATATATGATATGTCTATCTTTTAAGATTAACTCACTACAACCGTTTTTATGGTAATCAAATCTGATCGAAATTGATGCATTATTTGTTAAGAGTTGTATCAACGTAATAATATTAATCTTTATCCAAATAAATGTGTTGTTGATTAAGAGTATTTAATTGTGAACAAAATTGTCTTTGACATCACTTAATTTCAATGAACATGTTAGAAGACATTACAATTTTAAAATAAATAACTAACTAAAATGCCCAAAATAACTATTCCACGCGGACGATGTCGCGGACACAGCTAGTAATATATAGTCACACTATATCCCATATAGGGTGAGCAGAGTTACATTAGTAGCTGTAGCCACTTTACGCTTATATGTCGTGCTCAAAGTAACCAATATCAAACGAGATAATTTTCTAAGGATTTTGTGAACTTTTAAATGAATAATAAACGCCTGTAATTATGTCTTATTTCTTTGAGTTTAAAATCAAATAATAAAAAACATTTGGAAATATTTTTTTGTCTATCCAGGGTTTGGGCAGCATGTTGACGAAGGCATCTGACCTTCTTCAATGTTTCAACCTGAATCGATTCCGAGGAACGCCAGATGAGCATCATCTGATGCACGATGCAGCTGAACTTACAATGGCCAACGAGTTCTCCGCAGGTATGTATACTAAATAAGGGCAACCAAGGCAAGTGTCACATTTCGAGATGATAGAACGATTGCTCAAACTAGATCGTGACCACATTACACAAGAGTAAAGACCGTCATAGTGACTCGCTTTGGCTTATCGCCTTTTTTTTGTATTCCGGGGGAAAATCCTGCATATGACCATCAGGGACGCTGTGAGGGCAGTGATCCTATTGACTAATAATCCCTGGGATGTCCCGTTGATTGCTCTACCTGGGCCTGGGAAGCCAAATTCATCCAGACGCCCAGGGAACTAGAAGCCTTGTTGAGGCTACCTATCTGGGAGGGGAAGGAGTAAAGCCCACCCCTCCAAAACCACTCTCCCCGGCGATGCGCCGGACACTCAGTAGACTCCCTCAAGTCTACTGCCCGGCTTGGCCTAATCGGGTACAACTCTGATATAATTCGGACGCAGTGCGCAAGCGTTCATACAAATAGCACTTCGACTATTTTGTTCCGTCAATTTTTGAGTCATGGGAGCACTTTGTTCTGCAGTGGAATTATATGATTTGAAATAATGAGTGTTGAAATTTTAATTGATAATGAAATAGACAAAATGGCGAATAATATACTGGTCACATAAATATCAAAACTGAATTACCTCAATTACTTCTGAATTTATTATACTATCCCAGGTATCGTGTTCTTAAACACTGAGAAGACCAATACTAGTTTGAACAACATCGAATACAAAATCCGGATGGACATAGAAAACGTGCCCACAACAACCAGGAAGAAAGGATAGTAAGTATAAACTAAATATTTTCAAAGTACTCTCTTATAATACATAAACGAAGCTGCTCGCGTCCGTGGGCTTTACCCTAGTTTCCCTACACGTGGCTCCTGGGTGGTGCTAAACGAGCAGCAGCGCGGTGGTAGGGCGTCGGTGCCCGTCTGGATCGCGACCACTGTACAAGGGTGTAAAGCCCGTCATAGTGACCAGTTTCGGCTTGTCGCGTTTCGGGATGAGCTTTTGTGTATATCCAGTAGGTCATATACCCAGAGACCTTCAGTCGTGGTATATGTGGGCCGACATGACGATGTAGACTATGAATGGATTTTCATCCTTTGATAGTCTCTTTCGTTTTTGGACTACACTGTACTTACCATCAGGTACTCTGTAGTCACTATGTCGAGCCAGTGTAAAAAAAAAAACTTTAAATACATGTCTTCGTCTGATGAAAAGCATAGCATAGCCCAAGTTTGACAGCGACCACCAAGGGAGGAGAATTCATTGACAGTTGCCGTCCCCATACCGATTCTCATGCTGCCCCTGAACTTGAAATATCTCGAACAAAAACTACTGTCTGTCGACACCTTCTTCAGCCAGTTCTTTTACCTTTGCTTCTAAAATTACATGGATTAATTGAATGAAAAAATGTGAACAGGAATGGACTAAACTGGGCTGGTGATGACAGTAAAGTCTCGTTAGTGTTTAAAACATAAATGACTAAAATGCAGTCACATTAATGGTAAAAAACGTAAAATGTAGTCATTAGTCATTTTATTAATCTGATTACATTTTGCCTATCTATGGCTACTAGTTCAAATTACCATTAATGTAGTATATTATAATATAGTATAAATAAACAGGCAAATCTGACGTATGTGTGGATGCCTTAATAGGAACTGTACATTTTTGATTGTAACTGTGTATATATGTTGTGTAAACGAATTATTGTACCGGGCCACTGGAAACCCTATAAAAAATAAATAAATAAATAAATAGATTATTTATTTAATTCGTCGCCAAAAAGGTACACTTTAAAAAAAACGGATCTATATAATTTCTTAGGCCGTACTCTATATTCCGACAAATTCAACAGTCCGATATCGCCTTGCAAAGCGTTTATCAGATAACCGAGGGACTACTGTGTTTCTAAAACCTTTTCCATTTTTTTCCAGCCTATGGATACCGGGACCAGAGTCCAATTTTATAGAGAACATGCGCTACTTCCGCGGGTTCGTCCAGATCCAGGATATGGTAGACTCGGCTATTATCAAACTGTCCAGAAACTCCACCAGGAGACAGAAGAGGGACGTGCAAGACCAATTAGATTGGGCGTCTTATACTCAGCAGATTCCCTACCCGTGTTACAGGAACGATTTGTGAGTTCTTTTTTTTTATTTGGCTCAAAAGTTTTACTGGTTTTGTATTATAATGAATTAATATTGATGTAAAATATCTAATACAGTGGGTGAGACTTTTGTAAGCGACGCATCGCTATGCGCTCGTAGTTGTAATTTTTAATGTAATTTAAATCAAGCACAGTACATAGGGCTGTTTTATAAACAAGAAAAATATTCCGGGTGGATATTCAGCATTCGATTTTAATTCCAAATATCTAAACAAGGTGATACCTTCATATTTCATTTAAAACAAAATAAATTATAGTCAACATATTTAGACACCATTACACGAAATGAATAACAATTAATTTTTACGTAGATGTTTTGATTGTCTAGAGCCAGCATTAATTATGAAGGAAAAACGACTCAATGCCCGTTTACCTAAAATTACTTAAAAGGAACTTTGCTTACCAATTCATCTAACGCCATAGGCGCTGCGATGTCCAAACTTTTTACCCCTGTTGTCACGCGACAGCTCAATTTTTTAGTTTTATGAGATTTGATTCCCAAATGTTCTTATATGGTACATGCTCCACTGAAAATCTTCATACAATTTGACATTTAAAACGTTATCATTCAAAAAGTATATATCGTAGATACTTTTAATTGGGTTCGATATTAACAACATTTTAACTGTTACAATATTAGAGTATACACAGAATTAAAGTTCCAGCATTGAACGCAAGCGGTTGTGTTCTATATTTCACCATCGAAAAATTGGTGATCCATTGTTATTATGATCTTCTAGCCATGCTATTCTCATTTTTGCGTTGGTTTAGAGCTTAGCGACCTGCGGCGAATTGATTACAAGACCCGCGGTCCCCACTAATTCGCAGAAGTAGTCACCTAAGGGTTTTAGCTGGTAAAAGTCCGGCACACCCCGGCTGCTACCCCCTGCGCGGCCGGGACGGTCCTATGAGGGGTTTCCCCAAGTAAAAAAATAGCTTAGCGACAAGCGACCCGGATGTCAAAATGCTGCGGGGAATTGGGGATTTTTTTGATGACGTGGGGTGAATTGCGCGTCGATTGAATCGTTACATTTGATGGCAATCAAAGACTGAATATTAAAATTACTTACTACGGGCTCAAAAGGACTTTTAGTCAGAGCCGCAAAACTTAATATAAATAATAAAATAAAATATATATTACGCGGGCCGGGATAAGTATTAACTTATGCTGTTGCATAAAATGCACCCTCGTAGGCGGGATGATTTTATAATATAAAGATTGCGATATTTGAGACAATTCAAAAGTACTTACCGGTAGGCAGCGGTATTCAGGCACTTCATAAAATCTGTGTATGTATTTGAGTTCACATGTGGAGTATGATGTTTGTGAGGATTTGTGTTGCGAGTTTGAAAATAATTAAAATGCGATTATTACAAAACAGAATGCGATGCGATGTTTGGTTTAAAAGAATGCGATGCGACGTGTGCGATTTGAAAGCGATAACGTTAAGAAAAAATGAATGATGTACGCCAGATGGCGTTTGGGTTTAGGTGCGTTTATATTTTAATTTGTAGTTCTGGGGTTCCGCCTTTTGGCGTGACTATATATAGTGAGAATAGTATTAAGCAAGAAACGTATATTTCCTTCGAGATCTTTATGTTAGTGGATCATTTTTGTTCATGAATTTGTATGTTGTTTTGTATTTCAGCTACCAAACATCGCTGTACGAGTCCCAAACATTAATAGTTGGCTTCTTTTTCTCCTTACTATTCACCGTGGCTTCTGTCGTCCGCTATATCGTCATAGACAAAGAGACTGGAAATACTATGGTATGTTAAGCTTACAGCGGCATATAATTTATATATAGGCAGCCCACAAATTAAATTAATCATTCAATTGGTTGATCGTTTGTACCTAATTTTATATTGCTACATTAATATTTATCATTGAATCGGAAAATTTAAAAACTATTTGTTATTTTTGTTTCCAAGCTCAAAGACATCATCCTATTTCATTCTATAAATGAAGATTTTTATTAATAATCCTCGGTACGATAGGCAGTACTTTTTTGTACATATGTGATACACACTAATGCTCGCATCAAATCAATTTCCAGCCGATAAGTTGTAGAAAATGTTTTTACTTCTTCCGATATATCCCGATGTGTTGGCCGAATTTTAAGCAATTTGGCATGATCCTGAAGTATACAGTTTATTTTTACAAAAGATCATATTAACTTTTGTTAGTTACCATTACTTTTTGGACTGTGACACTTTTATCTGTATCTGCGATGGCTTGTTGATACACGGCTTTCGACTCAGTTTACGAGCTGACTGTTATATTTAGGGTTGTTACTACACAGGATGGGGGTCTCTAAACGACTTGTTATCGACTTTCGAGATGTCAGCGAGATATGGTGCTGCGATCAGCTTCTGCTGATATACACTTGCAGTGTCAAGGAAAGGCGTTGTCGCCCCTGAAATCATGCATGCTGAGCGCGGAATAGCAGGGCTTTAAAAAAATGATTATAGGAGCCACAGTAAATGTTAATGCATTGAATTAGGCACCTTGATACCTTTAGCCTTCACTCCCATATTATTTTTGTAAGTTATGATGATATCCTAGCCGGGTTCGGCCACGGCGACTGTTTCAACTCCCATTAAGAAAATCGAGGTCCAGTTTTCGGAAACAGCCAATTGCGCAGGAGATATTTAAGTGCATAACTGGACGCGCTGCCAGAAAAGCACTCTCTCGTCCGAGCTCCCTCGAGCCCGATGGAATGGAGAACCAGTACGATCGGGAGGGAGCAGGATGCAGGTTTGGTCGAGTTTTCCTTCTCTGAACACCTGGTTGAATTGCGGTGTTACAGAGATACCTTAGTCGCCTTTTACGACACCTCAGCAAGAATAAGGGGGTGCTATTCTATTCTGCCGGCAGCCACCACGGCTCAAACAATATATACTATACAACTTTGTAAGTTATATAGTATATATAGTAATATAAATTTCTCACAGCTGATGTCAGTGATGGGCGTTAACTTGAGCTATCACACGCTGTCCTGGTTCCTGAGCTCGTTCATCGAGATGACGGTGACCATCGCCTGCATGACGCTGGTACTCCACTATGGGATGGTGATCCCGCGCACTGACCCAACCCTTATATTCACCCTTTTGTTTATCTTCGGCTTATCTGTGCTTAGTTTTTGGTAAGTATGGTTATATATCGACAAAAGCTATTTTTTTACTGGACTTCTATTCTAAAACTGACGAGTTTAACCATAAATGTATCGATTATTAATAAAAACATAATTTTTCATAAAGGGTATAAATCGTAAGATAATTAACAGGCTAACTGCCCTCATACCACATACTGTCTGTGGACTTGCGAGAGAAAGAGACCTCCATACCCGTCCACAGATAATAAGGGACCTGTATAAAAAAAAACAGATGAGATTAACCATAAATTTATCGACTCTTAATAAAAACAAAACTGGACTTATGGATCATTCCTACTCTGGAGCCTATAATATAAGGAGGAGGGAAGCTGGGAATCGAAGCTGCTCGCGTCCGTAGGCTTTGCCCTAGTTTCCCTACAGGTGACTCCTGGGTGGTGCTAAACGAGCAGCAGCGAGGTGGTAGGGCGTCGGTGCCCGTCTGGATCGCGACCATAGTACACGGGTGTAAAGCCCGTCATAGTGACCAGTTTCGGTTTGTCGCGTTTCGGGATCAGCTTGCGTATATTCAGTAGCCCATATACCTAGAGACCTTCAGTCGCGGTATATGTGGGCCGACATGACCATGTAGACTATCAATGGATTTTCATCCTTTGATAGTCGCTTTCGTTTTTGGACTACACTGTACTTACCATCAGGTACTCTGTAGTAACAATGACGAGCCAGTGTAAAAAAAAAAATCTAAAAATATGATGATGATGTCCTAGCCGGATTCGGCCACGGCGACTGTTTTAACGCCGATTAAGAAAATCGAGGTCCAGTTTTCGGAAACAGTCAATTGCGCAGGAGATATTTAAGTACATAACTGGACGCGCAGCCAGAAAAGCACTCTCTCGTCCGTACTCCCTCGGGCCCGATGGAATGGAGAACCAGTACGATCGGAAGGGAGCGGGATGCAGGTTTGGTCGAGTTTTCCTTCTCTGAACACCTGGTTGAATTGCGGTGTTAAAGAGATACCTTAGTCGCCTTTTACGACACCTCAGCAAGAAGAGGGGGGTGCTATTTTATCTAAAATATAAAAATTATGTAAATATAATACATATTCTAGTTACATGATGTCGAAGATATTTGGCTCGGCCAGCTTCGCAGCGGTGTGTACCGCCATCGCCTACCTGACCACCTTCATGCCTTTCGTGATGATCCTGTCCCTGGAAGCCGTCATGGTCAGCTCTCTCAAACTTCTTGTGGTGAGTACCAGTTAATTGATACCCTTGTAAAGACATATGGATCTCTTTAGACATCCTTTGATGTTGTTATGTGATTGCCGGAATCGAATAGTTTATTTTTAATTTTTTTATCCTCACTTGCCTTAGTGACCACACTGAACTCTTCAAATCCCAGTGTCACTTGAAGGTGACAGTAGTTTAATATCTTTTTTCTACGATATGATAATTTATTTTTTAAGTCTACCATTATTACAGCGAAGTTGAGGAGTAAAATTGTTCATATATTTTTTCACAATGCTCAGTGTCATCTTCCTAAAAAGAGGAGGGTAGTTCTTTTTTTTTAATTTGGTTTTGTCTTCGTTGAATGTATCTAAGCTATTTTAGTAAAAGAGAAATATAAAATTAACCTTAACATAGACATGGGAATTGGTGAGTTAAGAATAAAACCTATCGATAGCCGCAGCGATCATGCCAGCCTGCACAAATATCTCTTCATGTTTTAATTAAAAGAAACACGCTCGCCGGAAGACCATTTCCACATCCCAACGACATAGCAAAAGTTAAAGTACTTCGTTACAACATTACACAAATGTAAAAACCATTTCAGTGCCTCGCTTCAGATTTTCAAGGATTCCAAAAAGATTTAAGGGTAAAAAAACCTTATTCACTAAAACCTTGACCTTTACCTTTTCTTCCTTTTCTTTGGGAGTCGAAGCTGCTCGCGTCCGTAGGCTTTATCCTAGTTTCCCTACACGTGGATCCTGGGTGGTGCTAAACGAGCAGCAGCGAGGTGGTAGGGCGTCGGTGCCCGTCTGGATCGCGACCACAGTACATGGGTGTAAAGCCCGTCATAGTGACCAGTTTCGGCTTGTCGCGTTTCGGGATCAGCTTGTGTATATCTAGTAGCTCATATACCTAGAGACCTTCAGTCGTGGTATATGTGAGCCGGCATGACGATGTAGACTATCAATAGATTTTCATCCTTTGATAGTCGCTTTCGTTTTTGGACTACACTGTACTTACCATCAGGTACTCTGTAGTCACTACGTCGAGCCAGTGTAAAAAAAAAGAAACCTAAAATTAAGCCTATGTTTTACTTATTTTATAGTGCCTCTCGATGTCATCGTCTCTTTGCTACGCGTTCCTATACATAACCCGTTACGAAGCCATGGGTTCTGGCGCGCAGTGGTCCGACCTGTGGTCTTCGCCGATCGGCAGTGAAGATATGAGCATCGGACTCGCTGCCATCATGATCATTGTGGATGCCGTGATATATTTCGCTATAGGGTGCCTCATTGATAGGTATTGCGGTAAGTTTTGTGTATTTTATAACTATTTGATCTGGCGAACGTCTTACTATCTAGAACTGCTATCGAAATATAAAAAGAACTGTTATGAATTATAGACGGCTTATTTTAATAAAGTATCTAAGGAAAAAGGAATCTGGTATAAAACTTTGCAAAGTGAACCTTCCCGTATACCCTGGTTTTCTGGAAGAACCTTGTGCAGGAAGCTAGTATCAGTGGCATACAGATTGCGGTCCAGACATATTTCATCTAATAACCATCTGATGAAACTAAATGATTTTCGACTTTGTGTAAGTGGTGATGAAGATGATATCCACCATTTATTGATGGAATGTGTCCGATCTGAATCTGTGAGAGAGGCGTTTTTTGAGTGCCTTTGATCTTAATAGACTCGATGACGGGATATTGAACAAAGTCTTAATAGAACTATTATCTGATGAGACGTCTGGTCTGTTCAGATCAATGGCACCATATAAAAATTTGTTTTTCTCCTTCCCCGTTGAGCATATGGTGCCTCCATCTGTACATAATCTAGAAAAACCAGGAATCTTCAAACTCACAATGACCTTGCGACAAGTGAAATTGAGATTGCCTGCCTGTAAATCATAAAAAAATGCTTTTGTTAGACTCAAACGAAAGATATACATTTACAAATTAATTCCAGGAATTAAGACCCTAAGAAGCAATATAACGAATTGCACCACAACTGAGGAGAAAGCGGGTGTTAATATAATTAACGTAACCAAGATTTACGCTAAGGGGACACGCAGGGAAAAACTCGCTTTGGACAACGTTTCAATCGAACTACGCAAGGGACAGATTACAACTTTATTAGGGCATAATGGCGCTGGAAAGACTACTTTGATGTAAGTATCTCGTTATGAAAACCTATTCATAGACAAGCCCCGTTAAAATTTATAAAATCATAGACAGCCTTTGAAAATAGTGGAGAAAAAGGAGTTCTATAAAAGTAATATAATGTTGCTAGCTAGGACTTTAATAATCACCGGTATTACTAAACATGATTTACTTAAGCACAAATGTAAACACTAATAAATCCCGTAATGAACACATCACATTCGTGTCAATTTGATCGCTTAATTTTTCACTTTCACCAAGTGCATAGAAGATTCTCGTAGCAATCACCTATATTCCAGCATTCACATTAAGCTGCAGCGACACGTCTCGAATTCGCTTTCTATTCTCTAATAGATGGCACCACCATTAGCTATAATTATGCTATCCGTCACAAAATGGTACTGAAAACGGTGGTTCATCTATAAGATGAAAGATGTCGCTGCACACCTCATTCTTTTACCGTATCATTAACAACATGCTTTCAGAAAAAAAAGAAGATATACTATTTTTAAATCAGGAATTAAAAACCAGCCTCTAACTAAATAAATCTTGGAAGTCTTTCTAAATTCGTGATAACCCTTGTGCTAAATGAAGACTTTACTCTCCGTAGCAATATCCTAACCGGCATGCTAAAGCCGACCAAGGGGCACATAGTCATCAGGTCTGACAGTGAGAGTGGTACGCGTCTTGGCATGTGCCCTCAACGGGATGTGCTCTTCCACCACATGACGGCGAAGGAACACGTCCAGTTCTACGCGCAACTGAAGAGCGGTCTTCCTGCTGAGCAAGTTTCAGATGAAGTAGAAAGGTAAATAAAGTATATTAGAAGTTAAATTAGGTCTATTTTATAGGCCATCTGTCCCCCTTGGACTTATTACCGGCCTATAGACTTGAAAAAGTCGGCTGCCCGGGGTAACTGACGGCAGTGGGCACCGCCTTATAGAAAGGTCTTAAGAGGAGGCCCTTAAAAACTCATTCCTCCCAACGAAGACACCTGCATAAGGTTATTCGCATGCCACATCGTAGGAAGAACTGGGACTTTTTTTTTTACACTGGCTCGACATAGTGACTACAGTGCACCTGATGGTAAGTGCAATGTAGTCCAAAAACGAAAGCGACTATCAAAGGATGAAAATCCATTGATAGTCTACATCGTCACGTCGGCCCACATATACCACGACTGAAGGTCTCTAGGTATATGAGCTACTGGATATACACAAGCTGATCCCGAAACGCGACAAGCCGAAACTTGTCACTATGACGGGCTTTACACCCATGTACTGTGGTCGCGATCCAGACGGGCACCGACGCCCACCACCTCGCTGCTGCTCGTTTAGCACCACGCAGGAGTCACGTGTAGGGTAACTAGGGTAAAGCCTACGGATGTGAGCAGCTTCGACTCCCAAAACCACTAACCAGTTGACTGACTTTTAACCAGTTTGTTGACAACCAGTATGTATCTGACAAACTGCAGGCGCTGCGCTCACTACGTCTGTGAAGGTCCAGGAGGATATTTTATACAAAAAGCTTTTTCACAACGTATTACAAGAAACACAGCCCTTGTAGAAGTGCTAAAGCAGTCAACTTGGGGTGTCAGCAAGTATTAATTTGCCACACGTCGGCCTCTATCCCACTATGGGCCGGGATGGTCCTGTTTGAAGTTACCTCAAATAAAAACGGCTTTTTTCCAACGATAAACGCAGCATCCTTACTTGTCCTTACTGAAAGGACAGTAGAATTGAGGGAATCTGTTGCCCAGATAAAGAAACGGCGCGTATGTATGCTACAGGAGGTCTAAATAATGAGAATTATTTTCCAGAATGCTCCAAGTTCTCTCGTTAGGCCCTTGGAGTGATGAGCCTGTGCTTCGGCTGTCAGGTGGGACTCGCCGCAGACTGTGTGTGGCGCTGGCTTTTATAGCCAAACCACATTTAGTTTCGTTAGATGAACCCACCTCAGGCGTGGACCCGGCTGCCAGAAGGTAAAGTTTACATCTGTCTTTTAAAACAACAAATATTTATTCTGCCTAATTTTTTTATTCTAGCTCAAAAAGTGACTACACTGCACCTGATGGAAAGTATAGAGTAGTCCAAGAACGACAATGAACGCCAAGGGACGGAGATCCGTTAATAGCCGCCAACTTTATGTCGGCCTATATATACCACGACAGAAGATCTCTAGGTATATGTACAACTGGATATATACAAGCTGATCCCGAAACGCGACAGGCCGAAGCGAGTTGATACAACGCTCTTTACACTTATGTACTGTGGTCACGAATCTGTTTGGGCAATTGCTCTACCACCTCTAAATAGATTACGGGTTAGGTTAGTTCGGCTCGGATACGGAAAAGTCTGTTCTTATAAATTTTACCTTATTTCTTACTAAAAGAACCTAGAAACTTTGGTCTCTTCTTTTTTTTAAACTGTACCTCATCCTACTTAAAATTCTTAATTGCAAGGTTTAATGATATTTCAGAGACATTTGGTCGATGATAGGAAAACTGAAAGAGGATCGAACGATCCTTCTAACTACTCATCATCTTGACGAAGCAGAACTACTCAGTGATCAAATCCTCATCATGCACAAGGTAAATAATAATAAATAACCTACCGAGGGGTTGCTACCCTTCGCTTCTGGTAAGGAAGCGGGTCTGCGGGAAAATATACCTAAAATGTCAGAAACACAATAAGATACCTAGACCAAGTTTTTAGTTAGAAACTGAAAGAAACAACAAGCACTATTTCCTTGTGGGCGCCAATGTAACAGGGTTGATGCCTGAAGGGCCTAGCTCATTAAATAAAAAAAAACAATCAAAACCTGTTACATAAAATTTATTTAAAAAACTGGAAATAATAATACGCGACTCGCGAAAAAAAGATTTGAGCGGTGGATTCGGGTGTGCTTGTTGTTCCTTTTGGCTTTAAAAGGAACAGAGGACTTAACAGAGGAATCGGCGACTCAGGCGACCCCTAGGCTGGTACAGTCGCAGGTCGGCGACCCTGGGACGAACGCGGCGAGACACGCCGGGGCTCGCAGTCCTCGAGGCTGGGGGCGATACTCGTGGCCGCTCCCAGGCTCCCGCAAGTAAATGCAGTTCCTTTTAAGGGAACGTGGAAAGAACCCGGTTATTCTTATCCGGGTCCACGATAGGCACGACCAGTTGGCACCGTCGGACAATATTCGGACTATAAATATACGTCCTCTCACTACCAAAGTTGAAAGAGCAATCAAATGCGATTGTCTGGGGCAGTACCATAATTAATCTACGCCGCGCAAATAGATGTTTCTCGAATTTGTGGAGAGTTGTAAGCCCTAGCGTAACTCCTTCAAAATATGTTATATGTAAATACCAGTTATGTAAAAGAGGGAGGAAGTATCATAGCGTGACATAAATCACCGCTACAGAAAATAAAAAAGGATATTTCTAATTTTTTTTCATCGTGACTCCATACAGTGACCACGTCTTATTGTAATCATGATGCAGTCCAAAAACGAGAACGATTATCAATTGTAGAAGAAACTATCGATAGTCGCAGCGATCATGCCGGCCTGCAGAAATGTCTCTTCACGCTTCGTTTGAAGGACCCCATATTATAGAACGGTGGAAACACGCTCGGCGGAAAACCTCCACCACAGCTCAACGAATCGGCACAAGATTTAGAAAATTACTTAATCCTAACCGGGATGTGAGTTATCATATAGCCGTGACTCCGTACACCAGCGCGCGCGGTTCTACTATGGAAGGGAGGGGGTGGAACAAGGTTAAATAACTCTTCAGAACACTAGCCGTGATACAGACGGTAGAAAACGCTTAATGAGGCAATATCTCAGTTCAGCTTTAAATCAATCAAGTTCTTTTGTTTTATTTTATTAATAAATCAAAATCAACGAAAGCTTTAACTCTGGTTTTAACATTAAGACACCTAAAGCCTCAAACTACAGAAACATAGAGTTGCTTGCCTCACGGTCTTTTACCGGTTGCACGGTGGAGGGTGTTCTCAGGAACTACATTCTTTGATTTCACCAGCCCCATTCCACCACAAAAGCACTAGACATCGTGTCGGATACCATGCGTATGTGGTGGATGTTCCTTATATCCGCACGAGAAGTTTCGCTTCTACATTCATCATGCGAACGACTAAGGAGTGGAATATGCTTCCAGCCATATTTCCGCGATCTTATGATCTGGGAGTCTTTTACAGAAGAGTGAATAGGTATCTGTTAGGCGGAAGCAGTTCATCATCGGACTTATCTTCACATTTCACCAGGTGTGATTGAGGTCAAGCGTTCGCCTATAAATCAATTTAAGAAAAACTGTATGGTGTGGAACAAGGTAATTACTATTTGCTGATGGAGCGTGTCTAGGACAAACCGTAATATCGGGACGTGCAGTTGCAATAGCCATTTGTCCTCTTCGCTTTCCGGGCAGGCCATAATGGTAGAGCACTTTACTCAAAAGTGAGTTGAATATGAGTATTTCACATGTGCGGGTGTGACGTGGTCACTGTATGACAAAACCCCTCTAAAAAAATAAAGAATTAAAAATGACACTTTAATATTATCAGGGTCAAATCCACACGACGGGATCACCAATAGAAATAAAACGAGCGCTTGGCAACGGATACAAGCTGACGGTGGTCTATCCAGAACGGGCCAGCGAGGAGTGCATCGAAGACACGTCAATAGAAGAAAAGATCAAACAACTCTTGGCCGTGATCAGAGATGTGGTGAAGAATGCCAACATTTCAGACATGAATGGACTGGAGGTGGAAATATCCCTGCCGTTCTACGACTCTGAGGGTTTGAACAACGAGTGAGTTCGTCTTTGCTTTTTCTTCAGCTATAATCATTATTTTGAAGCCAAAGTTAACCAAGTAAGTTAACTTGCGGAGTTATCAATGTGAAATCACGACGGCCAGTGACCAATGTGTAGAATGAAACTCCAACTGTCCATTATCATCAACTGTGGAGGCAGGTTGGTCTCTACTAATTATGGGAGACTGGTCTCTACCGCTTGTAAGAGGCTGGCCTCTACCGCTTGTGAGAGGCTGGCCTCTACTGCTTATGAGAGACTGGTCTCTACTGCTTATGGGAGACTGGCCTCTGCTGCTTGTGGGAGACTGGCCTCTACCGCTTGTGGGGGGTGTAAGTCATTGAAAGACAACCTGGATTTGAATAATCCTTATTAATTATTTGGCTCGTATTATATACAAAGCGCTCGACCTCGACATCGTGCATTGAACTGTAATTATCTTCACGTTGTATCAAGTGCATGAAACTTCCATTAGTCTTGCACTTCTTAATATACGTCACCACAAACTGAAGTCATAATAGGCTGGTCATAATTGTCGCAGAAGCAATAATCGATGGAGTTGGAGTCTCGACAACCATAATGTGAGACGTGCCGAGGCCAGATGGACTGACAACCTACAAAAGGCTGTTGAATGTTTATGGATGCGAACAGCCAGGACAAGTGGCGAGCTTTGGGAGAGGTCATGTTCAGCAGTGGATCGATGTGGACTGAAATAATAAAGACGATCGTTATTTTAGCACTGAAAATATTACATACTATAACTTAGACTTGTTAATTGATCCTCGACGGGTTATTGGAGGAATACGTTTTTTTTTTAAGCTGACTCAACACAGTGTCTGCCCTATGATGGTAAGAATGGCAAAGTCCAAAAAACGCCAACGACTATCGACAGGTAAGAAAAAAACCCATCGGTAGTCGCAGCAATCATGCCGGCCTGCACAAATATCTCTTCACGTTACGCTTAAAGGATTCCATATCATAGGAAGACCATTCCACAGCCCAACGACACGACAAAAGGAGTTAGAGAACTGTGACACCGCAAACCCGCGCGCGTGGTGGCTATTCAGGAAGGGAGAGGGTGGAACAAGGTTAAACATCTTTAGAGAACAAAGAAAACATCAAGATTGTAACACCCCCAAAACATATGCAGAACCGTCGGACGAAAGGGCCCCCCATACCCTCCCGGAATAGGTCGCCTGGACCCAGACGTATCCCTAGGGCCGGGTAGCAGCCATTTGTGGGACATCACGGGAGTTTTAGTCAGTGGGAGTCTGGACACACTGGTCCTATGCAAGATTTTCTCCCGGGTGACAAAAGGTCTTAGTTCAGCAATGGTCGTCCTACTGCTTATATAATTTTGATATTATAATTTTAAAAGCGACAGTAGCCATATAACCTCGGAAAGGATATCAATTGATTTAATTTTAATTGTTATAAAAAATATGTTTTATCATCAGCTTCCTTCGCCTATGTACTGTACTGGAGAACAGTCATGGTGTCCTCGGCTACCGAAGCTTCGGTATGGACTGCAGCAGTCTCGAGCAAGTATTCTTCGACATTTGCCAGCAAGCTGACGGAATGGAGCCCCAGAACGGCATTCAATACGGTATATATTCCTTTTAAAAGGCTTTTTCGTTCTATATTTTGGAGTATATTGGATCGACGAATCTGCCTTCAACTTTGCAATATCGCTCTTTGTAAATCTATTAAAATTATAGCTATGAGCAACCCAGTTCTAGAGGGGGCAAGCCAGGTTACTAAATGCCAAAAAGTAGTAGTGTAGTAGTTAAAAGTGGCTTGCTTTTCGGTTTTCTATAGACTATACTCTGGAGAGTGTGCGGCTGAGTTGTATGATTTAGTTCCACCCTCACCCTTCTACCATAAATTGACGAGACGCCGTGCGGGTTTGCACCCTTATGTGGTTGACATTCCGGCTGCTCGCACGAAACGATTCGCCTCCTCCTTTTTGCTGCGAACCGCGAAGGAGTGGAACTCGCTTCCTGCGTCGGTGTTTCCGGCATCTTTTGACATGGGAATATTCAAACGTCGAGTGAATCGGTATTTGCTGGGTGAGCGCGCTCCATCGTCGGCCTCATCATCACTTTCCAGCAGGTGTGATTGAGGTCAAGCGCCAGCCTGTATGTAATAAAAAAATAAATATAAAATCCTAAAAAAAAAAACACTTATGGTTTACAGTTGCACAGTATAGTCAAGGTCTTAATGGTCATTTTGTTGAATAAATATTGCAGCAATTGAAGAGTCTCCATCGAACACTTCAAAGAGCGCATCCAATTCCAGCATAAGAGCTGACTACGGGCCCCTAGTGCCGCCGGAAGGACCTTTGCGAGGATCACACTGGGAACAGTTCCTAGCCCTCATGCGTGCCAGATACATACATCATATAAGGAACAGGTATGACCATGTTAATGTAGGATTCAAATTTTGGCAGTTCCTGTTCGACAGTGGTGAGCAAGCAGCGCCTGTGAAATGGGGCTGTACCGCTCTGTGCAATGCTGTCAGCTTTTTTTTTACACTGGCTCGACAAGGTGACTACAGAGTACCTGATGGTAAGTACAGTGTAGCCCAAAAAGGAAAGCGACTATCAAAGGATAAAAATCCATTGATTAGTCTCCATCGTCATGTCGGCCCACATATACCACGACTGAAGGTCTCTAGGTATTTGAGCTACTGGATATACGCAAGCTGACCCCGAAACGCGACAAGCCAAACTGGTCACTATGACGGGCTTCACACCCATGTAATGTGGTCGCGATCCAGACGGGCACCGACGCCCTACCACCTCGCTGCTGCTCGCTTAGCACCACCCAGGAGTCACGTGTAGGGAAACTAGGGTACAGCCTACAGCCGATTGACAGCGCTCGTAATCTTCACGCTTTCTTTGGATACAGGTGGTTGATGTTCATGCTGGTGATCCTGCCTAGTCTGTTCGTGACCGTCGCGATGGGATTCTCCATGCTGCGCCCACCGGCTGACAACGAGATCTCTCTGAAGCTCAACGAAGAGCTGTACAATGGATCGACGCAATTTTTAATGTAAGCAACTTTTTATTTGAAAATATCTTCAAAGGACCGTCCCGGATGTATATAGGATTGGCAACTAAAATGTGCTGGATATTCATAACCTAAAAATCTCTAAGTGGCCATAATTGCTTGGTCACAAGGGTTTTGGATGCTGTAATAATTGGCCACAATATTGTAAACATTCAATCTAACAGAAAAAAAGAAATAAAAAAGCTTCTATTTGGCATATAACATGTAAAGCCCGTCATAGTGACCAGTTTCGGCTTGTAGCGTTTCGGGATCAGCTTGTGTATATCCAGTAGCTCATATACCTAGAGACCTTCAGTCGTGGTATATGTGGGCCGACATGACGATGTAGACTATCAATGGATTTTCATATTTTGATAGTCGCTTTCGTTTTTGGACTACACTGTACTTACCATCAGGTACTCTGTAGTCACAATGTCGAGCCTGTGTAAAAAAAAAGGTAGTACAAACGGGTTAATCAAGATAGGAAAAAAAAACAAAACGAAATACCCTGTGCTGTGATAATGTATCAAAGAGGAGTCAATTCAGCAAATGCCAGGTGACCAGCTGAGTCACCCAGCGCTTATATTCAGCTGACATCCAGGATCTAGAACTTCTTCTTATGTTGTCTGGATATTTTCTTGAAGGTTTTGAAATGCTAGTCGTTTCACTGTTTTTCTCAAAAGAAAAAAGGGTATATTAAAACCTCGTTGTGTTTCGACAAGTGTAAACTTTTTTCTCAGGAATGCATGGCAGTGTTAAATTGAAATTAATATGAAATTCTCAGATCTACAATCTCTTGTTACTGTGATATTTTTAAGTCAACAAAATTTAAAAGATGCACCTACAGATTTTACTTCAATAGGGTTCATCTGAAAATAGAGCAAACATGCTATATGCTCATCTTTTTTTATCCGTATTACGATTTTTAGATGTTTTTTTATCTTGACTCCAAGAATCCTCTTCCTTAACAAAATTTTAGCGAAAAGTATTCAACTTTCCTCATTATTCCAGCCCACACCCCTCCGTAGATGAAGAATCGAAGCAAATAAACATGGCATTCGCTCAACACGTAATGGACTATCTGCAGTATAATAAGAGTGTTGAAAATTGGACCTTATCGGTAAGCTTGTTAAGTATGCTTTTCCGATGGTATCAGTTATTTGCCGCACACCACTTGAACCGACCCGCCCGGTTAAGTTGTGAAGACCTTTCCCGGTCAACAAACACGCGTAAATTCGAAAAAAAAAAACCACTTGAACCGATTCATGGACCCCATTCCAAAACCCAATCCTCTATTGCTCTAGCGATGACCGATTCTTTAGAGCAGAGGTCGTCAACCAGCGGCCCGTAAGGCACTACGGTGCGGCCCGCGCAAGTAAGACCAGTTCCACAGAAAGCTACACCGCAGACAATAAATTAAAAATACTTATAGGAAATATTTATATTTCATTGTTTTGTGTGTACGGAAGCTGGAAATTCAGTTCAAGCGATGACAGTCAGTAAAATGAGAGTAACAATAAATATGGTTAAAAATGCAAAAATTATTTTTATCTAAAACAATTGTGTTTATTAGATGAAATGTGGCCCGCACCAGTATACTCATAATATTTGTGGCCCTTATATAAGAAAAGGTTGCCGACCCATGCTTTAGCGAATAATTGTCTTGATTTTTTATATTCTGTATTTATATATTTATATGTAAATTTTTGTTTATTAATTTGTACTGATGATCTGATAGGGTGACTAGAGGAAACTAGTCGACCAAAGCTTGGGATCGCCAAGAGTGGAAAATATTGGAAGATACTTTAATTTAGCATTGGATGGCGAAAGGTTAAAACGTGAGAGATGAGAAAGATATTAAAGTAAATACAAACTTTTGTACCATCATTTATGATCGAGGGTGGCGCGATCGTTGTGTTAAGCCATTAAAACGATTGGAAAGGACCTTGTCTCAGCGTTGGGTGACTGAAGGTTGATAATTGACAAAAGAGAAAAGATTTTTTTATGTGAATACGAACTTTAGTACACTCAGTTGTCCTCGAGTGAAGCGTAATCTTTCTTTTTTTTTTTTGAAGCGGACTAACTACTGATTGCCGGGAAAGGCATTTACAGTTCAACCGGGCTTAGGGGGCGAGCACAGAAGGTGCTCAGCCAGCGAGTTTATGGGTTGGGTGGCAATGCAAGGGCACCCCTGTGGGTACGAACATCGACTTGGACCGCCAGCCAAAAAGTACTAACTCTACGGGTGATCTACCAGCGTTTCGGAAGTGACTACCTTGAGAAGAAACGCTGAAATAAACTCAAGGCTGCGTCGGAGTAGAACTGCGCCTCGGAGCGAAAACGCACTGATTAGCAGCAGTTAACTGAACTATCCTTCGTCGGCGCCGCCGGCGACGCCGGTGTCGTGGAATGAAGTTAGTGCGTGTGTAGCGCAATCGTTGTATCAAGCTTAATATAGAATTGCTTTCAGGACTCACCGATGTGTCGGTGCGTGGTGACCCGGCAAGTGTGTGATATCGACCCTCACATAGCCCTGCCTGAGATGATGTCCTTACCTGATGTCAATACACTGAACAGCTGGCTGCTGGACTCGCAAGAAGTTTATATCGAGAAAAGGTGCGTTTGTCTATTGCTGTCTGCGTTTTCTTTCCGATAAACTGTGATGCAATCTTTCATAAGACCGTGAGAACACTCATGAGGGCGATGACCTTTGTGTGCCAGATTTCTACTCACTAAAAACTTCGAGGGTGTCTCTCAGCTCGCAGACAACTTGACCTGGGGGCAAAAAATTAAAATAAAAGCTGATCATCTTGCTAATTGCAGTTAGGGATATAAATCTCACTTTAAATCAAACTTTAAAGGCTCTGCAAGCTGTCATAGCAATACAGTTCTCTAGAATCTTCTTGACGCACTCTTTCAAGTAGGCTTTCCAGGCGCAATATTTCTTCTAGATTATGACAGTGACAGGACAGTGTCCTAGCATGCCGAGGATCTGCAGGCAGTACAACGCACTCTCGCGATTTGGTGAATTTAACCTAACGGTTTCTCTCTCAGAATTTAGATTTGGATTTTTTTAGGATTTAGACGGATAGTGACCGTATTTCTTTTTTTTATGTGTGTTCCTTAGAATCAGAAAATATATTAAATAGATTTTTTTTTATGTTAAAAGTTGTTATTTAGACAGTCAATAGTTTTTTTTTATGTTGTGTCTATGTGTGTCTGTATGTATAATCCTTTTTACTTTTTTGGAATTATACTAATATTCTTTACTGTAAGCTAGCATTATATATTAATTATTGTGCATGATATGGCACCTTATAATTGTGGAGGCATTTATATGTTCTATTTTGATACCATGATCTTTTTGTTTTTTTACTCTGTCACCCATGTTGGTCACAATTTTGTAAAATAAAATAATAAAATGGCTGGGAGGTTTTTTAAGAAAGGATATCAAAATGCTTTTTCACCTCAGCGGCACAACTATTTCACTTCTTATACCTTCCTTTCTTCTCCTTCTCCTTTGTCTCTATATACCTTCCTTTGATATAGTAAAATTAAATTATCATAGAAAAGTCCTTTTTCGATTAAATATATATATATATATATATATAATTTTAACATTTTTTTTTTATTTATTTTATTTTGTGCACGACCGGGGCCCTTCATGAAAATCAGCGCTGCAGACTTTCCCTGTGGCTTTAGGCTGATGAAGGTCCCATTTTCGTCATGTTAATATGTTCTGTATTTTCTTTTGATTGTGTGTGTTGTTTGTAATGCTACATTTAAATTTCTGTCTTTTTTTGTATATTTGTGGCGAAATAAATACTTTTTCATTTCATTTTTCATTCATTTAATATCTTACAGATACGGTGGATTCACGTCTACTCTCAAGAACAATATAACTAATTTCATAACGTGGTACAACAATAAAGGGCACCACGCGCTGCCCGTGTACTTGAACGAAATGAACAGCGCCATCTTGCGGGCGGCGGCTGGCGACGCGCGAGCCAACATTACGGTCTACTCGCATCCTCTGAAGATATCCAACGAGAAGATCAGCAAGGCCACCGTGTGAGTTTAGAGTTTAGACTAGTCTTCACCACGGGGAGAGGACTCGGGGACTATAATATGCGGATTTGAGAGCTCACAATTTGTACAAGCACACACATTTTATCACTCCGTGCTCATAAACAAATTACGTCAAGTAATTTTAATATTGGCAGTATTTATCTTTTATAATATAACATGAATCGCTAAATGTGTATAAGCGAAACTCGAGAACGGCTGAACCGATTTGGCTGATTTCTTTTTGTTGTGTTTGTTGAAGTCTGGGGAAGGTTATTACGGAGAGAAAAATTAAAAAAATTATCCGAAAAAGTCTAAAAACAACAATTTTCTATATTCTCATACAAAAAATTCGTAATAATATTTAAAAGTCAATTTGAACTTTAACACCATATCATAAATTTTAAATGTCATTGGACGGGTTACGGGAAGGCAAAACAATTGAGTGACGTATAAATATTAATGTCAGTATTTGTCAATTTTTATACATATAGCATTAAGGCCAGGTTCCTTCAAACAATTTTCAAAAAACACCCGACAGGCCAATAGGTTTTGGCAGAATAAAATCTGACGGGGAAGCTATTAACATTTAAAACAATGTGACTTTGTTTTAGAGAAATAGGGCAGAACAAGGTCTGCCGGGACAGCTAGTTAACAATAAATTCTGTTGTGTTATTCATATGTGTTAAACGGCGCAACACATTAATGTGCATTTTTTCCGATTGTTTTTGTTTTTATTGTCTTGTAGTGTATTGGCCACTGGCCGCCCTTAAAAATGTAAAAATAAATAAATATAACGAAGAGTATGGTGATATTCATTGAATGATAAACTACGATGGGATTGTTCAATGTTTCCCATAACATACAATAATGATTATACTTTTAGTAGCAATATAAAAATTAAAAAGATTTCTCTATTAAACAATAATAAATTATGATATAATAGACTATGATATATTAAGAACAACAGGGCCGGGTAAGGACTTGAAAGTCGGAACTCGGGCCCTGGGCGTCAGATTCTAGGGGTGGCGGATAAATACATCATCCATCGTACCAACTGAATAATATATCTAAAAAAAGTGGGTCAGCCTCTTGGATAACAGAAATTGGCTGAGAATTTTTACGTTTCAAAAGTGAACTCAAAAGTCTTATAAAAATACCCTTATCACGTATAAGTTATTCAAAGTTAAAGGACACTATGTTTTTGTTTTTGTGTATATTTCTCTTCCTATGCGATAAACTATGTTTACATTTTTTTTAAGTTGTAAGGCGCAAAGTTCTCTAAAAACTGTGCTTATACAATTTTTTTATAGGATTAATCCGTAGGATTCAGAAATTAAGGTACGAAAAAATCGGGGCAGGTGCGTTTGCCAAACAATATTTTTAAGCCGCCGCTCGAAATTTTCAAGAATCGGGGTCTGAATAACAAGTTGCCAATTTGTGGTAACAATATAACAGTTTACAATTACTTTATTGTCGAAAATAAACAACTGATGAAACGAAAGGTTCCGTCCATTGGTTCAAACCAGTCCTCTTTTGTTAACGCAGTTATTTCTAGTAAACCAAAATTATTTATTCTCGCTTTGAATATTGACTATATCGCTCCTGATGGTAAGTTTAGGGTTATCCAAAAACAAAGTGTGACTATCGGCAAATCTCAAACGGCGTCTTTACCATAAACGACGGCTGACGCAGGTACCAGCGCATCGCAGACGCAGGAATCTCCTGCCTGATCCTGATCGCATATGGCTTGATAAGCGCCGGGGCTGCGATCTACCTGGTCAGCTCGCGCCGGACCCAGCAGAAGCGCCTGCAGCTCCTTTGCGGTGTGAGCCCTAGCCTGTACTGGGGCACAGCGCTTGTTTGGGACATGATAGTGAGTGGTATTTTCTTTGTTTATCCTTTCTTTCTATCCCCATCCCTTCCTTTATTCTGCTGAGGATTGGTCATCAACTCGAGGTATCAATGTATGGTTCGTGGTTGCTATGTGGATTTCCTTACAATATAATCATTTCGTGTCATTGTACCTTCACCAGTGAGATTCTTAATTTTGAATAAATCTCAGACGTAAGTACCGAAATTCTCACCAATAGTCATTATTGTCGTCGTGCATGGTTTTTTAAATTATTATTTATAGGCGAACGCTTGACTTCAATCACGCCTAGTGGAAGGTAAAGATGAGTCCGATGATGAACCGCGTCCGCCCAACAAATGGCTATTCACTCTTCTCTTAAAGACTCCCAGGTCATAAGATCGCGGAAATATGGCCGCTGGTAGCATATTCCACTCCTTAGCTGTTCGCATGATGAATGTTGAAGCGAATCTTTTCGTGCGGATATAAGGAACATCCACCACATACGGATGGTATCTGACACGATGTCTAGTGGTTTTGTGATGGAATGGGGCTGGTGGAATCAAATAATGTAGTTCCTGAAAACACTCTCCACTGTGCAACCGGTAAAAGACCAAGAGGCAGGCAACTCTACGTCGATGCTCGATGCTCTGCCCTTTAATTTTTGTCAAAGAGTCGTCTCCAATAAGTCTACGAGCTCTACGATCGATCGAGTCCAAAGCCACCAACTGATATTTAGCGGATCCGTCCCAAAGGTGACAACAGTACTCGACACCCGACCGCACCTGTGCCTGATACAGGTTAAGAAATTGCGATGGTGAGAAGAATCGTCTGATCTTAACAAGGACACCCAATTTTTACCGTGTTCGTATCCACTTGCCGCCACAGCCACAATATCAGAGATGGGCAAAATGTAATCTGATTAATGATTACAAAATGTATTCGTCATTTTAATTTTATTGCTCTGTAATCATGATTAAATCAATTTAAAACATTAAAAGAAATCGTAAATATGCATGCAATCTGGGATTCTGTAGTGTTTAAAACATATATGAGCAAAATCCAGTCATATTAATGGTAAAAAACGTAAAATGTAATCGTAATCATTTTTATTAATCTGATTACATTTTGCCCATCTTTGCACAATATATAATAAATGTTACTCTCTGCGAATGAGCTGCTTTTGTCTTTTTTTGTATACTGGCTCTACAAAGCGAATGCACCGCATCTAGTGGAAGGTTCAGTGCGGTCCAAGACAGCAGCTACTGTCAAAAGACGGGAACATATTAACAGTCACCGCTGTCATATCGGCTCACACTACCACGACTGAATCGCAACAACCCGAAGTGGGGCACTGTGACGGGTATATGACTTTCTTGATATTTTTTCAGATAATTTTCATCAACATGGTGATTACCGCCATCGTCATGCTGGCGTTCGGGTACGCGGTGTTCGTGGCGAGGAATAACTTACCCGCTATATGCGTGCTCATTATTCTTTACGGGTGAGAGCTTAGTTTATAATTATTTAGAATGGCGATAATTACAAAACCAATTATACTAATCTATCTATTTTTATGGTGGTAGGGCGACTCCCCGAACTGGGTCGTGACCACAGTACTTGAGTGTAAAGACCATCATAGTGACTCGCTTTGGTCTGTCGCGTTTCGGAATCAGCTTGTATATATCCAGTAACTCATATGCCTAGAGACCTTCAGTCGTGGTATATGTGGGCCGACATGACGACGGAGACTATCAATGGATTTTCATCTTTGGACTACACTTTACTTACCACCAGGTACTCTGTAGTCACTATGTCGAGCCAGTGTAAAATACACATATAGTTAGACAATATTTAACGATGCATAACAAAAGACATCACTGTTCTTATTATTATCAAACAAAAAATATAATAATTATAAACACAACAATATTATCACTTCCAGACAAGGCATTAGAAACAAGCACATTCTACATTCATCATACAATTTACATGTACAGGGTTGTCTGTCTTTTTGACTGAATAATTATTTTATAGTTTTTTTTTTTACAATAAAGCACGAATGATCGATGTATTTATTTAAACTAACAAACATTTTTTTATTTATGAACCGACTGAAATAAAAATAACACTAAATGTTAACGGCAGCTTTCCACAATACATTAGTAAAAATCGAATTTAAATTGTTAAGCCATTTCTGAGATTAGTGGAAATAAACCCGTGCAAGATATGCGTATTGGTAACGCCACAGACAACAAAATATTATTGCTTTGTCTGGCTCTTGTTGCGTTTGCTTGCCACCCAGTCCGAGAGGGGGGTAGTTTGCCTAACTACTGTGTAACCGTTCGTCTTGCTATCACTACGTATGCGTCGACGGTGCACCTTAATCATTTATATTTTGGTTTCATACAAATACTGTGTTGTGGAAGTGATATCACATATCATCAGGACTGCTGAACAGCCTAACAGGTGGGTGGCAACAGTTATATCGCATGAGCCAAGACCTAGAAAAATTACAGTCCACTTTTAAATTCCACGGAACCCTCCAAAACTCACGGCGGTTCCACGTATTATCAATGTTACTGGATGTATGTATACTAAATGAGCTGATTCTATAACGCGACAGGTCAAAGCGAGTGTTTAATTTACCCTTGTGTACTGTGACAACGACCCAGTTCGAACTATCGCCCAACCACCTCAGAATTTTGATTTTAATGAGCTACTAGATTAATATTTTCACGAATATAGGCTAAAATCAGTGAGAGCTGGCTCTAATTAAATTAAATTTTCAGATATGCTTGCGGGAACCTGATTCATATTGCAGAGAAGTTGTTCAACGAAGCGAGTTTGGCTAATATGATGTTGTTCTGTGGGAACACATTATTTGGCCTCGTGGGCATCACCACACTGCTCATCTTGGACGTTATATCAGAATCAGACGTAAGTTTCAGGAAACATTATCATATATTGTCGCGCTATGTCCCTTACAGGGGGGACAGAGATACATTAGTGGTTATATCCATTTTGCGCATATATGTCGTGGCCAATGTCCTACCTAGTGATGAAAATGCCCGGGAATTTTCCCAAAATGCCCAAAAACTTCTTTGCGAATATTCCCGGGAATTTACGAAATGTTCTCGGAAGTTTTGGGCACTTTGGGAAAATTCCCGGGCATTTTCATTACTAGTCCTACCCTATGCTCGGACATCCTTGGGCTATAATTCGCCTATTTGTAGGTTATCTCGCGTCTTTATCGAACTGGAGAGTGCCATCGATGTGCTTGCTGACAGTCTGCCGGTCTTTAAAAGGAAAATCATCGGCTGGTTGAGGGACACACAGTAGTTGTTGATATGATTTTTCATTTGCCTATGTTTTCACTTTCATTGTTTTATTCTTATTTGTTAATGTATTTATTTTATAAGTAGTATTGTTTATATTTTTGATGCACGATGTGGCGGCCTTAAATGGCGCAACACATTGATGTGCATTTTCTTTCGATGGGTTTTTTTATTGTCTTGTAGTGTGTTGGCCACCGGCCGCCCTTACAAATGTAGCAATAAAATAAAATAAACGTGAGCAGTAACTCAGCTGATCGCCGAACTCATGACATTACATTTATATCAGATGCTATGGGGGTTTCAGGACAATGTGTTTCCTTCACCGGTGAACTTTCGGTAGTTAAAAAATCTCATTCTGTTCTACTGCACAGTTATCGGTCAGATAAAAAAGCGTAATTGTAAATAGATATGGCCTAATCACTATCTGTTTTCTACTTCTTTATATTATACTACCAACTTTAATATATACTTCTGGAGGTACACGGAACGAGACTCACCGCCTGCCATGGAGGCACTGATCATATCGAGGTCGAAAGGTGTAGTGGCTGGCCACCGCTTGTGGTGTAGGCTTCTACCGCCTGTGGGAGGCTTATGAATCAAAGGCAGTCCTTACTTGAATCCCCTTTGTTACTTATTTGGCGTGCATTATATATAATGTGCGTGACCTAGATATCTTGCACTGAAACAGTAAAAACCTTACGGTGCATGAAGTTGCAGAAAAATTCTATTAGCTTTACTTAGCATAATATACATCACCATGTACTCTAACGTATATTATTAAAATGTAGTGCTTTAAAAACACAAATAGTGAATAAGATTGAGCACGACTGTAGTCCAGCTCGTGCAGGTAGATTGTACAAGCGCACCGCGACGCAAGCGCCGCCACAGCCCGAGCAGTCTCACTATGACATTGACCGCGGTACCACGCATCGCTTGCTTGCAAATCATACTATTCTCGTATCCGTTTATACTTTTATTATTCTCGCTGTTCTTCTTATTTCTACTTGAACTGATCTTTTTTATTTTATTGTGACTTTGTATTATGATTTATTAAACTTGATTTAATCTTGTTATCTGGGCTTTCCATCATCTCTCCACACTTTACCAGCGTTGTTTACAATATGACAGGTCAGCTCATCACCATACCTACCTCATTTTCAATTATGAAACTACAATTTTTTTTTTCACGGGACATTCAATCTTGTGTGTATTTATTTGTATCATAAATCACTATATTACAAATACAGGTATCAGAAATTCTTGCTGGTTGAACGGAATTTCAAGTTACATAACTACAAGATTTTGATAATGGTGTTTATGCATAAGGATTTTTTATTTGTAACCGAACTCACGATAATTATTGTTTAATTTTTTAATTGAAATTAAGTTAGCTATTGTCTTTCTCCTAAGGCCACTGACAACGCTCGCTGGATCCTGCACAAGATATTCATGTTGTCACCACAGTTCGCGCTCGGAGACGGTTTACTAGAGATAGCAAAGAACACTATCCAAGCACAGGTTTAGTCTTATTTTCAATTTAATAGTATATTTTAGTCATTAACCAAGTCAAGCGTGACTGCGCTTATATTATACTAAAAAAAACTTGGTTGACAGTGATTATATCGTTTGGAATTGCTGTTGTATTCGATAGAACTTTTGATAAAGTTCAGTGTGGACGCATTGCTAGCCCGAAACATACTATCTTGCAGACTTTCTCTTCTCACAGGCTTGGATCTGAGTGCACGCTAGATATGTTGGCGGTAAACTACACAGCAAGTCACCGTGAAAGATTGACAATTGCGTTATGGCTAAAAAGGTCTAACACTTTAGAAATTGTTGATAAAGGAACGCAATTACCTAGGCAATTATAAAGCGTAGTAAATCCAAACACATTAAAACAAAAGTACAATAGACACGTTTTGTGTACTTACACTTTGGCTTGTATAGTGACTGTACCCCACCTGGTATGGCTCCCTAGTATGGCGCCATCTAGTAACATAGTCCGACTATTGAGAGCTAACTATACCAAATATATAACAAAAATTGACTGGAAAGTGAAAAGTCAAGTTTTTTTTTTTTTAACTCGGGGAAACCCGTTATGGGCCGTCAGGGGATGATGAGGGTCACCCCCCGGTGTGTCGGAGTCGCACCGACTAAAGCCCCCGGGGTGTTCCTTCTCCCGTTTGCCGGGGCCAAGGGCAAGGCTGGGCCAGCTTCCTCAGCACCCGGCGACGTCTGGCCTATTGATGGAAGGCCCCTGGACAGCATTCCGCTCTCCTTCAGTTTCTTCGAGCGGTGCGCGGGAACACATCGCGCACCGCTCTCGCCTTGGAAATGTTGGGCGACGCACTCCCTCAAGTGCGCCGCCCAGGCGTTAATCCGTTAAGGAGGGAAGTGCCTTGAGTAGGCTTCCCTCCTGCGTCCAGTACGGCGAGGGCGACGGAGGGGCGGAAAGGACAGGGAAGATGAAGCCTGCCTCTTTCGCTCACGCTCCGCCTCCTCTTTCACTCTAAGGACCTCCTCTGTGAAAAGGAGGACCGCCTTCCATGACCTGTCGCTGTCGAGCATAGCCCGAATAAGTGTGGGCAGCGACAGGTCATTTCCTACCTGTTGCGTTAAGGCATCCCTTTCCGGGGCCCAGGCTGGGCACCCGTCAAACATGTGAAAAGTCAAGTCTCATAAGATATCCATACCAAGTCTTATGTTATGCAATGTCAAATAATGTTTTTTGAGAATATTTACCTTTCTATGCAATTAAAGACTGTAAAATCTGTTTTAATTGGATTAGGTCATATAATTGAGAAACAATTGCGATATTACTGGTGGGGAGGGGAAGGGCGCCAAACAGCAGGCTTTACGCAACCTCGAAAAATTTCAAGATCTGGGACTGGATTTGGATCAGTCACAGTGCGTGTGGGTCAGGTTATGAATGGAAAGGATGATGAGGAACTTTATGTTCATTTGTAAAATTCCAGGTTTTACTGCGTTTCGACATGGACACGTATCGGAATCCGTTCACAACTGATCTTCTCTTATACCACTATTCTTTCCTGGTGGTAGTCGGGACCTTGTTGCTACTCCTTAACCTCGCTATAGAGTATGACTACTTCGAGGTTATTCTTGTCAGGTCAGTAATTTGATACTTGGGGAGTCTAATTTCAAAACCCACTATAACATATTTTTTCAAATCCCATAAATTTATAAAAACTTATAATTAATCTTTGACTTAACAATCACATTCTTATAAGGTATTTAAATTATTATTCTAGAGAGAAAAAGCAAAAAAGAAAAACATCATATATAATATTTGCTTTGATAAAAACATTTCAAATTACTATTAGGACTATTAAGTAATTTTGTACTAAAAATCGTTTTAGCGGGTTTTGAAATTAGACGCCTCATTTTAAGCTTTTTATAGCAAATATTACTTAATGGATGAACCACAACTCTTAAAACATAATTACATTCGATCGATAACATTAGTAGAAATTGAAAAATGATTTTTTAATCCCCACATTGCATACGCCACGTCTGATGGTAAGTTTGGTACAGTCCAAAAAACGCCTGCAACTAACAACAGTAAAGAAAACCAATCGATGGTCACAGTGATCGTGCCGGCTTGCAGAAATATCTATTCACGCTTCGTTTAAACGATTCAATATTAAATGGTGATGGGAACACGCTGAAAAAACATTCCACAGTTCAACAACTCGGCAAAAGTGAGAGTTAGAGAACCTCTTAACCCTAGCCGGGATGTGAGATATCGTATAGCTGTGACACCGTAAGCCAGCATGTGTTCTTTTATGGAAAGGAGAGGGTGGAACAAGGTTAAATAACTCTTCGGAACACTCGCTGTTATACAGACGGTAGAAAACGCTCAGTGAGGAAATATCTGTGTGCAACTGAAGCAGATCATGATGCTGAGTCACGTCTGGATCATTAACAATGCGCACAGCCCTCCGCTGCAACCAGAGATGGGCAAAATGTAATCTGATTAATGATGAACGATTACAAAATGTAGTCGTAATTTTAATTGTCTTGCTCTGTAATCACGATTAAATCCATTTAAAACATTAAGAAATGATAAATGTGTATACTATCTGGGATTCTGTAGTGTTTAAAACATAAATGAGTAAAATGCAGTCATATTAATGGTAATAACCATTAATATGACTAATGTTATTAATGGTAACTTCTTAACCTGTATCAGGCGCAGGTGCGGTCGGGTGTCGAGTACTGTTGTCACCTTTGGGACGGATCCGCTGAATATCAGTTGGCGGCTTTGGACTCGATTGACCGTAGAGCTCGTAGGCTTGTTGGCGACAATACGTTGACTAAGGTTAAAATGCAAAGCATCGAGCATCCACGTAGCCTGCCTCGCGGTCTTTTACCGATTGCACGGTGGAGAGTGTTCTCAGGAACTACATTCTTTGATTCCACCAGCCCCATTCCACCACAAAACCACAAGACATCGTGTCGGATACCATCCGTATGTGGTGGATGTTCCTTATATCCGCACGAGGAGATTCGCTTCTATATTCATCATGCGAACAGCCAAGGAGTGGAATATGCTACCAGCGGCCATATTTCCGCGATCTTATGACCTGGGAGTCTTTAAAAGAAGAGTGAATAGGCATTTGTTAGGCGGACGGGGATCATCATCGGACTCATCTTCACCTTCCACCAGGTGTGATTGAGGTCAAGCGTTCGCCTATAAGTTATAAAAAAAAACACGTGAAATGTAATCGTTAATCATTTTTATTAATCTGATTACATTTTGCCCATCTATGGCTGCAACCTATCCAGGGCCTTGAGTCATTACTGAGCAGAACCGTCTCAGAATTGCGAACAGTATTCCATGAATGCCTGACCTGGACCTTTTACAATGGGAGCAATTGATACGGCGTGATAAACCGTCGCACTGGGTTCAGGATACCAAGATTACTTGATATTCCAGCGATGAAAGACCTTATATATTCTTTTTATTACTGATAGACTTGCGCTTGACCTCAATCTCACCAGATGTAAAGCGAACATGAGGCCGACGATGGAGCGCGCTCGCCTAGCGAATACCGATTCACTCGACGTTTGAAGATTCCCATGTCATAAGAAAATAGTAACACTGACGCAGGAAGTGAATTCTACTCCTTCGCGGTTCGCAGTAAAAAGGAGGAGGCGAATCGCTTCGTGCGAGCAGCTGGAATGTCAACCACATAAGAGTGCAAACCCGCACGGCGTCTCGTCAATTTATGGTAGAAGGGGGAGGGTGGAACTAAATCATACAACTCAGCCGCACACTCTCCAGAGTATAGTCTATAGAAAACCGAAAGGCAAGCCACTCTACGCCGGTGTACCAAACTGAGCAGTTTACGCGACGTAAGAGCCTCATGATCTCGAAGGTTGAGATCACAGCGAATATTCATACCTAAGATACATAGGTTGTTGCGCATTGAAAGTGTGGCGCATTCTGGAGAGAAGAAAAAGAGGAGAAAGGAGCTTTGTGATGTTTTTGGGATTTTTTTTTGTTTTTTACACTGGCTCGACATAGTGACTACAGAGTACCTGATGATAAGTACAGTGTAGTCCAAAAACGAAAGCGACTATAAAAGGATGAAGATCCATTGATAGTCTACATCGCCATGTCGGCCCACATATACCACGACTGAAGGTCTCTAGGTATATGAGCTACTGGATATACACAAGCTGATCCCGAAACGCGACAAGCCGAAACTGGTCACTATGACGGGCTTTACACCCATGTACTGTGGTCGCGATCCAGACGGGCACCGACGCCCTGCCACCTCGCTGCTGCTCGTTTAGCACCACCCAGGAGTTACGTGTAGGGAAACTAGGGTAAAGCCTACAGACGCGAGCAGCTTCGACTCCCAAATAATATATATGGGATATTTTGTGTTGTATATTTTCCTCTTATAAACGTTTTCTTTTCTTCTTTTACTTGTACAGGTTGAGGAATGAGCGTATCCCTGAAGGGTGCAGCGGGGAGATGGAGCCCTTGGAAGTGACAGCAGAGAGGAAACGAGTGAGAGAGGCTCGCGCCCAGGCTGACCACGTGCCACTGCGAGTTAGCACACTGGGTAACATTAATAGAGGCATGTCATTTTTATAAACTGGTTTTTAGGTTGTGTTCTTGTTTTAGCTAAATCCTCGTTTTGCGTACACAAGTAAAATATTTGTCTATGGCGTACGAGAAGTAGAAAATTATTGCAAATACACGAGAAAGAAAAACTAAGTAAATTTTTTGCGAAATACGAAACATTTTAATTACTGTACTGTATATGGCAATTTCTTTAGAAGTTACAATGTGTATAGCAGAGATGGGCAAAATGTAATCTGATTAATGATGAACGATTACAAAATGTAGTCGTAATTTTAATTTTCTGGCTCTGTAATCATGATTAAATCCATTTAAAACATTAAGAAATGTGTATACAATCTGGGATTTTGTAGTGTTTAAAACATAAATGAGCGAAATGCAGTCATAATAATGGTGAAAAACGTAAAATATTATCGTTAATCATTTTTATTAATCTGATTACATTTTGCCCATCTATGGGGTATTATAGCAAGCTATCCTTAGAAGATAGATATATTCCAATCGGGACATTATTGTAGACCTATAAAAGAGAAATAATCCCACCATACATTGCTTTGTTATATCTCAAAGGGATCAAACAGTGTTTTCAATGAAAGCTCCAAGGCGGCGCGACTTTTTCTATCATTGTCAACAATTATCATCATATTTCGACTAATTTACATTTAACCATCTTCGTGAATTTCTCTGTCTATTTGTGAAAACCTCATGAAAATCCGTTCAGCAGTTTATCATGAATAGATACGTGTGGCAGGGGACTTTGTTTTATAGTAAGAAGTTGTGTGTTTTTCTTTAAGCTAGATTCTTCCTCGTCATGCTTAATGTGATGGAAATTAAACGTGATTATTGTAAATAGGTTTCGTTCCGACCGAATGCAAGAAGAATTCGATCCAGCGAATAATCCAGCCTTTCGGCGACGTCGCCCAGTGCGTGGGCGTGGGCAAGGCGTACCCGTCGGCAAGTGGGCAACGCGTCGCCGTGCGATCTCTTACGCTGGGAATACCCGCTGGACAGGTAAAAAAGCACATTTTGTTTTTGTATCAAACAAGCGACAAGGCGGCGGTATTCTATATTCTTGCCAAGCATTTTTTTTTACACTGGCTCGACATAGTGACTACAGAGTACCTGATGATAAGTACAGTGTAATCCAAAAACGAAAGCGACTATCAAAGGATGATAATCCATTGATAGTCTACATCGTCATGTCGGCCCACATATACCACGACTGAAGGTCTCTAGGTATATGAGCTACTGGATACACACAAGCTGATCCCGAAATGCGACTAGCCGAAACTGGTCACTATGACGGGCTTTACACCCGTGCATTGTGGTCGTGATCCAGACGGGCACCGACGCCCTACCACCTCGCTGCTGCTCGTGTAGCACCACCCAGGAGTCACGTGTAGGGAAACTAGGGTAAAGCTATGGACGCGAGCAGCTTCGACTCCCAAAATGTTGCAGTTGTGTTATAGGATGCTGGGTTAAGTTTTTCTACGACTTGGAGTTCTTCAAGTAGAGAGTGAATGGTGTCCTTCTTGGTCAGCAACGGAATAACAACCACTTAGTACCAAGCAGGTCGTCAGCTTGTTTGCGGGCAGTGGTTAAAAATAAAAACTGGATATAAATTTTAAAAATAATATTTTTTTGTGTTGGTAGGGCGATTGCCCGAATTGGATGGTGACCACAGTGTACTGTAAAGGTAAAGACTACCATAGTGACTCGCTCTGGCCTGTCGCGTTTCGGGATCAGCTTGTGTATGTTCAGTAGCTCATATACCTAGAGACCTTCAGTCGTGGTATATGTGGGCCGGCATGACAACGGCGACTGTCAATAAATTTTCGTCTTTTAGTAGCCGCTTTTGTTTTTCGACTATAGTGTACTTACCATCAAATGCACTGCAGTAATTTTGCCGAGCCAATGTAAAAAAAAAAGATATGGAAATATCTAGCTAAGAAATTTATAAATGAAGTTTTAATTATGGTATGTGGCGCCGGGTTGCAATAAGTTCCTTCCCGGATTTCCTTCTCTTTCTTTTTCAACTCACACGTACCAGGGCTTCAATAATAGTTTTGTTTATATGTTTCCCATGTACAGACATCGATCAGTTAAAGTTTTATATGCATTGATTGATTTTCAGTGTACAGCATTATTAGGACAAAACGGTGCTGGGAAATCGACGACCTTTGCAATGTTGACGGGCGAAGTGCGTCCCACCGCTGGGCAAATCTATCTCAACGATAAGGAAGTGGACCCGGGGAAATTGTGTCAAGGGCTAATAAGTAAGTTTTATTTATATATACAGGATGATTTTATAGACGAGGGAGATATTTCAGAAAACAATAATTTGTACCTTCTTATAACTAATAAAAATGTAAATAACAATATTCCCAGACAAATCATAAAGAAACATTGATGAACAAATGAGAATTGATCCGTAAAAAGTTTGGACACCGCAGCGCGTGTGGCGCACGATTGAATGGCATGTAGATAAAATTCCTTTTACGTAATTTTATGTAAACAGGTAATTAACTTGTTACCCTTTTATACTTTATCCTGGCTTAGGAGAGACAAAGTACCTACTTAATAATTAATTGTCATTTATTCTATCATGTGTGTAATTGCCCCTTAATATGGTGACTATAAATTACTTTGTTTTAATGGAAATATTAAGATATCACAATTTCTGTATATTTGTAATTAGAATCGAATGCTGAATATCCTCCTTGAATATCTCCCTAGTCTATAAAATCAGCCTGTATACTGACTCTATAAAGTGACTAAACAGTTCCCGATGGAAAGTATAATGTAGTTCAAGAAAGACTGCGACCGCCAATGGGTATGATCTTCGACTTGAGTGGCCGGCCAGGGAAAGAACTTGAAAATGACAATGAAAAAGTATTTATTTCGCCACAAATATACAAAAAAAAAAACAGAAATTTAAATGTAGCATTACAAACAAAACACAAAAACAAAAGAAAACACAGAACATATTAACATGGCGAAAATGGGCCCTTCATCAGCCTAAAGCCACAGAGGAAGCCTGCAGCGCTGATTTTCGTGAAGGGCCCCGAAGGGAACTTAAAAGTGATCTAGTAGCGTTTCGGAAGCGACTGCCTTTAGAAGTCACGACGAAATAAACAAAACCAGATAACAGAAACCACATCGCGTGACCTCCCCGCCTACCCTGTTCATATCCTCGCACTTGCTTTTTTTTTACTTGGAAAAAATCCTCATAGGTCTCCGCCGCGGGGAGGGGGTTGCGCGACTGTGGTGTGTCGGACTTGTACCGACTAAAAACCCCAAGGTGACTACTTCTGCGCATTGGCGGGGACTGTGGGTCCTGTAATCAATTCGCCACAGCCCCGTCGCGCCGCGCCCGATGGGCATAAACTCGAGGGAAGATGATACCTTCCCCGATACTGCTCGTTGTATTTAGGCAGAGCATGTCACAATGCCCTGCCAACTTCTCGATGGCCGCTAAACCAGTTGCTCAGGGACCCCACCCTGAGCAGCCACGACCCCAAAGACATCAGCCAACCGGTCGTGGATCGACCGGTTGGCTGGGACTGATGTGCCAGGGCGGTTGCCGGCACCCTGGTGTCTCCTTCGAGCGGCCTTCTGCCGCTCTCGCTCTGCGGCCTGCTTCTGGAACATGACATCGTCACAGAAGGAGACCACGGCCCTCCTGTTGTCATACCCTGCCAGCATTGCCGACACCACTGCTGGCAGGGAGAGGTCGTGTCCGATCCTTCGCTTCCTAGCGCAAGAGTTGCCCCCCCCCCATACCCCGATGAGGTATTAATTACTTGTCTTGTACCCAGGCTACTGTCCGCAGAGCGATGCCATAGATCATCTTCTGACTGTGAGAGAGACACTGCAGTTCTACTGTCGGTTAAGAGGAATAACAGATGAAGACACGGTAAGTACAATAAATTAGTTCTTTGATGCACCATAAAAGGCGTTGTAAAAAACTCTTTCAAACCAATGTCCACTCTGTCGAAACAAATTACAATAGGTGGGTGATTTCTTTTTATATTTCGTGAAAAAAGTCGTTACAAGGCGCGTAGAGAGAGACTAGCCTACCGAAACAATGCAACCAAACCCCATTTCATCATACACTCCCCGAATACCGAGCCGGATACCATCAGTATGAAGTGAACGTTCCTTATATCCGCACGAAGAGATTCGCTTCAACATTCATAATGCGAGCAACTAAGGAGTGGAATATGCTTCCAGAGACCATATTTCTACGTCCCTATAACTTGGGAGTCTTTAGGAGAAGATTGAATAGACATTCGTTGGGTATACGCGATGCATCGTTGGACTCATCTTCAGCTTCCGCTAGTTCTGAATGAGGACGAGCGTCCGCCTGTAAATAAAAAACAGAAAACCAAATTGACATTCGCGTGGTGTGCAGCGATGCCAAGTTTAATATTCTCTCGCTAGTTATTCGCTCCCCGCGCAACTGGACGAGTTTGTATTTCCAGGTCCGGGTGGAGCGATTAGGGGTACTACGGGGGTTTTTAAGTAGGAGTCTGACACACCGGGTTCGCTGCTCCATAGCGGGCCTGACTATACCTAAATGCCGTGATGGGGAAATCGCAGCGTAGAAAAAGCGTCGTCCATTATTCAGGAGTTCCCGCATACCGTGCTAATGACAATTCATAGAGACGAGGGGGTTAGAACTATACACCACTCCCTTTGCCTTTATATTAAGAAAGAGTGAGAGGTGGCGGTTTTTTACCAACCTCCCCTCAAATAGGAGGAGCCTGAAGGAAGCCAGACGTCGCCGGATACCGAAGAAGTTGGCCTAGCCGTACCCTTAAGCCAGGCAGGCGGATAGAAGGAACACCCTAGGGGCATTAGACGAAAAGCGCCCAGCATATCGGGGCGCCATCCTCATGGAGCCTTGACGCTCTATGAAAATATCCACCGGGTTACAAAAGAGGGGGATGTCACTGTTTGTGTGTTACTATTTTGCAAGTCTTACCATAAAATATAACTGGATAATGATCCCATGCAGGTTATAAGGCGAACCATGGTTATGTTTGACCTGGACAAGTACGCGGGCGTGTTGAGCGGGTCACTCAGTGGAGGGAACAAGCGGAAGCTTTGTACCGCCATAGCGTTCATGGCTCGAACGCCTCTCGTGCTACTTGATGAGCCCACAAGGTGCGTGGTATTTTTCATTACCCAGACAATTTATTGTATATTTTATAATATAATCAACAGATAAAATATTGCTTATTGTCACACTGTCTCCCTTTCGGGGTCAACAGAGATACATTAGTAGTCGTGTCCACTTTGCGCTTAGATGTCTTGTCCAACGTGACCAGTAGCGCAGCTGATCGCAGCTCTCACAGCACTAGTACACATGACATTTCTATTAATGGCCTAATCCGTGTTTCATCTAAAAAAAACTCAGATGTACGTGCTAAAATATGAACCTATTATCACTCGCATTGGCGTGCATGGATACCGGATCCTTATCAAATAGGTTTCCACAGCTACAAAGAGGAAAACTTAAAGAAACTTGACTTCGAAAAATGCCTATTTTCTTTTTTAATATCACCAGTGGAATGGATCCAGCGTCCCGCGTGTGCGTGTCCCGTGGCGTGCAAATGTGCGTGCGCGGCTCCGGGGGGCTTGCGGGCCTGGGGGGCGCTGTGGGGGGCGCGAGGGGCGTGCTGGTGTCTACACATGCGCTGGACGACGCGCGCCGGATCGCGGCTCGAGTCGCGCTCATGCGGAAGGGAGAGTTGGTCGCCTTGGCGTCGCTTGATGACTGCCTCAATAGGTCAGTATGAAGGCACGTTTGTGATTCCGATACTCCGAACTTGGCAGCAACGACCCTGAAGTGGCTTCCGGATTAATCATACCTTTAGGATAACCATCATTCTAAATATCAACATCGTAACTTTTCCTGTTCAAAATTATTAGGACTTCGAAACTATATTAATATCTGTTATCAATTATTATACAATATATAAAGGTCAAATATTGTTATCAAAAAAATATATATAGCCATAATAGAGATAAAAAAAAGTGAAATCACTTGTGATTTAATAGTTTTAAATTAAAATCAAGTGGATCAAGAGCGAGACAGCACTATGAGAACACTACACGTGTGAAAGAAATAAAGCTAATAGCAGGTACGCTTTGTTATAATGTGACCCCATGCTACATAATAACATTAAATAATATTTTTCTCTCAATATTTGCAGATGTTCATGAAGACAGATTTAAGTTTATTTAATTCGTTTATTCATCAAAATTAAATCTACAGGAAGCTTTTATTTTTTTTTTTTTTTTTTTTTTCGAATTGACGCGTTTTGTCGACCGGGAAAGGTCTTCACAAACTAACCGGGCAGGTGGGCGAGCACTGAGGGTGCTCAGCCAGCAATTTATGGGTTGGGTGGCAATGCAAGGGCACCCCTGTGGGTACGAGCCTCGACTTGGACCGCCAGCCAAAAATACGAAACCTAACGGTGATCTACTAGCGTTTCGGAAGCGACTACCTTGAGAAGAAACGCCGAAAGAAACTCAAGGCTGCGTCGGAGTGTAACTGCGTCATTTAGACGACAGTTGACGGAACTATCCTTACTCGTCGTCGTCGGCGCCGCCGGCGACGCCGGTGTCTTGGTATGTACCTGGTGCATGAGTGTACCTCACTGTTTTTGGGATCTGCGGTTATCAAAGCCGCGGTAATTGGATCGTCCGGATCCAACAGGACAGAACGCGGGCGGCGTGTACCCCACCCGGTGCCGCGAGTCGGTGGGTATTCGCATACGTTGCGAAGAAGTTCATTGGGATGGTGTGGTAACCTATCGAAATAGCGACGAGATGCTGTGCGCATGAAACTGGCGATCGTCTCGAGTTTGAGGTCGTCGTGGAGATCGACATTTCTCAAATAATGTGGGGCTCCTACTGCAGTGCGGAGGAATTTGTTTTGCACTCTTTGCAATTTACTGATGGTGGTCTTGGAGGCGTGGGCGAAGACTACGCTAGCGTAAGTCATCACTGGCCTGACTACTGTTTTGTAAATTGTCAGCTTATGCCTAAGTGACAATTTACTCTTTTTACACACCATGGGGTGTAATCTACTAAGAATATAGATGGCGCGGTTGCGCACGGTCCTAACGTGGGAGTTGAAGAGAAGCTTCCTATCGAGGGTGACACCTAAGTATTTGACCTCATCGGCCCAGGGGATCGTTCGGTCAAATAGCTTAATGTCTGTATCGGGGGTGGGGTATCGGTTACTCCGAGAAAAGAGTATTGCTACACTCTTCTCGGCATTCACCTCTATCCGCCATTTACGGAACCACTCGCCGAGAACGGTGGCTGCGTTTTGTAAGTTTTTGTGGAGGGTTTCCTTATCCCTTTGGGAACAGAAAAGAGCGGTGTCATCCGCATAGAGCGCGAATTGTATGTTCGGCAATCTGGGGATGTCATTTGTATATAGACTATACAAAATGGGAGCAAGTATAGACCCTTGCGGGACTCCTGCTCGGATCGGTCTCGGATTTGAGTACACTCCTTCGACGCGGTATTGAAAATGCCTGTTCGACAAATAGTCTCGCAAGATGAGCACGAGCCTGTCTGGCACTTTAAGTGTGTATAGCTTGTATAGCAAGCCATTGTGCCAGACTTTGTCGAAGGCTTTCGCCACGTCGAAGAAGAGTGCCCCTGTCGGGGTATGGTCATGATTTCTAATGAAATTATCAAGGATGTGCTCCGTGAGGCGGTGCACCTGATTGACGCACGAATGTTTGGCACGGAAGCCAAACTGTTCGTCGATTAATATCTTGTTGGACTGGACGTGGTCCTTGAGACGGTTGAGAAGCAACCGCTCGTACAGTTTGCCCATCGTCTTGATGAGACTGATGGGTCTGTAGCTAGTCGGGATGTTTTGGGGTTTCCCCGGCTTGGGGATTCCTATCACACCTGCCTCTTTCCACGCGTTTGGAAAGATGCAGTTTTTGATCGCCGCATTGAAGATGACGACGAGAAGGCAAATGATTTGCTCCGGCAGCATCTTGAGGACTCTGTTCGAGATACCATCAAGACCGGGAGCTTTCTTGATAGGGAGGTGTCTGATGATCTCGTTGACTTCATCAACTGTGACGATCGCCAGATCAGCGGTGGGAGGAAGCGCAGCCAGACGTTGGACTACAGAGTCCACTCTGGCTACGTGGTCTGGGTCCGCCGGGAGCAGGCTGGGAGAGCATTGGCGCTCTAAACTGTCCGCCAGACATTCGGCCTTTTCGACATCGTCGAAGGAGACAGAATTGTCCGGCCCTAGCAGAGGAGGCATGCAGCGGTCATTATCTAATTTAAGTGATCTCGCCAGATTCCAGTAGGCCTGGTGGGAGGGCGAGAGTTGGGACAAATAATTATCCCACTGGTTTCCTCGCATGTCGGCGATTCGTTTCCTTACCTCCCTCTGTAAGGAACGCAGCCTCGTGCGGTTTTCCGCAGTGGGATACCTATCATATGCTCTGGTCGCGGCATTCTTCGCCGTCATCAGCCTCCTCACGTCATCAGGGAGCCTCCAACGGAAAAAGTTTTCCGCTGGGGCCTCCCTGGTGGCTTCGGCGACAGCGCCTTGAAGGTGGCCGGTGACGGCGTCGATTGCCGCATCTGTATCCTCTGTTGAGGAGAAGAAGTCAGGGATCGGGTCGAGGAGAGGTTTCGGACCATCCGAGGTTAGGATCGCTCCTAGCTTCTTCCAGTCCGTCACCAATTTTGTGGGGATTGCCTCCGGCTCAGAGGAGCCGAGTTGCATTAGGACAGGTCTGTGATCCGAATCCAGTTCACTGAGCGTGACTATAGAGCGCAACCGTAAGGTTATGCTCTTTAGCAGCGCAATGTCCAGGATATCGGGCCTGTGGTTAATAAT
The DNA here is from genome assembly GCA_036320925.1 of Automeris io. Classification (NCBI taxonomy): domain Eukaryota; kingdom Metazoa; phylum Arthropoda; class Insecta; order Lepidoptera; family Saturniidae; genus Automeris; species Automeris io. Next base: position 11,466,929 of record JAUDJH010000019.1, on the reverse strand, counting down.
GTTAGGGAAGTGAGTTGGACTCATCGGAGACAGTACGTCAAAAGGGTAGACATTACTGTGGAGACGTAGGCGTTTGCCATTATTGGTAGAGTAATGACAGCCCCACTGCATATGTTTGCAGTTGAGGTCGCCTGCGATGATAACTGCGGGACCTAAGTCCAGAAGTGCGTATAGGTCACTTCGGAGAAGTACTTTGTTCGGTGACAAATAGACCGAAGCAATATATATTGAGGGATGACCGCTCATGCCGAGCCTACAGACCGAGGCCTCGAGATTTTCGAGGGGAGGCGGGTCGATCGGCATGCAGTGCAGAGCCCTCCTATAGTATATGGCAGTGCCCCCGCCGCGGGCGTGGGTCCTGTCATTCCTAACCAGGTGATAGTTGGCCAGACGGGGCCCTCTATCACTCGGCTTGAGGAGAGTCTCTTGCACTAGCATGACGTCGATCTGATGGGTGCGAAGGAAATCACCGACGAGATCCTTCTGTCTACGGAGGCCGTAAGCGTTGAACCACGCGAGGTTCAACGCGTGCGGTTTGATCCTACTCGTAGTAAAGAGCATTGGATCAACAGAAAAATTAATTGAGAGACGGAGGGGCATCTATTTAGATGCACTGTATTTTTTTAGATTTCTTAGTAGATCCGCGTGCTTCACTACTAAGGCAATCCTATGTGCCGGGTCGGTTTCACGGAGCTCCCGCGCGAGTTCTGTGATTTCGTCCACGTCAATGGCGCAGGCGAAGTCACAGGCCTCGTCGAGGTCCTTAGAAAAAGAAGTGGGCGCGGAGGGCGCCTGTGGAGCCGGTGCGCTGCGGCGCACCCAGGGGTTCTGGGTGCGAGCAGGCACGGGAGGAGCGGCCACGAGGGGACGCACTCCCGCCTTTGCGGGAACGGAATTTGGCCGAGCGGCCTGGGAGCCGGCGATGCCGGTGCGAGCTGGCTGCTGAGCCGGGGCGGCAGCGGTGCCGGTGGGCTCAGCGGGGCCGCTAGGCGGGAGAGTTGCTCCTTGCCTGGCGGGAAGCGGCGGAAATTCGGACGCCGGAGGTGGTCTGGGGGCCGCAGGGCGAGTGCGCGGTGCGGGCGCCCTGTGAGGCCCCCAAGCCCCGCGCCGCGGCTGCGGGGCGCGTGGGCAGCCGCGATAATTCGCGGGATGCCCCTCACGTCCGCACAGAACGCAGCTCGGAGGCGTGGGTGCCTCCCTGGTGCGCACGCACTGTGAGGTGCCGTGGTCTCCCAGGCACTTCACACACCTAGGGCGCGCGAAACAACGAAGGGCGGAGTGCCCGTACAGTTGACAGTTGTGACACTGTCCGGGCATACCATTTTTGTAAGGTGCTTCGACCTTGAGACCGCTGCGGAGGCAGACAGTCTTGATATTAAAGATTTCTTTGGCCTCTTTGGTGAGAGGCAGGATGACTAGCACCATGTCAAATGGTGCTTTGGTAGAAGCCCTGTGCATCCGGTGGACTTCTTCCACCGGCAGGCCTTGGGAGAGGAGGTCCTCCTTAATGAGCTCCGTATTGAGCTCCTTAGGGAGGCCTTTCACGACTACGTGGAGTCGTTTTTCATCGGGGAGGGCGTAGGTGTGGTAGCCTATCTTTTCATCCCGGAGATAGGCTGTAAATTTTTTGTGGTCATCCGGAGTGGGGACAACCACTCGGATGCCATCAAAGGTCGCGGTGGCCCTAGTGTAATTAATGCGCTTTTGTTTTAGCGCGGCAGAAATTCCCTCCCATTTGCTCTTCTCCCGGATGATTACCGGGGGAGGAGGGCCAGGGCGGAAGGCAGGCGGGTTAGCCTTCTTGGGCTTAGGGCCGTTGGCGGCTGGAGCGCGCGCCGAATCGTCTGGGTTGCGTTTTGCGGCCTTAGACGGGCCGTCAACGCGGGCTTTTTTACGTTTGCCAAGGACGGGGGTGAATCCGTCGTTGGCAGGCGCGGGAGCATCGGATGACTCGGAGGAGTCAGAATCGCCAGAGATGTCGTTCGCGATCGACATCGCAGGCGAGGAGTCGCGAGAGCGAGAGGGACCGTCGGCGTCAGAAAGGGACGCACGAACGGGCGATCGGTCGCGGGTGGATGAAGCGTCGCGCGGGACGCGGGGATCGCGGCCTGTCGGCGCGGCATGAACGGGGGGGCGGGGAGCGAGGGGCTCCGCATCAGGGGAGGCGGGCGAGTCCATCACATAGTGAATGTTGGAGGCCGCTTGAAGTTGTAGTAAGACCGTTGTCAATCGCTGCAATTGAGCAGGCGAAAACTTACCTATGGTCCCGATGAATACATCAACCGGATCGGGTGGGTCCATGTTATAATCCTGGGGAATTTCCCTAGCAAGGTGGGCGGTCCCCCAGACCCGTTTAGGGCCCGAGGGGTGAGTACCTAGCGTCCCTAGCAAGGGATGTGTGCCTACTTTGCACCACCGAGACAGGGGTCCGCGCTAGCAGACCCAAGTCAAACAAATGGCGCGGCAGGAGAAGGAAATAAGGTAGGGTGGGAGGGTGATGGCCGGCTTAGACTGAGGGGTCGCTCCACAGCCTAAGACCCCGACCCCAACCGGGTTTGCAGGTTCCTGAGGGGAAACCGCGAGCGCCCGGGACCCGCCCTGTGCCTGGTTCGTTTACACCGGTGGGTATCCCCAGGCACAACCACTAAAAGGCGTGGATTTTAAAAGCGTTTGACTGTCGATGTTAAACGAAACTTGTGCGCCTCGGATGTCTTGAAAAAGACACCTCGGCGCGAGAAAGCGTTTGACGGTCCGCACTCAACAGAAACTGTACGACTAGGACACCTTGAAAAAGGCGCCTAGGCGAGAAACACACTGCGCAAGGACGCACGCGGAAGCACGTGATTATTCGGCGTCGCGCTGAAAAGCGCGCGTCTAACAACACGTAAGATCGCACGGGAATGGCGGGGGGAGGCGCTCGTGAACACGCGTACACGTCCGCACTCGACCGCGGCCAGAACCGAACTCCCCAGGAAGCTTTTAATAAAATATTTCACGATTTTGATAACAATTTATTGTCTCTGCCATTCGAATCTATCTCCCTTTTTCCTATACTTTCTATCACTTCCAGACTCTTATATATTCTGTTCATTTATTTTATTGTAAATTTAAAACGGAGTATGTACATATTTAACAAATAATAATAGAAAATATACTAAATACTATTACAGTGCACCACTCCAATTATATTAAAGTAAAACAAATTTCCATTCAAACAATTCGAATTTAAAGAGAAATAATAATACATGTAGTTTTGGGGACCTTTGGTTCAGAATGAACACTGGATAAACTTCAAAAACTCCATTATTGCACTTTTTTCAAATTAATTTTTCGTCTTTATACTTTTCACATTCATTCATTTCATTTTTTTTTCACATTTTATACATTCGCGTCAAAAAAAACATTATCCTCTCTCTCATTCTATACTTGCTTCCTTTCACTCACATACGTTCCATTCTACGCATTTACTACTTCGTACATAATAATATTTCACACAATAACATCCATCCTACATACAAATGCATTTGCATCATATGTTCTGTTCTACTTTCATTCCTACATTAATATAGGTTTATTTCAGATCAACAGAACAAAAAGCTGTTGATCGTGAAAGGCCTTTACAACTTCACCTGACGAAGGACGAGCCCTGAAGGCGCTCAGCCAGCGAGATTTGTGTAAGGTAGCAACGCAAAGGCACCCCTGTGGGTACGAATGAAGTGCAAAAACTGCCTATAGTAATCTATCAGCGTTCCCGAAGCGACTACCTTAAGAAGACTGCAGGAAAGGAAAGGAACTGAAGGCTGCGTCGGAGTGAAACTAATACAATGTGAGGTTGTCTAGGTTCGGCGGTGGTCACGTGGTGCAGTGCCGGACCCGCCGCACTGACCCGAGGGTCACGTGGCGGCATATAAAGAGCCGCGCGCCTCATGCCTCCCTGCGCATCATACATCACGACGCGCTGCATTTCTTGCTGCCTACGTTTGCGACGGGTAACTAATTATTATTATTCATTTTAATACTAACTTCACTTTTTTTTACACTGGCTCGATATAGTGACTACAGAGTACCCGATGGGAAGTACAGTGTAGTCCAAAAATGAAAGTGACTATCAAAGGATGAAAATCCATTGATAGTCTACATCGTCATGTCGGCCCACATATACCACGACTGAAGGTCTCTAGGTATATGAGCTACTGGATATACACAAGCTGATCCGGAAACGCGACAAGCCGAAACTAGTCACTATGACGGGCTTTACACCCATGTACTGTGGTCGCGATCCAGACGAGCACCGACGCCCTACCACCTCGCTGCTGCTCGTTTAGCACCACCCAGGAGTCACGTGTAGGGTAAAGTCTACGGACGCGAGCAGCTTCGACTCCCAAAAGCCGTTCCACAGAACACCGCACCGCAGGCAATAAATTAAAAACACTTATAAAAATAAGTTTCTATTTTATTGTTTTGTATGCGCGGAAGCCGAAAATTCAGTTCAAGCGATCACAGTCAATAAAATGAGAGTAACAATAAATATGGTTAAAAATGCAAAAAATTTGTTTTACCTAAAAAAATATATTTATTAGATGAAATGTGGCCCGCACCAATATACTCATAATATTTGGGGTCCTTATATAAGAAAAGGTTGCCGACCCATGCACTAGGGTGTCGCGTTCCGGAAACAGCTCGTGTATATCCAGTAGCTCATATACCTAGAGACCCTCGGTCGTGGTATATGCGGGCCGACATACGACAGAGACTATAGATTTTCGTCCTTTGATAGTCGCTTTTGTTTTTGGACTACATCGTACTTACCATCAGGAACTCTTTAGTCACTATGTCGAGCCAGTGTAAAAAAAAATATCACGTTTTGTAAAATTGTTACGATAGATTAATATCCTATAACTATTCTATTATAACTATACACTGTACTTGCCATTAGGTGAACTGTAATCACTTTGTCAAAATAGTGTAAAAAAGATACTAGAAGACATTAAGAGATGTGAAGGGAAATTAAGTTTCCAGAGTTAATACGTTTTTTTTAATTCCAGTGGGTAAAAAAGAGGTGGAGACGCGGCTGAGCGACATCTTCCGTCTGATGGCGGAACTGCAAGCGATGTGTGACATCGAAGACTACACTGTCAACCAGAGTTCTCTGGAACAGGTAAATTAGCAGCTAGAGATAAAAAAACATAGATAAATATTATTTATCGCAGGTAAAATGGAATCACATGATCCGAGGTCAATATCCTCGTGAGGGGAAGTTCTAAATTAAAAGACATAAAAAAAGTTATCTTCAAAATTGTACCAAAACGTTATAGCAGGGAAAAAAACTGTTTTGAAAAAAAAAAACGCCAATTTCAAATGGTTATTGGGGCTTCTAAATTATTAAGAATCAAATCCTAATTAAATCCTTTAAACAGGTCGTGAAGAGATGTGTATGCAGGTCGGCATGATCGCTTACCACTATCGATTAGTTTTCTTTTATCTATCTTTACTGTGGATGACTGTAGTTTTTTTTTAAATTTTAGTTTGTTTTTTTTTTAACTGGCGCAGTTGGCTAACAGCTTCGCTAACAGGCATGGTTATTAAGCAAAGTTTGAAAAAAAAAATGTCACTCTCTTTAGCCATTAGTTAATACATAGTTATTAATGAATTACTCACTTCTCGCTAAGATGTTCCTGAGTTTTACGGACAAGGCTGAAATGGACTGCGACCCTGTAGATGTGGAGCCCCTCCCCACGGCCGAGACCCTGCCCAGGGACAGCGAGGAAATGGACAGCATCACCTCCCTTTAACCACATACGTGTTTTCAACAATTATTGGCCGCTAGAGCCAAAGTCGCCTAAATCTTGCCGTTAAAATGAAAAGCTACACGTTTTCATATCAGTTTGAGGCATAACTTGTCCAATTGTGATGGTAAGCGGAGCGCTTCAGTCTGCTCGTGACCATGGCCTGTGTAAATAGGTCGAAACGTCGTGCAATTATTAAAAGTTTATTCGCTTATAAACCCTGTTAAAGGATTTATAGTGAGGAAACTTATCTAACAAAAATGTAGTGTTATAAGGACGGTGATCAGCTGCGCTATTGGTCACATTGGATACGATGGAAAGGCAATGCTGTTATAACGACGTAATAATTACTAGCTTCTGCCTGTCGCGTTTCGGGATCTTCTTGTGTATATACAATTGTTAATATACCTAGAGACCTTCAGTTTAACATATACAAATGGGCTGACTTTGCAACGGCTACTATTAATGGATTCTCGTCCCTTGATGGTCACTATCGTTCTTGGACTGGACTGTATCCCCAGGAGCGGTATAGGGACTTTGTCGAGCAGATATACCATTATATATCTTAGCTCACACCAAATATTGTAATTATATATCATTATTATGAATTAGAATTAGTAATACACAGATTTATGTATGTATGGAGTCAATGCATTTGTATGTTGCTATGTTATTGGAAGTTCTATGCGCTAATGAGTGCAATATACTGCGATATCTAGGTATATAAAACGCGCAACAAATCTATACTAATATTATAAAGCTGAAGAGTTTGTTTGTTTGTTTGAACGCGCTAATCTCAGGAACTACTGGTTCGAATTGAAAAATTCTTTTTGAGTTGAATAGACCATTTGTCGAGGAAGGCTTTACGCTATATATCATCACGATGCAATTATTAGGAGCGAAGAAATAATAGAAAATGTGAAAAAAACGGGGAAAATTATTCATCCTTGAGGGCTTCCATTGCGTGCGCTGCAAAAACGGTTCAAGATACCAAAAATATATGTAAGAAAGAATTATTCATCTTGAAATGATCTAAAAAAATGTCCCCGACAGTATATGTCTATCTTTTAAGATTAAGTCACTAGAACCGTTTTTATGGTAAAGAAATTTGGTCGAAATTAATGCATTATTTGTTAAGAGTTGTATCAACGTAATAATATTAATCTTTATCCAAATAAATGTGTTGTTGATTAAGAGTATTTAATTGTGAACAAAATTGTCTTTGACATCACTTAATTTCAATGAACAACTTAGAAGATATTACAAAACCTTATATACCAAAACAACGTTTGCCGGATCAGCTAGTAAATAATAAAGGGGGGTTCAAGCTAAGACTGCCTTGTGATTCACAAGCCTCCCACAAACGCTAGAGGCCTCACCAGAATTGGTGGGAGGCTTGTAAATCAAAGGGCAGTCTTAGCTTGAATCCCCTTTGTTATTTAGTGTGCATTTTATATAATTCGCGTGTCCTAGATATCGCTGTATATTTCACGCATGAGTACATCGAACTTCAAATAAAATTACAGCATATAAGTGCATTGACTTCATAAGGTATTATTACTTGCTCAATTTTTTTATTTTATATGGGTATATTTTTTTATTACATTTCTGATAAAATTAGCTTAAGTATATAATGTGTGTGTTGGTATAATTAATATTTAAAAGCGTGTTTATTGTTGAAATATTAAGCAAGGTTGGAAAAATGTTTCAAATTTTTTGTTAATTTTTTTTACAATCTGTCCTTAAATCAGCAGGTTTGTAAAATACCAATAATGGTATATGTAAACTGTTTAATAAAAAGTTAGAACAAACGCGAAAAATTGAGAAAAGGCTTGCTTGCTTCGCTGGGTAAATTCTTAGCATAAGAAAAGGTTGAAGCTCGTTTAGGTTTCCAACATGGATTTGATATCCAAGACTTCCTGTTTGTTGTGGCTTGGTCACGGTTTGAGAATACATTATTTTTTCTTTATAGAAAAATAAAATTAAATAAAGATAGATAGACTGTATTCATTATTGGTCATCATAACAAATTATATTTTGTGGTAGGGCAATTGCCCGAACTGGGTCGCTCCGGCCTGACGCATTACGGGATCAGGTTGTGTATATCCAGTTGCTCATATACCTAGAGACCCTCTTTCGTGGTATATAGTGACTTTTAACGGATTTTTGTCCCTTGGCGGTTGATGCAATTACTCTGTCGAGCTAGTATACCTAAATATATATATAGAAAAATGTATTATCTCAATAGATAGACAATTAAGTAGTAATATATTTTGAAAGCATACATTTTTAATTACGACAATTAAATGTGTACGTGAATACAAAATTGATATACATTTCTTAATTGCAGGATTTGTATAATTATTTAAAAATTGTGTTTGCAATGACAATGACGTTTTCAATTGAAAAATAAAATATACATATATATATATATATGTTGCATTCGTAAGCCTACAAAAAAAAATAATTTAAAAAACATATCGAGGAGTGAAGAGCTATTTATTTGCTTGAAGCGACATTTTTTGACGATATTTTGTAATACAGATTTTGGGAATCAGCGTTTTTCACCGATTCCGAAAATATATATTACTATATCACCAAAAAAGTCCCTTAAGCCAAATAGTCTTTTACCTCTCGATATGATATCATCATTTTTCAAAAAGATAACATTTTATGCAGTTAAAGATATAATTTTAATTAGGTATAAACGACAGCGCATTTAATGATTAAAATAATCGAATTACGAAAAGCTCCTCTTATATGGTCTGCAAAATAAAAATAGTTAAAATGTTTTATTATTTTTGGTAATCCTTGTATATCGGCCAGCAAACGACTTGTCATAAATTACAGATTTTTTGTTTAAGCACCACTCGGTTAAGTGTAAAATCACTTAATTTATTAAGTTTACATTTAACTGTATTTGTCTTCTATACTTATTCTACGGTGAGCATTAATAATCTTTTTTTTAATCAATATGTTTAAAGGGCTTTTAACTACCGCATGCAGTCAATCCAGCCCTATCGTGCTACACCATAAATATAGATATAAAAAATAGAAATATAAACAGTACACTAGGTGTTATATACACACTATAGAAGATTGAGAAACCTTAAGGTTCCACTAAACAATTGTAAATAAATTTATAAATTTTGCGAGCTTCTCGACTGCTGGTATTACTTAAATAGCTTTGAAAATAATCATTTTATATATAAGTTCCTATTGAATCGAACAACAAAATTTGTACTGTCAGCAGAATACTGACGATTTTTTTTGTCGTTGCCTCCGGAAGAAATTTTATGGTATAAAAATCATTTCTCATGTAAAGTTTATAATTTTACTGACCGTTTAAGATTGTCTATGGTATCTAAACGCGCGAGCTCTGTGATATTACGTAATCTGTATAAGGATTTTTATAATAAGTCAATAAAATGAGAGCTTGGTATATGGAATAAGTGTTTTATTTTAACTAATAATACTATGACTAGAGATTAAAAAAGTCCCTTTTCCTTGTTCTTTTGACCGTATTTAACATGGTTGGAGTCTAATACAATTTCCAAAACACTAAAAGAGCGATAAAAGTTAACTACATTTTTTTAAATATTATAATAATAAATAATATATCGTTCACGCTATATCCCACGCTATATACGGTGTGAGCAGAGATATATTAATGTATCCATTTTGCGCTTATATATCGTGCCCAACGTGACCAGTGGCGCAGCTGATCGCCGTTCTCAGAGCACTAGTTCACATGACATTTCTATTAGATGCTATGCGGGTTTCTTCACGATTTAATTCACCGGTGAGCATGTGGTGCATTTCTGCCATTATTTGGTATTAAAAATATAAAATCAATTGCCATCAAAAGACGGATTGCGAAGCGCGGCTGAGTTTTTGAAATGCAACGCGAGTAGATCCAAGATGCGGAATACGACATCTCTGTTTATCCCCTTATGGCTGAAGCTGGATATGGTGAGTTTTACTGAGTTAACCAACGTTTCTTCTCCAAACACGTAGAGCACTGCAACAAGAAAAAATATCTATATACAGTATTTGCTATATTTTTTATATACAGGCTGATTTTATAGACGAGGGAGATATTCAAGGAGGATATTCAGCATTCGATTCTAATTCCAAATATATAGGAATAGTGATGTCTTAATTTTTCTCATTAAAACAAAGTAATTTATAGTCAACATATTAAGAGGATATTACACACATAATAAAATAAATAACCATTAATTATTAAGTAGGTATTTTGTCTCTCCTAAGCCAGGATAAAGTACAAAAAGGTAACGAGTCAATTACCTGTTTACCTAAAATTACGTAAAGGAGTTTTATCTACACGCCATTCAATCGTGCACCACACGCGCTGCGGTGTCCAAACATTTTACGGATCAATTTTCATTTGTTCATCAATGTTTCTTTATGATTTGTCTGTGAATATTGTTATTTACATTTTTATTAGGTATAAGAAGGTACAAATTATTGTATTCGGAAATATCTCCCTCATCTATAAAATCACCATGTATATATAAACTTTATTTTTTAATTTGCTATAGTACAATGTGTCCACATTGTACTATAGAAAATTGTCGAATTGGTTTATGTCTTTAAACTAATTCGAGAAGTGTGATGACTTTTAAGCAGGCCAGCATGATAACTGTGGCTATTGACGAATAGTATCCTGTTCCTCAATAATTGTAAGTTTATGGTACACTTTGTTTTGACATTTGACAATCACTTACCGAGCTAGTTAAAAAAAATCAACAACTTTAAAATTATACAAATATTCCTCACCAGGAACTCTGTCCAGGACAGCTTTGGTGGTTTCCTCGAGGTCAAACTTCCTCAAATCCTTCACAGTGTTGAAACTGCTCGGAACCTGCTTCGACATCTGTCTGAAGATCTCGAAAACTTGCTCCCGGAGCCACGTGGTCAGGTCGTCCAGCCACGCGGTTATTAGAGACTCCGCAAGATCTGGTATCACAGCGCAGTCTCATTATAAAACATTTTACTAATATTATAAAAAGATAGAAGAACGGTGATCAGCAACCCTATTGGTCACGTTGGGCACGTATATATGCGTAAACGTTGATATAGCAACTCTCTATTCATCTTAAATAGGATATAGGTAACCTTTTTATAAAAAAGTAATGTTTGTGGGTAGGTGGTCATTTATAAACTTTTAAGAAATATATCGACTTCCACATCAGTCTAACATTGTCCACAGTTGGACATAAGTCTCCCCTAAAAAGCGCCACTGAGCTCTATATTTGGCTTTTCTCAATTCTCAACAAATATTTTCCTACCACTTTTAACCAGTCGTCGCTCCACCATACCGGGAGGCACCCCAAACTACGTTTGCCAATTCACGGTCTCCACTCATCATCGGTTCCTGGGCACGCGTGGTCATTCCACTATAACTTCAGCTTCCCAATCTGGAGAGCTATGTAAATAATTTTGCTTCTTTGTCAAATATCGTTCAAATTTTATCCTTCAGAGAGATGACCCACTTAATTCGTTCCATCCCACACAGAGCAACCTTAAACTGGTGAACTAGCCCAAGCGTTACTCTCCACATTTCAACTCCGTACGTCATAACTGATTGGGGAATAGACGACGAAAAGACCCGACATAATTCATAGCCTCAGTTTTAGCTTTATTAAAGTTAAAACGACAATAGGAGGGTACAGACGCCACACTGCATTCATTTAACATAGCTTACACACACAGTATATATATTATATAACAGCTTCCTATCACTCACCTTGCCATAACAAACACAGACACACAGACCAACACACACACACATTTATTTCTTATTGTTGCGAGCTTACTGCTATTTTCTTTGAAGATTTTTTTTAAATATTATCATTGTGTAATTGGCACAGCTTGTTAAATGTACCGCATGTAAATTGATTGTATGAGGTGTTCAATGATTGTGAATAAATAAATAAATAATTTCCCAAAGGTTACCCAACTGAATTCTTCTTTTGGCTCCCAGATTCTCTGATCCAGAATCTAGTCATCACTATATTATAATTCAACGATTAATCTATTTAACACGAAAGGAATATAGCATGAAGATATTATTTTACCCGCGAACAGCAACGTGGCTATGCGATGTGTGACGTGAGAGTGAGTCAGCTGCGCCGAACAAGCCAGCCCCCACCCGGCGCACCAGCAGGCGCCCGCACCCGCGCACCACTCCTCTGCCAACCAAACACATCATTCAGAACCTTGTTTGCAAAGTGGAATAATGAGATTGTGGGATTGTGGAAAGATGTAATAAAAATAAGGTTTAATTTGTCGATTAAATTGTGAAAGAATATAATGGGGATAAAGTGTAATTGGGCGTGTGAATTGTGGTAAAATGAAATGGGGACAAAATATAATTGAGCGTTTGAATAGTGGAAGAATATAATGGGGATAAAGTGTAACTGGGCGTGTGAATTGTGGTATAATGAAATTGGGACAAAATATAATTGGGCGTTTGAATAGTGGAAGAATATAATGAGGATAAAGTGTAATTGGGCGTGTGAATCGTGGAAGAATGAAATGGGGATAAAGTGTAATTGGGCGTGTGAATGGTGGAAGAATGAAATGGGGATGTTATAATTTGGCGTGTCAATTGTGGAAGAACGTGATGGAACTAAGGTATAAATTGGCGAATTAATTGTGAAAAGATTTGATGGAAATAAAAATTAGACGATTAAATTGTGCAAAAATATAATGGGGATAAAGCGGTCATAGGCGAGGGAATAAAGGAAAAATATAACTGGAATGAAGTGTATATTGTACAGAGATGTACAATTTGAACATTATTATCATATTTATATCACCTATGATACAAGAGCATAATCCGGATGAAGTACAATATTTTTTACTAACTTCATTGTTTGTATTGAAATTTAAAATAAAGGTAAATAACTCTTGGAAATTTATTACAAAGAAAGAAAAATACACTTTTATTAAGGTGTTATATACAAAAAAGAGAATGTTGGCACATGCCATTATTTAACATTCATCGTAAGTTAAATTTTGTCGAATTTTAACTACAAGCAACTACTAATTAATAGCTGTTTCGTGTAACTTACTAACCAAAGTCATCAGGAGCAGGTTCCGCCTTTCGAGGAGCCTGTTTTAAGCCGTCGAGCGAGTCCAGAGCCGCGTCTACATGCGTGAACGCTCGTCTGGATCCCACTAACTTGGCGACAGCCCCTCCCACCTGATATAGCACATTGTATGATTTTAATAGGCATATGGGTGATTCCGTCTCAACGAATTCCTACGTTGCAGTTTGCTAATTAACGCCTCCTAATGGAGCCTTTCCACTCGCCCTTCCAAGAGAACAAGCTTGAATAGGCTATTCGCTCCCCGGGCAATTGGACGAATTTGGATTCCCAGGACCAGGTGGAGTGATTAGAAGAACAAAGCCTAAGATCAATTTTTTTCTATACTGTATTTATTATATATGTACTATTTATATGTAACATATATGTGTAAGCCGTGGTGGCTGCCGGCAGAATAGAATAGCACCTCCCTCTTCTTGCTGAGGGTTCGTAAAAGGCGACTAAGGTATCTCTTGAACACCGCAATTCAACCAGGTGTTTAGAGAAGGAAAAACTCGACCAAACCTGCATCCCGCTCCCTCCGGACCGTACTGGTTCTCCTTTCCATCGGGCCTGGGGGAGCTCGGACGAGAGAGTGCTTTTCTGGCAGCGCGTCCAGTTATGCACTTAAATATCTCCTACGCAATTGACTGTTTCCAAAAACTGGACCTCGATTTTCTTAACCGGTGTTGAAACAGTCGCCGTGGCCGAAACCGGCTAGGACATCATCATCATCATTAATTTATATAACTATCAATAGAAGACAAATATCCACTCACTGAGTGCTCTGCTGAGGTATAGACATAAACCCAATCGTGCAACTGGCGCGCGGGGGGAATGTCTTCCCCTTCAGCGCCCACGGCTGTCTTTATTGAGTTGAAAACTCCTGTTACGGTGCGTTGGAATAATCTAGAAACACATATCGCTATTTAGGCCCCTTTAACAATCACCGATTTTCGTAAGTTGGCCCTGACTTTCCCTCTGCACTCGGCAGACGGGAGGAGGGAGAGACACCGGGGTATCGGCCCTCACAGCTGCCCTGATGATCCATGAGGATTTCCATCACTAATATAACAACCCATCAACAATACCGTCAGTTGAAAAATGTAAAATGACATTTAAGCTTCAAAATATTACGAGGACAGGTAATGTAACTGCAGATTTCTACTAGGTTGTTATTGATAGAATTCAAATTCGGTGTAGCCTTGAGTTTCTTCGGCGTCTCTTCTCAAGACAGTCGCTTACGAAACGCTATTAGACCACCGTTAGACTTTCCCCAACTGGTCACTCGAGTCGAGGTACCTACAGGGGTGCCCTTGCGTTGCCACCCAACCCATCAATTTGCCGGCTGAGCACCCGTGTTCGCCCACATGCCCGGCTTAGTTGTGAAGGTCTATCCCGGCCATCATCAATATATATTTTGTTCGAAAAAAAAAAGCTGATCAAATGTCGCTTTGTATGCCCTCTGGTGACAAAGGCTCAAAAGAACCAACCTAACACTTATTTACTATAGGCTATCTGAAGTAAACAATTAACAGTTACCTATACATTTATATGATAAATATTTATCGTTGTCAAGGGAACTTGGAAACTGTTAATCGGCTAAGTGTAAGGAAATTGTTATAATCCACAGATCTTGACATGTTTCGAGGCGGAACAAAAACAATTGTTGGTCGCAACATCCCAAATCCGACATTTCTTTTACTTTTATTTCTCAATTATATTTGTTGCGTATTCGAATTTATGTGCGGGTAAATTTCGAAAGCTCTGGCAACACCGTACGGGTTGTCAATTGAGTTTTGCTCTCGTTCGAACCGATCCGTTGAGTAACGACAGAAAATATACAAATATTCCTAAATTCAACAATAATCCGATTCCAAAGTGTACAAGTGTGCTTGGAAGATCCTCAAAGACACCAGTATCCTGGAGGAGAAGCAGGGGCCCCTGAGGAGTTGGCGTATTGGTGATCGCGGTAAGTGAGACTCTTTAGGCAGCCCGTGCCACTGTTGCGGAGCTATAGAAGTACCGTACAATATTAATTTATACCATTCAAAATGTATACAGCATAACTTAAGTCGCTGTAATCGCGCTCTGCCGAAGCACACTAGGTGGTATCGGGGGAGGCGGCGTCTCCCCCCCGTGATTGTGCCTGTTAGGCGCGGCGTAGTGGCGCTGCGGTGAATTGATTACAGGCCCCGCAATCCCCACTAATTCGCAAAAGTACCTTGTACCTTGGGGTTTTTAGCTGGTAACAGTCCGACAAATCTCGGCTGCTACCCCCTCCGTGGCCGGGACGGTCCTATGAAAATTTTACCCAAGTAAAAAAAAGTCGTTGTAATAATGTCTTATGAGACTTTTGAGTTAACTTTTTACATATATTTTGCAGTGAGCATCGGCTTGACCAAGTAATCCCTCCGCGCTTCACCAGGTCAGCACCTGCTTATTAATTCACAACAAAGTGAGCAAGCCCTTCTTTTTTTACGTATTCGCTAGAACAGAAAATAAATCTAACTTACTTGTCAAGTCTCTGCATGTTGTTGGTCGTTTGTCCTGGAGACGAGTTTCTCTCTAAACTCATGTCGTACTCGTCTAAAACAAATAGATATTTTGTATTTAGGCTTCTATCAGTGACGTGCATAGGATATTTGGATAGGGTAGGCAGAATTCGCGTAATTAATTTGAATATTATATTATGATAGTAAATACTATATTACTTTCATAGAAAAGACAGGCGGCTTTAATATAGTGAAAGTGAAGTGAAAAAGTATTTGTTTCGACACAAATATACAAAAAAAACAGAAATTTAAACGTAGCATTACAAACAACACACAAAAACAAAAGAAAATACAGAACATATTAACATGGCGAAAATGGGCCCTTCATCAGCCTAAAGCCACAGAGGAAGTCTGCAGCGCTGAATTTCGTGAAGGGCCCCATAAAATAATATAAAATAGATATGAATATAAATAAATGGTCGCTTTTTTGTTTAACTTTAAGCTGTTTATTCCAGACTTATCTATCGTAAGGGCATCCAATGCGTTCATGCATCTATGGAATAAACGCAACTGGCTTCTATATCTCACATCTCTATTTGGCAACATAATTACACCTTAATAACACTTTTTTATCTGAAGTATTATTACTGAGTTGTGGTCACCCGCAACACATCTGATGGATATGCAGTAAAAAAACCATTACAACCATCAACAGCAAAGATAAACGTATCGCAAGTCGCAGCTGTCATGCCGACCTGCGCAAATATCTAATAATAATAATAATAATAAAAACATTTATTTGGCACACAACATACAACACATCAGAATAGGTAAATAAAAACATAAAACAACAAAAGCATATACCCTGTGTCGTGATGATGCGCCAAAGGGAAGTCAGCTCAGCAAATGCTAAGTGACCAGCGCAGCCACCCAGCGCTGATTTTCAGCTGACACCCATTTATTGCGTCGACGCGCAGAAAACAGCAAGGAAGGGATCAATATAATACAGATACACAACATTAGAGACTAAAATTCAAAGTATCATAGATGTAAGTATCTCTTCACACTTCGTTTAAAGGACCCGAAATAATATGACGGTGGGAACACGCTCGCCGGCAGACCATTCCACAGCCCAACGACTCGGCTGCAGTAAGAGTTAGAGAACTTCTCAGTCCTAGCCGAGATGTGAGTTTTTTTTTTATAATTTATAGACGAACGCTTGACCTCAATCACACCTAGTAGAAGGTGAAGATGAGTCCAACGATGAAACACGATCGCCTAGCAAATGCCTATTCACTCTTCTCTTAAAGACTCCCAGGTCATAAGATCGCGGAAATATGGCCGCTGGAAGCATATTCCACTCCTTAGCCGTTCGCATGATGAATGTAGAAGCGAATCTTCTCGTGCGGATATAAGGAACATCCACCACATACGGATGGTAACCGACACGATGTCTAGTGGTTTTTAGTTGCCGTGTAGCTGGGACTCTGTAAGCCCGCGCGCTACTATGGAAGGGGAGAGTCTGGTACAAGGAATAAGGGTTTGATCATAGATGGGCAAAATGTAATCAGATTAATGAAAAACGATTAAGATAACATTTTGCGTTGTTTACCATTAATATGACTACATTTTGCTCATCTATGTTTTTAACACTACGGAATCCTTAATTGCATACACAGTTATGGCTCCTTAATGTTTTGAGGGGATTTCATCGTGATTACACACCAACAAAATAAAAATTACGACTACATTTTGTAATCGTTAATCATTAATCAGATTACATTTTGCCCATCTCCGTTTTACATATTACCGGCAAGTGTGGCTGTGTCAACTGGTTTGGATGAGTGATGGTGTTGAGTTCTTCCGCGGGTTTCTTCTGCGCTCTCCCACCAGACATCTTCTGTTCTAAAACAAAAATTATACTCGAAATGACTTCAACAAATTTTCAACAATAAACTTTATTCACTTTCCGTTCATATGTTCCACAGTGAACTTAATTATCTTTTCTTCTTTAGCATGCTCTCCCTTGATGGAAAACACCGTGAGGAAGCCCGCTCGGCATCTAATAGAAATGTCATGAGTACTAGTGCCGTGAGAACGGCGATCAGCTGCGCTACTGGCCACGTTGGGCACGACATATATGCGCAAACTATCTACAGCTATTAATATATTTCCCCCGAAAGGGATAGTTATGATGATATATATTTTTTTTCTTGACTTATTTTTTTGTTAATTCCACAATAAATAATAAGGTATCTTGATATCTTTGAAACAATACCGCTTCCCACGCTTTCATTTTTTAAAAGGTACTTAGATCTAGTGTAATGCACACTACAAGAAAAATTCAAAGGAAAAAAAATTTTTTTTTTTCGTTGTCTCTTATTAATTATCGACTGCGGTTTATCACGTTTGTCTTTGTCATGATGCAAAATATTTTTTGCATTTTTGTGTATAATCTAAGCTGCTGGATGCACCTTCTCTGCACATACATGTCTAAACCTCTCCCCATGGATTAATTATAGTGGAAAAAATGAACGACGGTCTTTGTCCTGCAAAGGACGAACCTGGATAGTAATAATAAACATAATCGCCTTACTTTTGGGCCTGAGCTCGCTGCTGCAGCAGGCTCCTTAACTTTGCGATGCTGGTGGAAAGGTCAGCCACCTCCTCATACTGAGGCTCGGGGGAGTCCGATGGCGATAACGGCGCTGGGGGGAACTCCCCGCGAATTATCGGCCTCGGTTGAGACGGCTAGAAAGAGAAACATTTTGCAACAAAAATAAACAAAAAAGGGTAATTTCGATTTAGGTTTACAACACCGTAAGAACTAACAATTGCAAGATTGGCAAATCATGGAACGCGAGCGGTTGTACTCCCTGTTTCATTCATAGGAGAATTGCTGATTTGTCATTGTTCTTCTGGTCTTCTAGACGTGTGTTTTTTTTTGGGTTTGTTTAGGGCGTGGCAGTGTGTGTTCGACGTCGAGGTCATCAATGTGAAATCATGACAAGCGTTATTCATGTGTATGATGAGGCACGGGGCTCGCCTCCTGCCGTTGAAGGATTAGCCACCGCTTATGATGGAGGTCAAGGCCAAGTTTATCGCGACTCATGAATATATAGGTGGAAATATTCCTACAAATTGCTAGGAAGGACGTCCCGCGGTTAAGGTAGTATATAAAAGAATTTGTGCATCTCACCACACTATCCTGGGATATGACGCGCTGCTGTTTCAATAAGGGATGGGCAGAGTTCACTCCGTTTTCCTCTATCAATATAATGAAAAAAATTAGACTTTTCACTTTGGAAATTTAACGTTTTGTTATAGGAGTAATATATCGCGTAGTTTGTAGTAACCCTAATTGCGATGCTAAGATCCTGAGTTCGAGTCTTGGCAGCTGCGAATATTTGTGATCAGCAGATTAGTTTTTCATAGATATTTATGTATATATATCAGTGGCATGCATCCGAAAAAGTTAAAAAAGCATTAAAAAGTTGTATATTTTAATAGTTGGTCATTTAATGCATATATTGACTTAAAATATGCTCTAATTTGCTTATCGAGACTCCCATTCTGGTAATCGACTACAAAACTCTCTGCGATTGGACTTTTGAGTACCGAACTACAGGCACTTTCATCGACTGATTTCTGGAATCATCGACGATTGAACATCGGGATCATTTAAAGGTTGCGATTCGAGACGTTTCAGTGACTGCGTGCTAATTTTGTACTCACTTCGATTTATAAATCGATTGTTCGTCAACATCGGTGTTTTATTACTCCATGCTCGTAACAATCTTATTGTTCTAGGTGAAAATAAAGAAAGAGGTAAATAAAAAACTTAAAACTTACCCTTCTGTAACACAGACGTAATTCCACCGTCTCTTAAATCTGGAACTGGCCTACTTCGAAGATCTGAAGGTGTTTTATCATCAGACCTGTCTACGTGTCTTTGATGAGATGGTGACCTTTCTGACTGCAAGTGAATAATTATTTATAAAGTAATATTGCGTTACAACAACCAATGTTATAACATATGTAAAAGCTAAAAGGTTTAATTCCACACGTCTTTAGATACAGATTGTTAAGGTTTGAAAATCCAGTAATTTATTATTAGAAATGTTATCTTGTTTGAACAGACTTGAGTTCGCGTCATGAAAAGGCATGTGACGCTTATTTACGACAAATTGTAGTCGCATGCATCTCATAGAAACATAAAAATCATTGCTTTATTTTAATTGGAAGTTTAATAAATACTATGACAGGTGGAGACACGGATTTTGGCGTTTTACTGTTTATTTGCACTTTAAGGCACACCGAACTGCGACGCACACGCACGTACTCTGGCCTTGCGTCAAGTTAGTCGACTACCGGGACCCGAGGCGAGAGTACGTGCGTGTGCGTTACAGTTCGGTGTGCCTTAAAGTGCAAATAAACAGTAAAACGCCAAAATCCGTGTCTTTCTACAACCACACCCACGACCACCGGTCATAATACTAATATTACTAGCCAGTTTCTTCCTTATGCAGGAAAAAGGCCTCCCATCCCTTTTCCACTATATTTGTGGAATCCATGGGAAGGGTTTAGATATTTAACCCCACCACGCTTGTCCAATGCTGTTGGCGGGTGTGCACCATGTGCAGAGAAGGTGCAAGCGCCGTATACCTTAGTCGGCTCGTACGATACCTCAGTGTGATGATGAGGGAGACACTATTATATTATGCCTTTATACCTCACGGCTTATTTAATAAATAATATAACTTCAAATCCAGTAATTACAAGATTCTGAGTCTAAGAAAGTTTTGAAAGAATCATAACCACAATCTAAACGTGAACTTAGAATGCAGTTAAAAATAAGACACGATATTGAGAACTAGGTTGAGTTAATTGAGTCGTGAGTAGGGTACATCAGAGATGGGCAAAATGTAATGTGATTAATGATGAATGATTACAAAATTTAGTCGTAATTTTAATTTTCTTGCTCTGTAATCATGATTAAATCCATTTAAAACATTAAGAAATGATAAATGTGTATACAATCTGGGATTTTGTAGTGTTTAAAACATAAATGACCAAAATGCAGTCATATTAATGGTAAACAACGTAAAATGTAATCGTTAATCATTTTTATTTATCTGATTACATTTTGCCCATCTATGGGGTACATTAAGTCTCGATATTAACAAATTGAATACAAAATTAAATGCTACGGAGGGTGATAAAGGCTTTCAAGGATATTTGTGAGAACCAACCTGCAAGTCGTCACTGAGCCCTGTAAACCGGAGTCCCTTCTTTAGACCAGCTATACCAAAGTCTAAAAGACCTTCCATCATGCCAGCCGCCTCGTCCTACAATAATAACTTCTATTTCAACTAATAATATCGTCACGCTATATCGCTTTCAGGGTAAGCAGATGATGATGTCCTGGCCGGTTTCGGCCACGACGACTGTTTCAACACCGGTTAAGAAATTCGAGGTCCAGTTTTCGGAAACAGTCAATTGCGCATGAGATATTTAAGTGCATAACTGGACGCGCAGCCAGAAAAGCACTCTCTCGTCCGAACTCCCTCAGGCCCGATGGAAAGGAGAACCAGTACGATCGGGAGGGAGCGGGATGCAGGTTTGGTCGAGTTTTCCTTCTCTAAACACCTGGTTGAATTGCGGTGTTCAAGAGATACCTTAGTCGCCTTTTACGACACCTCAGCATGAAGAGGGGGGTGCTATTCTATTCTGCCGGCGTCCACCACGGCATAAAGCAACGCACGGCATAAGGCGGTAAGCAGATACATTAGCAGCTGTGTTCACTTTGCAGTTATGTGTCGTACGCAAAGTGACAATTAGCGCAGCTGAACGCCGTTTCCACAGCACCGGTACACATGACATTTCTATTACATGCCATAGGGGTTTCCTCACTATGTTTTTCTTCGTCGGTGAGCGTATGGTGCTTAAATCCACACATAATTTTGTAAACCCCAGAGGTTAGTGCTGGGATTCGAACTTTCGATACTGATCGATGTAATAGTTTGTTAATAAGCCGTGGTGGCTGTCGGCAGAATAGAATAGCACCCCCCTCTTCTTGCTGAGGTGTCGTAAAAGGCGACTAAGGTATCTCTTTAACACCGCAATTCAACCAGGTGTTTAGAGAAGGGAAAACTCGACCAAACCTGCATCCTGCTCCCTCCCGAACGTACTGGTTCTCCTTTCCATCGGGCCTGGTGGAGCTCGAACGAGAGAGTGCTTTCCTGGCTGCGCGTTCAGTTATGCACTTAAATATCTCCTGCGCAATTGACTGTTTCCGTAAACAGGACCTCGAATTTCTTAACCGGTGTTGAAACAGTCGCCGTGGCCGAAACCGGCTAGGACATTATCATCATCATCATCAGTTTGTTAATATTCATTGAAACAATTGAATGTTAAGGAAGGAGTTATGACACAGCATACAGTATTGCAGTGGTTATTTATTGAACTGGGTTAATGAGGCAATGTAACTTAATTATAACGCGCTGTCAATTGTTACACAAATTCATGAATTATATGAAATTATATGAAATTCATGAATGAATTATAATGATATCGCCAAGCTTGACTGATTGCCGATGAAGCCCTTCCGTCACGAAAGCTACTCAGTTTGGATCACCGACGTAGATTGACCTGTCTTTCGGTTTTCTTTAAGCTATTCTCTGGAGAGTGTGCGGAATATAATTTCCTCCTCCCGTTCTACCATAGTTATTTTTACACTAGCTCGACATAGTGACTACAGTGCTCCTGATGGTAAGTACAGTGTAGTCCAAAAATGAAAACGACTATGAAAGGATCTGGTGGAAGGAAGGAGGAGAAATATGTTGATAGTCTTCGTTGTCATGTCAGCCCACATATACCACGACTGAAGGTCTCTAGCTATATGAGTCCCGTCTTAGTGCAGATGAGGTCAACTTGGGATTTTAGTCGGTAAAAGTCCGGCACACCCCGGTTACCATCCCCCATGTGTAGCCGGGACGGTCCAATGAGGATTTTCCCCAAAAAAAAAAGGTATGAGTTACTGGATAAACACAGGCTGATATCCAAACGCGACGGGCCAAAGCGAGTCACTATGCCGGTCTTTCCACTTGTGTACTGTGTCATGACCTAGTTCGGGCAACCATCCTACCACCACATAAAATTGACTGCGCGCCGTGCCTGTTTGCACCCATAAGTAGTTGAAATTAGGGATGTAACGTAGGCAGTTTTATCGGAACCGAAGTCGGAGTCGGAGTTTTTAAATTTGATTTATCGGAGTCGGAACCGAAGTCGGCATCGGAGTCGGAGGCAATGTCAGTCACAAGTGACGGCAGAATAAAATAGTTTTATTAAGAGACAAATAAAAACATTATTCAGTGAACCTTTTTAATTAGAAAGTGATAAATTTATACATACACAGACAATAAAAATAAAAATTGTTGTGTTTCTTCTTATTAACATTTTTCCATTAAGAATGCACAAATTAAATCAAATTTGCTCCAGGGTTGTTTTTGTGTTAATTTCTATTTAATTTAATGTAAAATAAAAAAATCTTTTAGTAATAAATTAAAATGTACATTTAGTTCTAAATTTAATAATTTTAATCCTTTTTTTTTTAATTTATTAAAAATGAGATATTTAAATTAAGTAGCACTGATTGTTTGATTACATATAAAATGAAATCAAATAAATTGACTACAACAGTGGTGATGACCTCCGATTAAAAAGTTTCGGAACCGAAGTCGGAATATCAATCGGAAGTTCCGACTTATCGGAGTCGGAGTCGAAGCTCCGTAACATCCCTGGTTGAAATTACAGCTGCATGTACGAGGCGAATCGCCTCTATTTTGTTGGGAACCGCCAAGGGGTAGAATTCACTTCCTGGGACTGGTTTTCTAACGCCTTTCGTCAAGGGAAACTTCAAACGGCTTGTGAATCGGTATTTGTTGGGTGGGCGCGCTCCATCGCCAGTCTCATCACCACTTTCGATCAGGTGAGATTGAGGTCAAGCGCAAGCCCGTCGGTAAGAATATATACTACAAATTTAACAACTTATTTAGGATTATTTAATCTTATGTGGGGGTAAATTATTTTAAGATTCATAATTTTCTGTTTTATTATATTTGCTTTGTATTATTTTTATTTATTTATTTATAGGGCAGCCAGTGGCCGTCACATTATAAGAAAAATTTACAATGACGTTAGTTTTACGGTAGTTTTTATTATCATTTTTAAATTATCTTAAAAACATATATCACGACCGGGGTCCATCACAAATACCAGCGCCACAGGCTTCCTCTCTACAATTAAGCGGACACAGGACCCATTTTACTATGTTTATGTTTTTATCTCTTTTACTTTCTTCTTTCCTAAAAGTAAAGAGCCGCAGCTTCATATCCAAACAGCCGCATGTGACGCGGAGCCATAGTTTGCCGATCTCTACTCATTAGGTAGCATTAGATAGTCCCCTAATAATAGTTTTTCTGATCTATTTTCCACGTATAAAAAAAATATTCCAAAAAGGGTCTCCACAGGTGGATTGAGAGATAGCGAGGTTATCCTATAAGAGTTTTTCCTTTGGAGGAACAGAACCCTAAATAAAGTCACGTAAAATTAAAGCTAATACATGCAAAAGGTGAGAACATTTTCTAACAATATAACCCCTTGTGCAAAATACCCAATCAATGTTTGGAAATACATGCAAATATAGTGGAAAAGGGAAGGGAGGGCTGCAGTGGGACGAAACTGGCAAATTATATAATACATGCAAAAGTTGGAAAAAAACACACAAAAAATTGCTCACTAAGAAAACAGCGCAATGTCAATAATACGGAAACGCTGTAACTTATAATTTTTTTTATGCTAGCTCGACAAACATTGCATCTGATGGAAAGTAGAGTTTAGTCCAAGAACTGCCACGACTGCCAAAGGACAAAACTATGTTTCACGATAACTTAAAAAATATTGTCTTTCTTGAAGTGAAACTCGACCTCAGCGGCGCGGCGATCCGTTAATAAGTGGTTGAGAATATTTACTAACGATATATCATCAGGATTTATCTCTTAGAGTAAGAGCCAACTAAAGTATACAGCATGACGAATCGCACGCGGATTGCTACCATCTAAGCTGCTACATGCACTTTCTTTGCACATAGAGCACATCCGACAACTCACATTGGACTAGCGTGCTAGGTTAATTATCCGAACGCTTTCCCATGGATTTTAGAAATATAGTAGTAAACGGGTTGAGAGGCTTTTGCCATGCAGTGGGAAACTGGCTAATAATAATAATACTATGACCGGTAGTCGTGGGTGTGGTAGTAGAAAGATACGGATTTTTGGCGTTTTACAGTTTATTTGCACTTTAAGGCACACTGAACTGCGACGCACACGCACGTACTCTAGCCTTGGGTCTCGGTAGTCGACTGAATTAGCAAGCTTCCAGTGCGCGCGCGCATCCTCTTACCCCGTGCGTCCCGTAACACCCTAACGACCCTTAGGGCGTTTTAACACAAGCACGTATCGGGCGGCGTCTACATGCTATAATACTTTATTAAAAAAAACCTCATATATCATTGTAGCTTGGGTTTACCTTAACACTTAACGGAGAGGCCCATAGATTTACGTTTTTCCATTCTACCTTCCTAGGACGGGCCACGTAGATATACGTGTTTGCTTAAATTTTTACGTACGTTGCGTTATTTTACAGACTTTTTCTTGGTGATTTTTTGGCTTAGTGCCCGGAAACTAGAAAAGACAGAGCAGTCTTTCAGAGCTGACAGTTCGGCCCGTCCGTTAAGTGTTAAGTATTTACTAACCTAAGATTAATTTGACAAAATCAATGATTTACCATATGCTTTGATATTCAAGTAAAGGTTAAGCAAAGGTAAAGTCGCATCTATGAAGCATGAGAAATATGGGAATTAAAACTTTCATCGCGGTTTTTTTTTCACTCATATCAGTAATACAAAAAAAAATTCATATGTGAGTTACAGCGTTTTCGTTTTATTACGTCGATATAGGAATACAAGTGGGGTGATAGTACATGCAGACATACACCAGATTTTTTGCGGACATCTAAGCAGACCTGAAGATCGCCTATTTTGTTCTTTGCCTGGCTGACTGTACTCTGAATATCCTTAAGCAACGCGTCTGCAGGCTTCGGACTGTACTCTTTCTTACTCTCCTTATGAGGGCTGGAGTCCAGGTCTAAATCCATATCATCTTCTCCTATAAAAATAAGACTTAGAATATATATTTATATATATAAATATTTATTTATATAATATATATTTACAACACGCACTAGTTTCATTCCAAGACACCGGCGTCGCCGGCGGCGCCGAAGAAGGATAGTTCAGTCAACTGCTGCCAACCGGTGCGTTTACGCACCGAGGCGCAGTTCTACTCCGACGCAGCCTTGAGTTTCTTTCGGCGTTTCTTCTCAAGGTAGTCACTTCCGAAACGCTGGTAGATCACCCGTAGGGTTAGTACTTTATTTGGCTGGCGGTCCAAGTCGAGGTTCGTACCCGCAGGGGTGCCCTTGCATTGCCACCCAACCCAAAAATTTCGCTGGCTGAGCACCTTCTGTGCTCGCCCTCTAAGCCCGGTTGAGCTGAAAATGCCTTTCCCGGCAATCAGTAGTTAGTCCGCTTCAAAAAAAAAAAATATATATATTTACAATGGCATATCCGTCACGCTGTGTCCGGTTTGGGGTGAGCAGTACATTAGTGGCTGTGTCCACTTTATCTGTCGTGACCAACGCGACTAGCAACGCAGCTAATTGCGACACTAAATTACACCTAATTATAAGAATTTAATACCTCCACACTCGATTACTGGATTTAGCCACCACATGCTCACCTGTGAAAAAAAACATCGTGAGGTGACCCGCTTAGCATCTAATGGAGATTGGTAGTATTGTAGTTGTGTTGTATTGTATTGTATTGGTAGTGGTTGTATTGTTGATTTGGGAGTCGAAGCTGCTCGCGTCCGTAGGTTTTACCCTAGTTTCCCTACACGTGACTGGTGGTGAGGGTGGTGCTAAACGAGCAGCAGCGCGGTGGTAGGGCGTCGGTGCCCGTCTGGATCGCGACCACAGTACATGGGTGTAAAGCCCGTCATAGCGACCAGTTTCGGCTTGTCGCGTTTCGGGATCAGCTTGTGCATATCCAGTAGCTCATATACCTAGAGACCTTCAGTCGCGGTATATGTGGGCCGACATGACGATGTAGACTATCAATGGATTTCATCCTTTGATAGTCGCTTTCGTTTTTGGACTACACTGTACATACCATCAGGTTCTCTGTAGTCACTATGTCGAGCCAGTGTAAAAAAAAAAATAGAAATGTCACGTGTACTAGTGCTGTGAGAACGGCGATCAGCTGCGCTACAGGTCTATTACTTTGTAAGTATGCAGGTACCCAGGCCCGGCGAAGGCGAAGAGAGGGCATAGCTGGCACCCCGGTGGTTTTAGTCGGTGCAAGTCCGACACACCGGGGGAGTGGCCCTCACCACTCCCTTGACGGTTCGAAGAGATTTCCATCAGGATAACAAAAAAAGGGTCACGACCTAATTCGGGCTATCGCACGGACACCAAATATCAAATCCAATATATTTAATCGCAAATAAATAATAATCTAAAGAAATTTTGGACTTCTAATTAACTAATTAAGCATTCCCATTTTTTTTATCATGACTCGACATTGTGACCACCGCACGCCGACGGAATTATGGTGCAACCCACAAAACGACCACGCCTTTCAACAGCAAATAAAAACCTATTAAAAGTTGCATTAGTCATAACCTGTATAGTATATGTAATAGGCCTGCACAAATATCTCTTCACGCTTCGATAAAAGGAGCCAATATCATGACGATGAGAACATGTTCGCCGGAACACTATTCCACTGCTCAAAGAGGCGGCAAAAATAGTCAGAGAATGTCTGAAATATTAACGAAATTATAAAGAATATTATGGAAAAAGTTCAAACTTCTCACCAAACCACAGCGGCTGTGGTGAACTAACCCGAGGAGGATTTGGGCTGCCTTCCTGCCCCCATAAACGGCTTAGTGTAATCTCTCCATCCAAACTCGCGAGCAAGTCCTGCCCAAGGCTAATGCACTGCAGATCCATGTCTGTCTCCCAAGTCTTCACACTTCCTGATCGAGTCAAGTATCAAAATTCATACCAAAATTATGACCAAGCATTTCTGCAGTAAATCCTTACTAAAAATTCGAAAGTTGTTTGTTCCGGTTTCACGTCAATCGAGGGAATTCAAAGGAACGGCGACGAAGAGTACAATTAGGAAAAAAATTATTTACATGCAATCACTGGGCAATTATTATTATTTACTGGGCAGGTCTCAGTAGAAAGACATAAAAAGAAAGAAAGAAAAAGTTTATTGAGGCAAAGGAAACAACACACAACAAACATATTTATATAAAAACAACAATGAAAGAACAATACATAACATCACATCATGTATCCTGTGTGCTGCTACCCATCTCAAAGAGCACTCAGCTCTGCGTATGCTGGGCGACGCTGCACGCGCCATCCAGCGCTGATTTTCAGCCGACGCTCAGGGGAATCGATAAAAGGGAAGGGAAGGGGAAAGGCCATATATATAAATAATATTTTGTAATAACTAAAGATATTGGTTACCGCTTAGTAAATAACAAAATATCGTACGTTTGAAATAAATTTCCCCAGGGCATTCATGACGCGCCATCAACTAATAGTTTGCAAATTAAACTGCCTAGATGGCTCTCATCTCACTCAGAGTTAAGAGTATGGTCCACACAGAGCTAAACAATATGCGATAGTTGAACACTCCAAGTGAGACATAGGTACATCAGCTAATAGCTTCTCGCTTATTATTTGATAATAAGCGAGAATAATAGTTAACATGCAAAACTAAAGTTTTATGAACAATTTTTTTTTACGATTTACAGACACATGCTTGACCTCAGTCATACCTGGTGGAAGGTGAATATTAGTCAGACGAAGAACTGCGTCCTCCCAACAAATCCCTATTCACTCTTCTCTTTAAGGCCCCCGAGTCATGTGGTAATATGCTCACTGGAAGCATATTCCACTGTGTCTAGTTGTTCGCTTAATCAATGTAGAAACGAATTAATGTATACAACATACGGATGATATCTGACACGGCGTCTAGTGGTTTTGAGAAGAAATGGGGCTGGTGAAATTATACATTTATAAAAGTTTAGGATAAAAATGAACCTTACCTTCAATAATTCTATCATAGATCTTCACTTCATTGCGGCCCTGTCTTCCCCTGCGTTGTCTCAATATCGGTGAGAATTTAATATCTGTGTGTTCATTGATTGTTGGTAATTCTTCTACTATTCCCTCCATCTTCTGGCTTCTGTTTAAAGCTTCTTTTTGAGCCTCACTTATTACTACTTGAGTAACCGAAGTTGTTTTTGGTTTGCTAGAATTATCAGTAACTATTCTTACTTCTTCTTTGATGATTTCTACTGGCTTTTCCTCAACTTTTACTGTTTTTTCTTGATTTTCTTTTCTTTCTAATAATGTCAGTAATCTGTCATTTAACCATAAAGGATCGATTAGAGTGCTTGCAATAAAATCATCCAGCTTCTTGGACAATATTCGTACAAGTAACTCAGAATGTGCCGTATCCCAAAGCTCCCATGGTACAAGTTCTTTCAAAATGATTCGCAAAAGATTAGTACAGTGATCAGTTGAGGAAATTTTGTTACCCATGTTTGAAATGGGATGAGTTTTTTTATAAAAAAATTCAAGAGATTCCGTACTACATTTCTCGTGGCGTTTTAATGCTTTCCGGTATTCTTTTAAATGTGAAGTCAGAACCATACAAATGTCTATGTAAACATCTTTTGTTTCAATTTTATGGCATATCTAAAAGTAGAACGGAACTATTATATTAATTTATTATTTAATCAAATATATAAAAAAACAACACCAGTAAATAAAAAAGTTGTTTTTTAATGTACCATTTTTAGTGATTTATAACAAATGTGTTAAATAGCTTGGCTACATAGAATACTAATAACTGAACACTCTCTTTGTGAGAATCAATATAACTCACAATAATACAGCCAACCTCAAAATATAAAATCAAAGAAATGACATTATTTTACATGTAACTTATGTTCAAAATACTTACAAAAATCGGTTTAAATACTAATGAAAAACTATTTGATTGATAAACAATGCTGAGGATCAACATTGAACCATAAACATTTTGACTTTATGACCTACTAACATGACCCTTTACTTTCTTCTTTTGTTCACAAACTATGCACACTCACAGTGTTGAGTTCTAAGTTTCCTCATTTAATTATTTTTTATTTCATTCAAGTCAAATGTTTTTGCTCTAACTAAAAATGAGAATGTAAAAAGAATCTAACATTGATATTGAGTAACACATTCACAAATTGGACATAGTTTTGATTACATACTGTATAGTGTCATTAAAATAAATCCTATAGATATAAAATAATGAAGTCGATAAAAAGACGTACTTGGAATGCTTTGCCAATCATTTGATCCAACATCTGTTTGCATGCAAATGGAAAACTTATTTCTTGAGATATGTATGGCACATACCAAGAAGACACCAACTTTTTCTCCAAAACAGTGGATATCACACTCAATTCATTCGTATCATATTCCTTGAATTCTGTCTTTTTCCTTGCCCTTCGCGTATCAGGCAGTAATTGCAAAAACACTTTGAAGTGAGGAGACTTCGCCATAAGTTCATCTAAATCGTACTTTATTGGTTTGTTTAGACGTAACAGCCATTGAATAAATTTGAAACTTATTAGAATAGAAAAGAAAAAAATGGTTAACGTGTATATAGGAAACCAGACCCCTTGAATGGGAGATATATTCGTCGTATAGTTAAGGAGA
Organism: Automeris io; assembly: GCA_036320925.1. Classification (NCBI taxonomy): domain Eukaryota; kingdom Metazoa; phylum Arthropoda; class Insecta; order Lepidoptera; family Saturniidae; genus Automeris; species Automeris io. The sequence continues at coordinate 11,436,620 of JAUDJH010000019.1, read as the reverse complement.
ATACAAAGAAACGTGCCACCACACGAAACGATGGCTAAGCTTTCAAACAAATTTCTTTTGAAAATCATTTTAAACGATCGCTTTTAGCTTTAAATTATCCTCAGAAGTCACAAACACTTCGAACAGCTGATTGTCTTGGCTTAGGTACCTACTTATTGATTTTGTTTGATAGTAAATAGTATACGATGGATTTACGTATTTTCATCTCTTTCATATATTGGGCAAATTTTAAGAATACATAGTTAAATGCTAAAAATGTATATTTCAAAGCTATGAACTAATTTGAAAATGTCTTTTTTGATATGAATCCTAAGCAGTAAGAGTATTTTAAGTAGACAGGCAAAAATGTTAATTTTGTAACTTAATATTATTGTAGTATCATTGGAATTTATAAAAGAATATTATCAGAAATGATAACAAGCTATCATTAATAGAGACAAAACTAACTTCACACCTAAGATGACCTTTACACATAGACACAGTATTCGATTTTAATATAACCAAAAAAAAAGCTTCATGATGACATTTGTGTCTCGTGTCAACGACATACGTCACTTTTTTAAACAATTTAGGGACAGTATTTAGAAACATTGATTAATTTTATTTCGTTTGCAATATGTAAGTATATTTATATATTTTCGGTGCACCATAAATTTAAAATCTTCAAATGAATCGTAACTAAATCATGAATTATTTTTTTAGGTCGAAAGTAACATTTAAGATAACTCTAACTTCAGATCCTAAACTGCCTTTCAAAGTGTAAGTTTTTTTTATATATAACATTATTTTTAACATCAAAAGTAACTTCAACGTAATTTAATATTAAACTTAACTCATTAAAGATAAATAAAATTTGTTAATTTCCGACAGATGCTGAAAAGAAGGTTACGTTGAAGTAACTTCATTTCAATATGGAATCGGTCGTAGCTCAACAGTTTCTTAACTTTTTCCAAGATTTCATCAACCTGTGTCAGATAGAATGGCCGGACAATACCACAAAAGAGAGCGAAATAAGAAATGTGTTCACAACAGCTTTACATATAGAAAAATGTTTGATTAAATTGCAAAAATGCGAAATAATTACTGAATTTATCTCTGCTTTAAATTTTCCGGAAGATTCAAGTGCGTTCATAAAATATTGTTTTGTAGACCCCCCAAAGTATATTTTAAAAAAGATAATTTGTTCAGATACACAAATCATTACAATGGATATAGGTGTACAGGTATTTATTGAATTAATTGGCGAAGACAGATTAGAGGCCTGTTTAACAGATTTTATGGTCGAGGCAGCATCAAAAGAGACATTGTTAAGACATTTAAAATCAGAGTTACCAAAAGATAAGATTCTGATTCTTAAAAGTCAGTTGCTTTTGACACAGATTTTGAGTTCTGATAATAAAAAGGAAGTTGTAACAGATTTATTAAATAATTGTACAGATGACATATTACAACTGCTAGTTATTATTTTGAACAATAGAGAGATAATATACAAAGAAACAATTGATTGTATAGCTGGGTGCTTTCTTGATGTAATGTTAGGGAAACATCAGAATTGCCAAAAGTTTTGGCGATCTCTTTTTAATATTGAAGAAGAATATCTAATTAACATGTGTGTTAGCAATAGTGATCTGTTTACATATATTGTAGAAGCCTTGTTAGACTGTGGTAAATTGATTAGTGAGAATATTTCAGCGGAACTATTTCATATTAACTTAAGTTATACAGAATTAAAAAGAATTGTTCAAATGATTCTAAAGAATGAATGCTTGAAAGATCAATTTGTAAATATTATGAAGGATTCAAATGCTAGTTTCAGTTTTTGGGAGAAAATTATGTGAATTATATGAATATATATTTATTAATTAAGTTTATATTGTTTAATATGTTCCTGAAACTCCATTCTCCTAAGAATAAATAAGATATTCCTGTCTATCATCCATCTATATAAAAACACTTGACCTGGTTGACATATGATCACAATGCCTAAGTTACTAAAGCTAGAAGAAATTTTTACATTTTATTCTTTTATGACACAAGTACACTCAGGGTGTTTTTTAATATTTCATAAGAGGGTGAAAAGGGGTAAATAGTAAGTTAAAACTCTGCCAGTTTTTAGTGTAAATGAACTTTAGCTAAGTCAGGCAGGTTTCACTTGTTATTACATAAGGCCAAGTACTAGATATGTTTCAGAGATATTGTATATACTTACATGCTTTAGATATCACATACCATAAGGAATGATAAAGAATCTACAAGGAATTAATCTGGCAGGATAATATTTTTTTTTTTGTTATTTTAAAGATTTCTTTTTTCATGGAATATTTCTGTTTTTTATAACATGTACAATATAATTTCTAATATAATGTAAATAACATGTTTATTGTTTTATAAAAAATATATATATATTTTTTAAACCCAATGATACAGCCCTTAAGCCTTAATGACTAAGGTATATCTGCTCTCTCCAAAAAGGATATGGTGTCACTATACATTATTTATTTATTTTACATTTTAAGTCCTATATTTAAATCCAGAGACATATATCTAGGTGTTTCTAGATTAAATACGAATTTAGGCACCATATTCTCACCCGTGAAGAAAAACTTTGAGGATTCCCGCACGGCATCTAATAGAAATGTCATGTGTACTAGTGCTGTGATAACGGCTATCAGCTGCGTTACTGGTCACGTTGGACATGACATGACATGAGCGCAAAGTAGATGCCATTAATGTCTTTCTACTCACCCTGAAAGGGATGAAGGGAAGGAGGTACATTGTGACAATATACTATGATTATAATCTTAGGAATACTTTTAGAATATACTTTAAAAAAATAAAGGTGTACATAAAACAATTCATAGCATCATTCTACCAGTCAGTTTAGTCCACAGCTGGGCGTGCCCCGCATCTAATAAGCGCCATTTTATTGAAAGTTCTCAACCAGTTACTTTCACTCAAGTAAATGTAATTATTATAGTTGAAATTGGTCTATCCTACTAAGAGTCTATTCATTTTCAGTTTAAGCGTGCCAGAAGCAACTCCGTTTACTGCTGTTCTCAAGTTTGCAGCAGAGGAATTTCGAGTAGAGCCTGCCACCAGCGCCATCATCACTGATGACGGGATCGGCATCAACCCTCAGCAGACAGCAGGTATATCTAAACCATTTTCGGTAGTAATAGCTGTTTAACCAAAACTAGAACATTATGTAATATCACACATCACTGTGTAATGTATGTTTTTTATATTAAGTTTTATGACTCTGGGTACAAGTCCTTTTGAGTCTGTTGGTATTTTTAATATCCAGTAGTCTCTGATTGACGTCAAACCCAACGAACCAAGCGGCGCGCACTCTATCCCCACACCATCAGAAAAATCACCTCCTGGCAACTGTCTAATATCAGATATCGACTTATTTGGGATATAAACAATATTTTAATTGGTTTCAGGCAATGTGTTTCTAAAACATGGCGCAGAGCTGAGATTAATTCCACGGGATCGCGTCGGTTATTCTTACTAAGTTAATGACATTCCTTAAATTTAAGCATTAATTTTATATATATTTTATGGTTTATTTGTATTTTTATTTGTAATTAAACGGTTTTTAAGAAAATTACTAAAGCCTAAACGACTTTATTATTTAACCTCTGCTTAAGGAAAAGATTGGTTTCCTTCACCGGTGAACATGTAATGCCTAAATCCGTACGTAATCTGAAAAAACCCAAAAATACGTGCCGGGATTCGAACCTACGACTATTTGCGTTGCTGCGCATGGAAACCGGCCCATTATCCACTAAACCACCAAGCCACTAATAATCTTGGAATAAGGGCGTCTCATTTTTTGCGTACTTTTGTTCTTCATTGAAAATATCAAACAGGCTACATAAAACAAAACAAGATCAAACTTTGGTAAAATTTATTATATTACAATTATTAAAACGAGAAATGCAACGCTACAGTCTACTCTGGTCTAATGAGAGGTTCCACCACCCTCAGGAATGCTTTTTCAAACTCCACTTCTGAAAACCGATCCACGGACGCCCTGTACAAAAACAAAATATTTAAAAAATCTGTGATTATACATACACAATGAGAGACTTCAAGGTACACACTGTACATACAAAATTGTATTAAATTAGGCATCAGTTTATAGAAGACAAAAAACTTTTTTCTTGTTTTTGTAATGGTTGACATTTTTTAATCAACCACTATTGACCCCATTAAAAAAACCGGAATTTTTAATCAAGTGTCCATACAAAATCTTTAATTATCTATAATATAAAAATGAATCGCAAAATGTCTTGATAAGCGTGAAACTCGAGAACGGCTGAACCGATTTGGCTGTTTTTTTTATTGTTGTGTTTGATGAAGCCTGAGGAAGGTTATTACGGAGAGAAAAATTTTAAAAATTCCCTGCAACTGTCTAAAAATAACACTTTTCTGTATTCTCATACAAAAAATTCGTTATAAGTCATTTTGAACTTTAACACCTTAAAGTTCAAGTGTTAGTGGACGGGTTCCGGGAAGGCAAAACAATTGAGTGACGTATAAATATTAATGTCAATATTTGTCAATTTTTATACATATAGCATTAAGGCCAGGTTCCTTCAAACCATTTTCAAAAAAATCTGACGGGGAAGCTATTAATTAACATTAAAAAAAAACAATGTGACTTTGTTTTAGAGAAATAGGGCAGAACAAGGTGTGCCGGGACAGCTAGTTAATTAATAAAATTAAACACAAGTGACAACAAAATATAACCTAAAGAATGTTCATTTGAAAATTCTTTTTAACAGAAATACGTATTTTTCTTTCACAGCTTTGGTTACAACAATAGTAATATAATATTTGTGGACAATTACTTACATTGACTTAAACTAAGCTTACTCTTTTACTACAGGTACTCGACCAAAATATACACATTTTAATACATAAAACAAATCCAAGACTTTGGATAAACTAACTTGTTCATCACAGAAAAGTTTGCCGCTACTGGGACTCTATCTCAGAAGCATTATTAGCATCACAGGCTGAACTGCTACCACTGAACTATCAGGCCGTTTTTTTTTTAAGGCCCCCGCCTCCGCCCCGTCACTATGGGAAAATGTGACGTCATTGAAACTTCAGAATTAATGACTCGATATAAAATTAGCCCTTCTGTGCATAATTGCAATATAAAAAACGTGAATTTTGAAAAAACATAAATGACTGATTCTATATAAAACAAACTTAGAAATAATTCCTATACATAAAAAGTAAAACCAAAAAAAAATTTGGAAAACAAGGAAATTGAAACATGAAAATTAACAAGGAAAAGTATTACAATTAATAAAATTATACATAAAGTAATTAATATAAAAACAGAAAGCAAAGAGATACAATAAAGAGGAATTAAAGATTAATTATTTTTATAGACTTAAATATTAAAGAAGAAACAAGAAGAAATTATAATTAAAATAAAGATAAAACTTATTGGATAAATTAAAGGCCGTTAAACATACCTGGCAGCTTCAATGATCCTTTTCTTCTCATCTGTGGGTAGCGCTATGACCTCGAGTATGGCTCGAGCATATTCATCAGGCTCGGCTGCTAGGAAGCCAGTCCTGGATGTCTCCGAGGTTTCCACGATATCTGCCAGAGGCCCTCCAGACCTGTGAGCTATTGTTATCAAGCCGGCTGCCATGCATTCTACGACACCTGGAATTTATTTTTCTATGTTATGTTAATATCCCAGCAGATGTCAGCTATTGTTCAGACGAAGGGCATGAGTACAAAAAAAGGTACTTGAAATCCTTCCCGTCTCCTCACATCCCATTCCACGCTCGGCCCTTAACGGTGATACATGTGTCCGCACGGGGGTATCGCTACACTTATCATCGGCGGCGAACTCGGTTACACTACGAAATAGCCAATTGCTTTGGCAATACGGCGGAACATCTAATTAATGGTATACGGTGAACGGTGCGGAGCTGCAGTAGCCTGTCCTCATCATCCAGTTTCCAGGTGAGTGCCTTTTGAATATTTCATTGTCACTGTGCCTGAACGAACTGTTTTGTTCCCAAAATTATCTATGCGGAGATCCAAACTCTCTAAATCTAAAGACTCAATAAGAATGGAAAGAAGGAGAATCTAGCGGCGCTCTCCTGCGCTAACAGCTATGGTGTTATTTTTTGTAACCTGCTGAATTTCCTACATAGGAGCCTCAGGGCCGCCGTAAAAACAGCGACCCCGGTGTGTCCAGACTTCTACTGACTAAAAGCATGTGGGGTGTTCCTCTAGTTACTGCTAGGTGGGCCTGGGGATCTGTATTCCTCCAACGACCTGGCGAGCGAATAGCCTCTTAAGCTCCATCTCTCGGAGTGGTGGGTGTGAAGATTCCACCCCTCAAGACCTCGGTATCAGTACGCACCGCCTCCGCCTCATCTGGGCAGCAGACACCTTCACGTATACTGCTCTTCAATATATTTTTAAAGTATATTATGGAACTAAATACAAATAATGGTCATCTATAGTCGATTGTTGATATTTTTCCTACTTTCTGATCGCCTTTTACTCTGAAGCCATTAACAACACAAATAAAAACCCACCAAAAAAAAAACTTCAATGCCGAATATTTTCTACCTAATCAACAAAAAATGAATATTAGGAAAAGGTATTTAACCCTTAGTAGCCTGATTTACGACAATGTTTTTTTTTAAATATTACTGTGTTTGCTCGAGTGTCTAGATGAAGGGAAAAATAGCTAAAAAATTGTACACCACCATAGATGGGCAAAATGTAATCAGATTAATGAAAATGATTAACGATTACATTTCACGTTTTTTACCATTAATATGACTGCATTTTGCTCGTTTATGTTTTAAACACTACAAAATCGCAGATTGCATCCACATTTATGATTTCTTAATGTTTTAAATGGATTTAATCATGATTACAGAGCAAGACAATTAAAATTACGACTACATTTTGTAATCGTTCATCATTAATCAGATTACATTTTGCCCATCTCTGTACACCACTAAAGATTGGGCTATAAGTTCTTACGCCGGAGACTCAAAATCGGAGATCATGTCTGTTGCCAAGGTTCTCCACGCATACCCACATCTTGACAGCTTATCCTATGTCTCATGTTGGATATTGCACTTTAACACTAAACCTACCGATAATTCATGTATACCTATTCCTACCATAGCGGGTCAAGTCACCCGTTGCGATAGTTAGGACAGATTACATATATTTCTCGGTAAAAAAATTAACAACAGAGAAGTAAATATTGAAAAATACATTTGATGTATTTTTAAGTAAAAGTAGTAAAGGCAAATGGCGATGTAATATTGTTATTTATAAGAAATTCTAACAAAAAAATTCAAATGGGCTATTTGACCAGTCGTGATAGGTTTAGTGTTAAAGCTACAAGCAGAGATGGGCAAAATGTAATCTGATTAATGATGAAAGATTACAAAATGTAGTCGTAATTTTAATTCTCTTGTTCTGTAATCATGATTAAATATATTTAAAACATTAAGAAATCATAAATGTGTATGCAATCTGGGATTTTGTAGTGTTTAAAACATAAATCAGCAAAATGCAGTCATATTAATGGTAAAAAACGTAAAATGTAATCGTTAATCATTTTTATTAATCTGATTACATTTTGCCCATCTATGGCTACAAGTATGATGTACTCACTGATCCCAAAGTGTTCATTCCACATAGCATGAAGCCCGATGGTACTCGACTGGTACAATTGCAATAATTTAGCATACGATGCATTCACTACAAACTCGACGCTCTCTTCCAACGATAAGTGTTTCGCGAGGTCTTTTAGATTCCTCACACGCTCTTCGTCTTCCGGATTGCGACAAGAGCCAACCAGTACTAACTTTATCTGAAATTAAAAAAAATATTTTCTAATACAAATGTGAATCGTATTATTTACGCCAATAATTAATTATGAATAATTTACTACGCCTCTGCGCAACCTGAAAGGCAGTAGCGTTCATTCCATAGATGCATATAAGCATTGCATGCCCTTACAATAAATAAGTCTAGGATAAGTTACTTCAAGAAAACAAAAAAAAAGGAAGTATTCATACTTATTATATTTTTACGCCATTACTTCCTATGAGATAAATAGAATGTTTACTATAATAACATACCTATTATATTCAAATTAATTACGCGAAGTCTGCCTCCCTTACTTAAATACCCTATGCACGTCACTGCTGAAAGGGATACGTGACAATACATGAAACATTCCTTACCTTATTCCACAGCATTTCATTCTTGATTAACAGATTGCGAAGCTCATACATTGCTTGCAGCATCAGAGGATGGTCTTTCTCAGGCCTAAACTGGGCCACGGATAGAATGCGTATCGGGTCTGAATCCTTCACCAAGGAGCGTAGTTGCTTCAACTCGGATACCTGACGTGAAATTCATATTTTAGATCAAGTACATACAGAGTTCAAAATGGGAGCTTTTTTCAGGTTTACTTCTCGATTTAGTTTGTATTTTTAAAAGTAAAACTAAAATTTTGATCCTTAAAAGCATAAAACAATTTGAAAATCAAACAAGGTTTGGGTTTATTTGATTTTCCATTTCGGAAAATCGGTTCGAAATATGTTTATTTTCATTTGAAATAGCAAAGGTAAGTTAAGAGACGCTGGGCGTTGAGTATAGATATGAATACAATCTATGGAAGACTTTGGATCTCAGGTGGCTTGTCAAACTCGTTGCACAATCGTATTTACCGGACACCTTATCACATATATACGTAAAAATTGGTACATTGCTTCCTGGCTGCTGCTGATGGGTTGCAGCAGCCGAGCGGCGAATGCTAGAATTCGAGTTGTACCTTTAGGCGAAGTCTTACGTAACCCGGCTGGGGCTTTAGAGTAGAGATGCCACGAATATTCGGCAACTATTCGGTATTCGGCCTATTCGGCCACTTTTTTTGCTATTCGGTATTCGGCCGAATAGTACGTACTATTCGGCCGAATACCGAATACCAAATCATGTAAAAAAGGCACGTTATATTACTCAAAATTATCTATTTATTTCCAAATTACAACACTTTAGTAATTAAAATTGATCAGTGGTAAGTTGTGATGGATGAAAATAAGCTTTTCAGCATTTTTCGGTAGCAAACGATTACGCTTTTCATCGTAAATGTTACTAGCCTCAGAAAATAACCTCTCACTAAACACGCTACTTCCAGGAGAAGAAAGATAAACTTTAGCAAATTTCGAAAGGTTTGGGTATTTTTTTTCGTATGTATTGGGTATTGTATTGTCTTTGCTAGCCGTGCCAACGCAACGAGGAAAACAGGTTGCAACTTGCCTTAATCCAGCTAACGCGCCCCCGACAAGCATGTATTCTATGCCGAATATTCGGTATTCGGCCAATTTACTATTCGAGGCATCACTACTTTAGAGATATATGGATCTCCAGGTCTGGTTTGGTAGCAAGATGAGAGACACCCCGTGGGTTTTTAGCCAGCAGGAGTCTGATGCACCGAGGCCTCCACCCTCACGGCCTTGTGCAAGGCTTCCTCCGGGTTACAAAAAAAATGGTGCAGGTTTCGAAACTGACCTCGCAAGGCGGATAGACCCTATACGTGTTGAACGGTGCAACCCATAATTCATTTATGTGATCTTCGGTCCAAGTTCCATTGGCCATTACAACGTCCGTGCATCTTCCAACGACACCGTACAGCTGGAAAATATAAACATATTCCTAGTGTATTTGCGATATCTACATTTCGTATCCTTCGCGGAAAAAGTAAGCTGCATGACATACGCTTAAATATTTTTTCGCCATTGGTTAGTGAAGGACTGATACATATACTTCCAATTAAAAATAAACAGAGGTATGAGTAAATCAACTTAAAAAGAAAAGAAAACGTTTTATTAGCAGCAGCCAGTCAAAAGTGACGACATCTATACTAATATTATAAAGCTGAAGAGTTTGTTTGTTTGTTTGTTTGAACGCGCTAATCTCAGGAACTACTGGTTCGAATTGAAAAATTCTTTTTGAGTTGAATAGACCATTTATCGAGGAAGGCTTTAGGCTATATAACATCACGGTGCAACTATTAGGAGCGAAGAAATAATGGAAAATGTGAAAAAAAAGGGCAAAATTATTCATCCTTGAGGGCTTCCATTGCGTGCGCTGCGAAAACGATTCAAGATACCAAAAATATATGTAAGAAAGAATTATTCCTCTTAAAATGATCTAAAAAAATGTCCGAGACAGTATGTCTATCTTTTAAGATTAACTCACTAGAACCGTTTTTATGGTAAACAAATTTGGTCGAAATTAATGCATTATTTGTTAAGAGTTGTATCAACGTAATAATATTAATCTTTATCCAAATAAATGTGTTGTTGATTAAGAGTATTTAATTGTGAACAAAATTGTCTTTGACATCAATTAATTTCAATGAACATCTTAGAAGATATTACAATAACTTATATAGCAAAACAACGTTTGCCGGATCAGCTAGTAATACAATAAATCACATCAAAAACCAGAAACAAAAAAGTCAATAAAAAAACAACTAACAATACACAAGAAAATCTAGGCCGCCGCCAATAAGGACCCTGTCTCAGCTTGTGCTGCAGAGCACTAGAATCTACAGCGCTGGTATTCTGACAGGGCCTTGCGGACGACGCAGCCAGTTCACTGGGAGAGCCCTATATATACTGTACGGTACTTCGATAGCTCCGCAAATGGCACGGGCTGCCTAAAGAGTCTCACTTACCGCGACCACCAGTTCGCCAACTCCTCAGGGGCCCCTGCTTCTCCTCCAGGAAACTGATGTCTTTGAGGATCTTTCAAGCACACTTGTACACTTTGGAATCGGATAATTTGTTGAATTTAGGAATATTTGTATATTTTATGTCGTTACTCGGCGGATCGGTTCGAGCGAGCGCAAAACTCAATTGACAACCCGTACGGTGTTGCCAGAGCTGTCGAAAGTTACCCGCACATAAATTCGAATACGGAACATATACATTTATATAAATTATAAAGATCTGTTTACATAATAAAAAACAAAGAAAAGAAAACCATCAACAAAAAACACAAATAAGCACAAAAAAACGAATATCATTTGACCTTTCCATTTAGTTAGCCAAACCTTTCTCTGAACTAAATATAAAAAAATGCTTTCATATAAACATATGTTAAAGGGGCCCAAAACATCACATTCAAATGTTTTTTTTTTTATACTGGCGCGTTAAAGTAACTATAATGACCCTGATGCAGCGCAGTCCAAAAACGGTAACAATTAACAGGAGAGGAAAATCCATTGACATTCGATATCGCTATGTCGGTCCATACACACCACGACTGAAAGCCTCTAGGTATATGAGTTACTGGATATACATAAGTTGACATCGAAACGCGACTGGCCAAAGGTCTCTATGACAGTCTTTACACTTATATACTATGGCCACAACTCTTTTTTTATGATTTACAGGCGAACGCTTCACCTAAATCCTTATTTGGGAGTCGAAGCTGCTCGCGTCCGTAGGCTTTACCCTAGTTTCCCTACACGTGACTCCTGGGTGGTGCTAAACGAGCAGCAGCGAGGTGGTAGGGCGTCGGTGCCCGTCTGGATCGCGACCACAGTGCATGGGTGTAAAGCCCGTCATAGTGACCAGTTTCGGCTTGTCGCGTTTCGGGATCAGCTTGTGCATATCCAGTAGCTCATATACCTAGAGACCTTCAGTCGTGGTATATGTGGGCCGACATGACGATGTAGACTATCAATGGATTTTCATCCTTTGATAGTCGCTTTCGTTTTTGGACTACACTGTACTTTCCATCAGGTAATCTGTAGTCACAATGTCGAGCCAGTGTAAAAAAAAAATCCCCTGGTGGAAGGTGAAGATGAACCAGACAATGAACCGACTGAGCGTCACTGAGCATTTTCTACCGCCTGTATCATGGCGAGTGTTCTGAAGAGTTGTTTAACCTTATTCCACCCTCTCCCTTCCTGAATAGAACCACGCGTGCGGGTTTGCGGTGTCACAGCTATACGGTATCTCACATCACAGCCAGGACTAAGAAATTTTCCAACTCCTTCTTTTGCCGTGTGGTTGGGCTGTGGAATGGTTTTCCGGCGAGCGTGTTCCCATCATCCTATGATATGGGATCTTTTAAACGTAGCGTGAAGAGATATTTGTACAGGCCGGCATGATCGCCGTGACTACCGATGGGTTTTTCTTGTCTATCACTAGTCGTTGGCGTTTTTTGGACTGCACCATGCTTACCATCAGGTATGGTGCAGTCACTGTGTCGAGTCGGTATAAAAACAACCGCGTCTGCCCAACAAATATCTATTCACTCTTCTCTTAAAGGCTCCCAAGTCATAAGATCGTGGAAATATGCTCGCTGGAAGCATCTTCCATTCCTTCACTGTTCGCATGATGAATGTAGTTCGGGCAATCGCCCTACTATCACAAACGGCTTGAAAAAGTTCACGTTTCCTACATGTGGTTCGGTATTCGCTTATACAATACAATACTTAAAGACATCTTGGAGTTACCACTGTTGACATTTAAAAAAACTATTAAAACTAAATTGCTAAAAAGGGATATTATTCCATTAATGACTGTTTGAATGATAAAAGTGCGTGGTCATTATATATGCAATCGTTCTCGCGGGGCATTCAATCCTTTATATATTATACCTGTTATTGTACCTCATTATGTTAAAAGGAGGAACTATCAGAGTTTCTTATTGGCTCTTCTCGGTAGATTCTGCTTTCCGAACCGGTGGTAGATTCGGAGATTATTTGAATAAAGTTATATTTCATTTCACAAAAGTTAGTATTTGCAGATAACGGCTATTTCCGCGAAGGATGCGTTATATCTATGGAAAAGATGGATGGAAAAGAACCTTACCCATCCGAATATTTTATAGTAGAGCAATTTTATCCACGTGAAGATCGGATTTCTTGCGATTAGACCCGAATTATTGTAGGAGACGATCCTGTGTTTCACCCGCCTCATCATGGCACCGGTTATTGTAGGATAGTGGACATAGCACGCAACCGGACACTGTGCCAGATATCTGAATATCGGATACGTAAAGGCGAAACCCGTTGTGTCTATGTACACATCTGAAAATTACCAATATAAATACATTAACGGGTCTTATGCGCAAATTGGCTTACTTGTAATTGTGGCTTTGACCTTCCGACTGGGTCTGAAGCGCCGAATAGTTTTCGTCAGAGGCGTGAAGTTACTTCCCCTGCCTTCTTTGTTCTTGACGATAAGAATAGTCCAGACACGCAAAACTCACAGTATCAGCAAGTTAACAAGACGACATAAAACGAGGTTCTAGTTTTCGAATCAATGGGTGCCACGCTGAGTTAACAAGGAGGTGGGTCTTGAGTAGTGATGAAAATGACCGGAAATTTTCCCAAAGTGCCCAAAAACTTCCTTGGGAATATTCCCGGGAATTAACGAAATGTTCTCGGAAGTTTTGGGCACTTTGGGAAAATTCCCGGGCATTTTCATCACTAGTCTTGAGTTAAAATGGTATTAAAAAATATTTTGCAAATAATATATTAACTATGATGTGCTGTGTAACTCGATAAGAAACAGATATCCTTGTACATTCCTGATTAAGTATGCGGAGACCTGCATGGCATCTAACAATAATGTCGTAATTAAGTGCCCTGAGGCTTGGTATAGGTTACAATCGTAACATGCTAGTTTATTTCCCTTTGTACGCCTGGTTATTTTAAACAGCCATCACCGACTCAACTGTTTTATTTCATATTATCTATCTATCATCGTTGAATTCATTCCTACTGGGGTAAGCAGATCGATTACAAACGAAGAGATAAGCATAACGGTTGGTTTAAACCATAGATCGGCAACCTTTTCTAATATAAGGGCCGAAAATATTATGAGTATGTTGGTGCGGGCCACATTTCATCTAATAAACACAATTTTTTAGATAAAACTAATTTTTGCATTTTCAACCATATTTATTGTTACTTTCATTTTACTGACTGTCATCGCTTGAACTGAATATCCGGCTTCCACGCACACAAAACAATGAAATAGAAACTTATTTTTATAAATGTTTTTAATTTACTGTCTGCGGTGCTGCGTTCTGTGGAACGGCTCTTAATTGCGCGAGCGGCACTGTAGGGGCTTACTGGCCGCATGCCGAACCCTGGTTTAAAAGATAGTGCCATCGCCAACACGCACAAAAGCATTCTTTGATAGTTTGGGCACTTGTAGAGGATGAAAGATGATGAAAATTATATACAATATGAATGCAAGTGGAAGTAATAGCCGAGGCAAACCGAGACTATCGACACATCTTCTTATATATAAAAATGAATCGTTAAATGTGTTGATAGGCGCGAAACTCGAGAACGGCTGAGTCGATTTGGCTGAATTCTTTTTTGGTGTGTTTGTTGAAGTCTGGGGAAGGTTATAATCTTCCCCAGACAAAATTCAATTTCAATCAATTTCAATTCAATTCAAAAATTGTCTGAAAAAGTCTAAAAACAACACTTTTCTATATTCTCATACAAAAAATTCGTAATAATATTTAAAATTTGAACTTTAACACCATACTATAAAGTTTAAATGTTAGTGAACGGGTTCCGGGAAGGCAAAACAATTGAGTGACGTATAAATATTAATGTCAGTATTTGTCAATTTTTATACATATAGTATTAAGGCCAGGTTCCTTCAAACAATTTTCAAAAAACAGCCGACAGGCCAATAGGTTTTGGCAGAATGAAATCTGACGGGGAAGCTATTAACATTAAAAAAACAATGTGACTTTGTTTTAGAGAAATAGGGCAGAACAAGGTCTGCCTAGACAGCTAGTACCAAATAAAAAGAATTCTGATAAAGGGTTCCAGAAACAAGCCCATGTAAACCTGAAAGAAATCTATGTTAAAGTACCTGGATTCAACTTTGTGAAAGCTTCCATGCCTAAGAACATAGATCCCACACTCTGCATCAAAAGCGTAAAGTAAGGGTAGGTGTTTGCTTCTATAAGTTTCTTCAATCCTAATCTAACAAATTTGATCTTCGTAGAGTCCACTTTTATATTGAACTGATTTTGTGCTTTGTCAAGTATTTTCTGTGGCTCTTCCATTTCTACTGTGTATATAAATATATTTGTATCTGGATATCTGAAATGTACCAAGAAAATGTTTTTTTAATTCAAAATTAATCTCCCTTATCATTTTTTTTATTACAGGCTCACGCTTGACCTTAATCTGACCTGATGGAAAATGAGGATAAGGCTGACAATAGAGCACGCTCACAAACCAAATACTGATTCACTTGACGTTTGAAGATTCCTGTCATAAGATTTGGGAAAAACATATGCAGGAAGCGAATTCCACTTCTTGGCGGTTTGCAGCAAAAAAGAGAAAATTAAAAAAAAACCAGCACCACAGACATCTTCTGTAGCATTAAGCTGACACAAGGCCCATTTTGCCATGTTTATATGATTTTGTCTCTTGTACTTTCTTCTTTTTTGCATGTCGTTTTTGTACTTTTCATTTTTATTGAGGTAAACTAAATGTATTTTATTTCATTTCAGAAATGACTGTACCAATTTCCATAATCTTTTCATTATTAGAAAGCTACATTACATTACATTATCTATAAGTACAAGTTAGGCATTATAGGTAGATGATAATAATAATAAACATAAAATAGTATTAATTAATTGTTAGGTTTAATAAATATTTTATACAAATCATTACCTCATTTATTTATTTATTGTCAGGCAGGCAGTTGAAACAAATGATAATAATTGTTTTTTATTATTTCTTATTTATGATTTAGAAAAAATTTTACTGAGGGATTTTGAAATTGGTTCATTTTTGAGTTGAGACTTTGGAACTATGTTGAAATTTAGAATGAAAACAAAATATTGTGTACATCTCAATCACATTAATTTTATTAGGCGAGTAGTTAATTAAGTGGTATACTAGCATGAACTAACACATAAAATTTAATACTCAGTTTTCAGGTAAAAATATAATAAAAAACCATGAATCGAAAAAAAAAAATTAAAAGAAGAATTGTATTCTGGAGAAAATTAATATAGACTTGAACAATATAATAAAATATTTACTACCAATTACACACACTGACCTAGTCCCAAATTAAGCTTGCGCTTGTACTATGGGTACTAGACAAAGATATACATACTTAAATACATATATACAACCATGACTTGTGACAAACTCATCTGGTCATCACAGAAAAGTTTACCACTGCCGGGACTCGAACCCAGGACCTTGGCATCATAAGTAGGGTCTTTACAAAATGCACTATCAGGCGGTCAATCAATAATTATGTATTATTCAATCATTGTTTTAAATAAAGGTGTAATTTACATATTGTTCTTTTTTTGTCAATAAACATTTCTTTCTTTTGATAATTTATTTAGGTATGGATTTAAGTCAATCAATTGTCAGAACATAAAACAAAAAATAGATAAACAATTGATTGTAAAATCAAGCACTAACAGTACTGAAATAAGGTTTAAATTACAATGATTTTGTTAATTTACTAAGATTGTGTAGCCAGTCAGTTATGTCTACATAACAAGACTCTTATTTTGTAAACTTTTTATTAGATTCAATGTCCATGTATATTGTCTATGGGTCCGATTAGTTAGACCATACCTGAGTTATATGAAGCCGCTAGAGTCAAAGTGGCTTTAGTAACAATTGAGGTGTTAGGGCGATTGACCAAACTGGGTCATGATTAAAGTACATAAGTGTAAAGACCATCATAGTTACTCCTGTCAGCCTGTTGGATTTCTGAATCAGCTATGCAACACCTCCAGCTGCTTAAATACCTAGACAATTTCAGTAGTGGTATATGTAGGCCAACATAACAATTTGTTCTTTGTTTTATTAGTATTCAGTGTTGTGTTTACCAATTAAAAATAAATAGTTAGTTATACCTGAGGAGCAGAGCTTTTATTGCTACCCATAGCACCCTTTCGCCCCCACCACCAGCATTGCAATATGGATGGAAAAATGCCACATTGGCACCTTCTTTCTTTCTACGTTCCATCTTCCTTTCCTTCACTCTCATGTACCAAGATGCAAACATAAATGCACACGGTATCAGAACAAATGTACAAGTCAGCAAGAAGATTACGAAGAGTAGCGGCAGGATTATTAGCAAGCTGGAAAAAATTACATGTAAAGGTGTACTTCGAATTATGACATTCCTGAATGACAGTGGTATCCCAGCAGTGGCATACAATTTTGTATGCATTTACATGAAAATTAGCCCTATATAGGTGATTGTTATCTGACTGTGCAGTGCTATAAACTGTCAGGAGCGTGAGGTTGACACGCCGATGTTGTGCAATAACTGACAGAATCGAAACTATATCTTTAGTCTTTAGTAATTTTCAATGTGACACGTTTTTACTATAATAACGTTATAGTGATTAACTCAACAAAGTAATTTAGCTTATCTTGTTTTTAGATTATAAATGGATAATCTTTATAGGACATACAGACATAGACATGTGACAAAAATATTTTTATTTTAAAACATATTACTAACGTTATTAGTTATATGTATCGTCGTAGCAACACAAATCGTTGCTATATATTATTACAGATGTGCCATCAATAAATTATTTATTACATATATATGTCTATTATTATACTTACATAAACCATTGTAAAAACATGTTTACTAATATTAAATAACACAAAAATTAAAGAAGATAACTACTTAAAAGTAACAAAAACTCATGTAACATTGACTGCTGTTAAACATATTTACTTATTATAATATATATTTTAATTTTCAAATAACACAATCACTTGTAAACACTGCATCGCTGACGTAATGACAATTAAGTGCAATGTTGTCAGTAGCCGATAGTTAAAAATTACACGAGACCGCAAAAAATATCATTTCAATCACAAAAGTAAGGGACTATAGTTTTTTTTTTTATAAATTTTTTACAAAAAAATATTGTGTTGTAATTTCATTCAAATACACCTATCCCCCGATTTACACGGTAGATACGTTCCTGAGAAAAACGTGTAAATCGAAAATTAAAAATTTTCAAGTCAAAACCGTGTAAATCGAAAAGCTTGCAGAAAATGCATAATTTTGCTATTTAACAGTTGTGATTTTTTTCAATATTTTTAGGTGTACACATAAATAAAAATAAAATGCATTGACAGGTTAAAATATGTAATATATTACGGAAACACTGATTTTTTTATTTAATTACAATACATTAAACAGAAGAACAAAAAATAAAACCAAAGGTGTTTTATTATCCTTCATCATGTGCAGCAAGTCAGCACATAAGCTCGGGATTCCCTGTGAGATGTGTACACAGCGCACGTGTTCAAACACAGTAGCATTTAGTAAAGTGCGATAAAAACAAAAAAAAACTTATTTGGAAAACCGTGTAAAAGCGAAAACGTGTAAAACAAGTACCGTGTAAATCGGGGGATAGGTGTATATATGAGAAGTGTTTAAGTACAGTAGTAGAAAATGCACAAAGAGTTCACTTCACATTGAGTAGCTAAGTTATTTCAAATCTATAATTAAGTGTTGTCCTTGTCTACTGACTGAATGTCACGTACTCGCCGAAACTGCCTTACGTCTACACAGGCGATAAAAGTATTGTGCAAAGGATGCGGTAATTATTTTCATTCTATATGTTAGTATCAATATATTGTATTTCTCGAAGCGTAACGATAAGATGATAATGAAGATGTCCACGTTTATCTTCGAAAGATCATTCTTAATTTTAAATTGATTTTTTTTATATTCAATTTATTTAAGGGACTTTTACGTGTGTACGTATGTCAGGCAGTAAGATTTTGTTAAACATACCGATCTCAAGTCTATTCAGACCAAAGGCACTTACAAACGCCTCTCTCACAGATTCAGATCGGACACATTCCATCAACAAATGGTGGATATCATCTATGATAAATTGAACTGCATTCAAGTTTCTTCGACATTTCTACTATTTTTAATATTCTTCATCCAATTACAATTCTAGCTGATTATATTCACGTTATATATTTTTAACCAAAAAGCACCTGATGCCTGTCATTAACTAATATGGAAACGATTATTACCACAACTTCAGCCCAGAGAGGAAGCATCTCCTCTGCAGTTTCGTTGAATGGTTGTTGTCTTCCTGTTTTGGCTGGAGGCTAAGTGTTTTATAGTTATATGAACTTGTGTTGTGGGCTTGGGCAGTAATGGAAAGCTAGGTTGGTCATGTGCGATGGGGATTCTTTTATTTTTTTAGTGAGACACTAGCGAAGTGAAGTATCCATTGGGCTATGTAGTTTTCCGGCCGATCTATATACTAATATGCCGGGGCCTTATTTAATGAACGAGCATGAAAAAAGTATACTCCAAACAAGAAATGCAGAAAATTGAGCAAATAGAACTACAAAACAAACATAGTTTTTTGAAAAATCATGGGAGTTTCAAATATTTATTTACAAATCATCACAAAACTTATAGATAATAAAGTAAGACTTTAAAGAAAACAGATGTTGCTTAAACATTAAAAAAAATCAGTAAAGGCTGTATGACTACATTCCTTTGCCTGCTTTATAGCGAATTTAATAAGCGACAAC
Organism: Automeris io; assembly: GCA_036320925.1. NCBI lineage: Eukaryota > Metazoa > Arthropoda > Insecta > Lepidoptera > Saturniidae > Automeris > Automeris io. The sequence continues at coordinate 11,416,969 of JAUDJH010000019.1, read as the reverse complement.
AATAAAGAAGCATACACCACATAGGTACGCAGTCGGTAATCTTCTATAGTAAAAATCCCGCAATACACAAGTCAAATTCACAAATAGAATTTGATAGATAGCTTTTTAAATATTGTCTGCACCAAAATTAAGCACGGTACTGAGCATCTTTAGCCTTCGAATACCATTTTACGATTATAGGTTAATTTTATTTAGTCTGTTATAGGATTGAAGCATTACTAAAAAAAACACTTGTTATTTGTGAATATTTTTATTTCAATTCAGCATTTAATATTTTATTTATCACATAACACCACTTAGATAATATTAACGTTAATTCAATGAGTAATTCAGAAACAATTGTCTTATGTGATTCACAATCGATAATGTCGAACAAATATTTGTATTTTATTATCTCATTGATTTCGTATAATTAGGGAAACATACAGCAACATAATAGATAAAGAAAATACATAACACTGGAACTTTCCCAAAAATACTAAATAAATCAAAAATCAAAATAAGAAATACAAATCACAAATAAAAAAACCTACAATAATAAATTATAACAAAAATAAACACAATGATAAAAAGTTCAAATTGACAATCATAGGCTCACTAAATATGGTAGAAGTCCATATTATGGGACACTGTCCCTATTTATGGTACACAATGTGAATATAATCATTTATAAAAAGAATACCAAATTATACTTTTAAAAAATATAATAAACACATAATTTTATCATTTTTGAATGAAATTAACAAGTCTAATTGTTAATTATTACTTGTATGTTTTGAAAAAAAATTATAAAAGCATGAGGTTTGTTGTTGGTATTCAAAACCGTGGCTTAAAAGAGTTGAACGATAACTACTGTACAGTTTTTTACTTGGATGAAATTATATATTTTATTATATTTATATATATAATGTAAGTGTAATCTAAAAGCTTATAAATTATAGATATTGTATGTTATTTGCATTTATGTTAATTTATAGCAATATTATTTTATTTTTGAGTGTCTCACAATACCGACACTTGTTAACGTAGACGTACCGGTATATGGAACACTTTACACCGCGTATCACTCAATACGGACATCAAGTCTTATGATTGTCCCAATTAATGAGACAGTGTACTGTTATGCGTTTTTAATTAAAATATCAATAATTTTTAGTATTTAAAAAGTAAAATGATTAAATATAACAAATTATTTATCAGCATAACTTCAAATAGTTATTTCTGAGAGTATTTTCAATTTAATTACGTTAATTTCAAAACTTAACCTAAAATCAAAACATTAATTTTGCAAGTTTTTTTTTCTTAATTTTTTATTTGATATTATTGAAATATTTAAAATATGTTTTTTTATACTTTTATTAATTAGTGAAATTTTTTTTTTTACTCTGGCTCGACATAGTGACTACAGAGTACCTGATGGTAAGTACAGTGTAATCCAAAAACGAAAGCGACTATCAAAGGATGAAAATCCATTGATAGTCTCCAACGTCATGTCGGCCCATATATACTACGACTGAAGGTCTCTAGGTATATGAGCTACTGGATATACACAAGCTGATCCCGAAACGCGACAAGCCGAAACTGGTCACTATGACGGGCTTTACACCCATGTAATGTGGTCGCGATCCAGGCGGGCACCGAAGCCCTACCACCTCGCTGCTGCTCGTTTAGCACCACCCAGGAGTCACCTGTAGGGAAACTAGGATAAAGCCTACGGACGCGAGCAGCTTCGACTCCCTCCATCGACATATCTCTCGATATTTTAGGTTACGTGTCAACAGTGAACAACAAAAAACAAATTATTGAAAATCGGAGTAATGGGGACAACAGCCGTCTCAATCAGCAAAAAAGAAAGTGTTGTGTTCAAAAGTGCTTGATAAAAGACTTAAATATGACCCAATAGATGTAGAAAATGCTTTAAAAGCAATAAAAGATACCGGGTCATCATTACGGAGAGTAGCTGTTGCCTTCGAAGTATCTGTGGCTACTCTAGGCAGAAAAAAGTATTGGGCTAGATGAGATAAAAAAAAATCTAAACCAGAAACAGTCTTATCGTCTCAGGAAGAAGATGATATTGTCAAATGGGTGCTAGACAGGGCTGCAATAGGAGCACCTGTAACAAAAACTGAGTTATTGGATTGTGTTCAAAAATATGTCCAAAAATTAGCTGTAAAAACTCCGTTTACAGAGTCGTCCTAGTCGCCACTGGTATGAAAGGTTTAGAAAACGTCATTCAGAATTAGCTATAAGGAAACCCCAACATTTGAGTGTTACAAGAGCAGCTGTCACTTGTGTAGAATTGCAAGAGTGGTTTAAAAAGTCTGGAGCATATTTTGAAAGTAAAAATGTATGTAATATTTCTCCTACAATTTTTTTTAACTGTGATGAAAGATGTTTACTCCTCTGTCCTGAAGCAGAGAGCGTGTTGGCATAAAAAGGATCACCATTCCACCGCGAAACCACTAGACATCTTGTGGGATAACATCCGTATGTGGTGGATGTTCCTTATATCAGCACGAAAAGATTCGCTTCTACATTCATCATGCGAACGGCTAAAGAATGGAATACGCTTCCAGAGGCAGTATTTTCGCGATGTTATGACCTGGGAGTCTTTAAGAGAAGAGTGAATAGGCAATTGCTGGGCGAACACGTTTCATCGTCGGACTCATCTTCACCTTCCACCAGGTGTGATTGAGGTCAAGCGTTCGCCTATAAGTAATAAAAAAAAAGTTACAAGAAGAAAAGAAAAAACTGATGGGCAAAGTAAAAGAACTGCAGAAGAAAATTAAATAATAAAAGTGAATTAAATATTTTTATAATTTTCATTTATTTCTCATTTAATTTAGTAAAGACTAATTATTTGTTATTTCAGATTCAAGTTTATTATCTATTTTATAAGTATTGTGATTTAAAATTAATAAATAGTTATTTTAAAATCAGTCTTATTGATTTCTAAACTGTCTCAAAAATAGGGACATACATCATGAGACATTGGGGCCATCTACTTTTTAAGTGTCTCATAAATAGGGACATAGAGGTTCCTCTCATAAAAGGCTATTAATTTTATTTTTACAAATTAACATTCAATAAAAACTAGCTATATTAATTAAATAATCATAAGACAATTGTATGATACGATTTAAATAGTATTTTTGACTTAAACAGATTATATAATAGCGGTAATGTACGACCAACCTGAAAATGTGTCCCATAATACGGACTTTTACCATACCATTTAAATGTTTTAAGAGCTTATTTTGAATATCCTTGAAAATACCCAGATTTATTCTTAATTTCTTTAATAATCTCTTTTAAGTCATTCTGGTTAGGTTTTTCCAAAGCTGCTTCATCGAAAAGGATTGAGCAATATTTTTTCTATTCTTCCCAAATGTTTATCTGGAAGCGATAATATTTATTTATTGTTTTATAATGGTTGGCTTAATAAACAATTTGTATTTTTTTTAAAACAGAATAATTAAATTGTTCCTTCTTTTTATGTTATACAGAGATAATCAATATAACAAGTTATTTTATATAATTACAAAGTTTCTGCCTTTGGATTTCACACAAGGATTAAGTAACATTATAGTTTTTAATATCTTATTGATAACAACCTGTATTCCGGTGTTTAAACATTATCAAATGATAGTGTAAAGATGATTTATTGATTTTTAATGATAATTATGAGAATTTGTTTAAGTAAGATTGTAATTTTCATTTCTGAAAGAAGTTATAGAATTGGTCTCACTAGAATAAATAAAAAATAATAAAATTCTTCTTTACACTACTTAGTTTGTATAGCATAGACTAGTTTTAAAATATTAATAAAATTACATCTTTTTTATTCTATTATCTATTATTTATCTAATTATTGAGATTCTGTAGGGACATTTATACTTTCTGTAGATAAATAATCAGATGGTAAATTGCGACAATTTGAAGTTAGGACATATTTTTTTGAAATTAAAATGTTTTTCTATCATTTACCATGAATATTTCTTACAATATAGAACAAATATAGCTTAAGCACAAATTCCTGCCTGACCTCACCTATGATTATGTCAGTCAAAAGAAAGCATATAACTGATATAACATCTATCAACTTTTTTTTTCGGCGTGTTTTACGTTTGTGGCCTGGGAAAGACCTTCACAACAAAACCGGGCTTGGCGGGCGAACGCAGAGGGCGCTCAGCCAGCGAAATTTATGGGTTGGGCGGCTACGCAAGGGCACCTCTGTGGGTACGGACCTCGACTTGGGCGGCCGGCCAGTTGAAAAATGAACCTAACGGTGATCTATCAACTCTCACACGCGTTTTGGAATCAATACATAATAAATTGACAGACTTGTGAAAATCTCAATTGATTTAGCTTAGTAATTTATCATAATTTATACTTTCTAACCATTTTTGAAATTGTCTTTTAAAATACCGTCTATGGAAATGAATAAAAATTGAAGTCCTTTCATCTATCATCACAACTTACAATACAACACTTGCACGATTTGTAAGTTATTATGATACCATCGTTACAGCTACAGTCATCATGAGTCTATTTCCCGGTATAAAAATTCGCACAGGGGTTGAGCAGGAATGAAGTCATCCGGGGCCAGGGGAAGAAAACTGTTATTTTCTATATGTGAGGTATTCGCTATGGCGAGTTTTTTTATATGAAGATATCTGCTCGTGGACGGAAGTTAAGTTTAGGAATGTCGAAAATGCAAAAAAAATCATTATATCGATATTTATTAAAATATCAATATCGACGGCAATATACCAATTGAAAAATATCGATATATCGATATAATTTTAATAAACACGAAAGTATTTTACCAGTATTCCTTTTTATTACAAAAATATCAAGAACTAAAAGGCTATCTTTACTTATCTTGATTTTAAGGTTATCTTACTTTAAGACCTATTTAAGATATAAAACAAAAATAAATAAATAAATCAGATAAACCAGTATTTGTCCAGCAGTGAAAGTAGATAAACTCTGCTTTTTAGATGCTCCGCAGTCAGCCAGCTTCTATTTTTAGGAACCACCAGATTTACGGCAGATGCTACTCTCTTTGAATGTACAAAGGAAGCCGTATGTATCAAGTATTTAAGTGCTAAATTTGAAAGGACTGGGATAAAATGTCTTGTGTCAATCCAAAATTTTATAGGGTTTTCTTTTCGGGATAGATTTGGACCATCGAGGAACTATTTCAACTCGTTCGGCATTCCGTTGCTTCGAGAAGCCACATTAGCTGCATTGTTGCTGGCTACAGCAACTTGAAGATTACCGTGGCGAGACCACAATGACTCTGATTCTGACGTTAAAGAAAATAAAAAAGTAAACAATTCACGAGATTGAATTGAGGTTATTACGGTACTGACTCTGACAATGACAATACTCACAAAATTGCGGCAAATAATATACATCATCAAATTCAGATGTCAATGCACACAACGTAACAAAACATAATACTCAACAGTCTTAGACAATATAGTTTTTTTTGCGTTCGTTCCTACCTTCAGATTTCTGCAAATTCAGTGCCATATGAATTAAAAAATATCGTTTTCGATACTGGTTATTTTCTACCGATATATCATTTCTAAATATATCACCCAAAAATATCGATATAATGAAATGAAAAACACGATATATCGATATTTATTCGACAAGCCTAGTTAAGTCGGACGAATTGCGGAGTCGCATCATATAACTGATGAAGTTATTGTTAATCTCAGGATGTTAATGTGAATTCGTAATCTAAGTTAAGAATGTAGATATAAGAAGCTATGATTAGTGAACTGGTTAATGGACTGTAGCATAATGAGTGGAACTGTGGATACAGATGCTATTAATTGCTATTTGTTTCTATTATTTTCTAAAGCAACTGTGTTCGTTCTTCTGATTATGTAATTTATTTTTCTATTTAATTGGCGAACATTTGTCTTAACTCTTAAACATTGATTGACCATTCCTGTCTAATATGTCTCTTATGTCTGTCGGATATGTCTCTTGATTACGTTGCACTCAAATGTCTATAACCCTTCATTTTATGTTTGGCTAAATGCGATCAGCCATTTTGGAATGAAATTCTAAAGTTCAGTTTAACAATATAAGATGTCATTTGAAAAAGCCTATGAATACAATTATTGGCCTTGTTTTAAATCAAAGGATATACAGGTTTGTGAGAAGTTAGTGCCTGCTGTTGGAGTATATTTGTGTTATCAGCTTAGTTAATCGTGTTATGTGTGCGCCTGTAGATCAGTCTTGTCTGACCTTTTGAAGACTGGACCTTGTCATGATACCTTACCATTGTCAAAGAATCCCCCTAGTGTAAAACTATCAAGGTCTATGAACCCCTAAGATTGTTTAATTAGCAATACAGGTCTTTTATAGATTTATTTTTACTCTCAAAGTGTTCAGTATGAAACATGATGATCTTATATTATTAGTTTTAGTACAATATAAAGGTTTTCTGAGCTTACTCTCATAGCTGAACAAACAGCCGCTCTAATTAGGGGTACCAATTAAAAAAAAAAGATATATTTTTTTATTGTGTCTAATTGTAATAATCCTCAAAATTGAGTTCTCAAAAATCGATTATAATCAAGTTTGTATTTGCAATGTCAACTAAATGATTTTAATTGTCTAAATCAACTACATGTCCTAGATTCACTTTTAGTTAAGAAAAATGTCTCTAAAACCTACTCATGTCTCGGAAGCATTAGTCAATAACTTACATGTGAACTTACATATATGTGAATATAATGCATGTAAAATTATTTGGCATTCAGTTGAATTAATTGGACCAGGTTCTGTATATGAATATTTATTTCAAAATATGAATGGATTTGCTATGGATATCAGTTAGTGTAACTTAGTTTTTCAGCCTTTAATAAACTTATGCTATTGAATAAGCTGTTTAACTAATTTTAGAGTACCATTGAAGGTCTATAGTCTTTCCTAACATTCACTTTTCTAAAGTCACAATGTTCCTTTAATCAACAGATTTAATTTACTCTCTTGTAATTTTCTTTCAAACAAATAATACTATTATTTCAAGTTAAGGATATAATGAAACAAGATAGAATGAATCATATTTAATTTATTAATTATTTTATTGACTTTCAGTCTATCAGAAATTAGTCTTCAAAATTGAGATTTTTTCTTATATACTAGGAAAACAAAAATAAAATCAAAAATTATCTTTAAAAACAAAATAAACTTCTAAATAATAATAAAAAACATAATAAAAGGATGCATTTGGATATGTTTGGCTTAGTTTTGAGGCTTACTGTGACAATCAGAGCATACGGTTACAGCATGTTCTAAGCAAAAATATTTTTTGCAGGTGGCACAGTTATAACGTGTCTTACGTTTTTTTTTTTGGATGAGCAGTATCCACAATGACCAATTTTATTATTGTCGAAAGTTACTGAAGACTCAGGTCCATCTAATTTACATATTTCGGCAAGCCTGAGCCTCATGGTTCTCGGCAAGGATGTAGTGAGAGACCGACGTCTAAGTTGCGGATTAATCAGATCATATGCTAAAGTTTCAAGAAAGATTCTACAGCTAATTTTCTTGGTAGGGTTGTTGTGCAGATATATTATAAACGTATTTATACCCGCCACATTCATCAGGCTATAGAATACCACCATTGGCCATCTATTTGTACCCCGTGCAATGTTGTAAGTCTCACACATTTTGTCCACCGTATCAACTCCACCTTTTGTTCTATTGTAGTCCATTATAATATCTGGTTTACCTGTATCTTCATTTATCTGGGCATCATCGTGCATGCTGGAAACGAGAAGGACATTTTTGCCTTTTTTCGGCACACAGGATACAAGACTGCAATTGCTTCAGTGCCCGAATAAACTGGACTTTTCAGCTCTTCCTCGTATTTCCGTGAATTGTTTAGGCAATTCCCTTTTGTTTTTACGAATCGTCCCAGTAACTGTCAATCTGTGTTGAGACGCAAGGATATCTACCAATGGAATACTAGTGAAAAAGTTATCACATGTTATATTTCGCCCAGTATTGTAAATATTTTTACTCAATCGCAAAACCAAAGCTAAAGCGGAGTTGTCAACTTGATGTGGGCCGTCTGGTTGTCTTCCAACGTAAACTTCCATGGTATGGGTATAAAACATTTTGGCATCTGTAAGTGCATAAATTTTTATTCCATATTTATTGGGTTTTGATGGAATTTACTGACGAAAGCTGTAACGTCCTCTGAAAGCCTCTAATTTCTCATCAATTGTGACATACTGCGACAAGCTATAATATTTTTTGAACTTTCCCACAACTTCATTGAACAACTCTCTAATAGGTGCCAATTTATCCAGATTAATTCTTTCTTCTCGCGTGTTTTTATTGTCAAATCTGAGACAACGCATCAATAGATAGAACCTGCTAAAGCTCATAGTCAATCTAAATATCTCCGGAGATGACCCATCAGTTTTGAAAAAATCTCTTGCATTTAAACTACCGTTTCTTCTGACTCCAGCAAACAGTAAAAGGCCTAAAAAAGCTTCAATTTCGATGTTGTCAGTATTAGCGCAGTCTCTTTCTCTTGTGAAATTATGTTTTAATCGATTAATTTGTTCATTGGTGTACTTTACTATCAGGTTGATACTGTCCTCCGAAAAAAAAAGCCTCCATAGCTCACCTGGTTCCTTCAAATTTCTGGCTTCTCCTCTAGCGCCTGGAAGTTGAGAAACTATGTTTCTAGCACGTCGCCTAGTAGGGTTTGATGCAGGAGATTTATTCCACCTCGTCTGTCCATCTTTTCCTAAGTAAAAATTGTGGGAACTTTCGCTATTTTCTTCCTCAGATATTTCTTCATTGTCGCCCTCTTGCTCCGTGTCATATACCTCTTCTTGAACTTCCACATTGTCTTCCACCTCATTGTCATATTCGTCTTCATAGCTAGAACCAGAACTTGATTTTTCCAGCAACAATCTGATTTGATCTTCATCCATTTTGAAGTATCGGTATAATCTAAAAATAATTACAAAATTGGTTAGAATATAGTATAGAGCAACATACATACACATACATTCTACTACATCATAAAGTAGTCAAAGTTTGTAAAAAATATAAATGCAGTAAATAAATTACATTAATACTTACACAAAAAGTTGCACCTATACTCACGTCGGTCTCACGGACCGATTGGCGCCAAATACTGCAACACGTGCGTTCCACACGAACGCGCGGCGTATACTAGATTGAAGTTAGCCACAAATCCGGCAGCTAGCAAGGAGCTCGACTTCTCAGGATTTTCGTGCATAAAAATGATTACGAAAATGTGTTTCGTCGGTCTCACAGACCAATGCGCGAGTATAGGAAGGTTAAATATCAAAGTTAGAAGAAAAATGATTACAATTGAACAAAATATAATATTTCCTATACTAATAGCCTTACTTTCTAATACATAATATCTAGTATCACTGTCACTAGGTCCACTTCCACCTTTTTGCAATAGGTAATTTAACAGCCGTACATCTCCAAGTTCAATCTCGTTTATGTGTACAGGTTTCTTCAGAAAATTTTATGTCATGGTCGAATTTTTCAATAAACTGATGATAGAAAAATTTGCATATGTCACATCAGCATTTGAATTTTGTTTTCCATTTTTGTAAATTATATTGAAATCAAACTCTTCTAATCGTAATTTTCATCGTGTCAGTTTACTGTTTGGTTCCTTAATCGAATTTAGCCAAGCTAGAGGTCTATGGTCGGTGTAAATTGTAAATTTCTTGCCATATAGGTAAGGCCGGAAATGTTTAGTGGTCCATATGATTGCTAACAATTCCTTTTCTATCGTACTGTACCTTGTTTCAGCACTGTTAAGAGTCGCATAGGCAATCGGTCTATCACTGCCTATAGGGCCCTGAGGCAATACAGCACCCAATGCAAAATTTGAGGCATCTGTGTTAAGTATGAAAGGCTAGGAAAAGTCGGGAAACTGTAAGAGTGGAGTGTTAACCAAAAACTCTTTGCACTTCTTAAATGCGTCTATATATTTTTGTTTAGGAGGGTCTATTTTATTTTTCTTCTTGAGACATGAAGTTAGTGGCTGAGTTAATTTAGCGAAATCCTGAATAAACTTCCGCTAGTAGCCTACTAGACCAAGGAAACTTTTTATTTCAGTGGTTGTACGTGATAAGGGTAAATTTAAAACTGCTTTAATTTTGTGATTATTTGGCATAAACCCATCCTTAGTTATAGTGTAGCCCAAGTACAGTACTTCTTTTCTAAGAAATTCACATTGTCAAGTGTCACTTTCAAATTAGTTTCCATCAATCGGTCGAACACTTTTCGAAGTTTACTTAAGTGTTCCTGAAGGCTAACTGAATATATGATGATGTCATCAAAGTATACAAGGCAATGTTGTCCTTGTAGACCTCGCAAAACCTTATCCATTGCTCTTTGAAATGTGACAGGCGCGGTTTTAAGTCCAAAAGGCATTCTTTTGAACTCATTGCCCTGTTTGTGTGGTAAATGCCGTTTTTGACCTGTCAGCTTCTCTGACCTTTATCTGCTGGTATCCACTTGCAAGGTCAAGTATACTGAAATATTGACTCTTACCTAACTTGTCAAAAAGATCCGTTATGTTTGACAATGGGTATTTGTCATCGACGGTTATTTCATTTAGGCGGCGATAATCAATCACCATCCTAAATTTCTTTTCACCGGAGGCGGCGATTACTTTGGCACTAAGTATACCGGAGCTCTCCACGGCAAGTGCGATTCTTGAATTACATCATCTGCTAAAGTTTCTCGTCATGTTTCTGGATCTCTTCATTTTGGCACGGTGGGTGTCTATATGAGTGGATGTATATTGGCTCTTCATTAGTAGTGAAAATAGCATGTTTAACTCAATTGGTGAATGTAAGCGGTACCTTGTCGGCGACGTTCTTCGCTGTTCATATGTTCTGTGCGTATCTTTTTTAGATTGTCCTTTAATACGTCTTCTATGAGGTAATCATTACTGGATATTTTGTTCAATTCACAGACATCATTCTCAAATAAGGCAGCATTTAACGGCTTGTTGAATGTAATTATAGCTTCATCATTTGAGCTATTTTGTATAATAGTTTGAGCAAAGTAGTTTTCTCATTTTACGAGGGCAGTAGTCATACGGACGCCGTCCTTAAACTGTACAAAATCCAGTATTGCATCACCGTCTTTCAATTTTGTGGGAACTTTAACTCTCATTTCAGATCGTGGCGGAATGTTCAACTCATAAGGAGGATTGTATATTATATGGATAGCAGCATTAGCAGCGGTCTTTAAAATTTGGCGTCTATTGTCGCTGCCAGTTTCTTCAATAAATCTGAACCTATTAAAACCTATTTATTTAATCCATCATATCTACCATCTACATCAAAGATGTGAAATTTATGAGGTAAAGTACTACGAAATGTTTTCAGCAAGGGTATTTGAATGACCTCATTATGTACGCTCTGTGCATGTATGTGTACTTACTACCATAAATGGTTCGTAATATTTATGCTTACTGAAACATTCTTCAGCTTTGGCTTGGCTTAATAAAAGAACGGCTACTTCCGGTGCCTATTAAAAGTTTCGAATTAGTTTCCGGAATCTCTACATGTGGTAATTTTAAGATACTATCGCAATAATTTAAATCTTCATGTCTGGATTCTGGATCTGGATCTGGACAGAATCTGGATTTCGTTGAATTGCCAAACCATAATATAAAGACAATTCATTGATTTGCTTATCAGTGAGTTTACCAGCGCCTTTGCCACCAATACCTTTCTCTTTTTTTGCTTTACGTAGTCGTGAACCCATTCGTTTTTAAACATACCTAACACACTCCTTTTTTTCTACTACCGGGTTATCATTGTAGGGATTAATATCAGAAATGCCCTTGAAAGTTTTTTAGTCACCATCTCGGATATATTTTGCATTATGTATGGTTTCCGACCTCCCAAACATTTCAACAACCGCGTCACTTCAATTTTTCCGGCGCTTCCTTATTATTTATAGTACAGACTTCTTCATTCTCTTCACATCAATCTCGATAAGATTGGATGTCATCGTATTTTTTTGTGTTTCCATAGATTACACCCCTGACAAAAACATGATTTTACTATAGTATCAAGAAATTTTTTAGTGTACTAGCCGACGAGCGTAGTAACACCAAAAAGAGAATTGAAGCATCGTTTTTTCCTTGTGCCATCGCCGGAAACAGTCTTATTTTAAGGGAAATGCTTATGATTAGTGTGACGATCAGGCTTTAATATTAATTCCATTTCTTCTCTTACGGCTTTTGAAATAATTTGATCGTAAACTGTTGAAGCGGTCGTGTATAAATTGTCAAGGCAACTGTAACATGTATCAATCAATAGTCAAACCTTGACAAATGTCCATTATACTACAAAATATGTTTATACTTTCACTTCCAACTCCTAGCAATCTTATAGCTGCTACAATTCTTCGACTTCGAAAGCTTTATTTATAAAGGACGATGATTGAATATATCGTACTTGCTCACACTCACATTGTAAAGCAATTTTAAACCCTAACCCACGAGCAGCTGCGCGACTAAATATTATCTCTTTACATCTGGATACACAGGATCGATGTTGAAAGCGGTGAAAAAAAAAACGTTTTCATAAGTTCCTTTTTGTCAGGGAGTCGACAATTCGGTAGCCTGTTTTGCTGAATAGTTCCAATACATTGTATAACCTGTTTATTCAAATAATTTACCGAAGGCAGGGATATGTAAAAATTATCGAAGAATACAATATGATTGTTCATTCTTGATTTAGCTTTCGCCAAACGTATAACGACGTTATTTGTTATTCCGAGATCAGGCTCATCGGCTGGTTTGTCTTTTTTTCTTCTTGTCCAGAATAGGCCTCAAATCTGTAAGCATCTCCCATACGAATACAGAGAAATTGAAGAGAGAGATCAGAGAGATCAATGGTGGAGAAGACTACAACCAGAAATGGAGTAGGTGTAGTCGTGGATATGCCTAATTGGATAACGGTCTTCTGATGATTTATAATTTCCCCAAAATCCAAAAGAACATCTGGTAAATATTTCCTCAGTCCAATATAAAACACCCCATTCAACATCTGATTGTTGATCAATTCTCCATATCGTTAAGGTTAGGGCAAACTGTTCATCTGATACATCTAATAATTCTGAACAATCAGGTGCAATTGGAAAGTGATGATAAGTGATAGAAGAATTCTCTCTAATAATGTATAATTCTGGAAAAACAGAAGTAGAGTTGGGTTTTGTTGTTAACACCCCTTCCACATATCCCATTGGTTGAGTTAAGGAATATCTTACAATAAAAATAACAATGATGGAATTAAAAAGATTTAATTTTGACGTAATCATAATGTTATTGTTATTTGGAATTTTGGTAGTATATCCCTAATTTCTTAAAATTAAACAACTCATTCACTATCTAATTTAGTGTAGTTTAGCCTCCTATTATAGTACGATAATATTAAACTATGTCTTACTATGCATTAAGCATTACTTTCTTAATAGTATATTTTTTATTTTTATAGATAGTGAGTATGCCACAGATAGTTCGAGGACGCAACTCTGATCTGACAATAGTCCTCGATGCACCGGTGTCGATTGTGAAGTTGCACATCCTTCCAATTAATTCGCCTTTGACGATACAGCTATTCCCATCTCGTACCTCCGATACTCTTACAGACAAGCTCTGTAGTCGACCAGCCAATCCTTGATTCACAGCTCTGCCAGGGTTTAGTTTTAAGTCCTCGAAATTCACCTGCGTCGCAATTGTCGATTTCTGTGGTTTTCTTTGCGGACAATCGATCTGCAAGTGACCCCTTTCACCACATTCATAGCACGTGGGACCTCTCCGAATAACGACTTGTCTCACCACTTCATGAACGCGATGCGGGCCTTGTACTTGCCAGACCGCCTCTACCTCTAAAGCATGTGCTAGGGCTGCTTTAAGAGAGTGGTGGCGTCCCAGCCGCCCTGCGGTCCTAACCTCAACATTCCGAAATCTGTCCATGAAAATCTGCAGCACTTGCGTTTCTATCACATCAGGTGTAGACGCGTAGGCCCGGCGTACCATTCGCTCAACTTCTGTTGCCCACTGCTGCAGTCCCTCTTCTGGTCTGTGCACTCTGGCCCTGTGCTGCGCACTGTACACGTGCTCAAGGTGCTTCTCACAATAACGTGCCTCCAGAGCTTCCAACAAATGGGCCAGTGACCTTCCGCTGCCAGGAATTGTTTCCAATAACTGCACTGAATTCACTCGCAGAGCCAGGGTGAACGCTGTCAGGGTTTGGTCATCTGTCCACCCATTACCCTGTGCCACCATTTCGAATTGAAGCTTAAAGGCCGTTCACGAGGTAGAACCCTCAACACAGAAATTAAAACTATATGGTATACTATTTATAGAAAAAGTAAAATTAGTCTGTCCCTTAATTACTACAAATTTTCCATTCACTGCGCGCGCAGACATATTTTGTATTGACTTCACCTTACGGTTCAAGTTCATACATAAGGAATGCGCAATGCAGCACATTGACGCACCTGAGTCTATAAGAATATTGATGAAACGGTCTAACACGTCAATTGTTATCAAGGGAAGATGATCACCTACCCTTGGTTTATCTTCTTCACGGGGGCGGCACGATATTTCGGACATGTCAGACACGCCCCTTACATCCGACGTCCTTTGTACGTTTGGGTGGTGTTCCAAGCCACGGCCACCACTCGGCACTCGTAAAACTCCTGGCCGCTGTCTCTGGTCTATCGGGCGTCGCTGCTGATCCGTTGGTTGTCTCGTTAACCTAAGATTAGAATTATGAGTATTTTGAACGGGAGTTTTTTTTACGTTCTGGTCTACTACTGTTGACAATTGGTCTGACATAACTTGGCCACCTTTGAGATGAGCTGGCAAGTTGTCCCCTACCGTCCACGTCTACTTCCTGGGACATTTACAAGCCTTCTCCTCCAGAATGAAAATTGGTAAATTCTCTTCGCTCATGGTTATAAGTTTCATTAGTTATATCCTCACGGAGAACAACATTTTTAAATGTGGGATCAACATATAAACGTTGGCAATGGGTAATGCTCTCTTTTAATTTTTTTTTTATTTATAAATAGTGGTTTCTAATTTACATTTATATTTATAATATGCTCAGATGGGACGAAATAAAGATGAACTGTGTTTGCTGAAATAACAGTTATTCTTTTATTGACATCAAACTTAAACACAAGTTTTTACTACAATTAGCATAGTTTAAACAAAATAGTTTACCTGAAATAAAAGATAACAACATTTAGAGCCTTTACTTCTAGTTTAACTAACATAATATTTCATTTACATTAAACAGGAGAATATTTGTCTCACGTTTTTTATACACCTCCTAACCTCACTTCTTGACAATCCGTGTCACTCACGTCACACTGCCATTAGTTCCATAGATTATAAAATAGCAGCATAAACCATGGAAACGGAGTGCGTTCCATTTTTACATATTTATAACTAATAGTCTTCAATTTTGGGTAATAAAAATTATATCATCTGATATATTTGCTTTCTCAGCCAATTCAAACAATTTATAAAAATAAGTCATTAAGTCTTCGTTTTCCTGTTTTAAATTAAAGAATTGTAGTTGATAATTCGTGTTACTTCCAAATTCTTCCTTCAATCTCTTTATTATATCTTCATAACATACCGAATCCTTTTTAATAATTTTGTAGAATGCAGCAGCCGCATCTTTTAAATATAAAGAAATTGCTATGCATTTGGCACTTTTGTCGGAAATGGCCGATAAATAAAAAAATAAGTTTTATTTTAGAAAGGAGAACATCTAATTTTAAAATATGAAGTTTGATTTGATTTTTTCATTTATTATTATAGACAGATTGAATCGAAAATTCGAAAGGAATGGTCGGATAGTAAAAATTATATTATAAAAATATAAGATATTTGTAATTATTGAGTAAGAAGTGCAATATAAATATTGAAAAATATAACAGAGTATCATTTAAAGCGAGTGAGCGACCATAATAAACACATAGGAAATATAACACGCCTGCAAGAGTGTGTTATAGTATACATATATAAAGTAGGGGACTGGGGAGAATGTGGGCGTTCTTCGTCTCTCAGCTATTCATCCATTGTATTTCACGAAATAAGGCTCAGTGTACACTTAATAGGTTTTAATCGAATTAACAATTAACTTTACAATCAGAATGTGCACACGACACTTGGATAAAGATGGATTAATTTCGGGAACGCGGCGAAGTCGGATGTAGGTTGGCTACACGTGTTTTCACTGTTGTCTGTCCCCGAATAATAAGGCCGTTGACATTTTTTTTTTTTTTTTGAAGCGGACTAACTACTGATTGCCGGGAAAGGCATTTTCAGCTCAACCGGGCTTAGAGGGCGAGCACAGAAGGTGCTCAGCCAGCGAAATTTTTGGGTTGGGTGGCAATGCAAGGGCACCCCTGTGGGTACGAACCTCGACTTGGACCGCCAGCCAAATAAAGTACTAACCCTACGGGTGATCTACCAGTAAAAAGGCCGTTGACAGCTCCACGTGCGCTTATATAACCATCCATGACATTGACAACCGCTGTCAACTCAGTGTTGCCACCCATCTAACCAAATACGCCCAAATCGATTTAGATTTGACGTTCCGTTTTCCAATCTCCGACATATATGTGTTTGTGTGTGTTAGGGTTACCCACTAAGTAAACAATCAGGTAGAGGGGTACTCTAATGAAAAAAAGGTTGGGAACCGCTGTCCTATAGAATTCCCTCTTTAGATATTAAATTTGCTTTGCATTGTTTAAAAATTGTCTTTTTTTTAATTTATTTTTCGTTTTACCAACCTCGTGAAATACGCAAATGTACAAGATTTAGATGTTAATATTGCCGCAATCTTTGGTAACTTTTCAATAAATATAAATTATAAGTTTTGAATTGCATCTTTCTAAAAATTAAAATTTTGTGATCTATTTGTCAGTGGTTGTAGTAGAGGTTTTCCGGCGTTTTATTTGCTATAAAGGCTTGTTCCATTAAGGAGTCAAACAAATCATAAAAGAGTGCTACTTTTCCGCAGTATTTTCTAAAGTTGGCATAGCGAGCTGTAAAGTAAAATTTATGCAAATAATTATGAAACACGTGATTATAAGTCGAATTAAAAATTCATTGTATTAATATCGATCTTCATAAGTTAAAACACAACTCTTCTCATACATCATTTATTCCCATTTTTCTTAAAATAGTTAACAATAATCCGGTTCATATTTCTTTTACAATAATATTTCCTGATTTGGGAGTGATATTGTTCGAAATTGATGTCGCGTTCGATGGAACTTTGATGAAGTTCAGGGTGAACTCGATAGCCTGGAACGTACTGTTTCGAAGAGATTCTCTTCTCACAGGCTTGGGTCTAAGTGAGCCGGTCTGAATGCAGGTGTGTTGGTGGCAAACTACATAGCAATCGTTTATATATAACAATTGGTCGTCGTCATATAACATTGGTCAAGTGAAAGATTGACTCTTGCATTATAATTCCTAACCTGAAATAAAAGATTTTTATTTCTTACATAATATTTAATTAAGGTTTAAAACCATTTAAACTTTCTGAAACTAATTTTATAAGAAATTAAATTATACCGGCGGCTACGCTCGTATCGAATTTCAAATAGTGATTGTCAGTAAGATTTAGAAAAATAAAGAAAGAAAAATAATGTATTTGGCGCATAATGAAATCATACAAAACAGATGGATAGGTTTAACAAGATATATGGTAATTCAACTAAAGCAAATACACTGCGTTGTGCTTATGAACCAAAGGGATGTCAACTCGGCTTATTGTAGATGATCAGCATAGCCGCCTAGCGCTGATTTTCAGCTGACACCCTGCAACGCCACCCTTCCATGAACGGAATGATCTTTTGTCAAATGAAAAACTGGATGAAGACTGCAAATTGGATGAAGATAAAATGTGTGAAAGGGTTTTCGGTCTTCTGATTCTACAAGGGGCGGATCAATGTCAGTAGTTTCTTCCACATCATCATCGTTTTCCTCCTACAACACTCCTATAATTTCATCAGCATCACGATTTTCATCATCGGAATCTTGGTCATCAAGACCATCTTCTGAGAGCCAACCGCCTTCTAAACTGATTGAGATAATCTTCAATATCACTTTCATCCAAGTTTCCCTAAAAACAACATATAATAAACAATTACTAAAACATTTTTGCCATACTAGAAGTGAAATTAGTGCATAGTGATTTAAATTTGTCACATAGTTTTGAGAAATTTATTCAGTGTTTTGATATAAATACAATAGTACATAAAATAACAGAAACACGAAAACAAACCTTTTTTCGACTCATTATCACTTCTATTGTATTTTAAATCTCCGATTATTTCCATAAAACATTTTATAATCTCGCTAGTTTCTTCCAGTCACATATTAAAAGATAAAATATTATATTATTATAAACTCTAAAAACTTATCTGGTACCACACGCCATACAACTAACATGATGGACACCTGTTCTAACCTGACTCAGGAAGGGGCAGTGGCTGCTCACCCTCCTGGTCCAGTTGAGCGAGAACCTTCGTCTTTTTCCCCTTGCCCTTCCCCTTAGATGACACGGGGTTGGGCGTTGTATCCTGCTGTGTCTGAGCGCCAACTTGTGTCGACTCCTCCTTGTTCTTCTTTTTCTTTCCTTCTTCTTGCTGCATCTCTTTCGTCTTCCCATCGGAAGCTAGACGGGATGGAGCTTTTTCGCAGGGACGAGTCAGTCTGCAGACCGTCTATTCTGGCGTCTATCTTAAACCTATTTAATATATTTAAATTAATTAAATTGTTATACAAAAAAATATATGTTTCGAAACATATTTTTGATATCTGTTATAAAGAAATATTTATCTACTCTGAATAGAAACAAAACATCTACCAGTTCTTTTTGTACTACAGGTCCATTAAGTAATAAATCATTTAAAGATGTTTTTGTATTGGTTTTCATAGCACCATCAAATACTACCCGGCACTTGGTTGTCTTTTTATCTAATCTAAGCACTGGGTGGTGAGGCAGAAAGTACACTGGATCAGTTGTTAAATTATATCTACCAATACCAATGACAGTGCCATGACCCTGTTTGGAATATTCATGAATGAATTCCTTGTAAAGTCAGTTTAAGTGAGGGTCTTTTGAAATTCTAGATTCTAGGTTATAAAATCTTTTTAAAGCTAAGTGTAATGAATCTCCTAAGCTTTGATGTATGGAATGTAAAGGTAGTTTGAGCGGCAAGACAACCTGGATTTGTTTGTTTTGGGTGTCTAGCTCTACACTTCCACTAAATAATTGTTCACACAATTCATGTTCAGAGTGTGCTTCTGGAAAAATTTCTGGTACGCTTTCACATTTCCAAATTTTTGTAAGATTTTGATTTAGATCAGAATTACAAGTATTACAAAGTAATGTAACAACAGGTGAAGTATGTATAAGGGGCATGAATGCTACCTGCAATTACATAGCCAAACTTTGTATTTAATAGTGGTGCTGTGGGCAGGGTACTGCTACTGCTCGTTCCTTCATAGCTGTACTGCAGATCAGCTAGAGGCTTAGATGGCAGCAACACCTGGAACACAACATCAGCACCTAATAGAATATGTATATTACTTGGGCTCATTGAATCTTTTATCAGCCATCGCAATATTTGGTAGAAATAATAAACTATTTATATTGAATTTTCTCTGGGGTAATTTGGAGGTTATTTTATCTAATATATAACATGTCGTAACATCAAATCCATACATACATGGATTGATCTATATAATGTATAGGGCGTGAGTCTCACAATGTTTTTCTACAAGATAAACACTCACAACCTGGACCTGCATTCGAATCTCGGTTGGATGCGAGCATGAGAGCAGACATCGATAATATCAGGGCTGGTTCCAGGCCTTGCCGCGAGGTGCAATGCTTGGCAAAATTTATACAGAGCGCCAGCCAACCAATTGATCACTCAAACGGAGGTAAACCCAAGGGCACAGACAAATTATAAGTGCGATTAAAGGGAAACTTATTTATTTGATAGTTATACAACTTACTCTATTAATTAAATGTAGTAAATTTAAGATCTATTGAGAGGCAAACTTCCACATTAAAGCATGTTTCTTCTTTAACACAAAACAACCCGAGGGTATGCTACTTTATTAATTTTAATATTAAAAGATTGTAAAATTAATATGCAATCATTATATATAACATCGCCCGCTGATGCAACACGGCGATACCTTCAATTGGACCCCCATGGAATCGTCCCTGAAGCGATCCAATGGTCATGCAGAAAACTTCATAGGCTGCAGGGGGTAGACGAGCGCACTTAGTGTCCCATCAACCTCTACAGCTTCACACGACGAAGGGCTGCCTTACTGACAAACCGTAGTTAAAAAAGTACTTCCTAATTTCTTAGGGACAAACTGAAACCCTGGAACATGAAAATACCCACATTCAGGTCCAGACAAAGAAGATTTCATGACGTGAAATCAATCATGTCACAAAACACTAATTTCAATAATTTTATATACTTACCATAATGGTAGGCACATTTAGTATGTTTTGAGAACGAACGAGACCCAATTATCTTCTAAAAATTAATCTAGCGTTGGCCGAGATTGGAACAGCTACGGCTTGAGCTCCATCTTTTTCCAAAGTGTCAAAAATCATGCAAAGGATACTTTTATTGAAGACGTCATATCTCAGACGGCAAAGATACGACTATCGTTCAGCCATATAAAAATATCGACCGAGATAGACGTGGTTTCATACACGCATCGTTAGATGGCGCTGACGGTATCGGTGCAACGAAAAATTCCTGTTACAATGTAACTGAAACTTTAAAATCTTGAGTGAGAGAATGTAACTCTAATGTAACTTTTAATTTATTTAAGCTATTGCCTATACCAGTGACAGGTGTGTTTGCAAATGTAACTTGTAATTTTAATAAGTCTACCAGTTCTTTAGACACAAAGGAAACTTGAAAGCCAGTGTTGAGAAGAGCCTTTACATGAACTTCAGTACCGTTACTCGCTATAAGTTTTAACTGTGCTGTAGGTAACAATACTTGTTCAGTAGCAGCCTCTGACACCAACGTGACTGGTGATAGATACTTGTCCTCATGCAGCAGTGTGTTATGCTTCTGCTTGCAAATTTGACACTTAAACGCATACCTACATTTCTGATTGTGGTTATTTAAACATATTTTACATAAATTGTTGTTAGTGACAAATTGAAATCTATCATTTGCAGACATTAATTTGAACTGTGGGCATAGAAAAAGTTTATGTAATGACTTACATAACGAGCAGGTCTTTAGCTCTGCAGCTGGTGTCGTTGTAGGCTTTCCATGGCTCTCCGATGCTGATTTCACCGTGGCTATTTGGACACCCTTTGGTGTGGAGTGCTTATCTAATGGACGTTCAGCATTTTCAAGTGCAAGCGCACGTTTTTCTAAAAATTCAGTTAATTGTGAAATCTTAGCTTCCTCTTCCCTAGCTAGCTGGAATTTCCTACAACACAAAACATCTAACTTTCTTGTCAGAATGCAGAGAACTGGGGTGTCCCACTGGTACACTAAATGACCTAAGTTACGTAATGCAGCTAATTGCTGTTTTAAAATTGATACAAAGCTACGTATATTATTAGCAGTTGACCTTATAAACGAGGGTATGTCCATTAAAATACTTATGTGTTCGTTAGTAATTTTATATTTGTTAGTGTACCTCTCAAGTATGATATTTCTGGCCTCTAAATAACTTTCGTTACAAATATTCAGATTTTTAATTAGGTCGAGATGCTCGCCTTGCGAAAAACTTTGTAAATAATAAAATTTATGAACGTTTTCTAGACCATTATTGTTATGAATCAAGGAATCAAATAGATTAATAAAGGAAGTAAATTCGGAATATTTACCTGTAAAGTTTGGTATACTTATTTGAGGCAATTTAATTGGATAGTTTTTTGTAAGAGGACAATTAACATCCTTGTTATTTATTTTTGTAACTCTTTAATGATGGATAGGGTATTTAAATATTTTTCTCCAGTCTCTAAAAAGTCGTCTTCCCCGGAATCCAAGGCCACGAGCTCGAGCTGTTCATATTTTCCAAATACCTCGCGGAGACGTTTCTCCTTCAGCATTAGATGCTGTTTTGTTAAGTTTTCAGCGCCCGTAACAGCGTTGACAAGTTTGGTCATTGACCCCTTTAAAGCGGCCTTTTTCCTAGATAATTGATGTATTCCCATTATATAATTGGATAGCACTATGTACCGCACAACACTATAATTGTAACGAAAACGTAATTGTAAACGTAATTAACACGTAATTATAATTACACCATTTTTGTATATCGTGGCGGATGCGCCTGCACAGAATAGAATAAAATGGCGATGTAGTAGATGTGTAGTTGGTTGTCACCTCCGGCACCTCGCTGCACGACTCGGGGCTCGGCAATCGGCCAATCACTAGGACTGCACTCGTTGCCAGCCAATCGCGGTGCTCTCTTCTTCCAGCAGATGTATGAATTGAAATTTAACAAACTCTCTTATAAATGTAAAAAAAATGTAGCGAATTTTGTGAAGTTGTTTGATTTGGAAAATAGATAGAATGGATAGAAGAACCATGTACAAGGCAGGAAATGTAAGATACCGGACCGTAGGAATGGATTTTATAGGTCACTGTGATTTATGAATAAAACATACAACTGTTCACAACGGCGGTAAAACGGAAGAGAATTAATTTATTTCAGTGTTACAACACTACAAAAATTAATGTTGAGTTGCCAACACGCCTCTTTGACTTGGTGTACGACAATGCACTTTATATTCTTTGTGTTGACCAGGAAATTGGTTATCACACCTACATATCTCTCCATTGTGTCACGGCAACCGTAGCACGTGGAATCGTTATACACGGTGGACGTAGCGGAGAGCTGAGTCGTTCGCCGGCGAGTGTTCCGCGATGACTCAGCAAGCTCCTTTTGCTCCCGGATCAGCCTTTCCTCCTTCTCAAGGGCAATCAACTCTTTTTTGCAGCCCAAGCGCCAACGTGCCGTCTATGAGTCGGATGACATTTTTTTCCATTAAAGTCTGGTCTCATCAACATTGAAGATGAGACAAGCAGGAATTTTCTCTCGTCCAACGAAGTCTTGAAACTTGTCTGGAAAGTCAGCTGCAGCTTAAATGTCAGCGCTGGCCGCCTCGCCCGTTATGTGGATATTGTGAAGATTAGAACTCTGCTTGAACCGATGGAACCAGCCTCTGCTGGCAGCAAAAGTCTGAGTGGAACTCCTTTCTCCTTCTGTTTTCAGCATCTCATACAAAGATTTTGCTTTTGTGCATATGAGTTCTTGACTTAGTGGTGTGTTCTTCTTATTAAAATCTTCAATTCAGACGGACAGTAACTTTTCCATTCTTTCTAAGGTAGAGGATCTCGAACGAGAAAGCTTTGCTGCACTTATAGGTGTTGAACTGCAATGGAGACTTTAATTTTTTTCCCGATTTTTAAAAATCGTTCTCACAGTCGATTCTGAGAGTCCAAAATATCTCTCAACAATTGTTGCTTTGTCTCCATTTTCCATTCTTCTTAAAACTTTCATCTTCAATTCCAAAGTTACGCTTTTACGCTCTCTTTTCTTTACATGCGCTGCACGACTCGGGGCTCGCAGGCGATCGGCAATCGGCCAATCATTAGGGCTGCACTCGTAGCCAGCCAATCGCGGTGCTCTCTTCTTCCAGCAGATGTATGAATTGAAATTTAACAAACTCTCTTATAAATGTAAAAAAAATGTAGCGAATTTTGTGAAGTTGTTTGATTTGGAAAATAGATAGAATGGATAGAAGAACCATGTACAAGGCAGGAAATGTAAGATACCGGACCGTAGGAATGGATTTTGTAGGTCACTGTGATTTATGAATAAAACATACAACTGTTCACAACGGCGGTAAAACGGAAGAGAATTAATTTATTTCAGTGTTACAACACTACAAAAATTAATGTTGAGTTGCCAACACGCCTCTTTGACTTGGTGTACGACAATGCACTTTATATTCTTTGTGTTGACCAGGACATTGGTTATCACACCTACATATCTCTCCATTGTGTCACGGCAACCGTAGCACGTGGAATCGTTATACACGGTGGACGTAGCGGAGAGCTGAGTCGTTCGCCGGCGAGTGTTCCGCGATGACTCAGCAAGCTCCTTTTGCTCCCGGAGCAGCCTTTCCTCCTTCTCAAGGGCAATCAACTCTTTTTTGCAGCCCAAGCGCCAACGTGCCGTTTATGAGTCGGATGACATTTTTTTCCATTAAAGTCTGGTCTCATCAACATTGAAGATGAGACAAGCAGGAATTTTCTCTCGTCCAACGAACTCTTGAAACTTGTCTGGAAAGTCAGCTGCAGCTTAAATGTCAGCGCTGGCCGCCTCGCCCGTTATGTGGATATTGTGAAGATTAGAACTCTGCTTGAACCGATGGAACCAGCCTCTGCTGGCAGCAAAAGTCGGAGTGGAACTCCTTTCTCCTTCTTCTGTTTTCAGCATCTCATACAAAGATTTTGCTTTTGTGCATATGAGTTCTTGACTTAGTGGTGTGTTCTTCTTATTAAAATCTTCAATTCAGACGGACAGTAACTTTTCCATTCTTTCTAAGGTAGAGGATCTCGAACGAGAAAGCTTTGCTGCACTTATAGGTGTTGAACAGCAAAGGAGACTTTAATTTTTTTCCCGATTTTTAAAAATCGTTCTCACAGTCGATTCTGAGAGTCCAAAATATCTCTCAACAATTGTTGCTTTGTCTCCATTTTCCATTCTTCTTAAAACTTTCATCTTCAATTCCAAAGTTACGCTTTTACGCTCTCTTTTCTTTACAGGCGCTGCACGACCCGGGGCTCGCAGGCGATCGGCAATCGGCCAATCACTAGGGCTGCACTCGTAGCCAGCCAATCGCGGTGCTCTCTTCTTCCAGCAGATGTATGAATTGAAATTTAACAAACTCTCTTATAAATGTAAAAAAAATGTAGCGAATTTTGTGAAGTTGTTTGATTTGGAAAATAGATAGAATGGATAGAAGAACCATGTACAAGGCAGGAAATGTAAGATACCGGACCGTAGGAATGGATTTTATAGGTCACTGTGATTTATGAATAAAACATACAACTGTTCACAACGGCGGTAAAACGGAAGAGAATTAATTTATTTCAGTGTTACAACACTACAAAAATTAATGTTGAGTTGCCAACACGCCTCTTTGACTTGGTGTACGACAATGCACTTTATATTCTTTGTGTTGACCAGGACATTGGTTATCACACCTACATATCTCTCCATTGTGACACGGCAACCGTAGCACGTGGAATCGTCATACACGGTGGACGTAGCGGAGAGCTGAGTCGTTCGCTGGCGAGTGTTCCGCGATGACTCAGCAAGCTCCTTTTGCTCCCGGAGCAGCTTTTCCTCCTTCTCAAGGGCAATCAACTCTTTTTTGCAGCCCAAGCGCCAACGTGCCGTCTATGAGTCGGATGACATTTTTTTCCATTAAAGTCTGGTCTCATCAACATTGAAGATGAGACAAGCAGGAATTTTCTCTCGTCCAACGAAGTCTTGAAACTTGTCTGGAAAGTCAGCTGCAGCTTAAATGTCAGCGCTGGCCGCCTCGCCCGTTATGTGGATATTGTGAAGATTAGAACTCTGCTTGAACCGATGGAACCAGCCTCTGCTGGCAGCAAAAGTCGGAGTGGAACTCCTTTCTCCTTCTTCTGTTTTCAGCATCTCATACAAAGATTTTGCTTTTGTGCATATGAGTTCTTGACTTAGTGGTGTGTTCTTCTTATTAAAATCTTCAATTCAGACGGACAGTAACTTTTCCATTCTTTCTAAGGTAGAGGATCTCGAACGAGAAAGCTTTGCTGCACTTATAGGTGTTGAACTGCAAAGGAGACTTTAATTTTTTTCCCGATTTTTAAAAATCGTTCTCACAGTCGATTCTGAGAGTCCAAAATATCTCTCAACAATTGTTGCTTTGTCTCCATTTTCCATTCTTCTTAAAACTTTCATCTTCAATTCCAAAGTTACGCTTTTACGCTCTCTTTTCTTTACAGGCGCTGCACGACCCGGGGCTCGCAGGCGATCGGCAATCGGCCAATCACTAGGGCTGCACTCGTAGCCAGCCAATCGCGGTGCTCTCTTCTTCCAGCAGATGTATGAATTGAAATTTAACAAACTCTCTTATAAATGTAAAAAAAATGTAGCGAATTTTGTGAAGTTGTTTGATTTGGAAAATAGATAGAATGGATAGAAGAACCATGTACAAGGCAGGAAATGTAAGATACCGGACCGTAGGAATGGATTTTATAGGTCACTGTGATTTATGAATAAAACATACAACT
Source organism: Automeris io (assembly GCA_036320925.1). Classification (NCBI taxonomy): domain Eukaryota; kingdom Metazoa; phylum Arthropoda; class Insecta; order Lepidoptera; family Saturniidae; genus Automeris; species Automeris io. Next base: position 11,390,512 of record JAUDJH010000019.1, on the reverse strand, counting down.
GTTCACAACGGCGGTAAAACGGAAGAGAATTAATTTATTTCAGTGTTACAACACTACAAAAATTAGTGTTGAGTTGCCAACACGCCTCTTTGACTTGGTGTACGACAATGCACTTTATATTCTTTGTGTTGACCAGGACATTGGTTATCACACCTACATATCTCTCCATTGTGACACGGCAACCGTAGCACGTGGAATCGTCATACACGGTGGACGTAGCGGAGAGCTGAGTCGTTCGCTGGCGAGTGTTCCGCGATGACTCAGCAAGCTCCTTTTGCTCCCGGAGCAGCCTTTCCTCCTTCTCAAGGGCAATCAACTCTTTTTTGCAGCCCAAGCGCCAACGTGCCGTCTATGAGTCGGATGACATTTTTTTCCATTAAAGTCTGGTCTCATCAACATTGAAGATGAGACAAGCAGGAATTTTCTCTCGTCCAACGAAGTCTTGAAACTTGTCTGGAAAGTCAGCTGCAGCTTAAATGTCAGCGCTGGCCGCCTCGCCCGTTATGTGGATATTGTGAAGATTAGAACTCTGCTTGAACCGATGGAACCAGCCTCTGCTGGCAGCAAAAGTCGGAGTGGAACTCCTTTCTCCTTCTTCTGTTTTCAGCATCTCATACAAAGATTTTGCTTTTGTGCATATGAGTTCTTGACTTAGTGGTGTGTTCTTCTTATTAAAATCTTCAATTCAGACGGACAGTAACTTTTCCATTCTTTCTAAGGTAGAGGATCTCGAACGAGAAAGCTTTGCTGCACTTATAGGTGTTGAACTGCAAAGGAGACTTTAATTTTTTTCCCGATTTTTAAAAATCGTTCTCACAGTCGATTCTGAGAGTCCAAAATATCTCTCAACAATTGTTGCTTTGTCTCCATTTTCCATTCTTCTTAAAACTTTCATCTTCAATTCCAAAGTTACGCTTTTACGCTCTCTTTTCTTTACAGGCGCTGCACGACCCGGGGCTCGCAGGCGATCGGCAATCGGCCAATCACTAGGGCTGCACTCGTAGCCAGCCAATCGCGGTGCTCTCTTCTTCCAGCAGATGTATGAATTGAAATTTAACAAACTCTCTTATAAATGTAAAAAAAATGTAGCGAATTTTGTGAAGTTGTTTGATTTGGAAAATAGATAGAATGGATAGAAGAACCATGTACAAGGCAGGAAATGTAAGATACCGGACCGTAGGAATGGATTTTATAGGTCACTGTGATTTATGAATAAAACATACAACTGTTCACAACGGCGGTAAAACGGAAGAGAATTAATTTATTTCAGTGTTACAACACTACAAAAATTAGTGTTGAGTTGCCAACACGCCTCTTTGACTTGGTGTACGACAATGCACTTTATATTCTTTGTGTTGACCAGGACATTGGTTATCACACCTACATATCTCTCCATTGTGACACGGCAACCGTAGCACGTGGAATCGTCATACACGGTGGACGTAGCGGAGAGCTGAGTCGTTCGCTGGCGAGTGTTCCGCGATGACTCAGCAAGCTCCTTTTGCTCCCGGAGCAGCCTTTCCTCCTTCTCAAGGGCAATCAACTCTTTTTTGCAGCCCAAGCGCCAACGTGCCGTCTATGAGTCGGATGACATTTTTTTCCATTAAAGTCTGGTCTCATCAACATTGAAGATGAGACAAGCAGGAATTTTCTCTCGTCCAACGAAGTCTTGAAACTTGTCTGGAAAGTCAGCTGCAGCTTAAATGTCAGCGCTGGCCGCCTCGCCCGTTATGTGGATATTGTGAAGATTAGAACTCTGCTTGAACCGATGGAACCAGCCTCTGCTGGCAGCAAAAGTCGGAGTGGAACTCCTTTCTCCTTCTTCTGTTTTCAGCATCTCATACAAAGATTTTGCTTTTGTGCATATGAGTTCTTGACTTAGTGGTGTGTTCTTCTTATTAAAATCTTCAACTCAGACTGACAGTAACCTTTTCATTCTTTTTAAGATATAGGATCTCGAACGAGAAAGTTTTGTTGCACTTATCTATAGGTGTTGAAATTCAATGGGGACTAATTTTTTCCCGATTTTTAAAAATCGTTCTCGCAGTCGATTCTGAGAGTCCAAAATATCTCTCAACAATTGGTGCTTTGTCTCCATTTTCCATTCTTCTTAAAACTTTTATCTTCAATTCCAAAGTTACGCTTTTACGCTCTCTTTTCTTTACATGCGCTGCACGACTCGGGGCTCGCAGGCGATCGGCAATCGGCCAATCATTAGGGCTGCACTCGTAGCCAGCCAATCGCGGTGCTCTCTTCTTCCAGCAGATGTATGAATTGAAATTTAACAAACTCTCTTATAAATGTAAAAAAAATGTAGCGAATTTTGTGAAGTTGTTTGATTTGGAAAATAGATAGAATGGATAGAAGAACCATGTACAAGGCAGGAAATGTAAGATACCGGACCGTAGGAATGGATTTTATAGGTCACTGTGATTTATGAATAAAACATACAACTGTTCACAACGGCGGTAAAACGGAAGAGAATTAATTTATTTCAGTGTTACAACACTACAAAAATTAATGTTGAGTTGCCAACACGCCTCTTTGACTTGGTGTACGACAATGCACTTTATATTCTTTGTGTTGACCAGGACATTGGTTATCACACCTACATATCTCTCCATTGTGTCACGGCAACCGTAGCACGTGGAATCGTTATACACGGTGGACGTAGCGGAGAGCTGAGTCGTTCGCCGGCGAGTGTTCCGCGATGACTCAGCAAGCTCCTTTTGCTCCCGGAGCAGCCTTTCCTCCTTCTCAAGGGCAATCAACTCTTTTTTGCAGCCCAAGCGCGAACGTGCCGTTTATGAGTCGGATGACATTTTTTTCCATTAAAGTCTGGTCTCATCAACATTGAAGATGAGACAAGCAGAAATTTTCTCTCGTCCAACGAACTCTTGAAACTTGTCTGGAAAGTCAGCTGCAGCTTAAATGTCAGCGCTGGCCGCCTCGCCCGTTATGTGGATATTGTGAAGATTAGAACTCTGCTTGAACCGATGGAACCAGCCTCTGCTGGCAGCAAAAGTCTGAGTGGAACTCCTTTCTCCTTCTGTTTTCAGCATCTCATACAAAGATTTTGCTTTTGTGCATATGAGTTCTTGACTTAGTGGTGTGTTCTTCTTATTAAAATCTTCAATTCAGACGGACAGTAACTTTTCCATTCTTTCTAAGGTAGAGGATCTCGAACGAGAAAGCTTTGCTGCACTTATAGGTGTTGAACTGCAAAGGAGACTTTAATTTTTTTCCCGATTTTTAAAAATCGTTCTCACAGTCGATTCTGAGAGTCCAAAATATCTCTCAACAATTGTTGCTTTGTCTCCATTTTCCATTCTTCTTAAAACTTTCATCTTCAATTCCAAAGTTACGCTTTTACGCTCTCTTTTCTTTACAGGCGCTGCACGACCCGGGGCTCGCAGGCGATCGGCAATCGGCCAATCACTAGGGCTGCACTCGTAGCCAGCCAATCGCGGTGCTCTCTTCTTCCAGCAGATGTATGAATTGAAATTTAACAAACTCTCTTATAAATGTAAAAAAAATGTAGCGAATTTTGTGAAGTTGTTTGATTTGGAAAATAGATAGAATGGATAGAAGAACCATGTACAAGGCAGGAAATGTAAGATACCGGACCGTAGGAATGGATTTTATAGGTCACTGTGATTTATGAATAAAACATACAACTGTTCACAACGGCGGTAAAACGGAAGAGAATTAATTTATTTCAGTGTTACAACACTACAAAAATTAGTGTTGAGTTGCCAACACGCCTCTTTGACTTGGTGTACGACAATGCACTTTATATTCTTTGTGTTGACCAGGACATTGGTTATCACACCTACATATCTCTCCATTGTGACACGGCAACCGTAGCACGTGGAATCGTCATACACGGTGGACGTAGCGGAGAGCTGAGTCGTTCGCTGGCGAGTGTTCCGCGATGACTCAGCAAGCTCCTTTTGCTCCCGGAGCAGCCTTTCCTCCTTCTCAAGGGCAATCAACTCTTTTTTGCAGCCCAAGCGCCAACGTGCCGTCTATGAGTCGGATGACATTTTTTTCCATTAAAGTCTGGTCTCATCAACATTGAAGATGAGACAAGCAGGAATTTTCTCTCGTCCAACGAAGTCTTGAAACTTGTCTGGAAAGTCAGCTGCAGCTTAAATGTCAGCGCTGGCCGCCTCGCCCGTTATGTGGATATTGTGAAGATTAGAACTCTGCTTGAACCGATGGAACCAGCCTCTGCTGGCAGCAAAAGTCGGAGTGGAACTCCTTTCTCCTTCTTCTGTTTTCAGCATCTCATACAAAGATTTTGCTTTTGTGCATATGAGTTCTTGACTTAGTGGTGTGTTCTTCTTATTAAAATCTTCAATTCAGACGGACAGTAACTTTTCCATTCTTTCTAAGGTAGAGGATCTCGAACGAGAAAGCTTTGTTGCACTTATCTATAGGTGTTGAAATTCAATGGGGACTAATTTTTTCCCGATTTTTAAAAATCGTTCTCGCAGTCGATTCTGAGAGTCCAAAATATCTCTCAACAATTGGTGCTTTGTCTCCATTTTCCATTCTTCTTAAAACTTTTATCTTCAATTCCAAAGTTACGCTTTTACGCTCTCTTTTCTTTACATGCGCTGCACGACTCGGGGCTCGCAGGCGATCGGCAATCGGCCAATCATTAGGGCTGCACTCGTAGCCAGCCAATCGCGGTGCTCTCTTCTTCCAGCAGATGTATGAATTGAAATTTAACAAACTCTCTTATAAATGTAAAAAAAATGTAGCGAATTTTGTGAAGTTGTTTGATTTGGAAAATAGATAGAATGGATAGAAGAACCATGTACAAGGCAGGAAATGTAAGATACCGGACCGTAGGAATGGATTTTATAGGTCACTGTGATTTATGAATAAAACATACAACTGTTCACAACGGCGGTAAAACGGAAGAGAATTAATTTATTTCAGTGTTACAACACTACAAAAATTAATGTTGAGTTGCCAACACGCCTCTTTGACTTGGTGTACGACAATGCACTTTATATTCTTTGTGTTGACCAGGACATTGGTTATCACACCTACATATCTCTCCATTGTGTCACGGCAACCGTAGCACGTGGAATCGTTATACACGGTGGACGTAGCGGAGAGCTGAGTCGTTCGCCGGCGAGTGTTCCGCGATGACTCAGCAAGCTCCTTTTGCTCCCGGAGCAGCCTTTCCTCCTTCTCAAGGGCAATCAACTCTTTTTTGCAGCCCAAGCGCGAACGTGCCGTTTATGAGTCGGATGACATTTTTTTCCATTAAAGTCTGGTCTCATCAACATTGAAGATGAGACAAGCAGAAATTTTCTCTCGTCCAACGAACTCTTGAAACTTGTCTGGAAAGTCAGCTGCAGCTTAAATGTCAGCGCTGGCCGCCTCGCCCGTTATGTGGATATTGTGAAGATTAGAACTCTGCTTGAACCGATGGAACCAGCCTCTGCTGGCAGCAAAAGTCTGAGTGGAACTCCTTTCTCCTTCTGTTTTCAGCATCTCATACAAAGATTTTGCTTTTGTGCATATGAGTTCTTGACTTAGTGGTGTGTTCTTCTTATTAAAATCTTCAATTCAGACGGACAGTAACTTTTCCATTCTTTCTAAGGTAGAGGATCTCGAACGAGAAAGCTTTGCTGCACTTATAGGTGTTGAACTGCAAAGGAGACTTTAATTTTTTTCCCGATTTTTAAAAATCGTTCTCACAGTCGATTCTGAGAGTCCAAAATATCTCTCAACAATTGTTGCTTTGTCTCCATTTTCCATTCTTCTTAAAACTTTCATCTTCAATTCCAAAGTTACGCTTTTACGCTCTCTTTTCTTTACAGGCGCTGCACGACCCGGGGCTCGCAGGCGATCGGCAATCGGCCAATCACTAGGGCTGCACTCGTAGCCAGCCAATCGCGGTGCTCTCTTCTTCCAGCAGATGTATGAATTGAAATTTAACAAACTCTCTTATAAATGTAAAAAAAATGTAGCGAATTTTGTGAAGTTGTTTGATTTGGAAAATAGATAGAATGGATAGAAGAACCATGTACAAGGCAGGAAATGTAAGATACCGGACCGTAGGAATGGATTTTATAGGTCACTGTGATTTATGAATAAAACATACAACTGTTCACAACGGCGGTAAAACGGAAGAGAATTAATTTATTTCAGTGTTACAACACTACAAAAATTAGTGTTGAGTTGCCAACACGCCTCTTTGACTTGGTGTACGACAATGCACTTTATATTCTTTGTGTTGACCAGGACATTGGTTATCACACCTACATATCTCTCCATTGTGACACGGCAACCGTAGCACGTGGAATCGTCATACACGGTGGACGTAGCGGAGAGCTGAGTCGTTCGCTGGCGAGTGTTCCGCGATGACTCAGCAAGCTCCTTTTGCTCCCGGAGCAGCCTTTCCTCCTTCTCAAGGGCAATCAACTCTTTTTTGCAGCCCAAGCGCCAACGTGCCGTCTATGAGTCGGATGACATTTTTTTCCATTAAAGTCTGGTCTCATCAACATTGAAGATGAGACAAGCAGGAATTTTCTCTCGTCCAACGAAGTCTTGAAACTTGTCTGGAAAGTCAGCTGCAGCTTAAATGTCAGCGCTGGCCGCCTCGCCCGTTATGTGGATATTGTGAAGATTAGAACTCTGCTTGAACCGATGGAACCAGCCTCTGCTGGCAGCAAAAGTCGGAGTGGAACTCCTTTCTCCTTCTTCTGTTTTCAGCATCTCATACAAAGATTTTGCTTTTGTGCATATGAGTTCTTGACTTAGTGGTGTGTTCTTCTTATTAAAATCTTCAATTCAGACGGACAGTAACTTTTCCATTCTTTCTAAGGTAGAGGATCTCGAACGAGAAAGCTTTGCTGCACTTATAGGTGTTGAACTGCAAAGGAGACTTTAATTTTTTTCCCGATTTTTAAAAATCGTTCTCACAGTCGATTCTGAGAGTCCAAAATATCTCTCAACAATTGTTGCTTTGTCTCCATTTTCCATTCTTCTTAAAACTTTCATCTTCAATTCCAAAGTTACGCTTTTACGCTCTCTTTTCTTTACAGGCGCTGCACGACCCGGGGCTCGCAGGCGATCGGCAATCGGCCAATCACTAGGGCTGCACTCGTAGCCAGCCAATCGCGGTGCTCTCTTCTTCCAGCAGATGTATGAATTGAAATTTAACAAACTCTCTTATAAATGTAAAAAAAATGTAGCGAATTTTGTGAAGTTGTTTGATTTGGAAAATAGATAGAATGGATAGAAGAACCATGTACAAGGCAGGAAATGTAAGATACCGGACCGTAGGAATGGATTTTATAGGTCACTGTGATTTATGAATAAAACATACAACTGTTCACAACGGCGGTAAAACGGAAGAGAATTAATTTATTTCAGTGTTACAACACTACAAAAATTAGTGTTGAGTTGCCAACACGCCTCTTTGACTTGGTGTACGACAATGCACTTTATATTCTTTGTGTTGACCAGGACATTGGTTATCACACCTACATATCTCTCCATTGTGACACGGCAACCGTAGCACGTGGAATCGTCATACACGGTGGACGTAGCGGAGAGCTGAGTCGTTCGCTGGCGAGTGTTCCGCGATGACTCAGCAAGCTCCTTTTGCTCCCGGAGCAGCCTTTCCTCCTTCTCAAGGGCAATCAACTCTTTTTTGCAGCCCAAGCGCCAACGTGCCGTCTATGAGTCGGATGACATTTTTTTCCATTAAAGTCTGGTCTCATCAACATTGAAGATGAGACAAGCAGGAATTTTCTCTCGTCCAACGAAGTCTTGAAACTTGTCTGGAAAGTCAGCTGCAGCTTAAATGTCAGCGCTGGCCGCCTCGCCCGTTATGTGGATATTGTGAAGATTAGAACTCTGCTTGAACCGATGGAACCAGCCTCTGCTGGCAGCAAAAGTCGGAGTGGAACTCCTTTCTCCTTCTTCTGTTTTCAGCATCTCATACAAAGATTTTGCTTTTGTGCATATGAGTTCTTGACTTAGTGGTGTGTTCTTCTTATTAAAATCTTCAACTCAGACTGACAGTAACCTTTTCATTCTTTTTAAGATATAGGATCTCGAACGAGAAAGTTTTGTTGCACTTATCTATAGGTGTTGAAATTCAATGGGGACTAATTTTTTCCCGATTTTTAAAAATCGTTCTCGCAGTCGATTCTGAGAGTCCAAAATATCTCTCAACAATTGGTGCTTTGTCTCCATTTTCCATTCTTCTTAAAACTTTTATCTTCAATTCCAAAGTTACGCTTTTACGCTCTCTTTTCTTTACATGCGCTGCACGACTCGGGGCTCGCAGGCGATCGGCAATCGGCCAATCATTAGGGCTGCACTCGTAGCCAGCCAATCGCGGTGCTCTCTTCTTCCAGCAGATGTATGAATTGAAATTTAACAAACTCTCTTATAAATGTAAAAAAAATGTAGCGAATTTTGTGAAGTTGTTTGATTTGGAAAATAGATAGAATGGATAGAAGAACCATGTACAAGGCAGGAAATGTAAGATACCGGACCGTAGGAATGGATTTTATAGGTCACTGTGATTTATGAATAAAACATACAACTGTTCACAACGGCGGTAAAACGGAAGAGAATTAATTTATTTCAGTGTTACAACACTACAAAAATTAATGTTGAGTTGCCAACACGCCTCTTTGACTTGGTGTACGACAATGCACTTTATATTCTTTGTGTTGACCAGGACATTGGTTATCACACCTACATATCTCTCCATTGTGTCACGGCAACCGTAGCACGTGGAATCGTTATACACGGTGGACGTAGCGGAGAGCTGAGTCGTTCGCCGGCGAGTGTTCCGCGATGACTCAGCAAGCTCCTTTTGCTCCCGGAGCAGCCTTTCCTCCTTCTCAAGGGCAATCAACTCTTTTTTGCAGCCCAAGCGCGAACGTGCCGTTTATGAGTCGGATGACATTTTTTTCCATTAAAGTCTGGTCTCATCAACATTGAAGATGAGACAAGCAGAAATTTTCTCTCGTCCAACGAACTCTTGAAACTTGTCTGGAAAGTCAGCTGCAGCTTAAATGTCAGCGCTGGCCGCCTCGCCCGTTATGTGGATATTGTGAAGATTAGAACTCTGCTTGAACCGATGGAACCAGCCTCTGCTGGCAGCAAAAGTCGGAGTGGAACTCCTTTCTCCTTCTTCTGTTTTCAGCATCTCATACAAAGATTTTGCTTTTGTGCATATGAGTTCTTGACTTAGTGGTGTGTTCTTCTTATTAAAATCTTCAATTCAGACGGACAGTAAATTTTCCATTCTTTCTAAGGTAGAGGATCTCGAACGAGAAAGCTTTGCTGCACTTATAGGTGTTGAACTGCAATGGAGACTTTAATTTTTTTCCCGATTTTTAAAAATCGTTCTCACAGTCGATTCTGAGAGTCCAAAATATCTCTCAACAATTGTTGCTTTGTCTCCATTTTCCATTCTTCTTAAAACTTTCATCTTCAATTCCAAAGTTACGCTTTTACGCTCTCTTTTCTTTACAGGCGCTGCACGACCCGGGGCTCGCAGGCGATCGGCAATCGGCCTATCACTAGGGCTGCACTCGTAGCCAGCCAATCGCGGTGCTCTCTTCTTCCAGCAGATGTATGAATTGAAATTTAACAAACTCTCTTATAAATGTAAAAAAAATGTAGCGAATTTTGTGAAGTTGTTTGATTTGGAAAATAGATAGAATGGATAGAAGAACCATGTACAAGGCAGGAAATGTAAGATACCGGACCGTAGGAATGGATTTTATAGGTCACTGTGATTTATGAATAAAACATACAACTGTTCACAACGGCGGTAAAACGGAAGAGAATTAATTTATTTCAGTGTTACAACACTACAAAAATTAATGTTGAGTTGCCAACACGCCTCTTTGACTTGGTGTACGACAATGCACTTTATATTCTTTGTGTTGACCAGGACATTGGTTATCACACCTACATATCTCTCCATTGTGTCACGGCAACCGTAGCACGTGGAATCGTTATACACGGTGGACGTAGCGGAGAGCTGAGTCGTTCGCCGGCGAGTGTTCCGCGATGACTCAGCAAGCTCCTTTTGCTCCCGGAGCAGCCTTTCCTCCTTCTCAAGGGCAATCAACTCTTTTTTGCAGCCCAAGCGCGAACGTGCCGTTTATGAGTCGGATGACATTTTTTTCCATTAAAGTCTGGTCTCATCAACATTGAAGATGAGACAAGCAGAAATTTTCTCTCGTCCAACGAACTCTTGAAACTTGTCTGGAAAGTCAGCTGCAGCTTAAATGTCAGCGCTGGCCGCCTCGCCCGTTATGTGGATATTGTGAAGATTAGAACTCTGCTTGAACCGATGGAACCAGCCTCTGCTGGCAGCAAAAGTCGGAGTGGAACTCCTTTCTCCTTCTTCTGTTTTCAGCATCTCATACAAAGATTTTGCTTTTGTGCATATGAGTTCTTGACTTAGTGGTGTGTTCTTCTTATTAAAATCTTCAATTCAGACGGACAGTAACTTTTCCATTCTTTCTAAGGTAGAGGATCTCGAACGAGAAAGCTTTGCTGCACTTATAGGTGTTGAACTGCAATGGAGACTTTAATTTTTTTCCCGATTTTTAAAAATCGTTCTCACAGTCGATTCTGAGAGTCCAAAATATCTCTCAACAATTGTTGCTTTGTCTCCATTTTCCATTCTTCTTAAAACTTTCATCTTCAATTCCAAAGTTACGCTTTTACGCTCTCTTTTCTTTACAGGCGCTGCACGACCCGGGGCTCGCAGGCGATCGGCAATCGGCCAATCACTAGGGCTGCACTCGTAGCCAGCCAATCGCGGTGCTCTCTTCTTCCAGCAGATGTATGAATTGAAATTTAACAAACTCTCTTATAAATGTAAAAAAAATGTAGCGAATTTTGTGAAGTTGTTTGATTTGGAAAATAGATAGAATGGATAGAAGAACCATGTACAAGGCAGGAAATGTAAGATACCGGACCGTAGGAATGGATTTTATAGGTCACTGTGATTTATGAATAAAACAAACAACTGTTCACAACGGCGGTAAAACGGAAGAGAATTCATTTATTTCAGTGTTACAACACTATAAAAATGAATGTTGAGTTGCCAACACGCCTCTTTGACTTCGTGTACGACAATGCACTTTATATTCTTTGTGTTGACCAGGACATTGGTTATCACACCTACATATCTCTCCATTGTGACACGGCAACCGTAGCACGTGGAATCGTCATACACGGTGGACGTAGCGGAGAGCTGAGTCGTTCGCCGGCGAGTGTTCCGCGATGACTCAGCAAGCTCCTTTTGCTCCCGGAGCAGCCTTTCCTCCTTCTCAAGAGCAATCAACTCTTTTTTGCAGCCCAAGCGCCAACGTGCCGTCTATGAGTCGGATGACATTTTTTTCCATTAAAGTCTGGTCTCATCAACATTGAAGATGAGACAAGCAGGAATTTTCTCTCGTCCAACGAAGTCTTGAAACTTGTCTGGAAAGTCAGCTGCAGCTTAAATGTCAGCGCTGGCCGCCTCGCCCGTTATGTGGATATTGTGAAGATTAGAACTCTGCTTGAACCGATGGAACCAGCCTCTGCTGGCAGCAAAAGTCTGAGTGGAACTCCTTTCTCCTTCTGTTTTCAGCATCTCATACAAAGATTTTGCTTTTGTGCATATGAGTTCTTGACTTAGTGGTGTGTTCTTCTTATTAAAATCTTCAACTCAGACTGACAGTAACCTTTTCATTCTTTTTAAGATATAGGATCTCGAACGAGAAAGTTTTGTTGCACTTATCTATAGGGGTTGAAATTCAATGGAGACTTTAATTTTTTCCCGATTTTTAAAAATCGTTCTCGCAGTCGATTCTGAGAGTCCAAAATCTCTCTCAACAATTGTTGCTTTGTCTCCATTTTCCATTCTTCTTAAAACTTTTATCTTCAATTCCAAAGTTACGCTTTTACGCTCTCTTTTCTTTACATGCGCTGCACGACTCGGGGCTCGCAGGCGATCGGCAATCGGCCAATCATTAGGGCTGCACTCGTAGCCAGCCAATCGCGGTGCTCTCTTCTTCCAGCAGATGTATGAATTGAAATTTACCAAACTCTCTTATAAATGTAAAAAAAATGTAGCGAAGTTTGTGAAGTTCTTGATTTGGGCAATCGATAGAATGGATAGAAGAACCATGTACAAGGCAGGAAATGTATGATACCGGACTGTAGGAATGGATTTTATAAGGTCACTGTGATTTATGATTAAAACAAACAACTGTTCACAAGGGCGGTAAAACGGAAGAGAATTCATTTATTTCAGTGTTACAACACTACAAAAATTAATGTTGAGTTGCCAACACGCCTCTTTGACTTCGTGTACGACAATGCACTTTATATTCTTTGTGTTGACCAGGACATTGGTTATCACACCTACATATCTCTCCATTGTGACACGGCAACCGTAGCACGTGGAATCGTCATACACGGTGGACGTAGCGGAGAGCTGAGTCGTTCGCCGGCGAGTGTTCCGCGATGACTCAGCAAGCTCCTTTTGCTCCCGGAGCAGCCTGTCCTCCTTCTCAAGGGCAATCAACTCTTTTTTTGCAGCCCAAGCGCCAACGTGCCATCTTTTTTTTTTTTTTTGTTATCCCGGTGGAAATCCCTACGGACCGTCAGGGGAAGTGGTGAGGGCCACTTCCCCCGGTGTGTCGGACCTGCCCCGACTAAAACCACCGGGGTGCCAGCACTGCCCTCTCTTCGCCTTCGCAAGGCCTGGGAATCCGAATACTTCCGACGGCTCGGCGGGCGTTGGCCTTTGGGCAGGCCTCCTCTCGTGGAGGGGGATTTAAACCCCTCGCCAACGTGCCATCTATGAGTCGGATAACATTTTTTTCCATTAAAGTCTGGTCTCATCAACATTGAAGATGAGACAAGCAGGAATTTTCTCTCGTCCAACGAAGTCTTGAAACTTGTCTGAAAAGTCAGCTGCAGCTTAAATGTCAGCGCTGGCCGCCTCGCCCGTTATGTGGATATTGTGAAGATTAGAACTCTGCTTGAACCGATGGAACCAGCCTCTGCTCGCAGCAAAAGTCGGAGTGGAACTCCTTTCTCTTTCTCTTTTCAGCATCTTATACAAAGATAATGCTTTTGTGCATATGAGTTCTTGACTTAGTGGTGTGTTCTTCTTATTAAAATCTTCAATTCAGACTGACCGTAACCTTTTCATTCTTTTTAAGATAGAGGATCTCGAACGAGAAAGTTTTGTTGCACTTATCTATAGGTGTTGAAATTCAATGGAGACTTTAATTTTTTCCCGATTTTTAAAAATCGTTCTCGCAGTCGATTCTGAGAGTCCTAAATCTCTCTCAACAATTGTTGCTTTGTCTCCATTTTCCATTTTTCTTAAAACTTTCATTTTCAATTCCAAAGTTACGCCTTTACGCTCTTTTTTTCTTTATGCACGGCATTTTTGACATTGCGTTAAATTATGTATGTATCTCCAATAAATATTGAAATACGACTGCCGGCCGAACTAAACATGACGGAACAAACGAAATGAGCGAGGGAATCGCCATAGAACAAAGTAGAAGGACGGAGAATTCTGAGTTCTTCATGCAATGTTCAGAGGAAGCGGGGTTTCACGCGACCATAGAGAAGTTGATGACTACGTTATGTTTATACGGCGCTCTTTCGCGTAATGCGAGGCAATTGAGGGTGAAATGAATTTCGCGTTATAGTGAAACCTCGCATAACGGGGTCACTGATTGTTGTAGAGGTTTTCCGGTATTTGATTTGCTATAAAGACTTGTTCCATTGAGCAGTCACACAAATCATAAAAGAGTGCTACTATTTCCGCAGTATTTCGCAGTACTCGTATTATATAAGTTGTGTTTAACTTCATTCCCATTGACATAGCGAGCTGTAAACTAAAATTTATGCAAATAATTATGAAACACGTGATTATAAGTAGAAAAAAAATGCATTGTATTAATATCGATCTTCAGAAGTTAAAACACAACTCTTCTCATACATCATTTATTCCCATTTTCTTAAAACAGTTTTAACAATAATCCGGTTCATATTCCTTTTACAATAATATTTCCTGATTTGGGAGTGATTATATTGTTCGAAATTGATGTCGCGTTCGATGGAACTTTGATGAAGTTCAGGGTGAACTCGATAGCCTGGAACGTACTGTTTCGAAGAGATTCTCTTCTCACAGGCTTGGGTATAACTGAGCCGGTCTGAATGCAGGTGTGTTGGTGGCAAACTACATAGCAATTGTTTACATATACCAATTGGTCATCGTGAAAGATTGACTATTGCATTATAATTCCTCACCTGAAATAAAATATTTTTATTTCTTACATAATATTTAATTAAGGTTTTTATATGAAATTTAATTATACTACGCTCGTATCGAATTTCAAATAATCAGTGTCAGTAAGATTTAAATTCAGTAGATAAAGAAAGAAAGAAAGAAAAATAATTTATTTGGTGCATAATGGTAACATACAAAACAGAAGGATATGTTTATTAGTTTAGCAGCATATATGGTAATTCAATTAAAGCAAATACACTGCTATATGGTGATGCGCTAAAGGAACGTTAAATAATGCTCATACATATTTACTGAGGTTTCTACTTGATACTCATTATTTAAAAAAAATCCACATGGATATCACAATGGGAAAATATAAAATCTCTTAATAATTCCGCTAGATTTTACTTTTTGTGCACTTCCTCCCAAGCTTTGCTTTTTAAATTGTTGACGTTGTTATCTAGTGACTTATTTTTTATTGTCGTCGCAAATTCCTTTATAACTGAGCGAAATAATTGCTGAAACAGCATTACTAAAATTGTAAATTATACATTTTATACATTAAAATATTGCCACGTGCTTACCTTTTCTTCTTCATCCCAGTTAATGGAACGAATACCTTCTACTTTTAGGCTCATTTTCAAATAATAGACAATATTCTGCTCATAAAAAATAGCACACATTCTAAAAGCATTATTTTGAATTCAACTAGAGAAATACAGAATGCGATGTTATGCCTCGCCCGCTCGTTTGCCGTTTGGCGCAAACTCAAAACCTCTACAAACGTTTGGCTTGATTTTGTTAAACAAACATTGCCATCCACACGTTTGCGAGTAAGTCAGTAGGTTCTGAAGAGGCAAACATGACGGACGTGACGGATGTTGAGCTTGTATCGGCCACAACATTTTCCTTAAGCTATTATTATAAACACAAGAATATAAATAAAACGAAACGCAAGCTACTATATATTCATTGATAGCCTTCGTCGACGCTGAGAACGTGGGTTCGATTCCCACCCAGCAACAAATACTTGAGTGATGAGTTAAAGTATTTTTTCTGTGTCTGGGTGTTATTTATCTATAATATGTATATAGAAAGATCAGGGAGACGGCAGTCAGATTTTTAAAAAAATTTAATTTCACTACTACATCGAGTGGAAGCTGAACTAGAACTAAAACTTAATACTAATAATCCCGAGCGTCTCGGAGCATTTCTGTCCCGGTGGTCGCATTATCTATATGCGAGCTAAGCATATCCTGTTTACTGCTCTGGGACAAAAACACTGCGCCACTGCTTGAAGAGGGCAAGCAGGAAGGTGTAACTATATATTTTAAAATGTATTTAAAAATATGTATATTTATCAATTGTCTGGTCATCATATTATAAGCTTATAATGCTTAGTTTGGGCTCAGTTGACAGTGTGTGAATTGATCGATATTATTAGGTATGTTCCAGGAAATTCAAGAAATCTTCACTTGACGAATCACACATTTTTATACTTTACGTCTACTCGCCACCAGCACTCAAACGAGACTGACCGACGACAAAAGTGCGGATAGGTTTCAAAACTTAGCTA
Source organism: Automeris io (assembly GCA_036320925.1). Taxonomy (NCBI): domain Eukaryota; kingdom Metazoa; phylum Arthropoda; class Insecta; order Lepidoptera; family Saturniidae; genus Automeris; species Automeris io. Next base: position 11,374,625 of record JAUDJH010000019.1, on the reverse strand, counting down.
ATTGTCAGTGTCTTTTTATTAGACCAGGTCATTCTTTTTACTTTTATATCAGAGGGTTGCCATAACATACACCTTAATCTTAATGTAAGAATTGTATTGTTACTCCGAACCTACTTCGTATTTATTAATGCCGTTTTAGCGTGGTAAGTATGCAGGTGGTTCAGTCGACCTACCTTAGGCTAAAGCGCAGGATAGCATGTAATGAGATGATAGAATGAAATGAAGAAGTCCAGACAGCAAGTAGATAGACGTTTAATGAAGCACAGTACAAAGTCCAGTAGAAATAATGAAGCACAATTAGTGTAGAATAATTAGAAGTAAAGTTGACAGCAGATTAACTCTTAAATGTATGTTAAAAGACTTTTACCCAAAAAAAATATTTTGTCTCATAAAGGCGTAACATTTACGGAAAAAAATCTATATTAGTGGGAACATTTATTTTTTATAAAAATATTTTTGTATAGTTTTTCGATATCGTATGCATTAGCTATACAAAATAATCATGATTTTACAAAGTTGAAGAATTGTGAAAATGGGTGAAACAATCTTTGGATTTCTTACTACATAAGTGAACATTGCACTTAGAACATTTAATTATACTTAATAAATTACATGATGGCATCATACATCGACCACGTGTTTCTGTTCTCATGATGTTATGATCCATTTGGTCGAGTCTAACTTTAAGGGGTGGCAAAACTTGGCAAGGTTTTCCTTTTCGCATTTTAAGTGGGGGGTTGATTTTCCCTAATTGCACTGGTGCTTGGGCGCCCTCTGTTGTTAGCGGGACTATATTTGCAAAGAGTTTTTGCTAACTCTAATCGAAAGTCTGCAAGGGTCATGAATTTTTTGTGGTTTCCTTTTTTTTCTTCAACCTTTTTTACTATATACCACCCACGAATTATTACAGTCAAATCAAGCAGGTGATAGAAGATTCTCATGTAGCACTTTCTGCTCATCTTTCGAATCCTATTTCTTCCTAAAAAGGAATACATGAGGTCTACAGCAGGTGTAAATCAGAATGCCTAGGATTTTATTTAGAATATTTTCATTTATAATTTCAGGATTGGAGACTTGTTTCTGGGCTGCGTATAAGCTACTTTGTTTTATAATTTTCTTTTTTAGATCTGATGTAAAATAAAATGACAAAATATCATACGGCGTGTTACAAGACATCAATGCTTCCGTTATCTGAGTTTCTCCACTAAAAATAAGGCTGTCTTCAGCAGTAACAAGGTTCCGTTTTCGCCAAACCAGAGATCGTCTAGAAATCCCTTGTGATCTACTCTGGGGTGCTGCTTCTTCGGCTTCCAAAATAGGAGGGTCTGGCATATTTTCATCGTTGCCGATTACGAGAGGTGGATCACATCCACTTCATCAGGCTGCGCATTCTCACCTTCATCACTATTTTCAAGGTTTCGAAGAACATCTCGAGCGGTTTGATAATAACATAGTGACCTTCATCCTCTACTTCGGAGTCCAACCCGTCTAAGCCATCTTCTGAATCTTCAAGAGTTTCTAAATACTTTGTAATTTCTCTTTCTAGTAATCGCGGCATGCTGAAAACCAAAAGAAAAATCCTTCACCAAACATCCATTTATTTAGCAGGCAATGCGCATTGTAGTTTTCCTACAACATACCAGATTTCGCCCTATTCGACAGTAGCATCAAGTGATTTTCAATGTTTTACAACATGAACATGTAATTGAAGATATAATCAAGCAAATAAAAATATGTTATATACTTACATGATATTTTATCAAAGTCCAAACACAGCTACAAAACTAAGTTTCGCGCCACTAGAAAAGTTTTCTTCAAAGTGACATATGACATTAAGTTATTTTCAATGCTTATAAACGTTGGATAGTGCCAACATTAAAAAATGTACAAAATTCTTTCAGAAATAAGAACTAGTTGTCAAAATTAACAAAAAATTAAAAGATGGTCAATTTTATCTGTAGTTTTTAGTATGTTGTTTAAAAACAACATTGTGCATTTAAGGGTTAAAATAAAATAAAAATAAGGCCAATCAGTTAGTATATTTATTAATCAATAAAATAATAAATAGAACAATCCTTCATTTTCAGCCAATTCCTTAGAAACAAGTGTAAGTGGCCTCTTTCTGCGAAAACGATTTTCCCTACTCTAGCTTCTTTCCTTTTACTGATATCACTTTGGGGATTTTTTTTGGTACCGTATTAACACCACTTTCATCCATATTGTAGATTCTACTGGGCGTAAAATTATGTTTTTTATAGAGATCTTGTAAGTTGTCATAAAATATCTTGGGTTTTATTAAACCCCATCGATCTGGAAATACTAGTAGGAGTCGGTTGTCGCAATTTTAAATGAGGATATCTTTTTAGAAAGCCGTATACCCAGACACGTCCAGCTAATTTTGAGGATATATTGAATCGATGAGGTATTTTATTTAAATCTGCATACTCATATACCAATTTTCGGAGGTTAATCATAGTAAGACCATAATATAGATCATCTCTTCATTTCAGATATTCATATATTTCATCCTCTTGTGCTTTCGTAAATGTTGTGAAAAATCTTCCCATGCTCCCTGCAGTCTTCCCAGCTTTCAAACGTTTTCGTAGAGTCCTTTTCTTCAGTCCACCTTTTTTCCTGCTTTTCCCTTGCTGGTACCCTTCGAAATAAATAGTCTGGCTGTTCAAGCTGATCATCTGTAACGACAATTCTTTCCGGAGCTTTTCTTTGGTAATTTCGAGGCATTTTTAATATTTAGGTAAACCCTGAAACAAAATTTTGCTTCATCAACACTAAGCCATGGTAAAGTAAAGTGATGAAGGAGGGGTAAGTGTGCGCATGCGCACAGTTTCACGACAAGCGTCTGCGTACACTTAAACCAAACGGTGAAATCGCGATGCGACCAGAATTGTTCATTATTACATCAACCGAGCAACTAAAACATTAGCTCCTGTCAAACTGGAAGAATCGTGGTAGCCGATGATACAAAGCAAATTTTCAAAAGGTTTATAAAATATTACTTGACAAACATTACAAAATAACGGAATAATTGATGCAAAAATTTTTACTCACCTCCCAAATCAAAATACGATACGGGGGCCGGCGACATACGTGCACGTCGTACTGAATCACGTGGGGCGCTGAGGAAGGAGATCACGTTCTGTAGTTATATACCATTTCCTAGATATTTGGCATGCAAACACTCGCTGGGCACACTTAACCCACATGACTCTAATAATGTCTATTGTGTTTGGATTGTAGTTATGGGGTGGGTCGCGGAATATTTGCATTGTTCGGGTTTGTTGTATTTTACGGCCATTAAAATATATTTGGTAAACAAATGTACTATTTTATTTAAACATTAGCTTTTGCCCGCGGCTTCGCTCTGCTATAACGGTATAGGCGCTTTTAAAAAAGGAAATATATATTACCTATAACTGAATAAAAGGATTTTATATAAACTTCAAATATAATTTTAAGAGTGGACCGGTCGGGAGGGAATATCTGTGTACACTGAGGATGGATGGAGAAGATATTTGTAACGAACGGGATGCTTAGATCAGCAAATGTGCAGGTGCGCCACCAAAGATGAGGAATGTGCTGAGTGAAAACTACAAACACTCAAAGTATTTAACACTTCCTTTATTTATAAAACATATAATTGACTTACAGTCGGAAGTCACACAAACCCAAAAACATATATCTTTCTTAAACATTCACCACCGCGTGCGTCTATATCCAATCTGCTCTTATTATTCTTTTCTATCGCCTCGCTTCCTTTTATTTAATTATGTCGCCATCTATCGAGATGAACTATTATCATGTTTATATTTTTAATTAGTGATGGCTTTTATTAAAAAGTATCCAAATATTATTTAACAGATAGATGGCTCTATAATTAGTACATTGTATCAAAACCAATAAGTAAAATATTTTCAAACAATGACATATCTATATTATATTTATCATGAATAATATTATTTCACAGTAGTAATAGTGTCATAATTGGCATTTGCTTACAATCGGCCATTCTGACTCTGCACGCGTCCTCGCGTGAAATAATTACTACCAAAACGTTAAGCAATCTCAAAGTTTTTGTGTGGCTAAAACGTCTTGAAGTATCATAATTGTTATTTGCTTACAATCGGCCATTCTGCCTCTGCAACAGTGATGCGTGAAAGAATCCAATTGCCAATTTTGCACATCACACACTCAGAACCGTCTTGCATACGTCTCGCATTCATCCATCCACTGAAAAGGTTGTGATGTGCCGTTTATTCAGTCCAACAAACTTTTATCTTAAAATAATATTTACAATAAAACCTTATGAACTAAACGAAGCGATACATACACAAACTTAACTTAGGGCAGGACAATACAAGTAACATTTAGCATAAACTAGCTTAAAAACTAAACTACTTTATCCTAAATCTATAAATCCTACGAACTACAAGTGGGAGCGCGAGGTGGCAGTGCCAAGGCCGAGCCTTTTACCTGCGACTATCTACGCGACCCGCGACTACGGGCCGGGCTCTGGAGGTCGGCGCCCCCAGGGCGCTGCCTCGAAAGTGTGTACAAAAATGGCATCCGCGGAGGAGACGTGCCAGACTGTCTCGCTTCGCCGCGGCACTGGACTAAATCTTTGCAGATCATTAGGCCTAATTCTCGTCGGCCAGGAGCTGGCGGAGAAGGCTCCTAATGATCTCGCTGTCGGGATTTTCTGCTGGGTTTAGGATGCTCTTAAGTGTGGCTACGCCGGCTTCTAATTTGCCGCGCAGTTCTGCGCTAAAGTCGTTTCTCTGTTGACCAGAGGTCGCTGGCCCGTCCTCCTTCGCTTCTTCGTCCGCAGATTGGCCCCTGTCTGCGGGTTTGTGCTTCTGGCCTCTGTGCTTCTTTCCTCCTCTCTTCCCATGGCGTCTACCAGGTCCAGTGGTGCCGCCGCGACCAGTGGGATCGTTAGCCGGCGCCATCAGCGACCCTGGCGCGGCCTCCTCCACGGCATTACGCAGCGGTGGAGCTAATCCCTCCTGTCGTCGTCTCGGCACTGAGTTCCCGGCGCGTGCGACCGTCCCGGCGCGCTTATTGCGCAATTCCCTTCGGAAAGTGGGGCACTTCGAGAAGTTTGCCGGGTGCGATCCACTGCAATTTTTGCACGTCGCGGGTTCCTCGAGTGGGCGGTCGCACTCCCGTGCCGCGTGGCTGCCGCCACAGCGAACACAAGCTTGCGGTCGGTGGCAATGGTGGGAGCTGTGACGGAAAGCTTGGCATCGGTGGCACTGGGCGGGCCCCGCACGCCCGCGCCAAGCTTCCACCGAGATTCCGCGCATCAGCAGCAGCTCCTTTATCTCGTAGATTTCTGCTGGGATAAGACCGCTGTGTCGCTTTATGACGACGTAGAACAGGCAGCCAGGGCGTCCTCCTCGCGCCCGTATATTCTTACAATACTCTGGCTGGAAGCCTTTCTCCTCTAGGGCGGCGATAACGTCGGCGGGGTCCGTATCTGCGGGTAATCCCCTTATCGCCACCCTCAGGCTTCGCTCGGCAGGGAGAGAGTAAGAGAACCAAGAGAGTTTCAGAGACGACTCCACCTCGGTGAGGTATCTCTGAACCACCCGGTACTCAGACTCATCTGCTGGCAGGAACCGCATCCCCTTCCCAAAGGGACGCGCGTTCGGAGGCCTGCCGAGTCTCAGGGTTAGCTCTCTGAAGTGGCTCTGCCACTCTGGTAGCGCTTCTACGACGAGGGGAGGGCATCGCGGCTCACTCCTCTTCGGGTTCCTCACTGAAGAGGGCTTCTGAGTTCCGTCGGCGGTGGGCTGGCTCGGTTGTTGCTGGGTCGGCGCTTTCCTTGCCGCGGATGCGTAAGACGGTGTCGTGGGCGTGGTTGGGGGCTGCTGGGGGCGGGTTGCTGCGGGAGCGGTCGCTACCGGTCGAGGGGCCGCAGCGCCGGACACCACAGTCGTGCGCTCCGCCCATGTCACGGCGCGCGGACCTGTGACACGGGACGGCGCACACGGCGGGGCGACGGCGTGGACTCCCCGGCCGGCAGCGTCCGAAAGGGCCGCGGGCGTAGGCCTCACGATCTTCCTCTTCTCGCGCTGCGGGAGTGGAACGTCGCGATCAGAGAGAGGCTTCGTCAGGCTCGGCGTGAGGGGCACGGCGCGGGAAAGAGACGCGTCGGGGCTCTTCAACGCTGGTCCGGGGGGGTTGGCGGCGACGGTAGGGACGTTCGCAGGCGTAGAGGGGCGCGCGTTAAGATTAAGATACGGAGGAGGAGGAGGAGGGTCCGACGGCGGGCTCGACAGCGAAGCGGAGCGCACGCGGGGCCGAACGGCGCGCTCTTCATCTCCGCTGGTGCTGCGTCTCTTCCTCTTCCCCTCAACCGGGCTGCGCGCGAGGACAGCGTCTTGAACAGGCGGCAGGTCCACGGCGCCACGTTCCGCGACGCTCCTCAGCACTGCGGCGTCGTCCGGAGAGAGAGGGCGGCAGGTGAGTTCAGCCTCACGCACCCGGAGAAACAGGGCCATCCAGCGAAGCATCGCATCCGACAGGATCCCGGATTCTAAAATCCGGGCGACCGCGACTAAGTCGCGTTCGTATACCACTGTCGGAGGCGACACTCCGCCGGCCGGCCCCGCGCCCCGGGGCGGAGGCCCTCTTGAGGTTGGCGACGGCGATCTCGGCGGCGGCTGGCTCGAAGGCGGCGATGGCGATGCAGGGGGCAGGACAAAGCGGCCCTCTGACTGCTCGCGTTGGCGTTGGCGATCTTCTAACGTCGGTCTTCTTCGTTGTGTTGTTGTTATTACGGCGGCGGTGGGCTTAATCGGCGGTCTCCGCTGCTTTGCAGTAGCGTAGGTCGCCGACCCGGGCTTCACTAAGCCGGCTCGCTCCATGGCCTCGATGGCAACCACGAGCGCGGCGTCCTCGTCCGCGTACATAGTGTCCACGGACGAGTCGCTGTCCAGCGTTTCCCATGACTGGGCGGTCATCATTTTCCTTGGTCTGGGTCTGCTTGGGGGCTCGGCGTCGATGTCGTCCAGCGACCGAAAAGACTTCAGTGACACCGGCGGCGACGCTGAGGGTGGCACTGGCGCTCCATCGGGCGACGTGGAGGTGTCCGTCGACGGTGATCCGCGACGTGAGGCCTCCTGCGATGTTGCGATGCGAAGTTCTTCTTCATCGGAGGTGTCATCCGAGTCCCTGACGTCTTGTTGCTTGGGTTGTCGGCTCCAAATGGGCTTCGAAGGGCTTCCCCGGCGAGACATCGCGGCGGGGAGTCCGGAATGGTCTTGAGGCAGCAGGTGGGAGTTTCGGAGTGCAGCTCGAGGGCCGTACGTCGCCCCTTACTTGGTTCGGGCCCCGCGAGGAGCCAGAACACAAGAAAAGGTAGCGGAAAACGGCCCGGGCTCAATGATTGTGTCGCGGGTAGGCTGCTCGTGCGCGCGATGAGTGCGCGGTGTCCGTAGAATCCCCACTTCGCGCAGGGCGAGGCCGGGCGACACGGACGCGGGCGACGACTGAGGGGGGAGCTCGTGCACTTAGTTCCAAAACTGACCGTCCTGCGTGAAAGAATTATGTAAGTTTAACGATTCTACAATACTTAAAAAAAAAAAACCTCTTTTTTTTTTACTTCAGATATTTAAAATTCCACTAAATATTACTTTACTTAAAATCTAAATCCACTTGGCTTCTCGCCGCTAAGGCTAATATAACTACTACGAGCTATCGCCACTAAGGGCTAGTAACGCCACAACGGGCTAGTATCACCACGAAGGAGTTAGTGTCGCCACACAGGGCTGGTATCGCCACTAGGGCTAGTGTCGCCACACGGAGCTGGTATCGCCACTAGGGGCTATTCTCGCCACAGCGGGCTGGTATCGCCACTAGGGCTAGTGTCGCCACACCCGGCTGGTATTGCCACTAGGGGCTATTCTCGCCACAGCGGGCTGGTATCGCCACTAGGGCTAGTGTCGCCACACGGGGCTGGTATCGCCACTGGGGGCTATTCTCGCCACTGCGGGCTGGTATCGCCACTAGGGGCTAATCTCGCCACAACGGGCTAGTTTCACAATATATTCACAGCTAATAAACTCGATTAATCACAGTCTAAAATACTGACATTTATATACAAATATTACAATTTACAAATCAACGTTAACAGTTATACATTAACAATAACATACCCAATAACCAATCGTCAATATAACTAGCCTTATTATCTTAAAACAATCATTTTACAATATAAACTTAACTTACTTATTAATTTTATAATTTCTCGTTATAAATTGGCTGTTTACTATTTCTCTTCTAAGTAATTCACATTTATTCTTCATTCGAACCATCAGAATCGCTACTTATGGGGTCATTTGCAAACACTAGCCACGGATATAATTTATCAACTGCAAAAACCGCTTTGTATACGGGTTTGCCACTCTTTCTGGTAATGGGAGTGTCCTCAATTTCATACCTATCATTTTGAAGCACTCTTATAACTCTATACGGGCCGCTACATTTTGGGAGTAATTTCTTTGACTGACCTGGCGTTGTATTTCTTACATCTCTTTCTGCACGAACCAAATCGCCAACATTGTATTTATGCGCAGTCTTACGCCTTTTATCGAAAGATTCTTTTTGTTTTATTTGCTCCTTTTGTAAACGCTCGGAAACTTCCATTCTCATGTTATCACGATTTATGCATTGCTGAGTAGCGGATATAACAGAATTCATTCCGCCATCAGAAATACCCGTGGGTGCTATACCGAATAGTACTTCTGAAGGTGTTTTGCCAGTGGCTTTATTTATCGTGTTATTTAAGCCCCATTGCACTCGTGGAATCATGGTATCCCAATCGTTTTCATTTCTACCGCTATTTATTGCTGTCAGAGAGTCTACAATAGTTCGATTGTAGCGTTCGATTTGGCCGTTAGCACGAGGCGTCGCGACTGCATTGAGTGTGTGGCTGATTCCTTTTTGTTTAGTAAAGTTAACGAATTCCCGGCTCGTGAAGCTGGTCCCTCTATCCGTGATTAAACGACGCGGTACGCCAAAGAGGGAAAAGTATTCATCAAACACATTTATTGTTACTTTAGTTTTACAACTCTTTACTGGTTTTATATAAATATACTTTGTAAAAGCGTTTATAATTGCCAAGATATAACAATTTCCCTTTTTGCTTTGCGGAAATGGTCCGCAGTGATCTGCATGTAGTACCTCGAATGGCTTATTAGGTTTCGGTATGGGGTGTAGCATACCTTCTTTTGGACCACCAGGTATTTTATTATGTGCGCACTGTAGACACGATTTACAGTATTTTTTTATGAATCGACGCATATTTTTATAAACCAATATACTTTGCGTACCCTATTGTATGTCTTATCAAAACCAAAATGTCCGACATCATCATGGTTATTTTTTACAATTTGCCACCTTACAGACTTCGGCACTACCCAGAGTAACTGGACACAATCTTCCTTTTTAATTATGCGATACAATTTTTCATTCTTGACAGTGAAATTAGTCTTTACTTCAACCACATTATTACTTTCAGGATCTTTCAAAATATCAACGATTCTTTGTAATTCAGTATCCGCTTGCTGTACTGTTTGAAGCCATTTTTCGTCTGCGATATTAGTATCGTTAATATTTACACTAATTTTAAAGATGTAGTCATCACGAGACGGCGGGTCATTAGTGCTGATTGGATTTCTACTAAGGGCATCTACGTGTGCCATTTTAAGACCTTTACGAAATTCAATAGTAAAATTATATTCCTGCATCGCAATCCACCATCTCGCTACACGAGGTATCAAATCTTTCTTAGTCATGGTGCTTTTCACTGCATTACAGTCTGTCACAAGTTTAAATTCAATACCAAGCAGGTAAACGCGAAATCTGTTCAAAGCAGTGACGACGGCAAGGGTTTCCAATTCGTACGAATGAAATTTTTGCTCCTCTGGTGAGGTTTGTCTGCTGAAATATGACAGGGGTTGAAGACCCTTACCAACATCTTGCAAAAGGATGGCCCCGATCCCTAATTTGCTCGCATCGGTATGGACTTCCAATTTGCCTTTTGGATCATATAATGCCAGCACCGGACGACACACTAACTTCTCTTTCAGCGATTCATAGGCCTCAATTTGTTCTACGCCAAAATGCCAAAGTCTATTTTTTTTTGTAAGTTGGGTAAGAGGTCTTGCTATAATCGAAAAATCTTTTACAAACTTGCGGAAAAAGCTCGCCAGCCCGATAAACTGGCGGACTTCGTGAACGTTCTTTGGCTGAGGAAAGTTTTTGACAGCTTCAGTTTTATAAGCTCCAGGTCTAATGCCTTCACCACAAATCTCATATCCTAAATAATCAATCTTATTTTGAAAGAAGACACATTTTTTTGGATTAAGCGTTAATTTCGAATCTCTTAAAAGAATAAAGACTCTTTGTAGTTTTTCTAAACCCTCTTGAACCGTTTTAGAAGGGACTAATAAATCATCCATGTATGCCAACACTAGATCGCGTCCTACGCCATTCAACATGGAATTTATGGCTCTTTGAAAAACACTCGGCGCGTTCGCCAGTCCGGATGGCATTCGGTTATATTCATATAAACCATCTGGTGTAACAAATGCTGTAAGGTGTTTGCTTTTTTCTGCAACAGGAATTTGGTAGTATCCTGAAGCAAGATCAAGACTTGAAAACAACGTATTACCGCCCAAGCAGTCTAATTTGTCTTCGATACGAGGCAAAGGGTACTTATCCTTTAAAGTTTTCCTGTTAAGGGCTCGATAGTCTATACATAACCTCTTTTGGCCATTCTTTTTATTTACGAGCAAAACAGGGCTTGCGTATGAAGACGAACTTTCTCGAATTATTCCGTTTGTTAAAAGATCTTCAATAATTTCGGAAAGTTGTTCCTTTTCTTTCAACGACATACGGTACGGGTTATACACCACTGGTACATCATCCTTTAATTTTATATCCATTTCCGTCAAATTCGTTCTACCTAACTCTGATAAATCTACAGCAAAACAGTCTCTAAACTTGTGTAACAGTTGAATTAAACTTTCCATTTCCGTCTTAGATAATTGCGTTCCTACGTTAATATCCTTTAAGGGTTCTAGATTATTTTTATTCGTACCGGTTGTTGTATATCCAATAAACATGTCATTAATTTCGTTATATTCAATTCCTCTGGCTATGGTTTGGCCCTTTCTAATAGGAAGATTAGTGCTACTTAGATTAGATATCAAAACATGCCCAGCATTACTTTTAAAATCATGTATACCTGCCAATACTACGAATATTTTACGATCAACATCCCGAAAACCAAATGGAACATATAGGGATCCCGAAAAATCTATTGACGTACCTACTACTACAGGTGACGTAGTCCTGGGCTCAATGTCGGTGTTCTCTAGTGCATCTAATTTAATTTTAGAGCGATAATCGTCAGAGTAATTTAAATTGGGTGCTTCGAGAAGAAACAAATTTGTAGAAGTTTTATACATTACCACATTGGGCAATTCCGTAAATGTTTGACCAATTATGACATCACTCGGCATGTAGCAATCTGATACTACTATTAACTCAACACTAGCTACCGCTAGCTATCGCTGAATTGTATTTTCTCTATACCGTGATTGAATCACTCTATGCACATCGGTATTCCTGGCCTGATATAGTGCAGCAGATTGCCTATGTTTTTCACGGTTTGCAGCCTGGTAAGTGGCGACAGTTTGTCTCTCTACATCAGGGTTTTTTCTTATATTCAGACACAGTTTTACGGTGGGATTCAAGTAGAGTCTGTCCATATTTTTGTTGTGCCGTTTTATTTGATTTTTCCGTGTGTAACTAGTAAACTTTACCCTACGTTTGTTTTTCTTTTCTTATATTAAAGTCACAGACTTGGGACAATAAACTTCTTATTAAATTTTCATCATAATTTATTGAAGATACAATAGGTGAATGTTCATGCTCTAAAACAGGTACATCCTGACAACCCTTATTAACTTTAAGTTGCGAAGGTGTATCAATTCCAAAATCATGTTCTTCTACAGCTACCTCCACCGCCGACGCCGAGTAATTTTCTGTGCTGCTATGGGAAGATAGGCATCAAAATGCCCACTGGAAAAATCTTGGCTGAATCGTAATTGCCTTACTGGATAGTCGTTAGATCCAGATTCCGTATATATGAGACCGATTCTATAAACTTCAAACTGAAATGGCAATATTAATCCTGCTGCTATTAACTCACAAAATCCGCCATCGTAGCATTTGTCAACAATCAGCAAAATATTCGTCAGGTGTTATGTAGTTATCACCATTCCAGCGTGGGTCATAATTGAAAACTTACTCCAGTCATTAACCACATATCTGACAATTTCTGAACGCACCTCCATTGCTCTATCTATTGTTCCGTACATTAAAGAGAGAGCACGAAACAAACATGTACCGTCATAGGGACGACAGTACATTCTTCAACATCTCCGTTAACGTTCAGATTTGCTTTAGCCATTTAAAAAAAGTCTAACCTACAGAACCTATACTTCAACTAAACAAAAAAAAAAAACAAATGCCAAATACAAAGCAGAGTTTATAACCAAAACTACTAAACCGAAAAGAACAGTAAAAATCGTCAAACATAATCCGCTAGAAATATTCAGGTATAGTATGTACTTAGATACGGCGGCCATTCATCATCGGGTATATGTAACTCAGTGAAAACACAATGATAGCGCGTTTTAAAATACTACTAACGCCATCTATTGTCAATATTTAGAACTAAAAATTATTTTGTTCGTCTTCATATATTCGTTCCATTAGGTAGCCCGATCCGTCCAGTAGTTTGGGCTGTACGTTGATAAATAACTATGTCAGTCAGTCACCTTTGAGTTATATATACTTAGATAGAAGATGATAGATATTGGTGTAATTATTCCATTTAGAGTTTCGATGCTAATGTTGAACTTCTTCATGTTCTGTTAGGAACTTGTGACAACCAAGCTCTGCTACCAGAACGTTGTATTTTACGGGCATTAAAACATATTTGATGAAGAAACGTACTACTTTATTTAAACTTTTTACACACCTTTCCGACATCTGATGATGATGTCCTAGCCGGATTCGGCCACGGCGACTGTTTCAACGCCGATTAAGAAAATCAAGGCCCAGTTTTCGGAAACAGTCAATTGCGCAGGAGATATTTAATTGCATAACTGTACGCGCTGCCAGAAAAGCACTCTCTCGTCCGAGGTCCCTCAGGCCCGATGGAATGGAGAACCAGTACGATCGGGAGGGAGCGGGATGCAGGTTTGGTCGAGTTGCCCTTCTCTGAACACCTGGTTGAAATGCGGTGTTAAAGAGATACCTTAGTCTCCTTTTACGACACCTCGGCCAGAAGAGGGGGGTGCTATTCTATTCTGCCGGCAGCCACCACGGCTACCGACATCTATACATATATCAGTGTTACTATTATACAGAATTACAAATTCCTACAACTTTTAATACAAATTTCTATCAGGGTTGGCCCTATTTGGTTCTTCGGTCTCCACTGTTGTGTGGCAGTAGGGGATGGTTGCAGTTTTGATGGTCCCTGCATACTGAGGTCCAATGGTCTAGGGGGTATATAGTGGCTTTGAATTAACGGCTCTCTGAATGGCATATTATGTGCTCTAGAAAAACTACGGTTGTGCATGTATATGACGTTTAGTTCGTCTTGCACAAATTCTAGAGCCTTTTCGATAGTTATACATCATCATCATCGAATCTCATACATCGAATACCCTAGGAAATCTTTTAGCCCGCAGAGGAATGCTTGTAATGTGAGCTTTTTATAAAGTTCTCTTTTTGCGTTTACTGTTGACCGAATTGTCTCATGCAGTGTGATATATGTCATAATGGTATTAAACAATGTCTGGCATTTATCGTAGAATTCCTGCTGAGTGTCCCTGCCTTGAGTGGCCATTGATAGGTCGTTGTAAGGGGCGGTTTCGGCCCATTGGTCTGCAAAGTTATTAATTAAAGAAGCCCTAATTCCTCTCCAATCAGCCGGTATGCCGTCAGAATTAATTGTCCTAGCGGCCGGCATATACGGTGGGGGGATGTGAGGTTTTACTATAAAAAATACAAGTTGCTGGCATGAGGATCCAATGACAACTGGCTAAGAAAAAAAAAACTCTTTATTCAAACAAACACAATGTCTTATATACTAATGTTATACAAGTGGGGATGCTTAATCATACATGCACCTGGTAAACAAAACCATTAAACAAGACTTGTACAGAGAACAGTTGACACTTAAGATTAGTGATTATATTTGATACACGAACGCTTCCTTTTATTCATCTGTTTAATGGTGTATTCTGATCCTGATATGTAGTTTGCGTGTGCTATTTAAATTATTTAGGAAAATTTCTAACGCTAGTTGTTCATAATACTCATAACATACATAATACTTTCGCCAAAGGTTTCTACAGACTCATTTAATCTCGAGATGCGGGTTAGATCACGAGTAAGTTGTATCTCGCTCCTACATTCTCCTAAGTATTTTTCTAAAGTTTATAATTTCTGTCTTTTTATTCCTGTGGTTTTTGATATTTCCACAACTTTACTAAAATCTGAGCCATTGGACAAATAGCTGTGTCCACTTACCAAAAATTTCATATCAAGCGATTCAGCTTTGATTTTCGTGCTTTGAACAAGTTTCAATAAACTTAAGACGGTTTTAATATTTCTGTTTTGACCGGTGAACGAATCCGAATATGTTATTATTTTTTCGAAGTTTGCAGCGTAAGTCTTTATGTACTTTTTTAGACAAGATGAAATTTCTTGAGACCCACGAGATCCTTCAGTTTCTGGCCAAACAAACATGTGGCTAATATTTTTATTGTATTCATGACATCCAAAATTATAAACATAAATTTCGCTTGTAATAAGTTACGGATGTGGTCAACTTGGGAAAGGCTAAAGCTTTTTCAAGTCTAAAGAAGATACGAACAATCTTTCCGATGTTGCCATTCGATCGGCAGCCATTTGACTGCGAGCCCTTTCAGCCTCTTCTAAGTGATTTTCCTTTTCAATTTTTGCCATCTTAATTCCCTCATCGTTTGAAGATTGAATTTTTATTTGAAAAGCATTAATAGTTTGACACGTATCCTTTGATGGTTATTTAAAATGTAAATTAAATTTTGTAGATAACACATTATAGTAATATTTTTCTTTCACTGGTGCTACGTTTTCCTTTTCACAATCTGTGACGTATAGTTCATACACCTTATTAACATTTAAGTCAGGATTTAAATATTGTCGTCTTGAATTATGAGTTCTGGTGTAGTGACTACAGTAGACTGGAAATGACTTTATATGCTTTATAACATTTATATCATCTATTTTTTTGCTTTTATCGTGGCCTTTGCGCTTATCAACCAAAGATGTAGCTTGTTCTTTAGAACAACAATCGTATATCCTTCCATCACTCACCTAATAAGTGTCTCTAAAATATTTCTTACAAACGGTAATATCAAGTCCCTCTTTTCGGAAAACGAATGAGATCTTCGTTCTTTAGTTTCATTCGTAGGGCGCCTTCTTTTTTTCCGTTAACTTTGATACAACCTCTTAAAAAAAATATTTTGCTCAAGTTGACTATGTAAACTATAAAATTCTTTCATCGCACCATCTCTCTCATCCGAAATAATTTTTTGATTGCAATTTTGACGGCATGTGCATTGTATATCGACAAATGTTTTTGCAGGTATTAATTTTACTCCCCTGTTCCTGTATGCCAAACCTTTTATCCTGTTATGCTTTTGTAAATGTCGTATCCATTTAACCCTAGAGTACTAATATGAATTTACCACAGCTTAATACTAATGACCGCTTGGGAGGCTACTTTTTAAATAAAACCAATTTATTACAATAGTTATTTATTAAATCTTTACGAGGATAACATAAATTTCTTGGCAAACCTCTACCTTTTTAAAAACTTAAATCAAAATTCTTTTATAAAATCAACATTTGTCTTAAAATAAGACTTAAATCTTACAATAACGAACATTTTTTTCATAAAGTAACAGTCTTATATCAGTCTGGTAAAAAAAAGTATTACTATATCCTTACTTTTTTGAGATCAATATCAATATCCAATATAAAAACTTTATAAAACACGAAATCAAACTCATAATAGCATCACATTTTTGTTTACATTCTAATTTGAAGTCAGCCATTTTATTAATTTTCCCCCGGAACTGCAGTTTGGAGATCGATGTTCCAAGTAATAGTTTTTCTTACATTTAGCGCAGTAATAAACAGTCATACGTCGTTTATTAGCTGGGCCGTAGCTACACATACTTCTCTTGCCTTTTTTATACCTGGTTCAGTCACAGTTGTCTGATTTTCGGGAGCGAGAACCTCTTGTATAGCATCTCTAACTCGTTTCCTCATTTTTGGTCGCTCTTCACCTCTCAATTCACACCACGGTCGACATAACTCAGTACTCAGTTCTTTCATGTACTCTCTTCTGTTCTTTGGTTTAGTCCCGCGTGTACTCGAATTGGATACATGCAATATATAGCTGTTCAATACGGCCATGTTGATCATCCCGTAGAATAAGCACAGCGGCCAACGTCTTGTTTTGCGATTACAACTCAAGTGACCACACATTTGATCGAATGAATCAACAGCGCCTTTAGTCTTGTTGTAGGACATAATGATTTCAGGCTTTTTCGTTACAGGATCTATTACCGGTTCCTCGTGCATTGTAGACAATAGAAGAACCGTTTTTTGGGGTTTTGGTTTGTAACTAACTAGTGTCAGTTTATTGTGAAAACCAAACATAGATGTGCCGACACGACGTGATGGATTGTGCTTGAACTCGGATGGTATTTCTTTTTTTTTCCAATGAATGTCAGATTATACGGATCTGCTAGAAGTTGCTCAGCTAGAGGTACCGATGTAAACCAGTTGTCTGCTGTGACGTTACGATTGCTCCCATAAATAGTCTTTGTAAGCAGTTTGCAGTAATGAATACCAAGAGGTTCGGTCGGGGCAGTTTCGGCGTTTTTTCCTAAGTAGGGACAAGCGTCAAACATGTACTTACTGTTCACATCACAAGCCAAAACTATCTTTATGCCGTACTTGGCAGGTTTATTCGATATGTACATTCTAAATGGACATCGACCTCTGAAAGCAAGCAGCTGTTCATCGAAAGTTATATAGGAGCATGGCTTGTAAAGATCTCTACATCTCTGTATAAATATCTCCCAGATGTTTCGGATGGGTGCGAATTTGTCATGCTGTCTCCGGTCTTCACGGGTACTGCGGTCATCAAAATGAAGACAGCGTAAGAGAAACTCGAAACGTTCCAAGCTCATTGTAGCTATGTATTTTGAACCACAAAGTGTGGGATCAAAAAGCTCTTTGGTCGGTAAATCGTTATAACCCATAGCACCACTGAAAATTATAAGACCAAGCAGTGCATGAAGTTCTTCTTTTCTTGTCAGTGATATGGTCGAACTTTGTTGCTTATATTTGGTAGCTTTGACTGAAATATCTTCGTTAGTGCGTAGGAGGACTTCATCTATCATATCAGAAGTGAAAATTTTTTCAAAGCAGTCCAATGGCCTAATTACATCTCTACCATCCTGCTTTGGGCCGGGAAAAATGTGGACTACGTTCCTGGCAGCAGTTCTCATAGATCATGACCTATCAGATGTTTCTCTCGACCATTGTTCTTACCTCTCACAGCCGACGCAGAAGGCAAAACAATAAGATTTTCCGCTGTTTGTTCTTCTTGTGACGCAGTTACTGGAACTGGTGATTCTGATGCATTGCTTGTGGCTTGATGTGGTTCTGAAATGTTCGGAGGTTCAGATTCATCTACTACAATATTTTGTAGGTCTTCTTCTAGTTGAAATGGCATGAAAGAAGGATCTGCCGCGCTGTCGTCAGAGTCATAAGGATCGACTTCCAGGTGATCCTTAGTTTCGCTATCGGAGTTCTCATTTAGTAAGGAATCGGCTATTTGTTCTTCGTTGAGATTCATCCAAAATAAAAAAACATTTGCTAAGTTATAACATCGCTAAATGCTGAAAAAAAGCAAAAATCAAAACAAGTAACGAAAAATAAACTTACCGTTAATACTAATGATCGCCTTCCAGGCGATCCAGTAGCTTATATTTTGAAAACGGAGAGTCCGCGCCAGGCTCGCATGAGCTCCCCTCTGCGGCGCGGGGAATACTGAATTGGCGCGATAGCACAACTTGGTTCGAGGGCGCGTTTTTGAAATAACGAAAAAAAAACTGATCGCGCGGCCTCTCAGGCGATGATTAGTACTCTAGGGTTAACAGGATTATGACTTTTTTTTCTACCAATCAATGTGTTTGTTGAGTTTGTACTATTGCAATCCTATGAATCCGAGGAAAACAATAAACGTCTTCTTAACCCAGACTTTCTGTTGATATCTGACTAATCGTATTGAAGAACCATCACTGTTTTCCTCACATACACTACTTGTCTCACTCATCTTGATTATAACGGTATAATATTTATTTCTTCAAAAAAAAATCTGGGAGTAATGTTGAAGAGACTAAGAAGTATACAGTAACATTCAGCGTGCGAGATCACTGCTATACTAACTACCGCTTGCATTGTGCTTCTTTTTATCTGTTTACCGATGCGATTTATTTACGAATATTATTGAGAGGGAGAGAGAATCTTCGGCTGTTTAAAAACAAATAAAATAAGCGTCGATGCACGGCCAGAACAGATACGGCGTTACTAAAACGATTTATATTAGAGTATGGAGTTAATCGAAATGGCTTCTGAAATAAATTACTTATTATTCAGTGGCCAAAAAAATCTGCCATTCAATGGTGCTAATATTTTTATTTTTCAGGAAAGTTATTATAAATATTAAAACGTTATGACTATACCAAGGGCTTTGACAGTTAAATTTAAGATTTTTCAAAAAGTGGAGGTTATCGATGTGCGCATTGAGCGGCTCATATATCAAACAAATATATCGATATTTTTAAAATATCGTAAGTAATTACTTGTATTTAACTATGTTCTCTGTATCTGTAATGTTAAAAAGGGATCAGGTTGATTATGAGTAAAAACACTTTATAGAGAAAAAACTCTGACACTCTGATTTCGGCCCTTTTGATGGCTCGGTTGATCATTACCCCGGCCTCACCACCGAATTTTCTCCTGAGAGCGTCTGCCGGCGGAGGGACATGTACCTTTTCCCGCCGCGCTGCGCCCCTGGCGAGCTCCGCTCTGATGTCCTCGAGCTGCTTACTGAGCTCTGCGTTCTCGGATCGCAGCCTATCTACGTCCGATCGGAGCTTAGCGGTCTCTTCGGTCACCGTCCTCTTCCGCATGACATCGAAGGCTAGGGTGAGTTCCTTCGATGCTAGGTTAAGAGACTTCACGTACGTGCCCATAAGATGGCCCGACGTGTCCGCCACTTTGGTGATGAGGCCCGTGTACTTCTTTACCACGTCCTCCACTTCATACACGGCCTGCTCATCGCTGGCCACAGACGACGATTCCGATAGGCGGGTCGTCCTCATCTTTGGGAGGCCTCTGGCTTCTTCCAAGAGCTCCGTCTCGACCTGGAGTTCCATGGCCACCCTTTCTACCTGCAAGAGGTTCGCTTTAGCTTGGGCCAGACCCACATATTGACCAGTAGTGGGCGGCCTACCTCTGCTCCTACTGGGTGCGGTAGCTTCCGTCCCTGTTTTCGAGGCGCCACTCGAGCCACTCCCCGAGCGCGCACTCCCGTATCTCCTCTTACGCCCTGAGGAATACGACGCGACCGACATGAGGCTCCGATCAGACTCGTCGCTTGAGTCGTCCGCTTCTCCCTTGCTTCCTACCGTCCGACCTTCAGAGTACTCCCTCCTGAATTGCAGAGTTCCCCTTTCGATCGCACTATTTCTCTCCCTTTCCTTCATCTTTTTTGTTTTTGGTCTAGAATTTGAAGACATTCCTTATATTGTTTCCACGATTATGGGGGAAATAAACCGTCTGCCCGGGCAGTGCCCCCTGTACCCGGGTAAGCCTAGTGTAACCCGTCAGAGGGTTTTTTTTCCCTCTGCATCCCGTTGCTATATTGTAATGCAACGACCTTGGCACCTTCCTTATTATTTATACATTTGTTCGTTTATTTCCTATTTTTAACCATTCCTTGTTACAATTTCTTATTTGCTACAATTTATTTAACTATTTCTAACATGTTTTCCGTTCTCCACTTCTGTTTCCATTTCTTAATATCTATACATTTCCGTCAGAGGGTTGGCCGGTACTCTAACGGGGGTCGAACTAGAAACTGATATACCCTTCAGCCATGCATCCCCTCACGGTGCGCCGCCGCTTGGGATTAGGGGTAGTTTTTATAGAGGTTGTCCTCCTCGCAGCCCGGCCAATGAAGGCAAGACCCTCGGTCCGGACCTGCAGCAGTGAGACATGACCACAGACGCCGCAGGCCAGATTACGAACTCCTGACGTTTATCAACAGATGCCGTACGAAGAAATCAACAGACGCCGTACGAAGAAGACACTCGGACTAATATTTTTACCTTTAAACTCTTACGGTCTTATTCATAAAAAACGTTTATAGAACTTTTATAATGTTCATTAGTTAAAATGCTCGATAGGCTTATGAAACGTTCGATAAAATTGTCTATTCATATATTCATATCGTTTTGGATTTATTCCCGAGTCCAAATCGTCCTTGACAGTTTGGAGTATGTAATCAAATGTTTCTACACTCATTCTTGTGTACTCGTAGAACTTATTAGGACATTGTCTTTGGTCTTGATAATTACGATAAAATTCGCCTTTTATTTTCCTCGATTTATAATAGGAATTAACTCTTTCTTTAGCCATAATATATCTAACGTTAAAAATAAATTAGATTCAATAAGATGTTGCCTCCGTTGTTCAGACATTTCGCGTTAAAAAATAGCTATTTCGACGATACAAATACAACCCAATGCAACACTAAGCTCTAGCTGTAGCACCGCGCGTCTGCCCGCTGTATTCGGAAAACGGGTCTGCGCCGCCGCCGCCGCTCCCGCGCCGCTGCCGCTGCCGCCCCGCTGCCCGCAATGCCCGAGGCACTGCCCTAACAGTTCTATAACATACAAAATGGCCGATTGACAACAGCTGATTATATCGAAATTTACTTATGACACTTGAGTTTGTTGTATACGGTCTAACATTAAATATTCTGTCAAATATTTCTAGTACCTTATAAATAATAATGCAAGCTTTACACAGCTTAAATGCTATTGAAACCATTGAACAATTCGAAAATAGTTCGCGTCGAAGAAAAGTGTACAAAAGCCGGGGTGATCCTATTTCTTTGGACGACGAAGACTTTCGTAAGCGTTATCGCTTTAACAAATATACTGCGAGATATATTGTAAATCTAGTACGTGATGATCTCAATTTAGATCCAAGAGGCTCTGGCACATCTCCTGAAATTCAAGTTTTAACGGCTATAAGATGTTGGGGTCGTCGAGAGGTAAGATATTACAATCATAACTGTGCGTTTTAAACTCATTTAGAATTGTAGTTCTAGATGAAACCTTATATTAATCAAGTATTTCCATTACAGGTGCAAGAAGATGCTGGAGACCAGCATGGATTATCTCAGCCAACCACCAGTCGGATTTGTGCTCGAGTTGGACGTGCACTTGCTCGAAACTCAGCTTCGTTTATTAAAATGCCCAATACAATTGCTGAAGAAGAGCATATAATGAGAGAATTTTATAGAATTCGGAATTTCCCAAATGTTATTGGTTGTATTGATTGTACACATATTAAAATTCGCAAATGTGGAGGTAATGCAGCCCAATATTACATAAATAGAAAGGGATTTTACTCGCTTAATGTTCAGGTACCTATTTCATTCATATTATTGGTGCTTTGGAGTATGGAAGCAACGCTTTCAATGCCTTTTGTATGGCATGACCTGTAAAATAGAAAATGTGAAGACCTCAATTGTTGCTTTAGCTGTACTTCACAATATTGCAGTTGACCATGGAGACATGCAGTTAGAGGTTAGCATACAAAATAACAAATAACAGAGAAGTGTCGGGAGAAGTTCCAACGGGAAATGCTAATGGTTATGCTGTTTTACAAACTTTTATTAGGAGACATTTTAATGAGTAAATAAAAAATGAGCTACAATATAATTAGTTTAATTTATTTTTATAATAAAGCAATTTAGTTTTTAAAATTTCTTGTTTTAATAGCAAATTATTCAATTTTTGCTTTTCATTGGCCATCTGCGCCTCATGCAGTTCTTTTCTGCAGGCAATTTCTATGTCTGCTATTTGCAGAGCTGCACTGCTTGCAGTACTCTTGTGGATCTGAAATAAGAAATGTAAATGAAAAAGTGACACAAATATATTCAAATAATTAAGTGTTACTTGAAATAATAACATACCTGTTCATTTTTCAATTTATGATGTGGACTCTTAAATTTCTTTTTTGTTGGTGTATTGTTGATGTCTGATGGGTTCTTTTCTGGTTGGCTTGAAGTGATTGCCTGTGACATCTGAAATTTTCATTATTTCTAAGCATTATTAAGTTGTTGAATAAGCATTAAATTGGTGCAAAAAGAAATTATTTATTATTGTTATTATTAAATTAATTTGAAAGAAAATAATATATTTACCAATAGGTTATTTGATGATGAGCTGTGATGGGCCTTTGTGGAAGGGCCTGTTTGTGCCATCTAAATAAAATAATAAAAAAATAACATTATTATTTCAATGTAATAAATATCATATGAAATAAAATGGGTGACTGCATATATTACACATACCATTTGTTTCCGGTCCAGGATTATCACAGGGAAGTGGTGAATTAATTATCAGTGGTTGTGATTTTTTTAGACTGTTGCAATTTAATTTGTTATGCTTCGTCATCACGACCGGTTATATTTTCTTGAGAATTTCCTTCAGAGATGACTTCTATTTCAAAAGAATAATTACTTATCTGAATACTTATTTCAGTTCTGCTTAAATTACCCTCTGTAACACTTGATAGAATTTCATCTCGCAAAAAATTCAATTGAGAAAAGTATTGCCAATTCGAGGGTTGGTTAACATATCCGGCATCTCCTGATCGAGGGGCAGGAATTTTCTTTAATTCTTTTCTATAGTGATCTTTTATATTTTTCCATTTTTTCTTTAAATCAGCCACTAAAATAAACGAATGAACAAACTGTATAGGTACCTATTAATTACATAAATAACTTTAATAGAACTTTTATTTTCAGATTTTTGGCGAGTGGGCAGTCTTTCAAAAGACTATCGTTGTCATTCAGAATGGTTACCAACATAGTTTATAGCACTTGTAGAGCTATATGGAAACATTTAGTACAATTACATATGCCAAAACCGACAGAAGAACTACTGAAAAAAATATCGGAAAAATATTATGAAAAATGGCAATTTCCTAATTGCATCGGAGCTATAGACGGCAAACACTATCGAATAAAAAATCCTAAGTTTGCTGGATCATCGCATTATAATTATAAACAGTACTTTTCGATGCACTTGCAAGCTGTCGCGGATGCTGACAAAAGATTCATTTGTATAGAAGTTGGAGGAAGAGGAAAACAAAGTGATGCAGGGACGTTCCATTACTCTAATTTGAACCATTTACTTCAAAGTGATAACTTCAATATACCCCGTCCACAATATCTACCCGGATCGGATATTATTCTACCAATGGTTCTTATTGGAGATGAAGGATATCCACTCAAAACCTATTTGATGCGACCTTATCCTCAAAGCGTACTTAATTCACAAAATGAGTTATTTAATCAGCGATTATCGCGGGCGAGGAAGACTATTGAGTGTGCTTTTGGAATTTTAAGATCCAAGTGGCATATTTTCAGATCGCCTATAGAGACAAACAAATGTCACGCAAGATTACTCATCAAAACCAGCTGTTTGTTGCATAACATTATTCGAGATAAGGACGGTGATAGTGATATTGCATATAATAATACCAATTATGATATAATACAGATAAGACCACAAACAAACACCCGAATGTCTTATCAAGCCGAATACATCCGCGAAAAATACAAAGAATATTTTGCCAATTTGCCAATTTCGCACATCACACACTCAAAACCGTCTTGCATACGTCTCGCATTCATCCATCCACTGAAAAGGTTGTGATGTGCCGTTTATTCAATCCAACAAACTTTTATCTTAAAATAATATTTACAATAAAACCTTATGAGACTAAACGAAAGCGATACATACACAAACTTAACTTAGGGCAGGACAATACAAGTAACATTTAGCATAAACTAGCTTAAAACTAAACTACTTTATCCTAAATCTATAAATCCTACGAACTACAAGTGGGAGCGCGAGGTGGCAGTGCCAAGGCCGAGCCTTCTACCTGCGACTATCAACGCGGCCCGCGACTACGGGCCGGGCTCTGGAGGTCGGCGCCCCCAGGGCGCTGCCTCGAAAGTGTTGTGCAAAATGGCATCCGCGGAGGAGACGTGCCAGACTGTCTCGCTTCGCCGCGGCACTGGACTAAATCTTTGCAGATCATTAGGCCTAATTCTCGTCGGCCAGGAGCTGGCGGAGAAGGCTCCTAATGATCTCACTGTCGGGATTTTCTGTTGGGTTCAGGATGCTTTTGAGTGTGGCCACGCCGGCTTCTAATTTGCCGCGCAGTTCTGCGCTAAGGTCGTTTCTCTGTTGGTCAGAGGTCGCTGGCCCGTCCTCCTTCGCTTCTTCGTCCACAGATTGGCCCCTGTCTGCGGGCTTACACTTCTGGCCTCTGTGCTTCTTTCCTCCTCTCTTCCCATGGCGTCTACCAGGTCCAGTGGTGCCGCCGCGACCAGTGGGATCGTTAGCCGGCGCCATCAGCGACCCTGGCGCGGCCTCCTCCACGGCATTACGCAGCGGTGGAGCTAATCCCTCCTGTCGTCGTCTCGGCACTGAGTTCCCGGCGCGTGCGACCGTCCCGGCGCGCTTATTGCGCAATTCCCTTCGGAAAGTGGGGCACTTCGAGAAGTTTGCCGGGTGCGATCCACTGCAATTTCTGCACGTCGCGGGTTCTTCGAGTGAACACAAGCTTGCGGTCGGTGGCAATGGTGGGAGCTGTGTCGGAAGGCTTGGCATCGGTGGCACTGGGCGGGCCCCGCACGCCCGCGCCAAGCTTCCACCGAGATTCCGCGCATCAGCAGCAGCTCCTTAATCTCGTAGATTTCTGTAGGGATAAGACCGCTGTGTCGCTTTATGACGACGTAAAACAGGCAGCCAGGGCGTCCTCCTCGCGCCCGTATATTCTTACAATACTCTGGCTGGAAGCCTAGCTCCTCTAAGGCGGCGATAACGTCAGCGGGGTCCGTTTCTGCGGGTAATCCCCTTATCGCCACCTTCAGGCTTCGCTCGGCAGGGAGAGAGTAAGAGAACCAAGAGAGTTTCAGAGACGACTCCACCTCGGTGAGGTATCTCTGAACCACCCGGTACTCAGACTCATCTGCTGGCAGGAACCGCATCCCCTTCCCAAAGGGACGCGCGTTTGGAGGCCTGCCGAGTCTCAGGGTTAGCTCTCTGAAGTGGCTCTGCCACTCTGGTAGCGCTTCTACGACGAGGGGAGGGCATCTCGGCTCACTCCTCTTCGGGTTCCTCACTGAAGAGGGCTTCTGAGTTCCGTCGGCGGTGGTGGTGGTGGGCTGGCTCGGCTGTTGCTGAGTCGGCGCTTTTCTTGCCGCGGATGCGTTAGACGGTGTCGTGCGCGTGGTTGGGGGCTGCTGGGGGCGAGTTGCTGCGGGAGCGGTCGCTACCGGTCGAGGGGCCGCAGCGCCGGACACCACCGCCGCGCGCTCCGCCCATGTCACGGCGCGCGGACCTGTGACACGGGACGGCGCACACGGCGGGGCGACGGCGTGGACTCCCCGGCCGGCAGCGTCCAAAAGGGCCGCGGGCGTAGGCTTTTGGATCTTCCTCTTCTCGCGCTGCGGGAGTGGGACGTCGCGATCAGAGGGAGGCTTCGTCAGACTCGGCGTAAGGGGCACGGCGCTTGTAAGAGACGCGTCGGGGCTCTTCAACGCCGGTCCGGGGGGGTTGGCAGCGACAATAGGGACATTCGCAGGCGTAAAGGGGCGCGCGTTAAGACTCGGAGGAGGAGGAGCAGGGTCCGACGGCGGGCTCGACAGCGAAGCGGAGCGCACGCGGGGATGAACGGCGCGCTCTTCATCTCCGCTGGTGCTGCGTCTCTTCCTCTTCCCCTCGACCGGGCTGCGCGCGAGGACAGCCTCTTAGACAGGCGGCAGGTCCACGGCGCCACGTTCCGCGACGCTCCTCAGCACTGCGACATCGTCCGGAGAAAGAGGGCGGCGGGTGAGTTCAGCCTCACGCACCCGGAGAAACATGGCCATCCAGCGAAGCATCGCATCCGACAGGATCCCGGATTCTAAAATCCGGGCGACCGCGACTAAGTCGCGTTCGTATACCACTGTCGGAGGCGACACTCCGCCGGCCGGCCCTGCGCCCCGGGGCGGAGGCCCTCTTGAGATCGGCGACGGCGATCTCGGCGGCGGCTGGCTCAAAGGCGGCGATGGCGATGCAGGGGGCAGGACAAAACGGCCTTCCGACTGCTCGCGCTGGCGATCTTGAGCTAGTTGGCGTTCTTCCGTGGTTGGTTTTCTTTTCTTCTTCTCGGCGGCGGCAGCGGGCTTGATAGGTGGTCTTTTCTGTTTGGTAGTGGCGTAGGTAGTTTGCCTGGGTTTCACGAGGCCGGCTTGCTCCATGGCGTCGATGGCAGCCATGAGCGCGGCATCCTCGTCCGCGTACATAGTGTCCACGGACGAGTCGCTGTCCAGCGTCTCCCAAGACTGGGTGGCCATCATCATCCTAGTTGGTCTGCTTGGAGGCTCAGCGTCGACATCGTCCAGCGACCGAAAGGATTTCAGCGACACCGGCGGCGACGCTGAGGGTGGCACTGGCGCTACATCCGGCGAAGTGGAGGCGTCCGTCGGCGGTGATCCGCGACGTGAGGCCCCTCGTGGCGTAGCGATGCGAAGTCTCTCTTCGTCCGAGGTATCATCGTATTCTTCCGTTGTTTGTTGGAGAACAACCTTCTTCTTCGGGCTTCCCCGGCGAGACATCGCGGCAGAGAGTCCGGAATGGTCTTGAGGCAGCAGGTGGGAGTTTCGGAGTGCAGCTCGAGGGCCGTACGTCGCCTCTTACTTGGTTCGGGCCCCGCGAGGAGCCAGAACACAAGAAAAGGTGGCGGAAAACGGCCCGGCGCTCAATAAGTTACGGCGCTGGTAGGCTGCTCGTGCGCGCGATGAGTGCGCGGTGTCCGTACAATCCCCGCCTCGCGCAGGGCGAGGCCGGGCGACGCGGACGCGGGCGACGACTGAGGGGGGAGCTCGTGCACACAGCGCCACTTCGAAGCGCGTAGTTCCAAAACTGGCCGTCCAGAATATTTTGCTAATAATCGCATTAATTAAGTACTTACTAGTTACTACTTTATTGTCATAATAAATAATTTTTATATTTACCTTCTATATTTAATTCGCTTTTTATTTCATCCCATAGTAAGCTAATTACTCTTCTATTTTTATGATTATAGTGTTTACTATTCCATAAAGGAGTCCTTTCAAAAATAGCTGATATAATTTTTTCTAACACGTCCGACATTTCGAAACGTCAACAAAAACCTATTACAACAGTAAGCACTACATTGGCACGGGCGGCCGCCGCTCGACTGGAGCGCGCCGCTCGTTACCCGCCACCGCGCCGCCGCCCGCGCCGCTGTCCCCGAGGGTCGGTCCATTAGAATATAGGCAAAAGATCTCGCCGCGCCCGCGCCGCTACCGATGCCGCCCCGCTGCCCGCAATGCCCGAGGCAGCGACCTTATAGTAGGGTCCGGGGCGCTATAACTTTATGATAGATTTATAGAACTGTTTAGTGTTATAATGGTGCTATGAATAAGATTATTCGCTCAGCGAGGTTATAGAACACTTTATCTGTTCCATAACTTTTTATGAATAAGACCGTTAGTTTTTTTTCCGCCACACCATCCTACGTCCATCTGACCCAAAAATATTAAATTTACTTTCGTCGATGAATATCACATCGTTACACTATGTTTCATCTTTTACAATAAATTATTTAGCATAATTCAGTCTTTCGATTCTTCTCACTCACGTAGGGTTTCTTCTTAGCCACTCTTCCATTGTAGCCGCTTTTTTTAAGGCTCTGCGGATCGTTTGAGGATGCACGTTTTTTTCCAGTTTCCTTTAAGAGCTCTAATACTTATTTTGGTGCTCTGAGGGTAGGGTCCTTTTTTATTTTTCTAATCATTTTCTCTGATCGCGTACATCTAATTTCTTCGATTGGCCTTTTTGGGGTAAAGAATCTATACAATCCTCAAGTTTGAAACGTTTCAGGATATGCTGTAGGTACTCTTGCTTATGTTGAGTAAAGTAGCGATTTCTCTATACGATATTCCTTTAGCATTATGATAAATTACAAGTAGCCGTATATCAAAACTCGTGTTCGTCTTGCGAGGTATTATACAAGTGTATTTCGCGATGATCAACAAATATCTGATGAAATACGACTTAAAGTAGGATCGCTGAATGCTTAACTAGATATCTAAATAAATATTGAGCTCTAACTCGGCCATAGCTCGGCTTGAATATTGGAAAAAGCGCTACATTGTAAAGTGTCCGAATATTAAAGTAACGTGAAAATCGGACATTGTTTTATTTGAACCGTATTATTGAAAAACTATAGTCAGTAAAAGAAATGAAATTTACGCCATTGTTTGTAGGGACACATAGTATAATGTTAACGTAAGTAATTGATTTTGATAGCGTGATTTATGAAAGTGCGAATATTGCATAAATGAGGAACGTATGCATGTATTTAGAGACGGCTGCGTCCGTCGATTAAGTTAGTTCGGATTATAAACAGTTAACAGCAACACGCATTTTATTTCCATAGTCCCCGAACTCTATAGGCACCGCCACTTACAACCTAAATTGTTTATTAACACCCTTATTAATCTTAATATATATAAATCTCCTGTCACGATGTTTGTCCGCGATGGATTCCTAAACTACATAACCGATTTTAAATTAAATTGGCACACCGTGAGCAGTCTGGTCCAACTTGAGATATAGGATAGCTTAGATCTTTAATTATAGTCGCAATTTTATTTTATTGCAAATTATTTGTCTATATAATTAATTGACACTATATAATTTATTGACAGTCACAATTATCGGTTGACTCCAAAAGATTCTAACAGATGTCGATACTTTTCGACTGGATTGAGTAAGTAATCAATAGATGGGACTGCTATGGTAAATCGACAAACGTGTCATGTAAGCTACAATTCAATAGCATGATTACCACGTGTTATTGAGGCTAAAGTATAAATTAAATTTATTTTGTAGTAAACGAAATACCGTGAAATTCAATTATTTCTACTTTTTTAATTTTTGGTGTTAGCATAGCCAACCACGTGTTACTTAGACCGAACTGTAAATCAAATTCAAATTATAGTGACGATAATACAGTGAAATTATTCCTGCTTTTTACTTACTTGTGCTTCATTATTCAAAATTCTATCATTATAAATATATACATGTAAGTATTATCACATAATTATAATAATTAATTAATGTATTATTGAGAAAATAGTACAAAGCTCCCCACACTTTTTCAATAATTTTACAAATATTTTTTTTTTCATTGTTTTTATTTAACCTTTATTAAAAATTATTTTGCACTTATTATTTCAATGTGCTACAATAACATGTTTTTCAGTTTTTTTTCCTAATATTTAAACGATTAAATTAATATTTTCAGTCAAATGCCACCGAAAAAATCTAACCTCAACAACGCAAGCACCAGAAAGGCACGACGCAAACGTGTTGAAAGAGCTCATCAGTTGCCAGAACAAGTCGATACAAGAAATACAGCTCAAAGAATTAGGACAGCAGAAGGTCGTGCACAAGAATCTCAAGAACAGCGTAGCGAACGTCTGCAACAGAATATTACGAGAACAAGAGCGGCACGAGAACGAAACATAGCTACAGTACGAGCACAAGAACGATAAACGCAACGGAGCAGCCGCTCATTAATACGTACATCATTCGTTCGTCTTGCTTTTGAATATGCACCAGATATTAACTACTCTGCGCATTCAAAAATTGCTATCGGTGGAATGGATAAAGTATGTCAATATTGTCAGGCGTTGAAATTTCGAAATGAAGCTGCCGGTATGTGCTGCGCAGCAGGAAAATTCGTGCTGCCACCTCTACCCGCTCCGCTAGAACCTTATTATCCCTTCTTGCTGGGAATTCAGATGATTCAAAATTATTTTTGCGTAATATACGCAAATTTAATTCTTGCTTCCAAATGACGTCATTTGGGGCAACTAAAATTTGCGATCTTGCATCCGATGGACGTAATTTTGAAACTACATTCAAAATACAAGGCCAGGTGTACCACAAAATTGGATCATTGATGCCAATGCCGGATGATAATCCGAAATTTTTTCAAATTTATTTTATGGGCAATTGTGAAGAGCGCGTAACGACTCGGTGCCAGTATAATTTCATTGAACAAGCAGATGAAAGAGCAATTGTGATATTACTGGAAAATGTTTTAGAGGAACAGAATGAACTACTTCAATAATTCAAAAGAGTTTCGCCACAATTGCAAAATGACAACTATCAAATCGTCATAAAAGCCGATAAAGTACCATTAGGTGAACATGCTGGTAGATTCAACGCTCCAACTGTTGATGAGGTTGCTGTTATCATGGTTGGTGATCCAGTTGACAAAAGATCTATAAAAATTACACGGCGAGACAACACTACGATTTCGGATCTACACCGTTCATATGATGCACTACAATATCCATTGATATTTTGGCAAGGACATGATGAATATCACCTTAACATCAAACAGTGTGATCCTAATACCGGTAAATTTGACACTTACCTATTTATTTTCTTACTGTATTTATGAATGTTAATTTCATATTGCATTTCATTTTTTATTTCTTTAGGTGATTATGGAAATAAAAAAGTGAGCTCAATCAACTACTACGCACACCGAATAATGATTAGATTAAATCAGGACAACTATATCCTTCGATATCGTCAGTTATTCCATCAATATATTGTTGATATGTATGCTAAGGTTGAAAGCGAACGCTTGCGATTCATTCGATTCAACCAGGCTAAATTACGATCGGAAGAATATATTCACTTACGAGATGCTGTTGCTGGAAACATCGACGGAAATTTAAATCCTAATGACATCGGTAATGCTTTCATTTTACCTTCAAGCTACATGGGCAGTCCACGGAACATGCAGGAATACATACAAGACGCAATGACTTACGTACGTCATTACGGCCGACCGGATTTGTTTATTACATTTACATGTAATCCGAATTAGGAAGCGATACAAACTTTATTACTATCAGGACAACAAGCAATTCATCGTCATGATATAACTGCACGCGTGTTTAAACAAAAATTGAAATCGTTAATTGATTTTATTGTTAAATATTCAATTTTCGGTATCACACGTTGTTGGCTGTATACGATTGAGTGGCAAAAGCGAGGTTTGTCTCATGCCCACGTTTTGATTTGGCTTGAAGATAAAATCCGTCCAGAAGAAATTGATCAAATAATTTCAGCCGAAATTCCAGACTTCGATATGTGAACTTAGTTGTATATTGTTTATAATGCCTGGTTCGGCAGACGCGTGCGAGCGTACGTCCGTCGTGGAGATTTTTTGTAACTGAGTGCCGCGCGCCCTCGCCGGCCCCCCGGGCAGCCGATGCATACCGTTACATCGTAACACAGACCCATAAATTGATCCAGAATTATTTGATGTTGTCAGATTCCGGCTCAGGCACCGGTCGAGCGCACACGTGTCCCTGTACACGCCGTGCCTCCCCCCGCCTCTATTCCGTGCGATCACATCTGTTCGCCAGACGCGCGCTCTTGAGCGCGACGCCGGCAACACGTATCTCCGCGTGCGACGTTGCACATTGTTCACGTTTAGGTGCCTTTTTCAAGGCTTCCTAACCGTAGGAGTTTCTATAACGTGCGGACCGTCAAACGCCGTCTCTCGCCGAGGGGCCTTTTTCAAGGCGTCCGAGGCGAAAAGTTTCGTTAACCTTGACCGTCATACGCTATTGAAAAACCACGACTTTAGTGGTTAGACCCGGGGATACCTGGCGGTGTTTAACGACCGGGTCTAGAGCGTGCCCTGGGCGCTCGCGTTTGCCCTTCAGGCAACCGCAAATACCGGACGGGGTCGGACCAGATGGCACAGGGAGTGACCCCCTAGTCAACCCCGACTATCGCCCTCCACACCCTCCTATCCCGATTTCCTACCGGCCCACAGTTTGGCTTGGGTCTGCTAGCGCGGACCCCTGTCTCTGTGTGCCAAAGTAGGCACTCAACCCTTGCCAGGGACGTTAGGTACTCACCCCTCGGGCCCTAAACGGGTCTGGGGGACTGCCTCCGCATCTCTAGGT
This sequence comes from Automeris io, assembly GCA_036320925.1. Taxonomy (NCBI): domain Eukaryota; kingdom Metazoa; phylum Arthropoda; class Insecta; order Lepidoptera; family Saturniidae; genus Automeris; species Automeris io. The sequence continues at coordinate 11,342,062 of JAUDJH010000019.1, read as the reverse complement.
GCTCGTCTGCCTCTTTTTTGAGGAATATTACTCAAAATGGAGGCCGGCGGTAGGGCCTTTCTATCCGCCACCTTTCCTCAGCTCAACGAGGCCCAAATAGGGCAAATGTTAGCCCTTATGGCTACATTTGCGACGTCGCAGCAGTTGCTCAACTCCCCTGCCTCCCCCGACGCGGAGCCCCTCGTTCCCCACCCACCCGTGCATGCCGCGGCTACACGCCGCGAGCCCCGCGTCCGTCGTGACGTCACCTCTACCCGCGAGCGCTCGCAGGTAGGCGCGTCCCATTCCCGCTTTCGCTCTAACTCGCGATCTCGCTCTGACACAGAGCGCAGTCGACAGACATCGCCGGCGATCTCTGTCGATGAAGGTTCGAATGACTCATCGGAAGCACCCGAATCACCTGACTCACCCGATCCTCCCGCCCCGTGGACGACGGCTTTACTGTTGTCGTTCACGGAAAGCGAAAAATAGTCCGCGATGACGGCCCGTCCAAGGCCGCCAAGCGCAATCCCAACGAGTCGGCGCGCGCTCCCGCCGCCAATTATCCCAAGCCCAAAAGGGCTGCCAAATTTCCCGCTCCCCGCACAGGCCCGCCTCCCCCCGTCATCATACAGGAGAAGAGCGCCTGGGAGCGCATTTCTAGGGCTTTGAAAGACAAGTCCATCTCATACACGAGGGCTACTGCAACCCTCGACGGCATCCGCGTAGTCGTTCCCACACCTGTGGATCACAAAGATCTTACACGGTACCTAAGAGCCGAGAACAGAGGTTTTCATACCTATGCTCTCGAGGAGGAGCGCAAACTCCGGGCCGTTATCCGAGGCCTGCCAAAAGAGCTCAGCTCTGAGCTCATCAAGGAGGATCTCCTAGCCCAGTCCCTCCCGGTGGAAGAGGTCCACCGTATGTATAAATCCTCCACACGGGAACCATACGATATGGTTCTCGTCGTTCTCCCTCTCTCTCAAGAGGCCAAAAAAATATTCGACATCACGACCGTCTGCTGCCTCAGCGGGCTTCGAGTCGAAGTCCCACACAAACGTGGCGTACCCGGGCAGTGTCACAACTGCCAACTGTACGGCCACTCTGCTTTTCGGTGTTATGTGCGCCCACGGTGCGTCAAGTGCCTGGGCGATCACGGCACCAAACAGTGCGAGCGTACTTGTGACGCTCCCACTCCGCCTAGTTGCGTCCTCTGCCGCACTGAGGGTCATCCCGCCAATTACCGCGGGTGCCCGTGCGCACCGCGCTTGAAGCGCAATTCACAGCCCCTCAGGGCGCCCCTACCGCGCATGCGCACGGAGGCCGTCAGGCCCCCGCCCGCTTCGCACTTTCCACCACTTCCCCCGAGGCGTGGAGCAACCCTCCCACCTCGAGGTCAAGCAGAGCCCAACGGCACCGTCGCCGCCCCGGCTCAGCAGCCCGCCACCACCGGCAACGCCGGCTCCCCCGCAGCTCCACCTGCGCCCGTTCCCGCGAATGCGGCCGTGCGTGCCCCAAAGGCCGCCAACCCACCAGCCGAGCCTGCACACATCCAGAATGCCTGGGTGCGTCGTAGTGCGCCGGCTCCACGGGCGCCCTCAGCGCCGGTTCCGCCGGCGGCCCTGGCGCCGACTCCATTTTCCGCAGCTTTCGCCGGCTGCTGCGATTTCGCCGACCTCATTGATGTCGACGAAATCTTAGAACTCTCGCGAGAGCTCCGTGAGTCAGTAGGCAACTCCGCAGTCAGATTATCCTTAGTAGTCAAACACGCAGACTTACTAAGGACACTTAAAAAATTCGGTGCGTCCAAATAGACGCCCTCCCGTCCTCCGTGTTCTCTCTTTGCCGGCCCAATGCTCTTTACAACGAGCAGGGTCAAACCGTATGCGTTGAACGTCGCGCTGTTCAACGCAAACGGCCTTAAACGACAAAAGGATCTCGTCGGCGAGTTCCTAACAACCCACCAAATAGACGTCATGCTAGTGCAGGAGACTCTGCGAGAGAATGCGCCCTACCACTCCCGTCAAATTGACAAAATGCCAACACAGGCTAATAAAAAGCATGAAATAATTAATTGGCTTCGGGACAATGGAGAAAATGTGGACGACTCAATGTTAAAAGTTGAATTAATAAAAATATTAAAAACCAAAAAGAGAGCAAACCGCTATGTAATCTATGAAATGGCAGCAGAATATGGCCATACTGTTCTTCGGATTCCTCCATACCACTGCCAGTACAACGCAATAGAACTTATATGGGCACAAGTAAAAGGGCATGCTGCGAGATGCAATACAAGCCCCCCCATTCACAGCGAATAAAATGTTGCAATTGCTAAAAAATGCTTGCACCCACGTAACGGCCGAGAACTGGGCAAGTGTGGTGGAAAGAACTAAAAGAGTAATATTCTCTGATTGGGAACGTGATATTGCGTTTGATAATATATTATCTACACAAGAGCTAATAATAACTGTTACTGAAGACTCCTCATCGGAGGAGTCTAGTGTTGATTATCATTCCGACGACTCGTGCTAATAAAATAAATTAAACTATCCTGATTGTTTTATTTGTATTCATGTATTAACTAAGAAGAAAGTAAAATTTTATATAATGTTATTAAATGTCTTTTTTATCATTACATTATTTAAATAACATATTAACTACACTTTATTAACATTATAGAAGAGTATTTCTTTAGCAGACTTAATACTCGTAACATCGATTTCTACCGATTATTTTTAATCTGTTGCATAATCGTAGTAACCATTATGTGTGACACATCACTAAGTGGGCGGTACCCATCCATAAAGTACAAATATTATTTGTATGACATTTGTACGTAAGCAATACAAAACTTAATGAGCGTGAGCTGTCAAAAGACTGATAATATGATGGACAGAGTATAGCAGAATATTATTTAAAATGAGCCTAAAAGAAAAACGCATTCGTTCCATTAACTGGGATGAAGAAGAAAAGGTAAGTACGTGGCAGTATTTTAATGTATAAAAAGAATAATTAACAATTTTTGTAATGCTTAATTATTGTTTCAGCAATTATTTTGCTCTGTTTTAAAGGAATTTGCGACAACAATCGAAAATAAGTCATTAGACAATAACGCCAATAAATTAAAAACCAAAGCTTGGGAGGAAGTCCACTAAAAGTAAAATCTGGCTAAGTTCTGATTTTATTCATATAATTTATCACTCGTCTTGTTACCTATTGATCATTTAAAATATTTTATTGTTTATCAATTCCAGGTATAATGAGTTAAATGGGCGATTACGATTTATAAATCAATTAAAAATTCAGTGGAAGACAATGAAAATAAACGCCCGAAAACAAAACAGCATATTTAAAAGATCAATTAATAAAACTGGTGGTGGTGGAAGACCCCAAACCACCACTAATGACATGATAGAAATTAATTATCTCTTAAATTCTGCAGAATTATTAAGAGATGAAAACATTTATGATTCTGATGGATTTGTATGTATATTTAAATCTATATTATCCCATTGTGCTGTGCATGTGTTTTTTTTTTAAATAATAATATATAACAGTTTTCTGTTCTTGTAGATTATAAGGCCATCAATAAGTAAAGATTTAAGTTCTAGTGAGACATGCATCTTTACATTGCAGATCAGTTGGTAATAAGCAATATAAAGTAATATTGAGTGTCTATCTGCAGTACATAATATATTTTTTCCTTTTCAGGGTATTATTGTAAATATTCAGCCAGATGTAGCTGTATATGAAAACATACATTTAGGAAAGCAAGAGGCAGGTGTAAGTTGCTTTCATAAACAGTATATCAGTTAACAGTAAAGTGAAAAATATTGCTTGTGAAATATGATTAAAAATAATTTTCTTTTTTAGAGCATGAGTGTGGTAACTGTGGTAGAAGACTACATACCTGCTGCCAGCCAAGAATCAAAAGCCCATGAACCTGCTGTCAACCAAGAATCGATTGCATCTATGGTAAGCTTAATATATTACTACAATGTGTACCCACCGAAAAAAAAAACACTGCATAATATAGTATAACCACAACTATTAAATGAAATATTTTAATGCAGTTTTTACCATTAGATATTTACAGCATTCTATAAGTACATAAACTTCATTTATAATAAATGATAAAATGTAATAACCGTAAATATTTCAAAATAATATATATATATATATGAAATATGCAGTGTGTAAAAATTAAGTACATTGTATAGCATTATTTCACATTCCAGATTTTACAAGACAATGCAGCAGATAAAACACAAGTAAAGAATAATGTAGACACTATTACTCCAAAAAATGTAAGGAAACATTTTATATTTTATTTACTTATGGATAGACTAAGCAAATACTGAATCTTATATTATTTCTATTTACAGATATTCAAGCACATAAATAAACAAAAAAAAGCCTTGAATTCACCTTCTTGTTCTGCAAAGGTAAATTAATATGAGTGCAAAAGTTACAAACTCTCTTGTGATTACTTGTTATTTGTTAGTTATTAACCTAACAATATTAAATTGATAACACCTAATTAAAATTTTCAGAGCAAGAACTATGTTGACACAATGGTAGAATATACAAAAAGCTTGAAAGATCAATAACACCAAAAACGGATGGAGATATTGGAAGTGCAGCTGAACATCCAAAAAGAAAAAATAAAATGTGTATTCTAGAAAGGGCGATTTTAGAAATAAGAAAAGCGAAAGAGTTATTATAAATTAAATTAATAATAACTTATGATATCACCATATATTTTTTATTTACATTTATTGTAACCTCAAAGAAATTAAAATTGAAAAACAACTCATACAACATCAACAAAAATTTATAATTTTATAGTTTCTTAGGCACATTAGAACAATGGAAGTGGCAAATTTTTATCCTGTGGCTAAGTGTTATAAAATTAAAAATTTTCATTAATGAATGCTGCCCTTGCAGCATTTCCTCCGAGTGTGTAACTAATCAAAATTTACTCCCGGAGTAAAAGTTACTCCGCGGAGCCCAGTGCTTTAGCGCTTGAGTAAGCATAGATTTGTATTATAAAGGGTGTCCCAAGAAGAACGCAATTTTTAAATCTGGCAACATTCGAAGTATCATTGTTTGACATTTGAACAATTGTTATTGTTTGCTAGTAGAAGGTACGAGGTTAGTAAAAATGGAGCGCTACAGGAATGAACAACGCATTCTCATTGTGAAATTGTTTTACCAAAATGGTGAAAGTTGTGCGGCTACAGTTCGCAAATTGCGATCAATTTGGGGTCACGATAATGCTCCAAAAGAGTCAACTGTAAAGAGATTAATGGATAAATTTGCCGAAACTGGGTTTGTTAGTGATGTAAAGACAACAACGCGCCATCGACCACGTCGTTCGACCGAAAATGTCGCAGCTGTACATGATGATGTCGCTCAAACTCCATCCACCTCAATTCGACACCGAGCTCAGCAAATTGGTGTCTCCAAATCCACTTTGCAGCGAATTTTGACGAAAGATTTGCATCTTCATGCATGCAAAGTTCAATTGACTCAGGAACTGAAGCCAGCTGACCATGGACAGCGAAGCGAGTTCGTTAATTGGGTATTGGAGAGACAACATGAAAATGCTGATTTTGCCGATAAAATCATCTTCAGTGACGAGGCCCATTTTCATCTTGATGGCTTCGTCAATAGGCAGAATTGTCGCATTTGGGGTGAGGAAAATCCTCAAGTGATTCACGAGAAGCAAATGCATCCTCAACGTGTCACTGTGTGGTGTGGTTTTTGGGCTGGAGGAATCATTGGACCTTTTTTTTATGAAAATGAGGCAGGTCAAGCGCAAACAGTCAATGGTGTTCGGTATCGTGAATTAATAACCAGTTTTTTCTTGCCTAGAATTGAAGAAATGAATGTGGAGGGCATGTGGTTCCAACAAGACGGCGCCACATGTCATACAGCCAGAGAAACAATTCAATTGCTGCATCAGTCATTTCCCGGTCGTGTTATTTCGCGTTTTGGAGATCAGAATTGGCCGCCTAGATCGTGCGATTTAACACCATTAGATTTTTTTCTTTGGGGTTTTTTGAAGTCGATGGTTTACGCGAATAAGCCGACGACGACTCAAGCCTTAAAAGAAGAAATTGGACGCTGCATTAATGAAATACCGCAGCATTCATGCAAAATGGTCATTGAAAATTTCATTAAAAGATCGCGAGCATGCCAGCAAATCCGCGGCGGCCATCTGCACGATATATTGTTCCATACATAACCTCATTCTGTCTACTTTACGATATAATAAAGTTTCACGATTTTTTTTACATATCTGTGTTTTATTTAAAATTTAAAAATTGCGTTCTTCTTGGGACACCCATTATTTCCAACTAAATCGCCGGTTCGTTTTTGTTATGAGAATATTGGGTTTAGGGCTCGCCGGATGCAAGAAATTCTGCGGTTTGATGGACATAAGCAGTTCATTTTTAAACCAGTCTACATACGATTTTTATATTGATAAAATTCATGAGTGTATTGAGACAGTTACTCAGACTCTATTCTTATCTGCTGCCGAAGAAGAAAAACAATGTACAAATATTGAAAATGATTTACAAGATGCGACAGATGTGAGTGTTTTCGGTGACGGTACCTGGTAGAAAGATAGTTTCTCATCACAATATGGTGTGAGTTCACTAATCACTAATGTCCCTTGCGAATGGACAATGACAGAACTGGTTGAAGCCGTAGAACTCCCAGAGAACTGTGGAAAGATTCAGAAAGCTTGATGACTAAATAGAAAGTCTACAACAGAAGGCTCTACGTCACTCAGTCTGTCATGACATTTGAAGGCCAAATATTACCAAAATTTCTGTATTGCTGATACAACTCTCTACCTGTCGAAATTTATCATCTTCCAACAATGCAGTGCTACAATTGTTGTCGTTTTGGTCATATTAAAACTCAGTGCAGATCTAAGCCAAGGTGCTATAAATGTTACCAGGGTCACTCAGGGGACTCTTACAACATCAAAGATGAAAACACCACATGTTTGTTTTATTCTGGACCCCATCCCGCTAACAACACAAAATGCCCTGAACACTCCCGACAAAAATCAATTAAATTGCTTTTTGTTGTCCGAAAAAAAACATTTCATATGTAGAGGGTAGTTCCCATTTCCCTGCCGTCAGCCGTTCCTTTGCCGATATCTCTACTCCCTCGGTTCCCCAAGGATTTACTCATTTTACTCCTCCTCTCCCTTCCTCTGATCCTCCTACATCCACATCTAACAGAAACACTGTCTACTACAAACCTCGTCCCAGACATATATTATCCCAAGGATATAATAAGAAGGCTCACCAATCTATCATTTCCAACTTGCCTTCCTCCCTTCCTAATGGTTGTGCAATACAAAACCTTCCCACCACATCTCTAATCCAACCTAATTTATCCAATGAAAATTTAATTGATTTACTCAATATCTCTTTTGGACAATATTATAACCAAATTTAATGATTGTATACCGCCCAACGCGCCCAGTGAGCGCATGCGTACATTTACCCCTTCAGAGTTGTATTCCATTAATTTCGTTCGTGCGCCGATTTATGCGAATTAGGGCTTACTAATAATCTTCATTTTATATTGCAGTCTATCTCAACATGCCGCGAAATTATAGAAGAAAAAAACCGAACGTACACCGGTTACCGAGGAAAAAATCTTTAGAGCCAAAGTACTTATTGAGCGATGGAACAGCAAAAGATCTGCTGCTAGTGCCATTGGTATTAGTGAGTCTTGTCTTCGAAAAAGACTTAAACTGAACACAGTTGCGTCTTCAATGGGTCCATTTAAACCAACATGCAATAGTGAACAAGAATCAGAGTTTGTACTTCATTGCATTTGGACGACAGGTATTTTAGTCTAACTATAAACGATTTAAGGCGTTTAGCCTATGAGTACGCTGATGCTAACAAAATCGACCATCGATTTGATAAATCGTGCAAAATGGCGGGCCGTGACTGGGTTGAAGGTTTTTTAAAACGTCATCCTCATTTAGTTCTACGACAGGCAGCGGCCACAAGCTTGGCTAGAGCTATGGGTTTTAATAAATCTCAAGCCAGACCCCTACTCAAGCCGCCGCCATTAAAAAGTGTCACACACTTTTTTTTTGTTAATCCGGGGGAAATCCTCATGGATCGTCAGGGGGCGGGCGGTGAGTGCCGTCCCTCGGTATGCCGGACTTCTACCGACTAAAACACCCGGGTTACCTCCACACCGCCTTATGGTGTGTGGAACCACACACAACACCATCGGAGTATGGTCTAAGCAGCTGGCACCTCAGCCGAGCTGCCCGACACACCGTGGGAGGACCCCTGTGAGATAGGGTCCTCCTCCCTTGGCACAGCGGAGATAATCTCCGACTGTGTCTCCATTGCCGCGGGGACGGCCTTGATAATAGGCGCCTCCTCGTCTCCTCAATGGCCGTTTGTTGGCGGCGCATGCGGGGCCACCGACACGGTGGTCGGCGGGCTTGCCCACAACGGCGCAAAGCACGCAACTGTTGTGTTTCCATTAGCCTTTAATAATAGTCCTGATGTCTTTAATCACTTTATTTTATTTTATAAATCGCGTATACAATAAGTCTGTGTTCTTAATTTTATGACAGGAAAAAGAAAAGGGATGTCATAGACAATACATACTTATATTAAGTACATGTGTCTATTACACAGATTATAACATGCCTCTTTGTTGAAAACAAAACACAGTTTTGACATTGACATTCTTAGAATTAAAAAAAAAAGTGATTACAGACATCGGGACTATTATTTAAGGCTAATGGAAACACAACATGGTGTCAGAAGGTGATTGATTCGCACACACACACTTAATATTTTACGGAAGTTTTAGGAACTCGTAACAATAACAATCGTAGATGGACATCACATTTATACAACAAAACGCTTGCGTGATTAAAAATACTAGTAGCGCCATCTAATTTCTGCAAATTGAACTAAATTTCCCAACAAAAATAAATTCACACATTCTATTTAATTAAACAGAAGGGAGCAAATCAGAAAAAATATCTGCGATCACGACAGCCTACCACCGTTAAAGATAGACAGTCACATTACAGAGAACTGGCAAACATGGCGTCAAAGATTCGAAATATACATTGAAGCTAACAATTATGAAGAATTACCACACAAAAAGCAAGTGGCAATTTTTTTCAACCTGATAGGTGATCAAGGTATTGAGGTATATAATTCTTTTGGTGCAGATCGGACAAAAATAACTTTAAGAGACCTAGAAAAATATAACGAATAATTCAACCCACTAAAAAATTTAACAGTTGAAAGGTATAATTTCTTTATTACAAATCAAAAAGAAGATGAGCATTTTGAGGAATATGTAACAATACTAAGAAATTGAAGTCAATCATGTGAATTTTTTAACATTAAAAGACAGTTTGATTAGGGACAAGTTTATGATTGGAATTTATGATGTCAACATAAAACAAAGATTATTACAAGAAAACAATATAGATATACTAGTAGCGTTCATTCCATAGATGCATCAAAGCATTGCATGCCCTAACAATAAATAAGTTTGGCATAAATTGTTTATGGTTAAATAAAAAAGGAAGCATTTATATTAATATCTATTCTATATTCATGCCATATATCTTTCCTATGAAAGCCATATAATATTTACTATCATAATGTAGTATTCTAATTAATTTTGCGAATTCTGCCTACCCTGTCCAAATATCCTATGCAGGTCACTGATATACATCAATGTTTAACAATTGCAAAATACATATACTTGTCCCGCCAAAGAATAACAAAATTAGGTCAGCCAGAAAATGTGCCAGAAATTAATAATAAAATACAATACAAAGTAAAAATAGTCCAAAATTTATTCAAAAGCGTCACTATAGTCAGCCAAAGCCAAAAAGCAAGCCAGTATGTCAACGCTGTGGTCAAATACACCGTTTTAAATGTCCAGCAAGAGGAGTAAAGTGCAATATTTGTCACCGTTATAACTATTTTGAAAAATATTTTTTGTATTTATAGAAAGAAAATTAACCAAGTGAGTGAAATGTATGTAATAAACTCTATAACTTAAAATAAGACTCAAAATAATTGGATAATTAATATATTAGTCAATGGCAAAGAATTAAATTATCAAATAGATACGTGCGCTTCGGTCTATGCTCGTTCTGCATTTTTCGCTCACTTGCCCGGGTTCCCAGCAGCGGAAATACCGGAGCACGCGAGGCTCCACCAGGCGGATCTGGGCCCTTGACCAGCCGATCCACGCTCCACCTGTCATCACTCTTTCAGCGATGTCGGCTGGGCAAGTGACCCAGCACGTGCCTAACCCGAAGCGGACTTGACTTACACAGATATGCTCAGCCAGATGTGCCCGCGATTCGTACTTAAAACAGCCGCCCATGGCTTCGAGCGCCAAAACGACGTCCTCTTTCTCGATGGAGTCATCCAGGCCCGACACGCGAAGGCTCACGCACTTCACGGGCTGGGACACCTTGACATCCGCCGAGGGGAAGACGTCCTTAAGTCGCCCGAAGAGGGCGTCGGCCTTTATGTTGGCCTCTGCAATAGGTCCGGGAATGTGTATCATAAGCGCATCGGACAGGGTACCGGTGATGAACGCGTCATCCAGTCCCTGCTATGTGAACACATCCTGGATCCCCTTCTTTGAGGCGGTCTGTACCCCCTTGAGAGTGACGCCACGCTCCTTCGCGCCCGGAGCCAGCTTGAACGACACGACTGCCGTCTTTGGAAGAAGTGTCATACACTGCCATATCCTTCCTTTTTGTTTATAACGCACAAAGCTTATAGACATTTGTTTTATAACGCACAAAGCATAATCTCATATGAATGTAAGAAACAGACAACAATAGCTTTGTCACGCACAGAGGCTGAATACATGGCCATCTGTGAGGCAACTTAAGAAGCCACTAATTTGAAAAAAATGTTATTTGAATTAAAATGTAGAAATGAGTTACCTGTATGTCTTATAAAGATAACCAAAGTGCTCAAAAATTAACTAAACATTGTGTATTCCATAGGAGAAGTAAACATATTGATGTAAGATTTCATTTTGTAAGAACAGCTGTTGAGAATAATATTGTGAAAATAGATTACTTGAATACAAACAATATGCCTGCTGACATATTAACAAAGAGCCTAAGTTCTCAGAAACATTATAAATTTCTTGAACAGTTTGGCATCATCACATATATAAATTAATTTGTTTTCTTTGCTTATTGCAGTGTAATATCATTTTTGATTCTTTTTTTAATCTGGTGTTATTTCGTTAAGGGAGTATGTTAGATTTATCACGAAATTAAAAAGAAATAAAAGTAGTCTATGACAACTCATTGTGCGTTTCATTATATAGTCAAAGAAACATTCAAAATTTTCAAACACATTTTCAAATTTTGATATTTCGTTAAAGACATCATATTTGATGGTTAGCTTCTCATTAATTACAGTATCATCTTGATAAACTTACTCAGATAACTCTCAGTATAACATGGTAATTTATTATTTTCGTTATTGTTACATCAATAATATGAAATACGTCATTAAAATGATTTATTAAAAAGGTACCAGAAGAATTTTAAATCTAAGAAAATAGGGAAGAGTTGGTGATTAAAAACAGTTTCAATTAAAATCTACACAACAAGAATTGAAAACAAATATGCATGGGAGGAAGATTACACTCAACTTGCATCAAATTAATCGGCAGCGTGTTCATTGCTCCCAAATCAATCGCATACTATGATTTTGAATCTTTTCAATGATATCTATAAGTTTTGTAGAAGATGCATAACAAAAAAATGCATATTCAAAAAGACTATGTACTAGAGCTTTATACAACATTAAAATGATTTTTGGATCAGCTCCCCAATTTGAGCCAGTTATTAATATAAGAATATTTGTAGCCCTTGATGCTCGTGCTATCAAACAATCAACATATTTGGACCAAGTGAGTTTTTGTTTAAATTAAGCGCCTAAAATGTTTGTACTACTTTCCATAGGAATTTTCATAGAATATATTAGTCGTATTTGCCGGTGTCCAGCCTATCAATGTCAATCAATGGTTGTATAGTTTTATTCCAGTGCCTGTGAACCAATAATAAAAAGTGTAAACGTATAAGAGATGGCTAACAAGTTTATAATGTGCTTGTATATTTAAATCTATACAGGCTATATTTTTTTTACTCCCGAATACTGAAAATATAGAATCGGAACAAGCATCTGAACACAGAAGGACTGAAATTTACGAAAAAAAAAAATTGACTGATGATTTTTTTTAATCTTTCGCATGTATTACCGCTATAAACCATAAATAAAACCTACATAGTCTAAAAATTTAATACGACGTGCTTCTGGACTCTTCGACGATTTAACATCGCGATCGTTCGACAGCTGCGTTTCAAGACCTTTCTGTGGCTGCGTTTTGATTTTGTGTACTCTCCTCTATTAATAAATTGATTGTCCGTCACAACCGGCATTTTAATACTCCGCGCTCGTAACAACTGGTGTCAGAAGCGGAATGCCGGTCACACCGAGGGACAGAGAGGGAGTTTATACAAGGCGCCAAGCCATACAGGACGCCGCACGAAATATGGAGCAAGCTGAGGATGAGGTGCCCGAGGCAAGGGCAGCTAGTTCTTCCGAAACGCCCGGAACAACTACAGCAGCAGGAACATCTGGATCGTTAGCTCAACCTATGGCGGTGCCAAGTCTGGATATGACGACGTTGCTAGCTAGCCTCGCAGATATGAAGGCCAGCATTTTGACAGAACAGACTAATATGAAAGCTGGCATTACAAGGGATATGAAAGCGAGTTTGGATGCTAGCATGACAGAGATAAAAGCTAGTGTAGGTGCAATTGATGTTAGAATGGCGTCATTTTCTGACGCTATGTCTAACTTGACCGCAGACCTCAAAGATGTTCGGGGAAGCGTTGAGAAACATGACGCACATTTTCAAGAAGTTGACACTCGCATGAAGACACAAGACCACAACATCGAGGCACTTGGTCAACGGATACAGAAAGTGGAGCTAAGAAATTTCACGCCGATGCCCGTCACGGGACCCCGATTCGAAGTCCCACATTTTGATGGTTCAACCTCATGAACGGGCTTTAAGCTGCAATTTGAGATGGTGGCTCAGGGTAATGGGTGGACCGATGATCAAACCCTGACAGCACTCACCCTGGCTCTGCGAGGGAATGCAGTGCAGATTTTAGAAACTATTCCTGGCAGCGGAAGGTTACTGGCCCATTTGATGGAAGCCCTGGAGGCACGCTATGGTGAGAAGCACCTTAAGCATGTGTACCGCGCGCAGCTTAGAGAACTAGAGGAAAGTTAAAGCTATACAACGTCGGCGCTCCTTGGGAACGAGTGGCTGTAGATGTAGCTGGGCCATTTCCAGTAACGGAAGAAGGCAACCGGTTCATCATCGTCTTACAGGACTATTTTAGTAAGTGGCCAGAGGCTTTTGCTGTTCCAAATCAAGAAGCACATACTTTTGCCAAGAAACTGGTACATGAGGTTTTCTGTCGATTTGGAGTTCCCCTGGAATTGCACTCAGATCAGGGAAGAAACTTTGAGTCCGCGCTATTCCAGGAAGTCTGCAAACTCCTCGGCATCCACAAGACACGTACTACTCCCGGTCATCCCCAGTCCGATGGAATGGTCGAGAGAGTCAACCAGACGTTGGAGAATCACTTGGCTAAGGTAGTAGAGGAGCATCAGAAGAATTGGGACCAGTACATTCCACTGTTTTTAATGTCTTACCGCTCCGCTGTGCACGATACTACTGATGCAACACCAGCCAGGATAAATTTTGGTAGAGAAATTCGATTGCCCATAGACTCTCTCACTGGAACTCCTCCTGATACCCCAAAACCAGTTATTGATTATGTGTCAGATTTGCAGCAGAAGCTAGCTGAGATACATGAGCTAGTGCGAGAAAACAGTCTGAAGTCAAGTGAAAGAATGAAGACTCATTATGACCGTAAAGCCAACGTAAGACGGTTTGAAGAAGGTGAATTGGTCTGGCTACATAACCCACTGAGGAGAAAAGGGAAATCACCAAAATTACAAGCACGGTGGGAAGGCCCCTATACCATAATCACAAGAATCAATGACGTCACTTACAGGATCAAAAAAGAACCAAGAGGGAAGCCAAAGATAGTTCACATTGACCGCCTGGCTCGTTATTTCGGCACGAATAATGCTCGGGACGAACATTACTAAGAGAGGGGCAATGTTACGACGGATCTAGGGCCAAACTTTAGCCCTAGATTTCTAGGCTTCCAGGCATCGCACGTCTATAATCTTAAAACGCATAGAAAGTCTTCGTACTCCTTCGAATGAAATAACTTGCAACCGGATCGGAGAAAATTGTTTACCATCGAAAACATCGGAGGGGGGGCGCATCGTTTCATCTTGCCGCCCGAGTTCGTGACGTGCATATAGGCGAGACGGCCGCTATTCGTGGAATTCCGGTTCGCGAGAGGTCGATGAACCCATTCTGGAATTTACGAGTGAAAACATAAGGTTCAAAAATGTCTATAAGATTCTAGTTATTACTCGAAAATGCTGGAAAGCGGCTGTTCCGATATAAATACGCGCTCGATGCGATCACAGGACAGTTCTAATTTGGACAGCGACACAGTGCGATATTACGAAGCGATCTTCAAGGACTTTTGCGATCATACTGCGACTGTATAGTGATTCTACGTGCGATTATTTTGACTGGATTTTTGATACTGGACTTCGAGAACTTTCTGCGACTGGACTTTTGACGACGGATTTTCGAGAGCATTCTTCGACGTGCTTCTGGAATCTTCGACGATTTAACAACGCGATCGTTCGACAGCTGCGTTTCAAGACCTTTCTGTGGCTGCGTTTTGATTTTGTGTACTCTCCTCTATTAATAAATTGATTGTCCGTCACAACCGGCATTTTAATACCCCGCGCTCGTAACAGTATCTACCTACCTAATTTATCATATAAATATTTTATTAAAACAAATGGTTAAATTCATATTTTCTCTATTTTATTACGACAAAGTCTCTGCGCCCGAAATAACTTTTTACTACGTATTGAAAGGGTACAGCATAGCACTGTAAGGTTTTAAGTGTTATTCTTGTCACTGTAACGTCTTTATAAGATTTAGATCTAGCACTTCTTTTTTTACGTATCTGTCTACGGAAAATGTTTACATCTCTGTGGCATGTCTTTCCAATCGATAGTTTATTTATTTCATTGATAATTTAGACCAGTGTTTTACGAAATAGTAATGACAAATGCTAATGTACTAGATATGTAATAAATGAAAATTGCTAAACCTGCCAACTGTATAGTAATGCACACATTTAGCCTTTTCAGATACACATTGAAATGAAGTTTCAGATAAGTGATATGGGGGCTAGCTTTTTGTCCACAAGAACATTACGTTAGATTTATAATTGAAATTTTGAGAATAAAATACACTTATGTGAATAGTGAAACATAAGATTTTTAGGCATCCGAGGGCTATGGTTAACTGATGTTACAGCTCCGTTCCTGGAAAAGGTTTGGACGAGGCTGGTCTAGAAGGATTAGAATCGAGGACTGTACAAAATGTTAATGATGTAAACTTTACAAATTTTATATCCGCTGCAGTTGTATAAAGATAACGCCGCTTATGGCAAATTTTCTATTGAGCAATTTAATATTAATCATTATTCTTCCTAATACAATAAAATCACGCGAGCAGATTTGTGCAATATTATTTACACCATTCTTAATATCTTAACATAGGATGAAAAATTATTATTAACCCTTTTTGGTAATCCAGAGGAAAATCCTGCATAGGATCATCAGAGCCGCCTCGAAAGCGGTGTGTTAAACTCCTACTGACTATAAACTCCCGGGGTGTCTCTCAAATCGCTGATAGCCGGACTTAGAATCTGTATTCCTCCAACAAACCGGCAAGCGATTATCCTTTTAAGCTCTATCTCTTGGAGAGGTGGGTGTAAAGAGCCTACTCATCACGACCTCCATAATGGGTGATGTGCAGAACACGTACGCACCGCCTCTCCCTCACCTTGGCAGCAGATATTTGTCCTTTACCCGTACAATATTATAACCCCTTATCAAGGCATGCTGTGCATTTGCGGACTTTGTTGTATTTAATATTGCTTATGTTATTATCACTATACCGTATCAAAATAAAATACAAAATGATATTTAGTTAAAATAAGTAATTTTTATAAGGTTATTAAATTAAAAAAATAATAATTAAATATCGAAACAATCATATTATTCGTTACCGATAGACCCTGGACTCGAGATATCCCAGCATTTCAAGATCTCAGCATGTTCACCCTATTATTTCCATTTAATAGGTAATCAAAATTTTTATTTGATCAGTGCGCTTTTGGATTTCGTTATGATTTAACGTGCGTCTATTCCGGAACTTATTACGTAATTTGCGAAGGTATAAAACAATAACCGCGTTTTGTTTTTATTTTAGTTTTTTGTGTTGTGTCTTCGTGTATAGCATGATAAGTTACATACTTAACGTAAGCACATGGTGGGTATAAAGTTAAAATGTATTATAACACCTTGCAATTATTGTTAACAGTGATTACTAGAAATTTTCGGCAAGTATTTTGGCTTTTCTTTATTCATTTCTTAGTTTCGAGTTTTCATTAAGTAATCGAATACGTTAACAGATCTCGACGTGTTTGCACGTCAGTAAACATTGCTGGCCGTACATTAGGACATAAAACTCGTTCATCAATTTACTCAAAAACTACTTGACGCAAAGAAAAATATTTTTTATTTGTTTATATTTAGGTTTACTAACATTGTTCTTCAGTGTTCGTGAGACGTTGTTGACACACGCTGTATATATATGTCGACGCAAGACTCAAATTTATTATAATTAATGTGATTTTTAGTATAAGAATTAATTAAGTTCAATCTATTTGATTTTTAATCAGTTAATTTGTCAATAAGCACTGAATCTAAGGTGTGATCTGGCAATAGTAAAAGTTATTATCTAATGTTTTATTTAGGAAGAAATCTGTTTGCATAAAATCGGCAAATGATTATAATTAGTTTCTAGTTTCAAAATGAATATTTGAGATTATGAATTGATCATTAACTAAGATTGTAATTTTAACGTATGGTAACTATTGCTGAATAAGTAGATGTTTTAATGATTTGTTATTGTCTAAAATAACAAATCATTACTTGAAATGCTGATTATTAATTATTTAAACGACCTTTAAAGTTTATTTCATGATTTGTAAACTATAACTTAATAGGTTTTTACTTAATTTATGATAAAAGAAATGCATTGTGCCGTTTTCATTTCCGGGAGTTCCGGTCATAAATTAATCGCATTTTTATAATGTTTCTGCTTAAACATAAAACTATTCGAATTGTTTGATAACATTTAAAACAAGTTTTGTAATTATTAGTTGGTTCTAATAATTTATGTGAAGTAAAATAAAACATTGTTATTTAAAAAGTTAAATACAGATCCCCACAGTATGGCGGCCGTAGCGATGTTTCGTTATGAGAATTTTAGTGTGGAGATGATCATTAAAAAGTCAACCTCGGCAGAGTAAAGTAGTGATTTAAAATAAGTGTTCTATATTGTGAAAATTTTGTAAGTACCTGAATTACATTTATAAAACTCGTTACATCTGTTTCATTATGAGTGATCAGAGAGATATTGACGTCGGCCTAGCTGATGACACTATCCCTACTAATCCTGTTAGTTCATTACCTTCGTTATATACAACTCAATTGCTGTTCGTTAGTCTCGCTAAAACTCGAGAGCGGCAGAACCGATTTGGTTAACTTTGGTTTTGAATTAATTGTTGAAGTACAGGGAAGGTTTAAAAGGTGAGTAACTATGAAAAAATCCTAGGAATATAGTAAAAACGACAATATAGTTTTCCCATACAAACCACTCTGTCACCAACTGTCAAACATATGATGTCAATCAAAACTAAAACAAAGGTATGCCTTCAAATTGTTAAGAGGTTGCATGTCATTAATGAAAATTATAATTTTTTACGCCAAGTAATCAAACAAAATATAACCCAAAAATGTCCCATAAGGCATTATAGTAAAAATATCATTACCTTAGTGATATGACTTAAGTCTTTCAATGCAATTTTATTTCTATTAGACTGCGACAGACCAATAACTTTTGGCAGAATGAAATCTGATGGGGCAGCTATTAACATAAAAAAAAAAACAAAGTAACTTTGTTTTAGAGAAATAGGGCAGAAGAAGGCCTGCCGGGACAGCTAGTAATAAATAAAAAAGGTTCTTCAGTATAGTGTTTATTTCCATAAAAGTGGCCTGCACCGAGCCGGATTATTATATTATTGAGGAACGGCGACCGCCAAGGACAAAATTAATCAGATCATTTTAGAATTAGAAGACAACTATGAAAGATTTTCCAGAATTTACGACAATATTAAGAAATGTCCCAAGTTAAGATTGACAAGAGGTTATCTTGAATATCAGATGACACACAAACGTTTAATACAATTAATTATTCGTGATCTGCGAAAACAATTAGATTACTTTAAAAATAACGTTTACGATACTTGTGAAGATAGATTCACCGACACAAACTTAAAGTAGATTTATTACGGGATCAGTCGGAAAAAATAACAGATGCACTAAAAAATTATGGTGACATATCCAATGACGGTGTGCGACTGCCAAGAATACCGTTGCCACTATTCTCGGGGAATTATGACGATTGTCTTACGTTTTAAGATTTATTCCTCACGCTAGTACATGATAAACCATCCTTCAATGATGACAAAAACTGCATTATTTAAAATTAAGTGCGGGCGAAGAAATTAAAACTTTCTTACAATTTATTAAATTACACATTCAAATTATGAAAAAGCTTGGTCAAGACTTACTAAAAGGTATGATAACACAAGAATAATTATAATGAAGAGGATATTTCGGCAAAAAAGAATTTTAAATCCTACCGTCAAAAAAATTAAACTTCTTTTGGATACTATAAGGTTCGCCAACTAAATTTTTTTTTCAACTATTGCTTAATTCGTGAATGTTAACACTTAGCTCATGTTTGATTTGATAGATAATTAGTTTTATCCTTCCGCTGAACGAATATGGTTGTGTATACGCTTGAACAACGCTGGAATATATTGCGACATTACTTTGAAAATCATGGTAATGTTGAAGAATGTGTGAGAAAATTGTGTACGGATTTTGGAAGAAGAGAAGCACCATCAGCTCCGTATGTTCGTTATCTTGTGAAAAAAGTGAAAGAAACTGGCATCCTCATCGATAAACCAATGCGTAAAATGGCAAAAACAGTATGTACTCCCGAGAATATTGCTGTTGTGGCAGAAAGTGTGCGTGAAGCGCCATCAACATCAATTCACCGTCGTTCTCAACAATTGAACATTTCGGCGACATCATTGAGGCGAATTTTGCATAAAGACCTTGGTATGACGCCATACAAATTCCAATTGGTTCAAGCCAACTGACCATCCATTTCGCTTCGCTAAGTGGGCCTGCGATCGACTTACAAAAGAAGCCAATTTTGCAAAAAAAAATCATCTTTTCACATGAAGCTCATTTTGATCTTGGCGGGGTATGTAAACAAGCAAAATTGTCGCATTTGAGGCACAGAAAACCCGCACACATACATTGTAAAGCCGATGCACCCAAAACGAGTCACTGTTTGGTGCGGATTTTGGTCCAGAGGCATAATTGGGCATGTTTCTTCGAAAATAAGCAAGGAGTGGCCGTTACAGTCAATGGCGATCGTTATCGGGCCATGCTGAACGAATTTTTGTTCACAAAAATTGAAGAGGAGGATATTGGCAACACTTGGTTTCAACAGGACGTTGCGCGCTACGTGCCACACAGCCGAAACTACACTCAATGTTTTGCGCCCTGTTTTTGAAGATCGCATTATCAGCCGCAGAGCTGATGTCGTTTGGCCACCTCGGAGCTGCGATTTGACACCGTTGGACTATTATTTGTGGGGTGCCGTCAAAGATAAGTGTTACGCCGACAAGCCAGAGACAATTGACGCTTTAAGGTCGCTGCCTCGGGCATTGCGGGCAGCGGGGCGGCAGCGGCAGCGGCGCGGGCGCGGCGAGATCTTTTGCCTATATTCTAATGGACCGACCCTCGGGGACAGCGGCGCGGGCGGCGGCGCGGTGGCGGGTAACGAGCGGCGCGCTCCAGTCGAGCGGCGGCCGCGCGTGCCAATGAAGTGCTTACTGTTGTAATAGGTTTTTGTTGACGTTTCGAAATGTCGGACGTGTTAGAAAAAATTATATCAGCTATTTTTGAAAGGACTCCTTTATGGAATATTAAACACTATAATCATAAAAATAGAAGAGTAATTAGCTTACTATGGGATGAAATAAAAAGCGAATTAAATATAGAAGGTAAATATAAAAATTATTTATTATGACAATAAAGTAGTAACTAGTAAGTACTTAATTAATGCAATTATTAGCAAAACTATTCTTTGTATTTTTCACGGATGTATTCGGCTTGATAAGACATTCGGGTGTTTGTTTGTGGTCTTATCTGTATTATATCATAATTGGTATTATTATATGCAATATCACTATCACCGTCCTTACAACTGTCTCAACTCTCAATATCAGTTGACCGTATGTGACGTCAATAGACAAGCTTTTCATTTCTTGTTTTTGATTACATTTATTGATTACCTTCTTAAATTAAAGAATAATTGAATCAATTTCTTTTTAAATTTCTCTTGAATTTTTTTTTCATCAACTTTACATTTCACCTTCAATATCTTTCCTTTTTTTATAATGAATATGTTGTTGCCTGCGACTTTCTACATGTAATACCTCAATTTATTCATTACTACTTTAAGGGTTGATTTTAAAAAGGTTTAAAAAAATATTTTAATTTATAGGTCATGAGTGCTTGTTTCTGTGCTGGATTGGAATTCGTTGCCACTGTTTGTGATTTAGACCGTGTTAATATACAGGCTATTAATTCTTTGGGATCAACAAGAGATCAACCATATTTCGATCACGATGGACATGAAATCGTCACAATCTTAGACCCACCTCACACATTAAAATGTTTTAGAAATAATTTATTAAACCATGATATAAGTTTTACCCAAGAAATACAAGGTAGTTCAAACAAAAGTTAGTAGAAAACTAGATATTATGTTAGGGCTCTTCAAATGTTTTACAGTTTATATTTCTAGAGACAAAAAAGAATCTATATCAAAACCTTTTGTTAGGTGGTAATATTTAACAATATAGTGTTTTTTTATTAGGGTAGTGTTATAGACTACATTTGAAAAGTCCTGGTGAAAATATCAATACCATTAAGTATTAAATCATACAAACTAAATCATAATTAATAGATCTTTTATCTTCTCTAACAGGCACAGCGAGGTGGAGCCATATTGAAGAATTTTTCAATTAAGACAGAGAGAATCCAAACTTTTATTTGCTCTAGCATTAACAGTCCAATATATACAACCAAACGGAAAACCAAAAATGAAAGTGAAATTAGCTGCACAAATATTGAGTCATTCGGTTGCAGCAGGAATATTTGCCAAAATAGCCCTAAGTAAGTTTAAATAGTCTTCAATTAAAAGCAATTCGCATTAGTCTCTATTTTTCTTTATTACTTACTCCATTCTATTTTATTTTCAGATGAGTTACCACAAGAGGCCATCGGAACAGCTACTATAATATCTGATATGGACAAACTGTTCGACGCAATGAATGGCGATACACCTGATAAAAAAGGGGAGAATTCTTTCTAACGAACATGTCTTCAACAAGCCCCCATTTACAATTGTTTTCAAAAATTAAAAAAACTTTTCATGATATGAAATTTTTAACAATGTAAACCTCCATGTTGGCTGGTTGAGGACTTTGAATGCAATAGAAAGAGTTTAGAATATTTTAAAAAAGTATAATATTAATACATTATCGATAAGAAGATTAAACCAAGACCCCTTAGAAAACTGTTTTGGGTGTATTAGATGCAATTGTGGATGTAACCCAAACCCCATATCCGAATTTGTTGCAGCACTTAAACTAGTATTATAACTAACCTAATTAATATTAGTAAAAACAGAAATTGTCTGGATGATAATAATGATTTATTATATAATTTTAAATTATTTCTTACTCAAAAAGATGATTAAAACAAACTCTTCTATCTGCACCTACAGCTTATCCCACTAGTAATATTCGTGAAGATATATTCAGTTTCTGTCAAATGGTTGAAAAGGCTGCAACAATAATAAATAAATATTTGAATAAACACTCTCAAACAGAGAAAATAAAATTAAATTTATATAGCCTATGCGCTAATTTAAGTAAAGAATTGCTGAAAAGCTGTGAGGAGCACTTGGAAATTAATAAGGAATAAATAATTCATACCACAATCGCTATATGCCTAAAACGATTTTGTAAATCGATAAATCAAAGGTTTATTGAGGAAGCTTTAAAAATATCATTAAAAAGAAAAATAAATATTTTAAAACATGTTTCAAAAGTTGTTTGTTTTATTTGTTATTACCCAAAAATATTGCTGTTATCTGTCAATGAATGATTTCATTATTCATTGATGGTTAGAGCAATTAAAATAACATTAATATAAAGATTTTGGAATTTTGCAATATTTGTTTTCCCGCGAGGTATGATAGTTTACACTGGCATTA
Source organism: Automeris io (assembly GCA_036320925.1). Taxonomy (NCBI): domain Eukaryota; kingdom Metazoa; phylum Arthropoda; class Insecta; order Lepidoptera; family Saturniidae; genus Automeris; species Automeris io. The sequence continues at coordinate 11,319,331 of JAUDJH010000019.1, read as the reverse complement.
TCTGTAGCGCTGGTGTGTGTAAGCATTTTTTTTTTGTATGAACTTGCGTTTCTTCTCTGCTCGGAGTAGTAGTGTTCTGTGCTTTGAACAAACATGGAGCTCGAGCCGTAGCTGTTCTCATCTCGGCCGTCGTAATATTAATTTTTACCAGTTAAAAGGGTCCCGTTGGTTCTTCAATATATATAAAAATATGCCTACTATCGTGGTAAGTGTATATAATTATTGTAATTAGTGGTTTGTGACATGATTGATTTCACGTTATGAAATCATCTATGTCTGGAATTGAATTAGGGTATTATCTTGTTCCAGGGCTATTATTTGTTACCCTAAAATTGTGGAGTGATTGTTTAACTTCGGTTCGGTGGCAATCTTCATACAAAGCTGTAGCGGCTGGTGGAGGCACTGAGTACATTTGTCTACCCCCTTGCATAATGTGAAGCATTTTCCCTGCCCATCTCTTGGATCGCTTCAGAGACGATTCCATGGGTAAATTTAAAGTATCGTCGTGTAGCATCCGCGGACGGTGTTATATATTAATTACATTTTATTTCTACAACCTTTTAATATTAAAAACTAATAAGTTAGCGTACCCTCGGGTTATTTTATGATTAAAAAGAAACATGCTTTAATGCGGATGATTGTCTCACGTTAAATATTAAAGTAGATTAAGTATGTAAAACTGTATAATAAATAAGTTTCCCTGTAATTTGACTTGTAATTTGTGTGTCCTTGGGTTTACCTTCGTTTGTGTGATCAATTGGTTGGCTGGCGCTCTTTACAAATTTTGTCAATATTGCACCTCGCGGCAAGGCCCAGAATCAGCCCTGATAAATCGACGTATGCTCTGATGCTCGATCCGACTGAGATTTAAACGCAGGTCCAGGTCGTGAGTGTTTTTCTTGAAGGAAAATATTGTAAGTCTCACGCCCTAGGTATTATCTAGTTCAATCCATCTACGTATGGATTTGACGTTACAACCCGTAGTCACCCAAAATAGGAACACTAACGTCCCAATTAAAGATAACCGACGTCCTCCACAGGTTCGTCCTACTGGCGGTCCAAGTAATCTACAACCAGGGCATTTAACTGTGGCGGATTGAAAGAAATCCAGGTCTATTACCTGTGAAGGAAGTTCGAGCCATTGTCAGCCACGATAAATGGACAGTAGTAAAAATACTCTTACTCGGGTTCTTAAGCACGAGCATTATCAGAAGTGTTTTGTAATCCTGTTAGTAGTGTAGAAGATTTACAAAATGCAGCAACTTCATTTATTTTTTATTTATATGGACATCATGATGGAAAGTTAACACTTGAAGAACTACGTTATAAAATTTTTGTTACTTTGACTGCGCAAACTAAGACTGAAATTCGACTGGCAAGTTTACCTCCTACATCTTCAGCATGCAACATAGTAAACGGGTTTTCTATCAAATTCAAAAATGGCAGGGAAGTAATCTTCAGCCCGAAGAATGGGGATGGAAACAACTTAATATGATCATGACAACTGATCAACCGGCTCCTGAAGATTTGTTAAAACAGGTAATTTGCAATGTATTATTAATTTATGATTGATTTCGTAGATTTTAATTATAATTTGCTTGTTGAAACTATATTTTCAGATGTTCTGCAGTTGTAATACTAACTGTGCGACTCAACGATGTGGGTGTCGAAAAGCTGGGTTGCGTTGTTCACAAGTCTGCAAGAATTGTAGTGGAATTACTTGTAATAACGCACAACCAGTTTCAATGAGTACTGTTGATGAAGAAGACATCAATGACTTATCAACCAATACTTTGGTAGACGATGATTGTACCACACAAGTTCAAAATTCTACTGATAATGATAGACATCAAGAAAATGTAAGCGACCATGGTATGTCAGACCTTGACGAGGACTTGGCGCAACATCTAGAAAATCAACAAAAGCAGAAGTGGCTGATTATTCGTGATATTTTGAATAACACTGAATCTGATGAGGGTTCTGAAGAAGAAAGAGTTCTAGATTATAACGATTTCTAATATCGAAAAGAATTTTTTACTTAAATAATGTTTAAATGTAAGATATAAAAACTATCATTGACATTTTTGGGCTCACAATGCTGTAAAGTACACTTACAATAAAACAATGTATTTAAAAAAAAAATACGTTAAAAAATACAATTGTTTATAACTTTAAAAAAAAATTAAATCTCTCAGATTATTTGTTAAGCTTTGTAGATGTAAATTTAAAAAAAATTAAAAAAAATCATATTTTTTTATTTTTTATAAATTTTTTAATATGCCACCCGTTTGACCAATAAATTTCGATCGTTTATTGCAAATATCTCGGTTTCTATTGCAAAAACGTTAAAAGTGATTCAGGACGTTTTTATAGGAAATTTTATTCGGACCTTTTTTTATATCTTTTCACGTTTTTTAGATATTTTCAAAAAAGTGATTTTTGGGTGGTTTTTAATTATTTTCTACCCCCTGAATAAAATTCAACATTTTTTAACTATAAATCCTTTAAATGTATGTTAAAATGAACTTATATTGAGAAATGCAGGCCTGCCTTTAGGATGGCAAATTAAATCCTCTTTTTATCGGACTATATGCAAAAGAAGATTTCCTGTTCTTTCCCTTAAGAGTAGACTATCTACAGAAAACATACAAGCAGTAATTATTGCAACAGTTCTATTGCATAATATTTGTAGACAATTAAATTTACAAGATATGGAACCAGAAATAGATCTACCTAATTATAATATAAGAATCCAATCAGAGAATGTGCCAGATTTACATGTAATGAATGAAATATGTGAGCGTCAATCGTTAATAAATAGTTATTTTGGATAGTCAGTTCAGGTTGAAAGTACATAATTAAAAATAACACGTAGCAAATAATTTTTTTATTGTGATTGATTGTTTTAAATGTATAATAAAAGTTTATATTGTTATTACACGACTCTACAAAAAAATTTTCGTTCTTTGTCCTAAAGTTTATACTATTATTTTCCAGTTAGTTATGCACAAAAACGAAAAGAAAATACCTTTTTTCGGTATAAAGTTTGCTTTTGTGATAGTTATAATAATAATACTCATTTTTAAATTTTTTCATAAATTTTAATTGATTTTAATATTTTTAAAAAGACCGCGCGGTGAGAATGGCGTATTAACGTTTACACTGTGCCGCTAGATGGCACCCGAGTGATAAACAACCATCAGGTGTTATTTACAAGCCCAGAATAACTTAAAATGTCGTCACGAAAGTGCAAATACGATGCTGATGCATTTTGTTTTATATGCGGTCAATTTATTAAAGTTCGAGACGTGAAATATGAACTAAAGACATCTCACGTTTTCTGTGAAGCCTATGAAGCATATTTTGACTGTCCTGTACGGAATCAAGATAAGCCATGGGCTCCACATGTTGCTTGTATTGTAAAAGGTGTTTGGAAGGTAAGCAATTTTTATTTAATTAAGCGATGAATCCAAAATAATAAACATATTAATTTTTATTTTTATATTTTTAGGTTGGTATCGAGGTGAGAAAAGGTCTATGAAATTTACAATACCAAGGATTTGGCGAGAACCAAAAGACCATATTACTGACTGCTACTTTTGTATGGTGAATCCGAGTAAAAGACGTAGAGAGGTAAAAATGCAAAACCTATTGAATATCCTGACCTCGAATCTTCTTCTGCTCCAATTGCTCACGACCTGACACGACCAGTACCTGAGCCACCAAAAAAATTATCGCAGAAAAGTAGCTCATCTTTTAGTTCTTATAAAAGTAATTCCGATAAGGAGTTTTTGCCTACAGCTGAACAACCAAAACACTATCTCATTACTTCAGAAGATTTTAACGATCTAATTAGAGATTTAAATTTGCCAAAAAATAAAGCAGAGCTTCTAGGCTCTCGGTTAAAACAGTGGAATTTGCTTGATGATGTTAAGATCACGGATCAGCGGACTAGGCATGAAATGTTTGCAACGTTTTTCACGAAGGAAGATGAACTTTGTTTTTGTAATGACATTAAAGGTACGTTTGAAGCAATTGGCATACCCTGTGTCCCTAGCGAATGGCGTTTATTCATTGACAGCTCTACAAAATGTTTAAAAGCAGTTCTATTGCACAACGGAAATAAATTTCCGTCTCTTCCAATTGCTCACTCAGTACATCTTAAAGAAAATTATGAAAGTGTCAAAATTTTGCTTGAATCTGTAAAGTATCGTGAGTATAACTGGGAGCTGATTGGAGATTTTAAAATGGTGGGATTTTTAATGGGGCTACAGGTTGGATATACAAAGTATCCGTGTTATTTGTGCTTGTGGGATAGCAGAGCGGATTCTAAACACTATATTCAACGGTCATGGCCTGTAAGAACAGAATTGTGTGTCGGAAAACAGAACGTCAAATTTGAGCCGATTGTTGAAGCTGAAAAAGTGTTAATGCCGCCTTTGCACATTAAGTTAGGGTTGATGAAACAATTTGTTAAAAAACTGGATGAAACTTCAGAAGCTTTTGGATACTTAAAATTTTTTTTTCCGAAGTTATCGGAAGCAAAGGTTAAAGCTGGGGTTTTTGTTGGTCCGCAAATAAGACAGATTTTCGCCGATGAAAAATTTCCAACGTTGCTGAATCGTACTCAAAAATTATTATCATTATTAACATAAATAAAGATAAGGGCATTACTTTCAAATTATTCAATCTGATTTTCGCACACCTTTTCCTTGCCGCTTTCTTTAAATTTTCCCATTTTAAGCGAAGTTGCTCCGGTTTTCGTGGGCGACATCCTGGACAGCCATAAATTCTTCAGGGTTTGATCAGATACCTGTGTTGGTCGGCCTAAATCTTTCATCCTACGCAATAGTTGAGTAGGCTTCTGCAAACCCGATTCCATCTCCCAGACGAGTTTTTGGAATTGTCGCTCCGCATTCTTCTCGTAGACTTTCAAAAGTCTTTTTTTCACGGTCTGATATTTATTTTCCGATGATGGTGCGGTCACTAAATCGCTAACATGTTGGATTGAGTCTCGTCGCAGCTTTAATATGACCATATTGAATTTGGTCTCATCACCCTGCTTCTGAGGTGCCATCAACCGCCTCGAACTGCGCAAACCATAATCGCGGCATCTCTACACAGAATTCCGGCAACTTCGACGACATGCTGATGGCAACTAGAGTCATGCTGGAGAATTCTGGTTGTTCTTCCTTGATTCGCGATTGCACAGCGGTACTCCTGCCGCTGGCAGTGAGTTGTACATTGTGAGCCGTTATAACTGCACTAATCAAGGTCGCACAAAAAGTGAGGAGAAAGTACACGTTAAAAAGTTTTTATTTTAGCACTGTCAATGTTCACTGTTCTTCACCAAATTTATATTGTTTGTCGGTGTCACCAATTTAGGTATTTGTGGTGAATTTATTAAATAAAATACCTTACATACATAAGACGTCACTGGCTATTTATTGAGACTCGTCGGTTACGTGACAACTTGGGAACGACTGGCGCTCGCCCCGTAATACATTTACGGCCGTTCCCAATATTCAACCTACGATAACAGACAGATAATTATCCCCTATCCTCAATAACTAGCTGTCTGTCTCTTAAAGCCGTCCCTATAATTCCGATAAGCGCTTCTTATTTCCAGTTGTCTGTAGATATGCTGCCTTATCGTGCCCTCCCAAACGTTTCAATATATGCAGGGCCACTGAGAAAGTTTGTATAAATATTTATCGTTTTAACGAATTTTTAATATAATTTTAGTCCATATATATAATATTTGTTATTAAATATGTATAATTTTGTCTAAAATAGATTTTTTTTACTTAATATTATATACGATTAAAGCAGTATGAGCTCGGATCTATGTCTATCTTTTCGTGAATAAACAAGAAACAGAGTGTTATTTGACAATACACTTGTTGCACAGTGATGCTAACTTGGGGTATTTACCCCTAAACTTATAAGTTTTATTTTGATTGGGGTTTTTGGGGCCAATGATTGCTTAGGGTTTTTAGAGCATTTTAAATTGGTAAAATCAGACAAAATTAGCAAAGTATTTCATGATTTTATACATTTGTAGCTGTTCAGATTGACAAAAAAACAATTATCATTACATTTTGCGTTTTTCATCACAAATAAGAAAGTATTTTGCTCATCTGTTTTAAATATATACTACGGAATCTTCAATTACACACACATTCATGATTCTTTAATGATTTCATGATATTAAAACTTGATTGCAGAGCAATAAAAACTAAAATTACGACTACATTTTGTAATCGTTAATCATTAATTCTGATTACATTTTGCCTATTTCTGACTACATCTATAAAAAAGATATTTTTATGGGAACAATAAATAATTTTAGGGTAATAAGCTTGACTGGGATAGGTAACACATGGTTGCATCTCTTTGACAAAACATCAAGTTTCGACTTGCGAGTTTGAATTTAACATATTTATTTTTATTACTTTGTATAATTATCATAATATAAAGTATATATTTGAAGATGAGTACCGTAAGTACTGTTCAAAAACATCGATTAACACATCGACAATCATTCGAGTTGGGCAGCTCTAGCTCGCGTCGCGCCCCTTCGTGCGGCGACCACGACATTGTCAGAACACACATAAACCTAACCTAACCGTTTTTTTATTTGTGCACGAAGTAATCATAAGACCAAAATATATATTATTTATAATATGTTAAAGGACAATTTTAATTATCAAATACCACCAGCAACCACAGAATAGTGCACAGTACCTATTATATTATCAATTTTAAGTGCTAGATTTTACTTATTGTTTACAATGCTATAGTTCATACTGTTTTATATTTCAGTCTAAAGGAATGCCGTTGACTAAAGAGGAAGTTTTACAATTAATAAATTTAGTGGAGAACAACGATAGTATTCTTAGTAAAGTAACAAACGCCACCAATAATAAATTAAAGGAAGTAGAGTGGCAAAAAGTAGCCAGCATGTTTAATGCGCAAATATGCAGTTGCCCACGAAAACCGGAGCAACTTAGAGATATATGTATAGATTATTATATATACTATAGATATCTATATCAGTGATAGCTGTGTGCCAGGACCAGTCGATAGACAATTTATCAGTTATTGCCAGCAAGGTCCTGGAAAATAGCAGGAACGGAGATATTGCTACTATCACCGTACAGCCGACGACATCGCAGATGCCACTTACGGCTCTTATACAACAGCTGAACAAACTGGCATTAGAGGCATCACTACGCAGTGAGGTAAAGGACCGCGGACGTCATAGAATCCGAAGGTACAGCTTCAGGTCGCAATCGCGTAAAAGAAGAATTAGTAGGAGATCTAGGATGGCTATGCAGATTCCATTATCGTTGTAGGAAGAACGCGACGAAATGCGAAGAACCATGTGCTTGGCGTAAGGATGACAAGGAAAACTAGAGACGGTACATTCGCAGACGGTGGACAGATGTGCTGAAGGACAGGTAGCTATTAATCACCATTTATTAGTTAAGGACATACGAGGACGATTCGATAAGTCTTTAGCCTACAAAAGAAAAACGAAAATTTTGGAAAAGTGGCGATTTATTTCTCTACATAGTTTCCTTTTAGCTCGATACACTTGATCCAGCGATGCTCCTACTTTTTTAACCTGTCTGAAAAGTTTTCGGAAGCTCTGCAAAATAGGCTTCCGTGGCGGCGATGGCCTCCTAATTCGACCAAAATATCTACTCTGCGAATTACTTTTTCAAATTTGTAAACAAAAAAAAGTCACACAGGGCCAAATCCGGGGAATATGGTGGATGGGGCAGCAGTTCGTAGCCTAATACGACCAATTTGGCAGTGGCGACGGCGGAGGTGTAAGCCGGTGGGTTATCATTGTGGAAGAACCTTTTTTCTTCGCCAAATGGCGCCGTTTTCTCTTCAGCTCGACATTGAATCGACCCAATAATTCAGTATAGTAGAGCCCTGTGATCGTTTTGCCCTTCTCCAGGTAGTCGGTGTAGATCACACCTTGTGAATCCCAGAAAACGGTGGCCATTACCTTTCCGGCCGATTGGACAGTCTTTGCCTTCTTCGGAGCACGTTTTGACTGTTCCTTGGTTTCGTGTACTAGTGGATCCATATTTTGTCTAGGGTTATGAAATGACGCAAAAACTCTTTCGGATTGCGCTTAAACGGCACCAAACATTGCTTTGAAGAGATTTCACGATTTCGCTTGTTGTTCGGAGTGAGCGAACGCGGCACCCATCGTACCGACAGCTTTCTCATGCCCAAAATTTCATGCAGGACATGACCCACCCGGTCTTTTGAGATGCCTACAGTCTCAGCTATTTCGCGTACTTTCAATCGGCGGTCTGCCAATATGAGATTGTGGATTTTTGTCACGTTATCCTCCGTGGTAGCCGTTTTTGTGGCACCTGGACGTGGCTCATCAAAAACCGACGTGCGACCACATTGAAACTTGTAAACCAATTTTTGATGGTCGCCATCGAAGGAGAAGAGTCACCGTACACTGCATCTAAGCGCTCTTTGATTTCGCTGCGCAATTTTCCTTCCAAAAACAAGAATCTTAACATGGACCGATACTGCTCTTTCTCCATTTTTTGAAATTCGCCAAAACGCTTGCTTCTACACGGAGTCAAATCTAAACTACGAGCCTCATGTGGCTGAAATTTTGTCAGCAGCGGTCTAAAATAATGTATTACACGATGGTAAATTTTCCTTGCGATAGTGGTGCCATAAGGCGGTGAGGCTAAGTACTTATCGAACCGCCCTCGTAGCATCTAAGTTTACTTTTTTAATAGATACAGGTGCTAGTATTTCTTCCATACCAAAATGGTGTGTTAAACAACGCACATTAATTCCTTACAATTTCAAATTATAAGCCTCCAACGATAGCAAGATAAATACGGAATATGTTATTTAACCATAATTTTTGGTCTTAGAAGAGATTTAAATTGGCCTTTTATAGTGTGCGATGTTAAACAACCCATAATTGGGGCAAATTTTTAAAGAAATTTTAGGTTAGCTGTTGATTTATATAATAATAGATTAATCGACCAAGTTACTAATTTGTACGTTTGTGGTTCAAAAGCATGAATTCTAGCGGTGCAGTAAAATGTATTAACAGTAGTCATAAATACGCGGAATTACTTGATCAATTTAAAGAAATTACGCGTCTATCTACTTTTAAGGAGGTATCAGATCAAGCCATCTATCATCACATTGAAACCACGCGCGCCAGGTAGCTCCCACCTCACAAGCATGATAGGGTTAAAAAAGAATTCCAGCTGAAGCAGGAGTTAGGAATATGCAGACCATCGAACAGACCGTGGGCCAGCACACTGCATATAGTACCTAAAAAGAACGGCGATATTCACCCTTGTGGAGACTATAAAATGCTTAATGCAATAACAAAACCGGACCGTTACCCGATACCTAGGGTACAGGACTTTCATCGAGGATAAGACCCCAGCCGTGTCCTCGATGCCGGTAGGTGGAAGGTGGAACACCCCGGGGGTTTAGGGTACAGGACTTTACTTAAGGTTTACATGATAAAAAAGTTTTTTCAAAAATTGATATTTATAGAGCCTATCACGTGAACAAAATTAGTCTAGAGAATATAGAAAAACGGCGATCATTACTCCATTCGGTCTTCACGAATTTCCAAGAATGACAGGCTGCCGCGGACCACCAAGCGACCAGAATTCATCAGTCTCTAGCATCGACCGGACGTCTTCCATTAGACATAAGAAACCTTGTAATCTTTTTAACTTTTGTGCATTAATCTATTAAATCATTTTTAAAATCTAATCTGGTTACGGCTGTTCATATTTAAAAAAACAAAAAAAAACTAACTACTAATAAATAAAAAAAAAACATTGTTTACGTTTACCTGGCGAATTTTGTAACGATAATTATGCTAAGATAGATAATCCACAAGCATTCATAATTAAATTAACGAGATATTTTAGGTAAGATTAAATCAAAATCTAGAGACTTTGGTAATAAAAATATGTTTTTGGACGCTGATTTAAGTTCCTGTTCTCAAGTTTTTCTTAAAATAGACGCAATACAGAAACCTTTAGTGCCATCGTATTACGGACCCTACAAGGTGTTAGAAAAAAATGAAAAAAAATTTAAGATCGCAATAAATAATAAAACTTCATATATTTCTATAGATCGTCTTAAGCCAGCGTAAATCTTAGATGAGCTTAATAGTGACAATAAAGATGAAAACAGCATCAACGCGTTAATGTAAACTTATCTTTAAGAACTATATAGGTAGTGGTAGGAGTGTTAGGTAACCTGTTAAATTTGTCGACGCATGAAATAAATTAGAACGTATAAGTACATAAATGCAATGTCATTGATTTTTTTTATTGTCCACATATTACAATTATTGAGAAAATACCTAGAGATAATTTTAAAGTAATAACATTGTACCTTCATTCACGTTGTACTTACTTACGAAAGCTACTTAGAGTAAGAACATAGCTGCCTGTCACCGTCAGTTCCTTCTTTAAAGCAAAATGGGTAAATCCTACTCAGTGGAAAACAAAGAAGAAGTAATAATCGCTCAGAATGGAGCCAACCAAGCTTCCACGACGCACAGGGAATACAAACCAGAAGTGCTTGGTGTGCGCGGTAAGTGTACAAAGTGTGTACAAACAAAGCAAAGCGTATTTTACGTCGTGGATTGTGCGCGTCGCAAAATGCTAGTGCAATAAATATTACACCACGACAGGCCCAAAGATCTTACGGTTGCGGAGTTTAATTAATAAGTGCCTAGACCTAAGCAATAGTATTATATAATATAACCAAAAATATTTTCAGACAGTTTCATTTCACATGTGTTTGTTTACCTTTAATGTAGTTATCAAAAATTTTTATATATTATTTATTGTCAGTATAACAATCATTCTTTTACCTCAATAAGTATGTCGGTTATTTATTTTTTTATTTTTTCAGAAGGCGGTGTATGTAGGTGGGAATTTGTAATTGCTTAGGTATGCATATTGTGTATGTAGGGACACTTAGTATAATGTTTACTTACTGCCAAAATTTATAACCTATCTGTCTTTAATTCGTAGATCGATAGCTATACCTCTCCGTTTCTAACCTATGTATGCGAAAAGAGATGTACTATGGTTGCTATAGTAACAAATCTTAGATTGGCGATAGTATAGGTTATTAATTTCGGCCATTAGACTATTGATTTTGATAGCGTGATTTATGAAAGTGCGAATATTGCATAAATGAGGAACGTATGTATTATGTGTTTAGGGACGGCTGCGTCCGTCAGTTATGTTAGTTCGAAATATACACAGTTAATAGCAACACGCATTTTTATTCCATAGTCCTCGAACTCTATAGGCACCACATAGGTTATTACCTAAAGTGTAGCTGTTTACTTACGATCTTATTCATAAACAATGCTTATAGAACGTTTATACTGTTCATTACTTAAAATTATCGATAGGCTTATGAAACGTCCATTTTTTCTAAATATGTTTATGCATAGGCACAATATTTTGGTATACAACTATATTTTGTTGTCTACGGCAACTTGTTGTCAAGCGGTCCGCGTTTAACGTAAAAGTGTTTTTCTGAAGTAAAAGTAAGGTTTATCTGAAATGGAATCACATTTGAAGATATCTAAGAGGCAGAGAAATGTAAACTGGTTGGAGGAAGATAAGGTTTGTACTCATATATCTAAAATTGAAAGAAAGTAAAGGAAACATTCCATTAACATATAACCAACGCTTGTTTGTTCTTCTGCTCCTTAGGTAATATTGAAAGAATTAATCAGGGAGAGGGTTTTAATCATTGAAAATAAGAACATGGTCGCAAAAACAAGTGCAAAAAAGGCGGCGGCTTGGAAGTAGTAGGGATTCACAGGTTCTAGCTCACCGCCTTTGGCTCTCTCATCGGTTCTAGCTCACTGATCACGGCGGCAACCCTGACCAAAAAAAAAAAAGGTTTCCAGGGTCGCTGAATCGAATGCAAGTATTTAAAATTGCGTAGCTTTAACCGTTTCAGAGATAGCATAACATTAACTAGGCTATAATAATACAAAAGCAATGGGGTACAGTTAACAATGGATCATCCGAGCAATGGTCGCCTATTGTTCGGCTCGAACGCTATTGTTTGAATCGAGTGTTACGGTCGGGGGGTCTCAGGTACTTTTTCTATGTATAATAAAAAGCCGTCTACATTCCTTCATTAGTCATATTCATTTATTTTAAAACAGTAATTATACAGTAACAAATTCCATAATAACATATCATTGTACATGGTATCGATGTCAAATTGATTAATAAAGTAATTCATTGTACTGTAAGCTGCTCAACGGAGTGTGGGCGTTGTGTTGTGGGTTCTTCCTTTCAATGAAACCACTCGAAAGACAAGGTATTCCCAGGTAGGGCGTTTATTAACATATAGAGCTTTTACAAAATACAAATCTCTTGGTACATAAATACGCGTGAGCCGTCGTATGCTTGGAGACGTGAGGTATGTTAGGAGGTTGGCCAGGAGAATAAGGGCGCAAGAGTCCGTCCGAGAAACGTTCCAAGACCAGGAAGCGAGACCGTACAAGACTATGCGTGAGGTTAAAGGAGGCCGTGGAGTTATAGGGAAGATAGGATGCGTTCGACTGTCCGTGACACGTTCCAAGACCAGGAAGCGTGACCGTACGCGCCAAAGCAAGGAAAAGGTAAGATAGGATGCGATCGACTGTCCGCGACACGTTCCAAGACCAGGAAGCGTGACCGTACGCGCCGATGCAGGGAGAAGGTAGCCGTCCAGGAAGGTTCCAACGACAGGAAGCCAACCTTACTAGGCTGGAAGGGCGGAGTTGCTTAGCCGTCCGAGACAGTTCCAAAACCAGGAAGCTGTCCGTACAAGCCGCGCGGACTCCGTCGAACGAGACGATGCAGCCGCTTATATAGTGCCGGGCGGTGTGAGGGGCGCGCGGGCAGCGGTGCGGTACTCGAGCAGGCGACACGCGTGGGGCGCGTGCAATCGTTGTGCATGCGGGCTGCTCGTGATGTGAATTTATTGTAGGGATGTTACAGTACAGTTGTGCAACTTGTAGTACAAATACATTAAACAGTATTGACCACATACTGAAGTCCAATTGTTTTGCAATATTTTTTTATTGAAACTCCATCGGTGGCTATTTCTCTTTAAGAATGCATAGTGATATCCAGAAGGTGGTCGTCCATAGGAGTCGAAAAATTCACCAAAACCATTTTTGTCTATATGTAGTGCAACCCAATGTGATCCAGGTTTTGTATCGGGGTCCAAATTACTAATTAAATAAGTAGGAGTTTCCATGTATATCGGTAATCTATTTGCAGCATACACATTATACCGCAAACTTGGATGTATATTTATAAAATATTTTTACAGAACTCACTGGAAATTATTGATGAAGAAAATACTTTTAAAAATTACTACTATCCTCTATCGGATGAAGGTAGTCAGGATTTATTTAGTAATGTACAATCAAAACTAAAGAAAAAGAGGGAGCAAAATATTAATACCAAGAATTTAGATGAATTCTTTGAAGGTCCTATATTAAAACGAAAAAAACTTTCATCCACTGTATCTCGAATCGATGAAGAAGGCAACACCGTCTGTTTATCAACAAACGTTGATGATGGTTCCAGCTCAAGTAAACTTATTAAAATAGAAATATACGACATGAAAAAGATTGCAAAAATAGCCTCCACAGAACATTGGAAGCACGCAGATTTTAGAGTTAAATATTACACAAATGATAAACACAAAAATTCTGCAAACGTTAGAAACATTGTTTACGAAATAACTAAAGAAATTATTATATATTATTTACTTATAGTTTCTGAATATAATAATCATGTGTATTTTATAGCTAGAATATAAAAAAACTATTTTTGTACTTTCTTTAAATAAGTTCGTGTCATATATTTCCATTTTATTGAAACATAAAAAAAAAATCATAATAATAATGTTTTAACTTCTCACACATCTCTTAAAAATGTATCAATTGCTGAAACAGCCTTTGGAAATAGAATAATTACATATAAAATTAAAAATAAATCTGATTTATCATCTATGTTAGATTTTGAAACGCCGGAATTGTTTTTAAGTTCTATAAAAGATGATGTGCTATTTTTTATTGAAGAATCTATGCAGAAACATACTGCTTTTAAAGTAAATTTTATACTACACGCAGATTTTATACAACAAACTAAAGATATTCTAAATTCATTTGATTTTCAAACATGTAATTATATAATTTTTCGAGGTGATGACTTAAATATTTTCTTTTCTTCATTATGTGATGCTATAACAAATAAAATAAGTGCTTTTGAACAAAAAGACAGTGGGTGGAGTCTTAAACAAATTAATTGCTTAGACATGAATATTAATAAATTTAATCCGCTACGTGGTACGTCATATATTGATTTACCTAAAGATATTAGTAATAAAAAAGCTGTGATAAACGTAAAAAACTCTGACAATTTATGTTTTCAATGGGCATTACTTTCGGCATTATATCCAGTGAGTAAGAACGCAAATCGAGTATCGTCCTATAGCATGCATGTAAATAAACTAAAATTTAATGGTGTATCTTTTCCCGTTAAATTAAATGATATATCAAAAGTTGAAAAATTAAATAATATTAGTATCAATGTATTCGGTTTAGAATTTAATAAAGAAATGAAAAGGCATAGTGTAGTGGGTCCACTATATTTAACAAAATGTCGTAGAAATAGTCACATTAATTTATTACTCATAAATAGAGAAAGGACTTACCACTATTGTTATATTAAAAACTTATCAAGATTGGTCAGTAAACAAATTTCAAATCAAAATCATGCGGTTTATATATGCGATGGATGTTTATTGCATTTCCCCACAAAGGAAAGGTTGAATAACCATCAACAATATGATTGTTCACATATTACTATAGAACTACCAAATATAGATAAAAGATATAAAAATTGGTTTGGACAACTAGTGTCAAATACTCAATTAAAATTTGAAAATTTTCATAAAAAGTTAAAGATACCCTTCGTTATATATGCAGATTTTGAAGCCTTTTTAAATCCAATAAAAACGTGTTCTAACGATCCAAATAAACCGTATACTAAAAATGTTCACAAACATGAAGTTTATAGTTTTGGATATTATATTAAATGTTCATATGATAATAGTTTGTCAAAATATGTAACGTATAGCGGTCCAGATTGTGTACAGATATTTATGAATCGTTTATATGATGATTTAAAAATAATAAGTAAGAAAAATAGTTTTCAAAAATGCCCCAAACCATTGACTGCAGAAAATGAAAAGGAAATTGCGAATTCTAAACTCTGTTGTATATGTGAAATAGAATTTTCTGATGATAAAAAGATTTCATATTTTGATTGGTATACAGGTAATTTTAGAGGTGTTGCACACGATGTTTGTATAAGCAAATTTAGGATACCACGTCATGTTCCAGTATTCCTACATAATCTCAGCCACTATGATGCACATTTCATTGTTCATGCATTAAACTTTGTAGAGGGTGATGTGGATGTCATTCCCCAAAACAAAGAAAGATACATATCTTTTTCTAAAACATTAATAATAAATAACCAAATTTTGAATTTAAGATTTCTTGATTCCCTAAAATTTTTACCATGTAGTCTTGAGCAATTAGCTAAAAATCTCAACGATGAACAATTTATTACTTTAAAAAATAGTTTTCCAAGAAATGAAGATTTCAGGTATGTTAGGAGAAAAGGTATTTATCCTTATGAATTTATGACATCATACGACTGTTTAAAATTAACATCTATTCCCACTAAAAATCAATTTTACAGTTCATTAACTGATTCAAATGTATCTAATGATGATTATAATCATGCACAGAATGTTTGGCAACATTTTGGTTGTCAAAATATGCTGGATTACTCTAACTTATATCTGAAAACAGATGTTATATTGTTAACTGATGTATTCGAAAACTTTAGAAATATTTGTATAACAACTTATGGATTAGATCCTGCTCATTATTATACAGCACCGGGCTTGAGCTGGGATGCTATGTTAAAATATACAAAAATAGAGTTAGAATTATTAACAGACTTTGATAAAATTGCTTTCATCAAGGCAGGTATTAGAGGGGGGGTATCACAATGCAGCAATCGTTATGCTAAAGCTAATAATAAATTTTTAGATAATTATGATGTGTAGCGTGCACTCTGCCGGCCCACTCTCGCGGCCGCCGTAATGGTTGGACGGACGGCTTGCGCGCCGGCCGCGGTGGCCGGTGGAAGGGTAATCGTGTGACGTCGAAGTGATCGACCGCTCGTCGTATTACGTAGCTCGCTAGTTTATAGATATTTTGTACAGTTTTGTTTTGTTTACTTTTAAGTTTTGGACAATAAACGTTTCGTGTTGGATTAATCGTGTTTTTTACTGCCTGTGAACATTATAATTGGCGCTCCAACGTTGTAGGCCGTGAACTTTCTACAGTGCGTACGTGATAAAAACTAATAGTATTGTGCACCGACCGGCCATTAAAAAAAAAATGCCACCGAGAAAAGTTCGCGCAAAGGACAGTGATTCGGGTTCAGGTGATGATTATGAAGATTCATCACCAGTGCTAATGTCCGAGGATCAATTATCGTCGCTGTTGAACGCCTTTATAAAAACACAGGCGGAAGCAAATCGCCAGCTGATTGATTCCCTTTTGGCATCGCACCAGGGTACGGGATCTTCGAACCAAAATACCAGCACGTCGGCAGTACAACCGCATCCATCATGCACGTTGAGCAATTTTGTAAACTGTACTGCTCGTTTCGACGGAACGTCGCGAGACCCTGAAGTTGTAGAAGCCTTCATAGACGCGGTCGAGATATATAAACAGTGCGTCTCGGCTAGCGATGACCTTACTGTGCGAAGCCTGCCCATGCTGCTGCATGGTGAAGCTGCCGTATGGTGGCGAGGGATTAGGGCGGAGGTATCGTCGTGGACTGAAGTGTGTACACGTCTACGCGCTATGTACGGGGTACCGCGCCCGGCGTATAAACTTTTCCGCGATATTTTTGCCACCGAACAGGGTATGGAGCATGCTGACAGCTTTGTTATTACACTGCGAGCCATTTTTTCTAAGCTACCATACCAATTACCAGAGGAAGCAAAACTGGATATGATCTATGGTTTACTCGATAGGAGAATCAGGAAGCGTTTGCCAAGAGAGCTTGTACGTACCATGGAATCTCTTATCGAACGAAGTCGAGATATAGACGAGTCTTTGATAGAAAACTCTGCTGCGAGAGACGGTATACTGTCGCCGGGCGGCGAGTGCTCCGCGCTGCGCTCTCACATTGCACCACCGCCGGCATCGCACGGACGTCACTCATCACCCACGAGTTCAGTGGTTAGCGACCGCGCGCGCGCTCACAACTCGTCGAGTTCGATCCGGAGTAGTATAGCCGCTACGCAGGTTTCAAACTCGGGATCTCCGTTTCAATCTTTGCGTAATGTTAGCCATGGTGATAATGTTGTCAATGGTAATGGTAGTTCTAAGAAGTTATTTTGTAATTACTGTAAAAAGAGAGGTCACGTCCGCGATTCATGTACTAAACTCCTTAGGAAATCTCCAAATACAACGTCAAGTGTTTATTGTTATAGTTGCGGGGAGAAAGGATTTATTAGAAGTAATTGTCCTAAATGTAAAAATAGTATAAGTAACTCTAACGAATCTATTGTTGAAACTAATAATGTTATGTTTTCTTCTTGTAATGTAGACGACGAGCGTACAATCACGAATTCGGCTCGTACGACCAGTCGAGGTAGACCTACCTTAAACATCGGTGTAAGCGGGTACTTAGAGAGCGCATTGATAGACACTGCCGCGCGACGTAGTATAGCGGGTCATAGATTGTACGTATTATTACAGCGTTTAGGTTTTACCTTTCGTCCGGAAACAATGTCAATTAAACTAGCTGATGGTACTGTTTCAAGTTTACCTGTTTTATTGACAACAGTTAATGTTCAACTGTGTTCGTTTCTTATACCTACCGAGTTTGTTGTTTTCCCGAATTCTTATAATAATGAGACGTTGTTGGGTATAGATTTTATTACTAAGTCAAAGTTAGTGCTTGATTTTTATAATATGTCTTGGTATTTAGCAGATCGGCCTAAATTATTATTTCCTTTACAATTCGAAACCACACGCAAGCTGGTAGGGTGTGCCACCACGAACACGCCTCGAGGTATCAAGGATATATCTCCAGATGAAGATCCAGTACGTGCTGGGTTATAAGAACGCCTAGGTGTGTCCAGCATCTTCGTATCTTTCTTCAGAAGTGTTCTAGGCTGCGTAGGTTTATTTCGGATTTTACAAGGGTCGCTGAACCATTGACTCGTTTATTGAAGAAAAGTTATACTTGGAAGTGGGAGTCTGGATAAGTTAATGCTTTTGCCGGTCGAAAAGTGCTCTAGATAACAGCCCCTGTTTTTGTTCAAGTGTGTATATACAAAGCTATGTCATTCGAATATTTTCAAGCAATTCTACATTGGAAGCAGCTTTAATCCAGGGGGAGCCACCCTACTATGAGCGTCCGCTCGGATTCCCTAGCCGTCTTCTCTCTACAGCTAAACGTAAATACTCCGCTAAGGAGCGGAAGGTTTTACTGGAAGTAGGAGCTGTTGAGATGTTCCCTAGCTATATTGATGCTCATCGGGTATTGGTTAGGATTGGTCAGCTGCCCTTGAAGTGACTGTTTTCACAAAATAACCCAATGATGTTGCTCGATTCGATGGGCTTCGAGATTAAGATCGTTTCATCACCAAATGTAATATATGTATAATGGTAATGGTCGTGAGCGTATAGTTCATTCTTAAGACCGCTACGTTGGTTTGATCAGGCGGAGAGGCCCTCCTGACCAAAAGGGGGAGTGTGTAGCGCGCACTCTGCCGGTCCACTCTCGCGGCCGCCGTAATGGTTGGACGGACGGCTTGCGCGCCGGCCGCGGTGGCCGGTGGAAGGGTAATCGTGTGACGTCGAAGTGATCGACCGCTCGTCGTATTACGTAGCTCGCTAGTTTATAGATATTTTGTACAGTTTTGTTTTGTTACTTTTAAGTTTTTGGACAATAAACGTTTCGTGTTGGATTAATTGTGTTTTTTACTGCCTGTGAACATTATAGATGAAAATAAACCTACATCATATCTTGCTTATTTCGATGCAAATAACCTTTACGGTTGGGCTATGTCTCAATATTTACCTGAAGGAGGATTTGAATGGGTCAGTCCAAATACAAGTTTTGATATACCCGACACGTCTGAATTCGGTTTTATTTTAGAAGTAGATTTAGAGTACCCAGTTGAACTTCACGATTTACACTCTGATTTTCCACTTTGCCCTGAGAAAATATGTATAAGTAGTGATTCTAAAGAAACCAAATTAATACCAAATCTTTATAATAAGATCAGATATAAAATTCATTATAGAAATCTTAAACAGTGTCTGAATATGGGAATGAAAATAACAAAAGTTCATAGAATACTAAAATTTAGACAGAGCTCATGGCTGCAAAAATACATTGATTTAAATACAAAACGTAGAATAGAGGCAGTCTCGGATTTTGAAAAGGATTTTTATAAATTAATGAATAATTCCGTGTTTGGGAAAACTATGGAAAACATTGAAAAAAGGGTTAATGTGAAATTGTTAACGCATTGGGAAAATAACGGTAAAACTCTAGGTGTACAAGATTTGATTGCAAAACCGGAATTTCACAGTTTATCGATTTTTGCAGAAAACTTAGTTGCAGTACAATTGCGAAAAACAAAGTTGGTTCATAATAAACCCATTTATTTAGGATTTTGTATATTTCAAAAACTCTTATGTATGACTTTCACTACAACTACATGATGAGGAAGTTTGATAATAAATTAAAATTATTGTATACTGACACAGATAGTTTAATATATCAGATTTTTACAGACAACTTTTACAATGATATTAAAACCGACCTCGTTTATCGATTTGATACATCCGATTATCCATCAGATAATACATATGGTTATCCAAAAATCAATAAAAAGAAACTAGGATTTTTCAAAGATGAAAATAATGGAAAAAATTTAAAAGAGTTTGTAGGTCTAAGATCTAAAATGTATGCATTTGACGTCGAAAATAAATTGACAGCAAAAGCAAAGGGTGTTAATAAATGTGTTACAAAAAAAATGACCATGGAAAATTATAAGACTTGTGTCTTCACTAAAAATATCCAATTTTGCAACATGTACAGATTCAAATCAATTAAACACACAATTTTCACCCAGCAAATAAACAAAAGATGTTTGTCTTATAACGACACAAAGCGTTATATTCTACCCAATAATATGGATACACTGGCGTGGGGTCATTACAAATTAAAATAGATTATAGAAAAATCTGTATGTAAATATTTCTTTGTTAATATAATTTTAATATATATTTCTATTCAATGTTCTAATTAAGTACCTTAATGTTAACTAAAATATGTATGTATTTCGATTAGTTTATGAATATAATATTTGTAAATATGTTGCTGTACACTGCTGTATTTGTATACTAGTCTTAAGATGTATCTTTTATTCAATTATTATTGTCAATAAATAGTTAATATTTGTAAATACTTTTTCTTATGTTTATTTTTTAATATGCATGTAGTAAGTGAATATATAAACCAACAATTGAACGAAATGTTTTATTTCTCTCTGTAACTCTCAAGCATTTACACACGTGCAACGTGATGTTTCACTTTATTCATCCATTTACTGCAATAGTTGCAGGTCCAAGTGGCTGTGGAAAATCAAATTTTGTTACAAACTTCATTAAATATATTAATGACATATGTAGTAGGGAGTTTACACAAATTACTTGGTGCTTTGATGAAATGCAACCTTTATATAACTTGCCAAATGTAAATTATCATCAAGGTATACCAGATCTTAATATGTTTGATGGGAAGAACGCAAACCTTGTAATAATTGATGATCTTATGAGAGAGTCTGATGGTCGCATTGTTGATATTTTTACCAAAGGAAGCCACCATAGAAACTTAAGTGTATTTTACATCACACAAAATTTATTTCACCAAGGTAAAGGACAAAGAGACATTTCTTTAAATTCAAATTATATTGTTTATTTTAAAAATCCCCGAGATAAAACTCAAATACGATACTTAGCACGCCAAGTATCACCAGAAAATCCAAAATTTCTTGAAGATGCCTATCGTAATGCAACTATGGAAGCACATGGGTATTTAATGATAGATCTTAAACAAAACACTGATGAAATGTGTCGAATTAAAACAAAAATATTTCCTCCAGATGTACATTGCGTTGTTTATGTCCCCACCAAAGGCTTTAAATATAGCAAGAATCAACAAATTCCTGTCATTTACACATAATGCCGCGAAGTCTAAACACGCATAAAGACTTACTGAGAGCACTACATAAGCTTAAACCTAAATATAAGAAAGCTCTTTTACAATCGTGTGACGAAAAGGAAATTAACTGTATTTGTGAATGTATACATAACGTCCTCCAAGGTAAAGTGGAACTACCAGAAAAAGAGAAAAAAAAACTTAAACGATATAAATCTATACTGCGGAAATTGTTACATAAAAGTTCTAATAAAATAAGAAAAAATATTATTATTCAAAAAGGTGGTGCATTTCTACCAATAATATTGGGTTCAATTTTGAGTGGCTTAGTTAATTATTTTATGTAATAAAAATGGAGCAAGCTAAGAAAATGTTGCTCATTGAACCAAGTTTGATGGACAAACTAAAATACAACCAAGTTCCTGATAGACCCACTTCTAGATTAGATGCTGAGATGAAAAATATTTTGAATAGTAATATGGATGATAGGAAAAAATGTATTCTATATCTACAAATTTTACAAAGATATTTACACTTTACTGGAGAAGACCGTCAACCTCATGAAATACCAATAATAACTAAAAGTATTGATACTACCACTCCAGAAGTAAAAGTAAATACATCTAATAAAAGTAATTATACCGACGATAAGAGTTTAGTTACAGCTCTGCCACCAAACACTGAAGATAAAAATCAGGAGAGTACTATATCTTATGAAAAACTTCCTTACACGAAAGATCAAATTCTTAGCTTAATACCAAAAACCTATGTAAAGAAAGGTGAGTCTTTATTGGAATTGCTAACTCTAAGTACAAATAAAATTCATTGGAATGATGATGGTACAGTCATTATAGATAACGAAAAAATTCTTGGAAGTAATATAGTAGATTTGTTAAATGATGCAATTAGACCGTTAAAAAAAAGTGATCCAATAGGTTGGGAAAAGTTTGCAACAGCATTGAAGGATATTAAAGTACCGTTGACTTACGTTGGGAATCCAGCTAGAAGTGAATACATACACCGGCTTCAATTAAAGGATATTGACCAAGTATCAACAGATGAAGAGTTTAATGATAAAAAAAACAATCTAGAAAAGATAAAAAAACCTATAAGAAAAAAAATTAGTTGGAAAAAATGGACCCCATACTAGAGATAACTAAGATTTATTATGATCCATCACATCCTGCTGGTTACAGTAGTATTGAAAAATTGTCGAAAGCTATGAAAGGTAAAATGACTAAGGAAGACGTTAAAAAGTGGCTACGGTTACAAGAAACATACACGTTGCATAAACCAGTACATAGGAAATTTCCTCGAAACAAATATATTTTGTCCAACCTAAATGAACTTTCGCAGGTAGACTTAAGTGATATGAGATCTTATTCTACACATAATGACGGATTTAATTATATACTTTGTGTTATTGATGTGTTTACTAAATATGCTTATGCTAGACCTATGAAAAATAAAAATTCTGAAACAGTTAAATCATGTTTTGATAGTATTTTTAGTGAAGCTAATACCACACCAACACACATACAATCTGATAAAGGAAGTGAATTCCTTTCAAAAGATGTAAAGGGTTATTTAAAGAGTAAAAATATAAATTATTATACAACAAATAATCCTGATATTAAAGCCAGCATTGTAGAAAGATTCCAAAGGACACTAAAAATGAGAATGTGGCGTTATTTCACTCACAAAAATACCCATAGGTATATAGATATCCTACAGAACTTAATATATGCATATAACCATAGCTATCATTCTAGTATTAAGACGTGTCCTTGCGATGTAAATTTTGATAATATAATGACTGTTTGGAATAATTTGTATGACAGAGAAAAAGTTAGTCAACCTACAAATATTCCACTTCTAAAATTTCATATTGGTGACTATGTAAGAATCACCAAACACAAACATATCTTTCAAAAGGGATATGAATCCAATTGGAGTGATGAAATTTTTATTATATCTTCTATAATAGATAGATCACCGTGGGTAGTATACACATTAAAAGATTTACAAAATGAACCAATAACAGGAACTTTTTATGAGAAAGAGTTACAAAAAATATCTTATGATCCTACTTCAAGTTATAAAATAGATAAAATTATCGGTTCCCGCTATTCCGGTAACAGAAAGCAAGTGTTGGTCAAGTGGAAAGGTTATCCGGATAAATTTAATAGTTGGATATTGGCTTCTAGTTTAAAGAAAATATGATGAAGGAAAGTTTTTATTTAACATTGTTGAGTAATAGCTCCATGGAATACTTCCCAGAAAATACGACAACCCAGTTTTCAACCAAATTACCGAAACCTATTATACTTGAAGGTAGATGGTCTGTTGGTGTCGTTGAATTTCAATATCCATGCACGATGTTTACAGTTCAGGAACATGAAAATATTGTTTATATAACAAAATGGGCTGTAATGCCCCATGAGGATAAACCTTCACTAATATACTACAAACATTATATACCAGCCACCAACTATGATGATATTAATCAAATTTTAACAGCATTAAACAGCATTGATGATAAAGTTATATTTCGATATGATGAAATTTCAAAGTTTGTATCTGTAACTGTAACGGATGAATCAATAAGATCAGTTACGTTAGCACCTAGCTTAAGTCTTCAACTAGGATTTGAACCAACTAGAAACTTAGCACACAGGGGTGGTTTTGGAAAATGTTCAGCGAATTTACATCTAGGGCTACCATCTCAGTTATTTGTTTATAGTGATATTATTGAACCGCAAATTGTTGGGGATGTGATGACACAATTATTAAGAATAATACCACTAGACCCTTCAAAATACATATATGGAGCTAATAAAATGCATGTTTTCTCACCACCTCACTACATACCTGTTATGCGCAGGGAGTTTGATACGATTGAAATAAATATAAGATCAGGCACAGGACAAAAAATACCATTCCAGTTTGGGACATTGTGTATTAAACTCCACTTTATGAAACTATAATGTATTCCAAAGAATATAATGAAATTTGTCCTTATGAGCACTATTATTCACATCAAGCTGGTCACGGTATTGGTGTGATTTATCGAGGAGCACCGTATCAGCGTGGACATGGAATTGGTAGTTTTTTAGGAGGCTTATTTAGATCTGTTTTACCATTGCTCTCTAGTGGTGCTAAAGTAGTGGGTAAAGAGGCTTTAAATACCGGTGTGGGTCTATTATCGGATATGGTTAATGCACGCCCCATGGAAGATTCAATAAGAACTAGATTGAAAGAGGCCAGCTCAAATTTACACAAAAAAGCTCAAGATAAAATTAATCGAATTAACATGTCCGGTTCAGGATATATAATTAAGAGGAACCGTTTGAATTCTCTCATTTCAGCACCGAATGTCAAGGTGAAAGGTATCAAAAAATCAAAGTCAAGTCATACTAAAATCAAAGACATATTTTCATAAAATGTCATTTCTACATAACAAATCATGTGAGTGCATTAAATCAGAGTTAGATTTATTTGCATTTCCCTCAACACAAACTAGTATAGAAAATGGAATATGGATACATTATAAACCTATATCATCTCTAGCTGATGATGGGCCCCTCGAATTTCAAGTACCAGGAACTGGTGAAGATTATATAGATCTGTCTCATACTTTGATTCATATAAAAGCCAGGATATTGCATCAAGATTCCTCTAAGGTAGCTGCCTCAACGGTAGTGGCTCCGGTTAATAATTGGTTGCATTCAATCTTCAGTCAACTTGATGTCTATTTAAATCAAAAACTTATATCACCTCCAAATAATACATATGCGTATCGTGCCTACATGGAAACTTTGTTGAATTATGCTAAACCAGCTAAAGAATCTCATCTTACGTGTGGCCTTTGGTATGAAGATACAGCCAACAAAATGAATGAAACCGGCGAGGAAAATGGAGGATTTGTTAAAAGACAAAAATTAGCTTCTGAAAGTCAAGAAATTGAAATGATTGGACACTTACATGGCGATATATTTAACCAAGAAAAGTTCTTGATCAATGGTGTAGAAATGTCAGTTAAATTAGTTCGCTCTAGAGAAACATTTAACTTAATGGCCCCTTCAAGTGATTCAAAGTTTAAAGTATGCATTACAGATGCAACACTTATCGTTCGTAAAGCACGAATCAATCCAACTGTTTTACTTGCACATCAAAAAGCATTGGCTTTTTCTACAGCAAAATATCCCGTCACTCGAGCTGAAGTGAAAGTTTTAACTATACCATCGGGGATTCAAGGCAAAACACTTGACAACATTTTTTTGGGGCAAGTCCCAAAAAGATGTATTATTGGGTTTGTTGATAACGGGGCATTTAACGGTAATCTCACTAAAAATCCATTTAATTTCGAAAATTACAACATTAACACATTTTGTTTATATATTGATGGTCAACAAATACCTTCGAAAGCTTTACAACCTTCGTTTCATACATTTCAATACATTATTTTCGGGTACGGGTATACATTTTTTAAATGAAGGGAATGGAATTTCGAGAGAACAATATTCGAAAGGTTACTGTTTGTTAGCTTTTGATTTAACTCCGGATTTATCAGCCAACTCTTCAGGTCATTGGAATCTTATAAGACATGGCACTGTAAGATTAGAAGTTCGATTTGAGTCAACGCTTGTACAAACTATTAACTGTATTGTTTACGCCGAATTTGATAATGTTATTGAAATAGATAAAAACCGCAATGTATCCGTCGATTATAATAGTTGAATATATAGAGGAAAGTAGCCAAATATGGAATACCATTTTATTTTTTAAGGATAATTTGCATAAACGTTATAAATTAAAAACTTTTTGTAGTAATAATTAACAATTATATATTTGTGCTTTATTTTGTAACAAGTTTTGGTCACATTGATTACTTTCAGCCACGATTTTTTGTTTAAACTAAATAATGATAATGGTACCTAAATATGGAATAGGTACCCCAAATATGGAATACTATAAATACTATCAAAATTTAACCTTAACTTGTATGAGACTCTTTAGGATCTTTAGTATTACGTAGCAAGGAACATAAATCATTTGCAAAAATCACAAATACAGGCGTCAAACTCTGGACCTGCGCAATCATGTGCCCAGAGCCCACAATAACTTGTCCTTATGGTGCTTAAGAAATAGCTTAAGCCATTATTTTCCAGCTATTCCCGTTTCACCAAATGGATTTTCCAACTGATTACGTCTTGCCAACATGTACGCCATTCTTCGAATATCGTTTCTCGTTAAGCCATGAAATTTGCTCTCCATCGTTAAAAGGTAGTCTACCAAAAGATTTTCAAGGGTAATCCCTAAACTAGTTTTCCTCCCAAGTTTGATAGCTGCGGCTTCTTCAGGGGGAAATTCGTTTTTCTGGCATAATCGAAACAAGGTAGATCTCGGTACATCAATGTCTTTTGCAGTTCTCATATAACCCATCTTTTCTCTATTACTAGTTTAATAGCTTCCGCCATATGCTCTGAATTCCATTCTTCTTGCGTAATTTAGGAGTTGTTACTAGTCATTCTGATAAAAATGAAAAATTTACTTTCAATTTATAATTAATAAAATCATGAAGTCAGCTGCTATTCTTAAGAGAACCAAATATGGAATAGTCCATAATTGGATACTATGATCTGTCCATATTTGGATTTTTCGACAACTTCAAACTGTCATTCATATTTTTATATTTAGGGAAGTAATACAATCAAATACCGCTAAAACCTACAAAATAACATGTAAACTATCTCTAGAAGCTATGATAATAATACCGTGTGCACTTTTTGTACGAAAAATACGTATTTTTTACATACCTTAGAAAGTTATGCGGAAGCAACAAAACAAAACACTACGACAATGACGAAAGGGCTCGCTTGACTGACATGTGATGACTTGAACGCGCGAATGGGAATAGAAAGAAGAAGACAAACACGGTTTATTGCGTGTGTGAGCTTCTGTTTGAAAGAATTGCCGGTATTCCATAATAGGGATACTATCCCATATTTGGTCACTTTCCTCTATATATATATATTGTAAAAATATTAACTTTGTAATATTTGTATGTATCTCTTTGTGTGTACATTTTTGAATAAATTAATTAAAATGAACTTACTTTGTATTATTTTTAATAATCACCCTTTCGATATATAATAAGTTACTGTAATTACAATCGCACACATGTTTGCGATCTCTGGGGTTGGAAAGTTGTATTTTTAAATAAATATGAATACAATAGAACTACAGAAATATTTGAACGAAATACATCCAAGTTTGCGGTATAATGTGTATGCTGCAAATAGATTACCGATATACATGGAAACTCCTACTTATTTAATTAGTAATTTGGACCCCGATACAAAACCTGGATCACATTGGGTTGCACTACATATAGACAAAAATGGTTTTGGTGAATTTTTCGACTCCTATGGACGACCACCTTCTGGATATCACTATGCATTCTTAAAGAGAAATAGCCACCGCTGGAGTTTCAATAAAAAAATATTGCAAAACAATTGGACTTCAGTATGTGGTCAATACTGTTTAATGTATTTGTACTACAAGTTGCACAACTGTACAATGAATTACTTTATTAATCAATTTGACATCGATACCATGTACAATGATATGTTATTATACCAAATTACTTATTTTTTGAAAAATACAATAATTATAGCATGTAGACGCCGCCCGATACGCAGTTGTCGCCCTAAGGGTCGTTAGGGTGTTACGAGACGTGCGGGGTAAAAGGATGCGCGCGCGCACGGGACGCTTGGAAGTTAGTCGACTACCGAGACCCAAGGCGGGAGTACGTGCGTGTACGTCGCAGCTCGGTGTGCCTTAAAGTGCAAATAAACTGTAAATCGCCAAATTCGTATCTTACTAAAACCACACCCACGACCACCGGTCATATAATGTATTTTGGGATGTATGCAATCTAAGTAAATCAGCAATTCATGTTTCAGTTTTAACAGTATGGCCCACACTCCAAGAACTATGCAACAAATTAAAGCTCAGTGGGGCATAATGAAAATGTCAGAAAAAAAGAGAAAATGCCTGGAACGAAAAGAAAGGTTACGAACAGGTGGAGGCCCACCAATTGATATTGAACCACCAACTGGTGATGATACAAGGTGTCTCAAAAGTAAGTTCACATTTGCTTATCTTATTACGCGAAAGCAACTATTCTGAGGGGCGCGGGGGGTATGTCAGTCGGTAGTCTGGCTCTTGGGAATTTAGTCGCTATGGAGCGTTTCTCTGGTGCGGACCGTGCGTTGTGCGTACGTGAGTTTTACAAAAACGGTAATTCGGCGACTGTAGCGCGTAGAAAATTCTGCAGTATTTGACATATTCGTCACTTAAATGATGCGCCTAGCACTCGACTCATTGCAATATGGGTTGAGAAGTTTGAAGAGACTGGGTCAACTCTGGAGAAACCAAAATCTGGGCGGTCAAGAACATCAAGAACAGCCGAAAACGTGGACAGTGTTACTCAGTCTATTCGAGATGATCCAAACCTCTCGATTCGGAAGCGTGCTGTTGCTTTAAGTGTGCACAGATCTTCATTATGCCGCATTTTACACAAAGATTTAAAGCTGCACCCGTACAAAATTCAGTTAGTGCAAGTACTGAAGCCTCAAGATGCTAGTCAGAGGCTTGCCTTTGTAAATCAGATGATTGAGCGCTTTCCAACGTTCACCAACATCTTGTTTTCCGATGAAGCCCATTTTCACCTGAATGGGCATGTAAACAAGCAAAATTGTCGTTACTGGAGTGCAACCAACCCAAAACACAAACATCAGAAACCGCTACATTCACCCAAAGTCACCGTATGGGCAGCGATGTCGACGCGAGGAATTATCGGCCCTTACTTTTTTGAAGATGGAAGGGGACGCACACTCACAGTGAATTCAGAGCGTTATGTGGAGATGTTAGACGAGTTTTTCGTACCCCAACTGCAAAACTTTCCTGGTTACAACCAAAGAACATGGTTCCAGCAGGATGGAGCAACTTCACACACGTCCAACAGATCTCTGCCTCGAGTTCGAGAAATCTTTCCGAACAAATTAATCTCCAGGCGAGGTGACATAGATTGGCCTCCACGGAGTCCCGATTTAACGCCTATGGATTTTTTCCTGTGGGGTTATGTCAAATAACAATAAACCGACTTCCCTGGCACAATTAAAAGAAAATATCCGTCATGAAATGGCAGCCATCACGGAGACTACCTGCCGAGCTGTCATAGGCAATTTTAGTGCCCGACTAAATGAATTCCGAGAGCGCAACGGTTTACATTTGGACGATGTTATTTTTAAAAAATAAATTCCCAAACAGTGTACTTCAATATAAAATAAACATTTTTTCAATAAAGCTAAGACTTTTCTTTTAAAAAAAGATTTAAATGTGAACTTTCTTTTGAGACACCTTGTATATCGGTGTGGCTTCCTCGTGAGTTCTCTATAGATTCAAATGAATTTGATTCCGATAACCAGGTACACTCAAAATACACACACATCTTGTTCAATAAGTATAATGTTTGGAGAAACATGTACATATGTAATTGTATTATTATTTATTTCAGCCATTAAATTGCAACAGTCTAAAAAAATCAGAACCACTGATAATTAACTCACCACTTCCCTGTGCTATGTGTGTGTGTGTTCCCTGTGCTGCCACCCATTTTATTTCATATGATATTTATTTAATGTTTTTTATTTTATTTTATTTAGATGACACAACCAGGCCCTTCCACAAAGACCGATCACAGAACATCACAAATAACTTATTGGTGAATATATTATTTTGTTTAAAATTCATTCTACGTCTTAAACGACACACATTCAGTACAACAAAATTTGTATGCAACCCTCCGCGACGTCGTGCCATCGCTTTAATTTTAAAATATAATTAAACCACCATACGACGTTATTAAAGAGAAATAATGTGTAATTGTGCGAGCGGAAACTTTCTGTGCCCGTGGCCGCTACCGGAACCCTGGACCCTTGCTGTGCTGTACAGCATATACTGGACGAGCTGCAGATCTACAGGTTAGTGGATACAGACATTCCGGTATATCGGCTGCGATTTATGGAGTGATAAGTTCCCTTAATACTCGTTTTGACCTGTTCTACATTTTTCTTAACCGCGAACCAAGTTACGTTCCCCGCTCATATGGAGGGTTATTTACACGCCTCTCCAATGCTTATTCAACATGAGAACTTAATAATGCCTAGAAATAATGGAAATTTTAGATGTCACAGGCAAGCACTTCAAGCCAGCCAGAAAAGAACACATCTGACATTACCGATACACCCACAAAAAAGAAATTTAAGAGTCCATATTATAAATGGAAAAATAAACAGGTATGTTATTATTTTAAGTAACACTTAATTATTTGAATACATTTATGGCACTTTCTCGACTACATTTTCTACATGATTTTTCTTAATGGAGTTAATAATTATTTAATTATAACATTTATTTTAGATCCACAATAGTACTGCAAGCAGTGCAGCACTGCAAATAGCAGAAATTGAAATTGCCTACAGAAAAGAACTGCATGAGGCACAGTTGGCCAATGAACAGCAAAAATTAAATAATTTGTTATTAAAACAAGAAGTTTTAAAAAGTAAATTACTTTATTATAAAAACAAATTTAATTATATTGTAGCTCATTTTTTATTTACTAATTAAAATGTCTCCTAATAAAAGTTTGTAAAACTACATAAGCATTAGCATTTCCCGTTGGAACTTCTCCCGACACTTCTCTGTTATTTTGTATGCTAACCTCTAAATGCATGTCTCTATAGTAAATTGCAATATTGTGAAGTACAACTAAAGCAATAATTGAGGTCTTCACATTTTCTAGTTTACAGGTCATGGCTTACAGAAGGCATTGAACGCGTTGCTTCCATACTCCAAAGCACCGTTCTATAGTATTCCTTGTGGCAATGTGTGCCTCATTATATTGTTACGACGGAACTAGGGCCAAACTTTAGTCCTAGATTTCTAGGCTTCCAAGCATCGCACGACTATAATTTTAAAACGCATAGATAGTCTTGAGGTACTGCTTCGAATGAAGTAACTTTCAATCAGATCGGCAAAAATTATTTACCGTCGAAAACATCGGAGGGGTCGCATCTGCGTAATCTTTGCCGCCCGAGTTCGTGACGCGTGTATCGGTGTGATAAAAGCTGTGATAAAAAAAATATATAAAGGAAAGTCGACAAAAATTGTTAAAAATGAAAAAGATATGGTGAAGAAAAAAATATTGGATTCAGATTCAAACTCTGATGCTGATGAATGTTATTGTTGGACGTGTAGCGAAAGTAACAGTAGGTACTTCTACTGGCATTTGCATTACTTGCTGGCATTACTCAGATACATAACCAAACAACAACGGATTTGAATACCATTCCCTCACACTGGTAAACGGTTTAAGTTCTAGACATTATGCAATGGCTGAAAAAAGAAGGCGTGAACAAAATTTCACAACACTAGACAAAGAAAAATTAATTAATTTGTTAATGGATCAGAAGGAGACCGTATTAACCAAAAAAAAAAACCGATGGTTGCACAAATGAGGCAAAATGTATCGCTTGGATGGATGTCGCCAATTCATTTAATGCTAATGCAGCAGTACGTAGGTATTTATATTTGTTGAAAGCGTTATGAACTTATTTTACATGGATTTTTTTTTATTTGTTCAAAGGACTAAAGATTCCCAAATAAAAGTCTAGGAAAAATGAAAAAGCGAATGCAAATTGTATCACAACACTACTCAAAGAAGCCTGTCGCAAATTGGTGGTGGGCCAACAATTGTTAAAATTGATCCTATTATGGAACAAGTGTCCAGCATAATGGGCAGAGGTTGCACAGGAATACAAGGCGTAAATGGCAATGACGCTCATCAGGACATTGTTAAAACATTGTGTTTAGAAGAAACTAACCTAAAGTAATTTCTGTAGAAGACGCTAAAGAAACACAAATCAATCCTTCAGAAGCACTAAAAACGCTAAAAGAAAAAAAAACAAAGTAAAATTATCAATTTAATCTACATTTAAATAATTTATAATTACTACCTGTAGTGCTTTACTAGCAGGTAAAATTTAAATAGTTTACATATGTAATTTTTGAGAGAAATAGTCTGCACCTATTTGAAATATCACTTCCAGTGCTCGGATAGTTTAATATTTTTTTAGGATGCTGTTGAGAACAAAAAGATACCATTATAGCCAAGAAGGCAACCAGTGACTTCAAAAAACAAATGAGAAGGATGAAACTATACAAATGTGGCATACTCACTATCTATTTATTTGTTTCTGTCCTTAACATTATCTATTTTCTAATTCTTTATACTATACTAAACTATAACTAACAACTATTTTAAATAACATTATTATATCTTCACTTATTTATCTAAGTAATTTTATCAACACATTTCATACTAACACACTTGATATTTATTTACTATATCGTGTCGTGCGGTGGAAACGGCACTAAGATAGAGAACCGCGGGATACCGGGGCGCGCGGGGGGATTGTACATGTGCAAGCGACGTGAGCGCTTAACCGCCCGCGCACCCGGTAAACTAGTCTGACTATCACGTTCGACGCGCCTCCACGTACCACTCGCTCGTTATTTTATAGTATTTACATTGTTGTTTGTTTCTTGTTTGTATTGTTGTGCTGTGAACTTCGTTTCTCCTCGAACTATACCTGTGCTATATCATTTAATCTTGTGACTTTTTAATGTGTCGTACTCAACATGTTTCAACTTTGCTGCCTTCACAACTCTCGTTTCGTCACTTCTACTGTCGAGATCGGGCGATATTATCATCGTCAGCATAGCTAAACTGGTGACCCCGACGTGATAGATGAGAGTTTCGGTTAAAGCCGGTAATTCGAATAACGGTGCTTTTACACCATCCGACATTTCAACACGACATTTGGAAATTAAAGTGCACCCTTTCTCACCCGATGAACCGGAACTATGGTTTGCACTACTAGAGGCACAATTCTACGGAAACAATGTCACGGACGACACGACAAAATTCTCGTGTGTCGTAAACAATTTATCCATGGAACACAGCAGAGCCGTGAGGGACATCATCTTACATCCACCGGCTCACGACAAGTACCACCTAATTAAAAGCGAGCTTATCAAGCGATTGACTGCTTCTCATGAGAGAAAGATCATTCAGCTCTTGGAACACGAGGAGCTAGGCAACAGGAAGCCGTCTCAATACTTAAGGCACCTAAGAGATTTAGCTGGACCTTCCTTACCTAACGATGTAGTCCAGACTATTTGGTGCAACAGACTCCCATACAACCTCCAGGCACTACTTGTATCACTGCCCAGTTAGTCCCTGGACCAACTTGCAGACCTAGCTGTTGGCAACACTACCAACATTAAGGTAATTTTAATTTATATCATTGCCAATATAAAAAATTAATGCGATCACCTACGAACTGTGCGCGTGTGTTTTTTTTCTCCTTTGCTTTTCGAAGCTTGTAATCCGTATGCTGGGAGTTTACACTAGCAAACCACGTGAACGACATGATTTCTACAGCCAATGTTATAGCTGCATCTTCTGCAAGCTCACTCACTTCTCATGAAGACGATGAGATCAAAGAGCTCAAAAAGCTGGTGCAATATCTTACTGAGAAACTAGAGGACCACTCTCTTGCATCCTGCAACTCCTTTGGATGCAGCACCACCACCAGCGCCAGACCACAAAACCATCGACACCGTCCATCTTCTTCGCGACAGATTACCCGCACGCAGTCCAGTTACCAAAAGTACCCAGTATGCTGGTATCATACTAAGTTCGGGTCGCTAGCACAGAGATGTAACAAACCCTGCGACTATACGAAAAAGGGAATTCCCGAAGACAGTCAAGCTGTAATGGCGCTTTATCACAACACTATAAGTGGAAATTCAGATCTTGTACGCCCTTCAGGCACACCGGCGATTCCGAAGCACGACAAGGTACATATTAGGACTACATCAGTACCACCTATAGCTAGTACCCCTCGGAGACCGGCCTACACACTGATCCACTCTGCTTCCAAACCCACTTTTACTGCTATTACCACTACCTCTTCTCCTCCCAATACCCGTCCTAGCTCACATAACAAAACAAATAATCAAAACACAAACAAACAAATAATAATCGCTAAACAAATAATATGAGAAAGCTTTCAAAATATGTATAAAAAAAAGAAGATGTAGAACATCTAAAATATTTATTGCTCAAAGAAGAGCTTGAAGCAAAACAAAACCAGCTCTGGCGAAATAATTCATGATTTAAGATTTAGAAATTGAAATGAAAAAGACAATAACTTGGTTCAAACAAAGCAATGTTGCCAGTAACGAATTACGTTAAGCAACGCAGAAGGACACGAAATTGCTACAAAAGGTCCCAACGTGACGAAATAGCTAATACTACTGGGTGGCCCAAATAAGACCCGCTGATGTGAAACACAAATAACTTTTTTATTTTTTAACATAATTTATTTTTTCTTTTTGCAGATTAGAACTGAACTCTTGGAAATTTAAAATGAATACGTACAGTCCACAACAACGCATTAAAATTATCGATTTTTATTATTCTTCTCAACGATCAATTGTTCTGACGCAGCGAAATTATCGCCGTTTTTTTTAACGTAAGATCAGCGCCCACATCTTCCATGATTACAAGTTTAGTTCGCCGTTTTGAGGAACTGGGTTCAGTTGCCGACCGTCCAGGAAGAGGTGCTCATCGAAATATTCGTACTGTAGACAACGTGGAAGCTGTACAGCAGAGTGTTGCAAATGATCCATATGTCTCAACTCGTCGCCGTTCCGGCCAATTGGGTATACCCAGAACAACATTACAGAGAATTTTAAAGTTGGATCTTAATATGTATCCATACAAAGTTCAAATTGTGCAACAGCTTCTACCGCAAGACCCCCAACAACGACTACAATACGCTATTCGCTTTACACAATTAGCCACACAAAATGATTTTTTAAATAATCTTTTGATGACGGATGAAGCGCATTTCCATTTAAGTGGTTATGTGAATAAACAAAACTGTAGGTTGTGGGGCTCCGAAAATCCAAGGGCAATGCATCAGCATCAGTCACACCCAATCAGATGCACTGTTTGATGCGGTGTTATGGCCACAAAAATCATCGGCCCATATTTCTTTGAGAATGAGGATGAAACGCCAGAAACAGTCTCCGGGGCTTCTTACAGAACAATGATCGACAACTTTTTGCGGACAATGGTGGAGCAACATCCTAATTTGTGGTTTCAACAAGATGGAGCCACTGCGCATACTGCTAGGCAAACTATGGACATGCTGCGTGAAATTTTTGGTGAACGCATAATTTCAAGAAATTCAGATTTCTCTTGGCCTCCTCGTTCACCAGATTTAACTGCGCCCGATTTTTTTTTATGGGGATATTTAAAAGACAAATTGTATGTTAACAAACCACAGACAATTGGACAGCTCAAGCAGAATATTCGAGACGAAATACGGCGCCTGCAACCAGAAACATTACGCCGTGTAATGCAAAATGCGCTAAAAAGAGCCAATGCCTGTATCGAGCAAAATGGTGGTCATTTGTCTGATGTCATATTTCACACATAGTCACGTTAAATTTCCATAAAATGTATTTAACATATAAAAATAAATCATTTAAAAAAAACCGTTATTACAAGAGTTACACGTGTTTAACATCACTAGGTCTCATTTGGGCCACCCTGTACATGATTGAACAATTTTTGAAATTTTGCAGTGTTATTATTAATAATATAATAATTGGTCACAAAAATGCACCACCGATGCTTACTGCGTCAGAACTATCTATTCTTTCTTCGGTATTACAAGTTCCACGATCGAAAGAAGCTGTAACTAAGGAAGTATTAGGTGAAACAAAGCACTAGTATCAAAGTAATAACAGTAATCCTTTGTCTTGTTTTAAAAGTTAAACCTCTTAAACTCGAAGAGTCTCTTGCCAAAGAGTTGCAGTCGCTGATCCTAAAAGAGATTGACAAGAGAATGGATGTTATAGACAGAATTACTCTTCTTTCTATACCCACAATATTGGACCTGAGGTTAAAAAAATGCATTTTACGGACTCAATCGCTTGCTCCACAGCTGTCACAAAAATCAAGGAAATTATGAAAACGAAAGTACAAAATGAGGCAGTCGAATCTGATTCTTCTTCCACTCCGACACAGCCTTGGGTTTCTCTCGGCGTTTCTTCTCAAGGTAGTCACTTCCGAAACGCTAGTAGATCACCGTAGGCTCTTTCCCTAGCTGGCTGCCCAAGTCGAGGTGGTACGTACAGGACTGCCCTTGCGTTGCCACCCAACCCATAAATCTGCTGGCTGAGCACCTTCTATGCTCACCCCTAAGCCCGTTTAAGTTGTAAAGCTCTTCCCCGGCCATCAACAAAAAATGTAACGCAATAAACGATTCGGTAAAATCCTTTATAAAAAGGTTACCTACAACACCATCACACTAGTGCCGAAAGAACAGCACGAAGTTATATCTACCTATAGAATTTATAAATATTTAAAATGTATAACGCTGTTATAAAGAAGACCTAATTAGTAAAGGAGTCGCTGTTGTAAGTAAAAAATATTTCGTCAAATATTCACTACTGATTTTAACATTGGGTTTCATGTGCTTAAAAAAGATAAATGCATAAAAATCCTGGATTTTGCAGGACAGAAGCCAGAGGATTGTGCCGAATTGCAAGCTCATTTAGATGAAAAAGAGGCATCAAAGGAAGGTTTGCTTTAACGCTCGAAAACGAGCGTGGAAATGAGGCATTTCTTCGTTCGATGCTACCACTTATGGACAAAATAAAAGAAGATTATTTAATTGTTGCCAGAACTAAAATTATGGCTGTAATTAAGAAATACATACCACCATCACGTACATTGGAAGAATCATATTTTCGTACATCCACACCAACAAGCGCTGACGATATTGCGTAAATGTTACAACACTTTGATGGAATGTCAACTTTAAATTTTTTAACAATTAATGTAAGCGTTTAACTAAAATAAAACTGCTTAAAACTTATTGTAGTATTACTGCTAATCTTTCACATGATCCGATACTTTCCCTCATATTAGCATGTTGCTCTGATAAGTTTCTTGGCAATAAACAGTTCATCGAAAACAGGAGGCATTAAGGGGTCCTCTACTCTCTCGGGTCTAAAAAATCGTTTTTTTTTTTCATAAATCATATCTACAACATGTGTAGAAAATGTGTGTCAAAGGATTTTTCAATATTCGAAGTGGTTCATAAAGTTACGGCCCTGGAACGGAGTAAGTATACAGAGCGCCGCGCTCCAAAAGCCGAGCGGCGCTGACCATTATACATTTGACGAAGAAAAAAATGAATTTGATTGATTTTTACTTGAGAATTTGGCGAATCGCGAGAAGGGAGGAGGGACGAGCATGCATGGTCCAGGCATAGCAGATTGACGGTGAGATGAAATTTTAATTTTTAGTATAAATCACATGCGCGAAATTTCAAACGCGTTTTTCTCGAAACACCATTTTTCGAAACGGTGACCACGATATTTCAAAAACTACTACACCGATCTTGTTCAAATTTATACAGCATCTTTAATATGTTATAAACCAGCGATTATCATGATTGCTTCGGTAGTTTTTTTCTACGAGCGATAAACTTAAGAAAAAATGAGTAAAAAATAGAATAAAATTTTCAAAAGTGTATAACAAAGCCAATTTTTGTAATTTAAAATTCACTCTAGTTCAACCGCTACTCTCAAATATGACGATTGAAATGCCATTTGATTTTTTGATTTCAGATAACCAGAACAGCCGCAATCTTGGTCACCGTCAAGCAACCTTTTTACTTGATGTCTTCCTGTCGGCTACTACAAATTTTATTCTATTATATATTAGGTCCTTATATAAAATTGGCGTTTTTCGTACTGGCCACTTTAATCACAAATTTCTCCTCTTTGGTAAGGAATTCCAAATTCAAATTTGTACAGCTATAGACTCATGTATTTGTGCTGCGATGATTGTCATTCATTTGTTTTTTCTTCTGTTTTTTTCTGTTTGCGTCACTCATTTTACAAAATGGAAAACTTAAAATATCACATTATTTACGAGTACGAGTTCCGCCGTGGCACTAGTGCTGCGGAAACAACTCGAAGGGTGAATGATGTGTATGGCGGTCGTGTTGCAAAAGAAAACACAGTTCGTTTTTGGTTCCAACGGTTTCGTTCTGGAAATTTCGACCAGCAGAACAAGCCCCGTGGACGGCCTGAGACTCAAGTTGATAATGAAGAGTTGAAGGCTATTGTGGAAGCGAATCCATCGCAAACCATGTCCGAGTTAGCTGCAGGCTGCGATGTTAGTGATAAAACTGTTTTAATTCACTTGAAGCAAATTGGGAAGATTAAAAAGCTTGAAAGGTGGGTACCTCACGAATTGACTGAAGCAAACCGGCAAACGCGCGTCGACTGCTGCGTTACATTGCTACAAACCGGCACAATAATGAAGGTATTTTAAACCGAATCATTATCTGTGATGAAAAATGGGTTCTTTACGATAATCGGAAGCGCTCAGCGCAATGGTTGGATCCTGGCCAGCCAGCCAAATCCTGCCCCAAGCGAAAATTAACCCCAAAAAAGTTACTTGTAAGTGTTTGGTGGACTAGTGCCGGTATTGTTCATTACAGTTTTCTCAAATCTGGCCAGACTATTACGGCTGATGTCTATTGTCAGCAATTGCAAACCATGATGGAAAAGCTAGCGGCTAAACAACCTAGGCTGGTCAATCGCTCCACGCCACTGCTGCTTCACGACAACGCTAGACCACACACTGCGCAACAGACGGCTACTAAATTAGAAGAGCTTCAATTGGAAAGTCTAAGACATCCTCCGTACTCCCCGGACCTTGCTCCAACAGATTACCATTTTTTTCGAAATTTGGATAACTTCTTGCAAGGGAAAAAATTCAACTCCGATGGGGCAGTCCAAATCGCCTTCAAAGATTTTATTGATTCCCGTCCGACTGGTTTTTTTAGTAAAGGGATCAATGAACTACCTATGAGATGGCAAAAGTGCATAGAAAATAATGGTTCATACTTTGATTAATTAAATATATTGTATTAAAAAATATTCGACTTTTTTTTCCTCCCATACAAAACGCCAATTTCATATGTAAGGACCTAATATTTTGACTTCAAAAAATTTGTAAAGTTTATTTAAATGTAAATAAAGATTATGCAAAAACAATGAGATTGATTATTTCAATGGATTGCCCGTAAAAAAATATTGAAAGAGCCGTCAAAAAACAGCCGAGAGAGTAGAGGACCCCCTTAAATATTCATCTTCAAACCAATCTGGATGATTTCTATATTCTTCATAATTCACGGAAAATGTCCATGACTTTCACGACGTAGTAACATAGGATGTGTCCACCAACGGTGCTTTTTTTCTTTCATAATAACAATAACTACATATTCCCTAGCGTACTTGCACAAACACCCCAGAACACCACATACGAGTACATAATAAAAAATTGTTTTATTGACTGAGACACTACTTATTTCGCTCTCGTCTGGCACCTAACTGAACCCTTTAAACAAATAAACGCATCGTCAAGGAAATACGGCGGTTCCGTGACGATAGATAGGAGCGATTCTCTCGCTCGTGGAGACAGCGCCTTAGGGAGAATTTCCAAAAAAACAACAAAAACTAAACTCGTAAATGAAAACATTGTCGTAGCGGCACGTATTCTATATTATACCATTATCTTTTATAATTACTTTTGTAGTTTTATATAGATGAACAGTAATTACAAATAATTCATTGATTTATTAAACAATATATTCTGATTTCAGTGACAAATATTAAATTTTCAATAAAAAAAAAGTTCATAATGTACACTCGTGGTCGTGTTATGTTTTGTGTTTTTTTCGAATTTAATTGTCTCTGATACTTAATTTGGAATTATAGTGTAGAAAGTTTTGCTTCAAGCATATTATGACAATTTTAATATGTTGGTTGGTTTTGTTTATACAAATCGCTTATTTTACTATTACAGGGTTATACAGGGTGTCCCAGAACTCAACGTCAAGCCGAAATGGGGAGACAGGATTGATTGTAATCATAACGAGAAAAAAAATCTATCCCATGCAGTTTGAAAATTATGGGTATTTAAGAAAAACATAGAAATTTGGTCAAACTGTAACCATTTTTCGGTTATTGTGGTTAATTTTTATTATGGTATTTTTGTTTATTTAAACGTTGGAACCGTAACCCTAAATAACATTTCTAGAATCACAGTCAAAAATAATGCTACAATTGCTCCAAGTTTCCTAGAATTAAGACTATTTGTTAAACAATAAATATCAAATGTTCAATATTTGTGGACTTTGAGAGACCCTCCTTAAAAAAAAGTACTAGAGTGCCTTGGCAAGAGCCATTAAAAGTTGGCGCATTTAATCAGGATTGTAAAATACGTAGTACTATACTTGTTAGTTTCATACTAAAAAATCGAGTAAAAAAATAAAAACCTCGAGTAACCCAATTTTTGCTAACCCATTTTACTCAGTTAAAATGTTTTTTATTAACATTAGCTCTTGGTAGGTTCTTAATTTTAGGGCAAAATGATGAGAGAGATGGATAGTGGACATATTTGCCATGAGAGAGAGACAGATAGTGACGCCAGGCAGTGAGACGGAGATGCGTCGTTTAAACGAGTGCGAATGAAACAGATACAGACGTAATACCAAGAAAATTGCTACGCTACCAGTCTGACACCAGTTAGTACGTTTCGCTCATTCGTCTACTGCGCCCCTTTCCGTATACGCTTGTGTTGATTTAGTACTGACAACTTTAGCTTCCCT
The DNA here is from genome assembly GCA_036320925.1 of Automeris io. Taxonomy (NCBI): domain Eukaryota; kingdom Metazoa; phylum Arthropoda; class Insecta; order Lepidoptera; family Saturniidae; genus Automeris; species Automeris io. The sequence goes on along the minus strand of JAUDJH010000019.1, from coordinate 11,278,023 downwards.
TATTGGACTTGGATTTTTGTGAATTGGACTTGTTGATTACATATCGGCAACTTTGGCTTCTCTCTTTTGGAATTGGACTTTTGTGTTGGCATCCTTGTTATGTTTACAAGAATATTCGAACATGCACCTCAGTCATGGGGAATGCAGATGCAACGCAATGCCGCCGCTAGACTATCGTGAAAGGTTTCCAAATTTAGATCGCTATCCAGATCACCGCGTGTTTGTTAATGTGCAGCGTTCACTCACGGAGGGCGGCGATTTCCCGAATCAAATACGGGCTCGAAGTAGACCCTGCTCTCCTTACGAGGAAGAAGTGTTGCAAGAGGTCGCAGATGACCCAAATATTTTCATTCGTGTAATCGAAAAAGGAACGGGAATACCCAAAAGCACAGAACATCTTATTTTACAAAGAGCCGAAACGCATCTATTTCACATTCGAGTTTAAAGCCTTCTCCCTCGAGATTATCCTGGAAGGATTTCATTTTGAAGGACAATGCTACAGAGGCATCCCCAATTTATCCAAAAAATTATCTGGTCAGATGAATCTACATTTAAAAAAGATGGTTACATAAACTTACACAATTTTCACGAGTGGCATGTGGAGTCTCCACATTTAATGCGAGAAGACAGATCCCAGTATCGCTTTAAAGTAAACCTGTAGACCGGAATTTTAAACGGCAAAATTGTTGGGGTTTTTGAGCTACCTGAGAACTTGATTAGTACGAATTACCTACATTTTACAAGAAAATCTATCAACTTTGTTAGAGGACGTACCACTAACATCATCGCCACATGTGGTATCAACTCATTACGCAGTGCAAGTAAGAGATTTTCTTGACCAGGAATATCCGAGAAGGTGGATTGGACGTTCAGGCACTATCTGGTGCCCGGCCCGTTCCATAGATTTAAATCTCCTGGATTTTTTTTATAGGGGCGTTCTCAAAGAAGAAGTTTATTCAAAGACAATTGAGAGCGTAGCCCAGCTGCGTGAACGAATTTCTCAAGCTGCTGAGGACATCAACTCGCGAGGATATGTCCGGCTAATAAGTAGATTTTTTATTAAGATGTAGGGTGTGTATTACGGCTGATGGCAAACAATTTGAACTACTAAGGGGGGTCAAAATGACTTGTTTGACATTTCTTATATTTATAACTCATTTCAGGTACATTTTGTTTCTGAAAATTTTGTACGACTTTTTCTAAAATATACAAATAATTAATTATGTAAAACAGTTTTCTTTTTTTTTATTATTTTGTTGTAAAATTGTATGCAGTATACCTACATATACTGAGATGAGTCATTTTGACCCCCCACGGAACAAGGTTTTCGGTGCTGTTCTGTTGATTCGTGGAAACTATTTTATTCACAGAGAAACCGTTATTTTGTCATAATATCTCTAGAAAATCGAAAGTTTATAATTTTATTGCGTTACGCACCCAGTAAACCTGGGCACTCATTAGCGTAGCAATTTATCATCTAGTCGCAAAATAAAATATTTTCAAACTCAAAGATCTGTCAACAACCAAGAAAATATTGTTCCCACAGCCTGCACTGTTTGCGCTTGTTCCTTATTGCGGTATTTATTTTAGCCAAGTTTACTCAGATAACTGTCAGGCTAAGCGCACACTCAACGATTTCGATCGTACAATGTTTTTCCGTACGATTAAAATCTTGAGAAATGGCTGCCTTCTGTAGTGAAGAATACGCGGACATTCTGTACGTTTACGGATTATGCGACGGCGACGCTGCAGCAGCGCAAAGAGAGTACATGCTGCGTTTTCCTGACCGACGTGTACCAAACGTAAGAGTGTTTTCGGGAACGTATCGACGCGTCCGTGAAACAGGGCGTTTCGCAGCGCGAACAAGCGATTCTGGTAGACCTCAAGTTCAACTTCCTGATAAAGAAGAAGAAATACTTGATTTATTTCGCAGAAATCCAACAATCTCTACAAGGATTGCAGCTAGAAGCCTTGGATTATCCCAGTGGATGGTTTGGTTTACCGTACATACAGCAACATTACATCCCTACCACTACACACCGGTCCAAGCTCTAGAAGAAGGCGATCCAGCCCGACGAATGGAATTCTGTCGTTTCATGCTAAATGCCGATATGGAAGATCCTCATTTTCTCAAGAAAATTCTGTGGACTGATGAGTCCAAGTTTGACCGTGACGGAATCAATAATTATCACAATTCACATTATTGGGCACCGAAAAGAGAGAATCCAAGGATGAAAAAAGAAAGGGCACATCAAAGAAGATTATCTGTGAACGTTTGGATGGGAATAATAAATGGCCAACTGATTGGGCCGTTCTTTTTTTCTCAAAATTTGAATGGGGAAACTTATGAACTTTTCCTAAGAAACCAAGTGAATATTTTATTGGGAGACGTCCCTTTAGCCACGAGAAGACATCTTATCTACCAATATGATGGCTGTCCAGCTCACTTTCGGCTCAGTGTACGCCATTGGATGAATCAACAATATCCACTTCGTTGGATAGGGCGCGGTGGACCTATTCCTTGGCCAGCCAGAAGCCCGGATCTGACCCCTTGCGATTTTTATTTATGGGGTCACATGAAGGATCTCGTGTATGTAACCCCCGTAAACAACAAGTAAGAGCTTCATGAGCGCATTCAGAGGGCAGCTCAAAATATCCGGCAAAGTTTGACAACAAGAGTCACAAAAACAGAAATGAGAAACAGACTTCGGGCTTGTATTAGAAGACGGGGCTCACATTTTGAGCAGGACTTGAAATAATGTACCCAGATAATTAGCCAATAAATGTATTATTAAAATACTAAGTTTTTTTTCATTTATTAGGGCCCAAAAATACTAGTTGTTTGTGTGTCTTTTTATTTATTCATTTTTTTATTAAAGTATCTACTAGACATTTAAAATTCAAATAAAACAATAAGTATGTAGTTACACCTTCCTGCTTGCCCCTTCCTGTAGTGGCGTAGTATTTTTGTCCCAAAGCAGTAACAAGATATGCTTAGCTCGCATATAGATAAGGCGACCACCGGGACAGAAATGCTCCGAGACGCGCGGGGTTTTTAATATTAAGTTTAGTCTTAAATCAGCTTCCACTTGAAGTGGTAGTAAGAATAAATGTTTTAAAAAAGCTCACTGCCGTCTCCCTGATCTTTCTATGTAGTTTTTGTTGATACCTGTACCTTTTTGAATAGCCAATGAATCAAGGAACAAAATTATGTAATTTGTACAAAACATTCTATACATATTTTCTTGGAAATTCTTCGTTTATTTACCTAAAACAATTTTTTTTATGCAAAATGATACTTGGTTTTTTAGCTTTTACTTAAGTAATGACGATTCCTTCTTACAAATTTTAATTTAAAATGAGATTATTATTATTTAGCTATACGAATACAGCATAAACAATAACATTATTTTGTATTCGTCACTACAAGGGAACATTTTAACATAAAAACTGGAGTTTTTTAAAAAAATACTCTAACGGAGATTAATTGAAACGGGTTCTTCTGTTTCGATTATTTATTTGCAAACACAGTCCGAGCGTACACGTAATAAAATAACTATAAGAAACAAACAAAGGAAAGGACACGCGCAACACGAACGGCGGACGGGCTACGATGCTTGCGCGGCGATCTCTGGCGCGGGCCACCGAGAGGTGAGGGGAAAGGGGTATATACCGTAATGCGCGAACGATCTAAGTATACCCCCCCGCGTTACAGGCTCCCCCTCTGACACAGACGAAGCGCCCCCGCGTCTGTGTTAGTCCCGGATACGTTTTGGTCTACCTCGTTTACGTCTCTCCCGTACAGGAGGCTGTATATCGCCTACGAATGGGGTCAGCTGTGAAACGTGAACCTTCCCTAAGGTCTCTCCGTTACTCACCCTTTCCAAGATATACGAAGTAGGACTGGTCATACTCTTTACGCGATAAGGGCCATCCCGGTGAGGTATAAACTTCGGAGTCTGACCACGGGTCGCATCATTACTGCCTTGCGTATTTAACAAGACTAGATCGCCTGTAGAATAATCTGGAGCAGGTCGTCGACCCTCGTCGGCGTACCGTTTCTGCTTTTTTTGAGTCTTTTCATGTACTTCTCTGGCGTCGAACAATGCGTTCGAGATTCGTTTGAGGTAAGGAGTAAGGCTGGTAACAACATTATCACTCTCTACAATGGCGCGCATGTCTGCCATTATATCAGCTGGTGCACGTAACTCTCTTCCGAAAGTAAGGTAAGCGGGTGAGTATCCTGTGCTGCTAGTCACTGCAGAGTTCATCGCAAAACGGATTGCAGGTAAGTGAACATCCCACGTCTTATGATCCTTCCCGACTAACATAGCGAGCTGGGGTTTCAAATCTCGATTTTTACGTTCGACTGGATTTGCCTGAGGGTGGTATACAGGTGTGAGTGACTGAGTGATGCCAAATATATGACACGCTTGTTGCATCACTTCGCTTACAAATTGGACTCCATTGTCGCTTAAGATCCGTCTGGGCACACCGTATCTCAGGAATACTTCCGAAATCAAAGTCTTGGCACAGTCGTAACTGGTAGCATTTTGTATTGCAAACAACTCTACCCACCGGGAACAAGTATCCTCAAGTATTAAAATCCATTTGTATCCGGAGGCGGTTTCTGGTAGAGGTCCAAAAAGATCCACTGCGACGACTTCGAAACGGCGGTTGGTTGCTGGTGTCTGTAATAATCCAGCCGGCTTCCTATTATCAGCTTTATATCGTTGACAATCCACACACTTCTTCAAGTAAGAAATTACTGTCTGTCTCATTCCAGGCCAGTAGTACTTGGACTTTATACGTTCCAAAGTGCGGTCTACTCCAAAATGTCCAGCCGTCGGTGCGTCATGGTATTCTTTCATTATCTTCTCACGCTCATGTTCGGGTACCACCAAACATGCGGTTTCTTCTTCACATTCTTCCGGTCCGTATCTATAAAGAACGCTGTCCGATATCACAAACCCTCGGTCGGACCAGCTCCTCCCCCTAAATTGATCGTCCGTCGATTCAAGATCTTCTATAATCTTTCGCAACTCAGGGTCCTGGAGTTGGTTCTCCCTCACATCTCTTGGACTTCGCGAGGGGAAGTCGACTTCAGCGTAAGCGACGTCACATTCTGTCTCAGCTGCCTCAGGAGGTCGTGACAATGTGTCAGCGATAGCGTTAGATCTGCCAGGTACGTATTCTATGCGGATGTTATATTCCTGAAGCGAGAGGGCCCACCTGGCTAGGCGGCCGCTTGGCGTCTTTATGTTCATGAGCCATCGCAAAGGTTGGTGGTCGCTTTTAATCACAACCTCTGATCCTTCAATGTATCCGCGAAATTTGGTTACGGCCCATACTACTGCCAGCGCTTCTCGTTCAGTCGTGTTATAATTCCTTTCAGCGTTATTCAGCAATCGGCTCGCATATTCCACCGGGCGTTCATCGGGGCCCTCCCCCTGCATCAAAACTGCTCCGAGACCGTATCCACTACTGTCGGTCCTCAGGGTAAATGGTTTCGAGTCGTCAGCCTGACGTAATATCGGTGCTGTAATGAGTAACTGCTTAATACGATTAAAAGCATCTTGCTGGATAGCGGTCCACTTCCAGTTGCTATTCTTCTTTAGAAGATCCGTCAGTGGTCTGGCAACATCGGCGTAGTTGGGTATAAACCGCCGGAACCAGCTAGAAGTTTGCAAAAAGGTCTTCAACTGCTTAACGTTCTTCGGAAAGACCATGTTAGCGATAGCAACAGTTTTATCAGGATCCGCTTTTATTCCGCCTGGGACAATCACATGACCTAGGAACTTCACGGATTCGCGGGCAAAACAACTCTTCTCGCGATTAATCCGGAGATTGTACATTTCAAGCCTACTGAATACGATGTTCAAATCTTCCATATGCTTTGAGAAAGTTTCAGAGAGAATAATAACATCATCCAAGTAAGTAAGCAAGGATGTGTTAGCCAACTCCTTTCCGGACCTGAATCGATCCATAAGTCTCTGAAAAGTAGCGCCAGAATTTCGAAGACCCATAGGCATTCTCTTGAAGCGGTAGCAACCGAGAGGAGTCACGAATGCTGTTTTATCACGATCGTCTGGTTCCACACCTATTTGAAAATAGCCAGATCGAAGATCACATGTCGTCATGAAGCTAGTGTTCTTAGCTGCGTGGAGCACATCTTCTATGCGCGGGAGTGGGTAACGATCGGGTTCTGTTACTGCGTTCAACTTCCGGTAGTCTACGCAAAGTCGAACTCCGCCATCTTTCTTCGTTACCAGCACCACGTTAGAGGCCCACGGTGACTCACACTCTTCTATAACATCGGCTTCCAGAAGCTTCTGCAATTCCTGCTCGAGGATTGCCTTCTTACCAGGTGACATCCTGTAAGGGGGTGAAGCAATCGGTTCCTGGTGTGCGTCAATCTTCAAACGATGTGTGGCGAAATCTGTCGGAGGGCCCGCTCTTGCAAAGCGGTCCGCTCTCTTTACTAGTAAGTCATTCATCTGTTTTCTCTGTTCTGCTGACAGGTTTGTACCCTCATCGTCTCGGAGCGTTAAACTCGACGCGTCTACCGTCATCAGCTTCATATCGCTGCAGGCAGGTAATTGAAAGTCGGTGATGAACGGATGCCAGCGATAGGGCTTCTCGTTATAACACCAGCTGCTCTGAGGTAAGTCAATTAGGATACCAGCTTTTAGTATAAAATCTCTACCTAAAAGTGTCCGAGTCTGCGCACCTGGTAACACTAAAAACGTGGTAGGTATGACGTGGCTTCCTAACTTCACGTCAATAACACACTCAAGTGCGTTGCCAACTCGCTGTGAACCATCAGCGAGGGTTATGGTTCGTGGCGTCTCATGGAACTGTACACCAGCGTCCAACAATAAACTATAAAGCATAGGGCCTGCTATGGAATGAGTAGCCCCAGTATCTAAAATAGCAACACCTTTGCGATTCACCACTTCAATTTCCACCAGGGGGCGTGAATCGTTATCATCGGCTGTAAAAGTACTGCAAAAATCCGATGTATTAGTAGATGGTGTGCTCTTACAATTTTCGCATTGCGAACGTATTACTCCCAGCTGACCACACCCGTAACAGCGTATCTGAGCATTACTACTCGACCTAGCACTATCGCTGTCATCTACCCTACTCGAATGTCGCTTCTCCTTAATACGACATTCGGCTATTGTATGACCGAATTTCTTACAATACGCGCACTTAGGTCGAAAACGCTTCGGTTCTATATCACGTTGCGCGTTCGACTTACGTGAGTCGATAAGAGATACAAGGGTAGGATTATTTAACTTTGCCGGACACCCTGTAGCAGCGAAAGAGTTATCTGTAACGCGCGTCCCTAGATGATCGCGCACGGCGGCGAGAGGGTTAATAGAGTTATCAGTGTTATTATAAAAAGGGATAGGACTCACCTCTGCTAAGGATTCCTCCACTAACCTGACCTTCAAAATCAGCTGATCGAGGCAGTCCGCCGCGTCGCGAGGTACGCGTTTTCTTATCTTATAATCTAAAAGGCCGTATACAATATCTAACTTCATCATTTCTGGCACATCATACGGTAACTTAGACAATAAAGCGCGTAATCTATTTATATATACATCGGCGCGTTCACTATTTTGACCGGTCGCGAAAATGTCACGAAATATTTTATACGCGGGCCGTGTAACACCAAACATTCCTCTGAGCCGTTGCAGAGCATCAGGCCATGACGTGACGGACGCTTTGACACCCTGCCACCAGACTGCAGCTTCGCCAACCAACAGCAACGGCAGGCCCCGCAGTGCGTTCTCCTCGCTGACTCCTGTGCAGTCGCGGAAAACCTCGATGGTATCGATGAACGCTTCAGTCTCTTCTGCAGTTTTACTGGACCCGTCGAATCGCGCTGTGCACTTGGCAAAGTTTCCGTGATGATCACTGGCTCCTGGAGTACACGATTGCTCTCTATTCTTTGTCAATATGCTCTCGACAAGGACTCGGTTCGCTTCTACTTGACATCTGGTAATGTTGGAGATGAGAGTCTGTAGCATCTCTTCTGACATTACTATACTCGGTGATGATGCCGTTTTCCCTTGTTCTGTATCCGTATCCGAATCATCTGACCTTGATTTATCAGTTTTTTCAACTTGTCGTTTCGGCGGCATAATGTTAAAACGTTTCTCAATACGTCACTCGCTCGACCGTTGTAGTTTATATTATTTTCAAAATTTTAAATCGAAACAGGCCACTAGTTGGAGCGCCACTCTAACGGAGATTAATTGAAACGGGTTCTTCTGTTTCGATTATTTATTTGCAAACACAGTCCGAGCGTACACGTAATAAAATAACTATAAGAAACAAACAAAGGAAAGGACACGCGCAACACGAACGGCGGACGGGCTACGATGCTTGCGCGGCGATCTCTGGCGCGGGCCACCGAGAGGTGAGGGGAAAGGGGTATATACCGTAATGCGCGAACGATCTAAGTATACCCCCCCGCGTTACAATACTTAAATCTTGAATATCTCAGAAATTAACAAGTTTCAGACATGGTGTCATATGACTTAAATGACTCCAAATAAGCTGTACTACAACGTCTATTAAGGAATGTATCGCATTACCGTTCACCCTGTATAAAGAAACAACAGGAGAAAATATTTCAAGAAAATACTTTTTATTCCAGTTATCCGAAGAACTTGCAATTGACTACGAAGAACTAACCGGTCGATCTACAGATATACAACAAGTACAAGTAGATGGAATATCATCATCTATATCGTCACAAAACCAGACACATATTTCGATGAAACGTAAACGGTGTCAAATAGCACAGTGTACTAATAATAAAACGAACAACATTTGTGGTACATGCCATAAACGAGTCTGTGGTAAATGTTCAGCTAAAATATTTTTTAACTTGCAAAAAATGTTTTTGACTTTTAAGCATAATTAACAAAAAAAAAACACTGCTATTATATATTACTATTATTATTCAGACTATATTCAAGTTTTGTTCATTAAATTACAAAATATATAAAAATGTAAAAATTGCTGTCTTTTCTTATATGTGTCTTAGTAATTTAAGAAACAAGTCATTTTGACCCCTCCGGTAGAAGTAGGTATACGTCAATCGTCGGTAGTTCTAGTGTTAAGTATATTGTTTAATAATTGATCGAATGATTTTTCTCACTGTTAAATATTTTTTATTTTAAGGCCTAAATTTTAGTTGAAAATCCTTTTTTTTACGAAGCCACCTTTTTGTGGTATATCATTATTTTACTTATTACTTCGATCAAATACAAGATAATATATTATATTAACGAAATAATCTTGGTTTTTCCATTTTATTATAGATAATTTAGTCCAGAGATATCATGCTCACTGCAAGACGCCTTTTTTTAGAAGTGCTCCCGTAGATCAGCTATAGCATCTTTCAAACTAAGTATTTTTACAAAAAAAAAATTAAAGTACACTTAAAAGTTACCACAATGTACAAAATTCCGTTTGCCTTAAATAAAAACTTTAATTTAAAAAGTTCTCAAAAAAAAAATCGATATTTTTTAACCTTCCAATTGGATATAACCCCTAAATTCAACAAATAAAATCATATTTAACCTAACGATCTCAGAGGAAATATCTACGATATCTATCCAAGTACTAAAATAAATTATATTCCTTGAAAAATAAATCGATGACGTCATACTAAGCATCCTATTAATTAAAGCTAGTGTTATCCATTTGTCCGTGATAACTACCACACGCCTATACCAAGTATTATTGGCTTCTGGTTCAATGAGAGCTGACAAAAAGTTAGTTGCACCTCTATTGTACTCAAACATTAATTCTCAAAATACTCGAATCTTCAACAATCACATCCTACGTACGAGTATACATGAATAAAATCACATATTTTATTGAAATCTCACTAGTAAAAATGAACAATTTTATCTTTATCACACACACATCGTATAGAGTACACTCTATCCCCTTCAAACATCCTGACTTACCTTTCTGTTCCACAATCCCGCCTATGCAACTATATTTTGTCATGAGCACCACGCGAATAAAATAACCCATCCCAAGCTTCCTGGATTGATGCAAGAGCTTCACACCCGACATCAGCGTCTACAAATACCTGCTAGTGTACAACACGAACATTAGACCAACACGCGAAACGACCTTCGTTACTACATCAGAACGAGACATCCCGGGCATCTAAGTATCAACATTTTCAGCAGAAATCAACACATTTTAAACCCTTAGCAACAACGTATGGATCTACGTTCTTCAAGTCAAAACCCCGTTTGTTCTAGATTACAAAGGAAAAACATCTGACCGAGTAATCTCAAGATCATTACAATGCATCATGAATGTAAAATGTATATTGCCTTTGTCACATTCACAAGCGATGAAACAAGATAATCCAATATTTCTCATCTAATAATAACCGTCGATATCCAAAATATTTGCCTCAATTACAAGACTGAATCCCACAATCAAGTATTATTACCCATACGCCTTAATGATATTCCACTAGATAACCTAAAATCGATTAAGGAACAGTCTGATACTCTCCAAAGAAGAGAACTTTCCTTCCTAGAAATTCACAGTATTAAATTCTCCTTACTTAGCATAATTATCGGCATATTGCTGCTGATATGCCTTCTTTGTAAATGCTGACATTGTAAGAAATTCCACAGAAGAGTCTTAAAATACAATCAAGCTTCGCGCCGAGATGGCTGCATACAAATTTTGAACAACTGTTTTGGCCGCCCTCGCCGTCTAGTTCAGTCAAATAAAGTTTAAAATAAAAATTTTGACACTCAACTTTGCATTTTTGATATATTATACTTCTAATCATACAAAAACAATGTGTAAAGGTTTTAGTGTCTGAAACCCCGGCAAGGGTTGCAAAAAATAATTAAAAGTATTTTTCCACAGCCAATTGTAAAGCCATGTACTATCAAATATGTTCAATAAATTTCAAATATGAATCGCGACCAAAAGTTTCTGCAAAGAAAAAAAAGAGGTTTAAGAAGCTTTTGAAAAGGTCTGCGAATATATTGAATTCAAGGAAGCAATCAATATCAATTCAAGTTGAAAGAACGGCAGGATGTTGTGGGTGGTAATTGTTTAAGTAATTTCCAATTATTTCACATGTTAAAAAAATATTTAGAATATATTTTTATATCACATAAGACAGGCAAAGAACCACTTATTTATTATAAAAGTTTTGAAATATTACAAATAAGTAATAATTAGTTTACTGACGATGATACGGAATTAATTGATGAGCTACAGAAACATAGAATTCTAAAGATTGCTGCTAGTATATTTTGTGATTCAATTTAGTAATTCGATTATTCCAACCAATCATCCACTAACACCAAATTTTTTTGATAATGTCGGGTCTTGTGTTTCCCCATTATTAACTGCATTTCTAGGCGACTTATTGGTCAAAGAAAATACACAATACTACAGTGAGAATTTTGTCGTACGTGATACTATTGCTCATTAAATCGTTAGTTTTATGCATCCGAAAAAAAATATATCATCACTATACTTAGACATTGGTTGCTACACTATATTTACAGGAAAACGGGTTTTAAGCTGGTTATTAATCTGTTGTCAAAATTGGATGTCTCTTCATCTTATTATAACATTCAACTACATAAAGCATCGGCGGCAGTCAGGAATACTTTAGTTAAAAAGATGAATGTTTAGAAATACTTTGTTCAATGTAAGGGGTGTCTCAGAATGTTTTTCGTTTTTGAATTGACCAATACGCGCCGATCGCTGGTAGCAGGGGGAGGGGAGTGGTCTCAAACGCTTGGCCGGCTTGTTAAGTTTAGTAGCCATGAATCGTTTCACGGGACCGCAGCGCGCGTTTTGCGTGCGAGCGTTTTATAAAAACAACGATTCCTACACTATTGTTCTTCGTCTCTACAGGACACATTTTAATTTAACAAGCTTAAAACATGTGCCAAGTGCCAATTTAATTAAACATTGGGTGTGCAAGTTTGAAGAGACTGGGAATACAATGCCGGACAAATCATCTGGGCGCAAAAGGACATCAAGGGCGAGCACGAACGTCGACCGCGTTCGCCAGTCTGTTATGGACGACCCACGACAGTCGTTGAGATTGCGCGCAGCTTCTCTGAATTTGAACAAATCTACGGTTTATCGCATTATTTCGAAAGATTTGCATTTTCACCCATATAAAATTGTTATTGTTCAAGAAATGAAGCCTGATGATCCTGATAAACGAGTCGAATTCTGCAGGACAATGAAAAACCGTTTTAGGAGTTTCAATAACATCTGGTTCTCCGACGAATCGAATTTTCACATCAACGGTCACGTGAATAAACAAAATTGCAGATACTGGGCTACCGAGAATCCGCTAGAACTGCATCAGAAGCCCTTGTACTCACCAAAAGTGGTTGTTTGGGCTGCCATATCAAGTCAAGGAATTATCAGTCCTTATTTTTTTGAGGATAACCGAGGTCGAACTCAGACCGTTAATTCTGATCGATATTGCCATATGATCCGGACTTTTTTGGCTACAGAAATGCAAAACCAGTCTGGCTACAACCGCAACACCTTTTTCCAGCAAGATGGGGCCACTTCTCATGTAACAAATGACTCATTAGCTGCTCTTCACGATTTATTCCCCGGAAGAGTGATAAGCCGCCGAGGAGACATAAACTGGCCACCGAGGAGTCCTGATTTAACGCCTGCTGATTTTTTCTTATGGGGCTACCTAAAAAGTAAAGTTTACAATCCATTGCCACCAAACCTGAACGTTTTGAAGCAAAGAATCACTGAAGAAATCAACGCTATTCCAAGAGCAATGCTCCAGCGAGTGATTGAAAATTTTTGCTCCAGGCTAAATGAGTGTGAACAAGTAAATGGTGAACATTTGCAAACGGTTGTTTTTCATAAATAAACTTCAAGATCTGCTCTTTAATTTAACAATAAATAAAACAAGTTTTAATGTATAATGTTGTTTTTTATTTAACATCAAAAAATGAAAAACATTCTGAGACACCCTTTATATTTACAATAGTGTTCACAACGCTAAAACGTCGGACGGTAAGGAAACGTTTCAATGTCTTGGAGGAATCGCAGCTTATACACCAAAGTGATCCCTTTCTTTATGAAGGGATTCCAGTGAAACTATAGAAGATGCCAAAAGCCCAAGCTTGTATCTAAACATTCCTGAAGTTTCATATGGAACTTTCAATGGTAAAACTTTAGAATCAATTATATTTGTTTCAACCGTAGAACTTTGCCTTGGAAAAGCATCAGTATTACCTGCCTTATATTCTGCCTATTTATGGGGCTGTTTTTTGGGATTACATAAATACCTACTTGGAAAGGCTTCATGGAAGCACTATTAACATTAGTTCCACATTCAATGTTAGCCATTTATCAACGGCCCACCATCGAACTTAACAAAGCTAAATACATCATTACACAATGCAGGAAGACAAGCTCGACAGTTCAATAGAAAAACATGATTATAGCATGTAGACGCCTCCCGATACGTAATTGTCGCCCTAAGGGTCGTTAGGGTGTTACGAGCCGTGCGGCGTAAGAGGATGCGCGCGCGCACGGGATGCTTGCAAGACAGTCGACTACCGAGACGCAAGGCGAGAATACGTGCGTATTCGTCGCAGTTCGGTGTGCCTTAAAGTGCAATTAAACAGTAAAACGCCAAAATCCGTGTCTTTCTACAACCACACCCACGACCACCGGTCATATGATTTGTCATCTACGAGCAGCCATTATACAAGGTGTCTCAAAAGTAAGTTCACATTTGCTTATCTTATTACGCGAAAGCAACTATTCTGAGGGGCGCGGGGGGTATGTCAGTCGGTAGTCTGGCTCTTGGGAATTTAGTCGCTATGGAGCATTTCTCTGGTGCGGACCGTGCGTTGTGCGTACGTGAGTTTTACAAAAACGGTAATTCGGCGACTGTAGCGCGTAGAAAATTCTGCAGTATTCGACATATTCGTCACTTAAATGATGCGCCTAGCACTCGACTCATTGCAAAATGGGTTGAGAAGTTTGAAGAGACTGGGTCAACTCTGGAGAAACCGAAATCTGGGCGGCCAAGAACATCAAGAACAGCCGAAAACGTGGACAGTGTTACTCAGTCTATTCGAGATGATCCAAACCTCTCGATTCGGAAGCGTGCTGTTGCTTTAAATGTGCACAGATCTTCATTATGCCGCATTTTACACAAAGATTTAAAGCTGCACCCGTACAAAATTCAGTTAGTGCAAGAACTGAAGTCTCAAGATGCTGTTCAGAGGCTTACCTTTGTAAATCAGATGATTGAGCGCTTTCCAGCGTTCACCAACATCTTGTTTTCCGATGAAGCCCATTTTCACCTGAATGGGCATGTAAACAAGCAAAATTGTCGTTACTGGAGTGCAACCAACCCAAAACAAAAACATCAGAAACCGCTACATTCACCCAAAGTCACCGTATGGGCAGCGATGTCGGCGCGAGGAATTATCGGCCCTTACTTTTTTGAAGATGGAAGGGGACGCACACTCACAGTGAATTCAGAGCGTTATGTGGAGATGTTAGACGAGGTTTTCGTACCCCAACTGCAAAACTTTCCTGGTTACAACCAAAGAACATGGTTCCAGCAGGATGGAGCAACTTCACACACGTCCAACAGATCTCTGCCTCGAGTTCGAGAAATCTTTCCGAACAAATTAATCTCCAGGCGAGGTGACATAAATTGGCCTCCACGGAGTCCCGATTTAACGCCTATGGATTTTTTCCTGTGGGGTTATGTCAAATCAAAAGTTTACGCTAATAAACCGACTTCCCTGGCACAATTAAAAGAAAATATCCGTCATGAAATGGCAGCCATCACGGAGACTACCTGCCGAGCTATCATAGGCAATTTTAGTGCCCGACTAAATGAATGCCGAGAGCGCAACGGTTTACATTTGGACGATGTTATTTTTAAAAAATAAATTCCCAAACAGTGTACTTCAATATAAAATAAACATTTTTTCAATAAAGCTAAGACTTTTCTTTTAAAAAAAGATTTAAATGTGAACTTTCTTTTGAAACACCTTGTATGTTATGCTCAAACATTTGAAATTGTCCAAGAAAGTCAAACTGAAGAGTTAAACAATGTAGTAACGACTACATTGTTTAACGTTTAGGCGGTTTTCACTTGTTATTGTTCTTTCTTGGGTCAATTGGGTATATTATGGTTGGAAGTGGCATCGAAGATTTATTGGGAACTATATAAGCAGCAGATTCAGTAAAACAAATGTTATTATATGCCAATATACGCCCAATTTTTTTATAATCAATGGCTAATTTAGAACTAATAATGGACTCTGTGAAATATGTTGAATTTGCGAAATAAGGATATTTTACAATACGCAGATCTGATAACGTGTGGGCTGGAGTCTGGAATGACACGTCTATTGAAACGACATTAAATCGTTTTTTCGGAACAGAGTTAAAGCCTGGCAGAGGTAACGATCCCAATGTAGTTCAGGTATCAGGTTCACACGGGCTCATTTTCCGCAACTCGACGTCTGAGTGCGCCTATTTTGCGTGAAACTGGGCCGGGATGATTTCAATCATCCCAGCTCAGCTCCTCCAGGAAATCCGCCAGCCGCCTGATATTGCTGGTTGCTTCCGGAAGGGACCTCGGTGTGCCGAGGTGTTGTGCCCGGTACACTGCCAGTTCACTGCACTCGAGGAGCATGTGCCTGGCTGTCTCCTCTTCTCTCATGCATGCTCTGCACAGAGTAGTTTCTGTGACACCTAAGTGAAAAAGATGTCTATTAAAATAACCGTGTCCTGTTATGGCTCCGGTGACCCTACGTATCTGTAATCTACTGAGATGCAAAATATGTTGAATTTGCGAAATAAGGATATTTTACAATACGCAGATCTGATAACGTGTGGGCTGGAGTCTGGAATGACACGTCTATTGAAACGACATTAAATCGTTTTTTCGGAACAGAGTTAAAGCCTGGCAGAGGTAACGATCCCAATGTAGTTACTCTGTACATAATAGCAATGCCATCAGCATTTACAATTATGGAATGCCTGGAAAATGATTGTGATGTTGTCTCTAGTAATAGTGTACAGCATGTAGATTTGTTTGAGAGTAGGATGGCAAACAACGACGAGGGAATAAGATGTTTTTTATCCTGGCTACATGAGCGAAAACCTTTTGATAATAGAACATCATAATGCTCGCTCTAACCTGGTACAATTGAAGGGGCCAACAATAAATGGTCACATGACAGTAGAAATAGATTCAGATAAAGTTTAGTGTTCTAACATCTTC
This sequence comes from Automeris io, assembly GCA_036320925.1. Lineage (NCBI taxonomy): Eukaryota > Metazoa > Arthropoda > Insecta > Lepidoptera > Saturniidae > Automeris > Automeris io. The sequence goes on along the minus strand of JAUDJH010000019.1, from coordinate 11,261,696 downwards.
AAGGTCAAGACATTATAAGCAGCAAAATATGGTATGCACATAGGAGATGATTTTGTCGCTGTAGATACATTTTTGTTGATTCATAGAATTTCGGCTTTTTTTCATAGTAATGAAAATTTAATAAGAAAAGCTTTGAGCTATGAATTGTCACCATTTCCTTTAAATTTATTTCACGAGCATGGGTTAATGAGATAGACGAGGCTCATTTTCACTTAAACGGTCACGTCCACAAGTAAAACTGCCGTTACTGGTCTCCAAGAACCCGCAACCCTCGATCGCGAAAATATTCCTCGAGAAAGCAGCTCAATTGAATCAAGTTTACTGCAGCGTGTCGCGCAGAACGCAAAGCAATGTTTTGAACCGAGTGTTCAACTCGACGGAAAATATTTGGATAACATACTCTTAAAAAAATGAAATCCTTAATTTCCATTCTATCGTTCAGTGCTTGTTCGATATTATAATCGATTACATGTTTCCGAACGCATTCCCGCGTCTAACGTTTGACAGTTGCATTGCTCTCTTATGAATAAGCATCCTACAGCGCCACAGCGCACACAATAATTATGTAAAATAACTCGTTAAATATATCATACATACAAGTAAAAGTGGTTTTATATCTATACAAATACGAAGGTGAAGAAGCTGCTACATAAAGTTTGGTCCATCGAGTCAGTCGGCGCTACCACATCAAAATGTCAATAAGTCAGCATACCCATCAACGCGGAGTGATAAAAGGCAAGTTAACTAGACCAGCAAATTCCATCGCGGATGCGGAACTAAAGCAAGAAATAGATATTTCTTCATTACAAATAAAGGCGGAGGAATTGGAGAAGATAGTGAGGGATTTCGAGCATGTTCAGATGTGCATAGAAATAGAAGATGTACAAAACAAATTAACAAAAGAACACGAGGAAGAGCGTAGCATAATAGAAACTAAATATTACAACACAAAAGCGGCTATTAAGCGAATTAGGGCAACACAAGACAATGAACATTATACACTACCAAAATTTGATTTACCAATTTTCGAAGGAGATATCAAGCAATGGCCTACAGTGCTCTTAATAAAACTGTGTCAATTATTACGTTTTTATCTAAGTTTGAAAATATAAATCTGCCACTATACACCTATTTTTAACCACTATAACACTATTTTTAACAAGTTTTCGCATTCGCCTTTTAACATGCGTCGAGGATTCTTCGCAGTAGTGGAATTTCGGTTTCGTACAAAACAGTCCATAGAATATTAAAAAAACACAAACAGATGCCTTATGAAACCCACAAAGGGCAAGCACTACTGTCGACTGACAAGGAAAGAAGAGCTCGATTTTGCAGTTAGTTGTTGAACCAACACAAAACACATTGATATTTGTGAAGAATGTTTTGTGGACAGACTATTCAACCTTTACCAGGACCGGTATGAGGAACCATCGTAATTCTCATATCTGGTCTGATACAAATCCACACGTAGTTCAAGAAACTGGACATCAAATCAGGTGGTCAGTACACGTATGGGCAGGAATTCATCACAGGAAGATTTTTAGACCGGTTTACCTGCCTCAAAGGATGAACGGAATTTCATACTTGGAACTTTTACAAGGTCCTGTAGCAGATGTTTTGAACGAAGCCCCTCTGGCACAATTAAAAGATACGAATATGTGGTTTCAGCATAATGGATCGCTACCTCACGTCGTTAGAGCCGTCAGAAATTACTTAAACCAAAAGTTTCCCTCCAGATTGGCCGTTTCGGTATCTGCCTGTGGCCTCCTCTCTCAATAGATTTGACCCCATTAGACTTTTTCCTGTGGCGTCACATTAAGGAACGAGTATTCAGTTGTCAATGCGATATGTCGGACGAAATGAAGGCGCGGAACTCTGCACTGCTCGCACATCTTAATGCGAAAAGTGTCGAAGATCCCTCGTTTCTTGAGAGTCCACAAATAAACCATAGAACGCACTCAAATCTGTCTCGAAAGAGGAGGTTCTCAATTTTTGGCGGCACTGTTTCGTTGTTTTTGAATTGGCGAATGGCCTTTAAATTGGCACAGTGGACCAGTTTAAAGAAAATGTTATAAGAAATGGGACCTGATACAACAGTCGAGCAATGAAACGTGTAAGTTTTTAAATTCGTTAATACATATTTTATTTTTTCTTTATTATTTAGCCTTAAGGAGTTGACCCATAACAAAGAGTGAAGATGTTTGCAAACTCTCCACTTATAACGGTTATGACTGTTATAAAAACAATATATTTAGCAATGGTCATGAAAAAAAACATCACTTTTTTGCCGACATGGCGAGATTTGAAGAAAAAGGCACGTAATGAGAATGCGATAATGAGAAAAATAAATACAAAAACTGGAAATAATACTTGAATTATCTGAAGCTTTAATAACATTTTTAAGCATAATTGGGTAGGATTCATCAATAGGTATCGGACCATGAGAATCCCTTATTGGTGTAAGTATTTTTCATCCTATCTACGATTTGATTGTTACTCAGACAAACTTGTATTCGGAGCAGCGAAATATAAAAAAATTGCATCCTGTTGACATACAGGAAATTAGTGCTTTTTTCGACATTCTCATTATAATGGGTTATAATATTCTTCCACATATCGATTTATATTGGTCACCGGATCCTAGACTTCGTGTATAGCTGAAGTTATGCCAGTAAAACGCTTCAAAAAAATTTTAGAGACTTTGCATTTGAACGATAATAGTCAACAACCAAGTAGAGAAGATGTAAATTTTGATAAATTATATAAAACTCGTCCTCTTATATCCTTACTTAGTCAATCATTTAATAAAAATGGCTCTAATTCCTCTACCCAAAGTATCGATGAGAGCATGATACTATTCAAAGGAAGGTCCAGTTTGAAGCAGTACATGCCGCTAGAGCTCATAAAAAGGGGCTATAAAGTGTGGTGCTGTTGTGATAGTAGCACCGGGTACTTATATAACTATGAAATTTATACAGGCAAAACAACAAGGAAAAGGGTCTAGAGGCTAATGTCGTAAAGAAATTGTCAATTAAATTAGCACAAGAAGATTTCAAGACTCATATTACATTCAATAACTTTTTATGCGAGTTTTCTCTCATGCGGTACTTATATGAAAAAAACATTTGTGCCACTGGAACAGTCAGAAGAAACAGAACTATTTTACCTAACATAATAAAAATAACACAAATAGAAACGGCAGAAACAAAAGCCTAAAGTTGAAAAAAGGCGAGTTCAAGTGGAGAACTAAACACGGTGTAGCATTTACTATGTGGCAAGATACTAAAGAGGTTTTATTGTTGATAACTGCATTTCATCCTAAAGTAGAAGTAACTTCTGTACAAAGAACGCAAAAAAATGGCACCAGGTAGGCTGTACATTGTCCTAGGGTTGTGAAAGTATACTCCAAAAGAATGCGCGGTGTCGACCGTTTCAACCAACTGAAGTGGACGTATGCATAAGGAAAGATAAAGGAAGGATAAGTAAACGCTGGTGGTATCGGATATTCTACTTCTTGGACGCAAGTTTGACAAACTTTTTCATTTTATATTCCTTAACATCGAGAGTAGAAAAGCTTACCAACTTAGAATTTCAGGTGGCTGTTCCCAGAGGTTTGGTTGGCGGCTATAGCAGCAGAAAAAGAAGATCAAGCTTGCCAACATACATCTGCAAGAACTCACGCATAGCATGCCCAGAGGTATATAAAAAAAGTGTGAATGCTGTACCTGAAGAACTGCGGTTTGTAAACGTAGGTGACCATATGCCGGCAGAGTTGGTATTCTGTATTTTTGCGTTTGTTATCTTTTTGTGTTCACAGGTATTTTAAATGCTGAAAGAATGTGCAGAATTTATCAAAAATGCCTAATAGGATCTGCAAAAAAGTTTTTTGGGTCAGACAGTACAACCTAAGTACTTCAAGAAGACAATGATCCAAAACATCACAGTAAATTGTGCAGTGAGTGGAAACGGCATAATAACATCACTACCATGGCGTGGACGGCAATATCTCTAGATGCGAATCCAATAGAAAATGTGTGGTCCTACATTAAAATGCAATTAAGAGGAAGGCCAGTATTCACGGAGAAGCAACTGTGTTATCAAATTAGGAAGATATGGCGGTCTTTATCATCGGAGTACGCGGAAAATCTCGTCAAAGGTATGAAAAAAAATATGTGAAGCTATAATAAATAATGACGGCGATTGGACAAATTATTGAGTCAAATTAAAAAGCTAGCATTATGTACTTCAATAAAAAAAAAAATTTGAATAATGGTGGTCACGTTCTTTTCAAACAGTAGGTATGGATCCAACAAAATTTTTAAAATTCTTCACACGCTTGGCATTCGTCAAAAATTTATGTACCGGGCTTTTAATAGGTACAGTGAAACCTCCTGCATTTGTGACAGAAGAAGATCTGGCCGTCCAGCGAGTGTTCATACGAAAAAGGCGACCATAGCAGTAAGGGAAAGAATTCGAAGAAATCCTGTCCGAAAGCAAGACTTTACCTTGGGAGACGAAGATTGCACCTAGAGTAATGTTGCGTATTTTAAAAGATGACTTAGGACTTGCAGCTTATCGGCCGAAATTAATAAACAACCTCTATAACAATCTGGATATAAATATTATATTTCAAATCCAACCTCCTATCGGCCAGTATCCTATACGCTTCCCAAGAAAACAAACGATTTACTCGAATTAATAAAAAATAGCAATTATACTATATGCAATAAGACCACGATCACATCTAATAATAAATTAAAAAATGAGGAGTAGCTAACAATTGCACATAAATTCAAAGCTACAGTCGCAATTTACAAGGTGGGCCAAAAGAAATCACCCTATTGGAAGATGCTCTTATTTTTGCAAATAGCGGCCAATGACAAATCTGTTTTAACATTTGTGAACAAGACAGATATAGAATACAAGTGAAAAAGTCATGGAGCGATATACTCCCCAGGAACACGGAATTATCGTGGCTATTTTTTTTTTGCGTAACAAATCGTCTGTGGTGTTGGCGCAGCGCGAATTCCGCCGCCGGTTCCTCAATCGTCCGGCACCGACTGTGCAAACACTGCGCCATTTGGCCACCAACCTTGAAGAGTGTGGGACCACAAAAGACGCTGCCAAAAGTGGCCGGCCGCGGAACGCTCGCTCTGTCGGGAATATCGCCGCTGTTGCCGAGGATGTCGAGCTGTCGCTAGAAACATCGACCAGACGCCGTGCCTCGCAATTAGCCATCAGCATGTTGTCCCTAAAAACCAGAATCGAAGTTTTTCATTTAGAACAACAATGAGAGCCAAACAACATAATGACTTCTTTTGGCCCACCTTGTATATGCAATAAGACCACGATCACATCTAATAATAAATTAAAAAATGAGGAATGGCTAACAATTGCATATAATTTCAACGCAACAGTCGCAATTTATAAACGGTCTCCACAACAATTACTAAAATAACATCATAGCTATAAGTAAGATAGTTTAAAAGTTATGACGGTATAAACATGAACCAGGGAAACTTAAATTAATAACACATGTAAAAGAATAGACTTACACAGCTGTTAATTGTTAAAAATGTTAGAGAAGGACGGTTTTAGGGTTGAGTGAGACAACATCTCGGTTCTACTGAAAGTCAGGCGCATCGCTAGGTAGTCGTCCCTCGCCTAGCGTTGTGATCACATTATTTCCTGCTGAAGTACCTGTGCGTTGCTTATTTGTTGTGTTTTGGACTTATGTTTGGTTATTTTAGTTAACTTTCACTAACTAAAATGGAAGAACATCGTTTTTCAAGCCACGACTTGGCCAACATCCATTTTGTCTATGGATTTTGCAACGGAAACGCGATTGCTGCTGTGAGAGAGTATGCGAGAAGATAACCCGATAGAACTACGCCGAATGCTCGCACGTTCATCAGATTGCACTTGAACCTCGCCGAATATGGAATCAGAAGACCAGTTAACGAACGTTCTCGTTTGGTGTCTCCGCAGGAAGAAGAGGTGTTGGATTTAATAGCGCAAGACCCAGAACTGAGTGTTCGACGCATTGCTGTTAGACTCGGTTTATCGAAATGGACAGTTTGGCGGATTTTAAAGCGGGAAGGATTGCAGCCATTCCATTATAGAAGAGTGCAAGACTTAATTGGAGCTGATGTCGCTCGAAGATCAGTTTTTTGTTCGTGGATATCACGAAAAATGCGAACGAATCCCAACTTTTTAAAAAGAATTATCTGGACTGATGAAGCAACTTTTACGAGATCGGGATACACCAATCATCGAAACGATCACCTGTGGCTCCGTGACAACCCGCATGCAGTGAGACCGAGTAGCTTCCAGCACAAGTTTTCGGTGAATGTATGGGCTGGAATGATCGACGACATTTCGATTGGGCCTCTTATTTTGCCCGCTACATTGAATGGCCTAAGATTTTTAGAGTTTCTGCAAACAGTTTACCAAGACGCAGTAACAGATCTTCCGTTAGCATACAGAACAAGGATTATTTTACAATTAGACGGAGCTCCGGCACACTTTGCCGTAAATGTAAGAAATTACCTAAACAGTACATATTCAACGTGGATTGGACGAGGTGGTACGATCGCTTGGCCGCCGCGTTCACCAGATTTGACGCCCCTTGATTATTTTTTATGGGGCACAATGAAACAAAAAGTCTATGTGAACGTGCCAAACACAAAAAAAACAATTAATAGAAAAAAAATACAAGTCGGGGATGAAGTTAGGGCGGACAAAGCCATGATAAAAAGGGCGACACAACATGTGTCCATTAGAGCAACTGCTTGTCTCCAACATAATGGAGGTCATTTTGAATCGTGGCTGTAATAGTTTAAGTGATATTAAAATATTAATAAACGATAATCAACAATTTTACGATGTTTTATTACCAATCTTTTCCAACTCTAGGGTCAGAAACACTTCGTTGTTGTAATTATCATGCTCCCCGGGCGTCTGGACGAATTTGGTTTCCCAGGCCTGGGTGGAGTGATTAGAGGGACACCCCGGGGATTTTTAGTCAGTAGGAGTCTGACACACCGGGGTCGCTGCCCTCACAGTGACCCTGATGGTCCAATGTAGGATTTTCCCCCGGGTTACAAAAAAAAATGTAATTATCATAACTTTTAAACTATCTTACTTATAGCTATGATGTTAATTTTATTTTAAAGGACATATTCTGTATTTTGAGAAAACAACACAATAAATGTAGCTTGACGGGTTAGTTTTTAAGAAATTTATAAAAAAAACTAAAAAAAACGATTTTCCAAGAACCAAAAAAATTATTATTCATTTTTAGTTGGTTTATGAAAATGATATTGAATTAAATGTATTCTTATTTGTTTGCATACATTGTTAGCTTTCAAATGACACAACTATTCTCTTCCTAAGACGTCAACATCCATTGCAATGATTAAATCAGTACGGGCACCTGAACTGCGAGTTAAAAAAAAAACAAAATGGCTGCCATTTTATTATGGAGGGGACATGACGAAATCCAAATAGATATTTGTCGATAAAAAATACCATATTTTACCCCCTTCAAGTCTCCGACACTGATGACCGGACATATTGTATACTATATTGTTATCACTTTATTGAGACTTATTTACAAAAGACTCACGTTTTAATTTAGCATTATAGTAAAGGTGGTATATTCTTATATTTATTTGCAGACTGGGGGAGGTTCAAATGAATGTATACCTTCAGATGAACCACTCGACAGAGTAAACAGTCTGTTGGGGAGTACAGCCACCGGACTGAGTGTAGTTTGGGGGGGGGATAGGGAGGAAGATGTAGAAATTGTACACTATTCAAATTGTGTTGTAGACGACTGTATTGTGGAGGAGTTGCCAGGCCCGATACAAAGCATAAAAGATCTAATACCTAGCAAAGACTGTCCGAAAAAACGACGACTTGGTATGTTTACAACTTTTTGTGAAAATAACTTTTTTTTTATATTTATTGGTTAATTATTATTATTAATATTACTTATATAATAAACGGAAAAATATTTTCTACAATTATACAAAAATGTATGACCAAAAATTATTTCGAAAGTGAAAGTGATCACATATGTGGACATATTCACAAAATTAATCTACTACGATTAGTCATAAACAAATATTTCATCATAAGATGTCATCATATGGCCAAAAAGGAAAACATACATATGACAACCACATTGGTTATGAGTGAATTTATAAGACTCCGTTGTAAATTTAATTACATTAAAAATATCGAAAATTTCAAGAATTCAGATAGCAAGCGGTACTGCTAGTAAAGATAGACCTGGGAAAAGGAAACAGTCATTTAATCCAAAAAATCCTGAGATGCATGATAGTTCCTTCGAGTGCCCCGGCAAAAAAATTAAAAGATAACGATAAAGAGCACGTGCCAGAGGAAGTTACGCTCCAATATTCGATCATAGACTTTGCTATGGTTTTTCCTATACTTTCGTGTTTTGTGCGGTGTTCAAACATAATTAAAAGTGAAGTTGAAGATAAACTGTGTAATGAAAAAGTCAATTTTAAACAATGTTCGGAAATAAGTCTGGAATTTAAAATTGCGGTAGCCTGTGAACGATGTGTTCCGAAGTATATTTTATTATGTCAACAAATTGGCTACAAATTTTATACAAAATGATCTGCCAAATTTAATTGAAGAGGTGTTATGTAGCGACCGTATCTTTAAGTTATTGTTATATATTATAACAATGTATCAACTCAGTATGTACTTTATATTGTTTATCATAACTTTCTCTGAATCCTAGCATTATTTTCTTATTATTAACATAATATTTAAAACTATTTGATGTACTCACTGTCATAATTATTATTGGTAATACAAATTGTTATCACTTACTCCGAATCCTAGATATTCTTACTTATTTACCTCCATCCCTAATGACATTCGCCCTGTACTTACTCATCTTCGATTCCTAATGGCATTCGCCATGTCCCATCGACTCGGCGCTCCGACATATAAACACCGAACTCCCCGATCCAAAAACATTCTCATCTCCGATCTCGGACCATTAACTTCTCTCAAATCTAAGTAATAATTGTAATCTTCATCAATAAAGATTTTTTTAAACAAGTTTTCGCGTTCGCAATTTAACAATTCGGCGCAGTCGGGTAGGATCTTGCGTGATATTCGCAATAATAAACGTACAAGACGAGGTAACGAACGTTCTAAAAACGTTGGAAAAATCCTAAATCTATTTTTCTACTTATTCTATATATAATTATTACGATATAATATATATCGTAATAATTATTACAACTACAAGCATGTCTACCAATACAAAAATTAAAACCGAAAAACAAAATCCAAACATGATACGAGGGTTGCCTTTTATATTTCGGGATTTGGCAACCCTAGTGTTGCAATCTGGCAACATACAGCTCTATCGTAAAGTTGGACATTTTTGAGCTTATATACTCAGAACGTTTTGACATACGAGCACTATTTGTGTTGTTTACAGTAACTTAAAGATTAATTTCGGCCCAAAAATGGAATTAAATCGTGAAAATTTTCGTGCGATAATTTTTTACAACTTTCGACGTGGATCAACTCAGCAATAGTGCATGGATGAACTTAATTCTATTTCTGGCGATGAAACTCCATGAAGGACCAGTATTTATCGATGGTATAGTGAATTCAATCGTGGTCGTAGTTCACTCAAAGACGAATTTCGTGAAGGTAGTCCAAAATCAGCTGTTGTTCCGAAAACCATTGATGCTGTGGGCGAACTGATATTGCAAGATCGTCATGTGACCTATCGTGAGATTGAGACAACCTTAGGCATTAGTGGGACCAGCGTACATTCAATATTGCGTAAAGATTTGACTGTCAAAAAAATTTGTTCGCGTTGGATCCCACACAATTTGTCAATCGCTCAAAAACAGGCTCGTGTCGATTGGTCGAAAGAAATGCTCAAAAAATACGATTGCGGTGCTTCGAAACATGTCTACGACATCGTGACAGGTGATGAATCGTGGATTTATGCGTATGAGCCCGAAAGTAAACAGCGGTCGACTGTATGGGTGTTTCAAGATGAGCCAAATCCACCAAAAGTTGTTCGCGCACGAAGCACTTCCAAGCAAATGGTCGCCTGTTTTTTCAGAAAAACTGGACATGTCGCAACCGTACCACTAGAACAACGCAGAACAGTCAATTCTGACTGGTACACAACCATTTGTTTGCCAGTTGTCTTTCAAGAAATCAGGAAAACCAACCGCCGAAGACGGATCACTCTACACCACGACAATGCGAGCTCTCATACATCGGCTCAAACAACTGCATTTTTGAGCACCCAAAACATCGATTTGATGAGCCATCCGCCGTATAGTCCTGACTTGGCACCGAATGACTTCTTTTTATTCCCGTACGTAAAAAAAAACTGAGAGGTCAACATTTTTCGACACCTGAAGAAGCGGTTGCTGCATTCAGAATGCATGTTTTGGAAATACCTCAATCAGAGTGGCAAAAGTGCTTCGACAATTGGTTCAAACGCATGCAAAAGTGTATAGATTTTCATGGGGAATATTTTGAAAAACAATAAAGTGATTTTCGATGATTAATATTATATTCTCTAATCCCGAAATATAAAAGGCAACCCTCGTAGATACTCTAACCCTGGTCAATCTAATACCAGTTTTTGACACTACACATGACGACCAAATTTATAAATATATTAGATCATGCAGCTCTGCTTTTAGTCTAGCCAGAGTTGAACAAGAACCTCTACCTCTGGTATATGCTTTGAATAAAATCACAAGCACATGCGTAGCAGATGTCCACGCTAGACAGCATAATACATGGAGAGAACTCAAATCTTTCTTAATCGAAAAATTGTCAAATATAAAAACAATTGCACACCTAAATCTTGAATTTCAGTCCATGTTTCAAAAATTTAATGAATCTATAATGGAATATCTTCATAGAGTAGATTTATGTCGTAGCAAAATTATAGAAAACTAAACACAGAAATCACTGATAATTCTCTCTTAGATCGCGTAATAATCACAGAAGAAACCGCGCTAAACGTGTTTGTAAACGGCATCAACTCTGAAATTGGTGCAATGTTAAGAACGAAAGGGTACAAATCCTTACCGGAAGCCGGACGGTTTACTCTGCAAGAAGACAAAATCCGTGCTATGAACTCAGCCAGACAATCTAGTTTTTTTTTTATACCGACTCGACACAGTGACTACACCATACCTGATGGTAAGCATGGTGCAGTCCAAAAAACGCCAACGACTATAGAAAGGTAACAGTTTAAAAACACATTCCGCACCGCGTCCGTATCAGATAAACAATATTACGCATTTAAGCACGAAGCATACCAACCCCAAACTTCGAATCGAATTAACTCTCAAGAACCCACAAAATCGGCCATCTTATTTCAGAGTGTCGCAAAAGAGCGTATAATAATAATTTAAAAAACCAATGCATAACTTCTACACCACAAGTAAACGCGAATAATTTAAACTCCTTGGCAACCAACGAGGTGAGTAACTCGTTGGTGACCGTTACAAACTAATGCTCAAACACCTTAACCCAGGACCTGGACAACCAGCAGCTTTAAATGAAAAATAATTTTTCCAGCCTAGGTTAATGAAAGATGCGTTTATAGAATCTAATCCAGTATATCGGAGACAATTCAAAGACATATCAACACGAACAAACTTAAATCCTATATCTACCATAAATCACTACAGGAACGAGTGCAGAGTGCCGAAAAATGAGTGTGTTGGACACGTGCAAAAGTGTGTGAGTACTCGTTTACGGAATAAAAGAAAAACCGAGAAACTTGGAGGAAAGACGGGGCTGACGGAGAGTGTCATTAAGATTAATTGACCATTTAACGGCTAGTTAAATTTTAAGGGCCGATATTGAATGTAAACCACACCTAAACGTCAAGTTTTTTCTGCATTTCATTTGACATTTCTCAATTGGTGACTAACTCAATTTGAACCAAAAGATATACAATCGAGCAACGCGTTAAAGTTATTCAGGCTTATTATGAAAATAGGCGATCAAATCAAAATGCATATCGTGCACTACGTGGTTTTTTCGGTTTATTTGTCTAAATGAGCGTACAATCGGAAAAATCGTGCAAAAATTTAAGCAAACCGGGTCTGTAGGAGATTTTAAAACACCAGTGCATGCTCGTACAGTTCCTACTGCAGAAAATATTGCTGCTGTTCGCGATAGTGTGGCTGAAGAGCCGTCCACCTCGCCTCGTCGTCGTGCCCAACAATTGTACCTCTCACGCTCGTCGTTCATGAACATTATGCATAAAGACTTGCATTTACACGCTTATAGGGTGCTACTGACTCAAGAACTAAAGGCTCTTGACCATTTCAAACGTCGTCAATGGTCAGAATGGTGGCAAGAAATGGCAATAGTGCATGATCAATTTTCGAACGTCCAAACGCGTCCTGTCGACGCAGTTTCTTACGTCTTAAACCATGGACACTTGCTTCTTGGAAATTTTTTCGCTTTTTATTGTATCTATACAAAATGCGGAGCTTCTCTTTACTATGATTTCGATTATAATATTCCGACACGTATAGATCCAGACGACTTTGAACTCTATGTTCCCGATGGTATTACAGTTATGCGATTTTATAAGGGTGCTGATTCCAGTCCTATTATATATACCGTCGCATGACGTTAAATTAGAAGGAAAACAATCAAACCCGTCTATTGACGTTAACTTACTATAGAAATTCATTTTTAGTGATAAGGCAGATTTTTATCTTAGTGGACTTGTCAATAAGCAAAATTGCCGCATTTGGGCGAATGATAATCCAAGAGTGATTGTCGAAAAACCAATACACAAAGAGTGACTGTTTGAGGCGGTTTATGAGCTAGTGGCATCATCGGGCCGTATTTTTTCCTAAATGAGGCCGGTCAGGCAGTTACTGTGAATGACTTTTTATGGCCCGAATTGCAAGATATAAATAAAAAGTGTTGCTTCGTGTCCATTTATCGGTAAAGCTTATGACATAAATCGCCGCATCGTGTTTGTTTTTCGTTTATTGGTCCTAGGAATAAACGGTTTGAGCAGATTTTGTGGCATGATGGACATTTGAACAGGGATGGCGACCACAATATAAAGAGTGATTTTTTAAGAGTTAAGGTTTTCAGGTTGGCGGCACTGGTTGGTAATAGCACCCAAACGCCATCTGTCAAAGGGAAAAGTTTTCAGTATACCCTGCGATTTCATCATGGAAAGACTTACAAACGAACAACGATTGCAAATTGTTTAAATTTACTATCAAAATTCGCGCTCTGTGAAAAATGTGTATCGTTTGTTACGACTATATTATGGTCGTCATAATCGACCTGGTGAATCAACAATTCGTGCTGTTATCACCATATTTCGCACCAAGTTTACTTTGTTAGACAATAAACCATTGTCTCGCATGCGTACATTGCGTACTGAAGAGAATATTGCAACCGTAGCATCCAGTGTTAATGAGGATCGTGAAATGTCAATTCGTCGCCGTTCTCAGCAATTGGGCTTGTGTTTCTCAATCACATGAAAAATTTTACGTATTGATTTGGGTTTGAAAGCATATAAAATTCAACTACTGCAAGAATTGAAGCCGAATGACATACCACAACGTCTAATTTTTGGTGAATGGGCCTTAGAACAGCTCAATAAAAATCCGCTGTTTTATCGAAAAAATGTGTTCAGCGATAATGCTCATTTCTGGCTTAACGGATATGTAAATAAACAAAACTGTCGCATCTGGACTGATGAACAGCTACATGGCATACAAGAATTACCGATGCATCCCGAAAAAATGACAGTTTGATGTGGTTTATGGGCCGGTGTCATCATCGGTCCATTTTTCTTCAAAGACGACCGTGGAAGAAACGTTACCGTCAATGGCGAACGATATCGAGCCATGGATACGCAACATTTTTTTTGCCCCAGTTGACCGAGTTGAACCTATGACGTGGTTTCTTCAAGACGGTGCCACATGCCACACAACTCATGAAACAATGGACATGTTGAAGAATGAATTTGGTGAGCAGTTTATCTCTCGAAATGGCCCTGTGAATTGGCCGCCAAGATTACGCGATCTGACGCCTCTGGATTATTTCTTGTGGGGTTATGTAAAGTCGTTAGTGTATGTGGACAAGCCGAACACGATTGAAGCCTTACAGGAAAACAACATAACACGCGTAATTCGTGGGATACAGGGCGAAATGCTCGAAAAAGTGACACAAAATTGGACATTCCGAATGGACCATTTGAAACTGAGCCGCGGACAACATTAACATGAAGCTATCTTTAAAATGTAAATGGCAAAGGCCAAGTTATCAATTTCAATAAAAAAAAATATATATATGATGCAAATTGAGTGTTTTATTCGATTTAAAAAATCACCCATTATTACCCTTGTGTAGAAAATATACGAATCGCGACGAAATCGGTTTACGAGATGGTTCTGAAGAAAGCTGTATATATTTGAACTTTTAATATTTGCAGAACATTACACTGAGATGATTAGCATTCATTCCATTTCCAGAAAATACAAGAGCTGATCAACTTACATCCTAACCTCCTTCCTATCCTATCCTTATCCTCCTAAGGATCCTTATCCTATCCTTTATCCTTTTTTTTTTTGTTATCCTTTTCCCCTAAGGTTATTTTTGCAAATGCTTTTTCTGGGAAACTAAAGTGAACCCGAATGCTGTTCTAAAAATTCTTCGGACGGAAAAAGCTTGTTTTATATGGAATAGTCTAAGAAATATCTACAAAAATCTGTATTTAGCTCATGATAATCCGTATATCTATAGGGGAAGTCATATTAATATTGCTGGGTGTTTGCCACATTGAAAAGGCAAATTCGTGCGTTAATTATGAAGCTGCAAGATTGCTTTAAATGTGAAGAAAAAATTGGCGGAATCTCTGTAATGTCGACTGCACAAGACAAGAAAGAATCTCTCAAGTGCTTAGAATCAGCAAAGTAACGATACTGAATATTAAGAAAAATCACCTAGCTGGCACGGAAAATAAATTTTGTACCATCATTAACATTTCCTAGCAAACTTAGATCACATTTAGTGAGGTAAAATTAAAATGAGACAAAGATAACGAACACCAAACCATACGATTGAAAATCTGTAAACTTTACTAACAAAGATTTTATTATTTAACTTTTTAAATTGGCTCGACGAATTGTATAGGAAATTTCAAAAATTAAAATATATCATTTTTGTTTTCCTTTTCGGGACAGATTGATACAGAATGGCTTATTATACCAAATGATCAACAGACAAATCCGACAAAAACGAGCAACCCAGTTTCTTGCTAGTTCTTCTCAATGTAATCGAGTTCCATAACATAATAACATTTAGAATGATAATATAATTCTTATAGAAAGAATACATTATAAAAATATTTTATTACAAATAAAAGTTGCAGTTTCATGCTTGTTTCCCTTAATTAATACTTCAGTTCAGAATCGCGGATTAGTTGAGTATTAAAAATGACGAATATAAAGTAATTGAAGACCAGTTATAGGGCCCATGAAATGCCATTCGTTAGTGCTTATTTAAAACGACAGGAAGATGCAGAGACGCATGTTATTGTATATGGAGTTTACGTGCCGTATATGCAACAACCATCTTAACAGAACCTTTCCGATTAATTTTCAATAAAGGTTCAATTTGAGGCATTCTGTAGGTAAAACAAAATATCAACGCTAAACTAACGATCCACTTTGACAAGACTCTTTCGCTTTAGAATAAATGAGATTAACTCGCACCAGACTTGTAAAGGAATACAAAGCAAACACAAAATATGGTCCCTGGTACAATCAGAACGTGAATTTTAATTCTGAAACAGAAGGGAATGTTGCCATCAATTCTTGGCATACTCCATAGCAATGATAGGGGCTTTACGGCGCTGTATTGACGACTCGTATATCGAATCGAACGACTGTGTTTTAAATCGGTTCGTTGGGACATTTTACCCACCTCCTAATCCCAAACTTAATCCCAATAAAAACCTTTTTATAAAATATAAGGAGCCATTAGCTAGAACACTTTTCCAGTATATGAAGATTTTGAAACTCATTTTCAGCTACACGATATTTTTACATGTAACACGTATTTTTTAACAAGATCAGTAAAGAAAAGTGCAACAGGAGTAAGAATTTGACCAACCTCGATGGGTCAATGCTGTAAAAACCATGTGGCTAAGAGAACCCAACGGAAATAACCCAAAATCCACATATCAATCCACTCACTGCTCTTTCTAGAGCCACGCCAAGTCCAATTTTTCAGTAAGTAATATTGCACAAACCAAAAATTTAAGCTTGAGACAGAGAATATAATGAATTTGAAATGTTTATTTGTATGTAACTGCATATATATGCAGATAGTTTTACATCAAAATCAAAAAAGAGTCAATGAGTTGTTATTATACATCAATCTGTACCAAAGCTGCATAAAAGAGATGCTGAGAAGATTAGATTGTTTGATTTATAGTGAACTTAAAAAAAACATCATGGGGTAATGCCTCGAAATTCTACGAGGATGAAATAAGTACCATACTTGGTATGCCACTAGACATAGAATGACAAAATACCCAAAAAAAGTAAAAAAAAAAGTTGCCACTGAAATAGTTTGTGACAATGACAGATCATCATTTTAGAGATGTAAGTAGCCCATTCTACTAAGTCTAAGTCACCGAACAAAGAGGGTTATCTCTTCAGTTTTTCTTTAGAAAATTTTAGATCCATTTTCAAGGCTCCAAAGCCAGCAAAATTCTTTAAATTCAGTATCTTCGAAATTGTTTCTTGAACTTTTCATAATGATAATCATCTGTGGCTCTTTCTCCTTTAGCTTTTTTCACTATTTTGTCAACACTAGCATCTATAGTATTTGCCTCAATTTTCGGAGCATCTAATTTTTCGATTTTCCGTTTCTTTGTATCTTTTTCCATATTAAAACGGTTATGCTGGACAAAGTTTACGGCCATATTTGTTGGAACAAACTGAGATGGTCCATCTTTTTTGTTATGTTGCTCCCAAAGTAATTTCATTTTGGCTTCTTCAGTTGCCTCAATGTTTTTTATTTTGGCATCAATACCTAAATCCACTTCAGGGATGCCACTAAGCATCTGATTAGACAACATTTCTTCAGATCTTTGTGTTGAAGAGACACGCAAATGTTCAGGGAGAGATAGCAGAGCAGCTTCTTCAGGTGAAAAGTACTTCAAAGAGTCATTGTGTTCGGAATCTTTGTTGTCTTTGCCACTCCAATCTGCAAAAATAAGATATATAATATTAAAACCTGAGGTATACCAGCACTCCATCCTCTACAAAATAGTCAACTTAACACAGGGTATTAGGGAATTGTAGTACTTTTTTCTAAATATAAATACTTGTCAGACACAATCAATCAATTGTAATTTATATATTTGGAATTTAACTATGGTAATTATTCTTTAACTATGGTAAGTATTTAATAATTAAAATATCATTTTATTTATATAATAGAAACATTGTTGCCACAATAACGACAGAAAAAACATCCAACAAAATAAAAGAATTAGGATGTAAAAAAAAGAAAAACAGAAGAATTTTTACAGTTCCACAAGTACTAGTAAAGTAGTATGAAAACATACATTTGCTAACCCACCATGTCACCCATGTTGGATACCCAATTATGTAAAATAAAATAAACCAATTTATGAATGACAGACCAGACAAAAACTGGTAACAGTAATTTCTATAACAATTTTGAGTTACATGATAAAACATCCAAAAATATATCTAATGGTTGAGTTGCTGTAAGTGAAAATTATTAAGCAGTGGTTTGAAGAATGGCCAAAGGAATTAAAAAAAAGAAGCAAAAATTATATTTCAACTACACAGAACTAAATATTCAGTGGTGATGATACCAGTTTCTATATTTGTTGCAAATAAGGAAAAGTTATTCCTCAAAGGGGATACACAAACACTGTTAAATAATTAAATTTATAAGATAATTCCTAAATGCTGTCTCTGTAAACATTATTATCAACTGTATAAACACACTAATTAAGTTTTCTTATACTGTCAATTGAGGAACTGTTTGCTTCCTTCTACTAAAAGTAAAAAAGTATAAAAATGTAATGTTGGTTGTGTATAATAAAATATATTTCTGTTATTAAGAATTTTAAAACTTTCATTAAAATATTGCCTAAATGCCAATAAAAACTGATAAAATTGTCAATGACAAAGAAGAGAATGCCACTATTCCTGTGTTCACATCGGCTTTAGGAAAAAATTTGCCTCCTTGTGTGTGCTGCCTTATGTAATACCACCAAAAGATATTCACAATATGCCTTCTGGATGGCTGTTACGAAAGTCAAAGACAGTGGATGAAAACAGAAACATTTTTTAACTATACTGTAAAAATATTTAACAAATAGTACGAGAAAACATACAAAAATCAGTTCTTGTTGTTGTTGATGGTCACAAGAGCAACTTAAGTATGCTTTTCAGCAAATATTGCAATAAAAATAATATAATCCTTTGAATATTTCTAGCAAACATTAAATAATTACTAATCATACAATATTCAGATTAATACTTTACCCTGCATTCAGTGTATGAATACTGTGCAGCTGGTTCTCTATAGTTCAAAACCTAATATCTATCACCACACACTAAATAACAGAGTATCCAACATTTAAAATAAATGATTATTGAACAGTATTGGTACACCAACTAATACATTCAAAATCAGACTGGACAGATGCCTTGCACACACACACAGAGTTTGAGTATTACCTGCTGATCTAAGTGTATCTTAAAGTTGGAAGAATTTTTTTTTCATGAATAAGCAACTCAACATAAACGCATTTACAAAATCAACCAAAACACAAGATTAATATAGAAGGGTTATTTCCTGCAGTGAAGACAATTTGAGAAACAGAAGAAAATGATATTTCAATAAAAAAAAAGAAATTGAGATTAGAAACATAAAAAAAGAAGAATTGCAAAAACAATAAGGAGTCATATTAAATTTGATCAGGGTGGTGGGTGGTGACCTGTCACTGCCCGCACTCGCTCGCGTGATCGTCCGTAGTGACAGGGCATGGCAGACGGTCTTCTCCTACATGGAGAAGACTATGCATGTGAATGAGGCGGCGGAGCGGGATCGGGAGGCAATATCTACCCCCAACAACCTTATCCGACGCCCAGCTCGGACTGGACGCCGGAGGAGGGCTTACGCCAACGGCCTTCCTCTGTCACCCGGACATACGCCGGGTGACGCGCTTTGAGGGAGTGCGTCGCTCAGGTCCTGGCGTGAGTGGTGTGCGATGTGTCCCCGCACACCGCTCCAAAGACAATTCAAGGAGACGAGGGGGGTGGCACTCTACACCACTCTCCCCGAAATGTGTTAGGTGTACGTGGGGGGCGGCGACTATTTAACCGCCCCCCGCCTAGTAGGTGAGGCCTGCACAAGGCCAGACGTCGCCGGATGCCGAGGGAGATGGCTCGGCTTTACCCTTAGCATCCGGCAGACAGGAGAAGGAACACCCCGGTGGTTTTAGTCGGGGAGGTCCGACACACCGGGGGAGCGGCCCTCACCTCTCCTCTGATGGTCGGTAGGGATTTCCACTGGGTTATAAAAATATATAATTATATATTTATTAAACTTCATAAAAATAAAGTTATAATTATTTCTTAAAATAAAACATGATTTATCACAAATTTTAGATTTTATCTGGTCAATTACTAAAACATATTGTGATCATTAACTAAAATCTTTAAGCCTATATTAATATTTAATAAGAATAAATTACCATTAGTAAAATATTTTCATTAATGAAAATGTCATAATATATTTTCAAATCTTATATTAAACAGTAGTTTTAACATACTTCTATAGAAAAAAGTGCCTCAACTATTTAACTACTCAAGTATTCAAGATATATATAGACAAACCTTTTCTTTTAGAAAGCTGTTCTTCAATATATTTCATCATCTCTTCATCTTCATCGCGCTTATTAGTCTCAGCTGAAAACTGAGTCCCGATTCCAGTGTCGTATGCGTCATCAACTTGCTTCAGTTGACCACTCTTCAACGCTTGCATGTTGACCATGCCGCCACTTTTTACTTTAAACGGGTCTTTACAAGTGATCTCTTCTTCTAAAGTGGTCTTTTGTCCTGTTGCCAAGGCAATTACGCTTACACCGTTGGGTCGTTCTCGAAGCTTCTGCAACACTTTCGTTTCTTCGAGTTTAGACAAAACCTGTTCGTCCTCATCCGAATCTTCCTCTTTCAAACGCATCCTAAGATTTTTCTTCTTTTTTGGTTTGAATTTAATTTCTTCTTGGATATTTTCATTAGGAAGATCATTGTCACACATGGTAGAAGAGTAAAATGTTAAGCAAAAAAGTAACCTCTTCAGTTATGATATACTTACATAAGTACAAAGAAAGTCGACCGATATTCTCCAAGATCAAAAATAATTTAAAGAAGTATGAATCAATAGTCAAATCAACACAATTTATCAACAACCACGAACAATACAAAAGAACACTTGTTAATTTTAGTATTACCTAATATATTCTCTTTAAACATTAGCTATATACCTATCGCCATATTTGATATTGGTTCTATTATTTATTAGTCTGTGATTGGTTCTGTCTAGTATTATGACCCCTGGGTGAAACCCTTTTGGAGCTATTTTGATCTTTTTTTTTACAATGTTGTTAATCGTAGACAAATAAAGCATCTTTAAAATTTGTAAAAAAAACCGTGAAAATATCTACTTTAAACAAATTATAATATCAGATTCTATTTGAATAATATTTGTAAACATCTACGAATAATCAAGGATTTATTTTAGTGTATTAAGATATCTGTAAAACAAAAATGAAGTAAAACTGACAATAAGCCATATTGTTAACTAGAAAACATATAACGTGCATGAAACCCTAATTTCTATTTAGCTCTACTAAATTTTGTCATAAATTAACAAATTTTAAAAATCCCTAAAGGAACGTCCGCAGCAAATACTTTGTGTTTCAGATAAATAGTTTCACATACATAATTTCATAGAAAATTAGTCACAAATACACAAGGAATAAAAAGACCAGCAAATATATTATAAATATATAAAGCACTTAACATTTGCTGCGGACTTAATATAAACAATTTATTGCACAACTAAAAATCCACTGACTAGAAACAGCTTTTATATTTAGGGAAAAAATATTGAGTTGGTATTACGCATTTTTACACTACAGGCATTGCTAGCCTTTATTGGTTCTATGTAAATTGTAAACAAAATTTTAGAATTGTTTTTACTAGTTGTTATATTGGTAGCTCTGATTTGCTTATCAGATAAAGAATTAAATGATAAAAAATGTCACAATATAATGATAATGACATCAAAACAAAGTTCAATATTTAATAATTGGTCGCCTAGTACAGGTAGATTAAACTATTATCTTATAAAATATGGCTAACGTAGTCTTACTGCAATCACCGCCACCGAAATTCGAAGAGTTGCAAAAGACAATATTTAACAAAGATGCATTAGAATTCCTGGTGAATTTACATCGGAAGTTTGATAATGAAATAGAGTCGCTTTACGAGAAGAGAAGAGCGCGGTCTGTTAACATTCAGAATTCATCGTCTTTACAATTTAAGGAGTCACCTGAGAGAGCTGACAAGTTTTGGAAAATCGCTCCGTTGCCTACTAGATTACAGTAAGTTTTCTATTAATAATAATAAACTATAATATCAGGCGGTCAGAGCTATAGTGATCTAAATGTCAAAATAATAGTGTGTTAAATTAATGTCCTATCTAGTTTAATATTAATATATAAAAATTGTAATACAGTAACATTATAAATGGCAAAAATTATTTTATTGCTACTAATATATTATATATTGTTATGCTACATCCCTTTTGATACAAGTAGAGGTACATTAATGGCTGTATCCACTTTATGCTAACATGTGGTGCATGATGTGACCAGTAGTCCAACAGGTCGCCGTTGTCAGTGCACTTACTCATGCCATTTTTATTCATTTTCTTGGTCTGGCATGATTATATTATTAATTTTTATGTTATGTTATTTTTTCAAAATAACCCCTTGAAAGTGGATTGTTATGATTTTGACTATAACTTTTGGATCACTCTTTGTCTGATGGTTTGATGTGAAGTTCAAAAATGATATATTGTATGATATATAATATTTCCAGAAATAGACATTTAGACCTCGGAGATGTCTCTGCATCAAATACAGCACATTTTGTATCTGCTCTGAATGCAGATGTTCAAGGAGTCCAGGTAGATTTTGATGATGGACACTGTCCAACATGGCGTAACCAGTTGTTGGCATACCAGGACATAAGTCTAGCAGTAAATGGGAAGCTACAGGGTGCTCCATTATCTATAATCACGTGTCCAGTTTTGATGCTCTGGCCCAGGGCTTGGAATATGATTGAGCATAATATTCTGGTAAAATTATAACATTATATTACATCTTACCTTTTTTTAAACGGTAAAAACCCTTATGGATTGTCAGAGCAACTGTAATGGCTTCTGCTCCCGTGTATCGGTCTCTTGCAATATTCTCACATTTTAAAGCATATACATAAATAAACATACATTTAAAATATAAAAACATGTACGTAGACCTAGGGGGAC
The DNA here is from genome assembly GCA_036320925.1 of Automeris io. Taxonomy (NCBI): domain Eukaryota; kingdom Metazoa; phylum Arthropoda; class Insecta; order Lepidoptera; family Saturniidae; genus Automeris; species Automeris io. The sequence goes on along the minus strand of JAUDJH010000019.1, from coordinate 11,239,001 downwards.
GAGTCCTAAGGCCCAAACCACAGGTAATTAGGTGTTCAGAGTGAGGAACCTTCTGACAATGCTTATTGTTTTGTTATTATTAATTGTATATATCTTTGATGTATGTTTAAAATGTTTGAATATTTAAAATTGTCTTTAAATTTAAGAAATGCTTCTAAAACTGGGTGTTACCCATTATATCACTTGACTGTATCATAGTCTGTCTGACATATAACGTCTACTGTACTATATATTATATCTGTATTACAGATAGATGGCAAAGAAGCCATTGGGCCTTTGGTAGATTTCGCAATCCTTATGTATCACAATGCTAAAAAATTGCATGAAGCGAATAGTGGACCTTTCTTTTACTTGTCGAAATTGGAGGGGGCTTACGAAGCCAAACTATGGAATGATATCTTTGTGTGGGCTCAGGGAGTTTTAGGGTTACCACAAGGAACGATAAAAGCTTGTGTGCTTATAGAAAACATAGTTTCAACCTTTGAGTTAGATGAGATACTGTATGCATTGAGGGAGCATTCTTTGGGTTTGAACTGTGGCATATGGGATTACTGTGCCTCTATTATAGCAAAATTCGGTAAGTACTTTTTTGTTTCAAGTTCTCGAATGTATTATTTCTTAGCTGTAGCTGTGGTGCCCTAGAGGGCGCCCAGAAACCATGGTCCGAATCGTGAATGCTCATCGGTTCGAATCCCGCACGTACATCAGAGTTTTTCCAGATTAAGTACGGATTCATGCGTACTGGTGTAAGAAAACATCGAGAGTAAATCAGAATACCATCTAAAAGAAATGTCTTGTGGACTAGTGCTATAAGAAGGCGAACAGCTGCGTTCTACTGATCACGTCGGGCACGATATGTAAGTGCTAAGCATAGATGGGCAAATTATAATCAGATTAATAAAAATGATTACGATTACATTTTACGTTTTTTATCATTAATATGACTGCATTTTGCTCATCTATGTTTTAAACACTACAGAATCCCAGATTGTATATAAATTTATGATTTCTTAATGTTTTAAATGTATTTAATCATGATTACAGAGTAAGAAAATTAAAATTACGACTACATTTTGTAATCGTTAATCATTAATCAGATTACATTTTGCCCATCTCTGGCGCTAAGTGCATACAGCCACTAATGTATGTATGGTCACTCTGAAAAGGATATACCGTGATGATATCTAATGATTTTTTTTTAAGATTCCGTAGACTTAATAGTGGAAAAGATCCCCTATTAGAATAATTAGGACGTCTGTATATTCAGACCTTTTATTTCAAAAACGTATGGGGTGGTATCAAATTGAAATTAATATAAAATACTCAGATCCTCAATATTTTGCAATAATTAGCACTACCATTATTTTAACGAATATTGGTTACCACTCACTTAATAACAGAATATTGCATGTTTGGAATAAATTGCCTCACATTGTTGACGCACCATCAAGGAATAGTTTCACAGTTAGACTGGATAGATGGCTCTCATCTCAGTCAGATTTTTAAGTATGATCAACACAGTGCTAAACAATATACATAGTTGAACACACCAGCTGAGACATAGGCATATCAGGTAATAGCTGCTCGCCTTTTATTTGATAACAATAATAATAATAATTGGTTGAGCGGATGCTCTTCGATGTAGTGGACTGTATAAGCGGTATATTGAGGGAGAACAATGCGCTTGCCTCGAGACTCGTTTCAGGGATGGATAAGGGAAATAGGACTCACCGTAATCACCTCCAAACAAATCCCGATTCTGCACTTTCACTGGCACAATCACAATATTGGCGATAGAAACAATGTTATTCGTTTCCTTATGCGGTTCGCGGCGTAGCGGAGCGGAAGCAGAGCGGAAGTCCCGTGCACGCGGCTGTCTTTAGTGGTAAGGCGATAGCGGTAACAACGTCGAAACGATAGCGGTAATAACAACGTCTGCCCGTGACGACGAGATTCGTGACACTCTCTGCAGTCGGTGGGGGGATTGGATAGTGGGACCGAAATGAATGAATCGGTCTCGAGTATTTCACAAGCACATAGAAAAACAATCTAAATGGCGCAAACAATAATAGTTATAACCTATCGTCATTCTATATCCTTTTCGGGGTGAGCGGAGATACATACATTAGTAGATGTATCCACATTGAGTTTGTGTCGCACACATCGTGACCAGTAGCGCAGCTGATCGCCGTTATCAGAGCACACACATGACATTGTTTTCCTTCATCAGTGAGTATGTAGTGGTCAGGAATTCGTTTGTAAAATGGAAAACTCAAGACGTACGGTTGACGATCCGAACTTACAATGATGTTACGTGAATGTTGCCGCGCATTGATGCTACTCTGTTATCCACTAAAACACCACACAACTTTCGCAGTCCTTTGTAGCTCTGAAAAAATCAAACTTCAATACAATCAAATGTTACGTCTGTTTATATTTGTCTGTTTGTTTTTTATCGTTTATGCCGTTTTTACAAGGGAATCAAAAACTTTAAGGTATTTCCCGTTGTTCCTTGAAACCGTTTTTTTTTTTATCCTGAGTTGGCATAGTGAACTCTCTATGCCTGATAGTAAGCATGGTGCAGTCCAAAAAACAACAGCGAATATCGACAGCAAAGAAAAATTTATCGATAGTCACAATTCGAAAAGTCGCGCAAATATCTCTTCATGCTTTGTTAAAAGGACCTAATAATCAAAGGAGGGTGTGAACAAGCTCGCTAGAAGACCATTCCACAGTCCAACGACTCGGCAAAATTAAGACTTAGACTTAGTCCTTAATAAACCCGAAATTTGTAGTAACATAGACTAATAAGTATTCACTCACCCTGTTACAATTTGCATCATATCTAATCAGTAAATTTTTTTATAGGGACGCGCTCAGAGTTCCAATTACCTGACAGGAATAAATACGTGAGTATGGACAAGCATTTCCTAAGCAGCTACTTGAGGCTTGTGGTGAGCACATGCCATGCTCGCGACGCGCCGGCCACCGGGGGAATGGCGTCCGCGATGCTGAAGCCAGGGTCTGATGGGAACGATAAGCAGTAAGTATTACATGATCCAAAAGCCTCTTTTACAGCGGTTACGCTCTGTAACGTTATCTGCTATTTGTATCAGAGCGGGTGTACTGAAGAGTTTTTTAGCCTTGTTCCACCCTCTCTCATCCATAACAGAACTACGCGTCTTTTTTTTATCTGGCTCGACATAATTACTACAGAGTACCTGATGGTAGGTACAGTGTAGTCCAAAAACGTAAGCGACTATCAAAGAATGAAAATCCATTGATAGTCTACATCGTCATGTCGGCCCACATATACCACGACTGAAGGTCTCTAGGTATATGAGTTACTGGATATACACGAGCTGATCCCGAAACGTGACAAGCCGAAACTGGTCACTATGACGGGCTTTACACCTATGTACTGTGATCGCGATCCAGACGGGCACCGACGCCCTACCACCTCGCAAAACTTAGCTCCGACCTCGTGGACGACCTTTTAGTCTGTGGTATACGAATGATGTATATATTTTTTTAGATCGAAATCGATTATAAGCAAAGTTCTCGAGGCGAAATTGAAAGAAATCGAATGCGGCGTGGATGGGTTCATTATTTACGATACCCGGATTGTTCCGCATGCAAATGAGGTATGTTTTTATAGCACGCCATAGTGTCTTAGTTCTTTTTGGTGAGTACAATGCAGTAGCGTTCATACCATAGATGCATGAAAGCATTGTATGCCCTTACGATAAATAAGTCTGGAATAAATTGCTTAAAGTTAAACAAAAAAAGGAACCGTTTATATTCATATCTATTCTATATTTACGCCGTCTATCTTTGCAATGAAAGCAATTTAATAGTTACTACCATAATATAATATTCAAATTATATTACACGAGTTCTGCCTACCCTATCCTAGTACCCTATACACGTCACTGGTACAGTGCAGTTTAAGCCTCGCGATGCCTGCCACTGGCTGGCTCAGGTCTAGCTGCGAGCAAGGCCAGGCTCCAAATTCTAGGAGCGGCAGACGAGCACTATAGTCAGCTTATCCACTGAATCATATACCTAAAAAAGGGGGACCATCTTCTCCATGAGAAATTTGTTAAAAATTTTAACAAGCCTTTGTTTTGACGTTTTAAAAGTTAAGTCATAACTCTCATAAGATATTGCATCTCTCTCAGCCTCATCTTAGCCTAAGCAAGGTCAAAGGTCGTTATTCGTAAATATAATCGCTTCTTACGCAGTCAATGATATTAATATTTTTACGAAATTGCGACTGATTGCAGTTTATGCTCCGTCTCGAAAAATTTCAACATTAGGGGCTTTTTTTGTGTTAACCCGGTGGAAATTCGGACCGTCAGGGTTGTGGTGAGGGCAACTCCCCCGGTGTGTCGGTCTTGCACCGACTAAAACTACCGGGGTGTCAGCTATGCCCTCTCTTCGCCTTCACCGGGCTTGGGTACCCGTATACTTCTTACGGACCCGGCGAAAGATTAGGGGCTGGTGAATGAAAGTCCAGCGACATTTATTGTTTTCCTGCCAGCTTATATAAACCTCAACCGAAGTTTTATAGGAATTAAATAACTCAATGTATATAAACTGATTCCTAAATTCTAATCTGCTCTTGTAATTTGGCAAGGCATGTCGACGGAGACAGTCAATAGATTTTCTTCTATTAGGAGTCTACGCAATATTTAATCTTCGGGTCTTAAGCGCGATGATACTTACTTTTAAACTGCTTTCGTTTGTACGTGACGAGCCTGCGTAACCAGGTCGAAACGTCGTGCCCAACGTGACCAGTAGCGCAGCTGATTGCGGTCCTCACAGCACTGGTACACAGGGTATATCTATTGGTTGCGATGTGGGTTTCCTCGCGATATTTTCCTTCACTGGTGAGTATATAATAATAATAATATTTACTAACAATTACACACATTGACCTAGTCCCAAATTAAGCTTGCGCTTGTACTATGGGTACTAAACAAAGGTATACACACTTAAATACATATATACAACCATAACTCGTGACAAACTCATCTGCTCATCACAGAAAAGTTTACCACTACCGGGACTCGTACCCAGGACCTTAGCATCGTAAGTAGGGTCGCTACAAACTGCGCTATTAGGGTATATTATGCCTAAACCTGTACCTAATCTAAAAAACCCAGGTACGTGTGTAATATATGTGTTAAATGTTCAATTATAACACGACAATGCTTTTCATGATTACATGAGATGCGCGCCACTGAGCAGAAGTTATTGTACACGGTCAATAAAGATTTGTTTAAAAAGTTTTTTTTAATGCAATTAATCACGATTAATTTCCTGTATGTTTCCATTGATTACTGCGTATTGCGATCTTTGTGTTTTTTTATCGATATTTGAGGTTTTTGTTCAAAAGAAAAACTTAAATTAATTGAAAGCTTACAATGGGGAACAACCTTATTTATACTAGCTCGACAAGTGAGTGCAGCCCACTTGATGGAAGGCGCGATGTAATCTAAGAGCGACAACGGCTTCCAAGGGACGAGGATCCATTGGCAATCGCCTTCGTCATGCCGTCATACATATACTAAGACTGAAGATTTCCAGGCCATATAAAGAGAAATTGTTCAGAATAAGCAAGACGGAAAAGGGATTAATGATTTCACTCTTTCTGCCTACTGATGGTTTCCATTCCACAGTTTTTTTTACACGTTAATTGCCAATCACGCGATATCGCATTAACGTCATTATGAAATATCTAAACGGAATAGTATAGTGCCCAAGACGATTTTTTTTTTGTGACCCAGGAGAAATCCCTAACGGACCTCAGGGAGCGATCAGGGTTGTCCCCTGGTGTTCCGTCTCCCGCCTGCCGAGTGCCTAGGGCAAGGCTGAGCCATCTTCCTCGGCACCCGGCGACTTCTAGCCATCTGCAGGCCCCGCCTTCTTGGCAGGGGGTGGCTAAAGAGTCGCCACCCCCTGCGTACACCTAACACATTTGGTGCTGAGAGTGGTGTAAGAAATGCCACCCTCCCCTCATCTCCTTAATTTGTCATTGGAACGGTGTGCGGGGACACATCGCACACCGCTCAGGCCTGGATCTGGGCACCGCGCTCCCTCAAGACGATATGGCGCGTTTTTATTTTAATAGAGAATATTAACTGTATTAAAAAAAAAAAGAAACAATTATTTAATGCGTTCACTCCGGCGTCTATAGGTGGTGGCTCGCACAAGTCTGCCTCATCGGACGGCGCGTACCACCGGTACCTTCCATCTGATTGTGATACTAGTCGATGCGTACCCTCAAAAATTTAGATCGTAGTTTAGTGTATTTGTTGGTTAAAAGGCCATTACATGAAATTGCAATGTCTAGTTTCGCATTAAACATGTTAAGGAAGATAGGTTTTAAATTGTACGTCTTCGTTTTAGCAGTCTATGTAAATTATGCGTCATTGTTTTATAGCTGTGGAAGAAAAATGGACCGTCAGCGAACCAGATAGAGCGTAAATTTGCCTGCGACTTTACGCCTCACGATCTGTTGGCGATTCCCACCGGTGGGATAACGCTGCAAGGGCTGAAACATAACGTGGCGGTTTCGATCCTGTTCATCTACTACTGGTTGGCCGGCATCGGACATTTTTTTTATAGCGGCAACGTGGAAGATTCCGCCACGGCTGAAATATCGCGATACCAAATATGGCAGTGGATTCGATTTGCTGTAAGTTACTGTTCACTGTGTAATATAAAGAAAGTCCATTGCAAGTTTGTTTGCGATAAATTCAATAATGACTAAACGGATTTTCATACGGTTGTCACTAATGGACAGTGTTTCTTGACGAGAGTTTTAATGTATAATTTGTTAATAAAATAATAATATATCGTCACCCAATATCCTTTTCGGGATGAGCAGAGATACATAAGTTGCTGTATTCCCTTTGCTCTTATATGTCGTGCCCAACGTGACCAGTAGCGCAACTGATCTCCGTTCTCACAGCACTAGTACTCACGACATTTCTATTAAATGCCATCCGGGTTTCCTTACGATGTTTTTCCTTCACTAAAGTCATTTTTAAGTCAGCAGTAAAGTGTGTTTCATCGTTTTTTTTATTACATACAGGCTTGCGCTTGACCTCAATCTCACCTGCTGGAAAGTGATGATGAGGCCGACGATGGAGCGCGCTCGCCCAGCAAATACCGATTCACTCGACGTTTGAAGATTCCCATGTCATAAGATGCCGGGAACACCGACGCAGGAAGCGAGTTCCACTCCTTCGTGGTTCGCAGCAAAAAGGAGGCGAATCGCTTCGTGCGAGCAGCTGGAATGTCAACCACAAAAGGGTGCAAGCCCGCACGGCGTCTCGTCAATTTATGGTAGAAGGGGGGGGGGGGGACTAAATCATACAACTAGGCCCCACTTGCTAGCTTTGCCCTGTCGCGTTTTGGGATCAGCTTGTGTGTCAAAATATGACATATAATTTTTAAAAAGCCATTTTTTTATCGTTAGGATTTACCGATATTCCAAAGAATCTTACAGACAAAATATATATTAAAAGGGCAGCCGGTGATGTAAAACGTATTTTACATTCGTAAAGTCAATATTTTTTGGTCAACAATTTAGAGAGTAGACGAGGATGATCTTCTATGCCATAACACTATTTTGCCATGACCACAGTACACGAGTGTAAAGACCGTCATAGCGACCTGCTTTGACCTGTTACGTTTCGGGGTCAGCTTGTGTATATCCAGTAGCTCATATACCTAGAGACCTTCAGTCGTGGTATATGTGGGCCGACATGACGATGTAGACTATCAATGGATTTTCATCCTTTGATAGTCGCTTTCGCATTTGGACTACACTGTACTTACTATCAGGTGAACTGTAGTAACTAAAAAAAATCATAAAATGTTAGAGTCACTTGAAAGCCTCATATATTGTATTGTGAAAATAACATTTCAGCCCATTTTAGAGGACGATCCGGAGGAACGCGTCACAATCAAACTGATAGAAAAAACTGCGTCCAATTTCCTCGTGCACGCGCACAAAAACCTGTGCAGGTCGAACGCCGAGCGGAAGCGTTTGACGGCAGCGAAGTACATGAGCCTTGAGCTCTTCCTGTCGAGATATCCACCGGAGTTTATAACCAGCTACCTGAACGACAATCATAAGTTCAGAACGCTGAATAACAAAGCGCTTCTGAGTAATCTGTGATCAAAGGGAATCGTTCTGCGAGAGGGTTTATAGAGGGTAAACATAGATGGGAAAATTGTAATCAGATTAATAAAAATGATTAACGATTACATTTTACGTTTTTTACCATTAATATGACTGCTCATTTATGTTTTAAACACTACAAATTCCCAGATTGTATACACATTTGTGATTTCTTAATGTTTTAAATGGATGTAATCAGGATTACAGAGCGAGAAAATTAAAATAATGACTACATTTTGTAATCATTCATCATTAACAGATTACATTTTGGCCATCTCTGAGGGTAAATATGTTCTGCGTAAGCAAAAGACATCTCCGTGTATTTTTCTTTCCGGTGTAGTTGTAATATTCTCTTAAGGCACACCACACACACTGATCAGCAGTGACGTGCACAAGGTATTTGGATAGGTTAGGCAGATACACATAATTCATGGGAATATTAAATAATGATAATAAATGTTATATTACTTTTATAGGGGAGATAGATGGCGTGAAAATACAATAGATAGGAATATAAAGGTTTCCTTTTTTTGTTTAAATTAAATCAATATATTCCAGACTTGCTTATCGTAAGGGCATGCAATGCTTTCATGCATCTATGGAATGAACGCTACTGCTGACTTGACTATACAGATGCACTATTCAAACACGCACACACACACACACACACACAAACCGTATAACTTGTATTATTTTTCCTCATTTATAAAACATTTTACACTTTTAAACACTAAAATATCCTCAATACGATACAAATTTATGACTCCTTGATATTTAGAAGGGTTTTAATCATGATTACAGAGTAACTAAATTAAAATTACAGATATATTTTGTAATCGTTAATTATTATTCTGATTACATTTTGTCCATCTCTGGTTAATAAACACGGCTACTAATCCTCATTTGCACACGCTAATGGGCAATGGTGTTTTTTTTAGTATTCAGTAATGGCTTTGAGTGAGCGGGTGCGGGGACTCGATGATCTGTACCATATCTGTATATAAAATACCTACAGCAGACGCTAGACCCTCACAAACATTCTTCGTTTTAATCATTTCTATTTATGTTTGTGTTTGTGAGAAAAATAGATAATTATTATAATTTATAAATATATGGGACTGAACAGATTTCCATTTTCTCTTTGATCATGAGCGGGATACAAGTAAAACACTCTACAGGTCACCGCTGTGTAATAGCTGATATATATAGCTTGTAAACTCAATTATTAATCTCTGTTTATGGCACTTTTGTTTCATATACAGCTACTGTGAATGAAACTATATCGCGATGCAATTCGGCACAGCGCCATCTACCGAACAGAGATGCATTTAAGCCATAGTCTGTTCAGAGTAGCTTTTTAATGTTCTTTACTCGAACAAAGACAGATAAAGGTGTACAGAGGCCCAACTACGCCTTATTTCGAGTTTCTTTTTTTTTTTCGAATTAATGTTTCCCAAACTATCTGGCGATCAAAATCCATACTAATATTATAAAGCTGAAGAGTTTGTTTGTTTGTTTGAACGCGCTAATCTCAGGAACTACTGGTTCGAATTGAAAAAATATTTTTGTGTTGAATAGACCATTTATCGAGGAAGGCTTTAGGCTATATAACATCACAATACAACTATTAGGAGCGAAGAAATGATGGAAAATGTGAAAGAAACGGGGAAAATTATCCATCCTTGAGGGCTTCCATTGCGTGCGCTGCGAAAACGGTTCAAGATACGAAAAATATATGTATGAAAGAATTATTCCTCTTAAAAGGATCTAAAAAAATGTACAGTATATGTCTATCTTTTAAGATTAAGTCACTAGAACCGTTTTTATAGTAATAAAATTTGGTCGAAATTAATGCATCATTTGTTAAGAATTGTATCAACGTAATAATATTAATCTTTATCCAAATACGAGTAAATGTGTTGTTGATTAAGAGTATTTAATTGTGAACAAAATTGTCTTTGACATCACTTAATTTCAATGAACATCTTAGAAGATATCACAAAACCTTATATAGCAAAACAACGTTTGCCGGATCAGCTAGTACGTAATACAAGTTGACGTTGAGGGTTAATTTTAATTCGAGAAGTAAAACTCGAAAAAACTCCACCTTGAGCCTCAGTTTTTTTGTCTATGCGAACCTTTGTAAATAAGCAATGAATTGGCAACTATGATATATTTATAACAGTGCCACGGGTAGAATGCCATTTCGTAAAAACTAAGTTTTGACGAATTAAACATTGCTGCTGAAGCTGATAAACTTTATGCCAAAGCATTAGGGTCTATAATACTTTAATATATTTGTGATTTAATTTAATTAATTTTCGAGTATATTATAGTGATCACAGCGGGGAATAATTAAATTATTGGTGGAGATGATATTGGGAGATATATCCTTGGAATTTGGTATTATGGTACTACTGTATAATAATTATTGTTAATATATTTAAATTGTTGTTGTTTTAATAAATCTTGAAATTAATTTATTCTTGTTAATTAAAATTTATAAAAATTACTTTGTTATTTTATTAAACCCTTTTGTTGGTAACCCTGGGGAAATTCCTAACGGACCTCAGGGGACGATGAGGGTAGCCCCCGGTGTGACTTGCACCGACTGAAACCCCCGGGGTGTTCCTTCTTCCGCCTGCCGAGTGCCAAGGGTAAGGCCGGGCTAGCTTCCTCGGCACCCAGCGACGTCTGGCCTTGTAAAGCATTGTAAAGGATTTTTACTTCAATTTCAAATAATTTACACAGAAAAGCTAATATTATAACATGATTTTGATTATTGGAGTTTATATTTTTGAGGCAGTAGGGCGATTGCCTGTTCTGCATTCTGTACACAGTACACAAGTATAAAGACCGTCATAGTGACACGCTTGGGTCTGTCGCATTGTGGCATCGGCTTGTGTATATCCAGTAGCTCATATGCTTGGAGACCTTCAGTCGTGTTATATGTGGTCGTGGTGGCTGCCGGCAGAATAGAATAGCACCCCCCTCTTCTTGCCGCGGTGTCGTAAAAGGCGACTAAGGTATCCCTTTAACACCGCAATTCAACCAGGTGTTCAGAGAAGGACAACTCGACCAAACCCGCATCCCGCTCCCTCCCGATCGTACTGGTTCTCCATTCCATCGGGCCCGAGGGAGCTCGGACGAGAGAGTGCTTTTCTGGCAGCGCGTCCAGTTATGCACTTAAATATCTCCTGCGCAATTGACTGTTTCCGTAAACTGGGCCTCGATTTTCTTAATCGGCGTTGAAACAGTCGCCGTGGCCGAATCCACTAGGACATCATCATGCGGGCCGACAAAGCGATGGCGACTGTCAACTGACTTCCTCCCTTGGTGGTTGTTGTTCTTAGACACTGTTCTATCCATCAGATATCTATCGATCATCGACGTAAAGTCGCCTGCCTCGCAGTCTTTTACAGGTTGCAAAATGAAGATTGTTCTCATAAGCTACCAGCAGTGCTACGCAGTGACGGCAGCGACCCTGCTGTGTCAGACATAGATAGGAAAAATGTAATCCGATTAATAAAAATGATTACGATTACATTTTACGTTTTTTACCATTAATATGACTGTATTTTGCTCATCTATGTTTTAAACACTACAGAATCGCAGATTGCATACACATTTATGATTTCTTAATGTTTTAAATGGATTTAATCATGTGTTAACTACTAGCAGTATGATACACAAGATTGACTCCACAGCTAATGGTACCCCTTAAATAATGTCATTATAAATGACATACAGGTATGTACTTACTAGCATAAGCATTATTATTGACTATGATCTTAAATAAAAGTAATTATCTGAATACGTCCGGATGACACTTCCGGTTTGGCCTCTTGGCTTGGCTTCCGGGTTATTGACCACCAAAGTATAAGCGTAAAGTAGGGACAAATATCACTACAAGCCAATGTTAATAATTATTATTTAATATCATATAATTTATGCGGTAATCGTTTAACAATAACTTTCATGAAATATGATGTCAGACAATTAATAAGGACTTTTGGGGTCAACAAAAGATGGCGGCAGTGTATGTTATGCGTAGCGACGGCGTGAGATACGAAAAAGTGTAAAAGTTGGTTTTGTGTTAAAAATAATCAGTTTATACATGATTACAGAGCAAGAAAAGTAAAATTTCTACTAAATTTTGTAATCATTAATCAGATTACACTTTGCCCATCTCTGGTGTCAGACTCCTACTGACCAAAACCCCTTGGTATCCTTCCTATCACTCCACTCGGGCTTGGGAATCCAGATTCTTCTAGATGCTCGGGGAGCGAAAAGCCTGTCTAGGCTTCATCTCTGACCCTTTCAGATATAAATAGCACACCCCTCCAAACCTTTCTCACGTGCGGTTGGTTAAGTCTACTGCCCGGCTTTGGTACCAGCAGTGACTGACGTGCATAGGGTACGTGGGCAGGGTTGGCTGAACTCACGTTATTAATTTGAATATTATATTATGATAGTAAATATATTTAGGATCCAGAAGTAGGAATCTTTAAAAATAAGTACAAAATTACCATAAGTTACATTTATAATTATTAATTTAACAAACTCGTACACTAACCTACAAAATGATCATAAATTGCTAATGATTTGAAATACAAAAAGAAATCACCAATACAAACTTTATAAAGAACTTACATAACCACATAACTTACTAATATTACTTATAGAACCACTTTTAACCATTTATAACTTAAATGCTCGATATAAACACAAATCACAACGACCACGACCTTACGCACAAAACAGCGATGCAATAGTGCGCGCCATGTTGCTATGCTATCCTGCTCTACCACTCATTTTTAGTGAGGTACCCAGACATTCCTAACTATATTATATTCCTTTCATAGAAATGTAGATATCGTGAATATAAAATGATATGAATATAAATGTTTCCTTTTCTTGTTTAACTTTAAGCAATCTATTCCAGACTTATTTATCGTAAGGGCATGCGATGCTTTCATGCATCTATGGAATCAACGCTACTGAGTTCCAGCCCCTTATACACCAGGCTACCACGACTAGTGGGTCAATAAATAAAACTAAACGAATCAGTCAAATATTATTTTATTATTTTCCTTAACAATTATAATCATCTCAAAAATATATTAGTTATTTTTATTGACAATTGCTTTTTTTCATAATGCCAGTGATTTAATATTTATAAAATTTGTAAAAACTGTACATAATGTCAAAATTCAACTATAGTATTATTTTATCTAAAGCTAAGTTTACGTTATTCCAGTAATCATGCGAGTCCTCTATCCAGCAGTTAAAGATATGTTGAGTATTTATTACAAAAAAAAAATTAAACGTATGTTATATTAATAATATATATCGCCACGCTATATCCGTTACTGGGTGAGCAGAGATACATTAGTGGTTGTATCAACTTGGCGCTTGTATGTCGTGCCCAGCGTGACCAGTAGCGCAGCTGATCGCCGTTCTCACAGCACTAGTACACGATATGTCTATTAAATGACATGCGAGTTTCCACGAGAATATTCAAACGATACAATTTTTTTTATATATTTTCAAAGAAACACAGCAAAAAAGTTACAGAAGAAAGTAGTTTCCGTTTCAGTAAAAAAAATCAAGCTAATGGACACAAAATAAAAGAAAACTAAGTAATTATATAAAGTAAAACAAATACAACAAAGAAAATATATATTATTATCTTTACTATTGCCTTTTTTTCCTTTTTTTTTTAATTTATTGATTATTTTTTTCAATAACTAGAGAAAATAAATTAATTGTGCTTTACTTAAATCTAATGGCCTGGCACGGTTACAGTAATTGGTAATGGATGAAATCAACATTCAATATTTTATTAGATTAATGTAAACAACTCAAATGGTGTTAAGTACACTGGAATACTGAACTAGAATGCCCACTGGAATAATGTAAACTTGCCTTAATATATAAACAGTGTAGCAAGGAATGTGATAAACATTTATTTAAATAATTTATTTTTAAATCTTATTTGTGTATAGTAAACGGTGGAGTAGTCCCTAATTAGTCCTTTAAATTTAAATCCGAGATTAATAATAGATATATAACCATGCTATATTCCTTTTGGGCTGAATAAAGATATATTAGAAAGAGTACGTATCAATATGTGAGAACTCGTTACACCCAGATTCAGAAATGCTCCTTAACTTTTTAAACGCTAATGAATAAATAATATATCATCACGCTATATCCCTTTCGGGGTGAGCAGAGACACATTAGTAGCTATATTCACTTTGCGCTTATACGTTGTGCCTAACGTGACCAGTGGAGTAGCTAATCGCAATTCTCAAGGCATATGACAATATTATTAGATACCAAGCGGTTTTCCTCACGATGTATTCCTACAACGGTGATAATGTGGTGCCTAAATCCATACGTAATCTGCAAAAATCTAGAGGTACGTACCGGGGTTCGAATATATCAGGGATGTTACGGAGCTTCGGATCCGACTCCGATAAGTCGGAACTTCCGATTGATATTACACCTACGGTTCCGACTTCGGTTCCGAAACTTTTTAAATAGAGGTATTCATCGGAGGTCACCACCACTGTTGTAGTCAATTTATTTGATTTCATTTTATATGTAATCAAACAATCAATGCTACTTAATTTAAAGATCTCATTTTTTAAAATTTAGATTAAAAAATATGATTAAAATTATTAAATTTAGAACTACTTAAATGTACATTTTAATTGATCACTGAAAGATTATTTTAATTAAAAAGGTTGCCTGAAAAATGTTTTTATTTGTCCCTTAATAAAACTGTTTTATTATGCCGTCACTTGTGACTGACATTGCCTCCGACTCCGATTCCGACTTCGGTTCCGACTCCGATAAATCAAATTTAAAAACTCCGACTCCGACTTCGGTTCCGATAAAACTGCCTCCGTTACATCCCTAGAATATATTAATAAACATTCGCGTTGCCGAGTATGGAATCAGGTCCATTATCCGGTAGAATACCACAGCAATGGACGAGACATTATTGTTTAAAAATTATTAATAGCCAGTTTTGTCCCGCTGCAAGGAAAAAGTCTCTCCTTTCCCTTTTTTCCACTATATTTGTGGAATCCATTGGAAGGGGTTTGGAAAAATCATTGTTTAACACATTGAGCGCCACGTCAGCCATCGGTGGCTGATGCTAGACTTTCCGTTTAAAGACTTTGGTCTGCACAGAGCCAAGAACTGTAATGAACTGATTCGGCGCGTAACGTGTTGAATGAATGCCTATAGGTATCACTTTTCAAACGTAAACGATCCTCTGCTGCGATCGGATACACCGGCCCCACAGTGCCAGCGCGTAGAAGCGGCGCGCGTGCCCTGGACAGGATTGTATTAGAAACACGCGCGGCGCTCAACGTGTTAAAACCTTTTTTATATACAAAGTGTATTTTAGAAACAAGGCGTTCGTTACAAAAACAAAGACTTTCAATCAATCAATAGGTTTTTCTTTCCAGTTTATAGTCGTAATCGTTTTTTGGACTACGCCACGATACCCTCACGCGTGACGTGGTCACTATGCCGAGTTGGTATAAATGAAAACTAGTGATTTGAACAAATAAGCACTGGAATGACGAAGTGTTCATATATAAAACGTTGCTAAGTGCGAAAACAATAAAAAGTGAGCTTAAATCGATTTGTCCTAAAGTATAAATAAGGTCGATGAGGTTCAAATACTATGAGATGTTGCATTTGGAATTCTGCTCACCCCCCACGCGCTGCCGCATGAGGGCGCGAGCGAAGTTGTTGTCTTGCGCCTGTACGCCGGCAGGTTGCTCCTGCAGGGATAGCGCTAAAGCTCGCGCCAACGCTTCATCTTCCGTCTGAAAATGCAAACTTTTCATTTACTATCCTATTCTGCAGTAAATGAACCGCCGTTCGTAACGCCATCATGTGGCGAATAGCGTAACTACGGCCATTAGTAGTGCCATCTATTGGAGAATAGAAACCTATTCCTAGAAGTGTCGTTCTGCCTAACGTGAACACTAGAATATTGTCGTAGTAGAGCGATTGCCCGAACTGCGTTGTCACAAAGTACACAAGTGTAAAGACCATCATAGTAACTCACTTCGGTCTGTTGCGTTTTGGAAACAGTATGTGTATATCCAGTTGCTCATACTCCTAGAGACCTTCCGCCGTGGTGTATGTGGGTTGACATGACGACGTAGACTATAGATTTTCGTGCTTTGATAGTCGCTTTCGTTTTTGGACTACACTGTACTTACCATCAAGAGCACTGTAGTCACTTAGCCAGGCCAGTGCGAAAAAAGCGTCATAATTTCTTTATTAGCTCTATATAAATAGTACTTTGGGGGGTTCGGAGGTCTTCAATAAAACCACACTGGTATTATTGGACTTAATTTGATTGACGTCCAATCTTTGAACGCGATTGGTTGTGTTCTTGTTGAGTCTGATTTGAGTCACTGGAATACACGCGACAGGTCAAAGCGAGTCACTATGACGGTTATTATACTCGTGTAACATTGCCACGACCCTCTTTGGGCAATCGCCGTACCACCACAAAATAAACTCAGAGGTAATCCAGAGAAAGTCCATGTAAGAGAACGGAGGAATCAGTAAGAGGAAGAAATGGGTAAGACAAATAGACTGACCATATTTCCTTGTACTTCTGTAAATGTGGTTATAGGTGTGGTTGATGGTGTCTGCAAGACTTTGCTGTTGGCTGCCTTCATGCGGGCCATCGCTGCATTCCTGCAATATCACATGAGATTTTAAGTATTCACATCGAATAACAAGATTATATTTGAGTCGTAAAGAATCAGATGTGTCAATTTCACTTTTTAACTAATTTTGAGTATGCAAGAAGATGAGGAGAAAGGGACACCATTAATTAAAATAACGAAGTCTTCACTGTTCAGCTATGCTTTCTTTTAACAATTTAATTAACTATCGAATTCCATTGTTAGCCCATTAGCTATTGTAATTTAACAAAAAGGTCATATAAAATAAACACTGTAAATGATTACTGAGCAACACATGCACCGGGCTACCATTGCCGACCAAATGATATCCTAGAGCATTTTTTTTTATTGACATAACTAATGTTAGTGTCCGGTACAGACCTTTACAACTCAACCGGGCTTCAGGGGCTAGCATAGACAGTGCTCAGCCGGCGACTTTATGGGTTGGGAGGCAACATAAGGGCACCCCTGTGGGTGTGGACCACGGCTTGGACGGCTAACCAGAGAAAATGAACCTAACGATGATCTAATAGGGTTTTGACTACCTTGAAAATTATATTTACTATGATTGACATGTCTTACACATGCTATTTTAAATTATTTGTAGTAAAGATGGTTTAAGGTATAATTGTCTACTATCTCACAAATATGGTAAAAAGAGGTACTCACGCAGCCTGTCTTCGTTTAGCAGCCAGTTTTCCTTCACAAGCGTGATCTGTAGCATGTCTGTGCCTTAAACAGTAGTTCAGGGAACATTCACTACACACTAGTGGCACCATTTCTTTCGCCTTGCACCCTTTGTATGAACACCGATTTGTAAATACCTGCAAACATAACAGATAGTTTCCACCATTGACTCCTTAGCTCAATTCGTAAAAGTAAAATCTAGAAGAAAGAAAATTTTTCAATTCCATACTTCTCTGAATAATTATTTAACAATGTTTTAGGATTATATAGGATATTGTTAAGCACTGCGTTGACCATACGCTAAACTCTGATTGAGAGGAAAGCCATCTATTTAGTCTAACATTGAAACTATTAGTTGATGATGTGTGGACAATGAGACAATTTAGTCCAATCATGCAATATTCTGTAATACAGAATCTATAAAGAGAAATTTTTCAGTACTTAATAAAATCACTGCTATAAAATAATAATGCTGAAATTATCTCTGAGTTAATCTGTTAACAATTGCTAGTCATGTAATAAAAACAATGTACCTTATTCCGCCTTTCTCTCGCTGGGTCTGATGTGCACTGATTGTCAATGTGAGCTCCTACGGCAACATCCGGGGGTTCACCTCTCTTCCCTGGTACTGGGGCACCGCATAGTGGGCACACAGGCACCTGGACGTCACGGGTGTTTGGCTCAGGACACTCATGTTTTGCATAAGCAAAATGGTCAGAACTGGAAATATAGAACAAACATTATACTGTATTAACAAACACAACATTATCTAAGCTCTAAATGTGAACCAATTTAAAAATCATCTAGACAAATACTATCTCAATCACAAAAATAAGACAGTTTAAAAATAGGGACATATTTGAATGGATATAGGCTCTTCAATCTATCAGTTGTTTTGATTGCTTGCCTGATTATAAATAAATACACATTAAAGATTTTTATTTATTATTTATATATTTATTATTTTCAAATAATAGGCGAGCAGCTATTAGCTGATATGCTTATGTCTTAGCTGGTATGTTCAACTTAAAAAGACTGACTGAGATGAGAGCCATCTATCCAGTCTAACTTTGAAACTATTCCTTGATGGTGCGTCAACAATGTCCTGAGGCAATTTATTCCAAACATACAATATTCTGTTATTAAGTGAGTGGTAACCAATATTCGTTTTTGAATTCCAACGAACCAGCTGCACATCATTCACACAACGAGCACGGGGACTATTGACTTGAAAAGTATTACATAGCTTGAAGCAGTTATATTTCCCTGTTAATATCTTATGTCTCGATAAGATCTCCACACTGGCATCGCTCTTGAAGTGATGACAAATGAAGAATTATTTACTTATTATTTTTGCATATTTTTTTATAATAAGTCCACAAAGTGACTTCACTGTACCTGATAGAAGGTAAAGTGTTGTTATAGAACAACAGCAACACAGGGACAAATTCACTGACTCTCACCATAATGCCAGCCCACATATACCACAGCAAAAAATCTCTAGGTATATCAAGAACTGAACATACATTAGGCATGCTAATGGTGGTGGTTAGCCACAGTTGTTTGATAAACAGTTAAACATTTTTGATTAAAATGATAAACATGTTTTTTCATTTTATCAAGTAGTTACTCAAATGGGGGGCAATTGTAAGTTAAAAAATGACTATTGATTTTTTTATATAAGTTGTCAAGCATATTTGAAAAGTAATTTGAAGACATAATTCAAAATTGTGGAATGTAGGTACATATCAGTTATTTCAACCACCTGCTTGATGATAAATAAATAAATCTTGTATATTGTGTCTAAAGTGTAGATAGAAGTATGGATGTATATTAAATTTCTCATTTTTGAGAATAAAAATGATAATTACTTACCAAAACACTTCACGACAAGCTCCACATCTCATTGGCAGAAAATCTGTAAGCATTTAAAGGGAGGAGACATTCAACAAATTATTTAACTAGATTATCACACGTTAATTACTTTCAAATAGCATTCATTGAGTGCCATGTTCAAAATGAAGTCTGGAGGTCAATAATCAAAACTTCAAACAATTCCATACAGACAAAGGCTTATTAAAATTAAACCAGACCAATACATACATGAAGTGTTTACAAGATTTATGAAATCAAAAAGTAATATCAAAAAATTTAATTAAACATTATAAAAAAGCACCAGCTTATGGTTTAACACAATCACAGTTATAATAAAGATTGTTATCTGCTGAATTTTTGTTTAACGTCATTTGTTTAGTCAAATTTACCACAGTCGAAATGTTAGCAAATGAAGACCTTTAAATAATTTTAAGTTATTAATACTTTCTTATTAAATTGATAAATCCTTAATTTATTCAATAATGTAAATATTAATTATAAAAATATGTGTTTGTACAACATACCCAATTTATTGCACGATTGATAGGAACAATTCTTTCCTAGGTGAGGAAACTCCATTATTTTTTATTTTAAAACGTTCTAAATGTAGGGTCTTTATTGTACAACAACTGTTTTGTCTATATGATGATGATGCAAAACTGTGAACACTTTTATACCGTAAACTATTGCAAAATTAATAAATTCAATTTCATTCGTCATGAATCATTCGGGATGACATGACATTTTACGTCATAACAAATGTTTACAAAGATGGTAAAAGATAATTCTCGAATTTTACTGACAGCTCGTTTTTGGAATTTCTTCAGCGTTAAATTAATAATCTAAGCGTTAAATCAAAATTTTACAACTTTAATAAGTTTAAAAAAATCTTGTGATTTCACTTTTTTGACATTCTGTACAAAAAGATTGCAGTCAATTTAAATTATTTTTATCAATAAGCAATATTTACAAATTGTTAACTTGATAAACGCACGTACAAACGTAAATTTATTTAAATAATAACTTTAACATAGGGACTAGACCATAGATGGGCGTAATCATGATTACTTTTAATCAGATTAATAATCAGATTACAAGTAATCATGATGAAATTAATCATGATTACTTGTAATCTGAACACTTTTAATCAAGATTACATGAGAAATCATTAATCTTGATTACAGAAATCATTCAATTAATCATGATTATTTTAATGATTACTTTTGAGTTCTGGCTGAGAGAGAGACCGATTTAAATACTCGTTTATTTAATTTTTCAAGTTATTTTATTTCGAATTATATATGACCCCAAACTTCCGTCTAATAGTGGGGGTGGTGTCCAGCAGAGAGTGATGGTGGTGTCCAGCGGAGAGTGGGGTTGGCGTCCAGCGGAGAGAGGGGGCGGCGTCCAGTGGAGAGTGGGGGGTGCCGTCCAGCGGAGAGTGGGGGGTGGCATTTAGTGGAGAGTGGGTGGTGGCGTCTAGCTGAGAGTGGAGGGTGGCATCCATCGGAGAGTGGGGGGTCCAGCGGAGAGTGGGGGGTGGCGTCCAGCGGAAAGTGGGGATGTCGTCCAACGGAAAGTGGGGGTGGCGTCCAGCAGAGAGGGGGGGTGGCGTTCAGTAGAGGGTAGGGTTGTGTCGTCGTGTGTGTGCTCACACGCCGCCCCAATGGGAGGTATTGTTTGGGTAGTTTTATGACCCTCTCCCAGGGAGGACGCCTGTCTAAGACTAATCGCTCGCTGGGCCCCTAGGAAGTATCTGGATTCCCAGGCCCGGTGAAGGCGAATATTAGGCAGTGCTGGCACCCGGTGGTTTTAGCCGGTGCAAGTTCGACCCCGAATATCCGTCTCGTTGAGCGAATCATAATCACTATAAGGGTGTTTGCAATTGTGTACTGTGTAGTAACTCGCTTCGACCTGAGTCGTTTAGGACAATTTTTTGTGCTTTCAGCCGTTTGAGTTGGTAGGTTAATTGCCGGAATTGGGTCGTGACCATAGTACACTAGTGAAAAAACTGGCATAGTGACTTGCTTCGACTTGACTACTTTCAGGATTAGTTCGTGCTCGGTGGACATTAAGTAAATCCAACGAAATCTAGCTAATCATAGATGCTTTTACTATTGTTCTGAGTGATTCCTGGACTATTAGAAGTTATTATCATAGTACCGCCCATATTTTACTGAAATACTGGCTCCTACCCAATAATCCACGCCCACCTTCGAGATGGAGAATACTTCTGATAATGACCAAAGACTTTGTGTGCAATCCTTTAAGTTAAAGTTAAATTTTTAAAATAGAAATATGGAATTAGTATTTTTTTTACTTTTATTACTCATCAAACGATATATATATGATTTGGTAAACAAAAAATCGTTTTTAGTGAGATAAAAATGGCGCGTGCCCGTATGTCGATTTGCTTCTTTTTTTCTGAGTACTATATTCTTTAGTCTTTAAGAATCTAGAAGTCGAACGCGAAAAAAAAATTAAGCGAATTGAGGAAAAAACTATAATGTGTCCCGCTGATTTATTGTAGGAATCAAAGTTATTAGGTAGAACGTCAGTTATCCGGAAAAAAAAACAGATCGATATCTCAACTTTAGTTATGAGTTAAAAATCAAAATACGATACGAACGTGTGCGGCGGTTCGGTTTACATCAAAGACGAAACCGAGTCAGTAGAGAGAGACAGATGACCGAGAAAGGTGATGTTGCGCTCTGCGCTATAGAAACTTGTGTAAATTTGAGAAAATGATGTCTTGTTCTGATCAATTAAAATTTTGCGCTATCTTGCTCTGTCTCTCTATCTCCATCCCGAAGGCGGGCGTGGATTATCGGGTTGGAGACGGTATTTCAGTAAAATATGGGTGGTAGTTTGATAATCAGTTCTAATAATCCAGGAATCGCTCAGAACAATGGTAAAAGCATCAATGATTAGCTAGATTTCGTTGGATTTACTTAATGTCCACCGAGCACTAGCTGATCCTGAAAGTAGTCAAGTCGAAGCGAGTCACTATGCCGGTCTTTGCACTATTGTATTGCGGTCACGACCCAGTTCGGGTAATCGCCCTAACACCTAACTATGTGCTGGTACTCAGTTCGCCAGTTTAGCTAGTAGTAGTCGTATACTATAAATTAAAAAAGGTGAGCGCCGCTCTGCTGTCGGCAGCACATTTTACGTATCAAACAGAAAAGTAATCATTAAAGTAATCATGATTAATTGTAATCCGATTAAAGATTAATAATCCTTAATCACCGAAAAATGATTACTTTTTTGATTAATTTCGTTAATCATTAATCATGATTAATGATTACAGAATGTAATCGTAATCGTTAATCATTAATCTGATTACATTTTGCCCATCTCTGGACTAGACCTGTTTTATTCTGCCTACAACGGTGATTCCACCATTCTTTTTTTCCTTTTAGATAGTGCAATATGTTGATAGCCGGGATAGACATCCACATTTGAACCGGGCGAGAAGGTGAACACTGAGGTTCTCAGCCGGCAAATTTATGAATAGGGTGACAAACGCAAGGGCACCTCAGTGGGTACGAACCTCGACTTGGACCACCAGCCAAAATAATAAACTTAACGGCAATCTACTAGCGTTTCGGAAGCCATTACCTTGAGAAGAAACACTGAAAGAAACTCAATGTTGTGTCGGAGTGGAGATGCACCATTATTTTATTCAACATTTCCTTTCTTTACATCAATTACAATTGTTGACTCGCTTATTAATCTGCTCAATTTTGATTTTTTTCAACTGTTTAAATCTCTCGCTACTGCCCATTGCTAGTTAAATTGCTTCTTTTAGAGTTATTTTCAATATCTTTGAAGCTTCTTGAACGGTTTGATGTTTGGCAATAGTGACAAAGTTGGGTGATACTATTAGCCTCCGTGAACGGTATTATTTTCGCCACTGGTGAAAAATGTTTCGAATCGTGAACAGGACTAATGTCACTCAATGTCACAAATGTCATTATTTCATCCTGCATTGCAGACGTTGTGGGACGAGTTATTTTAATTTTTGCGTAGATTTTACTCGTTCTTATCAATAAACAGCCACCCTTTCAGGGGACAACTACATAAATCTGGGCATTATAGAGGAATTAATAACGAAAATGAGTAAGATAATTCCTACAGTGGCCAAGCTCATTTCAAGCAGTACTGTTCCGGTGTGTTTTTCATCTAAACTTGTGACTAATTTGTTAAAAATAATGCAATTAATAAGTGAACAGTTTTAATAAGTGATTTTCATATTGCAGAAAGTGTCTGCATCAGCTGTAGTCACGACGAAATCAAAATACAGCACAAAAAGTGAAGCCACATTTGAAACCAAGGTTAGTAATAAACATGCATATTTTATAATAATACGAATTTATTTGAATTTACCTCAACGAATTTGTCACTCGTTGCCATACTTCGATCTGTGACTTTCTAATATATATTATAAATTATGTAACCTAACCTTCAGGTGTCAAGTTTAGTATTGTTTGGGTATGACGTAGGGTCTCGCCAAAATAACATATTTTATTAATTATTAATATTAATATACAATTTTTATTATCACTCAATTGACATGGTCATAAATTAAAAGAAGAAAATATTGTTTTAAAAAAATTATACCATTTATTGAAGCAAAATGTTTATTATTACTTATGGCTGTAATGTTCTAGTGGATAATGGGCCAGTTTTCATACATGGCAATGCAAATGATTGTAGTTTCAAACCCCGGCACGTATGTTGTGAGTTTTTCAAGATTCTTGTGTGTAAGTGCTCTGAGAACAGTGATCCGCTGCGCTACTGGTCATGTTGGCTATAACATATAAGAGCAAATTGTATACAGCAACTAAAGCATCTCTGCTCACCCTGTAAGGGATATAGAGTGACAATATATTATTTATTACTACAAGTTGACATAATGTAATAATTAGAAAGGAATATGTCTATCATTTAATATTTGATAAATATTGTAAACTACTTCGGTAGGAAAAAGTAATCAAATTATTCATGACATTGATTTTATTGAGACTTTTGAGATTGAGAATCCTGAAAAATAAGATAAGACTTCAATTCAATAAGGTGTTTATAAAGATTAAATAGCAATTACTGACACTAGAAATCTATGATATACCATTGGTGGTTTATTTTATAGTAATGGTGAAATGATTATTGTTCAAATACAAATTTTATATTTATAATTTGAATATACTCTTTAATAGGAATTAAGGCTTAGAGTACATTGAATGGGGAATTAAAAAAAAGCAAGTCTCTACAGAGGCAAAACTCAGTTATTATAAATATGAACTATTATTATCAGTTGTTCCAACTGCTTGCTTAATAATAAATATGTTAGTTACATATCCAATGTTTTTTTTACATATGCTTTAAAATATTTTCTATTACCACTGTTTAAATTTTTGCTCAAGTTAAAACCTGCCTTCTAATAAAACCATATTAGTTTAATAAATTATGGCAGAACCTATTTAATTTTTTTTCATTACCTATTTATATCTGGACTTTAGGATTACCTATGTACTTAAGATTGTCTTGTTTATTAATCCAAAGGAAACAAGTGAAGATAAATACATTTTGTGTCAATTTATGTGTGTGTTACTCTTTCAATAAATAAGTTAAATACGTATTTGTCAACAAAACAACTTATGTCTTCTTATTTCAAAATCAGCTTCTTATGACCCTCATTTTTGAGCAGAAAAGCTTCATCAGTACCATCAATATCATCAGTATGTGGAGTACATCCTTGTATCCATGCGAAAAGAACAATTAAGGAGGGGAATATGCTTCCAGCAAGCATATTTCCACATTTTCATGACTTGGGAGCCTTTAAGAGAAGAGTGAACAGGCATTTGTTGGGCAAATGTAATCTATCATCAAAATTTCCTTCACCTTCCCGGAGGTGCAATTTAGGTCAAGCTTCTGCCTGGAAAACATATATATATGATTTATATATATATATATACATAATGTTATTGTTGATCTAAGCTTTAATTAACCAAAAACACCTCTTTTAGCCCTTCAAACTCCATAAATTGGATAAGGGCCCCGCAACGTCTGCATCCCTCACAGCTCAAGATGCCCTCAAACTGTATGAACAATTGGCCATACTGCGACGAATTGAAACAGCATCTGGAAACTTGTACAAGGAAAAAATCATTCGTGGATTCTGCCATTTATACTCAGGTAAATTGTTTTAGCAGCAGTATTTAATATAATCCATGGTCTTACGGCTTCATTTAACTAATCACGAAAAAAGTCTTCAAGTAGACATACAACCACTTATGGCCATTTTTTAATATGGCACAGATACTCTATCACACCCCTGTTCCTTATTTAGCAAAAAGTCGGGTTACAAGCAGCATGTGGAGATTGTCCACTAGGACGCCTTAATGCTGGCTTGCCTAGATAATATAGTATAGTATGATGTGATATAATATAATGTAATATGATATAGTGTGATATAATATAATATAGTATAGTATGATTTAGTATAATGTAATATGATACAGTATAATTAAACAGGCCACTCTGACGTATGTTGTGGATGCCTTAATAGGAACTGTACATTTTTTATTGTAACTTTATGTATGTATTGTGTGAATTAGTTATTGTACCGGGCCACTGGCAGCCCTGTAAAAGTAAATAAATAAATAAATAATAACCATAACAATGATCTTAGGCCAAGAGGCGGTGGCCGTGGGCATGCACGCAGCCATGCGCGAAATGGACTCGGTGATCACCGCGTACCGGTGCCACGGCTGGACGTACCTGATGGGCGTGAGCGTGGTGGGCGTGCTGGCCGAGTTGACCGGCCGGCAGTCCGGCTGCTCGCGCGGCAAGGGCGGCTCCATGCATCTGTACGGGAGGAACTTTTACGGCGGCAACGGTATTGTCGGGGCTCAGGTTGGATCTTAATTCTATTTTTTACTAATTCCGACTTTGCACAGCAGCATCGCCATACGTAATGAAACTACAGCGCAATCCAAAAACTTAGTACGACTATCGAAAGGTAAAACTATCTCGTGATAGTTGCCGATATTTCAATTATAGCAAAAATCTTTCGTGTACATTTGCATCAAGTAGGATAGTCAATAAGCGGAGCAGTACAGTTGAGGAAATAGACAAAAGAAACCTTCAAGTTGGACCACCGTTTATACTTTTTACTAGTGACAGATCGAAGTTTCAGTTTCGTCAACAAAGTGTTTTTGGCCGAAGTTGTGGCCTCTGCAAAAACCTTGCCCAACGTTTCGGTTTTGCCGCTTGGAATACACGTTTCGTGTGAAGTTATTTCTATGTCTCTCAGGAACAGTACTTTTTAGGCCTAAAATATACACTTTGTCCACTTTCAAACCCATGACAATGTGTGTACAAAATTCTATGATAGTCGATTGAGTGTTTAAGGCGTGAAAGCATAACAAACTCGCATATGCATTTATTATATTAGCATAAAACACTATTATTATTATTAGCCAGTTTCGTCCCACTGATGGCCAAATTTTTTTTTTTTTGAAGCGGAATAACTACTGATTGACTGGAAAGGCATTTTCAGTTCAACCGGGCTTAGGGGCCGAGCGCAGAAGGTGCTCAGCCAGCGAAATTTTCGGTCGGGTGGCAATGCAAGGGCACCCCTGTGGGTACGTACCTCGACTTGGACCGCCAGCCAAATAAAGTACTAACCCTACGGGTGATCTACCAGCGTTTCGGAAGTGACTACCTTGAGAAGAAACGCCGAAAGAAACTCAAGGCTGCGTCGGAGTAGAACTGCGCCTCTCGGTGCGAAAACGCACCGGTTAGCGGCAGTTGACTGAACTATCTTTCTTCGGCGCCGCCGGTAACGCCGGTGTCGTGGAGTGAAAGTAGTGTGTGTGTGTACCTCACTGTTTGATCGGTCGGGTGAAGGGCAAAAGCCTCCCCTTTCCTTATATTTGAGGAGTTTCTGAGAAAGGATTTGGACAATTAAAGCAGTACACTTGTCCAATGTGGGTTGGCGGGTGTGCACTATGGGCAGAGAAGATGCATGCAGCAGGTTAGGCGCTAGCAATCTGTTGAAGTTCTGCATGCTCTGTACCTTGGTCGGCTCCTACGCCACCTTAGTAAGATAAAGAGAGAGGCCCTATTCTATTCCTCCAGTAAACCCCTCGTCTAAAAATAAAATGTAAGTACAAATGGAAATGATGAATACAGGTTCCGTTGGGTGCTGGTATTGCCTTTGCTCACAAATACACCGAAGATGGAGGCGTCTGCTTCGCTCTGTATGGAGACGGTGCAGCCAACCAAGGACAGCTCTTTGAGGCCCTGAATATGGCGAAGCTTTGGGACCTGCCTTGCGTCTTCGTATGCGAGAATAATGGATACGGTGAGGACTCACATCGTCTTGTCCCCCCAAATATATAAAGGAGCGTGTTTAACCCTTTCGTCACCGCAGTCTATTCCGCCAAAGTGGTGCTACTAAACCGGGCAGCACGCAGCGAAGTGTGCACATTGCATGATGGCAACGTGATGTTCGAATTTTCCCATTTAAGTGTTACGTATTTGATAAGATATATGATTTCTTATTATATATTTTTTTACTTTTCTATTTTAGTTTCCAAATACAAAATTCACTTTTAAAAAATTGTTTTCTGGAAAATGAATGCCGGTTAAAGCCGGCGCTGGTAACGAGAGGGTTAAAATAGTCTGTAATATTGAACACCTTTTAAGTCGATGATAATAATAAAATTATGCAAAGCGATGATAAAAATCTATAAGTGGTAAAGGGATTACGTGAGCTGGGTTGTGACTACAGAACACAAGTGCAAAGACCATCACAGTGGCTCGCTTCGGCCTGTCGTGTTTCGGGCTTAGTTTGTATACCTCTAGTAGTTCATATACCTAGAGACCTTCAGTCGTGGTATATTAGGACCAGTATGGCGTTAGCTACTTGCAATAGATTATCGACCCTCGGTAGTCATTGCTATTTTTATAGTACTCGGTATTTTCAGGTGCATTGTAATTTAACTGTACAAACTGACTACACCGAAACTGATGGAAAGTCTCATGTAGTTCACGAGGACAAGCTGACCCTAAAACGCGATAGGTCCAAGCGAGTCTTACCACAATTTTTTTCAGTTGTATACCTCGGAAACCTTCAAAACTCAGCCCATTCCAAAAAGGCTATAATAATGTCCTATGACCCCGTTTGGGACAGAAAGCGTCCACGATATATCTTAATTTCGACCTGCCTTGTGTACCACACTTCAACTCGGTCCATGTCTTGCCAGTGTATCTCGCCTCCGCCAGAACCTTGTGTCTCTTGGTTTATCTGGGATGGTCACATTTTGAGATTGGTTTTGAGATTCACTACTCAGTCAGCGAATTGATGGGCTAGGTGGCAATGCAAAGGCACTCTCGTGGGTATGGTCTTCGACTTGGGCGACCAGCCAGGAAAAGAACGTGACGGTGAACTACTAGCGTGTCGAATGCGACTACATTGAGATGAAACGCCGAAATAAACTCAACGTTACGTAGCCGCGTCGGAGTAGAACCGTATAAACGCCGTTTGTCAATCACGCCCTTATATTAGGACTTCGCAGTTTAGGGGTTGTGGCTGTTCAGGGTGGGGGCTCTGAGCGACCGGTCAGCAACCCCCGAGAAGACGGCGGTGCGTTGTGACGCGCTCTGCTGAAGTATACTAGGTGATATCGGGGGAGGTGGCGTCTCCCCCCCGTGATTGTGCCTGTCAGGCGCGGCGTAGTGGGGCTGCGGCGATTTGATTACAGGACCCGCAGTCCCCACTAATTCGCAGAAGTGGTCACCTTGGGGTTTTTTGCTGGTAAAAGTCCGGCACACCCCGGCTGCCTACCCCTTCGCGGCCGGGACGGTCCTATGAGGATTTTCCCCATGTAAAAAAAAAAAAAGGACTTGGCAGTGCGCAACGCAAAACAGTGTCAAAATCGTCCTCCCTCCTCAGTAAATCGAAGTGAATACAAAATGTCATTCATTTTCATTAAACATAACGCACAAGAAAATACCTACAAGTAACATAATAATATGTTATAGTAAGAAATCTTAACTAAAGAACGCATATTAAGGTATTTTAAATATCTTTCCAATAACTGTTATATTTAGTTTCAGTTTTAATACGTGCCGTATGGAATGATTTATTTTATAAAATGTTTCGTTTATATCACCTTAATATATGCTTTTTATAAAAAAGTATCCATCTTTTAAACGGATCTGTCAAAAATATCAGTGTATAGAGTACATATGTCGTAAATATATTAAATTAGCTATTTTTAGGAGAAATCAGTTGCTAAGTTAGATCTGCGCCATCTGTTGATCAAATTTAAAAAAGTAGCATTGTGCTTTTATCAAATATTTTAAGTTTCATATATCAATATCATGAATAGATATAATAAAGCTGTTTCTCAGGCGCCTATATAATATTTCTAGATGAAACATTACTTGAGAGCCGCCTTACTGACAAATGTAGATTCCGCGGTTTATGTTAGTAAAAATATATCGGAATCGATTATTAATATCTACACGTGTTTGTACCCTCTAATCTCAGAATACTTTAGGTCGAAACGGAGCGTAATGCCTTGTCGAACGGGACTTCACCACAGCGATTCCACAGATCTTGACTTGAAATGATGGTATCATAATCACCAGGTATGGGCACCAGCGTTGACCGTGCCTCGGCCAGCACGGAGTATTACACGCGTGGAGACTACGTGCCCGGTATATGGGTGGACGGTATGGACGTGATGGCCACCAGGGAAGCTACGAGGTTTGCCATTGACCACTGCACCAGTGGAAAAGGTGAGTTGTAGTCGGTGTTCCGTATTCGAATTTATGTGCGGGTAATTTTCGACAGCTCTGGCAACACCGTACGGGTTGTCAATTGAGTTTTGCTCTCGCTCGAACCGATCCGCCGAGTAACGACATAAAACATACAAATATACATAAAATTCAGCAAATTATCCGATTCCAAAGTGTACAAGTATGCTTGAAAGATCCTCAAAGACACCAATATCCTGGAGGAGAAGCAGGGGCCCCTGAGGAGTTGGCGAACTGGTGATCGCGGTAAGTGAAACTCTTTAGGCAGCCCGTGCCACTTGCGGAGCTATCGAAGTAACGTACAGTCGGTCTATTGAAGAGCGAACAGTAGTGTACCTAAAGGTAATCGTCTCATTGTAGCAGCCACGATTCTGCATGCGTTTTTATTGAAAAGCAACCGATGTGTGCGTCACGGTCGCCTATTATCAACATATTAGAAGAATATAGGACCATAGATGGGCAAAATGTAATCTGATTAATAAAAATGATTAACGATTACATTTTACGTTTTGTACCATTAATATGACAGAATTTTGCTCATTTATGATTTAAACACCACAAAATCCCAGATTGTATACACATTTATCATTTCTTAATGTTTTAAATGGATTTAATCATGATTACAGAGCAAGAAAATTAAAATTACGACTACATTTTGTAATCGTTCATCATTAATCAGAATACATTTTGCTCATCTCTGTATAGAACTATATTATCAACAATACTAGAAGAAAAACTTATACAATATGAATGTGAGTAGAAGGATACGGATCCCCAGGCCCGGCGATGGCAAAGAGTAGGCAGTGCTGGCACCCCGGTGGTTTTAGTCCGTGCAAGTCCGACACGCCGGGGGAGTGGCCCTCACCACTCCTCTTACGGTCCGAAGGGATTTCCGCCGGGTTAACAAAAAAAAAACAAAGAGAGTTCTGATGGTGGGTAATGTCAAAAGCACGCGGAATCATCGAGAATGCCTGAATGGAGTAATGTTAAGGAAGCGAAAGAGGTTTGCGAGAATATAGAGAGTGGCATTCCACTCTCTCTGCTTAAACACATACTAGAAGAAATTTTATATTACATTGACATTACTTAAAAATACATTTTACATTTAAAATTATAATTCCATGGTTGTTATCTAGAATTTAAGATGGATTTATAGATAATGTCCTTTATTTAATTATCAACGAATGTAATTAATTCTACTAAAGTATTGTAGCTTATGTTTTATTTACAATACGCCAATGTAAAGAATATGGTTTATGATAAACGCTAAGCTCTAAGTCACTGTACAAATAGGGAAGCTACTGTGATAACTTTCAAGGTCTTTTTTTACATTTATTCT
The DNA here is from genome assembly GCA_036320925.1 of Automeris io. Classification (NCBI taxonomy): domain Eukaryota; kingdom Metazoa; phylum Arthropoda; class Insecta; order Lepidoptera; family Saturniidae; genus Automeris; species Automeris io. Next base: position 11,207,341 of record JAUDJH010000019.1, on the reverse strand, counting down.
ATCTATTAAATGCTATTAGGGACGAGAAACTATGATTGGAAACGAGAATACTCGTAGGTCTGAATCCCGGCATCTACCTCTGGGTTTTTCCATATTAAGTACCACATGGTTATTATTGAAGACCAGGGCAGGGTTCATTACTTACTGTAAACTGGAGTTAATTGATTGATAGTCACTGTACGTAAAATAAACATATATCTATACTAATATTATAAAGCTGTAGAGTTTGTTTGTTTGAATGCGCTAATCTCAGGAACTACTGGTTTGAATTGAAAAATTCTTTTTGTGTTGAATAGACTATTTATCGAGGAATACTTTAGGCTATTAGGAAAATGTAAAAAAAAACCGGAAAAATATTCATCCTTGAAGGATTCCATTGCGTGCGCTGCGAAAACAGTTCAAGATACCAAAAATATATGTATGAAAGAATTATTCCTCTTGAAATGATCTAAAAAAATGTCCCCGACAGTATATGTCTATCTTTTAAGATTAACTCACTAGAACCGTTTTTATGGTAATTAAATTTGGTCGAAATGAATGCATTATTTGTTAAGAGTTGTATCAACGTAATAATATTAATCTTTATCCAAAGAAATGTGTTGTTGATTAAGAGTATTTAATTGTGAACAAAATTGTCTTTGACATCACTTAATTTAAATGAAAACCACCAGCCCCATTCCACCACAAATACACTAGACATCGTGTCGGATACCATCCGTATGTGGTGGATGTTCCTTATATCCGCAAGAAAAGATTCGTTTTTACATTCATCATGCGAACGGCTAAAGAGTGGAATATGCTTCCAGCGGCCATATTTCCGTGATCTTATGACCTGGGAGTCTTTAAGAGAAGAGTTAATAGGCATTTGCTGGGCGATCGCGTTTCATCATCGAACTCATCTTCACCTTCCACCAGGTGTGATTGAGGTCAAGCGTTCGTCTATAAATAATAATAAAAAAAAACACCCCGGTGGTTTTAGTCAGTTAAAGCCCGACGCCAGGACCGCTGCCCTAACAGCCCATGAGGATTTCCACCAGGACAAAAAAGGGGTGTTCCTCCGCAACTCGGCGAAGTCAAACCTTAGTCAGGCCTCATCTCTGTTAGCGAGGGGTGGTTCAAAGAGCCAACCCTCGCTCGCTTTATACCTCGTAAGAGATATAGCGTGTTGAAATCTATACTAATATTATAAAGCTGAAGAGTTTGTTTGTTTGTTTGTTTGAACGCGCTAATCTCAGGAACTTCTGGTTCGAATTGAAAAATTCTTTTTGTGTTGAATAGACCATTTATCGAGGAAGGTTTTAGACTATATAACATCACGATGCATCTATTAGGAACGAAGAAATAATGGAAAATGTGAAAAAAAACGGGGAAAATTATTCATCCTTGAGGTCTTCTATTGCGTGCGCTGCGTAAACGGTCCAAAATACGAAAAATATATGTAGGAAAGAATTATTCTTCTTGAAATGATCTAAAAAAATGTCCGCGACAGTATATGTCTATCTTTTAAGATTAAGTCACTAGAACCGTTTTTATGGTAATACAATTTGGTCGAAATTAATGCATTATTTGTTAAGAATTGTATCAACGTTATAATATTAATCTTTATCCAAATAAATGTGTTGTTGATTAAGAGTATTTAATTGTGAACAAAATTGTCTTTGACATCACTTAATTTCAATGAACATCTTAGAAGATATTACAATAACTTATATAGCAAAACAACGTTTGCCGGATCAGCTAGTAATATTATAATTTACTGCAAAGAGGGTGTGTGGGTGTCACGATTATAACCGCCTGTGTCATGTGCCAAGGTCCGCTATTGATGGAAATGGAGACATACCGCTACTCGGGGCATTCGATGTCGGACCCGGGCACATCTTACCGCACGCGCGATGAGGTGCAGGAGGTGCGACAGACACGGGACCCGATCACCTCCTTCAAGGAGAAGATCCTCAACAACCAGCTAGTGACGCCGGACCAGCTCAAGGTAAGTCGCTACGAGAAAGTGTCTCCGAGTTGAATGAAAATCAGCATTGCATCGACCTGAATGTAATCATGCCTTGTTCCACCCTCTCCATTCCATAATAGACGCGCGTGTTTATGGAGTTATACCTATACGGTAACTCACATCCCACTAGGACTAAGAAGTGGTAACTACTAGCAGTATGATACACAAGATTGACTCCACAGCTAATGGTACCCCTTAAATATTGTCATTATGATGATGATGATGATGATGTCCTAGCCGAATTCGGCCACGGCGACTGTTTCAACACCGATTAAGAAAATCGAGGCCCAGTTTACGGAAACAGTCAATTGCGCAGGATATATTTAAGTGCATAACTGGACGCGCAGCCAGAAAAGCACTCTCTCGTCCGAGCTCCCTCAGGCCCGATGGAAAGGAGAACCAGTACGATCGGGAGGGAGCGGGATGCAGGTTTGGTCGAGTTTTCCTTCTCTGAACACCTGGTTGAATTGCAGTGTTAAAGAGATACCTTAGTCGCCTTTTACGACGCCTCAGCAAGAAGAGGGGGGTGCTATTCTATTCTGCCGGCAGCCACCACGGCACATTATAAATACATTATATTATTGTCATTATAAATGACATACAGGTATGTACTTACTAGCATAAGCATTATTATTGACTATGATCTTAAATAAAAGTAATTATCTGAATACGTCCGGATGACACTTCCGGCTTGGCCTCTTGGCTTGGCTTCCGGGTTATTGACCACCAAAGTAAAAGCGTAAAGTAGGGACAAATATCGCTACAAGCCAATGTTAATAATTATTATTTAATATCATATAATTTATGCGGTAATCGTTTAACAATAACTTTCATGAAATATGATGTCAGACAATTAATAAGGACTTTTGGGGTGAACAAAAGATGGCGGCAGTGTATGTTATGCGTAGCGACGGCGTGAGATACGGAAAAGTGTAAAAGTTGGTTTTGTGTTAACGTTGTGGTTTGTGTCAGTTTATAGAAGTTATCTAACTCTTACTGTCTAACTCGTCCTGTGATATGGGGTCCTTTACATAGTTTGAAAGATCACTGCAAATATCGATAGGTTTTACTGTCGATAGTCGAAGTCGTTTTTGGACTACGCCATTCTTACTATCAGGCGTGAAGTTGTCACTGTGCTGAAAATAAAAAAAATACATCAGTGGCGTTCGCGCCGTAAATGCGTATAAGCATTGCATGCCCTATCGTAAATAAGTTATATATGAATTAATTATGTTACTGTTTATGCACGTTTGCGCATAGGAAAGTACCAGTGTCGAGTCATTATTATACATCTTTTCCCGTTCCGTATATTCGCACGAAGAGATTCGTTTATACATTCATCAGGTGACTAGCTAAGGATTGGAATATGTTTCAAGCGCGATATTTCCACGATCTTGGGAGTTTTTAAGAGAAGAGTAAATAGGTGTTTGTTAGGCGGACGCGTTGCATCATCGGACTCATCTTTGTAATATATGTAGGGTAGTCATAAGTGATTGTGTCGACATCGTTTGTATGTACTCTCTCTGTCAATACATGCTTTCAACAACAGTCTTTCAACAGTCGACTTTTATTGTGCTCCGAAAATACTGTGGTGTCCTGGACATTTATATCAATCTTTACCTTCCACCAGGTGTAGTTGAGGTCTACCGCCCGTTTTTAAATGTTTAAAAAAAATAGCGGGCTCCATCTGAAATTCTGCATACCATGTGTATATTTACTATGCACGCCATTGATATACTTTAACATTACCGCGATTAGCCCCAAGATAGAATACATAACTAAGGTTCGTTTTTTAATAGGAAATCGACGCGAAAGTACGAAAGGAAGTCGACGAAGCGACGAAAATAGCCAAGAATGACCCGGAGATACCTCTCGAGGAGCTGTCTGCAGACGTTTACAGGAATAACTTGGAGCCGGTCATCCGAGGCATCTACCCTGGGGCGCCGCTCCAGCACATCGAAGTCGCAGCGCGCAATTGAACCGTCTATCGCAACTGAATAAGGTCTGCTTTCACGTGAAATATGTTCTTCTCTGTTTTTCCTATTGTAATAAAAATGCCCGTTTCTTTTAAGAAAATTCATTATAGGAGTTCCCGGTCATCATCAGGGTGATGGTCGGGGATATGTCAGTCTTCTACTGACTAGAAATCATTGACTGCTCCTCACGGAGCGGAAACATAGCTGTCAGAGCGAATTACGCAATCACCAATTGAACTGGCACGTGGAATGGTCATCTCTAGCCTCCTCAAATTTCGGGAGTGAGTGAAGCCGGTCACCTCTAGAAGGCTCTAATAGGCAGTGTCTGGCACTCACACCTTGCCTTAAGCAAAGTCAGAGTAACGTCTATAAACCTCTGCCTAAGTTCCTAAAACATATGCCGTTTCTTTATTTTCATATTCTGATATAAAAAGAAAGTTACCAGCTTAATATCGCAGAAAAACAATGAAAATAAAAAATAACGTGTTATGCCATTATAAGTAGGAAATAATTCTTATATTTCATCATAAGTCCACCCTAGTTCACTTTTGGGCAAAGGGTTTTTAATAAGCGCCATTGAGCCGATCTTTGCCAGCCTCCTTCACAATTCGTCATTCCACCCATCCTGGGGGTTAATCTGATATTTAAGAGTTTACGAGTGCTATTTCAATATCTCAAATAAAAAAAATCTGCTAATAATTAACGCTTTTTGGTTTTTTATGTGTTACATGATGGCCGAATCATAAAACATGAAATAAAAACAATAAAGAACATATTTTGCGAGTTGCCTCATTTTATACGAAACGATGAAATTATAATAGAAATACCTTTATTGATATTTTATTAGTCCATTAAAATTTATAGTAGAGAGGTTATATTTATAAGAAATTCAAAGTTTTTATTTTATAAGTATATATTTGAAATTATGAAAACTAGAATTTTATTTAACGGTTCCATGAGACTACAATAGAAAAAAATTTAAGAAAAAAAAACATTTAAATACTGAATACGAAAAATTGTTTTTCTCAAAAGCCAAGGAACAAATAAACTTTATTGTTGATTATGTTTAAAAGCATTTTTGTGTAAACTAAAGAGCAATGCATTTTATAAGGCCTTTAATTCTCTTTAACCATTAAAAGGTACTCAAAAAGTTAATTTGTGATTTTCATTTATAATGCACAACTAATAAATTTAAAAACTACATTTTTTAAAATAAAAATATCACAGAAAGTTTAATTTAGAAGCATAAACTTATCAAACTCTAACAATTTTACTCGATTTTGAAGATAAAGATCGTCTAGAAACGGTAAAATAAGAAATTTCTGACATCTGTCAACTGTCAATTATAAAAAGTATTGCCAGGAGAAAAAAAGTCTTTTAATTTTAAACAGATTTTTGCCAAACTATGGTATATTTTAATACATAATTCAGTGACTGGTATGTCGTTTAATTTTGAAAACAATATGTGTAATGGATGAAATAGTTCAATTACTTCTTTTACAAATCAACGGTACGTACAGTATGACTGTATTGTTTATATATTTTGTTTTATTTGTATAGTACAATATGTATAAAATAGCTTAAGATCCTATTAAAATAAGTATGCCCTGTTACCTACTTTTATGTAAGACTCTTCACATTTATTTATTTTCAATAAAATTAGATCAATTGATTTATTTTGTTTTATTATGTATGTTTTTGTGGAACTTAAAACGCTTACGGTAATGATTTGTTGATCTTAATATTCCAAATTCTTATTTTTTATACCGGTTTGAAAGTGACTACTGATGGATAATTTAACACATATGTAAACGAAGCGTGTGACACTTCATTTAAATAAAGTTTATTTAACGCGTATGATCTATGAACGTATCCGAACTCACTTTACTTTATGGAACTGTTGGCGACATTGATTCGATGACATTAAGTTTGGAGTACGTTAACACACAGTAAACAAAACAGTTACAAATAATAGTAAACAATTTAAATATAAAATTATCCATAATCCGTAATATTAGCTTTAAATGTTGTTTCTCTCTCTACAGGTAAGTTTGTAATAGACGTATTTGTTAAAATTGTAAAATAAATTTGTTTAATTAATAAATCTCTCTCTCTACAGAGCAACTCACTTAAGCTAGTTTTTATATAAAATATCGAAGTTCATTACACATATTTATGATAAACGACCTTTGACCTTTTTTTGGTAACCTGGAGGAAACTCGTTAAGGGCCGTCAGGGGGCGGTGAGGGCCGCCCCCAGGTGTGTCGGACTCGCACGGACTAAAACCCCCGGGGTATTCCTCCCGTCTATCGGGGCCAAAGGATAAGGCTGTGCCAGCTTCCTCAGCACCCGGCGGCCGGGATCTGAGTTGCCGAATTTTTGTGAATCTGAGAACCCGCGCGCGTGGTTCTTTAATGGTAGGGAGAGGTTGGTAAAAGGTGAAATAATTTTTCAGAATACACCTATACCCCGATTTACACGGTACTTGTTTTACACGTTTTCGCTTTTACACGGTTTTCAAAATAAGTTTTTTTTTGTTTTTATCGCACTCTACTAAATGCTACTGTGTTTGAACACGTGCGCTGTGTACACATCTCACGGGGAATCCCGAGCTTATGTGCTGACTTGCGGCACATGATGAGGGATAATAAAACACCTTGGTTTTATTTTTTGTTCTTCTGTTTAATGTATTGTAATTAAATAAAAAAACAGTGTTTCCGTAATATATTACATATTTTAACCTGTCAATGCATTTTATTTTTATTTCTGTGTACACCTAAAAATATTGAATAAAATCACAACTGTTAAATAGCAAAATTATGCATTTTCTGCAAGCTTTTCGATTTACACAGTTTTGACTTGAAAATTTTTAATTTTCGATTTACACGTTTTTCTCAGGAACGTATCTATCGTGTAAATCGGGGGATAGGTGTACTCTCAATACCAAAACTGTCACGAACATTTTTATATAGAGATCACACGGCCTCATTTGATGCTGTGACATGAATTTTGACCAAAACTAAAAATTTAAACAAGCTAGTTTTCTTTTGGACTCTTTATTAAAAAGTTTGTGGATTTCTTTAGTTTTTCTTCGCCTATGTAAACATTTTTAAGCTTGTTATCAGGGCAAATCTATTCGCCTTCATACATGCCAACAATGAGTCTAGATTCTACATTATAAACACGTCAAAAAGGCTTATATACAATTCAATTTTTATAACCCAGAAGTATGTATATTCGATAAAAATCATTAGATTCAAGACATCCAGGCAACTTTTATTTATACACAAAAAAAAACTTCAATTTATTCTAAAATATATAATTACATAGTTTAAAAAAATGTACATTTATTTAGCTATAAATATATAATCTAAAAACAATACTGTTAAAACGTAAGTACGACGTAATTCGCGCTTAAACATACTTAAGTAGACCTAAAACAAAATATTGAAAAATGTATGTTGAGTTGCTGCTTCTAAGCGTATTATAGTACTAATCTAAAAAAATTACCTACAATATTAAACTTTACATTGATTTAGACAGTTGGAATATTAAAAATGCAGCATCCTTTATTCTGCTCATAAATATTTTCACGGGACTTATGCGCGAAGTAACTTACTTTTAACTATGGCTCGACGTTTCCACCTAGTTACACAGGTCATGGTCATACATCACAATATTAATCTATTCGTGTACAGATTTTCACTTTTCATATGATGAATGTACAGGCAGATAACGATTCCAAAAAACTTTCGACTAAACTCTGGCTCCCGTAATCTATACTAATATTATAAAGCTGAAGAGTTTGTTTGTTTGTTTGTTTGTTTGTTTGAACGCGCTAATCTCAGGAACTACTGGTTCGAATTGAAAAATTCTTTTTGAGTGGAATAGACCATTTATCACCATTTACCAGAAGGCTTTAGGCTATATAACATCACGATGCAATTATTAGGAGCGAAGAAATAATGGAGAATGTGAAAAAAACGGGCAAAATTATTCATCCTTGTGGGCTTCCATTGCGTGCGCTGCAAAAACGGTTCAAGATACCAAAAATATATGTATGAAAGAATTATTCCTCTTGAAATGATCTAAAAAAATGTCCGCGACAGTATATGTCTATCTTTTAAGATTAAGTCACTAGAACTGTTTTTATGGTAAACAAATTTGGTCGAAATTAATGCATTATTTGTTAAGAGCTGTATCAACGTAATAATATTAATCTTTATCCAAATAAATCTGTTGTTGATTAAGAGTATTTAATTGTGAACAAAATTGTCTTTGACATCACTTAATTTCAATGAACATCTTAGAAGATATTACAAAACCTTACATAGCAAAACAACGTTTGCCGGATCAGCTATAGTGTCTTGATAACCGCGAAACTCGAGAACGGCTGAACCGATTTGACTGATTTCTTTTTTGTTGTGTTTGTTGAAGTCTGGGGAAGGGTATAACAGAGAGAAGATTTTAAAAAATTATCTGTAAAAGTCTAAAAACAACACTTTTCTATATTCTCATACAAAAGATTTGTTATAAGTCAATTTGAACTTTAACACCTTAGCATAAAGTTTAAATGTTAGTGGACGGGTTCCGGGAAGGCAAAACAATTATTGAGTGACGTATAAATATTAATGTCAATATTTGTCAATTTTTATACATATAGCATTAAGGCCAGGTTCCTTCAAACAATTTTCAAAAAACAGCCGACAGGCCAATAGCTATTAACATAAAAAAAAACAATGTGACTTTGTTTTAGAGAAATAGGGCAGAACAAGGTCTGCCGGGACAGCTAGTGAAATTATAATTACGGACAATTATAGATACTGATTTAGCTTCACACTAAGCTCGCGCTTGTACTGCGGGTACTAGGAATAGATATTAAACACATACACTGGACTCGCGACAAATTAATCTGTTTAACACAGTAAAGTTAGCCGGTACTGGGACTCGAACTTTAGACCTTCAGCGTGACGGGTAGGGTCACAAAAAAGTACGCCTTCGGGTCGTTAAATAGTATTACATGTAATACAAATTTGTTAACACGTTCACGTCGACGCGAACTACTGGAGGCTCGCACAAGTCTGCCTCATCGGGCGGCGTGTGCCACCGGTGGTTCTCATGTGATTGTTATACTAGGCTGAGCATACCACCGTAAATTTAGATCGTATATTTAGAATATTACTTGAAAAGGTTGATTTCTTGATAACGATAGAGAAACAAGCTTTAAGCGCAGCGCACTCTGCAGGCGGGAAACATGAATTACAATGCCGACATGAATGGGTTAAACTTTTCGATGCTAAAATCAATTCTAAATCGGTTGTAAAGTTTAATATTTTAATTAAAATAATAACTCTTATGAATCAGTGTTTTCCCCGTCTTGTAAGTTCTCTTCACTCTCCTCTACGAAGCTGCACTGCAGCTCATAGAGCCTGGCGTAGATGCCTTTGAGGGCTAGCAACTCCTTGTGGGTGCCCTTCTCCGCGATAACGCCTTTGTCCAAAACGCATATTATGTCGGCATTCTGTATCGTCGACAAGCGATGGGCTATTATCAAACACGTTCGACCTTGGCTTGCTTTGTCGAGCGCTTCCTGTACTACCTGTAAATTTCAATAATTTGGTTAGATATTAGATTCAACTACCGTCAGGACAAGAAATATTTTAGAGGAAAATGTGTAATGCCCGGTCTTCGAAACGCTCCTTAAATTCTAAGACAATAACAATAATATATCGCCACGTTATGCCATTCACAGGGTGAGCAGGGATACATTAGTGTATCCCTGCCGTGGCCGTGTTGGCTGCCGGCAGAATAGAATAGCACCCGCCTCTTCTTGCTGAGGTGTTGTAAAAGGCGACTAAGGCACCTATTTAACACCCCAATTCAACCAAGTGTTCAGAGAAGGAAAACTCGACCAAACCTGCATCCCGCTCCCTCCCGATCGTACTGGTTCTCCATTCCATCGGGCCAGAAGGAGCTCAGACGAGAGAGTGCTTTTCTGGCTGCGCGTCCAGTTACGCACTTAAATATATCCTGCGCAATTGACTGTTTCCGAAAACTGGACCTCAATTTTCTTAGTCGGTATTGCAACAGTCGCCGTGGCCGAATGCGGCTAGGACATCATCATATTATATTAGTTGTATTCACTTTGCGCTTATATTTTGCCCAACGTAACCTGTAGCGCAGCTGATCACCGTTCTCAGAGCAACATACATGTAGTTTACATTTTAAAGTAAAACAAAATATTTGGCCCCACAGGAGTGAGCTCCGAGGCTCAAGCCACCGGTAGTTAGGAGATTAGAGTGAGAAACCCTATCAATGAGTGCCGAATCAATTTACAGCGCCTTCTGTATACGGCCCTTGATCCAACAACCAAGTCAGGGCCTCTCGAGATGGAAGTCGAGGCTCTTTGCGACCAGCTCATTAGTCGATGTGACAATCGAAACAATAATTGTCAAATCCACATCTCATAATCTCGTGTGTGTAAATATAAAACAAATAAACTGTAAAATACCCTCAAGGGTATCTGCGTAGAATTTTCTATGATGGTTTAATCTGACACTATTATGTATTCCATTTGTCGTGAAATTAAAAAAGCATGGTTATCTGTACCTTCTCGCTGTGCGTGTCCAGAGCTGACGTGGCCTCATCCAGCAGCAGCACGCGAGGGTTCCTGACGAGGGCACGCGCGATGGCTATCCTTTGCTTCTGCCCTCCAGACAACTGCGATGCGCGAGCGCCTATACGCGTCTCGTAACCCTGGGAAACACACAAAATACTGATAGTTAATGCTTGGCATAATATTTGCCAACCATGGGGGTCGATTACTTGAGTATTAAGTTCTCTAGCTTTTAGTTTTGTCGAGTCGTTGGGCTGTGGAAATATCTTCCGGCGAGCGTTTTCCCACCGTTCTATGATATGGGCTTCTTTAAGCGGAGCGTGAAGAGATATTTGTGCAAACTGGCAAGGTCGCTACGACAATCGATAGATATGTTTTTCTGTATTTCATTTTTGGACTACATGCTTACCATTAGACGTGATTTGATCACTATCCCTAGTCAGAATAAAGAAAAATTCCATTCCGGCTCGATAAAGCGACTGTAGTACACCTGATGGAATGTAAAAAGTACTTGAAGAATGGAAACTTCTACTAAGGTATGGGATTCCAATTAAAGTCACTGTTTTCTTGTCAGTCCTCATATAACACGAAGGGTTTTAAGGTATGTGAGCCTCGCTCCGAGGCGCAGTTCAACTCCGACGCAGCCTTGAGTTTCTCTCGGCGTTTCTTCTCAAAGTACGTCACTTCCGAAACGCCAGTAGATCACCCGTAGGTTCTTTTCCCTGTCTGGCTGCCCAAGTTGAGGTCGTACCCACAGGGGTGCTCTTGCGTTGCCATCCAACCGATAAACTCTAAGCTGAGCACCTTCTGTGCTCGCCCCCGAAGCCCGGTTAAATTGTATAGGCCTGTCCCAACCCTCAGTAATTAGTCCGTCATAAAAAAAGGTATGTGCGCAACTGGAAGTAAACAAACTGATCCCGAACTGCTTCAGGACGAAGCAAGTCACTATAACAGCCCTAGAACTTATAAAGGGTGTCTCAGAATGTTTTTCATTTTTTGATGTTAAATAAAAAACAACTTTATCCATTAAAACTTGTTTTATTTATTGTTAAATTAAAGAGCAGATCTTGAAGTTTATTTATGAAAAACAACCGTTTGCAAATGTTCACCATTTACTTGTTCACACTCATTTAGCCTGGAGCTAAAATTTTCAATCACTCGCTGGAGCATTGCTCTTGGAATAGCGTTGATTTCTTCAGTGATTCTTTGCTTCAAAACGTTCAGGTTTGGTGGCAATGGATTGTAAACTTTACTTTTTAGGTAGCCCCATAAGAAAAAAATGAGCAGGCGTTAAATCAGGACTCCTCGGTGGCCAGTTTATGTCTCCTCGGCGGCTTATCACTCTTCCGGGGAATAAATCGTGAAGAGCAGCTAATGAGTCATTTGTTACATGAGAAGTGGCCCCATCTTGCTGGAAAAAGGTGTTGCGGTTGTAGCCAGACTGGTTTTGCATTTCTGTAGCCAAAAAAGTCCGGATCATATGGCAATATCGATCAGAATTAACGGTCTGAGTTCGACCTCGGTTATCCTCAAAAAAATAAGGACTGATAATTCCTTGACTTGATATGGCAGCCCAAACAACCACTTTTGGTGAGTACAAGGGCTTCTGATGCAGTTCTAGCGGATTCTCGGTAGCCCAGTATCTGCAATTTTGTTTATTCACGTGACCGTTGATGTGAAAATTCGATTCGTCGGAGAACCAGATGTTATTGAAACTCCTAAAACGGTTTTTCATTGTCCTGCAGAATTCGAATCGTTTATCAGGATCATCAGGCTTCATTTCTTGAACAATAACAATTTTATATGGGTGAAAATGCAAATCTTTCGAAATAATGCGATAAACCGTAGATTTGTTCAAATTCAGAGAAGCTGCGCGCAATCTCAACGACTGTCGTGGGTCGTCCATAACAGACTGGCGAACGCGGTCGACGTTCGTGCTCGCCCTTGATGTCCTTTTGCGCCCTGATGATTTGTCCGGCATTGTATTCCCAGTCTCTTCAAACTTGCACACCCAATGTTTATTTAAATTGGCACTTGGCACATGTTTTAAGCTTGTTAAATTAAAATGTGTCCTGTAGAGACGACGAACAATAGTGTAGGAATCGTTGTTTTTATAAAACGCTCGCACGCAAAACGCGCGCTGCGGTCCCGTGAAACGATTCATGGCTACCAAACTTAACAAGCCGGCCAAGCGTTTGAGACCACTCCCCTCCCCCTGCTACCAGCGATCGGCGCGTATTGGTCAATTCAAAAACGAAAAACATTCTGAGACACCCCTTATATTTTGTTCACGACTCATAACCCAGTTTCGGAAATCACCCATCTAACTGTACCAAACAACCTCAATTCCTAACACCAATAGGTTTTCCAATTCTTATCGAGCTGTGGAATGATCTTCCAGCAAGTATTTTCCCTTCCTCCTATGATATTGGATTCTTTAAAAGAAGTGTGAAGATACTTTTAAGCAGCCCGCCATGGTCACAGCAACTATCGTCGAAGACTCCCCTTTTTTTTATAGTTGCGTTTAATTTTTGGACTGCGCTATGCTGTATTAACATCAGGTGCAGGGTAGTCACATTGGGCACGACATATAATTGCAACGTGGATGTAGCCACTAATGCATCTCTACTTACCGTGAAAGGGATATAGCGTGACGATATTTTATTACAGCACGTCTTGCAAAATAAAGGCTTTTGTTATAATCTATGGTCAATGGTCATAGACAGTTGTACTTAACATAACTTTGTATTGTTTATGACATCCCTCTTCCTTTTCTTGTCATAAACTAAGAACACGGAAAGAAGACATGGCTTCGGGCTTTTAAATTGGAGGAAAGAAGACATGGCCTCGGCCTTTTGAATTGGAGAAAAAGAAGACATGGCTTCGGCCTTTTAAATTGGAGAAAAAGAAGACATGGCTTCGGCCTTTTAAATTGGAGAAAAAGAAGACATGGCCTCGGCCTTTGAATAAATGAAATAAATAAAGAAGACAAGGCTGTATGGCTCGATCCTTTGCCTGCCTTTTGGCGAATAAACAACAACAACAACTAAGAACACGGACTTTCTGTATACATGCCTTATAAAATAAAGTGATTAAATACATCGGGACTATTATTTCTGGCTAATGGAAACACAACAGTTTTTACCGGTTAAGGTCTAACGGATAGTGTGTGCACGCATGCGTGTTGCTTGCTTGCGTACTTATGTGTATGTCCAAGGCATGTATGATGATGATGATGATGTCCTAGCCGGTTTCGGCCACGGCGACTGTTTCAACACCGGTTAAGAAATTCGAGGTCCAGTTTTCGGAAACAGTCAATTACGCAGGAGATATTTAAGTGCATAACTGGACGCGCAGCCAGATAAGCACTCTCTCGTCCGAGCTCCCTCAGGCCCGATGGAAAGGAGAACCAGTACGATCGGGAGGGAGCAGGATGCAGGTTTGGTCGAGTTTTCCCTTCTCTAAGCACCTGGTTGAATTGCGGTGTTCAAGAGATACCTTAGTCGCCTTTTACGACACCGCGGCAAGAAGAGGGGGGTGCTATTCTATTCTGCCGGCAGCCACCACGGCTTACAAGGCATGTATATCAAAATAATTAACCAAATGTGCTCACTAGGTGCATCTATTCGCTTTGATTTTGCTCAGAATTGATTACATACTGATTCGGACTGAAGAATCCTTACGTTAGGCAAAGCGGCGATGAAGGAGTGGACGTTGGCTTCCTTAGCGGCCATGACGATCTCCTCGATGGGCACGACGCGCGTGTTGTCTCCGTACGCAATGTTCTCCGCGATGGTCCGGTCGAACAGCACCGGCTCTTGGGAGACAATACCCAGGTTCCGGCGCAGCGTGCACAGCCGCATGTCGGCGGTGATGCTGAAGTCGTCCAAATACTGCGGCATGATATCAACCCATCAGAACTGGACTGGCTCATATCCTCGCTAAAGGGCTTATCTATACTAATATTATAAAGCTGAAGAGTTTGTTTGTTTGTTTGAACGCGCTAATCTCAGGAACTGCTACTTCGAATTGAAAAATTCTTTTTGTGTTGAATAGACCATTTATCGAGGAAGGCTTTAGGCTATATAACATCACGATGCAACTATTAGGAGCGAAGAAATAATGGAAAATGTGAAAAAAAACGGGGAAAATTATTCATCCTTGAGAGCTTCCATTGCGTGCGCTACGAAAACGGTTCAAGATACCAAAAATATATGTATGAAAGAATTATTCCTCTTGAAATGATCTAAAAAAATGTCCCGGATAGTATATGTCTATCTTCTAAGATTAACTCACTAGAACCGTTTTTATGGTTATCAAATTTGGTCGAAATTACTGCATTATTTGTTAAGAGTTGTATCAACGTAATAATATTAATCTTTATCCAAATAAATGTGTTATTGATTAGGAGTATTTAATTGTGAACAAAATTATCTTTGACATCACTTAATTTTAATGAACATCTTAGAAGATATTACAATTTCAAAATAAATAACTAATAAAATGCCCAAAATAACTATTCCACGCGGACGAAGTCGCGGACACAGCTAGTTATCAAATAATAGGTAAGCAGCTGATGTGCCCATGTCTCAGATGGTGTATTCAACTATCACATATTATTCAGCACTGTGTTAACCATACAATAAACTAACTAACTAAAGGAGAGTTATATATCCAGTCTAACTTTGAAACTATTAGCCCATGGGGCGTCAACAATGTCCTGATGTAATTTGTTTCAAGCTTGCAATATTCTGTTATTCAATGTGATTTAAACCGATTATTATCAACTTTTTTAGCTTTATAACCAAAATAAAACTCAAGTTTAATGCGCTATTATACTCCAGCAATCAGTAATAATGTAACTGGGCAAGCTCAAATCAGAGTCGTGCACCGTGTAAATATAAAACTGATTTCATATATTTCCCTACAGTTGCTAGTATAATACGCTGCTTCTTGCTACATCGTTATAGATAATATAGAGATATATATATAGAGATAGCAGTATTTTACATTGACCAACCTTGCCTACGATCAGTTACAACTAGGGAAAACATTCTAATTCTATTAATACTTCTATTAATTCTATTTACTAAAAATATCCAATTAAATATCTGCCAACCGAGCTAGTGCAAAAATCAAAATGTTACGCACATTCAATAATGACTCTACTATTATATATTTGTGATTTTTCTTATTAATATGTTGCAGTGCAATCATGGGTATCATTACCCGTCGTTGACCTATCGAATAGTAAACAATTCCCCAAAGGAATACCGTACAAAAATGCTACTAACCTAATCTAACCTAGGTTTTATGGCCTATATGATTAAACAAATAGACTTACCTACACACACCAAATAACTCTTTATTCCTGATGGAGGGTAATGTCAAAAGTACGCGGAATATATCGAGAGTGCAACCTTAACCAAGTTAAGGAATCGAAAGAGATTTGCAAGAAGAGAGAAGTGGCGTTCCAACCTCTCTGCTTACACCAATAAGGATTCGGCGTGGTGATAGATATATAAACAGTCGTTTGTTTTAGTTGCGTTGCCTTACAAGTATGATTTTTCAGAGCTACAAGGGCCTGCGGACTTGAGTATTGGATAACAACTTGATACTTCCACGTATTCTAAAGGAAAAAGAGTATTTACAAACAGACAGATGGTCAATAAATTGTTCATCTATAACAGGGGTCGCCAACCAGCGGCCCGCGGGCCGAATGCGGCCAGTAAGCCACTAGGGTGAGGCCCGCGCAGGTAAAAACCCTTCCACAGTATAATTTTCAATAATTAAATATCGAAAAAAACAAGCATTGTTCTCGATTGCCCGATAAACATTTAGATGCAATACTGCGCATTTCTATGTCTAAAATGGAAGCATACATTAAAAAATTGCAAAACATGTACAGCCTCAAAAATCGCATTAGCTTTACAAGTCTTACTTAATTTTGTACCTATTACTTCAAAATGAGAGTAACAATAAATATGGTTAAAAATGTAAAAATTAGTTTTATCTAAAAAATGGCTTTTATTAGATGAAATGTGGCCCGCACTAATATACTCATAATAATGGAGCCCTTATATACGAAAACGTTGCCGACGCATGATCTATATCGTCGGGTGAAAGGCTATTTGGTTTAAGCGACATTTTTTGGTGATATAGTATTATATATATTTTCGGAATCGGTAAAAAACGCTGACTCCAAATATATATATATATATACATAGATGGGCGTAATCATGATTACTTTTAATCAGATTAATAATCAGATTACAAGTAATCATAATGAACGTAATCATGATTACTTGTAATCTGATTACTTGTAATCTGATTACTTTTAATCATGATTACATAAGTAATCATTAATCTTGATTACAGTAATCATTCAATTAATCATGATTATTTAAATGATTACTTTTGAGTTCTGGCTGAGAGAGAGACCAATTTAAATTCTCGTTTATTTAATTTTTCAAGTTATCTTATTTCGAATTAGCTGACCCCGAACGTCCGTCTCGTTGAGCGATTCATTATAAGGGTCTGTGCAGTTGTATACAGCAGAAAATGAGGCGCTGTCATCGGGCGGAGAGGGGGGGTGGCGTCCAGCGGAGAGTGGGGGTGGTGGAGTCCAGCGAAGAGTGGCGGGGTGACTACTAGCGGAGAGTGGGGGGTGACTTCCAGTGGAGAGTGGGGGATGACTTCCAGCGGAGAGTGGGGGTGTCTTCCAGTGGAGAGGGGGGTGTCGTCCAGCGAGGAGTGGGGAGGAGGGGTGGCAAAAAATTAGATAAACTTCCACTCATTTTGGCCAGTGATTTTAACATCAACTTCAGTAACGAAAAATCAAAACCATCAACCGGCGTGCATCTGTATACCATCCACACTTATTATTATTTTTATAACATCGGCCTCGTTCCTTTTTTTAATTATCTTGCCATCTATCGGAAATAACTATTATCACATAACATTTTTAATTTATGATGGCTTTCATTAATTAAGAAGTACCCAAATATTATTAAACAGATAGATGGCGCTATAATCAGTACATTGTATCAGGACCAATGTGTATAATAAATATTTGTAAACAATGAGATATCTATTTGTAAACAATGAGATAATATAATATAATATTTAGCATAAATAATATTGGTTTACAGTAGTAATGGTGTACGGTACTTCGATAGCTCCGCAAGTGGCACGGGCTGCCTAAAGAATTTCACTTACCGTGATCACCAGTGTGCCAACTCCTCAGGGGCCCCTGCTTCTCCTCCAGGATACTGGTGTCTTTGAGGATCTTCCAAGCACACTTATACACTTTGGAATCCGATAATTTCGTTGCTTTTTAGGAATATTTGTATGTTTTATGTCGTTACTCGGCGGATCGGTTCGAGCGAGAGCAAAACTCAATTGACAACCCGTACGGTGTTGCCAGAGCATAATCGAAGTTGTCCGCACACTTGTTCGAATACGGAACATGCCGCCGACCTTAAAATACGTAGGATTTTAATGAGACCAGGACGAATATCCTAGTCTGAATAAATAAGTTACGACGATGTCCTAACTTGGAAAAGATTGAAGCAGAGATAGTACTCATGCTTCGGGAAAGATGTGGTTTGTAAGTGTAAATTATTCCCCTACGTATAGTGCGAGTGGAAAGTAGTTATATAGTATAGTATAGTAGTAGTAGTTATATAGTAGAAGTAGTTATGTTATATGTTGTATTATTATTTATGTTAGTAGTATAATGTTGTGTAAAAAAAAAGAATGTTTATGTGAACTTAAAACTAAAGTTATACCAACACGTAGTGATGGTGGAAATATTGCTTAATTGTCGATAGGAAGTGGAAAGACCTTAACAACAGGCCGCCTGGTGTAGGAATTGCCCACGCGCAGTGTTACAACGCGGACAACGCCGTCGTGGCCAGGGTGTACCTGGTGTACACGAGCTAGTTGCCACTGCATCGGTGGCAACATCGTTATATTGTGGTACTATAGCGCCCTCGGTAACAGTAGGCGTTTTGTTGTGGTACCATTTGCCCCGCTGCTGGAGTTGTTGGAGGTATTCACGACTCCATCGTATGCAATGATGTTGTAGCATTTGTTGAAGCATTTCCCATCTCAGCAAAATGTTGGTTTGCGAGTTGGACCAGTCATACTCAGGCAACGAGGTTAATGGACCATCTAACAAGAAGTGCGCTGAAGTTGCAGTCAAAGGATCTGATGGATCATGGCTAAATATATACAACAGTCGGAAGTTAAGGACTGTTTCGATCTGACATAGTAAAATGTTAAATTCGTCGTAAGATAAGATTTGACAACCAACTACGCGGAATAAATGTTGCTTGAAACTCTTCACTTCGGCCTCCCATATACCACCAAAGTGACTAGCGTAGGCAGGTTGAAAATGCCAATTAATTTTTAAATCAACGGAATGTTGTTCGATATCTGATTTATAAGTTTTCAAGAAAGCGTACATTTTTTTTAAGTACGAGTTATACCCCACCAAATTACATCTGTTGTCAGAATAGATGCCAAAATAAAGACCGCGTCTTGCCGTGAAGCGGCGAAAAGCTTTAATGAAAGATTGTGTGGTTAAGTCTGGAACCAACTCAAGGTGTATAGCCTTGGTGGACATGCATACGAAAATACATTCGTACGATTTAAAAGTTTTGTAATTACGAAGTCGAATAGTTTTAGTTTGAAAAGGACTGGCGTTTAAATTCAACTTATGAAAATAATCGATTAATAAGTTAGTTAAAATATTTGACTTAGGTAAGAGAAATTGTTGTTTTGTTTCGTAATTTAATTTTGAATCATAGATGCGGCCGCCGACCCTGACGACACCAGCATCATCGATGATAGGCTTTAATTTTTGTAAATTATTGTTTTGAAGGACCATGACAATATCCTCTTGTAGTTTAGGACCTGTCAGAATATTGTAGTTTGATGATCGTCCGTTAGTAGTGGGACAGGAATCATCGAATACAACTCGAGTTTTCGTAGTTGCACTCTGTGTTTTCACCACGTAGTGATGAGGAAGGTAGTGCCTTTCAGAAACAGATAAGGTCTCTGAAGAAGGTGGAATAAGTTGCATGTGCCCAAGATCTATGTATTCTTGTAAGCACCGATTGTAATCTTGTTGTAAGCAAGAGTTACGGAAAAAACGTTTTTGTAGTATATTGAGACTAAGTAATGCGGTATCTCGCGATTTGCCGAGCGGTGAGACGTTAGGTTTGAACGGAAATGAAACTGAATATCTGCCGGAGGAGTCTTTTGTGTGAGTGTTGACGAAGAGCGTTTCACACAAGGCCTCGTCGGGCGAAAGTGTTGTAGTTGCTGGAACAGACTGTTGAATATTGGCGTTTTGCAAAGAAATTACACAAATGTTAAGTGTTGTAGAAGGATTGTTTGATATTTTACCCGTAAGACCATACCCAAATGTTGTTTTTATCGCAACTGGAGTACAGTGAGAACCTCTGATGTAGTCATCGAGAAGAATCTCGCTGCTGTTGTCTGCTTTTAATAACAGCTCGACCGGACGTGTAGAAGAAAATTGCGGATCGGCTAGTGGTAAGTTGCGATTGTATGATAAAGTTGTATTGTTAACATTGTGAACCTGCGGTGTGTAATTAGTAATTTTAGAAATTGCTAAAGCGTTTATACCAATGTATGACTTTAGTCGGTTATGAAGGGTGACATTACAAGAAATGACACCGTGGGGGTGTACGGCTTCTCCTTCTCCTACGCCCGTAATAGAACCATTTGACCGGGGGCTATGACATTTTTGTCCAAGCCGCTGAGCACAAGCCTCCGTGATTAGAGAAGTTTGAGAACCGGGGTCGATAAGCGCTCGAACGGTGTGAGCCGTCACAGAAGTGTTGCCGCGGGGACGGATGTCGGCAAGTGGTGTCGCAAGGAGAACAGAGTAATTTGTGTCGCAGAGCAGTGCGTGGTCACTATCAGCGCGTGCGGCTGAGGCGCAGCTCACTGCCGCTGACACAGTGATGTTCGAATTGGGTTGTTGTTGGTTACCCAAATTTGCCGACGTTTCTATATTAGTATGTAAGGACGTATGATGTCTTTGTTGACATATCTCACATTTAAAACGCGAATAACACTGCAGAACCGTATGTCCATGAATTAAACAATTCGGACAAATATTTTTATTTGAAATAAAATCTTTACGTTGTAATATAGGCAAGTTAAGAAATTCAGAACATTTATTCAATGAATGTGCATTAGATTTACAGTAATAACAGAAAAGCTTCAGTTGAGTAGCAACTTTGTTAAGGTACGGTGATTGTGGTGTGGCCGGTGAACTATGCGCTATAGTCGCACTGAGCGCGGGCATCGAGCGGCGCGGTGAATACGAACGCCCGGGGCGAGCTGAAGCAGGCGCGCTAGGTTTAGCGGACGGATTGACGGTGCTCGCGCAGGCGAAGGTACTGCGTTCGAATCCCGTTAGCGACGTCGCGGAAGAGCCTTTTAGTATCGCGCTAGTATTAAATTCCTTTTGTTCACACTTAGTTGTGTGGCCATGAGACTGAAGTAGTGGAAGAGGTGGCATATTTATTTTCGGACGCATGTTATAACAATTTTGTGAAGAATTTACCGATTGATTACTAGTAGGCGTAGATTGTTGTATTTTTAATTTTTGTTGTAGTTTCAACTTATCAGCGGACAATTTGGCTTTGTAGTATAGATCTTTAAATTTATTTCTGTTGCCAAGTTCCTGTTTTGAATTAAAAGAATCATCTTCAAAATATATTTTTTCCAATTTGGACTGAACACGAGTAAAATTATTTTTTAATTTTGTTAAATCTTGTGCACGACGCATAAATTTATCGATATCCATGCACTCGTCCTGTAGAAACTGTAACATTTCCTCTAAATCACTATAAATGGCATCGCGTTCGAAAATTAATTGCTTGATTTCTGTCATTTTAAATCAAATAAGTTGATATTTGGCAGTTGAATGAAAAAGTATAAGTTTCTATCACGTTATTAATAGAAAAGTAGAATTTATTGTTAGTTGAAGGTAGATCTGGGTAGTCGTAATGAAAAGGTTCCAAGCAACACAAAGGAATGAAATAATATATCGTAGATATAGATATGTAGTTATAACGTTTGTAGGATAATAATGTAGTTTACGGATGTAGTTATATGACTGATTGATTCCAAAATGTATTATTTGTTTGTTGTAAATTGTAGTTAGAATTTGTAAGTAGTTATAATGAAATTAGAACATTCGAACTTTTGTAGGATAACTGAAAATAATTAAATGTATAAGCCGACCGAATGAAGGTGACTACACTTTGTAAGTAAGTCAGGTTCCTTCTTTCACGTAGTGAAACTGGACGGGTTATAGCTAATGCAGTATTACGTTTATAACCGACCGAATAAAGATGACCGCCGGTAGTACAGCAAGTCGTTTCTTTGTTGTAGTAGTAGATTTGGACGGATTATAATTTTGAAATACCTTGCACGTTATGGAATTACATTTTGGATACGTTATGAATGTTCTGGATTGTAGTAATTAACACGAAATATGAACTAATTTCGCAAGATCAGTATCTAAGGAACAAAATTATGAAAGATCCGGCCTCGGAGGAACAAAATTATGTACGGTACTTCGATAGCTCCGCAAGTGGCACGGGCTGCCTAAAGAATTTCACTTACCGTGATCACCAGTGTGCCAACTCCTCAGGGGCCCCTGCTTCTCCTCCAGGATACTGGTGTCTTTGAGGATCTTCCAAGCACACTTATACACTTTGGAATCGGATAATTTCGTTTTATGTCGTTACTCGGCGGATCGGTTCGAGCGAGAGCAAAACTCAATTGACAACCCGTACGGTGTTGCCAGAGCATAATCGAAGTTGTCCGCACACTTGTTCGAATACGGAACAAATGGTGTCATAATTGCCACACTAAACGTCACCCTCCTCACTCTCCGCTGGACACCACCCCCCACTCTCCACTGATTGCCAACCCCCACTCTCTACGGGACGACACACCCTCTCCCCAATCTCCGATGGACGAGACCACCCCCCCCACTATCCGCTGGACGCCACCCCCCCACTCACCGCTGGACGCACCCCTCCACTCTCCGCTGGAAGCCATCTCCCCCACTCTCTACGTGACACCACCCCCCCTCTCCGCTGGAAGCCACCTCTACTACTCTCTACGTGACACCAACCCCACTCTCCGCTGGACGCACCCCCCCATTCTCCAGTGGATGCCACCCCCCTCTCTCCACTGGACGCCACCCTCCCTCTCCGCTGGACGACACCCCCACTCTCCGTTGGAAGTCACCCCCCCCACTCTCCGCTGGACTCCACCACCCCCCTCCCCGCTGGACGACACCTCTCCTAACCTCCTTTCGCAATGCGCGATAAGAAACTTCGTTCCAATGAATATAGGCGAGCGCCGCTCTGCTGTCGGCAGCACATTTTACGTATCAAACAGAAAAGTAATCATAAAAGTAATCATGATTAATTGTAATCCGATTAAAGATTAATAATCCTTAATCACCGAAAAATTATTACTTTTTTTGATTAATTTCGTTAATCATTAATCATGATTAATGATTACAAAATGTAATTATAATTGTTAATCATTAATCTGATTACATTTTGCCCATCTCTGTATATATATATTACTATACCGCCAAAAAATGTCGCTTAAACCAAATAGCCTTTCACCCGACGATATGATCTCTTATGGAACCTTTATGATTCTCTTTTTATTTTTAAGAACTGATACCCTACAAAGATCTTTGAAACTGATTGACTGACTCATGTAGATAGATGTGAAGATATAGGAGTACGGACCACAGAGCCGCTGTCGGGGTCATACAGCCGCTGCAGCAGCTGGATGAGTGTAGACTTTCCGCAGCCGCTCGGGCCGACCAGCGCCACGCGCTTCCCCATCGGTATCGCCACAGACAGCCCATGGAGCACTTGCACCTCACGCCGTGTCGGGTACCGAAAGCTGATATTCTTGTACTGGATCTTCCCTTGCGCCACCTGATTTACAAGTACAGTTTACATTTTTAACACGGCAGTGCCAATGCAAAGACCCTCATAATGCCCAGCTTCAACCGCGTTTCAGGATCAGAGAGCTTCTGTCGCGGTATATATGGGTCGATATGATCACGATAACTGACAATGGACCCTCATCTCTTCATATTCCTTGCCGTTAACGAATAATAACAGTAATTTCAATCAGGTTCTGAGTACTAAATACAAGCACAAACGGTGTACAATACATTGTACCAGTAGATATAAAAACTTGATTCATGTAAAGTATTAGCTTTTGCCTATTACATCCATCACAATTTTATAGATCGATTTGAATACATATCAACCTGTTTGGATATGTAACTATGTAAATCGGTAACTAATTTAGCCGATTATGAAGAGAAATCGATTAAAAATTGTGTGTGTGTGTGTGTGTGTGTAATCGATTAGATTATATTCAAGTTTTTCTTAATATTTAATTTTTGTAAGCGTCAATCGCATCACAATAAACGTATCTAATTGTAAATTGTATTTAAACTTTATCTATTTTTTTAAATAATGTATTTATAACAATTGTATTACAACGTATATATAACGTGTATGATTGTATCTCATTCAGAGTACTCATTCAATATCATTGATGAGCCTTATCAACTACAACAACAAAATCATAATAAAACCTTAGTTCAATTTACAACAAGTGATTTTCTAAATCGTTAGAGCTATTATAGGATTTTTGGAAGTTCCAAAAGCACAGCGACTTACATAGTTTTCGGGTACTGAAGGCGCGAGAGTGCTCTGTACCAAGGGCTTTCGATCAAGCAGGGTCATCACGCGACCCGCGGCGCTCACTGCGGCTCCGAAGTTGGGTGCAAATGCTAGCGCTTGCCCCATCATCCACGCGCCGAACACCAAAGCCTCTGACACCCTGATGAATGTTTATTTTTCTTAGATCATTCTACGAAACGATAATTAAAAAAGAACTACCAGAGTTTTTCTCAAACTATTCGCGGTAGATTTTGGCAAATTGCTTTTCTACACGATTTCCAATCGTTTGTACAAAGCTGATTCATTTATTGACTACTTAAAACCAGAGATGGGCAAAATGTAATCATATTAATTATGAAAGATTACAAAATTTATTCGTAATTTTAATTTTCTTGCTCTGAAATCATGATCAAATTCATTTAAAACATTAAGAAACCATAAATGTGTATACAATCTGGAATTTTGTAGTGTTTAAAATATAAATGAGCAAAATGCAGTCATGTTAATAGTAAAAAACGTAAAATATAATCGTTAATCATTTTCATTAATCTGATTACATTTTGCCCATCTATGCTTAAAACTCTAAAGTGAAGGAAGCTTCTCTGAGATAGAGAAAATTTGTAGCAATTGCGGCTTTGATGCTAATTTGACATGATTATTTTTGACATTCGTCACTTTACCAACGCATGCTTTATAGAACCAAGTGGCTCTATGGAATTTCACTTCACTCGGCTTAGTAGAAAGAAAAAAATTTTTGACACTTTCTTTGGCGCAATCGGGACCGGTGCTGTGTGGTTTTCGAGTGTCAACTATAAGTGGTTATTTTGTGGCGCGGCCTCAAAGGGTTAATTAATTCTTATTCAGTCGCTCGTGTGTGTAATTGTTTCTAAATATATTGACTATAATTTACTTTATTTTAATGGAAATATTAAGATAACTATATTTACATATCTGGAATTAGAATCGAATGCTGTATATCTCCCTTGTCTATAAAACCACCCTGTATAAATAAGGGAAATCTATTGTATATGTTTATAGCGGTAGCGTTCTTTCCATAGATGCATAAAACCATTGCACGCCCTTACGATAAATAAGCCTGGAATCAAATGCTTTAATTTAAACAAAATAAGTAACTCTTTATATTCATATCTATTCTATTTTCACGCCATCTATCTTCCCTGTGAGAGTATATAATATTAATTATCATTATATTACATTCACATTAACTATGTGAATCTGCCTACCCTCTCCAAATACCCTATGCACGTCACTGGTTTATAGCAAGTATCCTCATCTACAAAGCCAAGGTGGATTTGTAATGATCTCAAACCAGAATGAAATACTAGCAACAGTTTGATTGCTACTTACTTGATGACTGATTTGTAATGGATCTCCCGATTAGCGACGAGCACGCCTCCGTACCAGAGCGACAAAGCGTACCCGGCGACTGGCGCCGTTTGTCCAAATGAGAAGACGCACCCACGCCAGCGCAGGCTCTTTCGTGCAGTCACCACAGCAGAGCTCCCAGCCTCCGTGTACCGCTGCATCACACTTTCCTCCCCGCCTAACAATCACATCATGAAAGCATAATCTACAATTAACTGATTAAAAGAAAAAAAAGTTTTGTTTTACACTGGCTCGACATAGTGACTACAGAGTACCTGATGGTAAGTACAGTGCAGTCCAAAAACGAAAGCGACCATCAAAGGATGAAAATTCATTGATAGTCTACATCGTCATGTCGGCCCGCATATACCACGACTGAAGGTCTCTAGGTATATGAGCTACTGGATATACACAAGCTGATCCCGAAACGCGACAAGCCGAAACTGGTCACTATGACGGGCTTTACACCCGTATACTGTGGTCGCGATCCAGACGGGTACCGACGCCCTACCACCTTAAAATTTATTGAG
Source organism: Automeris io (assembly GCA_036320925.1). Classification (NCBI taxonomy): domain Eukaryota; kingdom Metazoa; phylum Arthropoda; class Insecta; order Lepidoptera; family Saturniidae; genus Automeris; species Automeris io. Next base: position 11,181,044 of record JAUDJH010000019.1, on the reverse strand, counting down.
ACAAAGGAAACAACACACAACAAACACATTTATATAAAAATAACAATGAAATAATAATACATAACATTACATCATGTATTCTGTATAGAGAGGTAGGGTCGGTGTGTGTGTGCCCACACGCCGTTCCCATACAGAGGAAGTGAGGGGTTTCAATTCCCCTCCCTGAGAGGAGGCCTGCCCAAGACCTACCGCTCGCCGAGCCGTTGGAAGTAGGGGTATAACGGAGGCAGTTTTATCGGAACCGAAGTCGGAGTCGGAGGCAATGACAGTCACAAGTGACGGCAGAAGAAAGTAGTTTTATTAAGGGACAAATAAAAACATTATTCAGTGCACCTTTTTATTTAGAAAGTGATAAATTTACAAATACACAGACAATGAAAATAAAAATTGTTGTGTTTTTTATTAACAATTTCCATTAAAATGTACAAATTAAATCAAATTTGGGTTGTTTTTGTGTTAATTTTTATTTTATTTAATTTAATGTAAATGTAAAATAAAAAAAGTAATAAATTAAAATAAACATTTAGTTCTAAATTTAATAATTTTAATCATACATTTTTATCTAAATTATTAAAAATGAGATCTTTAAATTAAGTAGCACTGATTGTTTGATTACATATAAAATGAAATCAAATAAATTGACTACAACAGTGGCGATGACCTCCGATGAATACCTCCGATTATAAAGTTTCGGAACCGAAGTCGGAACCGAAGGTGTAATATCAATCGGAAGTTCTGACTTATCGGAGTCGGAGTCGAAGCTCCGTAACATCCCTGGTCGGAAGTATCCGGATTCCCAGGCTTGGCGAAAGCGAAGAGAGGGCAGTGCTGGCACCCCGGTGGTTTTAGGGATTTACACGAGGTTAACAAAAAAAAAGTATTCTGTGTGCTGCTACCCATCTCAAAGTGCACTCAGCTCAGCGTGTGCTGGGCGACGCTGTACGCGCCATCCAGCGCTGATTTTCAGCCGATACTCAGGGGACCCGATTACAAGTGGATAAGAGACGGTATCCATACACGACAAAGTGAGTGATCATAGGTTCGTTTCGCGACACGCGCGTTTGCGGAGTCACAGCTATACGGTATCTCCCATCCCGGCTAGGAATAAGCAGTTCTCTAACTCCTACTTTTGCCGTGTCGTTGGGCTGTGGAATGGTCTTCCAGCGAGCGTGTCCCCACCATCCTATGATATGGGATCCTTTAAGCGTAGCGTGAAGAGATATATGTGCAAGCCGGCATGATCACTGCGACTACCGTTGGGTTTTCCTTACCTGTCGATAGTCGTTGGCGTTTTTTGGACTGCACAATACTTACCATCAGGTATGGCGCAGTCACGATGTCGAGTCAGAATAAAAAAAAAACATTGCTATTTATATTGCACGAAGATCCATGTGATGATGATGATGATGAAGCCCAGCCGGATTCGGCCACGGCGACTGTTTCAACGCCGATTAAGAAAATCGAGGTCCAGTTTACGGAAACAGTCAATTGCGCAGGAGATATTTAAGTGCATAACTGGACGCGCTGCCAGAAGAGCACTCTCTCATCCGAGCTCCCTCAGGCCCGATGGAAAGGAGAACCAGTACGATCGGGAGGGAGCGGGATGCAGGTTTGGTCGAGTTGTCCTTCTCTGAACACCTGGTTGAATTGCGGTGTTAAAGAGATACCTTAGTCGCCTTTTACGACACCTCAGCAAGAAGAGGGGGGTGCAATTCTATTCTGCCGGCAGCCACCACGGCTAAAGAAGATCCATGTATGAATGTGTATTATGTGTAAGATTTTCATTAGATATTACTAACAGAAAGCCGAGACGGTGCGTATGTTAGTAATAGCCTCCGTTGCGATTGTGGTAGCCCTGTCTGACGCCTCCCGGACCAGCGCGAGGCCCGAGGCCAGCACGCGTCCCTCCAGCACCACGGCTCCGATGACCATGGGCACTGACACCAGCGAAACGAGGGTCATCTGCCAGGTGAAGTACATCGACAGGGCGATGCCGATGAGTATCGTGGCGCTCGCCTGCATCAGAGCGCCTATTCTCGTTCCTGTGGCCTAGTTTATATAAACATAACTTTTAGATCAATTTTATTATCTTTCTAACACGTTTGTCGCCCCGCGTGATGCGTTTGTTTCTCAAAAGGCTCGAATCCGCGTAAACAGTGATATACAGGAAAATAAACAATGTAACTCAAATATTATGACTATATTGTGATGTTGTTATCGTGGATTTATTGCAAAAAAAAAATGGATTTCACTGCATATGTGTTTACACTATTTTAACGACAAACATGCGACATAGCAGAGATTGGCAAAATGTAATCTGATTAATGATGAACGATTACAAAATGTAGTCGTAATTTTAATTTTCTTGCTCTGAAATCATGATTAAATCCATTTAAAACGTTAAGTAATCATAAATGTGTATTCAATCTGGGATTCTGTAGTGTTTAAAACATAAACGAGCAAAATGCAGGCATATTAATGGTAAAAAACGTAAAATGTAATCGTTAATCATTTTCATTAATCTGATTACATTTTGCCCATCTATGCGACATAGTATATTGTCATTTCTTATCCTGTATAAATTAATAAAAGGTATTGTATAATGTAAATATTTTTAGTATTTTAAAATTGTTGATTCTATTTTTACATACATATAAGTGCTTATACTATTAAATTTATTTTAAAAACCCACTAAAAATTCTATTAACTTCAACATGAAAACTGTCACCCATAACCGGGTGACATGGCGACAAATGTATCTACGAGCCTGGGTATTTTTCTATAACATTGACTTTAGTTAAAACTATTAGAAATCTATACTAATATTATAAAGCTGAAGAGTTTGTTTGTTTGTTTGTTTGAACGCGCTAATCTCAGGTACTACTGGTTCGAATTGAAAAATTATTTTTGAGTTGAATAGACCATTTATCGAGGAAAGCTTTAAGCTATATAACATCACGATGCAATTATTAGGAGCGAAGATATAATGGAAAATGTGAAAAAAAACGGGGAAAATTATTCATCCTTGAGTGCTTCCATTGCGTGCGCTGCAAAAACGGTTCAAGATACCAAAAATATATGTATGAAAGAATTATTCCTCTTGAAATGATCTAAAAAAATGTGACAGTATATGTCTATCTTTTAAGATTAAGTCACTAGAACCGTTTTTATGGTAAACAAATTTGGTCGAAATTAATGCATTATTAGTTAAGAGTTGTATCAACGTAATAATATTAATCTTTATCCAAATAAATGTGTTGTTGATTAAGAGTATTTAATTGTGAACAAAATTGTCTTTGACATCACTTAATTTCAATGAACATCTTAGAAGATATTACAAAACCTTATATAGCAAAACAACGTTTGCCGGATCAGCTAGTTATAAATAAAACTAATGTTGGAACGGTCATAAGACTGTATTAAAATAGGTGCCTTGAGAGTATTCGACTCCTTAATCCTCTCTCTGTTCCAATAGTAAATGAAAAAACGGAATATCTCTTAGATTTTCTAATTTGTAGATGTAAAGGTGCCTACATAAGAAATGTCACCATTACGCTGGTGACCTAAAAGAGCCCGGCGGCGAAATGAGCTGACGATATTTGCAAGGGCTGAGTTCAGCAGCGTAATGGTGACATTTCTTATGTTGGTGACAATGATAAATTACCATCAGGTGTACTGTTCGCCGGTATATCTTCGTTTTAAATAAAAAAAAACCAAGCTAATGAGTCTCACCCCTTGTACAGCAGCTGCATCGGCCGCCAGGCGGGCACACAAAGCACCCACTCCATTCTTAGCGTCATCGAACCAGCCGATTTCTTGAGCCAACATTGTCCTGAAGGCTGCAACCCTGGTTTACAGTTAGTTTCAATGTTAAACATGAACTTCACATCCACAAACACCCAGATTTGGAAGGAATATCAGTGGGCAATACAGATTTTTTTCGAGTAACGATCAAACGCACAATTCCACGCGTTGAAATCTCACGCATGACCACTGCGCCAATGAAGACATCTTCAGCTTTATTATTTGTTAATTATTATGTGTTTTAACACATTTTTTTCCCAAGTTAACTTTATAAAAGGTTATTTCTTGAATAAAACCTTTTGCAAAGTGTATTTATTTCTAATAAATAATGAAATGTAAACCAGAAACAAGGAAATCTTTTTTCGGTTTATTTTAATCATAAAATAAATAATTTTAAAGCAATCGTTTATATATTCTAGTGTGTGATGTGATCCAGCTATGGTATGATCATCAAGCTAGCTTCTTCCTATGGTCTTTCGGTATTGGGAACTTTCAAAAGTCTAAGGTTCAGTATATTTATGCAGATCATAACAAACATTGTGACTATCGACAGATTCTGGTCTCTCGACAGCTGCTGTTTGTTTTTGGACTACATGAAACTTGGCGTCAGTTTCAATGCACTCTTCCTACAAAGCATGTCACATTTATTCTCATGCCAGTCAAGCAATAGCATCGGATGTTATAAGGATGTTATTGAGGCGCGCACACATGGTTGTTGAGCGGCAACATTAAACATGGAAGATATTTAAGTATGCATACCTTAATCTAGCCGTTAGACGAACTCCAGTTAAATTAAAGATGTATATTTGAAAGAATATTCCCACCCCAGTGAGTACGCCGACAAGCAAAAAAAGGTAAGCTATGAGGTTCGTCTTTGCTCGTATCCATTTTTCATCTGGACTTTCTAGTAACTGAAATAAATGTGTTTTTAACGCATTAACTTCAAACATGTAATGATTTTTAACTTAATACCAAATGTTAGTTAAATTATTAATATATTCACAAATAAAGATAAAAGGGAAGTTACCCGGATTAATGAAAGGGGCATCGCACGGCGTCTGGCAACACTAAAAGCGAAAACTGAGAAGTGACAGGAGATTTTGGAAAATGGGCAATAAAAAAGGGATTACTGATTAACATGATTATTTAAGAAATAAATAAATAATAAAGAATTCTTGTGAATATTAGTTAATAATATGTGGAAATAATATTAACACTAGAAATATCGAATATAGGTATAGCACATACGTATATAGGGAATAAAGAAAGGGAGACGTAACTACAACTATTAATAAATACTATAAGATAATATATAAAAAGTCATAATATTTTAAAAAATTGGTTCCTTTTAAATATTAAACACATAATTTTTTTTATACAAATAAACTTTAGAAACAGTTAAAATGACAGCTCCGGGCAATCTAGTGTTAAGCTGGATACAGAATTGTGATCATTATTGTCTTTTATGAAAAACACAATTAACAAGTAAAGCCAACGTATTCGAAATCCTGAGGGCTTCTGTATGTCATTATTCGCAGCCCGTATCAATCCACTAATGAGCATAAGCCCACTGTGCCACCATAACCAATTCTGTGCCAATCACATCCAAGCGCGCTCCATGACTTTTACAATATCGTTAGCCCATTTCGCCGATGAGCACTCTACGCTCCGTTAACACAATTTAGGCCTTCTCTCTCTTGCTGCGGCGAATTGTTCACAGGACCCGCAGTCCCCACCAATTCGCAAAAGTAGTCACCTTGGGGTTTTTAGCTGGTAAAAGGCCGGCACACCGCGGCTGCCACCCCCTTCGCGGCCGGGAGGGTCCTATGAGGATTTTCCCCAAGTAAAAAAAAAGGCCTTCTCTCTCTTATTACATAGTTCCACCTGCTATCAACTAGTCGGGACCAGTGTCCTGCCCAATTTTACTTGATCATAGGCGTCAAACATCCTTGTACGACCCTGGATCCGGAAATTATTATTAAAAAAGTTATTCTTAAACAGACTTACCCCATAGGTTTCACCGAACAGTATGGCAAACATAGGAAACGATGCGCCAACGCATATAGCCGCTAATACACCGCACACCATAAGCCATTTCTCCGGTTCACATAGCTTCATTATTTGCCACGTCGAAGGCTTTATGTCTTCGTATTTCTTCTTTTCGTCCATCATGAAGCTGTCTTCAGATGTCGAATCCCCGGTGCTTGATGAGCTTTTTATAGAGTCTATTGATGCCAACTTCTGCAGCTTTGGTTTCATGAATTTGGCATCTGTGTAAAACATTCAGAATAGCAGGCAAGGTATTCGAGAATCCATATTCAACGCATTCAATGCCTCATCACTCGGATCCGAGTGGGACGGTGCTATAGTAGCAGTGCCGTGGGAGGCAGGAAGGATAGGACCCAAGAGTGCGCCTTGTGACATTAGTAAGGAAAAACGCACACGCAGAACTCAGGCTTGCTGTGCGCCGACCATTCTGATCGGACAAATTATTATTTTTATTAAAATACAAATAATATACATACATTCAAACAATCATTTGTACTTAATCAAAATTCATTTTACAAAATGTTGGTTATGACCGGTGGTCGTGGGTATGGTTGTAGAAAGACACAGATTTTGGCGTTTTACTGTTTGCACTTTAAGGCACACCGAACTGCGATGCACGCGCACGTACTCTAGCCTCGAGTCTCGGTAGTCGACTGTTTTTCTAGAGCATCCCTCGCGCGCGCACCCTTTACCCCGCACGTCTCGTAACACCCTAACAACCCATAGGGCATTTAATACAATTACTTATCGGGCGGCGTCTACATGCTATATGGTTATAATTTTTTTCTGTTTAAAGCGGTTAATATATTCAGTACGTTAATCATCGCAATAATCTCTAAAACCTCAATTTTGTCTTGTTTCAGTACCTACGCGTAGTGCCCGGCGCGCCACCTAAGAGACAGATTTTGGAAGGGTGGAATCTATACTCCCACTCTCTTCCAGACAGGTAGCCTCAACAAGGCTTTTCGTTCCCCGGGCGTCTGGATGAATTTGGTTTCACAGGCCCGGCTGGAACATTTAGAGGGACACTCCGGGGGTTATTAGTCAGTAGGAGTCTGACACATCGGGGACGCTGCCTTCACAGCGTTCCTGATAGTCCTTTGCAGGATTTCCCCCCAAGATACCAAAAAAACTCCTCTCGCTGGACGCGATGCGCAGTGATCAGCATGCCGCCCGTGAGAAAGGCTTCCAGGGGCAGGTTTTATACACTCACCCCTCCCAGAGTGAAATCCTGAATAGACTATTCGCTCCCTGGGCAATTGAACGAATTTAGTTTCCCAGGAGTGGGTAGAGTGATTGAAAGGACACCCCGGGGGCTTTTAGTCAGCAGGAGTCTACCCTTACAGCGGCCCTGATGGTTTTATGCAGCATATACCCCAGAGCTAATAAAAAAAAACCTGTCTCTATAGAGATATGAATACATTACATTTCATATGCTTCCGTGTTTGAGACAATACGCTTCGTAGAACTTACGTTTTTGTGAGTTGACATTTGTGGTACTGCCAGGCGCCATACTCGGGTCATTCTCCAACACGAGCTGGTAGTAACGACCTTTCAGCATCAACAATTCTTCATGTGTCCCTTCTTCAACTACTTCGCCTTTATCGATGAAAACTATACGGTTTGCGTTGAGCACTGTCGCCAGCCTGTAAAGAAATTCATTAAGGTATGGTATTTTTTTTTGTATTCCATTTGTTTTTTTTGTGTTTTGGTTTTAGTTGTCTGTTTTGATATTGTTGGTTAATGCTTTTGGGCCATGCTGTGGCTGTCTATTATTGGTATCCGTTACCGACATTTAGCTTATGTATGTGATTCAGATTGTGAACGTGAAGTGTAATGGAGCTGTTGACAGCCCATAAATAAATAAATAAAAATAAATAAATAAATAACTAACGAAAGAGAGAAAACTAAATTGAGTATCTTGATGCATATCAACTTAAAATCAGGAATATTACACTAATTCTTTATCCGAAATGAAAATATCAGTTAGACTGAATTGGATAAGATGTGAATACCAGGCCATCACCACAGGTACCTGTGGCTCACCATAACGGTGGTCCGGCCGTGGGCCGCCGCGTCCAGCGCACGCTGCACCTTGGCTTCGCTGTGCGAGTCCAGAGCGGACGTGGCCTCGTCCAGCAACAGGATCTTGGGCCGCCGCACAAGCGCTCGCGCAATCGCTATTCGCTGTTTCTGTCCGCCAGATAGTTGCGCTCCTCGCTCTCCTATCAATGTGTCGTAACCCTAAAGAAATAAAAACATTAGTGCATAGAAAAACTAGATTATGCTCCCAGCCTTCATATTTATATAATCTTGAGAGTCTTTAAAATAAGAATGAATAAACATTTCCTGGGTAGCATTCTAATTTCGGCTTCTCAACTACTATCACGTGTGATTGCAGTCCAACTATTGCTTGTAGTTGTAAAAAAAGAAAACGAAAACTTTTTTTGGCATTTAAATATACAATATAGTATTAGAACACTCATGATACTTGATAGCAATACAGCAAGATTGCATCTTGCTCTGATGTGCCAAAGGGAAATCAGCACAGCATTTTAGTTAGACTACCATCTGAGTAACTTGTATAAAAACAGCATAAAACAATAAATAAAGCTATAACAGTACAAAAAAATTACGGCATAAATAAATTACAAGGAATTACAAATTAAAGGACAGTGAAATTAAACAAAAAAGTTATAAAAGTTTTCCATACAGAAGCCGCAAAATCTTGGTACGACTGGCCACGCTACACGCGTGGGTTACGTGAGGGTATCTAGGGTGAGAGCTATGGATATAGGATGGATGTTATTGTGTGAAATATTACTATGTATGAAGTAGTAAATGCGTAGAATGGAACGTATGAGACTGAAAAGAAGGAAGGATAGAAAGAGAGGGAGGAAAAACGGTTTTTTAACGAGAGCGCAATATAAGATTAAAACGTAGAAAATGTGTTAAGACGAAAAATTCATTTAGAAAGTGAAATAAAGTCGTTTTTACAGTTTATTTGGTGTTTAATCTGATCCAAAGATCCCAAAATTACATTTTTTTTACACTGGCTCGACATAGTGACTGCAGAGTACCTGATGGTAAGTACAGTGTAGTCCAAAAACGAAAGCGACTATCAAAGGATGAAAATCCATTGATAGTCTACGTCGTCATGTCGGCCCACATATACCACGACTGAAGGTCTCCAGATATATGAGCTACTGGATATACACAAGCTGATCTCGAAACGCGACAAGCCGAAACTGATCACTATGACGGGCTTTACACCCATGCACTGTGGTCGCGATCCAGACGCCCTACCACCTCGCTGCTGCTCGTTTAGTACCACCCAGGAGTCACGTGTAGGGAAACTAGGGTAAAGCCTGCGGACGCGAGCAGCTTCGACTCCCAAAACATGGATGTGATCTCTCTCTGTAATGTCTTGTTTGTAAACACTGACTTACACATGGCAATTTCTTGATGAAGTCATGGCAGTAGGCTTGTTTGGCAGCTACCACGATCTCTTCATCAGTGCAGGACGGATTGCTCATTCTGTAATCAAATAAAAACCCTTATACACGACCTTATGACGGCCTGATAGCGCAGTTTGTAGCGACCCTACTTACGATGCTAAGGTCCTGGGTTCGAGTTCTGGTAGTGGTACACTTTTCTGTGATGAGGAAATGAGTTTGTCACGAGGCATGGTTGTATATATGTATTTAAGTATGTATATCTTTGTCTAGTACCCATAGTACAAGCGCAAGCTTAATTTGGGACTTGGTCAGTGTGTGTAATTGTTAGTAAAATATTATTTTTATTATACACAAATAATGCAGGTGTATCTATATGGTCAAATATTAAAGGCATGGACACAGCATCCATGTGCTGGAATGCGAATGGTTGTAGGTTTGTATCCCTATCCTGAGATTCCTCTGAGAAAACCCGCACGGCATCTAATAGAAATGTCATGTTTACTAGTGTTGTGAGAACGGCGATCAGCTGCGCTACTGGTCACGCTGGGCACGATATATAAGCGCAAAGTGGATAGTGGAGTGTGGCCATAGATGGGCAAAATGTAATCAGATTAATGAAAATGATTACGATTACATTTTACGCTTTTTACCATTAATATGACTGCATTTTGCTCATTTAGGTTTTAAACACTACAAAATCCCAGATTGTATACACAGTTATGATATCTTAATGTTTTAAATGGATTTAATCATGATTACAGCGCAAGAAAATTAAAATTACGACTACATCTTGAACACCGCAATTCAACCAGGTGTTTAGAGAAGGGAAAACTCGACCAAACCTGCATCCTGCTCCCTCCCGATCGTACTGGTTCTCCTTTCCATCGGGCCTGAGGGAGCTCGGACGAGAGAGTACTTTTCTGGCTGCGCGTCCAGTTATGCACTTAAATATCTCCTGCGCAATTGACTGTTTCCGAAAACTGGACCTCGAATTTCTTAACCGGTGTTGAAACAGTCGCCGTGGCCGAAACCGGCTAGGACATCATCATATTATTATAAATATCCAAAATGTAACAAGAAGTTATAACCTCCACGTACGCGTTTATACGTGCTTATCTGAAAAGTAGACTTTAAAACGATAAATGTAAGTATGTAGGACAATATTGACGTTAAAAAGACATTTATCAAAGAAACTTCGCAGGTCACAACTAGTGATGAAAATGCCCGGGAATTTTCCCAAACTGCCCAAAACTGGCTTGGGAATATTCCCGGGAATTTACGAAATGTTCGCGGAAGTGCTGGGCACTTTGGGAAAATTCCCGGGCATTTTCATCACTAGTCACAACACCTCAACTAGAACCTAGGACCAGGAACTCCATTACATTTTTGAATCAAAAGGTGGCGGAGAGCCAATTGCTTAAATATGGCTATTTCTCACCGTATATTCTCCTTGATGGTCCCAGCAAAGAGCACGGGCTCTTGACCCACCACAGCGATGTGGTTCCTCAGATGGCGCACGTTCATCGTCCTGATGTCGTGTCCACTCGCCCTCACCGACCCTTGGTACGGGTCGTACATGCGCTGAAGGAGCTGTAGCACTGTCGACTTGCCGCACCCACTTGACCCGACCAGCGCTACCGTCTCGTTGCTCTTTATCTTCAAGTTTATTCCGTTTAGCACCTTGACAGAAAGAGGGTTTATTGTCCAAGCATTACTTAAGGTTGTCCTTATGAACTACTAGCTGTTCTGGCAAAGTTCATGACGCCTGACAGTAATTAATAGTCTTGATAACTTTTAACTAAACCTACTCTCCCTCTCTTCTGGTATTACCCTCTCTGGTCTCCTTCCGATGACTCCCCGGCCCTTTATTTTATTTTATTTTATTTTACATATTAGGGTGCCCAACATGGGTAACATTAGACAAGAAAACAAAAGGATCATGGTACTTAAATAGAACATATAAATACCCCCACAATTATAGGGCACCACAGCATGCACAGTGATTAATATATAAAGCTAGTTTGCATTAAAGAATAATAATAAAATTAAAAAAAAAGAAAAAACATATACATACATACATAGACACAACACAAAAGGATAATATTGTAGAATGTATAAATAACAACTTTAAACGAAACTGTGACTGATTCCAAGTAACACAAAAAAAAAGAAAAAATAAATACAGTCACTCTCTACACGCTGTTCTAAATTTTGAAAGAGAAACATTCAGGTCCAAGTCACCGAGTCGCGAGAGTGCGTTGTACTGCCTGCAGATCCTTGGCGTGGTAGAAAACTGTCCAAGATTAGTTTTAAAGAAGGGTATAGAAAAAAAATGGAAAGCTGTTTTGCTGTTTTGTTTTTATCTACCAATGCTACTTCCGTCTCCCCAATTTGCGTCTCTCTCCCTCCCTCTCTCCCTTTGTTGTTAATATTCTATCTTTTTGTATCATTAACATAAAAAGTAATCATTACGACGTAGTAAATTCTATCCCCTATTTTAACCATTTAACATTGTATTTTCGCAACGAAAGTTAGTCTATGTCCATTTCCAAGGTGTAATCTATTTCCATGCTAAAATTTATCAAAATCAATTCAGCCGTTTGGGCGTGAATACTGAACAAACACTCTAAAATTATAAGGATAATAGGAATATTATTAAAATGTTTGAAAAACGATAAAGCATAAAATTTAATGGTATTTACTTTTACGTCGTCCCTGGCGGGATACTTAAAGAATACGTCTTTAAGTTCCAAATCTCCGGTAAGCTCAGGTCTGCTCCCCTGCGTGGAGAGGCTGTCGATGTCCGGAACACGGTCAATCACTGCGAAGATGGCGGCGCCGGAGGCTCTGGCGTTGGCCAGTGCTTCCATGTGCGGAGCAGTGAGACCCACATTTTGCGCACCTTGGAGTACACTGAAGAATATCTGCACACAAATTATAAGAGATTAATTATTTTCTATCCTCAATAAGTATCCTTTTGCAAATCATATTTACTTTTGAATCAGCTTAAATCATCTTTTAAAAAGGTTTTTTTTGGGCGAACTAAAGAGCATTTTTGATATTGGATATAAATATCTTAAATGACAAAGTTATATAATTATATGTCGAGATCTAACGAAAGTATTTCCAAATTAAAAAAAAAGGATGTTATTAGAGAGGATTGTTGCATAGATTATTGTTTTCTTTTTGCTTTTGTATTTTTATATAGATTCGTTTATTTCTTTTTGTGTTACTCGTGTTTTTATTTTGCTTTTCTTCTGTGCATGTAGTATACACTTTTAAATATAGTCGCATTTATAATGTATCTTGTTTATGTCTTATATATTTTTATATGTTAATTAATGTAGACTGTGTAAGTGTACTTATAAGTAAATAAATTGCTATGGCTAGAAATAAATTTGCAGTGACTTTTATGTTGTCTTGTATATTTCCTTTACATCGGCCAGATTAAGAAACGTTTTCTAAATTTTAAAACCCTTTTAAACACTATTAACACTTTATCACGTGAATACAAAATAACTCATTAGTGTTTAAAAATGTTTTACAACTAATTAAAAACGCTTTTTCTTTTTTTTTCGAAATGACGCGCGTTGATTGACCGGGAAAGGTCTTCACAACTAAACCGGGCGGAAATTGAAAATGCGTTTCTGAAAGTGATCTTATATTAGGTCCTTATTTCTGAAACATAAGAACCCAGTTCCCATCGTTTTAGTTAAAAATTACTCTGGCCACATAGCCATAGACCTGAGTTCTGAAAATATAAAATTGACTGCAAAGTGACACGATTTAAAAACTTACAATCATCAGTACTGCAGGGGAGTAGGTGGGTTTCTCCTCGTGTCTGCTATCTAGGATCAAACCCACTCCGTACCAGAAAGAGAGGGCGTAAGTCGCGTATATTATAAACCACATAATTCCGCTCCCCAGTCCTGAGAACACTCCTTTCCGGACGCCAGTCTTCTTTGCCGGTTCCAGACGAATGCTATACCTGAAGAAAACCAAACTGAACATAAGTTTTAACAACAACAAACCATTTTTTTTGTTATATCCAGGTAAAAAACCTTGCATAGGAGCATCTGGATCGCCGTGAAGTCGGTGCTAGATTTCTACTGGTTAAAATCCCTTGGGGTGTCTCTTTACACTCTACAAGTCGGACCTGCGGATTCGTATTCCTGCTACAAATCGTCTTTAAAAACCCTTCTTGAGGCACAAATTCTATGCTAAGTAGGTATGAAGGGCCACAATCTATCCATAGTATATAATACAAATCAAGCATTTTTCTCGATTGACAGATAAACATTTAGATGCAATACTGCGCATTTTTATGTCTAAAATGGAAGCATACATTAAAAAACTTGCAAAACAAGTACAGCCGCAAAAATCACATTAGCTTTATAAGTCTCAGTTAATTTTGTACCTATTGCCTCAAAATAAGGTTAACAATAAATGTAGTTAAAAATGTAAAAATTCGTTTGATCTCAACAAATTGTGTTTATTAGATGAAATGTGGCCCGCACCCAGAGATGGGCAAAATGTAATCAGATTAATGATTAACGATTACGATTACATTTTGTAATCATTAATCATGATTAATGATTAACGAAATTAATCAAAAAAAGTAATCATTTTTCGGTGATTAAGGATTATTAATCTTTAATCGGATTACAATTAATCATGATTACTTTTATGATTACTTTTCTGTTTGATACGTAAAATGTGCTGCTGACAGCAGAGCGGCGCTCGCCTATATTCATTGGAACGAAGTTTCTTATCGCGCATTGCGAAAGGAGGTTAGAGAGGTCTCGTCCAGCGGGGAGGGGGGTGGTGGCTTCCAGCGGGGAGTGGGGGATGACTTCCAACGGAGAGGGGGGGGGGGTGTCGTCCAGCGGAGGGGGGGGGTGGCGTCCAGCGGAGAGTGGGGGGTGGCGTCCAGTGGAGAGAGGGGGCGGCATCCAGTGGAGAGTGGGGGGGTGTCGTCCAGCAGAGAGGGGGGTGGCGTCACGTTGAGAGTGGGAGAGGTAGCTTCCAGCGGAGAGGGGGGGGTGGTGTCACGTAGTGAGTGGGGGAGATGGCTTCCAGCGGAGAGTGGGGGGCGGCGTCCAGTGGAGAGAGGGGGCGGCATCCAGTGGAGAGTGGGGGGGGGTGTCGTCCAGCAGAGAGGGGGGTGGCGTCACGTTGAGAGTGGGAGAGGTGGCTTCCAGCGGAGAGGGGGGGTGGTGTCACGTAGTGAGTGGGGGAGATGGCTTCCAGCGGAGAGTGGGGGGGGGGTCTCCGCCCGACGACAGCGACTCATTTTCTGCTGTATACAACTGGACAGACCCTTATAATGAATCGCTCAACGAGACGGATGTTCGGGGTCAGATAATTCGAAATAAGATAACTTGAAAAATTAAATAAACGAGAATTTAAATTGGTCTCTCTCTCTCAGCCAGAACGCAAATGTAATCATTTAAATAATCATGATTAATTGAATGATTACTGTAATCAAGATTAATGATTACTGATGTAATCATGATCAAAAGTAATCAGATTACAAGTAATCATGATTACGTTCATCATGATTAATTGTAATCTGATTATTAATCTGATTAAAAGTAATCATGATTACGCCCATCTATGCCCGCACCACTATACTCATAATATTTGCGGCCCTTATATACGAAAAGGTTGCCGACCCATTGTAGATATGATGATGTCCTAGCCGGTTTCGGCCACGGCGACTGTTTCAACACCGGTTAAGAAATTCTAGGTCCAGTTTTCGGAAACAGTCAATTGCGCAGGAGATATTTAAGTGCATAACTGGACGCGCAGCCTGAAAAGCACTCTCTCGTCCGAGCTCCCTCAGGCCCGATGGAAAGGAGAACCAGTACGATCGGGAGGGAGCAGGATGCAGGTTTGGTCGAGTTTTCCCTTCTCTAAACACCCGGTTGAATTGCGGTGTTCAAGAGATACCTTAGTCGCCTTTTACGACACCTCAGCAAGAAGAGGGGGGTGCTATTCTATTCTGCCGGCAGCCACCACGGCGAAGAGATTATAGATTATTATAGGGTTATTGTAGATATAACAATCCATTATCTCACACAAAATGCTAAAAACGCCAATTAAGTCAAATATTCACCATCGTCCTAATTACCTCTTGATTTCCTTCTCTTCGCCACCGAACGCCACAACAGTACGTATAGCAGAGAGCACTTCCTCCGCGACCACACCTGCTATACTGTACGCCTTCAATTCTTGAGTAGTCAGTGATGATTGGACCTGGAAAATAAATGATGATTTAAAGAGCCTTCAAATTTATTTATGAATCACTCGGCTTTTAGTAGTTTAGTTGTTTTAGCTGTCACGTTTCGGGATCAGCTTGTTCCTTCAGTTGATCATATACCTAGAAACCTTCAGTGGTATATGTGGGTCGGTTTGACGACGACGACTGTCAACGGATTCCCGCTACTTGGGAGACGTTCCCGCGCTTTGACTACACTGTATTTTCCATTAGGCATGCTGTAGTCACTTTGCTGCTCTAGTATTATTAGCCAATTTCATCTCACTGCAGAGCAAAAGCCTTCCTCCCCTTTATCAATATTTGTGAAATCAATGGAAATGAATGTGGATATTTAATCCAGCACATAATGTCTAATACAGGTCCGGGTGTGCACTATTTGCAGAGAAGGTTAAAAAAATCGTCTTTCAGTCAAGATTAACAAATAATCGTAGTTTAAAACTAAACTAAAGCTCGTCGATACTCTTAGCTAAGATTTCAGAAAGTTTCCGGCATGATTTCCGACATCTGTTTAGGTAAAACTAGTCTAAACCACGCTACACACTACCACCACTAAATTACAAGTACGGTTTACTTCAAATACACATTGATAATGCTTAAATAACAAATAATGTAAAACCAGAGCAGACAGCAGTGTTAACAAAGAAGTAGAGATATCGATTTACTGAAGGCGCATTATTAAGCAAACAGTTTGATGCAAACCTCAATTTCACCAAGAAAATTGACGAGGCCAACGATGAAGCACGCTCATCCAATAAATATCGATTCTTCTAGTTGCTTGAAGACTCCTATGTAACAAGCTGGTGGAAACACAGAAGTGAGAAACGAATTCCACTCATTGGCGACACAAAAAACAAGGCTTTTCGCCTAAAAAGCTGTCGCTATTGAATGAGACTGTGTTAGCCACGTTGGAAGAGTTGTGGGCCAAAACAACAACCCAGTGAGATCCACTCAATAGCAAATAACATCGCGGCCGGCCCCGGCAGAAATGGCTGCATACCTATCTAAAGAATGGGTCCATAAAAGCTGAAAACAGAGAAGTCCAGTAACCTACAGTGGGACAATTTAAGCTAAAAATAAATAACTCGCATTGTAAGATTGGATATCGTTGAAGAAAGATCTTGGAGGGATATAAACACAGATTAGAACCTTGGCGACGATGGCAGTGGTGGCGATGACAACCGGGGTGCAGGACAGAATGACCAGTGTCAGCTCCCATCCGTACGCGAAGGAAATGATGACGGCGGTCACGAAAGACATGACCAGATAGATCAGCATTGGTACCTTCTCACCGATACCTTCGCGATATTTCTCCAAATCACTGAAAGTAGTAATGAGATTATATTAAAAGTTACAATCTATCTTCTTTTAACTTGTATTTTTAAAAAGGCATATCATTGTAGAGCCTTAACTACTTAATCTAGTAATAAGAAATTTGCACGTTGAGTTCTTTTTATAACTTTGCTAGACGTTGGGGCTGATTTTTCATATTCCACCCTTAACGGGGTGAAAAAGAGGATAAAAGTTTGTTTAAAAATCGGTCAGTTGTGACGTAAGCACTTTAAAAACTAGTACTTTAGAAAGAAAATAATAAGTTTTTCAATATTTTTGAAAATCTACACCCATATGGGGAAAATAAGGGATAAATGTGTTTCCGTTACGTGTTTATTTCTACCCGGGTAACGCCGCAGCTTGTATTTTATGACAGTTAAGTTAGTGAGGTTTAAAGGAACTCACTTTAAGCTCAAACAGTTTCAAAATATCTAAGAGAATATCAATAAAAGTGCGATTCGGTTTCTCGATCCGAGTCGCGGCTGCGAGAATCCGAAACAGGCCTTAAGAACTGTATAATTACTATGTAAATCGAAACTTACTCCGATACTTTAGTTGCAAAATTCATGGAGGTGTTCAGATCGTACCAGGTGATGTCTTGTCGGAGCACAGAGCGAAGAAAATGCATTTTCACTCTATCGACCTGGAAAAATTAAATAAATATTCACACAAATGGATTCTATACAATGAAAAGTTGAGACTTTATGATACAGACAAATTTATAACTTCTCTTTTGATTACGCAAGCGATGATGATGATGATGATGAGTGATGATGATGATGATTGATGAAGCGATATGGGACCTGAGCAGTTTCCTGCGGTTTGAATCCAGTACTGTATCTAGAGAGCTGGGCGCCTAATAGCACTGTGTCAAGTCAGGGTAAAGAAAAGTTTACTTTCTTACATTTAAAAAGGCATAGACAGAGATGGGCAAAATGTAATCTGATTAATGATGAACGATTACAAAATGTAGTCATAATTTTAATTCTCTTGCTCTGTAATCATGATTAAATCCATTTAAAACATTAAGAAATCATGAATGTGTATACAGTCTGGGATTTTGTAGTGTTTAAGACATAAATGAGCAAAATGCAGTCAGATTAATGCTAAAAAACGTTAAATTTAATCGTTAATCATTTTCATTAATCTGATTACATTTTGCCCATCTATGGGCATAGATTAAAACAATTACGTATTACAAACCTGCTTCAGAGCTGTGTAGTTAAATAAGTCAACGCTTATCGCCCCCACGACGAATTGCGCCAGAGAGAAGACAGTGCAACCGATCCCGAAAGCCTGGGAATCCTCTATCAATGCTTCTCTGTTTTCCTCACGGCTCGCATTCGTACTGCCGAGGAAATAAATGCCGTTGCGCAGTGGCGTGCATTCCATAAAAGCATAAAAAGTATTATCCTATAATAGTTGGACATTTAACACATATATTGATACAAAATTCGATCCAATTTTGGTGTTGAAACCCTTATTCTGAATATTATCTGATTTTGCGTCAATGCATTTATTAAATGTCCAAATATAATAAAATAATGCTTTATATGGGATGTACGCCACTGCCGTTACATATTATATAAAACTACAGATGTTATGATAGTAAAGTTTCAGGTTCAAATTTAACCCATTTATTGTAAGCGTTTCATATTAAATCCGAACTTAATACACAGCTGATTATAAAATAAAATTATAAAGTTATATATCATTTAAGGAACACTGTCTATGAAGTGATCAAGAAATTATAAAGCAGGACATTATTTGACACTGAAAGCGCCACAAATTACTGTAGCTTAACACTTTTTTTTTTACTAAAAGTTTGCTAACTTGCCATCACCTAATTCATCCTACAACTCTAAGGCTGATTTGGTTCGGAAAGCAGAATCAATGGAGAAGAGCCGGCAATGAAAGATTCCACCACTACAATTGGCTCAAAAAATTAGATATCGATCTAATTTTAATGGTTTATGATAATTAATTAACTGAAGGTTTTGGGTTTACTGTGTATAGTGTTAAAAATGGCTTGGTTTTAAGAAATACCTCATTAAATGGTCTCGTTGAAATGCAACACGGCAGTGACAATATGGGTATTTGAATTCAGTACGTACAGTATCCTGCCTCCGCCGAACATCGATATCGTGAGGGTTTCTCCCGACGTGCCAGTCATGATGGTCCGGTCGATGAGCAGCGAGGTGAACTCGCCGTACAAAATCACGCCTATCGGTACGAAGAGGCCGTTCAGAGAGGCGAAAATTACTCCAGCGACGAGCAGTAGTATTTCCCATATCTTCGCGAATCTTAACTGTTAATAAAAGGTAAGAATTTATAAAAATCTGTTACAGCCGTGAGTTTTATCGACACAACAGAATAGTGCCTCCATCTTCATGATATTGAGGTGTCGTAAGATGGTAAGACCCAATTAAAGTAACATCATGCTGAATTGCAGGCAGATTGCTAGCATCTAAACTGCAGCGTGCACCTTCTCTGCACATAATACACACCAGATAACCTGTGTGGCGTACTATCTATTTATTTATTTATTTCTGTCCTTAACGTTATCTATTTTCTAATTCTTTATACTATACTGACCTATAACTAACAACTATTTTAAATAACATTATTATATCTTCACTTATTTGTATAAGTAATTTTATGAATACTTTTTATATTAACATTCAATGGCTCTAAGGTTGAGAGCCACTGTGTACCGGTGTGCGCGGGGGGATTGCGCGGGCGCACGCAACGCTAGCGCTTCACCGCCCGCGCAGCCGACACAACAGTCTGACTATCACGTTCGACGCGCCTGCACGCACCACTCGCTCGCTATTTATAGTTTCGACATTATTATGATTTACGTGTTCCTATTTGTATTGTTGTGCTCTGTACTTTACTTCTACTTGGACTATCTTACTTGTGCTTCACTATTTCTACTGGACTTTGTACTGTGCTTTATTAAACGTCTATCTACTTGCTGTCTGGACTTTTTCATTTCATTCTTCATCAACTCATCTATCACGCTATCCTGCGCTTTAGCCTACGGTAGGTTTACTATATACCACCATACCTACCACGCTAAACCTGCATTAGACAAGCGTGATGGGTTAGATACCCAAACCCTTTGGATTCTCATTGGACCTGTGGATTCCAAAAATATAGCAGAAAAAGGGAAGGGATGCCTTTATTTTGCTGTGAGACGACATTAACTAATAATAAGCGGTTTCTCGACTTTAATGATACATCGCCACCAGTGACGTGCATAGGGTAATGGGACAGGATAGGCAGAATTCGCGTAATTAATTTGAATATTATATTATGATACTCAATATTATATTGATTTCATAGAAAATATAGGTAGCGTGAATATGGAATAGATTTTTAATATAAATGGTTCCTTTTTTTGTTTAACTTTAAGGAATTTAGTCAAGACTCATTTATCGTCAGGGCATGCAGTGCTTCCATGCATCTATGGAATGAACGCTACTGATCGCCACACTATATCCATTTTAGAGTGAACAGGAATACGCTAATGGCTGCATCCATTTTGCGCTTATATATTGTGACCAGAAATCCAGTAGCGGATTGCTATTTTCAAGGTACTACATATGATAATATGGCATGCAGGTGCATCCTCAAAATATTTTCATTCTTTGATGAGCATGCATGGTATTTTAGACCATCTCTATGTCTTATGGCACTCGTCTATGGCAGAAGGCGTCGACAATGCATCTTCACTTCGATTTATCCTGCGCATCACATTTCAGCTCACACCACGCCTTAGCAATGTCCCTGGACTTCGCCAGGACCGTACAACTCCAGTTTCGCCGTATGCAGTAATGCTATCTAAAGTTAGCCGTCCGTTGCGGGCAAGCACCGCTCAGCAACGACAACTGACAGAATTCGCTAGAAACGTTAAACAATACTTACTAATTTGAACCATGACACTGGATTGGCATGAAGTTTCTCTTCTTCACTGTAACGGATAATAATAAATATTTAATTTTTTTTTACACTGGCTCGACTTAGTGACTTCGGAGTACCTGGTGGTAAGTACAGTGTAGTCCAAATACGAAAGCGACTATCAAAGGATGAAAGTCCATTGATAGTCTACATCGTCATGTCGGCCCACATATACCACGACTGAAGGTCTCTAGGCATATGAGTTACTGGATATGCTCAAGCTGATCCCGAAACGCGACAAGCCGAAACTGGTCACTATGACGGGCTTTACACCCATGTACTGTGGTCGCGACCCAGACGGGCACCGACGCCCTACCACCTCGCTGCTGCTCGTTTAGCACCACCCAAGAGTAACGTGTAGGGAAACTAGGTTAAAGCCTACGGACGCGAGCAGCTTCAACTCCCAAATTTAATTCATTCACTTTTTTATGAGGTGGTAGGGTACTGCCCGTACTGGATCATAACAGTAGACAAGTGTTCATATATATACAAAGACCTTTACTCCTACCCCACCCCCAGAAAAGTATCCTCAACAAGGCCTTTTGTTCCCCGGGCGTCTGGACGAATTTGGCTTCCCAGGCCCGGGTGTAATAATCAGAGGGACACCCCGGGGGTTTTTAGTCAGTAGGAGTCTGACACACCGGGGTCGCTGCCCTCACAGCGTCCCTGATGGTCCTATGTAGGATTTTCCTCCGGGATACAAATATATATATATATATATATATACAAAGACCTTCAGTCGTAGAATATGTGAACCGGCATGGCGATGGTGAATGTAAATCGATGTGTTCTTTGACGAGCATTGCACTTTTTTATCAACATAGAACTTTTTATCAGTGTTTTTTTGCTTTTTTTTTGCGTTTTTTTTTATTTATTTTTTTATTTTTGTTATAAAATTGTCTAATTAGAGTAGTTTATTTCTTTTTGTGTTACTCGTATTTTTATTTTTCTTTTCTTCTGTGCATGTAGTCTACACTTGTAAATATAGTCGCATTTGTAATGTATCTTGTTCATATCATATCTCATATAGTTTTATGTGTTAATGTAGTCTATGTAAGTGTACTTATAAATAAATAAATAAATAAATCAGGCGTGTTTTTTTTTTGTGGTAACCCAGGGAAAATCCTCATGGATCGTCAGAGGCCGGTAAGGGCCGCCCCCCGGTATGCCGGACTCCTACCGACTAAAGCCCCTGAGGTGCTGCTTAACTCGCGTCTGCAAAACTGTAGTAACTTAACCGAGCCTGTATAAAAAGGTTATAACTAAAATTTTGGTTTATTTGAAAAATTTACCGAATGTGTTTTTTTTAGCCAAAGTTGGAGACTCTTGTAATCGTAACAACAGATGTGTAGTCATTCTTTAGGAGTACTGGCACTTCGCCTATTGACGTACTTACGGGTGCGTTAACGCGTCTCGTGATCGAATGAATGGACGCCGTGACGGTTTTGGCTAGACTTGAAATGTCATAAGCCATTGATGCTATTCGCAGTAGTTAGCCAATCTGCCCTCTCAGCAGTGGTATCAATCACTCATTCCACCTCCTTATCTTTTATATTATGATTAATCTAAGTCTTTTTTGTACTTGTGGAACATCCTCATAGGACCTTATGCAGCCGCACAGGGACGTGTCCACTGTGGTATGTCACACTTGTACTGGCTAGAAACCTCAAAGTGACTACTTCTGTGCTTTGATGAGGACTGAGGCGCCTGTAAGTAATTGTCCATAGTCCCGCCACGCCGCGCCTACGAGGCACAAACTCGGAGGGAGACACCGCCTTCCACGACACACGATGTATTTCGTCAGAATGCGTCACAAAGCTCCACTGACTTCTCAAGGGTCTTGTAGTCTGGAATTGACGCACCGGAGCGATTGCAAGTCCATTGCGTTGAAAACCGGTACATTATCTTTAAGCCACACAGCAGCTCTTAGATATAGATTATAGATGAATAGAAAGGGGCATACTAAGGTTGCTATGGCAATTTCAGCGTTATAAAATCGGAAGGAGAAACCGCCTTCCACGACACACGATGTATTTCGTCAGAATGCGTCACAAAGCTCCACTGACTTCTCAAGGGTAGTCACCCAGTTGCTCAGAGCTCCCACCTTAAGCAGCCAAGACCCCCTAAAAGCCACCGTAAGCTTGTCGTGAGTTGACTTGTAGTCTGGAATTGACGCACCGGAGCGATTGCAAGTCCATTGCGTTGAAAACCGGTACATTATCTTTAAGCCACACAGCAGCTCTTAGATATAGATTATAGATGAATAGAAAGGGGCATACTAAGGTTGCTATGGCAATTTCAGCGTTATAAAATCGGAAGGAGAAACCGCCTTCCACGACACACGATGTATTTCGTCAGAATGCGTCACAAAGCTCCACTGACTTCTCAAGGGTAGTCACCCAGTTGCTCAGAGCTCCCACCTTAAGCAGCCAAGACCCCCTAAAAGCCTCCGTAAGCTTGTCGTGAGTTGACTTGTAGTCTGGAATTGACGCACCGGAGCGATTGCAAGTCCATTGCGTTGGAAACCGGTACATTATCTTTAAGTCACACAGCAGCTCTTAGATATAGATGTATAGAAAAGGGCATGCTAAGGTTGCTATGGCAATTTCAGCGTTATAATATACATTTAATACTTACTCTTGCTTGTTGAGAGCCCTCTCAGCTAAATAGGCGGAGTGTTGAGCTAGCGTTTGGATAGTGAGGGAGTTGTTCCGCCAGCCCAACACTAAAGCTGGGCGTTGCTCGCTGAGCCGTCTGCCAGTGGAAGCTCCACTCAGGTTTTTCTGAGACTCATCTCGTTTCATTCTTGACTAAACTGTTCTGGAATACATTGCAATGAATTAATGCATGAAATACGCACATCGTTCCGTGTTCGAATTTATGTGCGGGTAACTTTCGACAGCCATGCGCAAAAGCTAAAATGGAGATGGGCTGGTCATGTTGCGAGACTCGGCGATAATCGTTGGACTATAAAGACAACAGCATGGGCAGGGCCACAAGGACAAAGAAAAAGAGGAAGGCCAAACGCACGCTGGGCAGACGATATTATAAAAGTGCCAGGCACTCAATGGCGACAAGCGGCACAGAATAAAAAGCACTGGTCATCTCTGGAGGAGGCCTTCACGTTTCATGGAGAGGGTTCTTGCTATTTATAAGACAAAATGTATACTTAATTATAATGTACATAGGGAAAGCAAGGAATAAAAGGCTTTTTTATTTTTCATTTATTTCTTTTAACTTTTGACAGCTCTGGCAACACCGTACGGGTTGTCAATTGAGTTTACACCCCCTTGACCCATCCGCCGAGTACCAACAGACAACATACAAATATTCCTAAATTCATAAACATAATCCGATTCCAAAGTGTAAAAGTGTGTTAGGAAGATCCTCAAAGACATCAGTATCCTGAAGGAGAAGCAGGGGCCCCTGAGGAGTTGGCGAACTGGTGATCGCGGTAAGTGAGACTCTTTAGGCAGCCCGTGCCACTTGCGGAGCTATCGAAGTACCGTACACACATATATATACATATGTATTTATGAGCATATAATTATCTATGATACTTTGGAATCGTATCTAGAACTGTGTATCTACTGTTCCCTTACTGGCTGTTTCTTCGTGTTGACACAAAAAATGGATGATAGCTGAAAACCAGCGCTGCGTGGTATATCTGGTCACTTAGCATTTGCTGAGCTGACTTCCCTTTGGCGCATCACAGCACTGTGTATTTGTTTTTATTGTTTTATATCTTCATTAAACTATCGTTCTGTGTTGTGTGGCAAACAAACGCTTTTTCTTTCTTTCTAACATCCGTTGATCAAAATGAAGAAATTAAAAAAGCTTCATTCAATTTAAACCATAAACAACTCTTAAATGTTTCTTTTAGAGTCTAATACGACTATTTTCATAGAAATACAGACTGTGAAAAACACCGAAATTGATAGATCTTTTTTAAACTGACTTCACCACACCTGATGGTAAGCATAATGTGGTCCAATAAACGCCAATGACTATCGACAGGTAAGAAAAACCAATACGTTATCGCAGCGATCATGCTAGCTTGGACAAATATCTCTCCACGCTACGTTTAAAGGATACCATATCATAGGATGGTGGAAACACGCTCGATGGAAGATCATTCCACAGCGCAAAGACTCGGCTGCAGTGAGAGTTAGAGAACTTCTTAGTCCTAGCCGGGACGTGAGATACCGTATAGCTGTGACATCGCAAACCTGCACGCGTGTGGTTCTATTCAGGAAGGGAGAGGGTGGAACAAGGTTAAACAACTCTTCAGAACACTCGCCATGATACAGACGGTAGAAAACGCTCAGTGAGGCCAGAATACACATGAACAAACACATGCGCCTACATACATACATTCATACCATAAGCATTAATTAGAGATGTTAAATAACATGAAATTATCTGTTCATTATCAACAGATAATGTGAAACAAAACTGTTGTGAGTGAGACGGCGCTATGACAAAACTACGCGTGCAATGAGACAGAAAAAACAGCATGTTGTCCCCTGTATAACGATTATTACACCTCTAACATTAATTTTATTTTACTAAATAATAAATATTTATCATCACGTTATATCCCTTTTGAGATGAACAGAGATACATTAGTGGCTGTATCCACTTTTCGCTTACATGTAGTCCCTTTTTTTACTTGGGGAAAATCCTCATAGGACCGTCTCAGCCGTACTGGGAGGTTGCGCGAGACCGAGGTGTGTCGGACTTGTACCGACTAAAAACCCCAAGGTGACTACTTCTGCGCATTGGCGGGGACTGCGGGTCCTGTACTCAATTCGCCACAGCCCCGTCGCGCCGCGCCCTATGGTCACAAACTCGGAGGAAGATATCTTCCCCGACATTGCTCTTTGTATTTAGGCAGAGCACGTTACAATGCTGTGCCTACTTCTCGAGGGTCGCTAACCAGTCGCTCAGGGTCCCCACCCTGAGCTACATGTAGTCCCTAACGTGTCCAGTAGCGCAACTGATCGCCGTTCTCACAGCACTATTACACATGACATTTCTATTAGATGCCGTGCGAGTTCTCTCACGTTGTTTTCCTTTATTAGTGAGTATATGGTGCTTAAATCCGTACGTAATCTGGAAAAACCCCATAGATAAGTGACGGGACACGAGCCTATAGAATTCGCGTCACCGCGTTTGAACACCGGTCCCGTATTCACTGGGCTACCGCAGCCGCTCAATTATAAAACTATATGTTTCAAATACTTGTCAAATAAATCCTTATTTAGCCACAGATGTAGCAAATACAGTGTAAACTCTATATAACGACCCTCAAGGGACTGTACATATTTGACGTTACAGAGAGTTGTCGTTAAATAGAGAGAAGAAAAATCTGTATTAGAACAAGAAAAAGTTTTGTCAATATACAGAGATTTTCTCTTACTTGCCATGTTTAAGTTTGAAAGTTTGTAAGCAACTAAAAATATGATAACGTATAGATAATCCATGACTCCTACTAACAACAGTCAACACGTGCAAGCAATCCCAATTTGTAAACAAAAGAACGGATTTCTTAGAAAATTCTGTAGGTGTAATGCCGACAGTCGAGTTTATTACGAGCTAGGATAATAAAGCGACAAAAGAACGTACACAGCTGCGCAGTTTTTACTAATGTTAGCAACTTAAAAAGTACTTTATATTATTAAATTTCTGTCGTTATTGACAGTGGGTGCAATGCTAAACCAACGACGATATCGAGTGATATCGACGTTTTAGGGAGTTCTTCGTTAAATCGAGTGACGTTATATGGAGGTTACACTGTATTTGTGTTTTGATGGAAAAATCCTCTAAATCGATAACAATTCCAATTGTGCGTAAAGATAAGAAATAGCGAATGAGCGCAAAGTGAGCGTATTAGCCGATATTGTTAGTTAAAATGCTTTTTATATTTATTTATTTTACATATTTGGGTGCCCAACGTGGGTGACATTGAGTAAGAAAACTAAAGGACCATGGGATCGAAATAGATCATATAAATGACCCCACAATTATAGGGCACCACATCATGCACATTAATTAATATATAATGATAGTTTACAGTAAAGAATATTAGTAAAATTCCAAAAAAGTAAAAAGGATTATGCATACATACATAGACACAATATAAAAACACATTACTGTGGATAGCATAAGTAATAACTTTAAAGGAAATTCTGTGACTGATTTTAAGGAACACACAAAAAAAAGAAATTCATTCAATTTCCACACTCTGTTCTAAATTCTGAGAGAGAAACAGTTAGGTCCATGTCACTAAATCGCGAGAGAGCGTTGTACTGCCTGCAGATCCTCGGCATGGCAGAACACTGTCCAAGATTTGTTTTAAAGAAGCCTATAGAAAAAAAATGGAACGCTGTTTTGCACGGTAAACGAGATGGAGTATTAATTTTTAGGTTACATACAAATTCCGCACAATCTAGATATATATCTAGAAACATAATTTCAAAAAGATGCAAACAGTTCGATACCTCGCCTAATGGAAAGCGGTCACTTACAAACGAGTGTAAAGAAAGAAAAATATTTATTTGGCACATAACATTTAACACAAAACAATAAGTTGATTAAAGTATAAACAGCAAAAGCAAATACCTGTGCTGTGATAATGTGCCAAAGGAAAGCCAACTCAGCATGTGCTGGGTGATCAGCTGAGCGATCCAATAAAAAAAATTAAAACAGGGATCTCGTGTTATACTTACAGTAAATTAATTATAACAAATAAACCATTTCACTTGGAATAAGTAAATTAAGTAATATTACACTGCCGTACGACACTATATGTTATTTTTAATTACAAAATAGATTTCACAGATAGCAGACATTTTAACTGTCATTTTCTTACTGCAGATAATTACAGATAATCATCAACAGAAAGTAAAAAGATTATATTCTTCTTTTATAATATCTGAACTTTTTTT
The DNA here is from genome assembly GCA_036320925.1 of Automeris io. NCBI lineage: Eukaryota > Metazoa > Arthropoda > Insecta > Lepidoptera > Saturniidae > Automeris > Automeris io. The sequence continues at coordinate 11,153,211 of JAUDJH010000019.1, read as the reverse complement.
TTTGTATCCCGGGGGAAAATCCTACATAGGACCATCTGGGATGCTGTGAGGGCAGCGACCCCGGTATGTCAGACTCCTACTGACTAAAAACCCCCGGGGTGTCCCTTTGATTGCTATACCCGGACCTGGGAAGCCAAATTCATCCAGACGCCCAGGAAACAAAAGGCCTTGTTGAGGCTACTTCTCTGGAGGAGGGGTGCGAGTAAAATCCACTCCTCCTAAACCCCTCTCTCAGGCGGCGCGCCAGACACCGTGCACCGCCTCCCTCTCATCCGGGCAGCAGAATCTTAATATCTGAGCTTTTAATAGTTTTGTCTATGAATATTGGCTTATCCACCATTCTGATCTTGATGACCAATAATCGGCCATTTTCTCGTTTTTTTCTTCCGATTTATAATAGCAACGGAACTGCACCTTATAGAAAGCACAGGACAGTCTAAAAACCAACTATCACTAGCAAGAAATAGGTAGAGGAAGTGGAAGTATCCTGAAAAAGGCGATTAGCTGCGCTGGTCACGTTGGGCACGACATATAAGCGCAAAGTGGATACAGCTGCCAATGTATCTCTGCTCACCCCGTACGGGATATAGCGTTATGAACATATTTTCTGTGCAAAATCTAGTGAAATCAAGGCTAAGATTTATTATAGAGGCTTCTTTGACTATGCGTGGAATTCACTCAAATATTACAATGTACTTTAATAGTAAATTACTCAGTGAATATCGTAGGACATATTATAAGTCACAGATTGTGTGAAATTGGTGTTGGATCAGCGAATACTTACGCTATACTCCAGTTTCTATTATATCGAGGGGTGAAAGGCTATTTAGTTTAAGCGACATTTTTTGGTGATATAGTAATATATATTCGGATTCAGCGTTTTTGATCGATTCCAAATATATATATATGTATATTACTGTATCACCAAAAAATATCGCATAAACCAAATAGCCTTTCACCCCTCGATATATTCATTTTTCTGTCAAAGATCATTTTATTTTCTGAGCACTTTGCTAGGCAATGTCAAAGTTGCGTCTATCAGGCTCAGCCTTAAAGTTGCGGCTTTACGTCTCAGCCTAAGATTGATGAACGGCAGAGGGTTTTCTTTTGAAATTAGTATTATTGTCAATAGAGCTATAAATAAGCAAGAACTGGCAAGCCGAGTTGGCGAATCACAGTATACTATTTTAACCAGCCGATCGCGTCTGGCCCTTGATCTAATTCTAATTGTTGTATTGTCGTGTCTGCGTTGATACATTTTCATATTAAACTTAATGACGCACTTTGTCAGGTTGAAGTTACTTTTTACTGAAAATCTCTGCTTTTGCTTATACTGGGATGAATATAGTGGAATTTGTCATTCATATGTTAACACATTAAAGGCGGGAGTCGTAGCACTACGATTTATCTCGACTGCTCCTGAACTAGTTAACTGTGATCAGTAGCGTGCATTCCATAGATGCATGAAAGCATTGCATGCCCTTACGATAAATAAGTCTGGAATAAAGTACTTAAAGTTAAACAAAAAAACATATCTATTCCATATTCATGCCGTCTATCTTTCCTATGTAAGTAATATAATATTTGCTATCATAATATAATATCCAAATTAATTACCCGAATTCTGCCTACCCTGTCCAAATATCCTATGCACATCACTGGCTGTGATTGACGAGTATACTCGTCAAGATCCCCCGCCTTTAATGTGTTAAAAAGGATGACTTTATGCTCAAGAAATAAGTTAGTCTTTGACAGAAAACTGAATACATATTGTGTATGTAATGTTTTTTGGTGGTAGGGCTATTGCCCGAACTGGGTCGTGACCACAGTAGACTATTCTAAAGACCCTCATAGAGCCTTGGTTTGGCCTGTCGCGTTTCGGGATCAGCTTGTGAATATCCAGTAACTCATATTCCTAGAGACCTTCAGTCGTGGTATATGTGAGCCGACATGACGATGTAGACTATCGATGGATTTTAATCCTTTGATATTCCTAGTCGTTTTTGGACTAAACTGTACTTACCATCGGGTGCACACTGGTCACTTTGTCAAGTCACAAAGTAGTAATGGATTCGCTTTTACATTCATTATTCGAATAAGGAGTGGAATATGCCTCCATGGAGCATATTTTCACAATCTTGTCACTTGTGTGATCATCGAACTCATTGTCACTTTCCACCAGTTGTGATTGGGGTCCAGCGTACGCCTATGGAATATAAAAAAAATGACATCAATGAAATAACGTAATTTGTTTAAGTAAAGATTAAGCAAAGTCAAAGTAGCATCTGTACATCTCAGCCATAGTGTATATTCATGTTAAATATTTATAAGTATATAGGGTTATTTTTAACTCTTTGTATTATTGGGTAGTATGTGATAGAGGATATAAGGGGGCCCTGAGCAATTGGTTTAGCGACCCTCGAGAAGTTGGCAGGGCATTGTGACGTGCTCTGCCTAAATACAACGAGCAGTATCGGGGAAGGTATCACCTTCCCCCGAGTTTATGCCCATCGGGCGCGGCGTGACGGGGCTGTGGGGAATTGATTACAGGATCCGCAGTCCCCGCCAATTCACAGTCACCTTGGGGTTTTTAGTCGGTATAAGTCCGATACACCTCGGTCGCGCAACCCCCCCTGTGCGGCTGAGACGGTCCTATAAGGATTTTCCCAAAAAAAAAAGGACATAAAATACAACATTTATTTTTTTTACTTGAAGGAAATCCTCCTTAGACCGTCTCAGCTGCACTTAGGTTGGTGGCCGAGATCTGCGGGACTTTTGCCAGCTAAAAACCCCAAGGAGACTACTTTTACGCAAAGACGAAGACTGCGGGTTCTGCAATCAAATCCCCGCAGCCCCGACACGTCGCATTCGTCGAATATAAACTCTTAATGAAACACAATTTAAGCTACCCTAATGTAGAAAGAAAATACCTTTAAAATTGCATTAAAACGTATTTGTATAACTGATATTTCAACAAAACGGTTACTTGAAAACTTGATCCAAATCTAAAGGTACGCTTCTTGACCGAAATAAATTAAATTTCAAACTACATTTTATGTTGAAAATGCTATTGTCTTGTTAAAAAAAACACATACTACTGTAAACTATTGAAAAAACACATCTAACGAGCAAAGAGCCTTTTTTAAATACAAAGCCTGTGAGAGATGCGTGTAAAAGGCGAAAACTAAAACGCAAAAAGGCCTAAAAGGATATCTATCCGCTTCAATTTACTATCGGGAAAAAGAATCAGATTATAATAACAAATGTTTAATAAACACGTTTCGATCGTAAATCTGTGTAACAACCTCGACTATGCGACGCCATGGAAATATATCTGCAGCCCCATGACGTAATACTCTACGGGCTGCAGAAGGGTTCTAATGCAGCCTTTACACGTTGCCCTGTGTTTTTATTAATGGGAAAATGCGTTATAGCCAGATATAGGCGAAATGTAATCTGATTAATGAGTAACGGTTACAAAATGTAGTTGTAATTTTAATTTTGTTGCTCTGTAATCATGATTAAATACCTGCAAAGCATTAAAGTCCAATAAATATGTATGCAAACGTAGATGAGCAAATTGCAGTCAATATTAATGATGAAAAACGCTAAATGTAATCGTAATCGTTTTTTATTAATTTGATTACGTTTTGCCCATCTATAGTTATAGCTTGCATACAAGTTAGGTTTTGCTTGTGAATTAAAATAAGATATTCTACGATATCGCAGATAAATAAACTAAAAAGTTTCCAATTCTTACATTTTCCGCTTTAAACGCTTTAAAACATTAAAAAAAAATGCTTTAGTAATTGCATACAAACTTAAGATTCAATAGATTAAAACTGGATTTAGTAGGATTTTTTTAATTTTTTTACTTATTCTTACGAAGGCACTAGAGTGATACATTTAACCCTAGATTTCTAGACTCATAGGTATTACACAGCTATAATCTTAAAACGCATTGATTGTCTCGAGATGTTCTTTCAAAAGGACTAACTGTCAAACAAATCTTCAATTATGTTTGAACATCAAAGAACTGCCTACTTAAACCGTTCGTTTGGAGTTATGAGGCGCGCGTAACCTAAATTTTAATTACAGAGCTGTTTATCTATGGTATGTCGAGCTGTGAAAGAACGATAATTGATACTGGAATACCCGGTCAAGTATAAGTTCTCTCTAAATCTTTCTCTCTAAATACCGGGTTCGACCGCAGGACAGTTTGAGAGTCGAAGTTGCTCGTGTCCGTAGGCTTTACCCTAGTTTCCCTACACGTGACTCCTGGGTGGTGCTAAACGAGCAGCAGCGAGGTGGTAGGGCGTCGGTCCCCGTCTGGATCGCGACCACAGTACATGGGTGTAAAGCCCGTCATAGTGACCAGTTTCGGCTTGTCGCGTTTCGGGATCAGCTTGTGTATATCCAGAAGCTCATATACCTAGAGACCTTCAGTCGTGGTATATGTGGGCCGACATGACGATGTAGACTATCAATGGATTTTCATCCTTTGATAGTCGCTTTCATTTTTTGGACTACACTGTACTTACCATCAGGTACTCTGGAGTCACTATGTCGAGCCAGTGTAAAAAAAAAAGTTTCTGTTTGCTATCCACACAAACGATATCTCTAACTCACTGAATATATATAAACTGCATTATTTAAACTATTGCAGTTGAACATTGTTTGTCCCTGCGAATATTTCGGCTGGCTATTGCGACAGGACTACGAGAACTCTCTACGATTAGATCTTTGGCGACTGGAAGCCGAAATTCAGAAACCATCGTGGACTTGATTACTGGAACCTTGGGATGCCGTCATCGAGACCATTTAGCGGCTGCGCTTTGAGACGTTTCTGTGACTACTTGCTAATTCGTCGAATTAAATAAAAAATAATAATAAATAAAAAAATAAATCGATTGTTCTTATCCACCGCCATCTCATTACCCCACGTTGGTAACAATATATTCTGAAAGGGTTAAACAATCCTGGTGAAGCGGTTAAGATATTTCCGCTTCTTACCAAAATTCTTCTATCACTCCATAAGTTACTTGCGAATGATATAAGGATAATCTGCATCCTTAATTCTATAGTGAAACCGATAGATGTCGCCTTACTACAAAAAAACGTCATTCATTCATTAATATAACAAAAATTGTATGCTACCGCCGCGACGTCGTGCTATCTCCGCTCTTATTTTAAAATATATTTAAACCGCCTTATTAATATAATAAAACCGCCACACGACGTTGTTATTAAAAAGAGAAATAAGGTGTAATTGTGCGAGAGGAAACTTTCTGTGCCCGTGGCCGCTACCGGAACCCTGGAACCTTACCGTGCTGTAGCATATACTGGACGAGCTGCAGTTCTACAGGTTAATGATTCAGATATTCAGGTATATCGGCTGCGATTTATGGAGTGATAAGTTTCCTTAATACTCGTTTTGACCTAATTTTAATTTCTCTGAACCGCCAACCAAGTTACGTTCCCCGCTCATATGGAGGGCTATTTACACGCCTCTCCAGATCCTATTACTATTAGATTTGCCGAAGAGTGAATAAATGACCTGGTAACTTAGTAGGTAGTGAAGTAAAAGTTTTTAAATTCTCCTCTGAGTTCCTCTGCCGCGTCATCATAGTGTGGGAAGACCTTGCAGCCAGTGTATTCCATTCGTCTTGCCAGGTTGGGTACTTGAATTCTCCCCTGACTTACTTGTCGTGTCATCAGGCTATGGATTGATCTTGCACCCAGTCTATTCTCTTCCAACTATGACTTTGGGTTCTTTAAATAATCTTGAAAAGACTTTAGAGCAAGCGGGTATCATCTCGGCAACTATCGACAAACAGTCTCCTATTTCTTGATAGATGCAGTTAATTTTCGGGCTGCGTTGTATTTAACAACTTGAGCAGTGTGGATGCTTGATGAAGCCATTATAAAAAGCAATTTTACAAGAGGAGTCATAGGTACTTTGAGATATTTTTTGTTCTAATTTTGCTCGTTTTTTATGATCGATATATATAAAGAATACGATAATTTTGTTGTCTTACAGATGGAAGAATAACTATTTGTGGTGGTCGGTGGTTGTACTATAAAATAAAATTGTTTTAGAACGTACTTTATACAAACTGGTGACCACAAAAGCAAGTCCAAATGATTTTTTTATTATTATATCTAACGCTGCATAAATTTTGTATTTATTTCTCATTGTTTCTAGCAATCTGGCTAAAACAAATCAATTCTTTTGTAAAATGCCAACTACATGCGCTTAACTAATTTTCTTTATTTCAATACCATTGGTTATCATAATTCAAGTATTTGTTCCTTTATTAAGCCCGTGATGTTTCTCTGTATAGAAAATGTCGTCCTTCCTTTTTCCCACTAATCTTTGCTTTCAGATTTTTGCGATAAATCCTTTAAATAGACGTCTAACACGTCCACTTGAGTTGACTATGAATTATAAGTAGCGGTGAGATATTTTTTTTTATTTTAAGCAGGATTTCAATCACACCTAATGAAAAGCGAAGGTGAGGCCAACAAAAAAATGTCCAAAGTCTATATGAATCGCGTTTAAATATCTCGTAATATTTTAGAGTATATATTAAGGTAATTGATACTCTAGGACCTGGAGTCTAGCCTAACCGTGGGGTTTTCTAGCAGAATAGAATAGCGCCTTCCATCATCATACTGAGGTGTCGAAAGAATCGACTAATGACCGAAATTAAACCCCCCCAATCCCCTATCTTAGATTTGTTACTGTAGCAACTATAGCACATCTCTTTTCGCGTACAAAGGTTTGAAAGGGAGAGGTATATCTATCTATCTACGAATTAAAGATAGTTAGATTATTAATTTCGGCAGTAAGGCATGCAGCAAGCAATTGCGAGCAGATTGCAAGCATCTATGCGGCTGCATGCAACTCACACACTAACCTAAAGGACCCGAATGTGGCATATCAGCGTCACGATAATATTACCAAAATACATCCAGAATATTATTCGTGAAAAATAAAGAGTTCTTATCATATTAAATTGAAGGAATTGAATTGATTGATAAAGATTACTTACAAAAATCAGTTTACAGACTAATGCAATGATTTAATTAATTAACGGAGATTGTTATTAGCGGGGTCATGACCTACTAGCATGATCCTTTACTTTCCTTTTTTTCTTTGTTCCAGAGCTACACACGCTCCCAGTGTTGCCATCTACGTTTTCCTCATTTAATTACTTTTTATTGTAGTCGAAATTTTCTTTTGTTTTTTAAGTAAAAAGGATAATTTAAATGGATTTTAATATCGATACCGAGTAACGCCTTCACAGGTCGGACAGCGTCCCGCCGAGCCGTCGGAAGTATTCGGATTCCCAGGCTCGGCGAAGGCGAAGAGAGGGCAGTGCTGGCACCCCGGTGGTTTTAGTCGGGGCAGGTCCGACACACCGGGGGGAGTGGCCCTTACCACTTCCCCTGACGGTCCGTAGGGATTTCCACCGGGATAACAAAAAAAAAAAGGTCGGACAGCGTTTTTATAACATACTGTATACTATATTACTAAGGCGATATTAAAACAGGGTACTTCCCGTTGACCAAAAATCATAAAAGACAAGAAATATAGTCCAAATCCGTATTGCTGAGCAACAGTCGGCAGAGAAAAGGTTCATGTTGTCTAGTGAATACTTAACTTGAAAAACACTATACGTAGGTACTATATGCCTACGCATTATATAGTGTAATGTGTATGTTTGGCAATGCGCCAACCGTGCTCAAGCTCAGGCCCGCATCTAAGAGGGGGCAAACTGGGGCCCGCGCCCTGTGTGCCAAATACGGGCGGTAGACGAGCGTATCACATAGCTAATATATATAAAAAAGCGGGCTAATGCCTCCATAAGCTATGGGCTGACAATTTGTTTGATGTTTTTAAAGTTAACCCAAAAGTCTCATAAGATATCGTAAGAATTTAGCTTATGCAAGATTTAAGGTATTATGTTAATAATTCGCTTCTTATGTGATACTTTTACATTTTTACGAAGTTATAATGTACACAATCTCGAAAAATTGTACTGTAAATATTTTTTTCATTGGAATATAAAATAAAATATCTCCGAGATGGCTGTATGGCATCAAAGCTTTTGCCTTATAGGGAAAAATAAAACAAAAGAAAAAACGCAGCTAAAAAGTTAATGACAAAAATAATAAATAGAACCCAAACTGTATCCGCTGTGGCACAACAGAGGATATCCAACATTTGTTGATGGAATGTGTCCAGAATAAAAAAGAAAGAGAAAGCTTAAGGAGCACCCTAAACATCAACTTTTTGGACTTAGGCATTTATCAAAGCTATTTAAGTAATCCCAGCAGTCGAGAATCTCGCAAAATTTATAAATTTATTTACAAGACTTTAGTTGAACCTTAAGGTGTCACTATCTTCTATAGTGTGCCTATAACACTTAGTGTTATATTTATATTTCTATTTTTTATATCTTTATTTATGATGTAGCACGATAGGGCTGGCATGACTGCATGCGGCAGTCAAAAGCCCTTTTAATAAATTGATTAAAAAAAAAATAGAACAATTGTTGCAAAGGCATTTGACGGTAATAGAGGCGGTGAGTATGTGTCTTACGCGCCGACTAACAGAGAGGTCTAGTGGGATGAGCTCTTTACACCCATTGAGAAAGAAGACCCGGCTTGCAGCGAGTTGTGGAACACCCCCCAGGGTTTTAGGAGTATAACACCGGGACCCCTGCCCTGCCGTGTCAATACACAATGATACCCAGGTTACTAAAAAAACCGTACTATTAAGCTTTTTGCTCGCCATTTCGTCAGCATATAATTTTTACTACTAGTTCCTTGTTTTTTCTCCCTTCCCACTCAAACACCAGTCCTCTAATCTCGCTCCCCCAGTCGCAACGTGACAGACCCGTCATGTGGCCCTTAAGGGATAATTTCTGGGATAAAAATCTTATATCCCTCCCAAGGTCTCAAACTATCTCCATACCAAATTCCATCTAGAACAGTGCAGCGGTTTATGTATAAAAATGTAACAGAGATTAAGATATAATGTTATTTTCGATTTTCTAATATTAGCATGAAGTTACCGCAATAAATGCTATAGTTTTCTTATCAGTCGATACAAATGTAAACAATTTATGGAAGTATTTACTCAATAAATCTAATGCTAGTGGAATTATCTTCCTTATTTTATTTATTTACAGGCAAACCAAATAATACAGATCATTCGTCGTTCAGGCGCCGTTTTTGACCCGAGCTTCACTTATGGTGAGGTGTTATGTAGTTACTTCACCGTGCCTCTATAATAAATTATTTACATTCAATTATTCCGGGTCAGGTTTATTAAATCTTAGTTTATTAAGGCTTAATCACTTACTCCCGGTGCGATGCGTTTCGGCGGCGGAGCGCTGTCCTGTACACGGAATCCCCCTAAAATTATTCAAAACCCCCATAATAGTATTTTATGGATATTAATAAGTATATATTAAGGATTATTGTTTGGCTTTTAGCTAATGTTTTATTACATAAATCGTAAATTAAAAAAGGCATTAACTTATTAAAGTAACTTATGGATTATTTAATATTTATTAGATTATTTATAGAACCAAATTGGATCTAAACTATTGCTAATTATTCCTAAAGTGTACTTGTCATCAATATTTTAAGTTACAAAATTATAAAAATCCATTTTATCTTAATTTTGCCAATGGTCATAGAAGTATGATCGAATGAAGTTACCCCGAATAGCCGTAGGCTGGAACACGGAACATACCCCTCTGGGTTTCTCCAGATTTAGTATTAGTTTCGGGATCACATGCTCACTGGTGTAAGAAAACATCGGAAGAAAACCCACATGGTATTTAATAGAAATGTCATGCGTACTAGTGCCGTGAGAACGCCAAATAGCTGCACTACTAGTCAAATATATTGCAACATATAAGCACAAAGAGGATACAGCCACTAATGTATCACTGCTCACCCCGAAAGAGGCGTATCGTGATGATATATGATTATTATACTAAGTTTAAAAGCACTTAAATGTTACAGCCAGAGATGGGCAAGATGTAATCTGATTAATGATTAACGATTAGAAAATGTAGTCGTAATATAATTTTCTTGCTCTGTAATCATGATTAAATACATTTAAAACATTAAGAAATCATAAATGTGTGCAATCTGGGATTCTGTAGTGTTACAAACATAGATGAGCAAAATGCAATCATATTAATGGTAAAAAACGTAAAATTTAATCGTAATAATATTTATTCATCTGATTACATTTTGCCCATCTATGGCTACTAGTTATCTAGATTGCAACATATAAGCGCAAAATGGATACAGCCACTAATCTACCTCTGCTTACCCCGAAAAGGACGTATCGTGATGATATATGATTATTATACTAAGTTTAAAAGCACCTAAATGTTGCTTACACCTAAAACTCTCTCTAACGCGCGAAATCCACCTATTTTTTTTTTAAAAACCCCTCGTACTCATCACTGTCTGAAAGAGACTCCAGTTTCCATTCCAATACTCTACCTTCAGTATCAAACGATCTCTGAGTCTTAGGTATATGTATTTATAATTATTAAAGCATTTTTTTTGTATCCCGGGGAAAATCCTGCATAGGACCATCAGTGACGCTGTGAGGGCAGCGACCCCAGTGTGTCAGATTCTTACTGACTACAAACCCCTGGGGTGTCCCTGTGATTGCTCCACCCGGGCCTGGGAAACCAAATACGTCCAGACGCCCGGGGAAGCCTTGTTGAGGCTACCTCTCTGGGAGGGGTAGAAATAAGCTCACCCCTCCAAAACATCTCTTTCAGACGGCGCGCCGGACACCGTGCACCGCCTCTCTCTTATCCAGGCAGCAGACTCCCTCAAGTCTACTGCATAATTATTAACGCACCATCTATTGGAGTCAACTCTAGAATTTGCCAACATTTGTTTAAAATAAATGGAAAGAATGATTTACGCCAAACAAATACTGTTTCATTATTTCGAACCCACATTGCAAGCAGAATAATAACTACAGTAATATGGAGCTATTTTTTTTTTTACTTTTATATTGACTCTTCAAAGTGACTAGAGTGCATCCGATGAAAAGTACAGTGGCAAGTCCGAGAATGACAGCGACTATCAAAGAATGAAAATCCATTGCCAGTTTCTGTTGTAATGTCGGCCCACATATACCACGTTAGGTCTCCAAGTATATGATAAACTGGACGCACACAGGTTGACCCCGAAACAAGTTACTACGATGGTCTTTGCACTTGTATACCTACTGTGGTCAGAACTTAGTCCTACCACCTCAAAATCCAGAAATAACCATAAGAATAAAACTTACCAATTTTTTAAAGAAATATCCAAATCACAAAAGTTTTTGAAACATAGAGCGATATTATTTTACATAAGTACACTGGTTTGAATGCGGGGGTTGGTATAATAGCGCGCTACACCCACGCGTCAACCCTGCGCGGCGGTTGGCATCAAACTGGGCGCCTTTTGGCAAAAGTGCACTAACTTATCATCTTAGAGTGCAGTCTAGTTTGCAGTTACTGCATTGTGAACAATTCTAGTGCCAAAAAATCCGTTTCGAGAATTTACATACTCCCAATACCGAATTCGAGAAGTTTGCTATAAGATCTTAAGTTTAACACGTTCCCACCGGCATGTACCATTAATGGTACATACACAATTGTCCCATCGGGCGGTGTGTACCATTAATGGTACAATGAAAGAAATCAATTTAATTTGTATTTTTGCTAATAAAAAGAAAACAAGTTTGCAAATGAACGTAGGCAGTCGGCAGAAGCACTTAAAGGGAGATGTGCGATTACGTGCAAACGGCGCCGCCCGATGAGACTAATTTGATTTTACAGAGCCGTGAGGTGCCGAAGACAGCGAATTCAGCCGCTGGCGAGCACGTGTTAAGGGTGGCTTGTTCCAACAAATTAAATCAATTTAAATAGAAATAGAAATATAATATTTCGTCACGCTGTATCCCTTTCGGGGCGAAAAGAGATACATTAGTAGCTGTCTCCAATTTGCGTTTCTAACGTGCCGAAAGTAACTAGTAGCGCAGCCGATCGCCGTTCTCAGGGATCTTACATATGACCAATGACGTGCATAGGATATTTGGACAGGGTAGGCAGAATTCTTGTAATTAATTTGAATATGATAGCAAATACAAGGTGTCTCAAAAGAAAGTTCACATTTAAATCTTTTTTTAAAAGAAAAGTCTTAGCTTTATTGAAAAAATGTTTATTTTATATTGAAGTACACTGTTTGGAAATTTATTTTTTAAAAATAACATCGTCTAAATGTAAACCGTTGCGCTCTCGGCATTCATTTAGTCGGGCACTAAAATTGCCTATGACAGCTCGGCAGGTAGTCTCCGTGATGATTCATGACGGATATTTTCTTTTAATTGTGCCAGGGAAGTCGGTTTATTAGCGTAAACTTTTGATTTGACATAACCCCACAGGAAAAAATCCATAGGCGTTAAATCGGGACTCCGTGGAGGCCAATTTATGTCACCTCGCCTGGAGATTAATTTGTTCGGAAAAATTTCTCGAACTCGAGGCAGAGATCTGTTGGACGTGTGTGAAGTTGCTCCATCCTGCTGGAACCATGTTCTTTGGTTGTAACCAGGAAAGTTTTGCAGTTGGGGTACGAAAAACTCGTCTAACATCTCCACATAACGCTCTGAATTCACTGTGAATGTGCGTCCCCTTCCATCTTCAAAAAAGTAAGGGCCGATAATTCCTCGCGCCGACATCGCTGCCCATACAGTGACTTTGGGTGAATGTAGCGGTTTCTGATGTTTTTGTTTTGGGTTGGTTGCACTCCAGCAACGACAATTTTGCTTGTTTACATCCCCATTCAGGTGAAAATGGGATTCATCGGAAAACAAGATGTTGGTGAACGTTGGAAAGCGCTCAATCATCTGATTTACAAAGGCAAGCCTCTGACCAGCATCTTGAGGCTTCAGTTCTTGCACTAACTGAATTTTGTACGGGTGCATCTTTAAATCTTTGTGTAAAATGCGGCATAATGAAGATCTGTGCACATTTAAAGCAACAGCACGCTTCCGAATCGAGAGGTTTGGATCATCTCGAATAGACTGAGTAACACTGTCCACGTTTTCGGCTGTTCTTGATGTTCTTGGCCGCCCAGATTTTGGTTTCTCCAGAGTTGACCCAGTCTCTTCAAACTTCTCAACCCATTTTGCAATGAGTCGAGTGCTAGGCGCATCATTTAAGTGACGAATATGTCGAATACTGCAGAATTTTCTACGCGCTACACTCGCCGAATTACCGTTTTTGTAAAACTCACGTACGCACAACGCATGGTCCGCACCAGAGAAACGCTCCATAGCGACTAAATTCCCAAGAGCCAGACTACCGACTGACATACCCCCCGCGCCCCTCAGAATAGTTGCTTTCGCATAATAAGATAAGCAAATGTGAACTTACTTTTGAGACACCTTGTATTATATTACTTACATAGGAAAGATAGACGGCATGAATATGGAATAGGTATAAATGAATATAAATGGTTCCTTTTTTGTATAACTTTAAGCACTTTATTCCAGACTTATTTATCGTAAGGGCATGCAATGCTTTCATGCATCTATGGAATGCTCGCTACTGCATATGACGTTCCCATTAGATGCCATACGGGTTTCCTCACGATGTTTTCCTTAACCGGTGAGCATGTGGTGGCTAAGGCCGGTCTTAATCTAGAAAAACCCAGATGTACGTGCCGGGATACGAACCAACGACCTTTCACCTCACCGCGCATTCCCACCATCTAGTTTAAACTCGTATAAAATGTTGTTTAATTGAACCCTTTTAATTTAACTTCAATGATGATTTAAATATAACAGTTGTAAAAAATGAAAAATATGTTTACGTGCAAAAAAATCAGTTTAACGCTAAAAGGTAGCTTTCGTTTTTGGACTATATTGTACTTACCATCAGGTGTACTGTGGTTACTATGTCAAGTCAGTGTATAAAAGGTGCCCGGAGCCCATTGCAGTTCCTACACTTTCTACGCGACGCATTCAACACTGGGTGATACAGGTAATAATAATAATATAAAATAACTAAATACACCTATCCCCCGATTTACACGGTACTTGTTTTACACGTTTTCGCTTTTACACGGTTTTCCAAATAAGGTTTTTTTTTTATCGCACTCTATTAAATGCTACTGTGTTTGAACACGTGCGCTGTGTACACATCTTTCGGGGAATCCCGAGCTTATGTGCTGACTTGCTGCACATGATGAAGGATAATAAAAGACCTTTGGTTTTATTTTTTGTTCTTCTGTTTAATGTATTGTAATTAAATAAAAAACAGTGTTTCCGTAATATTTACATATTTTAAGCTGGCAATGGATTTTATTTTTATTTCTGTGTACACATAAAAATATTGAAAAAAAATCACAACTGTTAAATAGCAAAATTATGCATTTTCTGCAAGCTTTTCGATTTACACGGTTTTGACTTGAATATTTTTAATTTTCGATTTACACGTTTTCCTCAGGAACGTATCTACCGTGTAAATCGGGGGATAGGTGTATTTTGATAGAAAAACTATCAAAATATATAGACCTCGCACACGAGATTACCAGCATGTGGGATGTAGATTCTACGATTATTGTCCCGATAGTCGTATCGACTAATGGGCTGATCGCAAAGAGCCTCGATTACCACCTTAAGAGGCTCTCGCTTGGTTGTTGGATCAAGGGCCGGATACAGAAGGCAGTATTACTCGATACGGCGCGCATTGTGAGGAGGTTCCTCACTCTGAGCTCCTAACTACCGGTGACTTGGGTCTTAGGCTCCACCCCTGTAGGTCTACATGTTTTTATATTTCAAAATTTATATGTTATCTTTTTATATGTATTTATTTTTAAATGTAATAATATTGTATTTATAATGAATAAAGAGAATAAAATAATAATTGGTAAATTAGTGATTGTATCCAATTTGCGGTTATGAGTCGTGCCCAACGTGACCAGTAACGCAGCTGATCGCCGTTCTCAGAGCACTAGTACATATGATATTTCTATTAGATGCCACGCGGATTTCCTGCCGATTTTTCCGTCACCAGTTGGCAAGGGGTACCTACGCCTGCATTAATCTAGAAAAACCCAGAAGTATGTGCGGGGATACGAACCCAGGACCTCTCGCATCGCTGCGCATGGATACCTGCCCCATATCCATCAGAATACCACAGGAACACAATACAATAAAAACAATTCATATATCCATTATCATATTTATTCACAACTAAAAATTATATTACATTTTAAATTAACATTAGATCCACTTACTAATTTTTGGTGCATAATCGAAACATCTACGAAGCTTAAATTAGATTTACAATAACGGTCTTATCACAAATTAATGTTTAACATTAATACAGTTTTAATCTATGCATTAAATTATAAAAAAGCTTATGTAACTTTAAGGCCAGCTTCAATATCCTATCTATTCTCATTACATTTGTTAATATAGCATCAATCATCTGTCCCTTTTCACACGAAGATGTGTGAGAGAGAAGACAGCTATCTATCTACGAATCATGGACAAGATATTTAAACCAGCTTAAAGCGCGCTACAGTTTTATTCGTAATAGACTGAGAGATGGCAACATAAAAAACATGATTATCGTTACATTGCTGTTTTTTATATGAACACCCTTTTATGTAGCCAAGTTGAAAAAGTCTTGTCTGCCAGCGCGACCTCGGGGATTAAAGCGGGGGCGGCAGCTCAAAAAGGTCAAATTTCGAGATAAAAATATAATAAGTTACACGGCTAATTATTATAAAAACAGATTATATTTATTGTTAAGAAAAGCGGAAAATTGTTGGCAGACAATTTGCTAGTGGATAAAATGCCAGTAGACAGCGCGAAAAAATTTATGAAAAAAAAAACCATCCAGCAATTAATTAATAAAAAAAGAAAGAAAACATTTAATCAGCAACATCCATAACTAAGGTAACATAACATAAATAAATGACACATAATATGAGAAATAAGGACAAAAAAATAACATAAAGCCGCCACCGACTATAACCGTGTCTCAACTTGAGGGAGTCTGCTACCCGGATGAGAGGGAGGTGGTGCGCAGCGTCCAGCGCACCGCCTGAGAGGTTTTGGAGGGTTGGGTTCTTTACTTCACGACAAAGTCTTTATAAGAGAAATAATTTTTCGGTAATGGTATTTAACATGAAAAGAGATTTAACACATTTGTCATTACGAACTTAAACCATGTTTTAAATCTGTACTAAATATAAACTTCGATTTGTAATAAAAGCATTGGAACTTAAACTGCGTACCACTTGTTATTCACAAACTTAGCATTAAGTTTAACTTAAATTCGTAGTTTCTATAAAATTTTTGCCATTTAAGCGAAACCCTCGATGTGTGAGTTCGGATCGCGCTTGACCAGTTTTTTTAATTCACGTTAGATAAAGCGCATTTGTTTTGAAAAACTCCAAATGGCTTAAAATTATCAAATGGTGTAAGTTGAGTAATGAATTTTAGATCTATTTTTTTTTATATCTTTACCTCATAAATCTTTTATTTAATATAATTACTGAATTATCCGAATCCATAATTGTCCGTAACAATAATGCGGATAAAAATACGAAAATATAAACTTACCAACCAACTCATACAACTTAACCTAGATATGTTTTCTTATTTATAAATTAAATACATTTTTACAGATGGGGTTGCCAGCTGCGGCGAGCGGTCATTGAATATAAAAATATATAGAAGGCAAAAATTATATAATCTACAATAAAACGCGTAGATAAAAGTGAAACAGCATATATTTTATTTGACTACAAGCTGTTCTGAAACACGACAGGCCGTAGCGAGTCACCATGCGATTCTATGCCCTTGTGTACCGGTATCAGGAACCAATTCCCACAGTCGCCAGCGCCAATATTTTACGAATTGTGTTTAATAGCAAAATTTTCATTAGTTCATTTTAACAACCTAAAAACGTTTGTCAAAAACATATTTTTATTTCAAATAGTTGCCACATAGCTTGAGAATAGCCGTAGAGGCATAAAACCCAAACCATTCGTTTTTTTTTTGTTGATTCTGGATATATATATATATACATATATATAAAAACAAGATTTCACCATAATTTAAATCAGTTCATTCGAAGTTCTCCTATAAATAAACCTTAAACTTTTCTACATAATCACACCCTGTACAGCACGAAATGTCAAATAACGACGGACTCAGAAGGACTTTTATCCTGAGCCGAAAAACTTTATATTAACAAACGAAATGTCAAAACATTCATATGAAACTCGCACGCATTTCGAGTAAAAAAGAATCACAGTAGCACAATATTGTGCATTTTACCTTGTTCATTATACGAAGTCACTCACCCCAGCCCGTGAAAGACAAAAAATTGGTTTTGTTTGTGAAACATTTAATGTTTTGTTTATTATAATAGTGTTTTAGCACCTCAAACAATAAACATTTAAAAAAAAAACATGGAAATTTACGTTCAAAGAATTTTTATAAAAGACTTCGTAAAATTAACAAGGTATAGTAATGAAAATCGAACACACAAAAA
The DNA here is from genome assembly GCA_036320925.1 of Automeris io. NCBI lineage: Eukaryota > Metazoa > Arthropoda > Insecta > Lepidoptera > Saturniidae > Automeris > Automeris io. The sequence continues at coordinate 11,135,596 of JAUDJH010000019.1, read as the reverse complement.
CCGCTCATAAGCTCCGCATTAAAAAATATGGCATGTTATCTTATTCGAAGGTAAATGTGGACTCCCAATCCTGGCTAGCGGCGATGAGGCAAAAGCCCGAAGGTTTTATCTAGTAGTCTGACACTCTGGGGCCTTCGGACAATCATCAAAACCCTGGATGTGTTGTTGACCAATGGAATATTCCCAGGGGCTACATTCTCTAATTCCTCCAGCCCCATTTCCTCATAAAACCACTAGACGCGGTGTCGGATACCATCCGTATGTGGTAGACGTTCCTTATAGCCCCACACGGAGAGATTCGCTTCCACATTCATCACGGGAACAGCTAAGAAGTGGAATATGCTTTCAGCGGTCATATTCCCACGACCTTATGACTTAGGAGTCTTTAAGAGAAGAGTGAATAAGGTATTGTTGGGCGGACGCGGTTCATCATCGAACTCATCTTCACCTTCCACCAGGTGTGATTGAGGTCAAGCGTCCGCCTGTAAATAATAAAAAAAAAGTATTTATTTAAATTACATTAAACTTTGATCTGCCCTAAGAAACGTTACTCTGAAATCAACAAATGCTGGTGCAAATATGAGCTATCCCCCCGCGTATAGGTAGAGCCTGTGGAAGGCAGACCGTCCCCGGAGTCGAAAAGTTGGCGTGACCCTGCCCTCGGCTTCAGCAGACTAAGAGGAGGAGCACCCTAGGGGTTTTAACCTCCTGACGGTCGATAAGGATTTCGAGGGTTACCAAAAAAAAGAGCTCTAGAGGAAATGTTAAAGTCTTAAATGCTTTAAAAACGTGCAAAAGAAAATTTACTTTTAATATAAGATAGTGAACTGGTTGTACTAGATAAAAAAAAAATTAAAAAAAACCTCCGTATAACAGTGCATTCAAACAAAAGTAACTTGCTAATCCTAACATTAAAATTATGACGACAAGTCTATTTTTAACGATAACATACAATTAATCATCATGACACTGATATCATAAATCACAACTCTAAAGGCGCACGTCGGATCCTGACAGTCGCGACTTTGCAGCGGCTGGCGGGTCGCAGGTCGCAGGTCGCGGTACTTTGCGACTCGAGTTGAGGCATAAATATCAGATTAGACGCGTGGATTAGGTATTTACAAAAGTATTGGATTACATTATATTTAACTAAAACATACCTGTTATTTTTTTTTGTCTGTCTTTCTACATGTGAGATATCGCCAGAAGCAAAACAGAATACCCAAGTATTTCGTAAATAATGTAATATTTTTATAGTATATTATGCCACTAAATGCAAATAATGGTCCTCTATTATATTCCTTATATCGAGGAGTGAAAAGCTATTTGGTTTAACAGACATTTTTTGGTGATATATTATATATATATATATATATATATATATATTTGGATTCGGTAAAAAAACGCTGATTCCAACAATATATATACTATATCACTAAAAATGTGACTTAAACCAAATAGCCTTTCACCCCTCGATATTAACCTTTCGTCATTGACGCGTCCTATTATAAGATACTAAAAATTTCGTATCTGTGACGCGTCCTTTTAGAACACAGGAAACAATGTCCTGTAATGGATTCTGTATATAAGTTAAAATTCAAACAACACACAAACTGTTCAATCATGTTTCAGTAGACAGACAAAGGAAATGACGTTAAAGTTTTTTTTATAATTTACCTGCAATATTTCCTACTTTATGAAGCCATTAATAACACGAATGAAAACTCACCTAATAAAAAAAACAAAACACCAATGCCGAATATGTTGACATAATCAACAAAATATACACAATATCGGCAAAGGGTTTCATCTAATCCGACTCATCGCTAACCGCGACTGTCCGGATCCGACGGTTACCTTAAATATCTAAGACATTGTTTTTGCCAATGCGTAAGACATAGATTTGCTCAGGAATCTAATATACTATATTTTTATTAACGAGACTACGAATGAATTGAATATTTGCTTCAATATGTCTGTATCGTACATATTACAGGATAAAGATATTAAGAAGATTTTAACACGTAGAATGCAATGTCAGACAACGTTGGGTGACACTGGATTTTTCCCACAGGCTGCAATTTTTAATCTCAAATAAAAAGTCAACTATAACTTTCGACAAACATATGTTATCCCCAACAAGTATATCTGCTATTTTAAAGACCTATACGGGTCATTGATTACAGTCTTACTTGAATTAATGACTAACACCTCACTGATGTTATATCCAAATCAGAATGACCAGAAGACAATATTCTCTGTCATAATCCAAGCTGAACATATACGTGTCAGACAATATTGTCTGACATCGTTCAATCTGTACATACAGGTGTCAGACAATATTGTCTGACACAGTCCAAGCTGAACATACAGGTTGTCAGACAATATTATCTCGCATGTCTTAAATGGAAATTTATCATATTATTGAGTTAATTTGCTTGGAATTTTACTTGAATTAGTGACTGACGACTTATCGGTATCTCAATATGAATGTCAGACAACTGTCAGACAACAATATCTGACATAACCAGAATGGAAATCTATCATATTTTCAAATCAATCAGTTAGCAATATTACTTGAGTTAGTGCCTACACGCTTACAGGAGTTGTTTTAAAACCTCTCTGACCGTCAGGCAACATTGTCAGCCACTTCCTAAACTGATGTCACCCAATATTATCTGACACGGTTTAACTGGAAATCTAACACATTATTTCCGATATGGTTTAAGCACATAGTTAGAACATCATCGTAACAGTTGAGAACATCGATCTATGAGAAAAAAGGAGTTAGTAGAAGAAGAGAAGCCGCTCCTGAGCGGTGCCGGAGAGCAGACGCCAGCCGCGCTTGATGTTCAGGTACTGGATCACCGCGCGCACGCAGATCAGTATACCTGAAACCGACAACGTCCCGTTCAAAACCCTTTCAAATATACGGTAACTTCGATAGTAAAAGCTAAATTAACTAAGTTCCAAAATCTTTCTGTTCATGGATACAATCACGAATGTATCTCTGCTCACCCCGAAAGGGATATAGCGTGACGATATTTTCTTATTAATCTTTTTTTAGGACCGTTATCTCAATCCATTTTAGTTATTTTTAAGTTTGACAATATTTTTCATAAAGAAAAATAAAAATATAGTGTAACCTCCATAATAACCACCCTCAATAATGTCAGCAATTTAATAATATAAAGTACTTTTTAAGTTGCCAAAATTAGTAAATACTGCGTAGCTGTGTACGTTCTTTTGTCGGTTTATTATCCTAGCCCGTAATAAACTCGACTGTCGGCATTACACATACCGAACTTTCTAAGAAGTCCGTTCTTTTGTTTACAAATTGGGATTGCTTGCTCGTGTTGACTGTTGTTAGTAGGAGTCATGGATTATCTATACGTTATCATATTTTTAGTTACTGGCGCAGCAAAAGATATCAGACAAAAATAACAGACTACACTCAATAGCGATCAAATAAAAATTGTTTTTTTATGTAATTACTAACACTAGTCTGAAATAGACTTTTTCTAAAACAGATTTTTCTTCTCTCCATTTAACGACAACTCTCTATAACGTCAAAATATGCACAGTCCCTTGAGGGTCGTTATATAGAGTTTGCACTGTATTTACAAAAAAATTACACGGCAACTTTGGGTTCGAGTAGTTCTTGAGGAAAGGGAAAAGGAAAGCAAAGCTAGTACTAGTAGGTAATTTCATTATAAAGATCATGACCTACACAGATCTTAAGCACCTTTTATCACTTACATCGTTGGATTAGTCTTTACATTGATTTTTGTAAGTAATTCGAACTTAAATCGTATGATAATCGTAAGATGGTGCATCTCCTTCAACTTTGTATGACAATAACTTATTCATGTTAACCAATATCGTACCATTAATATGCCCCTTTCGGGTCAGACACGACATTTATCACACTCTATATGGTAAGGGAAGGTAAGAACAGAAACTCACCGAAGGCCATTATGAGCCACCAGAGCCAGGAGTTCTCGTGCGAGGCGAGCTCGGTGGAGTGCTTCACGATGAGCGTCCACTTGGCGAGGGAGAGGCCGAAGCCGGCCAGCGCGCCGTAGCGGCTCGCGACCGTGTGGCAGAAACACATCAGCAGCAGAAATCCGATCCAGTTGAACAGGAACGCCACTGTAACAGACGATATAAATCGATTTTGTGTTAGGAACACAACGTGACGTCATGAGTAGTGATGAAAATGCCCGGGAATTTTCCCAAAGTGCCCAAAACTTGTATGGGGAATATTCCCGGGAATTTACGAAATGTTCGCGGAAGTGCTGGGCACTTTGGGAAAATTCCCGGGCATTTTTATCACTAGTCATGAGACGTTAGGTAATGTCTAGTCTAGGGGAAAACCTCTCCCCTCGAAATTTGGTAGTCTAGACATCGTCGCAGGAGGAATACCTTCGCACATGACTAGTGACATATCCCTCCCTCAAATGTTCAGGGCAGTAAGCTTGAAGGAGTCTGCTAGGTGAGGGATATCTGTCCTACCAATCGCCTCAGAGCATAGATGGGCAAAATGTAATCAGATTAATGAAAATGATTAACGATTATATTTTACGTTTTTTACCATTAATATGACTGCATTTTGATCATTTATGTCTTAAACACTACAAAATACCAGATTATATACACATTTATGATTTCTTAATGCTTTAAATAGATTTAATCATGGTTACAGAGCAAGACAATTAAAATTACGACTACATTTTGTAATCGTTGATCATTAATCAGATTACATTTTGCCCATCTTTGCCTCAGAGAGAGGTCCTGAAAAAGGACATTCTCTCGCTCGGTTGTTGCAGGAATATTGATCCCTAAGCCCGGTTGGCAGCGAGCTGAAGGACATCCCGAGGGTTGTAACTATAATATTATGAAAGACTGTGGTAGGGCTTCAAAAGTACCATTACTCACCAATAAACGAAGTTAGAAACATGACATCGGTGCCGAGCAGAGTGTTCTCAGGGTCCAGCTGCTCCGCGGCAGTCTCCGTCGGCTCCACGGTGACAAATGCCGTGAACGTCGGGTGATGGGGAGGCAGATCTTGCATCTGTGGTCAAAGTATAGATAGTTGTCTCAAAACGACACTTAATACGTGAGGCAGTACTAAAATACTCTCTCTATTTATGTTGTGACACCGACTTGCTAGTGTATAGAGTCATATTACTAAAAATTGTCAAATGGTAATATATTTAATAATATTAATTATATGGTGCCGAAACCCGAGATTTTAAAAATATTTTTCTCCTAATTGCACCTTGACTTAGTTCTCATAGCATTTTTGTAACTACTTTAGGGGGTACGCGGGCCGAGACAAGTCTTGGACTTATGCCGTTGCACAAAATGCACCCTCGTAGGCGGGATGATTTTTAATAATAAAGAATATGGCAATAATTGAGACAAATCAAGTACACCTATCCCCCGATTTACACGGTAGATACGTTCCTGAGAAAAACGTGTAAATCGCAAATTAAAAATTTTCAGTTCAAAACCGTGTAAATCGAAAAGCTTGCAGAAAATACATAATTTTGCTATTTAATAGTTGTGATTTTTTTCAATATTTTTAGGTGTACACCGAAATAAAAATAAAATTCATTGACAGGTTAAAATATGTAATATATTACGGAAACACTGTTTTTTTATTTAATTACAATACATTAAACAGAAGAACAAAAAATAAAACCAAAGGTGTTTTATTATCCTTCATCATGTGCCGCAAGTCAGCACATAAGCTCGGGATTCCCCGTGAGATGTGTACACAGCGCACGTGTTCAAACACAGTAGCATTTAGTAAAGTGCGATAAAGACAAAAAAAACTTATTTGGAAAACCGTGTAAAAGCGAATACGTGTAAAACAAGTACCGTGTAAATCGGGGGGTAGGTGTACTTACCGCAGGCAGCGGTATTCAGGCACTTCATAAAATCACTCACTGTATGTGTTTGTATGCGAATGTGGAGTATGGTTTTTGAGAATTTGTGTGTGTTGCGAGTTTGAAGTAATTATTAAATGCGATTATAATGAAAAGAATGCGATGCGATGTTTGTAGTTTAAAGCGAAAACGTTAAGAAGATAAGTGAATGATGTTCGTCAGGTGGCATTTGCGATTAAGTGCCTTTACATTATTATTAATTTTAATGCTCTGGGGTTAGGCCTTTTGGCGTGACTAGGGGGTTTCACCAAAAGGTTGTGAACCACTCTCAGAGCTAATGTGGAGTACATTTAAATTTACTAATATTAATATTATGCCTGTGGTGGTCTAGTGGGTAAGAGATTTGTATATATACGCGGCGACACTAATGGTCGTAATTTCAAATCCCGACTCGTACATCTGGATTTTTCCAAATTAAGTACAAGATTCCACATGCTCACCAATGCAGGAAAATATAGTGAGGAGACCTGTATGGCATCTAATAGAAATGTCATGTGCTCTGAGATCGGCAATCAGCTCTGCTACTGATAACATTGGACTCGACATATAATTGCAAAGTAGATATAACCACTAAGCTATCTCTACTCACCCCGAGAAAGACATAGCATAACGATATAGTGTAATTGATATTCAGTGACACTAAGCAAAGCAAAGACCACATTAATGACATTTGGATAGACTTTTAATAGGTGGGTTAAAACGGTGTATATTCAGCTACTGTGCTTTTCTTCAAAATCCTCAGCATGAGGGCAACACACCTGAAGTAGCATTAGGTCATATGCAAGAGTAGCCACTTTCAATCAGGTGAGCCTCCATCTTATCTTTATATATATAAACTAGCTGACTCGGCAAACGTTGTTCTTCCATATAAATTATAGCAGACCAGCCACGCTTTGCTGTGACTGGTTTTTGAATAATTACTCAATCCAGTCAACGGATAGCGCCATCTTTTAGAATCGGTTGGAGCTAACTGTAAATTATGACTGCTAAATATGAAACAAATAATTTGCAATAAAATAATATTGCGACTATGAATTGAGATGAAAACTATCCCATGTTTTAAATTAGATCAAACTTCACGTGGTGTGTAAATTTCATTAAAATTGGTTTAGTAGTTTAGGAGTCCATCGCGGACAAACATCGTGACAGGAGATTTATATATATTAAGATGAATCGCAAAATGTGTTGCTACAAGCATAACTCGAGAACGGCCGAATCGATTTGGCTGATTACACTTTGTTGTGTTCGATGAAATCTGGGAAAGGTTCTTATGGAGTGGAAGAACGTTAAAAATACGAGGAAAATAGTAAAAACAACAATTTTCTTTTCCCATACAAACCACTCTGACCCCAGCTGTCAAACATATGATGTCAATCAAAACAAAACAAAGGTGCCTTGGGATTGTCTTTGCTATGCCTTCAAGTTGATTAGAGGTTGTATGTTATTAATGAAAATTATAATTTATACGCCAAGTAATCAAACAAAAAATAACGTGTCCCATAAGGCATTATAATAAAAATATCATTACCTTAGATATGACTTAAGTCTTTCAATGCAATTTTATTTCTATTAGACTGCGACAGGCCAATAACTTTTGGCAGAATGAAATCTGACAGGGCAGCTATTAACATGTAACTTAAATGTAACTTTGTTATAGAGAAATAGGGCAGAACAAGGTCTGCCGGGAGAGCTAGTTTTATATAAAAATGTAGAGCAAAAGTAATTTAAACCTGTGGTGGTCCTTCCCCTTCCAACTGTTTTTCCCTCTGAACCTCTTCGTAAGTGGGCAGCTTTGTGTTAGCTGCCACATCGTACGGAGGTGGTGCCGAGAAGTCGGCCTGGGGTGGTGGAATGTCGTGGATATTATCTGGAATAAAATTAAAAAATATGCGTTAATGGCTGCCCCAGACTTGCGGCGGGAATTCGGTGTGAACTACGATGCAAATGACGCTTACTTCTACAAATCCTTTACACAAATCTTAAATCTATTATTTTCTATATTTTGAATTTTGAAACTGATCAACCGGTCGGAAAATTAAAAGCGTAAGAACAAAATAATCTATTATATAATATTATTCTAAACACAAATTTAATAAAAATCATTACATTATCGTGAAAAAAATTAAATAAGACTTAAAGAGGAAATGGTATAAATAAATGATGCAACTGGTCATTTTGACCGGTTCGTAGTTCTGGTGTTAAATGTCTGACATAATGCTTTCAATTTCTTCCTCGCTGTACTTATTTATAGCGTATTTATACAACAAATGGGTGTCAGCTGAAAATTAGCGTTGGGTGGCCCAGTTGGTCAGCATTTGCTGAGCTGATTTCCCTTTGGCACTATATTCAAGGACGTTACTGTCCGCAGGTCATACACTCTATGAGCCATGCATCAGCAATTCATAATTTAATTTTATGACATATCAAAATGAAATGTACAAACAATTCCGGATGTTGGACATTTTATCTTTCACTGTAAACTACTGATTCATATAGGCATTCTGTAGAAATGCTATTATCATTAAATACAATATAATAACCACAGAAAATATCTGTGAATACAGTATTGAAGAGAGAATATTCTGCACAGTTTTGGAGATTATGTGGACATGTTGATGATTAAAGATCAAGCAGGCGTACTGCCTTCTCTTATTTTAGTATTTTCTTACTATAATTTTGTTTAACCAAATATAGTATTATTATAAATATAGGAGTAAACTTTTAAAGACAGTGCAACTGGGACGCATTAATTTGTGATCACTGCAATTCCCACTTACATAGTAATTTACATCTGGTGTGATGTAGCCATAGATAGGCAAAATATAATCAAATAACATCCTGTAATTGGTAAACATGATTACAGATTAATTAAACTAATTAAAAAAAAAGAAGTCATATTGGGTGATTCTGGATTATTGATTTATAATGGGATTAAAATTATTTTTTCTGATTAATAAATGGAGTGTGTCAGCCACAGTAGAGGCACTCATGTTTATTTATATTAGCTGACTTCCTCTCTCTACCTTTCTCTTTCCTAACCACTCATCCTATGCTTTTCCCTATCTTTCTCTCGCAGCCCCTCCTCTCCTTTCTCTTCCCTCAGTCCTATCACCCTTCTCTAGATGCAATTACTATCTTGAGTGAGTATAAAACAGTATTAATCAAAAGAATAAATGTCATATTAATTTAGACTGGAAAGTAGATAATTAGCCTTCTGATCCCATACTGAAATTGTAACATTGAAGTAAAATTAATATAATACTGATAAGAAATCATGGTAGGCTTATAGAATATAGTTATTGAATACATACGTAAATTGTAAGACGGCGGCATATCTCTGTCCATTTGAGGAGGGAGAATTATTCGTAAATGTGATCCAGTGTGTATGTTATCAACGCCTGTATTACTCTGAAAGAAAAAAAAAATACACCAATAATAAACAAAATCATTATTCATGAGTAACTATTTGTTTGTTTGTGGTTACAGCTAGTAAAGTACCTCTATTAATTTAGATAGGAATGTAGCTCCATGATATATTATTATTAGCAATTGGTTCCCACTTTGCTTCTAAACTACATAAATGGGCCTACATGAAATTTCCTTATCTTTGAATTCTTGAAGGTTTTGAAGTATTAAATCTAATTTAAAAATCTTATCAAGTATACAAAGTTCTTTCAGGTTGGTCAAATAGCATGCATTGACTAAAAGAAAGATAAAGAAGAAGAAAACTTTGGCCAGCCTTGTGGGCATACCTGATAACAGAGACTGTCAATGGATATTCATTCTTTAATAGTCAGTTTTGTTTTAGAACTACACTGTGTGATGTGGAAATTGTTACAACAACAGCCATAATAAATGAATAATAATCACTGTAGTGTATTTAATCAAAAGGAATTACATAAAAAGTAATTAAGTTAATTATTTAAATTAGTTAATTTAGTCCTTTAGTAGACTACAGTTGTGGCTGATTATTGTTTCTCCTGCAGCAACACTGATGCTCCAGCTGAATAGGAAAAAAAAAGCAAGTTGGGATCCCTCTTTTTCGAATTGACCCCAAACAGTGAACATCAGATTTTTTCTACAAAACATAATACTAAGAAAACGCAATAATGAGGATCCACCCTAGGACTATGATCTGATGAGCTTCCACCCTAGGACTATAATCAGATGAGCTTCTAGCTTAGGACTGTTGCACTATACCTGCAACACAGTGCATGCAATCTGACTACAGTGACTGACACCTAGGGCCAAGTGCTAAAAGGAGCAGGAACTGGGAACTCTAATCTGAGTTCAAAGGCTTTTTTTTTTGTATCCCATGGGAAAATCTTACGTAGGACTATCAGGGACGCTTTGAGGGCAGCGACTCCGGTGTGTCAGACTCTTATTGACTAAAAACCCCCGGAGTGTCCCTCTGATTGCTCCACTGAGGCCTGGGAAGCCAAATTCGTTCAGAGGCCCAGGGAACAAAAGGCCTTGTTGAGGCTACTTCTCTAGGGGAGGGGTAGGAGTAGAGTTCAGAGGCTTTTTTTTTTTTTTGATAACCCGGGGGAAAATCCTACATTGGACCATCAGGGTCACTGTGAGGGCAGCGACCCTGGTGTGTCAGACTCCTACTGACTAAAAACCCCCGGGGTGTCCCTCTAATCACTCCACCCAGGCCTGGGAAACCAAATTCGTCCAGTCGCCCGGGGAGCGAACAGCCTTATTCAGGGTTCCTCTCTGGGAGGGATGGGAATAAAGAGCCCACGCCTCCAGTACCTCTTTCATAGGCGGCGCGCAAGATACTGCGCACCACCGCCCTCTCATCCGGGAGAGTTCAGAGGCTCAACCTACCACGAATAACCTGAGATTGTGACATTGGATTTGTATATTCCACAACAGGATATCTCAACTAATGCTAACAATAATATATATTTTTATATACCTAAAAAATTAAAAAATCGTGCATGTAGCCTAGCCTACAATGTGACAATTATACTTACCACCAAGTGCATTTTAGTTACTTTGTGCAGTCAGTGTAAAAAAAACAGCAACACAAAAAATGGCTTACAACAGATTCTGTTTTTAACCAATTTCAGAATGAGGGATATTTTAATGTGACTTGCATTTTATTTTATTAACAAATTCCTAATTATTTACCTATAATAACAAAATGTTTATATGTGCACATTATGAATAATTATTGTAATTATTACTATGTTATCTGAAAACAATTCATTGAAGTGTAAAGACTCATCTAATTACAAAATGACTCTTTATTACAGTCACTTTACTTATTATACCCATTAATTGCTTTATTTTTATTATTAAGAGACATTAAACATGTTACTTTAGTATATATTATAATTGTGAATCACCAAAGTAATCTACTCATCACAGAAGTTTTCCAGTACTGGGATATAAACCCAGGATCTTAAGTTAGCAGCTGTGCCGTATCAGCCCATGTAACTATAAACAAAGGTGTCAGGGAGTCAAGAGTAATTGATTGCATAGATATCTATGGATTGGTTTTATGATAATAAAACACACATTACCCTAGTCCCAAACTAAGCCTGAGTTTTTTTTTTACACTGACACGGCACAGTGACTGCACCAAACCTGATGGTAAGCATGGTGCAGTCCAAAAAAACGCCAACGACTATCGAAAGGTAAGAAAAAACCCATCGGTAGTCACAGCGATCATTCCGGCCCGCACAAATATCTCTTCACGTTACGCTTAAAAGATCCCATATCATAGGATGGTGAGAACACGCTCGGCGGAAGACCATTCCACAGTCCAACGACACGGCAAAGGAAGGAGTTAGAGAACCTCTTAGTCCTAGCCGGGATGTGAGATACCGTATAGCTGTGACACTGCAAACCCGCGCGCGTGGTTCTATTCAGGAAGGGAGAGGGTGGAACAAGGTTAAACAACTCTTCAGAACACTCGTCATAATACAGACGGTAGAAAACACTTGTATAGTACAAAATAACGAAACTATAAACTTGTATAGTACAAAGTAAAGAAATACAAATCTATATAAAAATACAAACTAATCACAGTGCAGTTTGCAGCTGCCCAGACTTAAACAAAGGACCTTCAGTATTACAAGAATTAGGATCACTACAATCTTTACCATCAGGCAGTCTGTGTTTTATTATGGAGCTATCATCATCAGTCAATGGTTTTTTAAAAGGTTTCTAAAGCTGTTCTGCATCTCAATAATTTACAGTAACTTATGGTCACCAGTACCATAACAAGTCACAGTTCCTTTAATAATCATATCTTTTACTTGAGTGCCATGGAAACTACTCTGTGCAGAGCATGCATGGGACAGAAGACAGCCAGGAATGTGCTCATTAAATGCAGTGAACTGGCAGTATACTGGGTAAAACTGCTCAGCACACAGTGGTCCCTTTCGGAATCCCTTTCAACCAGCACCATGAGATGGCTGACTGATTTCTTGGAGAACTAGGCTGGAATGATTGAAATTACTCAACAGTTCCACATAAAATCGAATGCATACAGTTATTGAGTTGCAGAAATGAGCCCTTTTGAACCTGATCATCATATATCCACTGCTGAGTATATTTATCTTTATGTCCCATTAAGGCTTGTATTTGACTCTTCTAGTCCAGTATTCAACATAAATCACCAAATTAGCAAGCTTAAGTGGCACTGGGCTGTCCAATAACATCAGTTCTTGAATGGAGATTATAACCTGACAAATATTGTAAAGGGGCACACCCCATTTTGGTAAAGCAAGGGGTTGCAAAAGGTGGCTTGTAATGATTGAATTATAGTTATTCCTGTCCCAATTATCTTAATCTAATGTTAATATAATAAAATAATACTTAGACTAAATTGTAAAACATCTTATTTGCATACTTTTTTAATATTCTACCAGTATTTTCTATATGCTGTATACTAGAAGCAAGATATCAAATCTACAAAAGGAAAATTGAACAAATATTACTTTGAGGTAAAAAAATGACTAATTCTCCTAGAAACTCTACTAGATTTATATGAAAAAAATGTACACGCATTGAACTATCTGTATATTAATATATGCGTCAAAAATTACAGAAATGTTTGTTTGCATATTATAAAAAGGGTGGGGAAGATTCGCAAGTAATCTAGATGAATACAAAAATATCATGCATATATGTGTCGACAAAGCAGGTAAATACATACACGATTTCTTTTCATACAAACACTTCAATCACCACAAATGGAACTCAACCACAAGTGATATTATAAATATATAAATAAACAATTCATATTACTATTCCTACCATGATAATAATGCAGTAAAATAATTAACCACTGTGCACTACCGTCATTTGCTGCGGAATATGTAATTCAAAACTCTTTTCACACAATATACACATATATTTTCAGGTTTTTCCAATATAACAATTAATTAATAATCACAATCAACTAGAACGTCACATAGATGAAAACGTCAGTGCTGCCAGCCTCGAATCAGAAAATCCCCTTGTTATATAATATTCCCTTTAAAATCCATACGTTAAGTTGTTCGGCTCTATGTGAAAGAATTGGTAAAATTGGAATCAGTTTACGTCAATATAGACGACCAAAATTGACCAGTGAATAAATACGTCACAAAGCTCTATTTACTTGGAGCTCTCTATTAACATTTTATAGCTTCGGTAACTAAAATATAATACTTTCTACATACTACATAATAAAACTAAATACCCAGGGGAAAAGCATTTTATCAACAATAAAAAAAGGGATTATCTATTTTATTTTATTTTACATAATTGGGCACCCAACAAGGGTGACATAGAAAAAGAAAACAAAAGCATGGACTATGGTATTAAAAAAAACATATAAATGCCCCCACAATTATAGGGCACCACAACATACACAATAATTAATATATAATATAAGTTTACAGTAAAGTAAAGATTATTAGAATATTATCAAATATTTTTTTCCTAACTTTGTCTTAATTTCTTAATTGTACCCTTTAAACAAACATCTCTTTTTTTTTTTTCAAAAAATCCTCTATTCAATTGTAAATCCCTAGCTTTCTGGCTATAATTCCTACACTGGTATTACTGCAAATGTATTGATTGTCGTCCAAGCTTAGAACGCAAGCGGCTGTGTACTCTATTTCATTCCACGGAGAATTCTTGATTTATCGTTTTTGTGGTTTTCTGGACGTGTTGTTCTTGTTTTTTGGGTACTATCGGGTCTAGTCAGAGACAAGATGGCCAGATGATAAAATTCTGCGGGGAATTGAGTATTTTTCTTACGGCATGCGATAGAGTGTGCGTCGATTGTATCATTGGTTTTGACTAGGGATGTAACGGAGGCAGTTTTATCGGAACCGAAGTCGGAGTTTTTAAATTTGATTTATCGGAGTCGGATTCGGAGTCAGAGGCAATGTCAGTCACAAGTGACGGCAGAATAAAATAGTTTTATTAAGGGACAAATAAAAACATTATTCAGTGAACCTTTTTAATTAGAAAGTGATAAATTTACAAATACACAGCCAATAAAAATTGCTGTTTCTTATTAACATTTTCATAGTACTATGAGAAAGCGATTACCTGAGCTACTGGTCGCGTAGTCCACGACATTTAAGCGCAAAGTGGATAAAACCACTATTGTATGTCTGCTCACATAGCGTGATAGCGTGAAAATATGTCATTTATTATATCTTAAATTTGATCCCATTTTAATATGGTGTAGGATTGATACATGTATTCGAAATATAAGCCAGAACTTTTGAATTGACAACAGCATAATCCATTTCCCTCTACATCTCCCTCGTGTGTAGACAGATGTTGAGAATCGAGACTGTTTCCAAGCGTATATCAGGTTGTTTTTTTGATAGCCCGGGGGATATTGTTGACGGACCTCAAGGAGCTTTTTGGTTGTCGGACTTGCACCGACTAAAACCCCCGGGGTCACACAGCGCTCTCGCCTGGATAAGTTGGGCGGCACGCTCCCTCAAGCGCATCGCCAGCGTATATCAAGTTGGGTCAACACAACCCAACACAACACAACACAACACAAGCACAACACAACCCAACCCAACACAACACAACCCAACCCAACACAACACAACACAACACAACCTAACTTGGGCAAATAAAAACTGTTGTTCAAAAAGTGTTGGAAATATCAGAAACCGTTATCCTCCAGTGAACATTGTCCAGTGAACAAATTAAATCAAATTTGCTGCAGGCTTGTTTTTGTGTTAATTTCTATTTTACTTAATTTAATGTAAATGTAAAATAAAAAAACCTTTTACTAATAAATTTAAATGTACATTTAGTTTTAAATTTAATAATTTAATCATATTTTTTCAATATAATTTAAAAAAATGTCTTCTACAAATTAAGTAGCACTGATTGTTTGATTAATTGATATTATGTTTCAGTAACATATAAAGTAAAATCAAATGAATTGATTACAACATATATACTTCGAAGCTCCGTAACATCCCTGGTTTTGACGAAACGACTCCTTTGACATAGAAATGGAAAAAAACCCATGTAATAGTTTTGGACGATACTTGTGATAAGAATTCTTTAATTCACAAACATGCTAAAATTATCTGACTTCAATAGCTTCACAACGAATAATGATAGGAAAACTCCTTCGTTCATGAATTTACTCAAAACGAAATGGGATGAAATACATGAAGAACCAGATGTTTTTCGCTATAAAATACGTTATATACCTAAAAAGTTAGTGGATGGTAAATATTTACTACAGGTAAACATGCTGCATCACTTTATCATTTATCTTGTTAACTTGTTACAAATGAAAGACTTCCTCTTTCCTCTAAAAATTTAGCAAAGCAAATTTCATAATTTGTCAATGAAAAACTCACAATGTGAAGTGTCACATCAATCTTGGCATATATCTCAAGTTTTTGTGAAGTGCGGTCTTTTTTTATTTGAAAAAATCCTCATGACAACTTGGCTTTACTGGATTTATACCGTCTAAAAAAACTTAGGTGACTACTAAGCGTTGTTGGGAACTGAGGGACTTATAATCAATTCTCCACAGCCCACCACTTGCAAAGTATGGACTTAGGCCCCATATACTCACTGGTTAATGATAATATCATCTGAAAATTGTAATAGAATCACTTTAGAGATCATAATTAGGGTATGTCTAATTAAGTTACAAATTTTCAGTTAAATCCCGATAGGGGAGTTAAAAGAAGAACACCAGAACAAATAGACAATATTTGCCAACCTTTTGATAGTACTAAATTCAACTTTACTAAAGTGTCCTGTAATGAAATATTATTTTCTTTAGTAGATAATAGTACGGGTAAGTCTTTCAAATAATTTGATCTGATAATATTAGTAAAATTCTAAATACTAATGTTCACATTTTTTTATTTAATATTTTACCTATTATGGAATGTGTATGTAAGAATGATGATAATTATCTGTAGAAATGGTTGTCAAAGGAGTGAAAAGGTATGAGTAATAGGATGGAATGAGGGGATACACTGCCCCAAAAACAGAAAGATGTAAGACATTGTGCTTTTGAAATTATACATTGTTTATTCAGCTCCAACTACAAGTATCAATTAAAAGAAGAGTTCACATCAATAACCAATCTGATTAAAAAAAGAATTGTCTATCAATTTACATACACTGCACTACAAAACAGCATTTCTGCTACTGAAATACAACAATATATATGGTATGACAGTCTATCAATACATGTTACCTAAATTAATTAATAATAAAACAATATTATATGAAACTTTATTGTCATGAATATATACATAAGGTTATATGATTGATTTAAGCTAATCATATGAATCTTTATACCTATTATTATTTTTATTTATCTTTTTTAAGTGCTTTATGCTTGTATTTTTTTTTACTCTGAATTCGCTGACTTCCTATTAGCCTGCCATATGGCGTAAAAGTCTTTGATTAGTGATTTATTCTCCTTTGTAATTTAAAACTAATATTACAGTCTAAGAATAGTGGACATTAAGTAGATATAATCTATTGATGGTTACTATCATTTTCCCTGCCTGTGTACCAATTATTATGCTTTTATTCTATATTTTATGTAACAAATTGATGGAAGTAATGAAGACTACTGTAATTTTTTTAAATAAAATCCTTTACAGATTCTGACCAACATACATTTCTAGTTAATGTGAGTCCCATATTAAGATATCACACACTATTGTGCCCTTCTATCAATAAGTGTCTGCCACAGGTTGTAACTGAAGATAGTCTTAAATTAGCCATAGATCTAATGTTTATCACTTCAGATCAGTAAGTATGAGCAAGTTGTTTTATCCTCAGGTGGTATCTTTTTTAGTGAGTTTTTTATCATACAAGTGCAAAGTGGATACAACCACTAATGAGTCTCTGCTCACCCTGACGGAGATATAGCATAACAATATATAATAATTATTCTTATCTTTTTGAAAATAAAAGTCTTAAGAAAGCTTGATTAAGGAATCCAGGCCTAGTTTTTAACAATGTCTTAAGGCGATGCTGCTACTGACCAATTGAAATGGCTAAAATTGACCATTTGAGTTTACTTTCTGTTAGTTTATTCTGACTTCACATGAATTTTGAGGTGCATCCACCAGTTGATAGTCCTGGCTACTGTAATGTTTTACATAATTATTTTTTCACTCTTCTTTTAAGAAACTAGAAGTTTATAAGAGTGGTTTGTGACCTCATGAAGGCCTTTTTTTGGTCCATTGGAAAATCTCAATGACCATCAGGGCCATCGTGAGGGTAGGCCCCGTGCATCTGACTTTAACAAACTAAAACTACCGGGATGTTCCTACTTCCATCTGCTGAGTGCTGAAAGAAAGGCAGGCCTCATGAAGGCCTAGATTTGATTATAAGTATTCATTTCTTACGCAGTATGTTTTATCTTCTGAACATGTTTTAAACAAATTTTGCAGAGATTTAAGGATTGGATTCAACAGTTTATGTGCCTTTGCATCTGTTAATCACTTACACTACCATTTAATGATGGAAAAGTCAACACTTCCTGTAGAGAATGTTGTAAGTATATCTTTCCCACTCATATATCTTACTCAGACTCACAGTTAGGTGAGGGCATGCCAGCACTAGCCCGGGCGTCAAATTCTAGTGGTGTCAGACAAGCTCATCCCTCAGCATACCCACTGAATAACGCATATAAAAATTGAATCAAAAGTCCAAACTTTGTCCAAACAAAGTTTGTTTTGTCGTTGTGAAAGTGAAGTCAAAAGTCTCATAGGCTAAGTAGGTTGTAGCGGCCCAGTGGATAAGGAACCGGTATCCATGTGTGGCAATGTGAATTATCATAGTTTCAAATCCCGGTACGTAACTCTGGGATTTTTCCAAATTATATACGGATTTAGGTACCACATTAACAACAGAACAACACAACAACACAATATAACTAACAACAGATAACAGAATATTGCATGTTTGGAATAAATTGCCTCAAGACATTGTTGACGCACCATCCACGAATAGTTTCACAGTTAGACTGGATAGATGGCTCTCATCTCAGTCAGTCTTTTTAAGTTGAACATACCAGCTAAGACATAGGCATATCAGCTAATAGCTGCTCGCCTATTATTTGATAATAATAATAATTCTCACCAGTGTAAGAAAATGGCATGGCATCTGATAGAAATGTTATGTGTAAGTGCTCTGAGAACGGCGATCTGCTGCGCTACTGGTCACGTTCGGGGTGAGCAGAGGTATAATAGCTGTATCCACTTAGCGCTTATATGTCGTGCCCATTGTCACCAGTAGTACACCTGATCACCATTCTCACGACATTTCTGTTAAATGCCATGAGGCTTTCCTCACGATGTATTCATACGTAATCTGGAAAAACTCAGAGGTACGTGCGGGATTCAAACATGATACAGGTTCATTATCCACTGGAACAATAGATGGACAAAATGTAATTAGATTAATAAAAATAATTACGATTACATTTTGTGTTTTTTACCATTAATATGACTGCATTTTGCTCATCTTTACGACCTGATAGCGCAGTTTGTAGTGACCCTACTTTCGATGCTAAATTCTGGGTTCGAGTCCCGGTAGTGGTAAACTTTTCTGTGATGAGCAGATGAGTTTGTCAGGAGTCATGGTTATATATATGTATTTAAGTATGTATATCTTTGTCTAGTACCCATAGTACAAGCGAAAGCTTAATTTGGTACTAGGTCAATGTGTGTAATTGTTATTAAATATTATATTATTATTATCTTTGTTTTAAGTACTACGAAATCCCAGATTGCCTGCACATCTATGATTTTTTAATATTTTAAATGGATTTAATCATGATTACAGATCAAGAAAATTAAAATTAGGACTACATTTTGTAATCATTAATCAGATTACATTTGCCCATCTCTGACTGGAACATCGCAACCACAAATATTTGTAATATTATTTAATATTTTAATTTTCAAGTTTATATTACGTATAATAAACTATTATTTAAATATAAAAGTTTTTTTTTTCTTTCAGTCTTGGCAACACATAAAGGGAGCACTTCATCGTTTACATGAATCCTACCCAGCACCCGGATTTTGTCTTACAGCACAAAAGCATTCCACGAAAACTGCATCAAGTGATATTTACAAGCTCTTACAGTATTTCTTGAAGCATTCAATAGCACATAATATATTGATTACGAAGAGATGTAAAGGAGATGATGTGTGTGTTATAATTTGGCCTCGAAAACATACTTTTGGTGTAAAAGAAATGATCGGATTCAACGCCGCTGTGTTCGAATTGAGTGGATGGATTTTTATTTACAGTAAGTTATGTTATCTTCTAATCTTATAACTATATATGAATTACGTGTCACGTTGTTTGTCAGGGATGGACTCTTAAACTACTAAACCGATTTTAATAAAATTTACACAGCATATGCAGTTTGATCTAACTTAAGAGATAAGATAGTTTTCATCTCAATTCATAGTCGCAATATTATTTTATTGCAAATTATTTGTTTATTATTTGACAGTCTCAATTTTCAGTTAACTCCAAACAATTCTAACAGATGGCGGTATCTGCTGACTGGACGAGTAATTATTTGTTATATGGTGCTATGTTAAATGTACTGTAGGGGTTGTTACTACAATAAATGCGTATTCACATGTACCTATCATATATGTTACTTGATTTATTAATCTTAATTTGAGTTGCAATTGCAAGTCTTATAAAATAAAAAATTAAAACAAATTAATCTATTCTTATTCAGAAATGAGGATTGAATGTTAATAGGCAACAGATGATGGTAGGGAGGGAGGAAAGGGAGAAAGGGTATACATTTAGCTATGGAGTTAATACAACATTCAGGGCGGTACAAAGTTCTCCGGGTCAGCTAGTATATTATATAATTAGTTACTTTTCTTTTATTGTTTTGTATCCCTAAGCTTAATTTTTTGGATTTTTTTTTTTAACATTTGCTTTGTTATGTATCCTTGTGTATTTTTAGTGTATATATATTGTTGTATGTTAAAATGTGAAATATAAAAATGCTAAGACACTAACACACTCCATACTTCTGACCTCTAAAGATAAAAGTATTTTTTTTTATCTGTTTTAAAGCCTTGTTTGGTTTCCAGATGAAGACTGTTATGAGAGCCTTCGAACGGAAGATATAGATAAGGAGTTGTCTAAATGGAAAATCGACGATTTTGTTCAACTCTGTGAAATAGTGAAACCTTTATTCTAAATGCCTAATATCTACAACAAAATAAGCGTACAGAATGTCATATATGGTAAACCAATATTTATAAATTAAGACCCATCTAAGAAGAGTGTAAGACGCCAAATTGAGAATTGTTAAAATATATTATATTTTTATAATTTACAAAAGTTAGTGATCATAATTAGTTAAATCTTACAGCTCTATAATAGAGAACTTAATTTTTTTTTTACACTGGCTCGACATAGTGACTACAGAGTACCTGATAGTAAGTACAGTGTAGTCCAAAAACGAAAGCGACTATCAAAGGATGAAAATCCATTGGTAGTCTATATCGTCATGTCGGCCCGCATATACCACGACTGAAGATCTCTAGGTATATGAGCTACTGGATATACACAAGCTGATCCCGAAACGCGACAAGCCGAAACTAGTTACTATGACGGGCTTCACACCCATGCACTGTGGTCGCGATCCAGACGGCACCGACGCCCTACCACCTCGCTGCTGCTCGTTTAGCACCACCCAGGAGTCACGTGTAGGGAAACTAGGGTAAAGCCTACGGACGCGAGCAGCTTCGACTCCCAAAATTGTAAATGAATGTTATAATTTGAATTACATGTTGGCTGTAGTGGCTTTGTCGTTAATGGGTTGTGAATAGTCACAGGTTCTTTTCCCAGTACTTATCTCTAGGTTTTTTCAGATAACGTAATGATTTAGGCACATGGTCACCAGTAAGGAAAACATCTTCAAAAACCCACACGCCATCTAATAACAATGGCGTGTGTACTTTGATAACAGCTATCAACCGCGCTACTGGTCACGTTGGAGACGATATATAAGCGCAAAGTGGATATAACTAATAATCTCTGCTCAACCTGTAAAGGATATAGCGTAACGATATATTATTATTAATTATATAGAATTGTGTTACTGTATCAATAAAGAATTTTTCTTTATAAAGTTTTTTTTTTTTGTTAACCGGGTGAAATCCCTGACGGACCTCAGGGGGTGGTGAGGGCTGCCCCCGGTGTATGGGACTTGCACCGAGTAAAACCCCTGGGGTGTTCCTTCTTCCAGTCTGACCTAGGCCGGAGGTACAATGTTATCCTCTTCTCCGAACTTCGGCGACGTCTGGCCTTTTGTTAGGCCGCATCTCTACACTGCGAGGAGTGGTGTAAGGAGCCACCCCTCGCTCACCTCAGTGTCTTGGAACGGTGTCTGGTAACGTCACACCGCTCTCGCCTGTATAAGATGGGCAGAACGTTCCCTCAAGCACACTGCCCATTTTACAAGTTTACTTTGTACTCGAAGACTTAGTTTTATAGATTCAACTTTGACTTTACTCACCCTTCACCTAATTATCTATACTAATTTTATAAAGCTGAAGAGTTTGTTTGTTTGAACGCGCTAATCTCAGGAACTACTGGTTCGAATTGAAAAATTCTTTTTGAGTTGAATAGACTATTTATCGAGGAAGGCTTTAGGCTATATAACATCACGATGCATCTATTAGGAGCGAAGAAATAATGGAAAATGTGAAAAAAACGGGGAAAACTATTCATCCTTGAGGGCTTCCATTGCGTGCGCTGCAAAAACGGTTCAAGATACCAAAAATATATGTAAGAAAGAATTATTCCTCTTGAAATGATCTAAAAAAATGTCCATGACAGCATATGTCTATCTTTTAAGATTAAGTCACTAGAACCGTTTTTATGGTAAACAAATTTGGTCGAAATTAATGCTTTTTTTGTTAAGAGTTGTATCAACGTAATAATATTAATTTTTATCCAAATAAATGTGTTATTGATTAAGAGTATTTAATTATGAACAAAATTATCTTTGACATCACTTAATTTCAATGAACATCTTAGAAGATATTACAAAACCTTATATAGCAAAACGTTTGCCGGATCAGCTAGTCAATAATATACGTTCACTGGCTTGACAAAGTACTACAGTGCACTTGATGATAAATGTAGCACAGTCTAAAAATAAAAAAATCCGTTGACAATCCCCGTCGTCATGTCTGCCTACATATACCACGACTGAAGGCCTCTAGGTATATGAGTTACTGTCTAGTACCTCGCACACACGTACACAAGCAGTCTCCTGAAACGTGACAGGCCACGAGTCGATAGAGGAGTCACTATGACGGTCTTAACACTTGTGTTCCGTTGTCACTACACAGTTTGGCCAATCTCTACCACCTCACAATCAATAAAAATTATTTCATGACAAAATATACAATAAGTTACCGATTTCTAAAATTTATATTTGTTATTTTATTGAATAAATACAGCTTGTTACATCTTAAACCAATACATTAAACAAAAAATCAGTCAAAAATGATTTTCTTAATTTAGTTACGCTTTCAATAAAAAATAATAGGATATTCTTATACATACAGTTTTATTTCAAAGATTAATTTTTTTTCTGAGAAAATTGTTTGCAAGGTCTATAAATCCCAGCAATGTACTCACCCCATTTATGAAGACAAATTACTGTTATTAATTAATTATACAATCAGAGCTGGTACCAGGTCAATTGATCCCTGTGACGTATTGCAAAGTAATCAATTTCACCGCCCTAGACAAGTAATATTTGTTTATAACACTAGTAGAAAAGTGCAATTGTATGGAATTGGCATATGTCAATGTGATGTTTAAAAACCTTGTAATAATTTCATATATTCTGCATTTCCTATAAATTGTTCATTTATAAAGCCCCAAATGACAATCAAAGAATACATTGATTTTGTTTGTGAAACCTATTTTATTTTGATAGTGTCTTTCTTAATAAATCAATTGATAAAAAAAAATGTTTCACTAATCACAGTAAATATGGAAATTTATGTTCTCAGAATTGAGGCGTCTAATTTCAAAACCCGCTAAAACGATTTATTGTACAAAATTACTTAATAGTTCTAATAATAATTTGAAATGTTTTTATCAAAGCAAATATTATATATTATTTTTTTCTTTTTCACTCTGAATAATAATTTAAATATCTTATAAGAATGTGATTGTTAACTCAAAGATTAATTATTATTATTTAACTTTAATTAACTTTATGGGATTTGAAAAAAAAAAAAAATTATAGTGGGTTTTTGAAATTAGACTCCTCAATTGTTATAAGGGACTTTCTGAACAATGTATAATAATGTTATCATTTAGCCAATGTACTTTTATCTAGACTTTCAACGCTTGTTAACATGGTTTTGCTGTGGTAAACGGATTCACAGTCTAATGTATGCCTTGATCATTACCAATGTTTTTTGTAGCCAATTAAGACTTTTGCAATACAAAATCATGTTCTTTTCCACACCACCCTCGAGGTAGAACACCAGGTGCGTTTTTTTTATAGTGGTATCCCCAGTAGGCCTATTCCACTGTAGAGTTAATAGGTGACATAAATCTCTGATAGAGCTGTATAAAATATTATCCCAGTAATTATTCAATATATTTGTCCACATCATAACAAGACTTTCTGCTTTCTATTTAACCGGGAACAGATAGCCTTAAGTAATTATAATAGTAAAACTACATGAGAAATTATAGTAAATACTTACCATTTCTTAGTTGAACATTACTAATTTTCGCCATTAAATGAACACATTAAAAAAAAACTTATACTTAAAGTAGAGAAATTACACAGTTCATTTATTTCAGTCGGTAAATATTGAATTCATTTCTTTCACATTAATGGCGGAAAATCAATAATTGTCCAAACTACAACCAGGGGTGGTTGTTTGACTATTGCGTATTACAAATGTGGGTAAAGAACTTAGGCAAGGCTAAATCTTCATCCACTTGAACATAAATATTTCGCACTAGGCGTTTTTATCGCAAATTGCAGAACAAAACGAAACTGAATTATTCAGTTATGCTTCGTTCATGGAACTATTTTACCGTCTAAAGCTAGATAGAAGGATTGCCTCGTCAGCTGGTTGCGTATTCCATGTGTACTTTGCAGGGTTATGATGGTCAGGTTACTTCCTCGTTCTGATTAAAATCAGTAATTTCTTGTGAAACTTCCACGTCCGCCATTTTGTATGATTGATCTAGAAATGCGTTTCGGTTAAAACTTATAGAAATCGAAACTAATATCATGAATACAATAACAAGTATACTCACAAATCATCCAAAACTCCAGGAACGGTGATTTAAATACTTTTTATAAGTAATATATTTTTAAGAAGTAAAATCTACGACT
This sequence comes from Automeris io, assembly GCA_036320925.1. Lineage (NCBI taxonomy): Eukaryota > Metazoa > Arthropoda > Insecta > Lepidoptera > Saturniidae > Automeris > Automeris io. Next base: position 11,110,738 of record JAUDJH010000019.1, on the reverse strand, counting down.
CGGCCCAACTTCGATTTAACAGTGGCTACGACAATGTTGTCAAAGCTGGAATTAAAATCCCCTAAAAATAAAATCTAAATCCCCCTAAAACTCTTATAATTATCGAAGTCAAAATTTTAACTGTTTCAATTGCAATTTATAAAATAAAATTCTTATTGAATGATTTGTGTGCTAAGAAGTAATATACGAGTGTCCGAGGACTTATTGTAAATACAATATAAATAATTTAACGGAATACAAATTATTATCTGGATTTTCTTGTTTTTTTTTTATCATTTTTTTTATTTATTTTGCATATCTACTGAATATATTAAAATTTCGACAAACATTCTACAAACCCTCTTTTATATTTTTGAGATTCCCTAAATTTAGACACAAAATCTTTAAATGTGCATTATTTCAAAATGACAGCTTTGTCGTGGGATGATGACTCAACTCAAAGCCGTGAAAAATAGAATCTATGTGAAACGAAACGGAATTCTACATATCTTTGATCTTTGGTGGGAATCGCTACCGTATATAATTTTACTAGAATCAATACTACTGTGTCAATTTAATTTGATAAATATAGTTCCCAAAAAAATTTACAAAGATAATTATACCAATTTATTTATATATTGTAATTTTATGAACATACAAAATTTACTAAAACTATCAATATTAAAAGAAGAGTACAATTAAATAACCAAACAAACTAAAAAATAACAGCCTATACAACTACGTACACTGCATAACATTTCTACACCCGAATTATAACAATATGTATGGCATGACATTCCATCGATACTTACATTTCAATAGCAAATTAATTCATAGTTTACCTCGTGACATGCAGAACGTGTGCTTCCACACCCCTAACTCTGTTACTAATATAAAACAATACTATTTAATATTAGATCGTCATGAATATATGTACAAGATTCTAACATGGTTTTATGGTTGAATTAAGCTAATCATATTAATTTTCCCAATGAAAGTAGTCTATGTTTGTAAAATTGTATCCTCCGAATTTACTGGCTGCCAATAGGCCTTACATTTTTGCTGTTTTTAATTTCTAATTTATTTACCTTTGTAATTTAGAACGAATAAATTAAAAAAGTGCTATCAGTTCCGCATATATTTTTTTTAAAATAATTTATAGACGAACGCTTGACCTCAATCACACCTGGTGGAAGGTGAAGATGAGTTCGATGATGAAGCGCGATCGCCTAACAAATGCCTATTCAGTCTTCTCATAAAGACTTCCAGGTCATAAGATCGCAGAAATATGGCCGCTGGAAGCATATATATGTATATGATAATCGGAATAAAATACTAAATCAGCTTGTACGTCCTGACGGACAATAAGTCGACTCCAATACTTGGAATCGGGACATATACCGGTATAAAATGTTAAACCGGATAGGACTCTTATATAATTTCCCTAAACCGGGACGTATGATATACTAAATATAGTTCATTACTTATGTCAAGCGATAAAGTATCATTTATAATAAGATAATATATTTATTTTCATAATAAGTCCTAGTGATTCTGTCAACTTCCACGCAGAAATGGGCACAACTAGTAAAGAACAAACAAACATTGTTAAGAGAATCGATATAAAGAATTACGTTTACACCCCTTACCCCGCATACCACGGGATAAATTAAGACTCAAACGTATATCGGTCAGTCCTCAGTCTGGCTACGACGTTCACACGGCTCTGCGTTGTTTAACAAACATGAAGATCTCACTGCTGTTGTTTACAATAATAATATTATGTAAATACAGTGAATCTCGGCATACATCATGGTTCCCAAACGTTTTCGACACGTTCGCGAACAAAACAGCGCAACTAACCAATTACGTGAGAGATAAAGGTAGAAGTATTAGGAATTTTTACGTAGAAAACGTGCGAAATAGAATCAAATCGTATTTCGGCGCGAATAAAAATGTGACGAAGTATAATGATGAAAAAAAACCGTTGCGGATAAAAAGGAAATATAATCACTACATACCGGATACACAAATAAATGATAATGAAATATTAAGTAGTATTCCGCCGGAGGATTCTCTTGATAAGTGTGAAGATGACCCTGCAAATCAGATGACAACTCCGCAGCTGTTAGCTATGAACGGTTACCCTGCTGAAGCACATACTGTTACCACGCAAGATGGTTACATTCTCACAATCCACAGAATACCATTCTCAAAGAACGCTACAAAAATACCATCCAGGAAGACTGTGTTACTCCACCATGGTTTGCTGGGCAGTTCTGCTGACTGGGTTCTTGCTGGACCCAATAAAGCTTTGGCCTATATTCTATCAGACGCTGGGTACGATGTATGGCTGGCTAATGTTAGGGGTAACACTTATTCAAGAGCCCATGTTTCGAGGAATGTAGACACGTTCTCTTTCTGGAATTTCACATTCCACGAGGTGAGTCAGAACGACTTACCTGCCGTTATCGACTACATTATGGAGATAAAGGGATGGGACGTAAAGATAAATTATATCGGTCATTCCATGGGCACCACTGTACTGTTCTCTCTCTTATCTACGAAGACGCAGTATAATAAAGTGTTAAGGGCTGGTTTTGCTTTAGCCCCCGTAGCGTTTATGACAGACATAAAAAGCCCGATTCATCTGCTTGCAAAGTTCAGCGATAATATTGAATATCTGTTAAAACTCCTGGGCGCGAATGAGTTTCTCCCACAGAACGTAGTCCTGAAATGGTTATCGAAACTCGCGTGCGAGATCAACCATTATGAAGAGGCGATTTGTGAGAATTCCTTGTTCGTTCTCTGCGGCCATGATGCTCAGCAATTCAACAAATCTCTACTGCCTATAATATTGGGACATGTTCCCGCGGGAGCATCGACTAAAACCCTAATACACTACGCGCAAGAGATTAAACATGGTGGTAAATTCCAACAGTTTGACTACGGACCGGAAGGGAATATAAGACAATATGGAACACCGTTTCCTCCAGAATATCCCGTGCATAAAATTACGTTACCGATAGCTTTGTTGAGTGCAGAAAACGATTGGCTCGCGAGTGATGCAGATGTTACGAGCTTGTACATTCAATTAGTGAATCCGATTGAACATTACATTGTGCCTTTGAAGGAATTCAATCACATAGATTTTCTGTGGGCTATAGATGCCCCCACTTTGGTATATGCGAAATTATTAGAATTGTTAGAAGAAGGGGTGAGTGATATTAGCTTGTCTTCGGAAATGGACACGCCTACAATAAGTGTAGTTTGAGTTACGACTTTATTACATAACTATTTTTTCGGTACAATTTAGAAACTTAACAAAATAAACAAGATTAACTTTAGAAATCAAACAAATGTATATTCTAAATTAAGCAGTCCGTAATTTTAAAGATTTATAGTTCATTGTTAAAATTAGTTTCTTTTAAATCCTTATGAGATAGCCACAAATTGTGATATAATATATAAAAAAACATTGTTTAGAATAAAATAAAACAACTCTTTGAAATTGCCAAACAACATTTAATGTAATTTGTTAAGGATTTTACGGCGGCTTGCACTAACAAATTAAATCTAGTTTAAGTCTGTATAAAACGCTAATCTATGAAGCGGTTTATTTCAATCTTAATGATGGTGTCAGTTTAAGATGGTGTTACAACTGGATTTTGATTCTGTACAAGACTATAAGTACAGTTCAACGCTAAATAGCTTTTTAATTAAGTCTAAGCTAGATTTAATTTGCTAGTGCAAGCCGCCCTTAAACAAATACGATTAATTTTGAACCTTTTTAAAATAAAATATATCAAATATATGTTGTTATTATTTATACATATAAAATGGATGTATTTCGTAAAAAAATATGACGCTACTTGGCTAAAAATCCACACCTGTATGTTTTGTTATTTTGCCACAAGAAGACATGGTCAAAAGGTAGTAGTGTGATAAATGTGGGAATATTATATTAAGTTTTATAGCCGCGTCTAGCGGATAAAGCGTTTTATGTAAAAATATAAAGGTAACAAAAAAATTGCGAGTTGAAACATCGACAAAGTCAATTAAAACTGAATAATATTCTTATGACTAAGGTAAGAACAAGGTTCTCTACTGTTGTAGATATTGTACGGCAACAGCCCCGGATCTTGAAATGTTTCGAAGTGGGATAAAATCTACTATTTGCTGCCCTAATTTCTGTCAGTAGTTTTATATTTTCTTTATTTATTTTATTTTTTTACCATATTAACCCATTACCGCCCTCTGTACCTGCACAGGTACAACTACTTAATCGATAAATTATGTATTTTATCTGTGGGAAGTGTTGAAACTAGTTATAGTTAACTTGATATGTAAATATATTTTTTTCATTTTATTTTCTTATATAGCATATTTTATCCCTTATGGACTAATAAATAGAAAAACAATAGAAAAATATACTGCAGTTTCATTTTGGGCGTTAATGGGTTAAGGTCGGCCAGTGGCTAACACAATACAGGCAAACAAAAAAAAAACGAAAAAAAAAAATACGTTAATGTGTTGCGCCGTTTAAGGGAACCACATCGTGCATCATAACATAAACAATTCTTTCACAATTATAAGGATCAATTCAATAAAAAATTATTAAAGCACAATTTTTAAAGATTTAGTGGTCAACAACTTTGAAAAATCATTTATCCCATAGGAAGTTAAATACTCACAAAAAACTAAATATCAATCTTGCTTGAACTTAAAACGTGGTAACGAAATCTTATGAGACTTTTGAGTTCAATTTGAAAACGTTGAAACAAATACTTGTACTTTTACCCTTTATGGAGAAGTTGTCCCGATTTTTTAGTTATATTATTCAGTAAGTACGCTGGGTGATCTGCTTGTTAGTCGCCTCTGGAATTAGGCGCACGGGGCGTGGGCTCCGGCTTTCCCCCCCTAAATCCAGGCCTGTCAGACAATAATAGGAGCTAGTATACTGTCCTTGTACTGTTGATCTTTGCATTTTTGTCTTATTTTATTACATAAGTAGCATAACATCTCGTACGGTCATATTCATAAAAATATTAGGCAGTTATAAAACTAAATTACTATCGAAGTATACAAAACAAAGTTTTTAGTTTTGTGTTATTGCATTGAAAAAATAGTAATACTGTAAATATTTTGTGACTTAAAATTATCAAGAGAAAAAGCTGGTAAAGAAAGCATTTTATGCCTCCGCTGAAGACTCAGTGGTGTTCCATTTCCTAACCACAGTCGCGTAAATTTGTTTTAAAATGCACCATAATATTATATCCGTTCTTTTTCGGCGCTTCTCAACCGTCTTCCAAGACATAGTTTACTCTATAAAAATAGAATTACATTTATAACTGACTATAATATAATTTAATGTGACATTGTTTTTCTTTGCCTTGCTTATGTGATATGGAAACCAATTCAAAGTGTAAATACAGTCAAAACCGTTTATGGCGACTTCGTTGAACAACATACCGGTTTTATGGAACTACAACAAAGGTTCTAGGGAAAAAATATAGGACTTCGTATCTCGAAAACATCACCGGTTGTTACGGCTATCGGTTTTTATGACTAAATATGAGTAGTCCCTTCGATGCCGTCATTAAAGATTTAGACTGTAATTAAAAAATGCCTATTATCGCCTGAAATAACCGTTCAATCTCTAATAAAGATAAATAATAGGATCCATGAATATTACTACATATTCAGATACAGATCCAGAAGTGGGGAGTGCAAGCCGGTCCCCTTCGCTAAACTCCAGGGGCGGTAGACGAGCATGTCATCCAGAGTACCTGCTGAATAATATATCCAAAAATGGGCCATTTTTCCACAAAATATTGGCTGAAAAGTACAACTTAGGTTTTGACGTTTTAAAAATTAACTCAAAGGTCTTATACAAATATGACATCGTGACCCTGTGTTAAGTCATACAAAGATCGTTTTGGTGAATATTTCGCTTCTTATTCGATAAATGATATTATATTTACTTTTTTCCTCAGTTATTGAGCAAATATCTTAAATAATTATACTGTAAACATTTTGTATTGTATCAATCCATATAATTGAAAAACAAAGGTAAAAGTACTGACTAGGGGAAAGACAGGGCAGACAGTCGTTTTTGTACCCCCTTGAAAAAATTCAAAATTTGGAGATGTATTACTAATTACTTGAACAATTATTTGATGGTTAAAAGATAGTGTGTATAATCTAACAGTAAGCGTTATTTGCAAAAATTGCTACACGTTAGAGCTATTACAATATTGTTAAAACATTTACAACTAAGACAATTCATATTGATAAATACAGACAATGAATCACTTTCAACCATAATGTGAAATCATTACGTGTTTGTAAATAAACGGATAAAATATTAATGACTTGCAATCTATGCACTGTATGACTCAAATGGGAACTCTGACCCTTTCGATAAACTTACTAATGTTTAAGTTATGAGTAATAATAGTACAGTCTGTTATCCAGAACTTTGAACATACACGTTCTTTATTTTAACTATAGTAAATTATTTTTCATTACTTAGTATAAAGTAAAATGTAAATCGAATTCATATTTCAAGTGTAGTTTATGAAAATGTAAGTTTTCTGAAATTATTGCAGCATTTAAAAAGTCCTGGACGAAGATCGATAAGGTTAACAAAACTTTTTTCAGGTATTTTTTAAATTAAAATTTCTTTATAACTGTGGAAATACCCTAGACATCAAGTTCAATCGATTCGATTTTGACTTACGCCTATAATCTAAGCTTACGCCTAATGGATAGCCGAAATATCTAAATTCTATAAAGAATTAAGCAACAATTTTGGGATTTAGTAGTTACTGTTCAGGTTCGAATGTTTAATCTTCTGTTAAGTATTGATTTACACTTTAATTTCGCCATCGATATCAAATAAGTAAATTAAATCTCGTCTAAATAAAATAAAATTGACGATCACCCCACAATGGTTATTTGGATATACATATCTCTTGAGGGCCATTGTGTTCAGTCGACAGTTTTTGTGATTAATTTTTTTTTGCGACAGCACTAATTAATTAAAATGAAATTGACATAATTCACTCTTTGATCAAGCATAAACTTTGTTTGGGCTTTACACATAAATAAAATAAAATTTAAACGACGTAAACTTGTATGGCTAGTTAAGTAAAATAAACAATATTAATATATTGTCATTTGTCTAATTTAACAAATTAAGGCTGTATAGCTCGTTTCTTTGTCTATATTTTGAAGAATATAATAAACAACAATCTAATTTAGTTATCAGTTTGTAATACCAACGTGGTCTTATTCCTATTTTCAAGGGGTTTTTTATGTAACTAGGCTGATCTTGAGACAAATATTTTTTTTTTTTTTTTGAAGCGGACTAACTACTGATTGCCGGGAAAGGCATTTTCAGCTCAACCGGGCTTATCCTTGAGACAAATAAAAACGTACAATTTTATACTAATTGAAATTGTATCAATTTACAATATTGTTATTAATGAGTAGTCACGCTAAAAGGCGGAACCCTAGAACTACAAATTAATAATGTAAACGCACTCAATCCCCAACGCCAGCTGGCGTACACATTTACATTCTTAATGTTCTCGCTTTAAACTATAAACATCGCATCGCATTCTTTTATACTTAAAAACATCGCATCGCATCCTTCTCCATTATAATCGCATATTAATTACTTTAAACTCGCAACACCCATATTCTCAAAAACCAGACTCCACATTCGCATACAAACACATACAGTGAGTGATTTTATGAAGTACCTGAATACCGCTGCCTACGGTAAGTATTTTTTCTCATTGTCTCAAATTATCGCAATCTTCTTTATTATTAAAAATCATCCCGCCTACGAGGGTGCATTTTTTGCAACGGCATAAGTCTAAGACTTATCCCGGCCCGCGTAATGAGAATACCTTGGTTTGACAAATTTTAAGAAATAATGTACATGCCGTAATTATATTTTGTTAGTAACAGAAAAAAATATAATAATTTGTAAATTTCTTTAAATGAAAATTTTATGATTTACGATTCCAGAGGTAAAAATAAATTTAGGGACACTTTGTTTAAGGTTACCAGCACTGTAATCAGCTGTTTATGACGTTGATATGTCATTTGTGTCCGCAAATGTTCAGTCGCCGAAAGATAATGTAGAATTTTAAATGAAACTTAGATAATTTTAATAAAAATGGCGTTCTACAGAGGATGGCGATATACGGCATTTATTGGAGGTTTCGTCGGTATGATAGGACTAGCTTTGTATCCTATAGCCATCAGTCCTATGATAGATGTTTCTGAATATAGTAAGTTCCTAATCTTACATAAACAATATATATAAATTAAACATTTTAATAGAAAGAGGTTAAAAATATTTAGAATTTTCTATTTTTGTGTTACATGGCACAGACACGGCCAAAACAGCCTATTTATTAAAACTTAACATAATATATGTCTTTCCCATCTTTACTAAAAATTACCCCTATTTTGGAAATAAAAATAGTAAAAGAGACATACATAAAGCTAAAATCATTCTGTACCATTTCTCCTAGCGTAAAATGTAACAAACAACTAAATATGGTTTTTTTTAGATATAAATTACTAATGTAAATAATTAGTAATAGTATAGTAATTAATAAATAAAGTAAAAATTAAATAGTAATAATAAAAAATAAATAAATAATAATAAAGTAAATAATTAAGTAATATTAGAAATTAAATAAATAATAATAGTAATTAGTAATTAAAGTATTAGTAATTTTTAAATTACTTGTTTTTATAATTTACTAATTACTATTAATTATTAATTACTAGATATAATTTATAATATTTGTGGATAATTGCATATATTAACCTCGTTCCAATGTAAATTTGCGCTAGTTTTATGGGTATATACGTATATAATTCAATTCATACACACAACCATGACTCGCAATAAATTAACCTATTCATTATAGAAAAGTTCACTGCTACAGGAACTCAAACCCAGGAGCTATAGCTTTGCAGGCAGCGTCATTAGCATTGTGTTATGAAGTCATCAATATAATACTATATATTTATATGATATACTAATATAAATACATATAACACTATTGTCATATTACAGAAAAAATACAGAAGGAAACAAGAAAAAATATAAAACAAGAAGACATTCAGCCTGGAAGTAAGTAGTTATATTTATATGTATATTGTTTATATCACTTATATTAAAACAATGATTTGAGAAGAATGCCTTTCTGGTTTAAATAAGTTCATTTTAGGTGCAGTTTAAGTGAAACTGAGTCAGGGTGATTTAATTAATATCCATATAAAACAGGCTATTCTAACATATATATAATATATTATGTTGTGGATGCCTTAATAGGCCCTGTATATTTATGATTATAATTATGTACATCTGAATAGAATAGTGTGTTGGGCCACTAGCAGCCTGTGTATGAATAAAATAAACAATCATCCCAGCCTAATACCTCTAAGAGAATCTGCCAGTCACCTAATTGTTCTTGATTTTGCAGAAAAAAATAATAATTTGTAGAGATGTTTAAATTTGTTGTAAATCTGATGTTATGAATTTCTTCCTGACTATCCTATTTAATTTTGCTATAAACATTTTCATCCAGGTGTGTTTTCATATAATTATGCCTTTAATAAAATATTTTATAAATATATCATACTTTTCAGATATGAAAGTGTGGTCAGACCCATTTGGAAGGAAGAAACCAGATAGTGAATAGATTTTAATTAATAACACTGTAAATATTGTTGTTTGTAATATAAAAATAATTAGTTTAAAGTTGTATTTTTAATAACATCTATACAAAAATATATGCATAAAATTGAGAGTGAAACACATCAGATCAAAATTTTGAACCTTTTTTTTCGTAATCAATATTCTAGCTATGTAATTTTTAACCTTAAGTAATTAACAGCTACAAATCTAATTGATTACAAGTGATATAAATTAAATTTCATTACTTGAAATACTTTAGATAGAAATAATAAAGAAAGATAATCTTCTATGAAAAAAGCAATTTGCCACTTATGATTCTTGAGGTAGATGCTTGGTGTCCGGTCAGCAGACTCCCGTCCGGGCAGTAGACTTGAGGGAGTCTGCTGCTCGGATGAGAGGGAGGCGGTGCACGGTGTCCGGCGCGCCGCCTGCGAAAGAGGTTTTGGAGGGATGGGCTTTACTCTTTTCCCTCCCAGAGAGGTAGCCCCAACAAGGCTTCTTGTTCTCTGGGCGTCTGGATGAATTTGGCTTCCCAGGCCAAGGCCAAGTTTTTAGTCAGCAGGAGTCTGACACACCGGGGTCGCTGCCCTCACAGTGTCCCTGATGGTCCTATGCAAAATTTTCCCCCGGGGTACAAAAAAAAAGACGCTTGATGTAATATGAGTATCTGGTGAGAATAAGTCTGTATTTATAACATCGGGATATAGCTCTGCTTACCATCAAGTGGGATGTCCGCCTATTTCCCTTCGTTTTAATAATAATATATCATGATGTATCGTTTTCGGAGTGAGCAGATGCATTAGTAAATGTATCCACTTCACATTTATATAAATAATATGTAGAGGTTAATATGACCAGTAGCGCAGCAGATCGAAAAAACACTAAAATACTAACATATGACACTTTTATTAGATCCCATGAAGATTCCCTCATTATGTTTTCCTTCACGAGTGAGCATGTGGGCTGCCTTAACCACCATTGTCATTGTGGTGTGGATTAATCAGGAAAAGTCTAGCGGTCCATGTTGAGATTCAAACCTTTGAACGTCCGCGTTCTCGAATGAATACTAGTCCCTTCCTTTAAATACCGCTATAAAACTAAAAATTGTGATAAATGAAACAACAGTTACAAAAGAAATTATAATTTTTCAAAATCACATCGCCCCTTCTCTTACACTCGAATGTCTAAAGCTTTACAAACAGTGGAGCGTGTTTAATTAAGTTTCCAATATAAAAATAAATATTCTGTTTTTTAAACATTTATATTTACAGCTTCGTGCTCTTCGCTTTTTTTTTCAGTGCAATTAAAAAAAACTCTAATAGTGAAACTCTACTTAAGGTGGACTGGGGTATTTCCGACAATGTAGTAATTGCGATTAAAAATTTAAAGTATCTTTTAATTGCAGAGTTATTATATATATAGTTACATTGTTTTATGGAATTTAAATTGCCAGTTACTAAAGTACCCAGACGAGCACAGCATTTCAATTTACCAAAACAATCACAAAAAGAAATAGCAATGTGTGTGGATGTAGGTACTTATCAGTTGTTTCAATTGCTTGCCTGATAATAAATACATTGGTTTCCTAAATGTTGGAATTGATTAACCTCAACTCATTTTACTCCTTGCCTCATAACAGTATAAAGTTTATTTTAGAATATACTTTGAATTACCACACGGTTTACTAATTTCCATCTGCATGAAATACAGTATAGACAATATTTATAATATTACGAGTCTCTAGATACAAACCGTAAAGTTTTACACAATAATGCAAAAATAAAAAAAAATAAAAAAATTAACACTGATTATCTTTGACCACTGGCGTACCAGGTCCGTTTTTGCATGACAACGATTTATATATTATTTTAAAATATAATAAAAATGAATTATAAACATGAACTACCCGAATCATATTTGCTATATGATAGGAAAAATCGCATTAAAATCCGTTAAGTAGTGTACAATTTATAAATAAGTACATAGACTATATTCAGTCAACATTTCGTAAAACTTTTTATCTCAATAATTCCTGTCCGAATTACCCCATGGCACCCTGTATAACAACATTATAATTTATTGAATATCATACATCCATTAAACTCTTATTTATTTCGCATAATTATGAGCCTTCCTCGATATTTACAGTGAGATTTTTAAACACTATTAAATTCAATTGAATTATTTTGCAATAAAGCGTAAAGCTGTATTGCCAGAAAATATAAATTTTTTAATCGTTTTTTTTTCTTAATCTTTTTCACATGTCCTTATTTTAATTATTTCAATTATTTGTAATGTGAAAATATTTTTAATAATCGTTTGTATAAATGTTTATTTTAACTGAAATAATTCAGAAGAGAGCTTTTACAAAAACCATCGTAGAGTCAAAATCATATTTTGGTATTTATACAAAATATATATATTGCTAGAGTCCCATAAAGCGCTGTATAGATAGAAGTGTTTTTATTCAGTTACATTCAAAAGTATTTAAGCAAAACTGAATAGCTTTATTTCAGAAGTTAGATTTGATTTTTAACATTATATTAAAGTGTTTTTGTTTATGTAAGAGTATTTAAATAATTCTGATCTTAAATTTAGTTTTGTAATAAGACTATATTGTTGACGTTAAAGACAAACTAGTAGTAAACTTGTAACTTCATTAATACGTCCACGCCGGCACGTACCACTTGTGTCTCGCACAAGTCTGTCTCATCATACGACGCGTGCCACCAAATATATAGATCGTATATTAAGTTTATTTATTGAAAACATTATTTTTAATAACTATACAGAGAAGATCTTTAAGCGCCGCCCTCTGTGGCCGAGAAACATGAACTACAGCGCCGGCGTGAACTTGTTACGAGACGATTTGATTTTCATAATATATGACATATCATGGAAGATCGATCTTATTTGATGTGGTGGGCCATTGCTCGATCTATACATGATCATAGTACATAACATCTAAGATTGTTTCAAGAGTGCTTTACAGTAACCTGTGTGGCTTTTCAGGATCACCTTTCGAACGTCCAGCTGTTCATATACCTAAAGACCTTCAGTTGTGGTGTATGTGGGCTGGCATGACCACATTAACTATCGGTGTATTCCTATCTTCATCGGTGTATTCTTAGGCTACAGTGTAATCTTCACCGGGAGTAGTGAGTCAATGTCGAGCTAAAAGTATACTTCGGATTCTAATAATCATTGCGTGTTAACGGCTGCCGTGACGCGATGTTTCTCTCTGTATGCTTTTATATAGAAGAGTTCGACGTGACTACGCGGCGCTGTCAGACGTGTCAAACTGCAGCTGACAGCTCTGCACAGTCACGTATATCAGATATAGTGATGAAAATACCCGGGAATTTTCCCAAAGTGCCCAAAAGTTCCGAGAACATTCCGTAAATTCCCGGGAATATTCCCAAGGAAGTTTTGGGCGCTTTGGGAAAATTCCCGGGCATTTTCATCACTAGTCAGATACCTATCTATATAAAAGCATACAGTGTCCATCCAAAGAGTGGCTTAATATGACAAAAAAAGTCAATAGTACATTTTAGTATCAAAATGGTTTAAAACAACTTAATTTTTAAACAAAAATGCATTTTACTGTCTTATATTTAAATATATTTCAACTAAAATTTAAACAGGTTCGTTATATTCTTGTGACTTATTAACCGTTTTAAAAAAACAAAACAAATTTCTTTACATAGAAGGGAAATAATCACTGTCCAGATCTATTTCACAACTATTATATGTAGCCAGAGATGGGCAAAATGTAATCTGATTAATGATGAACGATTACAATATGTAGTCGTAATTTTAATTTGTTAGCTCTATAATCATGATTAAATCAATTTAAAACATTAAGAAATCATAAATGTGTATGCAATCTGGGATTCTTTAGTGTTTATAACATAAATGAGCAAAATGCAGTCATTAATGGAAAAAACGTAAAATGTAATCGTTAATCATTTTTATTAATCTGATTACATTTTGCCCCTATGTATATAGCGGCGTACATTCATTATCCGAAAGGGAAGCCGAGACCTCGAAACATATAGTCTATAGTCCTAGAATCGATATTTTTATCACATTAAACCCGAGCGATGGTTACACATAGGTTCCAAACACGATTAATCCAGTGAATTTCCATTATATCGGAGACATTAAAGGTGGAACTTGTCGAGAATTCGTATATGTTGGCAATAAAAGCACCAAACCTGACTGCTGAGCTTATGTATGATTAGTGCGACACACGTTTATGGATGATATAGTACATCAGTGGCGAGCGTCCCATAAACGCATTATCCTGTTACACTTAGACATTTAATAAAACTTTTAAGTTAATATTTGTTTATTACTAGTACTCTTTACTTTCGTACGGTGTGATGCTTTGGAATCAATTTGTTCAGGCGCAGGGCATGAGTATAAAAAAGGTACTTGACATCCTTTCCGTCTCCCTACTTTCCATTACATTCCCATTCCACGCTCGGTCCTTAACAGTGATACATGTGTCCGCACGGCGGTATCGCTACACTTATCATCGGCGGCGAACTCGGTCACACTACGGAATAGTCAGTTGCTTTGGACAATACGGCGGAACATCTATTTAATTGTATACGGTGAACGGTGCGGAGCTGCAGTAGCCTGTCCTCATCATCCAGTTTCCAGGTAAGTGCCTTTTGAATATTTCACTGTCACTGTGCCTGAATGAACTCTTTGTTCCCTAATTGTCTACGTGGAAATCCAGACCAGCAACGCTCTTCGGCGGCTACATAAAACTTTTGATTCCCTCGCTATCCAACGCTATCCGACTAGCACACAAGTGTAATGGGCGGTAAGGTTGGGCACCGCTGTATACCGATGCGCGCAGGCATGTTGCGTGGCCGGTCCGCGACGCCAGCGCCGCGATCGCCCACCACAGTCTCGATATTACAATCGCAGCGACATCACGCATCACTCGCTCGCAATTTGTATTAAATATTCATGTATAACAAGATAATGCTTTTATACCTCTATGGGATGCACGCCACAGTACGTGTTCTGTCGGCTGATGACCGATTGCCTTTAATCCAGCCCATTAAATTCTCCTTTGTAGAAGTCGCACTTCCTCTGACTGTAAAGGGTGGGTAATGTTGTAGAACCACGCACAAGAAACCAATGGCAACCGTCTCTATAACTGTCAAATTTCCAAAAGATGTCTTTAATAAGGATAATGCCTAGTGTCCTGCGCGCCGCGTGCTAAAGAACTCCTCAGGGAACAGCTCTTTACACTGACCCTTTCTAGAGATGAAGCCTGAGAAAAGCAATTTACTCGCTGGGTCGTTGGAGCAATGAGAATTTCCAGGCTTGGCTGGCAGCGAGATGCGGGACATCCCGGGGGTTTTTAGCTATGAGTCTAGTACACCGAGGCTAAAGGCTGCCCTGGCGGCCATATGTATACTTTCCCCCCGGGTTATCAAAAAGCTCTTAACCCCGAGAAACCGGTCAAATTAGGATAAGGCACGTATGTAGTAAACACCCTGAGCAGAGATAAGATCGCTATAGCCAAATCGGCATTTTTTTTTACGCTGACTCGACAAATTAACTACAGCCCACCTGATAAGTACAGTGTAGTTCAAAAATGAAAGCGACCATTAAAGGACGAATATCCATTGACAGTCTTCGTCGTCATGTCGGCCTACATATACCACGACTGAAAGTCTCTAGATATATGAGTAACTGGATATACACATGCTGACCCCGAAACGTAACAGGTCAAAGCAAGTCACTATGACGGTCTTTACACTCGTGTACTGTGGTCATGGCAAAACAGTGTTATGGCATAGAAGATCATCCTCGTCTACTCTATAAATTGTTGACCAAAAAATATTGTCTTTACGAATGTAAAATACGTTTTACATCACCGGCTTCCCTTTTAATATATATTTTGTCTGTAAAATTCTTTGGAATATCGCTAAATCCTAACGATAAAAAAATGGCTTTTTAAAAATTATATGTCATATTTTGACCTGGAAGGACAGCATTTCCTCTCTTCTTCTATTTATTTGTATTAATTAATTACAACTAATTAAAAATATAATATATTAGTTTACAAAAATCGATTTGAAAAGGTAATAGTCTGTAATTAATATTTAATAAAAACTAAATCTAAAAATAATGCGGTCGGTATAAAGTTTAAATATACAGTCAAAACCGTTTATGGCGACATCGTTTAGAACAAATTATCGGTTATATTGACTCATAACAAAGGTTTCGGCTGAATGCTATATGTCCGATTGAATCTGGAAGGTACCGGTTGTTACGACTAAATATAAGTAGTCCCTACGAAGTCGTTATAACAGATTTTGAATGTTTATTTAAA
Organism: Automeris io; assembly: GCA_036320925.1. Lineage (NCBI taxonomy): Eukaryota > Metazoa > Arthropoda > Insecta > Lepidoptera > Saturniidae > Automeris > Automeris io. Next base: position 11,094,668 of record JAUDJH010000019.1, on the reverse strand, counting down.
ACAGGAAGAAATCCAATTAAAAATATAATTTAATATTTAAATGGTTTTTACACATACTAATATAATATACCTAATAAATGTATTTCGTTATTAAATGAACACATTAAAATCAGACGCCATATTGCACAGAAAGTAATCTTGTCCAGGGCACGGAATTTATTGCTATATAACAATGAAATCATTTCTTTTTAAAGCTTAGATTTCTCCAAGCTCTTTAATTCTCATAAGACCAGAATAATGTCTATTTGGAGTCAACAACTCAATATTAATCGGTACAAATTATTATCTCTAATAAAACAGAATTAACACGTTCGTCGCCCAGCGCGATTCGTTTGCGTTTCTCACGGGGCCCAAATCCGACTCTGGGTACGCCGTAGCGTAAACAAGTGGTATATAAACAATGTAACTCGAATATTATGATCATATTATCTTCGATTTATCGCAAAGAATTTTGTTCTTCACTTGAAATATGTTTAGAGTGTGTAGCGACTAGTGATGCCACGAATAGTGAATTAGCCGAATACCGAATATTCGGCAACTCTGTCGGCCGAAGCGCCGAATATTCGGCCACCGAATATTCCTAGAAGTAGCGTGTTTAGTGAGAGGTTATTTTCTGAGGTTGGTAACATGTACGATGAAAAGCGTAATCGTTTGCCACCAAAAAATGCTGAAAAGTTTGTTTTTATCCATCACAACTTACCACTGATCAATTTTAATTACTAAAGTGTTGTAATTTGGAAAAAAATACATAATTTTGAGTAATATAACGTGTCTTTTTTACATGATTTGGTATTCGGTATTCGGCCGAATAGTACGTATTATTCGGCCGAATACCGAATAGCAAAAAAGTGGCCGAATACCGAATAGTTGCCGAATATTCGTGGCATCTCTAGTAGCGACTTCACGAGTTCTGAAAGGCACGCGTGGCTGCGACGAGCGTGGTGTGTGGCAACCATCCACGCGGCTGCCTTCAGTTTCATCGCTCGCGCCACAGTATCGTTCATACTACCTAAGAGGTTGTGCCCGTCAGTCTGCCTTATACACCAAAGTGCAATGTAAGTTATATAGATTATAATTTAGTTTCATTTATCAATAATAGAATCGGGGTTAGTGCAGCAACCCCAAAAGTGTTTTGACGAAAAACATGCATCATCAGTATAATGTAATATGTTATCCCATATAAATTGATAAAAGGTATTGTATGATGTTAATGTATTTGGTATTTTAATGTCGTATATCCTATACTAGCTGATCCGGCAAACGTTATTCTGCCATATAAATTATTCACACATATATTTTTGGTATCTTGAAGTTTTCGCAGCGCACGCAATGGAAGCTCTCAAGGATGAATAATTTTCCCCGTTTTTTTCACATTTTCCATTATTTCTTCGCTCCTAATAGTTGCATCGTGATGTTATATAGCCTAAAGCCTTCCTCGATAAATGGTCTATTCAACACAAAAATAATTTTTCGATTCGAACCAGTAGTTCCTGAGATTAGCGCGTTCAAACAAACAAACTCTTCAGCTGTATAATATTAGTATAAATTTGCATATGAGTGGATATTCCATTACATTCCTTTTAAAAATCCAGCTAAAAATCCAAAGCTATGTCACCCATATATGGGTGACATAACGACGAACGTGTTAAGTCATCAAACTTGCCTAACTAGCTCAGAAAGCTTTGTCGACTAAAGCCACATTCACATGAAGTCATTCGATGACATTACACTAAGCCAAGCCTTAATTGGCAATATATGAACATAGATAATCCCGATGGATTGTCTAATCCATTTTTAACTTTCGCTTTTTTGTACTCATTACTATAACATGTCTTATGCGCGAATCAACTTACCTTTAGTTATGGCTCGACGTTTCGACCTGGTTACACAAGTTATGTTCACGAGCAGGCTGATACGCCGCGGAATTTTCTTCGGGTGCGGCAAGATACTTCTTCTACCCTCTTTTGTTTTTGATAATTTGAATAGTCACGCCACACACCACTCACAGTTTCAGCATGCATACAAGGCGACACAAAACGAGCTCCTAATTTCATAATCACTGTGTCCCACGCTGATGACAATATAAACCCATCATTAAAAAGAGACTAAAGAGGGTAGAGGAAATAATTCCCCGCCCCAGACGAAACCGTTAGTCTGCTCGTGACCATAACTTGTGTGACCAGATCTAAACGTCGAGCAATAATTAAAAGTTAATTTTCTAAAATTAGGACAACAAACTTTTACTTTGGCTTGGCTTAGTTGAATGTCATCAAATGTCCTCGTAAAAATGCGTACAAAAGTAAAAAAAAAAACACTTTTAAATTGGTGCATAAAAGTGAATAAATTCATTACAATTTTAACAAATACACAACCTAAGTCCTATTATTAGCCAAAATATTTATCAACCATATAAAGAATTTTTGGCTAGCCAAATATCTGCCATTTGGCTTTAAAGTATAATTTGAGGCACTCTAGCTGTGTCACATGATGTATTGAAATAATGTCTACAGAATCGGTCATTTTTATTAAGATTCTATATAAAAAAAAAGGTAAATAACATCATATAATGCACAATAAGATCTATAATTTGAAAGGGCTAAAAATGTGGTACCTAAGATCTAGACACTTAAGATATTATTTAATAAAATAAAGGTATAGCTCAAAATGACTTCAGAACCAAGTATTCTAGGTAAGATAAGATTAATTTCTTTTTTGAATGATAAAACAAAAATTAAGAATATTTATAACATATAAATATTCCTATCAATGGATGTAAATGTAACGAGTAATCGTTTAATTGGGGATGAAATGGTTCGGAATTCGTTATAATATAACAATAAAACGTCGTATCGTCATTACGAGTTAACAAATTTTAATCTTATTTTGATATAATTTTAATCGAAATTGCAATGAACCTCGCGCCATAATTATGCCAGACAAAGAATTTACGGCTGGCCAAAAAGCTGCCATTTAACTTTCATTTATTCACCCATTACATGATAAATGATCCACACATACTTTAGAGTAAATAATTATATTTAAAAGCGTCGTGTGTATATTTATCACTTTATTACAAAGCAGTCATTATCATTAATGACAACTTAACCTAAATATCACTGTAAAAATTCATCGTCGTCACCAACCTGGAATGTGAAATTTTGTACGTCAATATAAGCGATGGTGATGATGATGATGATGATGATGTGTGTGTGTGTGTGTGATATGTATGACGTATTGTTGTTTTTAATATTAATATCTTAAGTGACTACACTGCACTTGATGGTAAATACACTGTGCTCAAAGGAGTTTATTATTTATTTATTTTTTTATTAATTTATAGGCGAACACTTGACCTCAGTCACACCTGGTGGAAGGTGAAGATGAGTCCGATGATGAACCGCATCCGCCTGACAAATGCCTATTCACTCTTCTTTTAAAGACTCCCAGGTCATAAGATCGCGGAATTACTTAATTTGTCTTGGTTTATATGAATACTTTTAATTAATTTGAGCCTATTATTTATCTCTATATTTTTTTATTGTACCTTGTAAACTACTGCAATTCGCGGACTATACGGTGTTTTCCATCAGACACGATATGTATTCACTCATGGCCGAAATTAATAACCTATCCTATCCCCTATCTTAGATTTTTTACTATGGCAACTATAATGCATCTCTTTTCGTATACGCAGGTTTGAAAGGGAGAGGTATAGCTATCGATCTGCGAATTAAAGGTGGATAGATTATTAATTCTGGCAGTTAATCAGGCCAGTATAAGAAAATAATAACTGGTACAATAAAAGTTACAAAGATTTGTATTTTAAATATCTATTAACGTCATGTTAGACAAATATATCAATATTTTTTGCCATATAGGTAACTGAAAGTGTACGGTCTAATCTCGAAACACGACCAACTGAAGCGAGTCACTACGACGTACCTGCAAAAAGAATTCGAAGTCACTCCGATGGCAGGTGCCTTCAGCGGCGAACGTGAATTTATGAAACGTGCCATCTTCACATATAACTGTAAAATAAAAACAGTATGACTATTTTTCTCTTATTACAGATAGACTTGTATTTGAACTCAATCTCACCTGCTGGAAAGTGATAATAAGGCTGACAAGGGACGCAATCACGCAGCAAATACCGATTCAATCGATTTTTGAAGATTACTGTTTTTTTTTTAAACTGACTCGACACAGTGACTGCACCATACCTGATGGTAAGCATGGTGATGCCCAAAAAACGCCAACGACTATCGAAAGGTAAGAAAAAACCCATCGGTAGTCGCAGCGATCATGCCGGCCTGCACAAATATCTCTTAACGCTACGCTTAAAGGATCTCATATCTATGTCATCAAATGTTGGAAAAACAGACGCAAGAAACGTATTCCACTCCTTGGCAGTTCGCAGTAAAAAAAGAGATGCAAATCCGCATGGCGCGCAGTCAATTTATGTTGGAAGAGAGGAATTCAAGTGGTGTATAACTCATCCGCACACTCTCCAGAGTGTAGTCTATAGATAACCCATAGGCAGGCCACTCTACGCCGGTATTCCAAGCTGAGTAGCTCACGCGACGTAAGAGCTGCTTGAGAATCGAAGCTGCTCGCGTCCGTAGGCTTTACCCTAGTTTCCCTACACGTGACTCCTGGGTAGTGCTAAACGAGCAGCAGCGAGGTGGTAGGGCGTCGGTGCCCGTCTGGATCGCGACCACAGTACATGGGTGTAAAGTCCGTCACAGTGACCAGTTTCGGCTTGTCGCGTTACGAAATCAGCTTGTGTATATCCAGTAGCTCATATACCTAGAGACCTTCGGACGTGGTATATGTGGGCCGACATGACGATGTAGACTATCAATGGATTTTCGTCCTTTGATAGTCGCTTTCGTTTTTGGACTACACTGTACTTACCATCAGGTACTCTGTAGTCACTATGTCGAGCCAGTGTAAAAAAGAGACTCATCGGCAATGAGTAACTATCTGCTTAATTTTGAATGAATTTATAAAATTGTTGGAGTGTGTCCGGAGCGCCGGCGCTGGTCCCAGGCTCAGTGCATCTGATGCCTTCCATACCACGCGATTCAGTTCCATACTAAGCGACCCCATATCGCATGACGCAATAGTATTGTATAGTATTAAGTTTCAACTAGTTTATCTTTGTTTATTACTTGTTGTTTGTTAATTTCCTACTATAGCATGTAGGCGTAACCCGATACGCTCTTGTCGCCCTAAGGGTCGTTAGGGTGTTACGAGACGTGCGGTAAGAGAATGCGCGCGCGCACGGGACGCTTGCAAGTTAGTCGACTACCGAGACTCAAGGCGGGAGTACGTGCGTGTACGTCGCAGTTCGGTGTGCCTTAAAGTGCAAATAAACTGTAAAACGCCAAATTCGTATCTTACTATAACCACACCCACGACCACCGGTCATACTACTGTTTTGTATGTTGGCGACATACCATAGATGGGCAAAGTGTAATCAGATTAATGAAAATGATTAACGATTACATTTTACGTTTTTTACCATTAGTATGACTGCATTTTGCTCATTTATGTTTTAAACACTACAAAATCCCAGATTGTATACACATTTATGATTCCTTAATGTTTTAAATGGATTTAATCACGATTACAGAGCCATAAAATTAAAATTACGACTACATTTTGTAATCGTTCATCATTAATCAGATTACATTTTGCCCATCTTTGCTACATAGTCGCATATGCGATTAAACCTTAAATAAAGAATAATAAAAAAAATTGTGATAGATATAGGTAACAGAACGAGATTTGCTAAGGTGAAGGTCGATTTCGTGACGACCTCTCGCTGCCGGCGGTGGTGAAAGCCATAGTCAGCAGCCAAGAGGCATGGCAGTAAGTATCATCATTCAGTGAGGTCGTGATAAAGCAGGAGGCCGCCAAAAAGGTCAGAAAGCGACATCTTCATTCGGCGGCCAAGGCACCGTCGCCTGGGGGGCGTGTTCGCCCAGAGAGGGAATGGGAAGCGGCGTGTGGAGTGCGCCGCATCGGCTGAGAGAGATTTTGGGGGCGTGGGCTCTGTACTCCCTTCGCCCCCAGAGAAGTAGCCTCAACAAGGCTTTTCGCTCCCGGGGCGCCTGGATGAATTTGGTTTCCCAGGCTCGGGCGGAGTGATTAGAGGCACACCCCGGGAGTTTTTAGTCAGTAGGAATCTGGCTCACCACGGCCCTGGTGGTCCTATGTAGGATATTCCCCCGATTTTTTTTTTGCCGTGGTGGCTGCCGGCAGAATAGAATAGCACCCCCCTCTTCTTGCCGAGGTGTCGTAAAAGGCGACTAAGGTATCACTTTAACACCGCAATTCAACCAGGTGTTCAGAGAAGGAAAACTCGAACAAACCTGCATCCCGCTCCCTCCCGATCGTACTGGTTCTCCATTCCATCGGGCAAGAGGGAGCTCGGACGAGAGAGTGCTTTTCTGGCTGCGCGTCCAGTTATGCACTTAAATATCTCCTGCGCAATTGGCTGTTTCCGAAAACTGAACCTTGATTTTCTTAATCGGTGTTGAAACAGTCGCCGCGGCCGAATCCGGCTAGGACATCATCATTATCATTCCCGCGAGATAAAAAGAGGTCACTGACCGACGGCGCTGGAGTCGTCGGCGAAGGCACAGAGGGCGCGCGTGTCGGGTTCCGCAGACGCAGCCGCTAGGTGCGCGTAGGCGCCGCGCGCCGCCCACACGTGCAGCGTCCCCTTGTCCGACACGCAGCACACCAGCGACCCGGACGGGTTGAAGTTTATACTGCAATACGTTGTCGTCACACGTCACGTCACGTTTTTTGGGAGTCAAGCTGCTCGCGTCCGTAGGCTTTACCCTAGTTTCCTTACACGTGACTCCTGGGTGGTGCTAAACGAGCAGCAGCGAGGTGGTAGGGCGTCGGTCCCCGTCTGGATCGCAACCACAGTACATGGGTGTAACCGTCATAGTGACCAGTTTGGGCTTGTCGAGTTTCGGGATCAGCTTATGTATATCCAGTAGCTCATATATCTAGATACCTTCAGTCGTGGTATATGTGGGCCGACATGACGATGTAGACTATCAATGGATTTTCGTCCTTTGATAGTCGCTTTCGTTTTTGGACTGCACTGTGCTTACCATCAGGTACTATGTAGTCACTATGTCGAACCAGTGTAAAAAAAAACACGTTCAATATTACCATTAATACACATTAAAACACCAAATGTCGTACTCGTAACACTCCACTCCACACAATTCCAACCATAGATGGGCAAAATGTAATCAGATTAATAAAAATGATTAACGATTACATTTTACGTTTTTTACGCTGTTTTTTTGGCTGGCGGTCCAAGTCGAAGTTCGTACCCACAGGGGAGCCCTTGCGTTGCCACGCAACCCATAAACTCGCTGGCTGAGCACCTTCTGTGCTCGCTCCCTAAGCCCGGTTGAACTGTAAATGCCTTTCCCAGCACTCAGTACTAACTAGTAAGTCCGCTTCAAAAAAAAGAAAATACTCGAAAGATACAGTACCAGTAAACATCGGCGTAATCTGACCCTCTACGGAGCTCGTGCAGCAGATGTTTGGTGGCAGTGTCCCACAGGCGGATGATGGTGCCGCGCTCAGAGGCCGTGGCGAGCTTCAGCCCGTTCGGGGACAGGCTGAGGCAGACCAGGTCGGTCTGGTGGCAGCCCACCACAGCCGGAGAGCTAGAGTGAGCGTCCCTTACCGCGCGGGACACGTCCTGTTATAACATATTTAGTTCTATATTACAGCTTACCCAAATAATCTCCATAAATGAGACAATGTGATTTAAATATAGTAAAGACGATTGAAATGAAACCTAAGTACATATAAAACAGAAGCATCTTTACCGCTTGACCAATAATTATTGTTATAACACATCAATTCATATAAATAAATCCCTTTATTGATCATGCTACTCAATATTAGTTAGATACAATTTGTTTTGAGAGAGAATATAGAGGGTGATTTTATAGCCGAGGGAGATATTTCAGAATTCAATCATTTGTACCAGATTATAACTAATAAAAATGTAAATAACAATATTCCCTAACAAATCTATACTAATATTATAAAGCTGAAGAGTTTGTTTGTTTGTTTGAACGCGCTAATCTCAGGAACTACTGGTTCGAATTAAAAATTTCTTTTTGAGTTGAATAAACCATTTATCGAGGAAGGCTTTAGGCTATATAACATCACGATGCAATTATTAGGAGCGAAGAAATAATAGAAAATGTGAAAAAAACGGGGAAAATTATTCATCCTTGAGGGCTTCCATTGCGTGCGCTGCAAAAACGGTTTAAGATACCAAAAATATATGTAAGAAAGAATTATTCCTCTTGAAATGATCTAAAAAAATATCCGCGACAGTATATGTCTATCTTTTAAGATTAAGTCACTAGAACCATTTTTATGGTAATCAAATTTGGTCGAAATTAATGCATTATTTGTTAAGAGTTGTATCAACGTAATAATATTAATCTTTATCCAAATAAATGTGTTGTTGTTTAAGAGTATTTAATTGTGAACAAATTGTCTTTGACATCACTTAATTTCAATGAACATCTTAGAAGGTATTACAATAACTTACATAGCAAAGCAACGTTTGCCGGATCAGCTAGTCATAAAGAAACTTTGATGAACAAATGAGAATTGATCCGTAAAAGTTTGGACACCGCAGCGCGTGTGGCGCACGATTGAATGGCGTGTAGATAAAATTCCTTTTACGTAATTTTAGGTAAACAGGTAAATGACTCGTTACGCTTTCGTACTTTATCCTGACTTAGGAGAGACAAAATACCAACTTAATAATTAATTTTATTTATTCTATCAAGTGTGTAGCTGCCCCTTAATATGTTGACTATAAATTACTTTGTTTTAAAGCAAATATTAAGATATCACTATTCCTATATATTTGGAATTAGAATCGAATCCTGAATATCCTCCTTGAATATCTCCCTGGTCTATAAAATCAGCCTGTATATGTCATGAGAAGTAAAAACTTAGCTTGTCTGATGTTAGATATTTAAAATGAATAAAGAAATTTTAATAAACAAAACCTCATATTATAGAGTGTTTGTCGAACAACTGATGAATACTGGAGTAAGCAGATTCTAGAGTAAAATTTTTTAATGGCAGATCAGCGCCGAAGGTAGTCTACTCTCGCCATTAATGCTAAATCAGCGGTCTTTTTGTTACCATGACACACAATTCATTTGATAAGGTAGAGTTCTAGGTATACTTGTTATTGTGTTTGATAATGATTATGTTTTCTTCCTCAAAGGCAACTGATATTGAATTGATGAGAAGAACTGAAAACCGGTCTCAATGACTCTTAGAGACCAACGTCTGCGATGGACTAATGATGATAATGTCACTATTGTATGTGTAGTTTCTAAATCAGTAATGTAATCACGACATACAAGTAGCTGCAGCGAGCCTTTCCGATGCGCAGGCGCGGCCAACAGTTGCGTCGCGTTCGTCTCAGTAGCGATCGCGCAGAGCGGCCGCGACGAGGGCGCCGTCCGCAGCAACGCGACCCGCTGGAGCGAAGGCAGAGACAACACTTGCACGCTAGACGTCAGAACTACCGCCACTCTGAACAAAAACACTATGCTTGTAGAGCCGGGTAGTCACTAGCAAGCTGTAACCATCCCTTTAAGGCGTTTACAGTTCCACTTCCGTGAAAATACGTTTCGAAGTACGCATAGGAGTATTTGTACGGTTACTTGTGCACTAAATCCACCCTAATACAAGACTATTAAATTACGCCACGGTAGCGAGCTCGGTCGTCCGCGACCTGGGGAGATTTTTTATTTATTATTTACAGTTGACCTCAATGAAACATGGTGGAAGGTGAAGATGAATGCGACAATGGATCGTGTCTGCCTAAGAAACGCCTATTCATTCTTCTCTTAAAAGCTCCTAAGTCATAAGATTGTGGCAATATGCTCGCTGGAAGCATATTCCACTCCTAAGTTGTTCGCATGACTCATTAAGAAGCTAATCTCTTCGCGTGGATATAAGGAACGTCCACCACATATAAATTGTACGCGCGTCCTGCATATTTATTAAATTGTGTTAATTTTACCGTGCGACGTAAAATATAAATACGAAGATTTTTTATCAGTGGCATATTTGTTCGGTGAAAAAGTCTTTTCGCTACGTAATATATAAAGTTGTAATACAATTTCTTTGGCTGCACTATATGTATCTGGTTGGATTTGATGACATTAAAAAGGTTATATTTGACAAAAAAAAGAAACAAATTAGTAAAATGTTTTTTCCAGCCACTTTTCATTTGTTTTTCTTTCTATCAAAATGAGTGAATCTAATGAGGAAATTCGACACATTTTAAAATTTTATTACAAAAAAAAAAGGAAAAATGCTACGCAAGCCGCGATATAAATTTGTGACGTTTATGGTCTTTTTTTTGTTGACCGGGTTAGAATCCTGCACGCTGTGAGGGCAGCGCACTCGGTGTGTCAGCCTCCTACTGACTAAAAACCCCCGGGATGTCCTTCTAATCGCATCATCCGAGCCAGGAAATCCTAATTCGTCCAGAAGCTCGGGGAGCGAACAGCCTCAATAAGGCGTCCTCGTTGGGAGGGAGTGGGTGTAAAGGATCCGACGAAACCCTTTCAGATGGCTCGCCGCCCCCCTCTCATCTGGACAGCAAGCTCTCTCAAGTCTTCTGACCGGTTACGTTTATAGACCTAATGCAGTGTCAGTAAATGTAGCACAAGGTTGGTTTAAGCGTTTACATTCCGGGAATTTTCGAAACCAAAGGCTTGTAATTTTCAGCAATTTTTTTTTATAGAAAGATCTGCCCACTTAATTAGAGATATTATTCAGTTGGTATGCCTCGACTTGCCCATTAGATCCGACAATGCTTGTACTATGTATACATACTTTTATTCAAATAAATAATTTACTTTTCACAATTCAGTTAGCCTGTACCGGGATTCGAACCTAGAACCTTCGGCGTTGCAGACAGGGCTATCATAAAGTACGATAGTAAAACCGTCGGTGATGATAATGATTTTAAATGAAACAAAACCTAAGAACATTCAGCATAAGATTTAACCATTTGCGGTCGTATGTCTGCTCTCGGCCACCACAGCAAGGAGCCATACGAATCCTATACTGTATGCAACAATGTATCAGTTTACATTGTTTCCAAACAAAATGGACGGATGACTGTATTAAATAAATACATATCTAAAGTTCACAAAAGATTTACCAAATCTTGTTTATCCATCGTAATCTTACGTGCTATGTATCCCTGCTCTTTCGACGTAAATTAATTCCGACCAGTACGATACCTGTGTCCAAATTTAATACGTCCGCTAGGGGTTAATAACATTCAAAGCTGGTGAAATGGTGAATTATTACTTTGGTACTAGTTTTATATCTTTTGTATGAGTAGTTTTGTAATGATAAAAAAGTATTGCGACACAATGATATCAGAAGTAATGATCCGTCCTTATAATATATGCTCATATAATCATTATATAGGTTATTTGGTGAAGGCCGTTTACAATCTTATCATTTTTATTGTATTCATATATGTTTTATTTCTTTACATCAATTATACATACATAAATAGTATATATGTGTTGATTTTAACATAAACTTTTCCTTTGTCAGCTAAAATAAATACGTTTATTTCACAAGACTCGGTTTTTAACCGCCCACGTAATTCGTTTATAAGGTTAACACGAGTATCTGTGCCCTGTATATTTGTATGACTATCTGTGGCATCGTAGATCTTAAACCAATAGGTCCGATTTTAGGTCAAGTAAGCGAGATTTGCAAAATTGTAAAAAAAATCAATGACGTGTAACGCACGCGGCCACAATTCAATTTGCTAGTCTTTAAGAAACTGGAAGCCAAATATTGAACGAATATATGAAAATTATTGATAAAAAAATCAATCTAAATTTATTTTTTATAAAAAGACTGTCTCTTGATACAGCGCGCAGTACTCGACGAGCAAGTTTGCTTGTGCTTCCTAAACTACGGACTGATTATGAAAAACGGAATATCACTTTAGAGGCAGCACAACTCTACAACGCGTTACCCTCCTGCATTAGAAACGCGAGCTCGCATGGCGTATACAGAACTAAATTACTACAATATACGAGTATTTAAGATAAATACTAACAAATATGGTTCTGTATTTGCCAAGTGAACTCTTAGTATTTTACTGTTCTTGATAGTTTTTAAACAAAATGTTCTCATGTAACTGATTTGTATCTTAATGAGAATAAACTCTTTGAACTGATGTAAGAAAAAATTTAAACGTGTTTTTATATATTATACATGAAAAAAAAAATTGTTTTTTTTTTTCTTCCGAAAACTAATTATCCCACAGATTTTTTGTAAAAAACAAAATTACTACTTAGAATATCAACTATCCTGAAAAAAAACCATCAGATCGAAATTTCAATCCTTGTTCCTATGTCCACAAAGATTCAGAATCAGATCAATGTGCGTTGTGTCAAGTTTGTGACATTATTTATGCTACAAGGGCGTTTTTTATTATCCTAACACTACACGCGCTCCACAATGATTTTGTATGTCTACTGATTGCAATGTTATCCGAATGTGACTCCTGGGTGGTGCTAAACGAGCAGCAGCGAGGTGGTAGGGCGTCGGTGCCCGTCTGGACCGCGACCACAGTACATGGGTGTAAAGCCTGTCATAGTGACCAGTTTCGGCTTGTCGCGTTTCGGGATCAGCCTGTGTATATCCAGTGGCTCATATACCTAGAGACCTTCAGTCGTGCTATATGTGGGCCGACATGACGGTGTAGACTATCAATGGATTTTCATCCTTTGATAGTCGCTTTCGTTTTTGGACTGCACTGTACTTACCATCAGGTACTCTGTAGTCAATATGTCGAGCCAGTGTAAAAAAAAATGTTAGAATTATATGCTCGTAGAACCTAGGGAAAGAATTGCTTTTATGCTTGTAGAGATGAGCGCAACTGTGGTTGAGCTATACTAACTTGTCTCGTCTAGCTCGCAGTCCTCTTATAGGCGATTTAAACAGCACCTCGGCCCTGAACGCGCGCTGCTGGTCATCCAAGAGCATGAGGCTGCATGGCCTGCGAGCCTTCACCAGCAGCAGCCAGTTCGTGCGGAACACCATCTCGCATAGCGACACCTCGCCGAGTTCCTCTTTGCCTGGAAAATATTCCTATTTATTTTTATACGTTACTGGTTACTAACGCCTTACCTCTTAAAGGTAACTTAGGTACATCTTTTTTTTAGTAACTAAGGGGAAATCCTCATGGATCGTCGTGGTGGTGAGGGCCACCCCCCGGTATGCCAGACTCCAACCGACTAAAACCACTGGGGTGCTCCTTACCTCGCGTCAGCACCAGCTCCCGGGCACACCAAAGACCTCCAAAAGGGATGGACATCAAGACTAACAACTTTTGTTCTATGACTTTTGCCAAAACTTAACACATCCTAAGATACATATTTTTTTAAATTTTAGTGGAGATTTCTATCAATCGTTAGCTCTATGTTTAAAGTTCAGTCAGCTGATGCTACGAAATCGTCTGCCCTAGTTGCATCGCGCCGCCTTTCAGAGTGTTAAGAAGATCAGAACTGCAAATGTGATTTATTAATTTTTGTATGGGGGAAATAAGATTGAATTAGAAAAAGTCGTATAACAAAAGTTGTCAATCTTCATATACTAAAGTCACCCTTAAGAGGTTGTGCGTTAGTTACCTGTATATAGATGGTTTAGTTACATATAAGAATGTCACAACTTAACTATAATTACGCACATCACTAGCATGATCTGTAAGCCTGACGAGAGCGAGCGAAACAAATAGACAAAAAGGATCTATAGCGCAATAGATTCACTTTAAAATGAATCTGTTATACTGATTTCTCTTCTTTTTTATTTAATATTTAAAATAATAATAATATTTTAAATAGTGTGGTCTAATTACAGTTATCAGCATTTTGTGAAAACGTAATTCATTTCCTGCATTGTCTTAAATCATAATTGTTTGTTTTTCTGTTAACACGTTGAGCCCGGTGTCGGTCCCTGAGGTCGTCAATATACTTTCCGTATTCCCCTGAGTATCTTAGTATTTCCAAAGTCTACTTTGCCTACCATGACTCGATTCTAAGTAACCACTGCAGTCTCGAATGAAAGTCCCAAAAAAGTATATAGATGTAGGATGGATGTTATTGTGTGAAATATTATAATGTATGAAGTAGTAAATGCGTAGATCGGAACGTATGGGAGTGAAAGACAGAAAGATAGAAAGAGAGAGAGGATAAACGGTTTTTTTTCGATGCGAGTGCTCTGTAATTTTAAGACGACAAAAAAGTGTTAAGACGAAAAAGTATTTTTAAAAGTACAATAAAGAAGTTTATAAAGTTTATTTTGCTATTTATTTGATCTGAAGATCCCCAAAACTACATAGATCTCGTTTATTATATGTCAATAGGTTCAAACCTATTGCAATTGGCAATATTCTAATATTGCCGATTGCTCATCTTTGCCGGCTAATCAGAAAGTACAAAAATATCAATGCCGGGCTCAACGTGTTAATAAATAAACAAATTGTCTTCATGGAAAGCCAAAATAAGTCACAACTTGCTTAATGAAGCCCACTTTCATGGACCCCGTTCACAATTTCCCTCAAATATCCCTTGCAGGTCGTCGTTGACCCATTTTTTGGTAATCCGGGGAAAATCCCTTATGGACCTCAGGGGGGCTGTGAGGGCCACCCTCCGGTGTGTCGGACTTACACCGACTAAAACCCCCAGGGTGTTCCTCCTACTCGTTTGCTGGGGCCAAGGGCACAGCATTGGCCACTTTTTCGGCACACGGCGACGTTTAACCATAAGGAAGGCCTCTCCCTATTGCAAAAAGCAGAGGAGGGATCCATCCACCCACTCCTCGCTCGTCTACTTATCTTGGAGCAGTGTGCGGGAACACAGCGCACACTGCTCTCGCATGGATCATTGGACGGCGCACTCCCTCAAATGCGCCGCCCAAGGCGTCACATCCGGCGTCCAGTTCTGCGTGGGCGGCGGATTGGGTTCTCGAGGGTGGCTATTGCCTCCCGGTCCCGCTCCGCCGCCTCTTTCACCTTTAGTGTGTCCTCACTAAATGAGAGGACCGCCCGCCATACTCTACCGCTGCCGACCATCGCGCGAACGAGCGCCGGCAGCGACAGATCTCCACCCACCACCCTATCGTCATTGTCCCCTGAGGGTCTATAAAAATTTGAGAATTTTATTGTTTTAAATATAGCTTTTGGGATATATTAGTACATACTACTACCGTACTATTATCGTAATAAATGTGTTCAATGAATGAATAAATAGCCTATATTACGCAGTAAGGCCCGTGAACTTTGTTTTGGTACATACAAACCAACGTCCTTTGAATATAAATCATTATTAAATGGTTTTGTTTGGAATTACAGACTGTTTGCATATACGTCTATCTATATTATAATACCAGCCTTTGTCCCTTACTTCGTTAGAATTAACAAATATAAATGTTTAAATCAATTATAGAATCGAACTTAGTACAATTATTTAAATATCTTACTATATTCATAATATTATAAATGCGAAAGTTTGTGAATATGTTTGTTACTCTTTCACGATAAAACTACTGGACGGATTTGCATGAAACTTTTACAGTAATATAGATTATACATCGGAATAACATATAGGATACAATTTATAATGATTTTATGTAATTTTGTTCGTAATATAACGATACATATCAATTAGGTCGGAATAAAATCTGACCTTTGAGAGCTATCTTGGTGTACACTGCCTAAACCATTGGAGTTACACAAAGATGATGTAACGTAGGATTGTTTGTATTGAATAGTTCTATGTAAAAGTCCGCGACAGCATATATCTACCTTTTATGTGGAAGCCACTAAGACCAAATTTGTATATTATAATACAGAAGACATTCACTGGAAACAATTTAAATGGCAGAACGTTTGCCGGGTCAGCTAGTTACAGATAAAATTTCACTTCATCTCTCTAGTGTACGATGAATAAACTACTAAAGATATATAGCTATATAGCTGTATTTATGTTTCTATTCAAGCGATTTTAATAAAACTTGCGATAATATATACACTATACGTTCTCATTTTTAGTGGCTGTGCTGGCCTAGTGGATAACGGACTGGTTACCGACTACGACAACGCGAATGGTCGCAGGTTCGAATCCTGGTACGTACCTCTGGGTTATTCCAGATTACGTACAGATTTAGGTACCACATAATCTTCGTTGAAGGAAAATATGGCGAGGAAACCTGCATGACATCTAATTGAAATGTCATGTGAAAGTGCTACACAGTGGGCACCACATCTACTTACTTGTGTTTACTTTTTTGTTTTTATTAACCTATTTTACTGTGTTGTTTGTTGTGTTGTGTGCCAAATAAATGTTTTATTATTATTATTATTATCTATACTAATATTATAAAGCTGAAGAGTTTGTTTGTTTGTTTGAACGCGCTAATCTCAGGAATTACTGGTTCGAATTGAAAAGTTCTTTTTGAGTTAAATAGAACATTTATCGAGGAAGGCTTTAGGATATATAACATTACGATGCAATTATTAGGAGCAAAGAAATAATGGAAAATGTGAAAAAAAAACGGGGAAAATTATTCATCCTTGAGGGCTTCCATTGCGTGCGCTGCAAAAACGGTTCAAGATACCAAAAATATATTATGTAAGAAAGAATTATTCCTCTTGAAATGATCTAAAAAAATGTCCGCGACAGTATATGTCCATCTTTTAAGATTAAGTCACTAGAACCATGGTAAACAAATTTGGTCGAAATTAATGCATTATTTGTTAAGAGTTGTATCAACGTAATAATATTAATCTTTATCCAAATAAATGTGTTGTTGATTAAGAGTATTTAACTGTGAATAAAATTGTCTTTGATATCACTTAATTTCAATGAACATCTTAGAAGATATTACAGAACCTTATATAGCAAAACAACGTTTGCTGGATTAGCTAGTATAAGCATAAAGTCGATACAACCACTAATGAATCTTGAATCTCTGTTCATCCCCTAAGGGCTGCTATAGCTTGACGATATATTATTTATTTTATTTATTGGTAAGCCTCATGAGCAATTATTCTTATTAAACATAGGTCGGATTTTTGAGATATACTGTGGTTATCGGTTACTAGTATTAATTGTCGACATATATCTAGTGTACACGATTTTTTTTTATTAACTATATCAGCAATGGTACTGCTCATAGCCCGTAAATAAATAAATAAAGCATCTCTCTGGTTTTACCTAATTCATCATGACCACATACAGCTAATTTTTTTACACTGGCTCGACATAGTGATTGATTACAAGACCCGCGGTCCTCGTAAATGTGTAGAAGTAGTCACCTTGTGGCTTTGCTCGGTTACACAAGTAAGCCCCCCTTCGAGGTTGGGACGGTTCTATGACGATTTTCCCCAGAAGGATACTAGGTAGAGCATACTACATATGAGCGTAATAACTCACTCAATTATAACTCTTTGACATACGAGTAGTTTGGTTTAAATAAAACGTTCATTCACCTCTGGGTACCCTTGCCTTCACATTGACCACTTTTTTACGAACTCGTAGGAAAACGACTGAGTTTTTTTGCGTAGGTACGCAATGAATACAGGCAAAAAAGTTGTTTACCGACTTTACAAAGGTCTTACTATATATTCAATGGTGACTAACACCGAAAAATACACAGCGAAAACGATTATTACCGTTTTTATGGAAGAACGCAAATCATAACTAGGGGCCTAATTCTGTATGACAATTTAGATTTCATACTCTAGTCTTACCATTTAAAAACCACGTTAATATCGTGTCTTGTCTATATCATGTCACGGTAACGAATCTGATTCATTTCAACAAAGTATCATAGAGAATACGATTTTTGCAAATGTCGTAACCTTTTACGAAATTGACGTGATATCAAAGCAAGGAATCGCTAAATTGTCTTAGAGAATTAGGCCCTTGAAAAGAATTGCGGTCCATAAGACGGTTTCCTAGACCGGAAAATTGTTTATACTTTGTCTGTAAAAGGGGGTCATGTGTGTCCTCCGTGCCCGAGCAAAATCTATTTCTGTTTATATTATACCTGCTAAATAGAGCAGCGTGGGCCCCCTTCCGTCCATAATTTACGAGAATTTTCAATTGATAATACAAAATGAATGTTGTCAATAGTAGCATGAACTTTTTGAGCGAATTCAAGCGGTGAAAAGACGCTAGGACGTAAAATACCCTCGTTTACAGACGGAAGGTGCGGAAAAAACGTTTACAGTAATATACATCAGTAGTAACAAGGTGTTAAGTATCATAATACTGGTATAAATATAACTAGTTGATCCGGCAAACGTTGTTCTGCCATATAAATTATTCATACATATATTTTTGGTATCTTGAACCGTTTTCGCAGCGCACGCAATGGAAGCCCTCAAGGATGAATAATTTTCCCCGTTTTTTACACATTTTCCATTATTTCTTGGCTTCTAATAGTTACACCGTGATGTTATACAGCCGAAAGCCTTCCTTGATAAATGGTCTATTTAACACAAAAAGAATTTTTCAATTCGAACCTGTAGTTGATGAGATTAGCGCGTTCAAACAAACAAACTCTTCAGCTTTATAATATTAGTATAGATTTTGGTATTAAATATTTTAGAATATATCTCCTCGTCATCATTTCCTTATTGCTGAAGATCGTGACTCCATTAGTTCACGTAACTAGCGGCCGCTATCGGTTCCGTCCTGCCGTTTTGTAGAGCGCGGCTCTAAGTCAAAGCTCCTACTAATCAGAAACCTTGTTTGACCGCTGGTTAGATCTTCGGCCTCGAGGACTTTTTTAGGACTTCTTTTATAAAATATAAACCCCCACAAACAATATAAACAACAGAACAGTCACAACGAGAAATAGTTTCCCAGAAGACATAAACTCAGCTCAAAGTTTACCAATCAATAAACCAATAAAAAATCGCTCGCACAAATAATATCTCAATAAATAATTAAGACTCTGGAATAACATGTTATAGGCACGTAGCAGTCGTTTTAACAACCAACCTGATCATAAGTAGATATATATGTTCTCATAGAAGTTTATTTTTCGTATTTTCGACTATTGTGCCACTTCCTTTCTACTGGGATTTTCCGCTGTGCTTCATTAGGTGTTTATCATCCTTGCTGCCTTCATTTCTCTCATGCTTTACTAAACATCTCTTAACATACAGTCATAAATAATATGAATTGGTCAAATGACCGCGTTTGGTAGGATTAGGTATACAGGAAATTTTGGTAGGTTTAGCATTAAATAACTTACTGTAATGAGCCTTTTCAACGAGCGGTTCCACATTGTAGACTCGCAGGCCAGTCTTAAGGCAGCATGTGAAACAGCCTGCAAACGATAGAAAATATTTGGATTTGCTTATATCACACACTAAGGTGGAGATATTTAGACATTACTTTGACTTTACTTTGCCTGTACCGAAACAATATAAATTATATTATTTAATTAAAATCCAAAGCTTTTTAAGGACCAAGAAAAATAGGTATACATAGACAAGTTGCGGAAAACGATCCTGTTTGGACCTGAATATGATGGTAGGTCATTAATGATAATGGACCAAATTGCTATACTATTTTAATTTAATGCAAGCTCCAAGTGGGTTGTTATTAACTTGGGAATAAATTGATTAAGGTTTAGATTTTGTGTATTGTTGTTTATATTGCTGTACTGCATATGTTTATTGTATATTTTCAGGGTATAATATTACATTATATTTATTTATAAAACAATTTTATAACGTTCTGGTTTGCCTCCTGTGCCTATAATTTTTCTAGGAAAGATCTCCATTTTAAATCCTGATTTTTTATTCTTCATTCTATGTCATTCCTACAAAATCATATAACTCTGAATGGCCGTCGCTCATTTAAACAAAAGGTAAAACAAACTTATTTAACAGCCTCCTTACGCACATACCTATTACAGTACAGCCTTTTGTTTTTAAAATTATTTAGATATGTGTTACATGAGTACATGCTTATCAATAGTTAATTAATGCATTATCATATGCATTGTAACTATCATGTAGTAGCTTTATTGTCTAATGACAAAGTCATTTACATATAAAACTTTTGTACATACAATGAATTACAATAGGCATAGATTACAGACAATCAAATCTTTGAAAGTCACTTTATTTAATGTGTGTTATTATTAAGTAGATAAAAACGAATTTAGAAAATATAGAATTTTAGGAACACTAAATTGGGAACTTGTGGCATTAGGCTCCATCAAGATTTAACAAAATATAAGTAGACCCATTTGAACATACATTCATTTCAGTAAATCATCTAAAACTGGAAAGGATTACAAGGAAAATGACTTTAATACTTATATGAAAAGTAGAATCTACTAAGAAGTACTAGCAAGTTACATTAAATATAGCATAAGGTCAAGTAGTAAATTTGACTAACTAATTCAGTAATAAACTGTAATTTTTCTAAGTGCAGATTAATATAATACAAAAAATAATGGCTAACAATATTATTATTACATGTATAAAGGCCTATAAACATTATAGTTAAACAAAATGTATACTTTTTGCTAGGAATATAAATATACAAATGAGTTTTCAACTTATAATGATATTTAGTAAAGTTATTTATACAAAAGTGTATTTAATGAATTCATGAAACCATTACAATAAATGGGCAATTTAAATAAATAGTTTTACTAATGAAATATATTGCTAATTTTATTATTATCCAAATATGCCATCAGTGCTTAACATTCAGTAGAAAATATTAAGAATGGGACTGTATTTCACAAATGCTCATCAACAATATTGGCTAGGTAGCAAATAACTGAGCTGAGCCTTTAGTAAATATTAACAAGACGTAAAATAACTGCGTAAATAAAAGTTATATGTTGAAAATTACGTTTTAAATTTCAAGTACGTCCTAGCTAGCGCGTATGTAAGGCCGGATCCGACCAGCGGCCAAACAATAGCAAGTTTATGCGTGGGCGCGACGCTAAATATATAAACAACACGTGGAACTTGTACGCAAGAAGCATGCTTTTCCACCATCACCACCGCCTTTAAGACTTTCGCGTTACTACAAATACAATCACTAAACTAACAACACAACAAACTAACTTGACTCATCAGAATCACGTATGCACCTGAGAACAAAGAACTAAGGTTGACGAACTAGGAAATGCATACCTTGATCCTGATTGAAACTGAGGCTCGTGATGCCGCTGCTCCTGCGGCGCGCCATTGCTCTTGAGCCGTGAATTTATCATAAACATTGAGTTGCTTTTTTATCGGTTGTCTCTGTGGACATTTTTACACCACAAATTTTAATACGCACTGGAATTCTGTAACATGTTCTCAGTGTGTGGAACACAGCTGTTTTGGGTGACGCTTGACAGCAAAACAATAGTGTTGTCACCAAAAAAATCATTTATCAATATTACCATAATAAAATTTTAATGAAATAAAATAAAATATGACTTTTTTAAAATAGACCTACTTTAAATCGTCTATAGAAGATCATTCTTTCATCGGTGTAGGTAGCAGAATGTATCAAGAGGAGTCAGCAAGAAACTATAATCCTTATCTTAAATTTTAATATTTATTTTTAATTTTATGTAAACATTTATTAGAGCAATAATTTGGGCTTCTGTGTTCATATTACGAAGGTAAGTTATCTAGAAAATTGATTTCCGTAAATAAAATTTTGTTTCAGTACCACAAAACTTGTGTATGTCATGCATTGGTGCTTTTAGTACCCGCAGGAACAAGAAAAATGTGCAGCCTTCATGCAATTATAAGCACTCAACATTATTTCGAAAACAAAGTTAAGTTTAATTATAATCAAACATTGCAATTAAAGTTGCACTTTAAATAAATATCTCAGACTGTATTCACATTATTATTAAATTCTCTTTGATTTACACTATTATAAAGAGAAGAGCATATAAAGTACACTATTATAAAAACTAAAAAATGTCAAAATGTTTTTATCTTCCCTAATTGAAGAAATTTTTATACAATTTAAATTTTTGGCTTCAAAAGTAATTTTAAATTATGTAGGGTGTCAGATAGCCAGAATTGTAGTAATAAATCTAAAAAATATTAACGTAATTAATTAAGGTAATCGGCTATATCGTGTTTATGACATATATTGTCTATAAAATCATACATACTAAATAAGTTTAAATATATTTTATAGGATAAGCTTCGGAAAAATGGATTTCAAATCTACAACAACCAATGAATATCAGTGGCCGTTTCCAAAGCCTGTTATTGGAAAGTATGTAAAACGCCTTATCAAATATTTTAGCAAAGTTAAAATGAAGACTTTATTTTTTTAATGTTTTCAAATTCAGTATCCTGTCATTTTACGATATTACATAACGTAATAAGATGGAGCTAACGCTGCAGAATCACCTGGACATAATCAGGAGGCTCAACTCTTCGCTAAGTTGCAGCGCAATGTTCGTGTTTTTGAGCTTATTGGGATTGTTTCAGTGAATAAGTTATAAATAGATAAATGATCGAGTCGGGAGTCTATTAATTTTTTATTTTAATGGTTATATCAGTGATCCCGTCGATTCAATTACCGCGGCTCTTGCGACCGCCGATCCTATCAACAACGAGGTACACACAAGCACTCGTCACATTCCGAGACACCGGCGTCGCCGGCGGCGCCGACGACGACGATTAAGGATAGGTCCGTCAATTGTTGTTTAAATAACGCAGTTTCACTCCGACGCAGCCTTGAGTTTCTTTCGGCGTTTCTTCTCAAGGTAGTCGCTTCCGAAACGCTGGTAGATCACCGTTAGGTTCGTTTTTCAACTGGCCGGCCGCCCAAGTCGAGGTCCGTACCCACAGGGGTGCCCTTGCGTAGCCGCCCAACCCATAAATTTCGCTGGCTGAGCGCCCTCTGCGTTCGCCCACCAAGCCCGGTTTTGTTGTGAAGGTCTTTCCCAGGCCACCAACGTAGGACACGCCGAAAAAAAAAAAAGGTTATATCAACGGCAATATAAGAAAAAAAAATGATAGTTTCTGTCTTCCCCAGGCCATGCGAACCGCCATCTCCATCTTCAACGCCGACCGTCCGGCCAGCGCCAGTCGCTCCGTACTGCCACTGCGATGCTCACTCCTATTCACCACGAGTGGAGCAATACAAGCAGCTCCTAGACAAAGAACAGAAGCTATGCCACGACTACGAACAGTTGAGGAGACAGGTATAATCGACTATAAATGTAGCTTTTTTATTATCGTCATATTATATCAATTTCATTGAAGTCAAGATACAAATGTATCTACTTTCAACAATAAAAAACAAAAAATGTAGGATTAGGTTTATCTATCAATGAAGGCAGATAAAAAACTACTCACAAAATTTCAGGGAACTAAAAAAATTTGTTTGGTGAATTTTGACAGTCCATATTTCAATAAAAATAGTCGTATTGAGACTAAAAAAACATTTAAAAGCTTCAACATTTAAATAATGAGATTTTTTGGCAAAAATTTTTTAGGAGCTTTATTTTTTTTGAGGAATTTTTGAATTATGGTAAAAATGTTCCAGCGGGATGTCTATGGAAACCAGTAAATTTTGAAAGGGGTCCACGACTAATAAGTTTTGGAGCTTCTGGACAAGATAAAAACTCATGATATTCATCTTTATTTTTATATTTAACAACATAGTAAAAATGCTATATGGTATAAAATAAACATCCATTTGACCGCTACTTCTATTCTACATTTCCTACCCCTAAATAACAATATTAAAAAAAATCATGATTATTTCCCCAGATGGTAAGCGTGACGAATGACATTTTGGATCACCCGTGTGATGATCTTGACAGTAAGATGATCACAATGTACCAAGCCACTTTTAAAAAGAGATGTAAGTAATAATCGGCATATTTATTCTTGCGAATAGCTCTTGCTTATTTATTCCTACGAATGTTCCGGGCTTGTGTTTTTCTTTATTGAAATAAAATTTTAAAATGTATCGGATTTCTTCATTAGATTCACTCAATTTGACAGAAAGAAAAACAAATGAAAAATAATTGAGAACAACATGTTATTACTTTTTTCTAATGTAGCCTTTTTAATGTCATCAAACCAGCCAGATACACATAGTAAAGCCAAAAGAGATTTTATTACAAGGTTATATCCATATAAGTGGAAAGACTTTCCCCCTGACCTAATAGATGCACAAGAACGAGCAAAACTAATTAAATATCTTTTTTAGCATTTCCAGTATCAGACTACAAGACTATCATAGCAGCGTCACAATCAGACGCGCCCATACCGATGGAAACGAACCGCTTAGGAGTTCTGCGTTGCTACAAGGATCCTACCCACTTCTCCGAGAACCCACCCGTGGTCCGGCCAACGATAAACCCGCCGGGACCCGTGCACACGGGCGTATCTCCGAAGTCTATTCAGACCTGGTTTACGGAGTTCCCTGGCAGGACTGAGTATATGGACACATACAGCGCATCAGCTAAAGCTTGCTGGAGGTCGATGCAGCGGTATAAGGAACCGATGCCTTCTACAAGACGACGCGCTGACGATACGTGTGTATAATTGTTTTGTCAGAAAAATAAACGTAAGGGAAGATAGTTGCAAGGGTTTTATTTGTAACTTTTACACTTTTATAATTCTTTTTTTTTATGGGTCTCCCGCCCGGTTCTGTTGTGAAGGTTTTTCCCGTCCACCAATGTATCGTCAATTCGAACAAAAAAATCTCTTATGGGCCATTGAATTTTCCCACCAGTTGGCGCCAATATATATATTAGTCTTCCTAGCTTTTTATTTTGTGTCACATCGTGTAAAAAACAGTGCAACAAACAAGAAATGAAAGAAAATAAGAAGTTAAAACACTGAATAAAACAAGAAATATAAAAAAGTGGCGGGAAGACACGACAGAAATTAAATAAGACTTGAAGGAAACCATCAGACATGGCTGTATGGCATACAGGTCATTGCCTTTACCATAAAGAAAAAATAACACCTAAAAATATATATTTTTTAATTTTGCTAGGTAGCGAAACTAACGAAACTACCTAGGTAGGGGCTAACCCTACCATAGAGTTAAACTTCATTTCGACACGAAGTTGCAGGAAATGAGCCTATTTTAAGGCTGATACATATTAGAGTTTTTAGAATTGTGAATTAAAGAATCTAACAGCTTCGGAACATATACTTAGGCGTTATTTCTCAAGATTTAACAGTGTCCTTGTAATAATCCTAACATCTTACATTTTTTTCTATTCTCCCTTCAAATTCTATTCGCCCTTTTCGATATGACAAATTCAGAGATATTATAATATGAATAATGATAACATTCGTTTTGCCGTGCATGAATACCGGTACCTTGCACTAGGCCAGGAGTCAGTAACCTTTTGAGTTGGAAGGGTCAAAATTTGCAACTTACAAACTTTCAAATTTTTAAACACCCATAATATTTTTCTTCCTAACAATACATAGCACTTTCATAAATAAAGATTTACGATAAAAAACAATATATTTATTTATCGATTCAGAAAGATTTACAAATTTATTTTTATTTTTTAAATAAAGTTATTAATATTTGCTTATGGAACTAAACAGCCACAGCTTCACATCTAAAGAGCCGCCTGTGGCTCGGGAGCCTCAGGTTGCCGACCCCTGTACTAGACTACCGCTGATATATTATCTCACAAAGTGGGTCTGTGTCTACAACAATGTTGATTGTTTTTTACACCCTTTATCATTATTTCCAGTGACACAATAGAATCACATAAAGTAACTCATTGACAAAGGACTAATTTTTTAGATATACCTATTAGTTGGACTTTGTGTTTGACAAAGTGTTTTTGTGTCACTGAATAAGTATGATGTTTATATTAATTTTTTTTTACACTGTCTCGACATAGTGACTACAGAGTACCTGATGGTAAGTGCAGTGTAGTCCAAAAACGAAAGCGACCATCAAAGGATGAAAATCCATTGATAGTCTACATCGTCATGTCGTTCCACATATATCGCGACTGAAGGTCTCTAGGTATATGAGCTACTGGATATACACAAGCTGATCTCGAAACGCGACAGGCCGAAACTGGTCACTATGACGGGCTTTACAACCATGCACTGTGGTCGCGATCCAAACGGGCACCGACGCCCTACCACCTCGCTGCTGCTCGTTTAGCACCACCCAGGAATCACGTGTAGGGAAACTAGGGTAAAGCCTACGGACGCGAGCAGATTCGACTCCCAAAAACATAACATAAAGGTGATAACCCTACTCCTAGGTCCATGCTCGACGCTTGAGTCGTTCAAATTTATAACTTTTGTGTCATTCTTTTTGCAGTATCTCTGATAATGTATGAAAGGCAATGAATCAACCTTACAAAATATTTGCTTAGAGGATAAAACATATAATTCTATCGAATAACTAATGACTTAGTGATTAAACTCGTATAATCTGATGATGATAATTAAAGTATACACTTTAATGTGTATATCAATTTCAGATATATTGTTAAACAAAAAAAGGAACCATTTATACTCACACCATCTATCTTTCCTATGGAAGCAATATAAGATTTATTATCATAATATAATATTCAAATTAATTACGAGAATTCCGCCTACCCTGTCCAAATATCTTATGCACGTCACTGCTCGCAAGGTTTAGCCAGCGTTAGCGATTTAAGCCCATAAAAATTAGCTTGTTACGACATCAGATAACAAATCCTCGAATTTTTGGGCTTTTCTGTACTATAATAGATATGTGGTATACATATAAACGTTTTTTCAAAGGCGCTTCTTGGTGACACGATAGCATTACTAAAATACATCAAAAAATTATTCGTGGATATTAAAAGTTAATCTATCTAAATATATATAACTCAAAGGTGACTGACTGGCTGACTGACTGACTGACTGACATAGTGATCTATCAACGCACAGCCCAAACCACAGGGCGGATCGGGCTGAAATTTGGCATGCAGGTAGATGTTATGATGTAGACCTCCGCTAAGATTTTGATCAATTATACCCCCAAGGGGATAAAATAGGGGATGAAAGTTTGTATGAAACTTTGTCAATTTTTAACCGATGGGGCTGAGACTTTGCATGCATTAGGCTACTAAGACGTAGGGATCCCCTAAGAAAGGATTTTGATAAATTCGGCCCCCAAGGGGATAAAATGGAGGATGAAAGTTTGTATAAATCTTCTTACATTTTCACTTCCACTGGACACACACACACAAACGCACAGCCCAAACCACTGGACGGATCGGGCTGAAATTTGGCATGTAGGTAGGTGAAGTCTACTTTGCCATGACAATAAACAAGTTTCATGGGCAAACTCTCAAATGTGTGGGTATTGACTTGAAAGAACATTGCTTCTCTCAGGGACAGTTTTATGTTGCTTGCTCACGAGTAAGTTCACCCAATAGCTTGATAGTTTTAGCGCTTAATGACAGATTAGTTAAGAATATTGTAAACAAAGAAATTTTGTAAGCCCTAATTTTTTACATACGCTAAACAAAAGTAAAGCCGCAAAAACTATACCTAATTAATAATAATACTTCTTAAGGCGAGCGCAGCCGCGGGCAAAAGCTAGTGTCATATAATATTGAAGAAATTTAATTATTTTACATGCGATCTCTCGGTCACGGTTTAAAAAATCAGTTTAAAGTTTAATGAAACAATTTAATTGATAAACAGTGCTTGGGATCAATGAGGGTCATGACCCTTTCACGTCATCACCTACTAATATGTTCCTTATTTACTTTGTTCTCGAGCAATGCTTGTTAATATTAAGTTTTACGGCTCTGTCGTTAATTTTTTTAATATTCAGTAGTCTATGATTGACGTCAAAGCCAACGATTCAAGCGACGCGCACTCCATCCTACGCCATCAGAAAAAATCAGAGATTCTCCGCAGCACTTTGCCTTCCGAGCATCTTATCGCAGTCCAGACCTTACACCAACCCAAAGAATGAGAACAACACGTCTAGAAGGCCATAACAACGGCAAATCAGCAACTCTCCGATGAGCGAAACAGTCGCGTTCAAAGCTTGACGTCATTCGTCACGAGTAACGCACGCTCTCAGAGTTGCTATATAAGTTTATCCCATTTAATAAATTTTTTTTTGCTCTAACTAAAAATGATAACCTAATTAGAACGTAACATCGATTTCGAGTAACGTCGTCAGGGGTCAGACAGGGTTTCTATAACATATAGTATTTAATTTTTTTATTTTCTTTATTTTAAAGGGAAACAAACAGCATTATACAAACGATAAAAAAATATACAAAAAATGATACATAGCCAGCAAAGTTTCCACAAAAAAAATATACAAATATAAAAATCGAGCTGACAGACACAAAACAATAAAAGAAAATAACTGCATAGATGAATTTGGGATTCAAATTATTGAAAATTGATCAAACTAGTCCTGTGTGCTGTATGCAGAGTTGAGCATAATGTAATCTGATTAATGATTAACGATTACAAAATGTAGTCGTAATTTTAATTTTCTTGCTCTGTAATCATGATTAAATCCATTAAAAATATTAAGAAATCCTAAATGTAAAAAAAAACGTAAAATGTAATCGTTAATAATTGTCATTAATCTGATTACATTTTGCACATCTATGACTGTAAGCTGTGATATAAATCCATTCGAGAGCGCTCTAATGCCAATCTGAATAATGCCCCCTACGCACCCCCGCGCTCTCAGGAAGAATAATCACTCATCCCCAATGTACGCACACTCACAGACACTACGCCAGGTCAAGATGACATTAGTGAGAGTAAGTTTTGGAGTAAGCCACGATGTTTTTATTTTAGTTACATGATATTTACGTGGGTGTTATTTTTTTATAAATAAAAACACTAGAAGTGTCACTTTAGTAACTTTGGTTTTAATGGCCTGAATTATTTATAAGTACTCCTTTGGTATTTGACTATATTCTTAGAAAAACAGTTTATCACATTTATAAATACGTTGTTATCAAGTAGCTGTATTTTCTGTAATCATTTGAATTTTGATCGTCTTGCGGTGGAATGTTGACTATTTTTGCTGGACTCTCTCTAAGATCTTGACTTGTTTCTTTTCGGATGTCAACTTTTGCTGGTAGCGCGAATCCACTTACATTACTCATGGTCAATAAAATCAATGCTGATAAAAGAAATACCTGAAAAATTAAGAAAATAAATATTATAAAACGTCAGTGTAAGTTTTTTTCACATTAGCTCGATTAAGCATATTGTACCTGAGGAAGTTACAGTATAATCCAAGAATGACGGCGACCGGCAAGAGACGAGAATCTATTAACAGATGTTATCGCCGTGTCGGCCCTCATATACCACAACTGAAGGTCTCTAGGTATATGAGCTACTGGATATACACAAGTTGATCCTGGGATGCGACAGACTGAAGCGAGTCACTATGACTGTCTTTGCAATTGTGTATTGTGGTCACGATCCAGTTCAGGCAAAGCCTCCTCTCCTCCTATCTCCTCGAAAATGAATGTCGCAAATATATCAGTCAAATAAATGCCTTTATTAGAAAACGAGTTTTAACTAAGCCAAGGTTTAAATAATGACAAAAGTTACTTATTATAGAATAAATTTTATTACTAATATACCGGGCAGTAGACTTGAGGGAGTCTGCTGTGTGTCCGGCGCGCCGCCTGCGAAAGAGGTTTTGGAGGCGTGGATTTTTACTCCCAACCGTCCCCCAGAGAAGTAGCCTCAAGGCCTTAAGTCTCAGCCTCAGCCTTTTAAGTTTTAAACTTTTATTTAAAACTCGTTTTTTAATAAGACCGTAATCTTGAACAGCGCTGACCATCGCATTATCTTGAAAAGCGGTCATCCACCTCCCTAATGTAAAATATACATACCTTTCCCTGGTATCATCGTTTGTAAACATAAAAACTAAATTATCATTATTTTGTTAACAAATATCAATTAGAAGATAGGTGATTACTGCTTGTAAATTATTGTAGATAATTTAAAATAGTATGTTTAATTTTCGTCATAGTGACTTGCTTCGGCCTGTCGCGTTTTGGGTTCAGTTTGTGTATATCCAGTTATTCAAATACCTTTTTTTTTACTTGGGGAAGATCCTCATAGGACCGTCCGGGCCGCGAAGGGGCCGGGGTGTGCCGGACTTTTACCAGCTAAAAACCCCAAGGTGACTACTTCTGCGAATTAGTGGGGACTGCGGGTCCTGTAATCAATTCGCCGCAGCCCCACTACGCCGCGCCTAACAGGCACAATCACGGGGGGGAGACGCCGAGTTCCTTTATATTCCTTTTTCTTTTTTTTACTTGTGGAAAATCCTCATAGGACCGTCCCGGCCGCGAAGGGGGTGGCAGCCGGGGTGTGCCGGACTTTTACCAGCTAAAAACCCCGAGGTGACTACTTCTGCGAATTAGTGGGGCTGCAGGTCCTGTAATCAATTCGCCGCAAGTTATTTATATACGTAGAGGCTTTCCGTCTTGGTATATGTGCCCGTCTCTCAACGCATTTTCGTCCCTTGGTGGTCCTTCCCGTTCTTGGTCTACACTGTGCTATCCAGCAGGTGCAATGTAGTCACTTTGCCGTGCCAGTATATAAATAATAATAAATAGGAAATATCAATAGAAAAAATGACTGATTTTTCTTATTATCTCTATATCTATACTAATATTATAAAGCTGAAGAATTTGTTTGTTTGTTTGAACGCGCTAATCTCAGGAATTACTGGTTCGAATTGAAAAACTCTTTTTGTGTTGAATAGACCATTTATCGAGGAAGGCTTTTTTTTTTTAGGCTATATAACATCACAATGCGACTATTAGGAGCGAAGAAATAATGGAAAATGTGAAAAAAACGGGGAAAAATATTCATCCTTGAGTGCTTCCATTGCGTGCGCTGCGAAAACGGTTCAAGATACGAAAAATATATGTATGAAAGAATTATTCCTCTTGAAATGATCCAAAAAATGTGTGCGACAGTATATGTCTATCTTTTAAGATTAAGTAACTAGAACTATTTTTATAGGAATAAAATTTGGTCGAAATTAATGCATTATTTGTTAAGAATTGTATCAACGTAATAATATTAATCTTTATCCAAATAAATGTGTTGTTGATTAAGAGTATTTAATTGTGAACAAAATTGTCTTTGACATCAGTTAATTTCAATGAACATCTTAGAAGATATTACAATAACTTATATAGCAAAACAACGTTTGCCGGACCAGCTAGTATGTATATAAAATTCTCGTGTTACGATGTTAGTTACTTTACTCCTCCGAAACGGCTTTACCGATTTTTACCAAACTTTATATGCATATTCAGTAGGTCTGAGAATTGGCTACTATCTATTTTTCATACCCCTAAGTGATAAGGGTCGTTCAACCTTAACATTATTTTTTTTTAATTTTTGGAAAAAAAAAATGTTTTTTTTGTGTTCTATAATGTGGCATTAAAAAATACACACAACCCTAAAGTTTTACCCTTTTATCACCAACCCCTATTTTTTATTAGCCATTTTAGTAATTTAATCATTTTTCATCCCGCTCGATAACTGATCAATGATTTTTTTTTAATTTTAGTGTTTAAATCTTGTAAACGTTACCTAATTTATTTTTAAAACTATTCTGCCAGTTTTATTGTGAGGGTAGTTTACTTATCAAAGGCTAAACTGTGATCTTGTTTTAAATTAGCTTCTATGACATTAAAATACAATTTTTAATAATTTTTATTTACAAATTAATTAATTCGACTAGACTACTGTATATTTAATTTTAATAATATCAGTTTTTTAAATTCCTAAAAATAATAATAATAATATAGTGTCACGCTATGTCCCTTAGGGGGTGAGCAGTAATGCTTTAGTGCCTGTATTCACTGCGCGTATTACGCGCGATGTTTTTTTTTATAATTTATAGAAGAACGCTTGACCTCAATCACACCTGGTGGAAGGTGAAGATGAGTTCGATGATGAAACGCGATCGCCTAGCAAATACCTATTCACTCTTCTCTTAAAGACTCCCAGGTCATAAGATCGCGGAAATATGGCCGCTGGAAGCATATTCCACTCCTTAGCCGTTCGCATGATAAACTTAGAAGCGAATCTTTTTGTGCGAATATAAGGAACATCCACCACATACGGATGGTATCCGACACGATGTCTAGTGGTTTTGTGGTGGAATGGGGCTGGTGGAGTCAAAGAATGCAGTTCCTGAGAACACTCTCCACCGTGCAACCGGTTAAAGACCGAGAGGCAGATGTGGCCTAGTTGCAGCGCAGCTAATCGCCGTTCTCAGAGCACCAGTACACATGACATTTCTATTAGATGCCGGGCGGGCTTTCTCACGGTGTTTTCCTTTGCTGGTAAACATATGGTGCATACGTAATCTGGAAAAACTAAGAGGTACATACCAGAATTCGAACCTACGACAGTTCGCGTTACTGCAAAAGGAAACTAGCCCATTATCCACTAGGCCACTACCATAGATGGGCAAAATGTAATCAAATTAATGAAAATGATTAACGATTACATTTTAGGTTTTTTACCATTAATATGACTGCATTATGCTCATTTATGTTTTAAATACTACAAAATCCCAGATTTCATACGCATTTATGATTTTTTAATGTTTTAAATGGATTTAATCATGATTACAGAGCAAGAAAATTAATATCACAACTACGTTTTGTAATCGTTAAACATTAATCAGATTACATTTTGCCCATCTCTGCATACAGGATATATCCTAAAGATCAATTCTAAATACAAGAAGTGTGAGGCTAAAATTTCGTCTTTAACCTCCTTTTAACATGTTGTGAGGTAAAAATAATATATACCTAAAAATAACATAAACCTTAAAAAGCTTTAAAAATCATCACATTTTTATTAATCTGATTACAGTTTGCCCATCTATACCTGTATGTAATCTCGTCTCCGTGTGGAATTTGATTTTTACTTAGCGAAACTGCAGGGGCAGTTAGTTAATAATATTTTTATTATTTAATTCCAAACTGCTTACCCACTTTCCTTGCATACTGACTCATGTATTCTCACATCGATCGATATAAACAAACTTATAATGGAAATGTTTTCAAACAAACAGATAAACACGTGTTGATTATTAGAAATGTTATAAACCAAACTGACGTGCGTATAGCTACGTGAGACACGGAACAATGCGTCTACCCTGCAACCCGAAACTAGTTAATAGTATTTGAACTCAGCAATGAATGACTTAATTCTGAAACGGCCAGTCATTTTAAGTTCATTCACCAAGTAAAGAAACTAGAAATCTATCTTTAGCTCTATAAAATAGTTGTAATGACCAATACGTACAAAATACTTTTAAAATAGAACAGTGAATACAAAATAATTATTAACCCTTTGCGGTCGTATGTCTGCTCTCGGCCACCACAGCAAGGAGCCATACGAATCCTATACTGTACGAAAAAATGTATCAGTTTACACTTTTTCGAAACAAAATGGATGGACGGATAACTGTATTAATTAAATCTAGAGTTCACAAAATAATTACCAAATCTTGTTTAGCCATCGTAATCTTACGTGTTATGTATCCCTGCTCTTTCGACGGAGATTAATTCCGACCAGTACGATAACTGTGTCCAAATTTAATACGTCCGCAAAGGGTTAATATTAATACAAAGTGTAGACAAAAATTTCCTGTATTCTTTTAATAGATCACGGCGTAGTCCAGGAACGGCAGCGACCGTCAGAAGACGAGAATCCATTGACACTTACCGCCGTCAAACCGGTCTACATATACCACGTCAGAAAGTCTCTTGGTATATGAACTACTGTAAACTGAATATAGAGATCAATAATTTGGCAATGACTATATCGTTCGGAATCGATGTTGTATTCGATGAAGTTGCTAGCCCGGAACGTACTGTCTTGCAGAGGTTCTCTTCTCACAGGCTTGAGTCTAACTCAGAGGGTCTGCACGACAGATGTGTTGGCGGCAAACTATACAGCGACTCACCGTGAAAAATTTGCTTTTGCTATACTATTGCGTTATTGCTAAAAAGGTCTTACACTTTAGAAATTGTTGACAAAGGAACGCAATTAACGAAGGCATTTTTAAAGCGTAGTTATCCCAAACACATTAATATAAAGGTACAATAGTCATGTTTTGTGTGCCTACAATATAATCTATAAATATGCAATAAATACAATCCAATTTAAGTACTTTAATTGACAGGACATTCGTTTTTTTTCTTGGCAGTCTTTTTTTTTTCATATTATCTCGATAAAGTGAGTACACTGCACCTGATGGAAAGCAGAGTATAGTCCAAGAACGACAGCAACTGCCAAGGTACGAGAATCCATTGATAGATGTCATCGCCATGTTAATGTCAGCCCACATATATGACGACTGAAGGTGTCTAGATTTGTAAACAACTGGATATACCTACTCAAACTGATCGCGGAATGGAACAGATCAAAGCGAGCCACTATGGTGGTTTTTGCACTTTTGTATTTTGGTCATGACCCAGTTCGGGCATTATAAATATTGTCGCTAAAATCGTTACACACAAATTTTCAATAGACTAGAATTGTGCACATAAAGTTTTATTTCAGTATATCCAGTTATTGTAGTATAGGTAGTAGTGTATAGTTTTGGGAGTCGAAGCTGCTCGCGTCCGTAGGCTTTACCCTAGTTTCCCTACACGTGACTCCTGGGTGGTACTAAACGAGCAGCAGCGAGGTGGTAGGGCGTCGGTGCCCGTCTGGATCACGACCACAGTACATGGGTGTAAAGCCCGTCATACCGACCAGTTTCGGCTTGTCGCGTTTCGGGATCAGCTTGTGTATATACAGTAGCTCATACCTAGAGACCTTCAGTCGTGGTATATGTGGGCCGACATGACGATGTGGACTATCAATGGATTTTCATCCTTTGATAGTCGCTTTCGTTTTTGGACTACACTGTACTTACCATCAGAAACTATGTAGTGACTATGTCGAGCCAGTGTAAAAAAAAATATAGCCTATATACATTTTTTGTCTTTGAAATCATTGAAATTGTAGCAATGAATAGATTAGATACAAATGGGTACATTATTGAGTCGGGAGGTGTTTTAAATTTTAAATTTAATGGTTATTTATCTTAGGAAATCGGGGCACAGTGTAATGAGAATTCAGTTAAACACAATATTTCCAAATATTGTGTGCTATTATTGTTTGTAGGCGAAAGCCCGACCTTGCAGTGACCGACAGACTTCAATATTCATTGTTAACATGAATAGAACTGCTTAAATAGGTTTTCCCATTTACTTGTTACGCGACGAAGATATTTCTATAATAAAATAATATTTTGTCATTCTAAATGCTATGGTTTTTTAAGGTAAAATTAAATGAAACGCATTTATTTCGCCACATTGTAACTAAAACTAAAAATTAATTTAAAGTAACACAAACAACATACAGAAAAAAAATACAAAAACATATAAATATGAAATGGCGAAATGGGCCCTCCGTCAGCTTAATGCCACAGAGAAAACCTGCAGCGCTGGTTTTCGTGAAGGGCCCCGGTCGTGTTACGTCTTATCAGTATTTTAATTACACAATAAAAATGTATAATGCATAGAAAAACATATAGCGTAAAACAATACATCTACTCAAAATTAAAATAATAATAATAATAATAATAATAATAATAATTTTATTGGATCAAAAATTTTACATAGTATAGTTAAATTTACGTTGACGCCTGCACTAGTCGTGAGACTGTGTCGCAGACGTCAGCGCCCACCATTACAGAGAATACAAATTATTAGAAAAATATACAAAAATATACAGACGTATTGTGTATAGGTGTGTTATGTGTAGAAAAGGGTGAGTAAAGAGTGTTGTGTGTGAGTGCAGATTATATATGAGCATTTAAAAGATTTTCAGTTTGTATAAAATCGAGCTGCAACAAGTAATCCTTGACTTTGATTTTTAGTTCATAAAGGGAAAGGGGATATATATTGAGAATTACATTTAGTTTGTTGTAAAATCGAGCGCTTAAAATTTTGAAGTGTCTAGAGGCGACCGAGGTGCGGTGAAATTCAGTTTTACAGACAGTAAGCCCTAGACGTTTATTTAGAATGCCTAACTCCAATGATTGAGTGTCATGCCTAAAAACAATAGTTTGGAGCACAAAGAGCTGTCTCACAGTCATGATTTTAGTCTCATTATACAGTAGTGTTGTTGGGTATAAGAACGGTTTTTTAAACATGACTTTAAGAACAGCTCTCTGTGCTCGTTCCAGTTGAATTAGATGACTAGTACAGGCACCACCCCAAGCTGTGATGCAATACGAGATAATTGACTGCGCGAGAGCAAAATAGACCATTCTTACAACATCATCAGCAGCAACATTTCTGAGTTTTTTAAAAACATAAATAAGTTTTCTAATGCGTGATGTAACAGAGACAATTTGAGTTTTCCAATTTAGAGTATTATCAATTAATATACCTAGGTATTTTATACAAGTACTTCTTGAAAGTGGGAGACATGAACATTTATTAAATAATACTAAGTAAACTGTTACATACAATAAACAAACCGACTAAAAAACGTATCATAAGGCAGATGAGGTTGGCACATAGCTGAAAATGTTCCAGTGATGTGTGTGTGCTTCTGCACACCACTAGACGGAGGAGTCGTGAGCCTACATTCCCCACCATTCCTACATTTTAGGATGCGCCCACAGGGTGAAATGCATGCCTAGCCGAGCAGTGCGGCACAGGATTGCCCTAGCTAGGTGCAAACCGCGAACGCAGGTTCACCCCGGGGCTTTTAGTCGGTGGGAGTCCAACACACCGGGAGGGCGATCCTCACCGCCCTCCTGACGGCCCATAATGGGTTTCCCCGGGGTAACCAAAAAAGGCACATAGCTCGGAAGTATCTAAGTATTTTTTCCTTTAGTCAATTTAATTCAATTTGTTTAATACACTCTACAATGTAGAAGTTTAATTAAATACGTTTTATTGTCACAATAATGGACTCTGTTGGTTCACGAAAGTGAATGCCAGCAGCTACTGCCTGTAGGTAAACCTGATTCCGATGATGAACCACGTTCACCCAACAAATGCCTATTCACTAATTTTTTAAAGGCTTCCACGTCTTAAGATGGTGGAAAAACTGACAAATGGATCTTATTCTACTCCTTTGCTGTTCGTATGTAGTCACGCCAAAAGGCGCAACCCCAAAACATGAAATACAATAAAAATATAAACGTAATCAAACGCAAACGCCATCTGGCGAACACAGATCACTTCACTACTCAAAACGTTCTTGCTTTCAAATCGCAACACATTCTTTTAAACCAAACATCGCATCGCATCCTTTTCTATTATAATCGCATCTTAACTCATCAACATCTTAACAATTATTTTAACCTCGTTAATATAATATATATCCTAAATCCTCACACGATACTCCACATCATACACATTCAAATACATACAGAGTGAGTGATTTTGTGAAGTGCCTGAATACCGCTCCCAACCGGTAAGTACCTTTAACTCTTTATTTTATAATATCATCCCGCCTACGAGAGTGCATTTGTGCAACGGCATAAGTTAATACTTATCCCGGCCCGCGTAGTATGTTCTCAAAAATTTGATATCATGATCAACTCGCCTCCTGTTTATCAGCATTAATGTAAAAACTGTTACCTGTTTGCTAATGACCTTAAACGACAATTAAAAAATCTAAGCAGAAGTAAAACACGTCATCAATTGTGTCAAAATAAAATTAGCAAGTTGATGAGTAATTGAAAAATAAAATAAAATCTCTCTATACGTCCATGGAACAATTCCAGCATGATTCAGAAAGTTCTAATGCTGGTATTGTGTGCATTAAATATCCAGCCTGGAAAGAAATGCCGGTTGAACACCAGAACAGATTTCAGAGAACCACTTCCAGTAATCATCAGGAATGGAAGACTTTTGGAACCCACTGATGCTTTGGGCAACATTGAGATAAACCACGGGGACAGTTTGACTTTAAGTTGCGGTGAATCAAAATATTTACAGCACCCCAATGCATATGCACGCGTCTCTACAGCGACGATATTTTGTGACGGTGATAAAATGTTTAAAAATGATGAATGGCTTAACGCTTCGTCATGGTTCTCTTCGTTCACATGCTCTGATTCTCCAAGCCATGTTAGTAGACGCACAAATAGAACATGCTTTGATGAAAACAGAATTATCGAAGTTGGATACAGCGTGGAAAATGAATTTTATCCCGTTTATGAATCCTGCTTCAACGAGGATACCCTCACTGTTATTTACTCAAAGTACACCCAGAAGCCGTATAACGCTTTCTATCAAACACGAGTCGTTCGTCCTTATTTCGTGGCCGACAATAATTATAGACATATAGCTGTTGGATCATTGTTTTCACCATATGGTCTAAAACAAGCCGTAGCTGAGACTGTAGGACCAATGATTGAAACCTACTTCATTGGGAAAGAAATGTTGTCTCGAGGACATTTAGCTGCGAAGACAGATTTCGTTTTTGCTTTCGGTGAGCGGGCTACTTTTCACTATGTTAACTGCGCTCCACAATGGACTGGTTTCAACGGTGGTAATTGGAACACCCTGGAAGTCGATTTGAGGAATCACGTCCACGCAAAGGGCTATGACACGATTGTCTATACAGGAACTTATGGAGTGACTCAGCTGTTCAACCAATTTGGACGCAGGGTTGATATTTATCTCACTAATGACGAGAACAATAATCCAGTTATACCAGTGCCAGAGTATTATTACAAAGTTATGTATGAACCTAGTACAAACCGTGGCATAGCATTCGTTGGCATAAATAACCCGTATTATACTCCAGAAGAAGCTAGGAATAAATTCTTTTGTCTAGATCTGTGTAGAGGGAATAGAGATTTCAGCTGGTTAACATGGCATCCCAATAACCCTAGTGAAGGGTTCACTTTCTGTTGTGATGTGAACGACTTCACCGCAACCGTCAGACATTTACCTCCATTTGAAGTTTCTGGTTTGTTGACCTAATTCGATTGTTTTCTACAGATTTATAATATACTTAATCGGCGAATATTGAAATTACGTTTTGATATCATTGGTGTGTATAATTTCGGGTTAATGTCCGTGTATTTGTTGATACGATGACAAAGATGGTAGCTATTTATCTTACGG
The DNA here is from genome assembly GCA_036320925.1 of Automeris io. Classification (NCBI taxonomy): domain Eukaryota; kingdom Metazoa; phylum Arthropoda; class Insecta; order Lepidoptera; family Saturniidae; genus Automeris; species Automeris io. The sequence continues at coordinate 11,055,368 of JAUDJH010000019.1, read as the reverse complement.
AAACCAAGTGTGACCTTTTGTACTCATTGTCGATTCATTGCTTTGTTTTGATAAAGAAATATGTTCAACTATATGTTGCCCTTTTTATTGTAACTGCTTATAAAATTTTACATTCTTGGACATAATTTGTTAAAGATTTATATTGCATTTGTAAACATTTTAATATTCAATTTTGAGCACATAGTTTGTTATTCTAAAAACTGTTTGTTAAAGTCATATAATTGTAATTTAAAGTATGTTATGAATAATAACAATTATGACAATGATCTATTAGTCTAATTTACTCAATTAATAATTATATGCAATAATTAGTACTTCCTTTAAAGTTTAAACCATTATGAATGTATAATTGAGGTAATTTATTAGCTATTTATTGATTAAGCGATGCGACTTTTACTTAGTTCTACGTTGTTACTTTGAAGAGATTGTTTGTAGAGAGAGGTTAAAATTCATACAACAAAATGCATAGTGCAATAATTGTAAGTAATGCGTTATTTATTTTAGAAATACGTATTAATCAAAGCTGAGATTTATAGACGTAACTTTAAGTTTACTTAGCTTTTACTAAAGCATTACAATTTATATTACTCAATGAATGTCAAAGGATTTAGTAAATCTTCGATTTTATCGGCATATATTGAGCTATTTAAATACTATGGCTATACTCAAGTTCCTATTATAATAGTTTTATTCAATCGAAACTATTTTTTGGGAACTTTGCTAAGTAAAGTCTAAATAGTGTCTATAGCTCTCAGCCTTAGAACAGGAAAGAATAGGAGGTTTAAATTCTCTAAATTCTAAATTTGATTTCGCCCTGGTGATAGCTTAACATGAATACCAGAGCAAAAGAGTTGTTCTGATAGTTCCCTATGAATTGATGCTGATTAAATAGAGTACTAAATGTGGTGGTATTATTACTTAAGTACCAAGTAGCTACAATATTTTGAATATTTATTTATTTATTAATTTACAAATCTACAGTATATAATTTTATTAATACAGGAAAACAAGCAAAAAAACCAGATTAACCAAAATGATTTGTACAACAAGGTTATATGAGAGCATTAACTGCGATTCAAATAATTGTTGTGAAATAACAATGTAAAAGTTACACATGAAATGTGTAATGTGATTGTGTACTTTGTGTATGTGACTTAGTGTGTGTGTATAAATGTGTATGTTAACTGTCCCTGTCTGAAAACGGCCCGATAGCCTCGACTACTTTCTTCCTGAATGATCCGCTGCTCTCGTGCTATATATTTTGCTTCAATTTTGACGATTTAAGCCATTATAAATTAACAAATTTATAGTTTGGCATTAGTTCTATTATTCCTGGAGAAAAATACAACTCTAATTGTATACATTTCATTATCATACTCAGTCATATCTATAAAGTTCTGTGTATTTGTAATTGTATGACCTCATTTTTCTGTATAAGGTTATTAATGGTGTTATCGCTGCTCCCGGCTTGCTTGTTCCTAGAATTTTATCTCGTTTTCCTATTAGTAAAATTTTTGGGATAAGTTTACTTAAGAATGGTATCTGTTCTCTTTTGGATCAAACGTAAGAGACATAAAACAAAGTAAGTGGCACTAATATCTTCCACTGCTCTTTGCTAATGAATGTTTTTTACATTGGCACGTAAATCTATATGTAACTGCTTTTCTCCGACGCAGCCTTGAGTTTCTTTCGGCGTTTCTTCTCAAGGTAGTCGCTTCCGAAACGCTGGTACATCACCATTAGATTTATTTTCATTGGCTGGCAGCTCAAGTCGAGGTCCGTACCCACAGGGATGCCCTTGTAGTGCCACGCTTTCCCGGGTAGCAAAGAACGACAGTTAAAAAAAACCTAATTGCTAATATTTCGTGTTTTGTATTCCAAGAGCCTTTTATAATGTAATATTTGCCTTTTTCAGATTTTCTTATCTATTTCTATCATAGCAGTTTTGATCGAAGCTGGAATAATCAAGAAAGTACTTGATTCCAAATTTGAGGCCTATCCAACGGACTTAGCGTCTGATGATTTGCCAATTCTTTCAAGAAGAAATAAAAAAATCGGTCATTATCCAGAGGAAGATATAAATAATGATAAGATTTTTGATCCATCACATGAGAAATACGTTTTAATGAAAACTACTAGACTTTTAAGTGGTCTAAACGAACTAGACAAAAAATTTCTGCCTATACTGTATAAAAATTTAGTTGCTGAAGATAAAACAATTTCAAATGATCTAAAATCATTAACCAATGAGGATGACAGTAACAATTTACAAATATATAATGATTTAGTTGTTCCAGTAGAATTTGATTCTTACCCTAATATATTCGGTCTTAACGGTGAACCATTAGATTCTGAAAATGTCAATACACATCATCAGTTTGATGATTATAGTAAAGAAATCAACAATCAGCCGCTTAGTGCTGAAGAAATAACTAGTTCTGACATCAATAAAATAGTGAATGAGGAAAATGATAATAACAATATTGAAACTATTCCTGTGGTGCAAACTGAAATTGCTGCTATTGAAGAAACGCAAAACGACCCTAAAAATGTTGCAGTAACCGATTTACATACAAAGCTCGTCATTCCTTTTAAATTTGACGATAAAAACGACTCTGAAGCTGTGAAAGAAGATTCTCATGAATTTGTTTTTACAAACAGTGAAGATATGTTAGAACCGCAATCTGAATATGACTTCGATATATCAACCGATGTTTTCATTCACGGGCCTAGATTCAAAAGGTAAACTATAATACAAACTGCCGTACTAGAAAGCGACTTCAACGTATAGGGTTTAATAAGAGCAAAAGTCAAATATTATAAGAGATATTTTATAGTTAATATGAAAATATACTAGTAAATAATATAGTACTAAGGTTTTCATACAAAATATGAGCTAATTTTTCTAACTTTTCCCACTAGCATCGTTATAATTTTTACATAAGAAATTGTTTAATATTTTTAATTATTTCGATTTTTATAATTTATAGAAACCTTATTAATTTTAAAAAGATTGTATTTTCATTATTGACTAATTTAAAAAATCAAATTTATCGTTTGAAGGCTTACAAATCTACGATAACCTACAAAACTATGTCAAGGATTCTATTTCTCTATTTATGAAAGAAAACTGAAATCGCATTTTCTTACATAGTACATCCAGATAGTACATAACGATATATAAGCGCAAAGTGGACACAACTATTAATGTATCTCTGTTCACCGTGATAGGGATATAGCATGATGATATGATTCGATAAAAAATTAAGTAGTCTATGTGTGTATAAATGCATATTATGTTGTTAATGATTATTTTGTTTTATTACAGAGAACAAACTAAAGCCAACATCATAGAAGAAGAGAATATTGCAAGCACTATCAACGCTTATAAATATACTAATCGACCTGCAAGATTTAACAACGATATTTATTTTAAAAACATTAATTCTTAGATTGCATAGATTATAGAACATTCACATATTAGGCTGCCTGTAAACTTTAAATGATTGTATTTTTTGTGTTGCATGTAAAGAAAATAATAAATTAAATAAATATTTGTATTTCGATAAATATATGCTATATTATTGGTATGTTTCCGTATGACAAAATGCTATTGGTCGAGGAAAGCGTTTACAATTTCTCCAGGTAAGAGCGGCGAGCAGGTGGTCAGGCAGTGAATTACTATGTATTCGATTTTATAATTTGACGGCCTGAGGCCCTACTATAAATATTTGTGATATCGTTTTTTTAGACAAGCCATCATTGTCTATGATACTTTGAATTTAGTCTCTGGAGCAGTGTATCTATACTCTATTAATTTCTTCCTCGCTGTTTTCTGCGTGTTGACTCAATAAATGGGTCAGCTGAAAATCAGCGCTGGGTGGCTCAGCTGGTCATTTAGCATTTGTTGGGCTGAATTATTCCGAGTGATTCTGAAACTCGAGGTATTTAGAAGAACGCTAATCACTTGTAATTTTTTAAACCTCAACATCTCTTATTACTCCGATGTAGCGTTGAGTTTCTTTCAAGGCAGTTGCTTCCGAAAAGCTAGTAGATCACCGTTAGGTTTTTCCCTGACTTTGTCACCCAACCCGTAATGAACTCACTCTCTCTCGGTGAAATTACAAAGGCCTTACCAGGGATGTTTCAGTTAGAACTAAGAACTTTATATATTAGCTAGAACTAAGAAGTTCTCTAACTCTTACTTTTGTCGAGTCGTTAGATTGTGGAATGGTCTTTCGGGAAACGTCCTCACATCGTCCTAGGATATTAGGTTCTTTAAGTATGCCATGAAGATATATTTGTGTAAGCCAGCATGATCACAGCGACTGTCAGCAGATGGTGGCCTTTCGATAGTCATACTCGATTTTTGGTTTGCACTGAGCTTTTCATCAGGCACGGTGTAGCCACTGTGCAAAAGCAGAATAACAAAAAATACCAGCTCAGCTTATTTTGGAGCTAGTTCAATGTGTCTATAATAGTTTGTAAATAAATATCATATTTATACTTTAAGGCGACATTAAAATGATCTCTCTGCAAACCTAAAGATTTATTATCTTTGTAAATTAATTTAAATCCAATCGTGTAAATAACATTACTTACTAATTAAAAATAAATAAGCATTATTACAGATTTTATTTATTAGATCTTCTACATAAAAATCTTACATTATTAGGCACCTAAAATGTACATACTTATCCTAGGTACAACGTAATGGCAATAATTCAAATCTCCACGCATTTTTGTTACACAATTCTTCACACTAATTGAAACATAAATAAAATGTAAATTAAAGGCAAGAGAAACATACCAGTTGGTAACTATCTTTCACACATATATATAAGTGTAAGGGAGACAATACGATAGTTAAAGTAAGTTATGGATTCCCGAAGACCGCCATTTGTTAATTAAACTAAAATATTGACGTAATTCTTTACATCTGCTATACCTACGAATAAATTTGAAAAATTATTAATTATTTCATTGCTAATTGTAATGGAATTTTGTAAGATAAAAAGCTAAATATACCAGACATTAGTTTAAAAAATAATTGAATTATATTTTTAAGTTTTATTAAAAATTCTACTATTAAACATAAATTACAAAATTATTAGAAATGGCAACACAAAATTAAGAGTAACTTAAGAAATAAATCTTAATTTTGATTAATAAAAATATTAGTATACATTAAATATCTTGGCGTAACCATAACTGAAACTGCTAATGTATTAATGCTATAGAAATAATGACGGTCTGTGGGCAGCTTAATAAATTATACTTGGTCTTAAGTGACGTCAGACGTGTTCAGTTGGTCCTGTCCTTTGTGGACAGATGGCGCTGTTACTTCTTGCGTTGTCTAAACACGTCGTTGTAGGGAGCATAGGGTGTTCTGGATGTGATGGCGTTATATGCGTACGAAGGTTGAGCATCCGCTCGCAGTATCACCACACCTGTATATGAAACATTTATTAAGTAAAGAAACAAGAAAATGACAAATACATATTAGGGCTAGAAACAAGAAATTATCTTATTTGTAACATGTTAATTAAACTTTTATCAAAAAAACTATTGTATCAGCCACTTCTATTATGCGAATACTTTATTTATACCGAGGATATTTAGAAAAATATCATATTTAATTACGTTTTGTAGACGAACAAACGAAAACAGCACAGCCAGCGACTCTACTAATTTTTGTTTGCATATAACAACAATAAATTATTAACTTGTTTTAGTAAATAAATTTGTTTTGCAAACTTAGCTTTTGTAAGTTAATTAAAAGACAAAAATTTTCAAAACAGAAATAAATCAAATTCAAGGACGTATACATTCTATAAAATTAATAGTGATATTAAATTTTGTCGGATATAGCTCGACGTAACTTAGCAGAGAACATTTTAATATGATATAGCAAGCAATTACAAAGTTTAATATAGCAAAAAAACACTATTAATAACAATAATTGACAGTAACATTGTTACCAAAATTCAACTGCTAAATATCGTCCTAATGCTTGTGTTCTCAGCAGTCCTTAAACGGTAGAAACTGATAGTCGGCGCAGTTTCCACTTTTTAACTATTTTTCTACAAAACTATTCATCATATACCGTAGGCGGATGTATAAATGGTGTAGGTGGTGACATCATTGCTATAATTGTGCCGTGGTTGCTGCCGGCAGAATAGAATAGCACCCCCCTCTTCTTGCTGAGGTGTCGTAAAAGGCTACTAAGGTATCTCTTTAACACCGCAATTCAACCAGGTGTTCAGAGAAGGACAACTCGACCAAACCTGCATCGCGCTCCCTCCCGATCGTACTGGTTCTCCTTTCCATCGGGCCTGAGGGAGCTCGGACGAGAGAGTGCTTTTCTGGCTGCGCGTCCAGCTATGCACTTAAATATCACCTGCGCAATTGACTGTTTTCGAAAACTGGGCCTTGATTTTCTTAATCGGCGTTAAAACAGTCGCCGTGGCCGAACCCGGCTAGGACATTATCATCATCATCATATGTAGAAGAAGTCGTGTAAAAATGCAGTTATTAACATAAAAGCTGGACACTTTCTACCTGAGGGGTTCACTTTGACTTTGATTTTCGTTTGCGGTGACAGCACGCCATAGTCAACATCCTCGTAGAGATCCTGAAAGATTAAATTCGATCCATTTATACGTTTTCAGCCGTGGATTTAACAAAAGAATTACGTTGGACTTGAAGCCAAACATATAGTATAAAATGAACGTTGTCTGTTAGCTTAGAACTTTTAAACTACAGTCAAACCTGGATAAGTGAGAACTTTATAAGTGGGAGTAATAGCCAGGACCCGTCATTTTAAGCTCCCAAAACCTCTATTAGCGAGAAACAGGAACCTCTGTAAGAGAGAGTCGTTTTACCTCTTTTTTTATATAACTTATAGGCGAACGCTTGACCTCAATCACACCTGGTGGAAGGTGAAGATGAGTCCGATGATGAACCGCGTCCGCCTAACAAATACCTATTCACTCTTCTTTTAAAGACTCCCAGGTCATAAGATCGCGGAAATATGGCCGCTGGTAGCATATTCCACTCCTCATGGACCTCCGTAAGTGAGACTGCTGCTTATCTATACCTCTATAAGCGACAGTCGAGCTCTATTTATTTATATTATTTAAGAGGAACAAATTACAAAATTAACATCTGCTATTTTATGACTCTTTCTTAACTTTCGTAGAAAATTCGACAAAATTTATGAGTTAGAGAAAAATATTCAAAATACAAAAACAGAAACCCAAACGAAATTGACGGATTTTTTAAAATGTAAATAAGTTCTAAATAAAATAAAATTAAATAGTCCTTGAATTTTTGTTTTGTTTTCGTAAGCATCTTGATACCCTTATAAAGTATTTATATGTCGAAATCTAACGAACGTAACGTGTACAGACTATTAAAAATATATATGTACATAATACATTCGTACTTGCTGTGACTTGTTATTGCTGCGTACCTGTATAAGAGAGAAACGCTACCCATGTACCTGCATCCAGAGATGGGCAAAATGTAATCTGATTAATGATGAACGATTACAAAATGTAGTCGTAATTTTAATTTTCTTGCTCTGTAATCATGATTAAATCCATTTAAAACATTAAAAAAATCATAAATGTGTATACAATCTGGGATTTTGTAGCGTTTTAAACATGAATGAGCAGACTGGAGTCATATAAACAGTAGAAATCGTAAAATGTAATCGTTAATCATTTTCATTAATCTGATTATACTTTGCCCATCTATGATCTGCAGTACCGGCATCTTTTGAATGTGTTTATTTAAAATGTTTGACTTTTTTCGGAGCTACTATAGACTGCTGACCAGTGACGATCATAGCGCAAATGGACAGGGTAGGCAGTGTTCGCGTAATTAACTTGAATATTATATCATTATAGTAAATATAATATAGGTGTTATACGAAAAAAACATGGAGGAAAAATAGAATATGTATGTAGGTAGGTATTTCTTCATCTTTAAGTAATTTATTCCGAACTTATTTATTGTAAGGGCATACAAAGCTTTCATGCATCTATGGAGTGAACGCTACTGCTGCTGACCTCTGTATTTTATGTTCTGTATTCTTGTATGTAATCGTTAATCATTTTCAGTAATCTAGTGAGACCCCTCTATAAGCGAGAATGAGATTGTGCTCCCTTGAGTTCTCACTTATCCAGGGTTGATTGTATTTAACAGCGTGTAACTGACCTCAACTCTATACCCGCTGGGGTTGTTGAGGCCCAGCTCGCGCAGGGTCACGGCGACGTCGGAGGGGGTGCCGTCCGTGCGCCGGTTGACGAAGGCCACGGCGTACGAGTAATATTGACCTTGGATGGGCACGATCGGCCGGGACCAGATCTCGATACCTCGGTGCTGCAATTGACAATATATCTCCTTAATATTTGATGTGAAACACAGGCTCCTGGGTAAGTATGCCTCACTATACACTCGGATTATAATCTATATACATACATATATAAAAAGCAATTGCTGTTCGTTAGTCTCGTTAAAACTCGAGAACGGCTAAACCGAATTGGCTAACTTTGGTTTTGAATTGATTGTTGAAATCCAGGGAAGGTTTAAAAGGTGAGTAAATATGAAAAAATGCTAGGAATATAGTAAAAGCAACAATTTCGTTTTCTCATACAAACCACCCTGTCCCCAGCTGTCAAACATATGATGTCAATCAAAACAAAACAAAGGTATGCCTTCAAGTTGATCAGAGGTTGCATGTCATTAATGAAAATTATAATTTATACGCCAAGTAATCAAACAAAACATAACCCAAAAATGTCCCATAAGGCATTATAATAAAAATATCATTGCCTTAGATATGACTTAATTCTTTCAATGCAATTTTATTTCTATTAGACTGCGACAGGCCAATAACTTTTGGAAGAATGAAATCTGACGGGGCAGCTATTAACATAAAAAACAATGTAACTTTGTTTTAGGGAAATAGGGCAGAACAAGGTCTGCCGGGATAGCTAGTATCTAATATAATAGTATTCTGTGTTGTGATGGCAAAGTGGATAAGGGACCGGTATCCATGCACGGCAATGCAAGTGGTCGTGGGTTCGAATCCCGGCACATGCCTCTATGCTTTACCAGATTTAGGCATCACATGCTCACCGGTAAAGGAAAACGGCATGAGTGAGCCCGCATGGCTTTTAATATAAATTTCATGTACAAGTGCCCGGAAAACGGCAATCAGCTGTGCTACTGGTCACGCTGGTCACGACAAGCGCAAAGTGGATACAGCCACTAATGTAGTTGCTCACTCCGAAAGGGATAAAGCTTGATGGTATATTATTATAAGCATATAATAATATACCATCAAGAAAAAAAAAGATAAAAGCTCAAGATATAAAGATATTCCGCACAAGAAGATTCGTTTCTACATTCATCATACGAACAGCTAAGGAGTGGAATATGCTTCCAGCGGCCATATTTCCACGATCTTACGACCTGGGAGTCTTTAAAAGAAGAGTGAATAAGCATTTGTTAGGCGGACGTGGTTCATCATCGAACTCATCTTCACATTCCTCCAGGTGTGATTGAGGTCAAGCGTTCGCCTATAAGTTATAAAAAAAATTAGTATACTAAAGCACACTCTATTAGTTTATTACAGAACTGTGTTCTTTTCTGTATCCTAATGAGATTGGAATGTTTTCAGTTTTCTTCTTTTCATTAATTACATGAACAAAAAATGTTTAAATTTTCATTTATAATAAAATTGGAACGTGTTTTTTTATTACTATGCCTAATTCTTTTTAATAAACGAGGTATCATTTTATACATATTTTCTATGCAAAATAGTTGCGATGTTTTATATTTGGCAAGTCAAACTGGACCGTAAATATTGTGATACCGGACATTGTTCGTCGATGAAGGTATATAAAACTAATATCAAGGGTGATTTATACACGAAATTTATCCTGAGTCGTTGGTCTTTTGGTAACCGCGACACGCTGATAGTTTTGTAAGACTTAAAGCGGTATTTAAAAGTAAATAGCTCATAGCAGCAGCACCAATGCAAGCAGAGTGTAAAGTGACAGGTGCTGCGGGATGAATTACTGTTTGTTTGTTTTGTTTTTTGGGAGTCGAAGCTGCTCGCGTCCGTAGGCTTTACCCTAGTGTCCCTACACGTGACTCCTGGGTGGTGCTAAACGAGCAGCAGCGAGGTGGTAGGGCGTCGGTGCCCGTCTGGATTGCGACCACAGTGCATGGGTGTAAAGCCCGGCATAGTGACCAGTTTCGGCTCGTCGCGTTTCGGGATCAGCTTGTGCATATCCAGTAGCTTATATACCTAGAGACCTTCAGTCGTGGTATATGTGGGCCGACATGACGATGTAGACTATCAATGGATTTTCATCCTTTGATAGTCGCTTTCGTTTTTGGACTACACTGTACTTACCATCAGGTACTCTGTAGTCACTATGTCGAGCCATTGTAAAAAAAAACCTTTGATATATAATAAATCTATATAAACTAGTCGATTTGTTTACTGACGAGCCACATCGATGCATGTGTGTTTGTAGAAACAAATAAAAAGTCTTCTAAATTTATTTACCTTGTAAATTCTCCTGCCCTGAATACCAAGCGGGTCTTGATCGACCTCGATGATCTTTCTGTTTTGCAGGATAGCCTTGTACTCGGGTCTAATTGTGCGCAGGTCTACACTCATGAGAAGCGGAGCCGCGAGAATGGCCCATATCGCGAACTGGGTCTTGCTCTGCTCATACGACAGCCCAAAGTTGCCGATAATCAGCTGTAACAGAATTCCGTTGATTATACATTAAAAGAACAATTATATTTGTAAGCATCTTCCATACATTCCATCTGTGATGTTTATTGTTCAGGATTTCCAGCATTCCGGATGTTTCTAGACACCTAATAAACGTAATAAATACAAAAATTTTAGTTTTATGTTTTTTATGTCACATGACTACGGAATGTTGTTTTTTTTTTTTGGTAACCCGGGAAAAATTCCACGTCGGACCATCAGGGTCACTGTGAGGGCAGCGACCCCGGTGTGTCAGACTGCTACTGACTAAAAACCCCCGGGGTGTCCCTCTAATCACTCCTCCCAGGCCTGGGAAACCAAATTCGTCCAGTCGCCCGGGGAGCGAACAGCCTTATTCAGGTTTTCTCTCTGGGAGGGGTGAGTATAAAGAGCCCACGCCTCCAATACCTCTGTCATAGGCGGCGCGCTACTACGGAAGGTTGTAGGATTTCCCGAAACAACTCAAATTTTGTCGAACAGTCAATTTTGACATAAAAAATATAAACAAATTAATATAAAATTAAGTCAAATAATTTTTTTTCTACACTTCAAGATACACGTATAAACACGTAAAAATCGCAAAAAGAAGTTTGTTCAAAAAATTCAAGAAAAAACGTGAATATTTTAGTTCTCACACCGGGCTGCAAAGGGACATTGAATAATTGGCGTTTTCTAAAGTTTGTAACATGAGGAGTATTCTGAAAAGTTATATAACCTCATTCCATACATTCTTTTCATAATAGAACCACCAGTGCAAAAGATTAGGAAGCCACAGTTTTACAGTGACTTCTATTTTAGCTAGAACTAAGAAATTCTCTAACTCTCACCTTTGTCAGATCATTGGGTTGTGGAATAGTCTCCTGGCGAGCGTGTTCCTAGCGTCCTATGATATTAATTTCTTTAACCCCTTAACGCCCAAATGCACAAAAATTTGAGGTGAAATGTAATAAAAAAAAACGCCATTTATCGTAATTTTTTATATCAATACTGGGGAAAAATTAATGTTATTATGACATAATTTTTAAGTACAAGTATTGCGTGCACACTTTTAACCCTTTTGAAGACAGATAAGTACCGGTTTCATTATTAAAAATTCGATTGAAATATATATTTTTTGTTTTTCAAAAAAGTGTTTTTTTTTTGTTTATTGTTATAAAAAGTGGTTAATCAATTTTTATTCGCGGATTCTAAGTGAACCATTCGAAAGAGCGATGTCAAATACGTAAGAAAAATGTTGAGCAGAGTTTTGATCTATAAATAATACTATCCTACATTCCACCTCAAATTTTTGTGTATTTGGGCGTTAAAGGGTTAAATGAAGCCTGAAACGATATTTGTTTAAGCCGACATGATCGCGGTTACTATCGGCTGGCAGTTGTCCCTCACAGTCGTACTCAACAAAAGTCCAATAAGACAGACAGACAAAATTTGCAAGACTCTTGACAGAGAATTGCATAATCCATTCTATGACACTATGGATAAGAGCAAACAGCGTATCATATGAAGGAAAATATCCTAGGACCTTTAAGAGAAGAGAGAATAAGGAGATTTTTGACGTGACTATGCAATTAATATTGCTAAGTCTTTTCGCCGGATGCCAACAAAGATGGCTCGGCTTTGCCCTTAGCATCCGGCAGATGGGAGAAGGAACACCCCGGTGGTTTAGTCGGGGCAGGTCTGACACACCGGGGAAGCAGCCCTCACCGCTCCCCTGACGGTCCGTAGGGATTTTCACCGGGTTAACAAAAAAAAAGAAAAAAAGGAAAATATCCTAGGAGATACAACCTCCCTCAGTTTTGAAGCAAACGACGCGAGGAAGGCTTTTAAAATAGGGTTCGCTCATGCCCAACTCACCATGTCTGGATCATTCCAATGTCCCGGGCCGGCATTCGGTACGATGGTGTCCTGGTGGTTTCCGTAGTAGTCTATGATAGATTCGACGGAAGCCCACGAGTCCTGGATATCGTCAAAGTTGCGCCACAGGTTGCAGTGCTCGATGATCGATGAGAAATTGGGCTGGAACAGGCAAATTTATAACAACATAACCTCATTTGATTTGTATTATAAGATTCGTGATTGCTTGCATCCGTGACTTTAACTACTGATATCTTTGACCTTTAAGTAGTACTAAGAGATGAGCGGTGTTAAGGTATCATGTCCGATTGGATCACAAATGATGATGATGTCCTAGCCGGTTTCGGCCACGGCGACTGTTTCAACACCGGTTAAGAAATTCGAGGTCCAGTTTTCGGAAACAGTCAATTACGCAGGAGATATTTAAGTGCATAACTGGACGCGCAGCCAGAAAAGCACTTTCTAGTCCGTGTTTCCTCAGGCCCGATGGAAAGGAGAACCAGTACGATCGGGAGCGAGCGGGATGCAGGTTTGGTCGAGTTTTCCCTTCTCTAAACACCTGGTTGAATTGCGGTGTTCTAGAGATACCTTAGTCGCCTTTTACGACACCTCGGCAAGAAGAGGGGGCTGCTATTCTATTCTGCCGGCAGCCACCACGGCTTCACAAATAGGTCACAGGTAGAAATCCTCTCATAATAACTCGCCTGTAACGTTGTAGGATCAGCTTATGTATGTACAGGTTTCTATATACCAATAAACTCTTCATTAAAGTTAGGCCGCTATGACTATTGGAACTCTCAACCAGTGACGTGCATAGGCTGTTTGGACAGGGTAGGCAGAATTCACGTAATTAATTTCAATATTATATTACAATAGTAAATATTATATTGCTGCCATCGAAGAGATAAATGACGTAAATATAGAATAGATATGAATATAAACGGTCCCTTTTTTGTTTAACTTTAAGCATTGTCATCCAGACTTATTTATCATTAGGGCATGCAGTGCTTTCATGCATCTATGGAATGAACGCTACTGCTCTCAACGTATTCTCATCTTTTCGTGGTCTTTCTATTAGGTACAGTATAGGCAAATTGCCGACTAAATACATAAAAAATTCACGGGTAAATGTCACAACCCTCAGCATTGAGAGATTCGCTGCAAAGAGGAAGATGGGTAGACATAATTCTGTAAACTCTAATTCTTACTCTTTTTTTCCTTAGATGTCGGATAAAGTAACTCTTTTTTCTTATTAAGCGAGTCTATTTTTTTTTTGTGTCAGATAAGTCAATCAGCCGGAATTGTGGAGGAAGTGCGAATCCATTTTTTCGAGGTAGGGTTGTTCAGAACGCTGTAACTCATAGAATATTTTTAAACTTAAAATTTATATTTATACTGTCAATATATATTAATAAATAATAATAAACTTAAAGCTCTATCTATTTACTGGCCATAGAAAAAAAAATCCTAAATTCTTCTTAAAAAACAGGTCGTCACATGGGATGTGGTGGTGCGCGAGAATCCGCACGCCACTTGGCGATGGGGGGTAGTGTCACTCTTCTCCTACCCCCCTGCCAGCGAGACGAAGCCCTTTGGGCGGTTCACGCGCCGGACCGTGGTGAGACCAACGTCACATTCCCTTAGTCCGGCGCACCCTATGCTTGGCGATGCGCCCCCGTGGTTTTAGTCGTTGGGAGTCCGACACACCGGGAGGCGGCCCTCACCGCTCCCTGACGGTCAATAATGGATTCCCACTGGGTCACCAAAAAAAAAGGCCGTCACAGGGATGACCCCCTTAAATAAACACTAACTAGACGGAGGATTCAATAAAAGATTCTCACCTGAATGCCGGCATAGATCTGGTAGACAGGCCAACTACAAGAGTACACCATCTGCTTGCCGGTTAAATTCAATTTGCTTCCGAAGGCTGGATAGCCGAAATCCATGTCAGCTGGCAAGGCATAGCAACCGTCCAGTTTTACGTAATCTACATCCCATGAGGCGAAGGTGTTCGCGTCTGGAATTAATAGTTATAAGCTAATAAATAGCATGTTATGTATTTTAAATTATTAGCTTCTGTGTAATTAGATAAATAAAAGAAAGTTGATTATACTAAACCGCAGTAATTCAGTAACGGTGGTAAGGAAGTCACGACTTATTGTGATTAAATACAAAACAGTGATTATAGCATGCACAGCTTGTAAACACGAGAATTGAGCAATCTCTAAGTACAGGCGTGGGTTTAATTGAAATGTTTAGAACTAAGGAATGCGGAAGATAGCCTTAAAAACCTAAACACACCACTTTTAAATGATCCATCACCATAAGAACACGGCGATGCGCTGACTGCATAGATGGGCAAAATATAATCAGATTAATAAAAATGATTACGAATACATTTTGCGTTTTTTATCATTAATATGACTGCATTTCGCTCATCTATGTTTTAAACACTACAGAATGCCAGATTGCATACACATTTATGATTTCTTAATGTTTTAAATAGATTTAATCATGATTACAGAGCAAGAAAATTAAAATTACGACTACATTTTGTAATCGTTCATCATTAATCAGATTACATTTTGCCCATTTCTGGCTGACTGTGATTTTATTCCACAACCTGAAGATACGGCAAAGGTAAGAAATGGAAACTTTTGCATTCTCTTCTTACCTTCTTCAAGATGGCCGACAACACCAGGATAACCGGCGCAGGTGAAGTTCCCGTAGTCTTCATAGATTCCAAACTTGAGGCCTTTACTGTGCACCTGGAAATTAATAAATCAACGAATAAATTTACAAGTTTATTTGTGGTAGAAGCAAGAGCCGAGGCCGATCGAGATTTATTTACGCATACCAAATAGAGTTCTGATATAGGTTAATATCAAAAGTAGATCGAATCGGCGTGAGTGCATGAAGGGAAACGAATGTTAAGAAAGTGAAAGATGTTTTTTTTTTTACACTGACACGGCACAGTGACTCCACGCGACCTGATGGTAAGCATGGTGCAGTCCAAAAAAACGCCAACGACTATCGAAAGGTAAGAAAAACCCATCGGTAGTCGCAGCAGTCATGCCGGCCCGCACAAATATCTCTTCATTCTACGCTTAAAGGATCCCATATCATAGGATGGTGGGAACACGCTCGCCGGAAGACCATTCCACAGCCCAACGACACGGCAAAAGAAGGAGTTAGAGAACCGCTTAGTCCTAGCCGGGATGTGAGATACCGTATAGCTGTGACACCGCAAACCCGCGCGCGTGGTTCTATTCAGGAAGGGAGAGGGTGGAATAAGGTTAAACAACTCTTCAGAACACTCGCCATAATACAGACGGTAGAAAACACTTAATGAGGCATCATCATGTTTGCAAGAATAGAGAGATGTGTCATTCTAATTGCTCATAGGCATATTATTACCTCTGCCTATCCTAATAGCAGTTACGTACATACCATATAAAACATTATCTTGTTGTTACTTGGATATTTAGTAAATCTATTGACTTAAAATCTGGTGTTTACCAAAATAGCATTTTGAGAGTCCAAATTTGGATCAATGTTTTTTTTTTAAATATATATATGTTAAATGTTCAAGTATAACGAGATAATGCTTTACATGCTTTGTATGTGATGCGCGCCATCACATACAAAGCGTCTAATAGTCATACGGCGTGATAACAAATAGAAAGTTATTTTTATAACATATCTGGAATATTTAATTTGCGATTTTCCGCAAAGAGTAAAAACCAGTAACAATCTTCAATGCTTACCAATATATTTAATATGATAGGAAAATAGAGTTGTATTTTCATTTTATTGTATGAGGTCATTGAACGAGAGCTCTGTAACAGCAGATGGTAAAAAACAGCGCGCAAATGAGTGTGCACATTTCTTTTTAAACGCAAAATACGTTTAAATAAAAAATATATTTTAAGTGTGTATTAGGAAAAGGAATTGAAAAAGCTTCTTGAATATAGCTCTCTATGTTTATAAATAGTTTTAAAAATATAATAGTGACCATTATTCAGAGATAATTATATATTTTTAAAACTCTATAATATTTACTAATCAATCAGCACTGGGTAGGCTTATCAAATAAATATCGCTACATCGATATATCGATATTTTCAATTCAATATATTGATATTTTTGGGCGATATATTTTGTGGCGATATATCGATATAAAATATCCAGAATCGAAAATTGTATCAAAAACGATATTTTTTTTAATTCTTAGGGCTGTGAAGTCACTGAAATCTGAAACTGTAGAAGATAGGACCGAACGAAAAAAAAAAAAGAACTATATTGTCTATGACTGTTGAGTATTATGTTTTGTTACGTTTCATGCATTGACATCTGAATTTGTTGCTTGTATATTATTTCCCGCCATTTATTTATTTATTATTTATTTTTGTTTGATATCTTAAATAGGTCTTAAAGTTAGAAGATAGCCTTTTAGTTCTTGATATTTTTGTAATTTTGTCTAATAAAAAGGAATAATGGTAAAATACTTTCGTGTTTATTGAGATTTAATCGATAAATCGATATTTTTCCTTCGCCGATATTGATATTTTTATAAATATCGATACATCAATATAACAATTTTTTTTTTCATTTTCGACATCTCTGGCACTGGGTGGCTCAGCTTGTCGCCTAGAATATGCTGCATAGACTTTGCTTAGGCGTATCATCACAATTTGTTTTAGCTTTTGCTGTATTCTATCATGATTCATATATTTTTCTATGTTATATGTATATCCTGTATGCTAAATAAATGATATTCTTTCTTTCATAGCTTAATGATAAAACAAACAGGAATTATTGTAAGATGTAAGATATTTGATTTCACTGAAAGACATTGTTTTCTACAGTATCACGGCAAAATATTTAACCTAGATATGGAAAGTATAGTCTAAGATCGGTGGCAGCCGCAAAGAGGCGTGAATCTATTGAGAGTCATCGTCATAAATTTGGTATTTTAGAATGTTTTCGAAGAAAATAACCGAGACGCTTGCGGTTTTAGTTAACCATGTAAATAAGATAGCGATGCAGCTTTAAGAATGTTCATAGAGCCAAATATTTTCACCAGACAACAAATAAACAATAACCCTGTTCACGGAGATTTGTGACGTCATCAAACTTGACAGTTTTGCCACTAATGCCAAACGTCAAACTGTTAATGGAGCGTCAACGATATCAAAATAAAACACAATTTAATCCAAAAACTGAGTACAACAATTGAGTGACAACAACCTTAGCCGTGATTATGTCAGTCTACACAGATATCTCTTCATATTTCGTTTATAGAATTCAATAGCGTAGAACAAATGGAACACGTTTGGCGGAAGACTAATAATGCAATGATCCGACAAAAGTAAGGGTTGAAGAACTTTCAACTTAGTTCTAGCTTAAATAGAAGTCACCGTAAAACTGTAGCTGCGGAACCCAGCACGCGGGGTTCTGTCATTTGATGGCGATCTGTCAGTTTGATTGTAATGCATTAATTCACTTTTTTTTTCAGAATTTGGCGGAAATTCGTGTTGTAAAGTTACTGAGCCTAATAACAGGACAATAAGCTACAAAATCCATAACTGAAATATATTAACTGTCATCTAATGTCAAAATGTTCATGAAGGGCAATTTTTTTACATTATATGTATTTATAAGAACACTTATATAGTCTACATTAACACTACCAAAAAAAAAAGATATGAACAAGATATATTACAAGTGCGACTATATTTAAAAGTGTAGATTACTGGCATAGATGGAATGATGAAAATACGAGTAACACACGGACAGGAACAAAAACTCCAATCCTATTCGCAAAAATAAAAAAAAAGCAAACAGATAATTACCTATAGTATTAAACCATTTTCGACAAATTGAACTATAGATCCATGGGCAGTTGTAAATGATTAAAAGTGGTGATGGCCAGTGTCATTTTTAATAGCACAGTGAACATATCTAAGATGATTTGTGAAGCGATTAGCCACACGGCGAAAATTGAGCCATGTAACCTCCCTTTACTTAGCGTAGGAAACTATTGTGTGAACTTTGATTTGCTATAACTTGACTTAAAATCTTGCAGACAAAGAATGCATTTGTTTTAAACAAGTAGCATCAGGTACGTACATTTTTAGACCGAGGTCAAAACAAGGTCATGGGCTTTATGAATTTAAAAACAACACAAGCATGGACTTCAATCATTATTTATATCAAAGTAATTATTTTTTATCGCTTCATATATTCAGTTGTAATAATTTTTTATACCTTTTGATAGATATAAAAAAATATGACTTTAAATTAACCCCAAGGTCGAGATTTAAATTGAGTTATGCTTTTTTATTAACTGTTTTCCGCAAACCTTTGATGAAAAATAATGAATCTGGGGTCAATACTGCTCGAAACATGAAGCAATCATGAGACGAGAGGCAGCTTTCTTAGAATATAAGCAGCGAGGATTCTAATATGAATATGTTACGTTGATCCTCGAAGGCGAGATTCCGGCGAACAAAGATCTAAGTTTTAAGACGTAAGTGGCTTGGAGATATCAAAAAGTGGGACGCATTATATTTTCCTGTTTTGAAGAGCAAAGCATGGGATCGGAGGAAGTGTTGCCTATTGATCTCTAAATTTATGACCATGATATTATGGTAGAGGCATCTCTCACTTGTGGGAAGCATGTGAATCAGAGGGAGGTCTTAGCGTGATATCTATTTATTTGGTGCGCGTTCTGTATAATTCACGTAACCTAGATATCGCATTGCATTATTTTTTATAATGGCCTGACAATTACTTACTTTACTACAATACATCTGATGGTAAGTACAATATAGACTAAAAACAAAAGCAACCATTAAAGGATGAAAATCCATTGATATTCTCCGTCGTCATGTCGGCCCACATATACCACGACTGAAGGTCTCCAGGTATATGAGTTACTGGATATATATAAGCTGATCACCAAAATACTAGCATTGTACTCGTTAGTGCATCGAATTTCTAATACACTTACAATTGCAATAATTTCGTAATATCTATTATTGAATGAGACTTTATCTAAGGCACTTTGCATGTTGTTTAAATAACGCAGTTTCACTCCGACGCAGCCTTCAGTTTCTTTCGGTGTTTCTTCTCAAGGTAGTCGCTTCCGAAACGCTGGTAGATCACCGTTAGGTTTGTTTTTCAACTGGCCGGCCGCCCAAGTCGAGGTCCGTACCCACAGGGGTGCCCTTGCGTAGCCGCCCAACCCATAAATTTCGCTGGCTGAGCGCCCTCTGCGTTCGCCCACCAAGCCCGGTTTTGTTGTGAAGGTCTTTCCCAGGCCACCAACGTAGGATACGCCGAAAAAAAAAAAAGAAAAAAAAAGCACTTTGCACGCGTGCTTTGGCTTATATCAGTAGCAGCTCGCCAATGACAGCCAGGTCCTTATATGTCGCTCTGTAAATATTTATAAACAAAAGTTTCCGAGTCATACGACTGTGTAAAATTGTATGGCAGCGTATCAAACTTGCGACCATGGGGTCTACATTAAACGCTTTTACATATAAATGCATATAGAATAGGACTGATACCTTAAGCTCTCTAGAACAAAAGAATATAAACGAGAAGGATAGAAGAATTTAGAAGTTGTAATAAACTAAATTCACGTCATGATGATTGTAATCTATACTAATATTATAAAGCTGAAGAGTTTGTTTGTTTGTTTGTTTGTTTGAACGCGCTAATCACAGGAACTACTTGTTCGAATTTAAAAATTCTTTTTGAGTTGAATAGACCATTTACCGAGGAAGGCTTTAGGCTATATAAAATCGCGATGCAATTATTGGGAGCGAAGAAATAATGGAAGATGTGAAAAAAACGGGGAAAATTATTCATCCTTGAGGGCTTCCATTGCGTGCGCTGCAAAAACGGTTCAGGATACGAAAAATATATGTAAGAAAGAATTATTCCCCTTGAAATGATATAAAAAAATGTCCGCGACAGTATATGTCTATCTTTTAAGATGAACTCACTTAGAACCGTTTTTATGGTAATCAAATTTGGTCGAAATTAATGCATTATTTGTTAAGAGTTGTATCAACGTAATAATATTAATCTTTATCCAAATAAATGTATAATTGATTAAGAGTATTTAATTGTGAACAAAATTGTCTTTGACATCACTTAATTTCAATGAACATCTTAGAAGATATTACAATTTCAAAACAAATAACTAACTAAAATGCCCAAAATAACTATTCCACGCGAACGAAGTCGCGGACACAGCTAGTATTATATATAATTAATCAATTATAATAGAATATGTTTGATCAGCCGATACAGTAATCTTGGATCTATTGTTAGGAAACAAATCGTGACCGAAGCCTGATCTAGATTATTATCACTGTCTGTTAATGTAATGTAAGAATGAAATCGCCCCTCCCAAAATATCAAGGTTAGACTTAGGGTTGTCTCTATTGTCTATACTGCTTAATTAAAATAACTACAATCCACCTAATAATAAGTACAGTGTGCAAGAAAAATGGCGATGGCGATTGACAAAGGATGGGAATCCATTGACAATTGTCGTCATCACTAGTCACGCCAAAAGGCGCAACCCCAGAACATCAAAATTAATAAAATATAAACGCACCTAAACGCAAACGCCATCTGGCGTACATACTTACTTTCTACTCGTAACAGTTCTTGCTTTAAAACTTACAACATCGCATCGCATTCTTTTTCCGTCATAATCGCATATAACTAATTCTAACTCGCTATACACATCGCAAATCTTCAAACACCATACTCCACATCATACGCACTCACATACATACAGAGTGAGGGAGTGTGAAGTACCTAACTACCGCTGCCAGCCGGTAAGTACTTTAACTGTCTCAAATTGTCGCAATTTTTATTCATAAAATTACTCCGCCCGCGAGGGTGCATTTGTGCAACGGCATAAGTCAATAACTTATCCCGGCCCGAGTAATCACTCTGATCTTAATATATCGACGATATAATATAATAACGGAATCACCCCTCCCAAAATATCAAGGTTACATATGGAGTGTATGTGTTTTTTATAGATCTAGTATATTTAATCTTGTATTAGGGACAACCCCAGATACATTTTGAATATGATTCATAGATTCAGGTACAAAAAAACACGAGACTGTAATATCTCAAGGTCAATTTAATTTAACAGTAGATGTACGCAGTGTTTTTATATTAATTTTAACTAGCAATTTACAATACAATATTTAACCCATCAACAAAGTCTAGGCACACTTTTAATGCCTTATAAAAATTGCAATTTTGTTTAGTCTTAGACTTTGTCGACGGCTTTATTACGGTCTGACTTTGATAGGGTGAAATTGCTTTGAGAGTTTAATAATTTGTCTTCTATAATATTGTAGACTTATTAATGACGGTTTATTAACTAAGGCGTAAATGCAGATTATCGAGTATCGAGGAGAATGACTTGCCTTGCAGGCTTTTATCGGTTGCACTTGGGAGAGTGCCCTCAACATATGCATATTCTGAAGTAATCGAATAATAATAATATTCGTTGAGTGAATGATGTGCAGCTGGTTCGTTGGAATTCAAAAACGAATATCGGTTGCCACTCGCTTAATAACAGAATATTGCATGTTTGGAATAAATTGCCTCAGGACATTGTTAACGCACCATCGACGAATAGTTTCAAAGTTAGACTGGATAGATGGCTCTCATCTCAGTCAATCTTTTTAAGTTAAACACACCAGCTAAGACATAGGCATATCAGCTAATAGCTGCTCGCCTATTATTTGATAATAATAATCACTCTTTTTTCACCGCAATAAATATAATACGCAGTGTTGCTACCTCTCTTTCACGGTGGATATTCCCTATAGCCGCACTACAAAATTTGCTTCTTCATCCATAATGGCAACAGCGAAAGAGTGGAATGCATTCCCCGAGTCTACTCGCGTTCTTATCATTTGAGAGCCTTTTAAAGAATAGTGTAGACAAATAACAAAACTTCATCAATAGTTCAGCTCATATTGGTTCACTGCTGAACATAAATCTCCCCCAAAGCTCGTCACTAGCCTCTGGTCTGGGCTGTTCGCATTTAGAAACCTACCGCTGCCTTTTGCAGGTTATTGATCCAACTGGTTTAAGCGTGTCTTGCACTACGCTTGCCGAGGCGCGGTCTCTACTCCAGAACTCGTTGGCTCCAATGGTTATCGATTAGACAAATATGGCCCATTGCTACTTCAGCTTGCTTACAAAAGATCAGCGGTGGGTGGCTCCTAATATCAACTAAGTCACCTAGCATTTGCTGAGTTGTCTTCATTTGGTGCATCATCACAACACAGGGTATTTGCTTTTGTTGTTTTTTATCATATTTAACCTGTCCTTCTGTGTTGTACATATGTTATTTTGTGAGCCAAATAAATACTTTTTCTTTCTTTATTTATTACTCGGCTAGCTATGTTGGTTATTTAGATAAACTCCGAGCATAGCCCACTCTATAGTTCGCTGATCGACCTTCAGTTTGTAGAGAAACCTTACCGTCAGTGTCTATAATACGTCCCAGCGAAGTATGTTGTAACAGGTTGAACGCACTGATTGAAACTAAGGTATTCAGATGTAATATAGACAGGAAAAAAAAACGAAAATCTATTATTAAAAGGAAGAATATAAACAAATTTGACATAGTGACGATCTGATAAGATTTCTATATAAGCATATTAGCCGCGGTGGCTGCCAGCAGAATAGAATAGCACCCCCCCTCTTTTTGCTGAGGTGTCGTAAAAGGCGACTAAGGTATCTCTTTAACACCGCAATTCAACCAGGCGTTCAGAGTAGGAAAACTTGACCAAACCTGCATCCTGCTCCCTCCCGATCGTACTGGTTCTCCATTCCATCGGGCCCGAGGGAGTTCGGACGAGAGAGTGCTTCTCTGGTAGCGCGTCCAGTTATGCACTTAAATATCTCCTGCGCAATTGACTGTTTCCGAAAAGTTGCCCTGAATTTTCTTAATCGGCATTGAAACAGTCGCCGTGGCCGAAACCGGCTAGGATATCATCATCATCATAAGCATGAGTTTCAGAGCTAAGAAAAAAGATGTATCGAGTAGAATTAGTGAATTAATTAGTTATAATTGATTGTATAAGGATATAATCAATTATAACTAATAATTATAATTGTATCCTTGTACAATCAATTAACACGCACAAAGTGGGATCGGCTTAGCGTTGCGGTAACGCGTGAGAACACTGCATTGTAGATTGACTATGTGTTGCAATACTGATGCCACAGTACTTGGTACGTTAATAGTTTCCTTCATCTACCACTCCTCTATTACACCTCTCTCCACTACCAAGCGTTCTCGATTCGTTCACGTTTGATACAACGTGAGTCTCTTTCAAGTGACACATATCTTTTTTGGCAAAATAACGTCATTTCACATGACACCGAGTCTAGTTCATACCGCTGTGGAAAATCTAACATTGCAAAATCTATATTAGTTGTTATAAGCAAAATAGGTATCATAATTTTGGGTCAATGTTGCGCTTTAGTTGCGTAGGCCGTGGTTACGAGCGGACAAAATATACGTAACAGGACATAGTGCAGATGTTGATGAAAAACGGCAAGAGGAATCGAGTCACTGTAACGTAATGTTACCACATTACTTTGACTATTGGTATTTTTCCACCAGAGCTACCCAGAGTTCGGATATTTGATTGTAATATAAATATCAGAGAGTACAAATCCAGATGTATGTGTACAGCATTTTAATTTGTGTCACACATTACAGTTTGTGTTTTTCATTATTAATATGACAGCATTTAGCTCATCTATGTTTTAAACACTAAGGTCATCAAGTGCATACATATTTATAACTCCTTAATGCTTTGAAGGGATTTAATCATGATTACAGAGCAACAAAATTAAAATTACGACAACAATTTGTAATCGTTAATCATTAATCACATTACATTTGCGAGGTGGTAGGGCGTCGGTGCCCGTCTGGATCTCGATCACAGTACATGGGTGTAAAGGCCGTCATAGTGACCAGTTTCGGCTTGTCGCGTTTCGGGATCAGCTTGTGTATATCCAGTAGCTCATATGCCTAGAGACCTTCAGTCGTGGTATATGTGGGCCGACATGACGATGTAGACTATCAATGGATTTTCATCCTTTGATAGTCGCTTTCGTTTTCGGACTATACTGTACTGACCATCAGGTAGTCACTATATCGAGCCAGTGTAAAAAAAAAAAACATTTTACTCATCTCTGTCTAGAACAAATGGTAGGGGCTCTACCAATCAATTCTGCGGTAGTATTAATAAATATAAGAAACTTGATCTCTGTTTCACCTACGATTACTGCAGGTTTAGAATTATTTATGATTTCCTACCCATTTAGTATATGTACTGCCGAAGCAAGTACCCATTGCGTTACTGGTTACCAGTTTTCGCAATAATTTACACTCTAACATTACAAATATTTTTTATAGACTTTATATTTGGTGCTTTGTTTGCTATGATAGGTTTTTTTTTTTTTATAAAAACGCATTCTAGTTACATTTACCCGTGCTTTTGATATAGTTATAACTTGTTAGGCTGATTAATATAATTGCTCCAAGAGAGCCCTTTATAGCTTCGGACTTTAAGGTAGCTAGGCGTCTAAGGAGGATTACATTTTCAAAGATTTTCAAAAACATATTGAAATATATATTATATGCAACATAAAATACACAAAAAAGATATTAAAGCCAGCAAAGCTTCCACAAAAAAGTATCAAACAAAAATCGAATCAAGGGACATAAAAAAAAAATAAACCCAACTAAGTAATTAACAAAAGAAATACAAATACAACAGAGGGAAAAAATATTTAAACTGATATTTTTTCTCATCATTATTCCAAAGGAGCCAGAATAACGACATTATAAAAACACCAGTAATACATATCACAGGTACTAAAAATAAAAGTATTATATACATAATTTGACTTCACAAATAGCACTTTTAAAAGCGAAGTCTCTTGGATTGGAATGTGGACACCTGAAAACTATTTGGCTTAGCAAAGAAGGCGAATCTATTAAAACCTCTAATAATTTTGAATAAAAAAGTAGGTCTTTTTCAATTCTACGGTTATTCAAAGTAGGAACTGAGTGAGAAGGAAAGTTGTGCATCTCACAATTATATTTATAGGTTTTTTTTTTACACTGGCTAGACATAGTGACTACAGTGTACCTGATGGTAAGTACAGTGTAGTCCAACTACGAAAGTGACTATCAAAGGATGAAAATCCATCCGGGACTGAAGGTCTCTAGGTACCTGTATGAATTACTGGATATACACAAGCTGATCCCGACACGCGATAGGCCAAAACGAGTCATTATGACGTTCTTTACACTTATGTATTGTGGTCACGACTCAGTTCGGGCAATTGCCCTACTACCATAAGGAATAGTGGTTTATTAATGTTGTAGCGCGAGTTCCATCTCAGTCCGCTGTACGGGCGTCGCAGCTCCGTTCCCGCGGGGTACGGCGGGGAGTACGAGGGGAGGCCTCCCGTAAACCCATTGAAGCTAGGAGTTCGCTTGCGCCCGCGCGGAGGATAACATGTATCCTCCGTGCGATTCCCCCGGCCGAGCGACTCCGCAGCCGCGTAAATTCACCCGATAAAACGATATTGTATTATTAGTTTTAAGCATGTGGGGTGATGTAATAGGTTAAGTTAGTTAAGGATTTTATTGAAGACGAATAAACAAATTTAAGTGTCTCCGGGTTTGTTTTCGTCATGGCCTCCTCACCCTATAAATGGCGTCCTAACGTGAGGCTCGAACAGTTGAAGGAAGTGAAATTTAAAACACGTTCGGTAAGACGATATACGAGAATTCGTGTCCTAACGTGTAAGCTAGACTTTTGGTGAAAAGTGTTCATCTAAACTCATGTGTTCGTGTACTATTCGAAAATACGTTTGATTTCGCGCTAAAAACTTCTGCCGAGACAGTGTACGTGTTTAAAAGCGCGCCCGCAAATTGTGCTATAAATAGATCGCGATGGTTGCGGCTTTTCACAAAGGGTTCACGAACGCTTTTTTTTTCCGCGCCTGGTTGCGAAGTCACGTACACATTGGATTTCAAAATAATAATATGTTTTTATATACGTGTTTAGTATTATATTATTGGATGATTGTTTATAATAATTATTTATATTATTGTCGTGTCGGAATAATATATTTGATAGTCAGTGGGAAGTGTTGATTACCTGTAAAGACGTACTTTTTGACGAACTTTCTACATTTAATTATATTCATAATGCCTACACAGTGGGTTTGGAAAACTTTATAGAATTGATTGTATTATTCCGTAATGTGTATACAGTAAGTTTTTTTTGTACTTTGTATAACTTTGTGAACCACGAGGGTTATTGGATCTGTTGTATAGTGGTTTTGGTATTGCTGTGAATTTCGTGGTAATAAATGGTCTAGAAAATGATTACTCGCTCACGAACGAACAGTGTGTCACAGAATCAAGGGACATTAGTGAGTTCTGCAGATCGGAATGTCGGTGCCGGACCGATTTTATGAGATGGGGGCACAGTACCCGTTGGCACAAATGTGTCAACGATGCCGGCGAGCGTATCAGAGTTGTGCGACGCCGCTTCTTCTGCCCCATCTCCTCCGTTGCAACACGGGCGTGAGACATCCGGCTGCCTGTCTGAGCCGCCGGGTGAACGTATTCCGCCCGTCACCTCACCACAACCTTCGGTGGCTGCACCAGTGATGATGTCAGATCAGCAGCTGGCATATCTGCTACACAGGATAATACGAGAGAGGGTAACGAGGAGCACCTTCACGTCGTTTGCCGAGCTGTTGCAACACGCTCGAGCAGTGGAGGATGTACTGGAGGAAGTGCGCACGGATGTGCCTGCCAAAAGAATTGCCCATGTAACGGTTACCTCTCCACCTGTCGCCGGTTCTCCTGTAAGAAATGCTTATTCCGCAGCTCCCAAGCTCACTAATGGTGTATGGCCTGCTACACAGGAGAATACGAGAGAGGGTAACCAGGAGCACCTTCACGTCGTTTGCCGAGCTGTTGCAACACGCTCGAGCAGTGGAGGATGTACTGGAGGAAGTGCGCACGGATGTGCCTGCCAAAAGAATTGCCCATGTAACGGTTACCTCTCCACCTGTCGACGGTTCTCCTGTGAGAAATGCTTATTCCGCAGCTCCCAAGCTCACCAACGGCCCGGTGGTGAATAAGAATAGAACACGTTGTTCTTACTGCAAAGTGTTTGGCCATGCAGTGGAGGATTGCCGAAAATTAGAGAATAGACAGGATAAATCAGTACCTGTGCCGGAAGAATCCAGAATGCAACAACCGGAGTTGCGACCAGCTATCACATGTTTCGGGTGCGGTGCGCCCGGTGTAGTAAGATCCAGATGCTCCGTGTGCAGAGAAAAGCGTACAGTGCCGTTAACGCCGCCGTCCTTACCGTTCCAAGCCGTAAGCGTAAATGAGTCAATGCTGTCGCCGCGGGTGCGACCACTGTTTAAGGTCGAAGTGTTTGGTGTCATAGGTACCGCGTTGCTCGATACTGGTGCTAAACATTCGGTCGCTAGTGAGAGCCTGAAGAGACATTTACAGGCTAACGGTTAAGTGTTTAAACGTGTAGAGACTGAGTTAAAATTCGCTGACGGTACTAAAAGAGCCCAAATTGTAGAAACGGCTCTTGTTAATGTAAAGCTGCAGGAGATGGAATTAGCAACTGCATTCGTTGTTCTACCCGGTGCTACGGAATCATTACTAGGGATGAATTTCGTCCAAGATGCTGGCATGGTACTTGATTTCGTGAACAATAGGCATTCTTTAGGTGATTCGGAATTTTATAATTTACATTACGAGCAGAAAGTCCATTTTGTATCTGGCTCGGCCGTGGCTCTTCGCGAGTGTGAAGGGATATCATTGTCCTCTGGTGAGAAGCATAAGTTGACTGCATTACTAGAGTAAAATACGGATGTCTTCGGTGTAGGGGGAGGGCCCACACCATTTGCTGTTCACCGTATTGACACCGGGTCTGGTAATGCCAAGATCCTGCCGGAATCCCCTGCCAGGATCTTGGAGGGGGAGGATGTAGCGCGAGTTCCATCTCAGTCCGCTGTACGGGCGTCGCAGCTCCGTTCCCGCGGGGTACGGCGGGGAGTACGAGGGGAGGCCTCCCGTAAACCCATTGAAGCTAGGAGTTCGCTTGCGCCCGCGCGGAGGATAACATGTATCCTCCGTGCGATTCCCCCGGCCGAGCGACTCCGCAGCCGCGTAAATTCACCCGATAAAACGATATTGTATTATTAGTTTTAAGCATGTGGGGTGATGTAATAGGTTAAGTTAGTTAAGGATTTTATTGAAGACGAATAAACAAATTTAAGTGTCTCCGGGTTTGTTTTCGTCATGGCCTCCTCACCCTATAATGTTTTAGATATGACAGCCTTGAGATGAAACATTCTTCCAGTGGCTATGTTTTAAGTAATAAAGGTGTTTAAAGTAATTGTGATCAAAATATGTGCAAAAATAAAAGCACTTATTATGTTGTCCCATTTATGGTTCCAGGAAGAAGTAAAAGTCCTCGTGATCCCATTGGACTATATACGGTTTTTTGGAAGATATCAACAACACTTCAAACTGTGATATTGAACGAGGTGAGCTCCAAGATTAATTACTAAACGATAAAACGAATAAATATAATTACTGCGTCCTTTCGACACGATTGTGACAGTTAAAAATAATGGTGACCGTCAATAATGACTATAAACTATGACGGTCACCAAATCGGAAGATACAATTTAATCTCACGGTTAGGGTCCAAAAATCTCTAAAGCTACATACTATGATCCAAAATGTTAAAAGCTACATGTTAAGATCCAAAAATGTTTACATATAAATGTTAGGACTTCAAAAAATATTGAATGAAACTAGGTTTTGAGAGTCGAAGCTGCTCGCGTCCGTAGGCTTTGCCCTAGTTTCCCTACACGTGACTCCTGGGTGGTGCTAAACGAGCAGCAGCGAGGTGGTAGGGCGTCGGTGCCCGTCTGGATCGCGACCACAGTGCATGGGTGTAAAGCCCGTTATAGTGATCAGTTTCGGCTTGTCGCGTTTCGGGATCAGCTTGTGCATATCCAGTAGCTCATATACCTAGGGACCTTCAGTAGTGGTATATGTGGGCCGACATGAGGATGTAGACTATCAATGGATTTTTATCCTTTGATAGTCGCTTTCGTTTTTGGACTACACTGTACTTACCGTCAGGTACTCTGTAGTTACTATGTCGAGCCAGTGTAAAAAAAAAAGGTTTTTTTCGTATAAAACTTCGTACGACCGCGGCCTAATGTGCGTATTTTTTGCGACACAATCGCAACATTCCCACTCTGTTACAATTGCGGAGTGGTGTAACTTGGCCCTTTCAGCAATGTGAAACAACGAACAATACGAGTAGCACGCAACAAGAATAACTGATACAACTTGTGAATTGTGTGTATAACGCGTGCTTTATCTCGAGATATCAGACCTTCGGGAAACCAGACTAGTGATGTAACCAGTACGCTGTTTTTGACACTCAATAAAAGCACTCGATTAAGTATTTGAGTCAGGAACTCGGGTATAATACTTGTGTAGTTTATAAAAAATACTGAACATTTTTTATAGATGTCAAAACATTCACAAATAATCATAGTGAAAGGAAAATGACGAGAATTAATAAGAGGCGCCCAAGGCATCTGGCGACATAAGAGGCGTAAACTGACAAGTGACAGGGAAATTTTTAAGAGGATGGAAATAAAAGTTATTAGAGATAGAGTAGTACAATAAACTGGATACAAAGTTGAAATACTTATTGCTTTTATAAAAAATCAAACAAGCAGTTTACCAGTAGCGTTCATTCCATAGATGCATGAAAGCATTGCAATCTCTAATGCTGCTAGAATGTTATGGCATGTATGCAATAAGAATTCTTGGTTTCTTATTTCTATTTTTTGTTAGCTCCAATGTACTTTTATTAAGTTTTAGATTAAGATATGACGAGACTGGTAAATTTCTAGAAGAAAAATACCTTTAATAAATTAAGAATCAGAAAAAACTGTAAGTGGTAAAGTACAAATTCATTATATCGTATTCAACTGCTAAACCCATATATAATAATTCTTCGAGAAGATGACGTATTAGCCAAGAATGTTCAGATTCTATTCTTCCAGGGAGATAATCACCTCGATAGCGACCTAACATAATTAAAAAATTAAACATGCATTTTTAGGGGAAGCCTATCACTGCTATTTATTAAGAAGAAGAACAACAATTACAAAAGCTTAGTATAAAGATTTAAGGGCAGCTTGCACTAACAAATTAAATCTAGTTTAGAGTTATATAAAATGCTATTTAGCGCTGATCTGTACTTACTGTCTTGCACTAAATTAAAATCTAGTTGTAACAACACTTAAACTGAAATCATCATTAAGATGGAATCAAACCAATTCAATTAATAAGCGTTTTATACAAGCTTAAACTAGATTAATTCGTTAGTGCAAGCCACCCTAAGTATAAGATTACTATTAGAACTCAAATAAAGTACTTAAATATTAGGTGTTTGACTATTTCAATTTGAATACTAGAGTACACGCGTCAGTTTTCGATTCTAACTGAAATGGCACATCACTAAAGGAGGCTGTTCCCACGCGTTCGCCATACAGCGACGGACAAACGACATATGATTTACAGATACGGTTTTTTGACCACTTTAGTGTGTTATGGAGGTTATGAAAACCTTGATTCCACATACGGATTTAAATTATTGATCATTATATTTATTTTGTTGATGTAACAGACGATATGGTATCTTTAATTATTGACATAAAAAAATATATAAGTATATATATATATATATATATATATATATATACATTTTACACTGGCTCGACATAGTGACTACAGAGTACCTGATGGTAAGTACAGTGTAGTCCAAAAACGAAAGCGACTATCAAAGGATGAAAATCCATTGATATTCTCCGTCGTCATGTCGGCCCACATATACCACGGTTGAAGGTCTCTAGGTATATGAGTTACTGGATATACACAAGCTGATACCGAAACGCGACAAGCCAAAGCGATTCACTATGATTTTCTTTACATTTATGTACTGTGGTTACGACCCAGTTCGGGCAATCTCTCTGGCACCAATAAAATATAATAACCATAACAATAATTTTCATTTTTTTTATTCCGGTTTGACTCAGTGTCTGCTCCGTATTTGTTGGAAAGTAGAACGTAATGTAAATAAAAAAAATATATTAGGTCCTTACATATGAAATTGGCGTTTTGTATGGGAGGAACAAAAAGTCGAATATTTTTTAATATAATATATTTAATTAATCAAAGTATGAACCATTATTTTCTATGCACTTTTGCCATCTCATAGGTAGTTCATTGATCCCTTTACTAAAAAAACCAGTCGGACGGGAATCAATAAAATCTTTGAAGGCGATTTGGACTGCCCCATCGGAGTTGAATTTTTTCCCTTGCAAGAAGTTATCCAAATTTCGAAAAAAATGGTAATCTGTTGGAGCAAGGTCCGGGGAGTACGGAGGATGTCTTAGACTTTCCAATTGAAGCTCTTCTAATTTAGTAGCCGTCTGTTGCGCAGTGTGTGGTCTAGCGTTGTCGTGAAGCAGCAGTGGCGTGGAGCGATTGACCAGCCTAGGTTGTTTAGCCGCTAGCTTTTCCATCATGGTTTGCAATTGCTGATAATAGACATCAGCCGTAATAGTCTGGCCAGATTTGAGACAACTGTAATGAACAATACCGGCACTAGTCCACCAAACGCTTACAAGTAACTTTTTTGGGGTTAATTTTCGCTTGGGGCAGGATTTGGCTGGCTGGCCAGGATCCAACCATTGCGCTGAGCGCTTCCGATTATCGTAAAGAACCCATTTTTCATCACAGGTAATGATTCGGTTTAAAATACCTTCATTATTGTGCCGGTTTAGTAATGTAACGCAGCAGTCGACGCGCGTTTGCCGGTTTGCTTCAGTCAATTCGTGAGGTACCCACCTTTCAAGCTTTTTAATCTTCCCAATTTGCTTCAAGTGAATTAAAACAGTTTTATCACTAACATCGCAGCCTGCAGCTAACTCGGACGTGGTTTGCGATGGATCCGCTTCCACAATAGCCTTCAACTCTTCATTATCAACTTGAGTCTCAGGCCGTCCACGGGGCTTGTTCTGCAGGTCGAAATTTCCAGAACGAAAACGTTGGAACCAAAAACGAACTGTGTTTTCTTTTGCAACACGACCGCCATACACATCATTCACCCTTCGAGTTGTTTCCGCAGCACTAGTGCCACGGCGGAACTCGTACTCGTAAATAATGCGATATTTTAAGTTTTCCATTTTGTAAAATGAGTGACGCAAACAGAAAAAAACAGAAGAAAAAAACAAATGAATGACGATCATCGAAGCACAAAGACATGAGTCTATAGCTGTACAAATTTGAATTTGGAATTCCTTACCAAAGAGGAGAAATTTGTGATTAAAGTGGCCAGCACGAAAAACGCCAATTTCATATGTAAGGACCTAATATATATAAATATAATTTAAGCTGATAAATTGCGGCACGGACGCGGAGCTAGAGCGTTATCACTCTGGCATTTTACATACAAATGTAATAATCGCTGGGCAGTAGACTTGAGGAAGTCTGCTGCCCGGATGAGAGGGAGGTATTCGAGTCTTGGGCCCTTTATACCCACCCCTCTCAGAGAGGAAGGCTGAATAAGGCTGTTCGCTCCCCAGGGGACTCGACGAATTTCGTTTCCCAGGACTGGGTGGAGTGATTAGAGGGACACCCCGGCGGTTTTTAGTCAGTAGGAGTCTGACACACCGGGGTCGCTGCCCTCACAGCAACCCTGATGGTCTAATGTAGGATTTTCCCCCGGGTTACCAAAAAAGTAATAATCATGTGCACTTCAATGCGGTAAATCTGTGCGACGGAGCGTCGTTCCGCCGCCACACCTCATCGTGTGCCCTGGCTCTTACGTATATCGTGCAAATCATTTATTAAAGTCAAATTTCACGCGTTCAAATTGATTAAACTATTTTTAATAGTATCTATAGTATAAAAATGAATCGTTAAATGTGTATAAGCGCGAAACTCGAGAACGGCTGAACCGATTTGGCTGATTTCTTTTTTGTTGTGTTTGATGAAGTCTGGGGAAGGTTATTAAGGAGAGAAAAAATTTAAAAAAATGTCTGAAAAAGTCTAAAAACAACTCTTTTCTATATTCTCATACAAAAAAATTCGTAATAATATTTAAAAGTCAATTTGAACTTTAACACCATACCATAAAATTTAAATGTTAGTGGACGGATTACGGGAAGGCAAAACAATTGAGTGACGTATAAATATTAATGTCAGTGTTTGTCAATTTTTATACATATAACATTAAGGCCAGGTTCCTTCAAACAATTTTCAGAAAACAGCCGACAGGCCAATAGGTTTTGGCAGAATGAAATCTGACGGGGAAGCTATTAACATTAAGAAAAACAATGTGACTTTGTTTTAGGGAAATAGGGCAGAACAAGGTCTGCCGGGACAGCTAGTTGTAAATAAAATATATGCAGAAATTACTCATATGTTACAAAACATTAAAAAAAATGGTTTTGATAATATTTCAAACCAAGTGACATTCGTAAAAACATAAACAAAAACAGCTGACAGCTGCTCACAAAGAACAAGAAAGACGGTTATACTAAATGTCACGACATATTGCCATCTCATTACCTTTCGACATATTTGTTGGACTGTGTCTCATAATATCGACAAGGACTATATTCATTGACCTTGTGACATAACAATTAACGAGCTACCATTCTGCAAAAGGTCACATGAATAAATGTCATATTATTGCCGTGAATAACTGAATACAAAATCTGTATTATTTCTTAGCAACAAAAAACATCGAGGCTGGTATAGGTTGATTTTTTTAGATTAAAGTAATAATAATTATTTTTTAAACGTATTTCTATTTTCTATATTCTTGCAGCTATGTTTTCTATAGACGGTACTTATATTTTCTTGCCGCTATATTTTCTATTGGTACTTATATGAGGCGTCTAATTTCAAAACCCGCTAAAACGATTTTTCGTACAAAATTACTTAATAATCCTAATTGTAAATTGAAATGTTTTTATCAAAGCAAATATTATAAATGATTTTTTTCTTTTTTGGTTTTTCACTCTAGAATAATAATTTAAATTCCTTATAAGAATGTGATTGTTAAGTCAAAGATTAATTATAAGTTTTTATAAATTTGTGGGGTTTGAAATAAATATGTTATAGTGGGTTTTGAAATTAGACTCCTCATATATTCTTGCTGCTATATTTTCTATAGATGGTATTTATATATTCTACAGATGTTACTTATATATTTTGCCGCTATTTTTTTTATTAATATCCTTGCTTCTTATTATGTTTAAACTCTCGTCGGCAAATGGGATTACAGCACACCTGAGGGAAGTGGTTACCGACGCTTATAGACAAATAAAATACAATAAAAAATTACAAAATCAATTTAAACTCATGTAATGTTATATAAATTAAGCTCATGTAAGACTAAGTCAAAGTATTATCTATAAATCTCAGCCTTAGTAAAACTGTACTGTTGAAAATGTCCAGCGGTATGTGCCCAACTCAGAACTTGCGACCTTTCACATTACGGCCGTACTGGAATTACTGTAATATATTCATATAAACGTACATGGTAATTTGGACCAGACTTATTTAATTCCAAACCAATAACCTCCTTGCCAAACTGGTTTCTCTTAAACTTGCTGATTTAACCTCTACAAGTAACTTACAGATCTTAATTTGTGTATAAATATACCCACAATATAAATAGATTAGTAGATATATATATAGGATATAGATAGGATAGTAGACCCACAATCAGTACGTATTTAAAGATTTTTCCACTTTTGAGTTATTTAATCTTGTTCCACCCTTTGCCTTTGTAGAACCACACGCGCGGGTTTACAGAGCCATAGCTATACGGTAACTCATCTTCGTAATCACATTTTTGTACTCACAATTTGACTTTGCATAATTTAAGATGTAACGATATCCTATGAAACTTTTCAGTTAACTTTTAAAACGTCAAAACAAAGTCTTGTACAATTTTTTGTAATGGCGACCATATACATTTTGTACCGGGTATGCAAATTTTCGTTTAGGACCGTAGTATTACAAAATATTCATATTTTTAGATACATTGTATTATTACAATCACAAAATTACTTATTGAGCAAACGAAGAATCATATTTTACTTTTTTAATTATATCAATACAGATATTCATATTTTCTTTTGTATATTTAACATTTAGTAATTTAACAAAGATTTATTTATTGTAAGTTATACATTGTTTTTATGCATATGCGGGATGAACGCTACTGTTTAGTGTTTAGTGAGTGATGTACTAAATGAAAAAATGTCGCTTAGCCTTTCACCCATCGATATTATTAACCACTACACAAATCCAATTTCCCTTATCTAAATTCTGTATTAATAATATAATAAAAAAACCGATACATAAAATATAGTATATAGCGATAAAAACTTCATTATGACTGCCTATTGAAAAAACCAACGCGACGAATTAATTTCCTCGCACGTGATGTGTCACAAACGTCAGTGTCAAGGCTGACATGTGTCAGCCTCGCGTTCACATTGTCACAGTATGTCAAACCGGAATAGGGGACATCACAATAAAACTACCTATGATTACATAATATACGTATCGAATTGATTGCCTTAATGAACGCGCTCACAGTTTTATTGTTCTATTTGATTTCTAAATACTCAAATGGTAAGTCCAGAAAAATCTTATTATTTTATATGTATAAAGCCTCGTCAAAGTAGTTACTTTCGGAGTCGCGTTGCATCGTTATGTCGGCCCCTACGATGGAAGTCTCTAGGTATATGAACAGCTGGATATACACAAGCTGATCCCGAAACGCGACAGGTTCAAGTGAGTGTCTAAGACGGCCTTTACACTTGTGTACTGTGGTCACAATCCCAATTCAAGCAATCGTTCTACCACTTCGAAAAAAATGTATTTTTAAATTTTATAAATAATAAACATTGAAATATTATAAATGAATATATGGACCTACGAGAGCAATGTCGGAGGGCTAAGCCACAGGTAGTTAAGAGATCAAAGTGAGGAACCTCCTAACAACGAGTAATACCGCCTTCTGTTTCTGGCCCTTGCTCCAACAATCAAGCGAGAGCCTCTTCAAATAGCAACCGAGGTGCTTTGCGATGAGCCCATTAGTCGATACGACTATCGGGACAATAATCGTTAAATCCACATCCCACATGCTGGTAATCTCGTGTGCGAGGTCTAAATATTTTAAAGATGTCTTTTTCTGTTTTCACGAGATTCTCATCATGTGGTATGGTGATATCAAAGAGTATTGCCCGGTGCAGCGACCAATCTACTACCACAAAAGCAGGTCTATTTATATTATTTATTTAGTAGTAATGATTCTTAAATGACTAAGATTTGTAAGTAGAATTAAATCACTTATATATGTATACTAGCTGATCCAGCAAACGTTGTTTTGCTATATAAGGTTTTGTAATATCTTCTAAGATGTTCATTGTAATTAAGTGATGTCAAAAACAATTTTGTTCACAATAACATACTCTTAATCAAAAACACATTTATTTGGATAAAGATTAATATTATTACGTTGATACAACTCTTAACAAATAATTCATTAATTTCGACCAAATTTGTTTACCATAAAAACGGTTCTAGTGACTTAATTTTAAAAGATAGACATATACTGTCCGGAACATTTTTTTAGATCATTTTAAGAGGAATAATTCTTTCATACATATATTTTTGGAATCTTGAACCGTTTTTGCAGCGCACGCAATGGAAGCCCTCAAGGATGAATAATTTTCCCCGTTTTTTTTCACATTTTCTATTATTTCTTCGCTCCTAATAATTGCATCGTGATGTTATATAGCCTAAAGCCTTCCTCGATAAATGGTCTATTCAACTCAAAAAGAATTTTTCAATTCGAACCAGTAGTTCCTGAGATTAGCGCGTTCAAACAAACAAACAAACTCTTCAGCTTTATAATATTAGTATAGATAAAATTCTCGTGTCACAATGTTAGTTACCTTACTCCTTCGAAACAGCTTTAACAGCGATTTTTATCAAACTTTATATGCATATTCAATAGGTCTGAGAATCGGCTACTATCTATTTCTAATACCCCTAAGTGATAAGGGTCGTTCACCCTTAACATTTTTTTTAATATTTGGACATTATTTGTTTTTATTTTTCTGTAATGTGGCATTAAAAAATACATACAACCCAAAATTTTAACCCTTTTATCACCATCCCCTATTTTTTAATAGCCATGTTAGTAATTTAATCATTTATCATCCCGCTCGATAACTGATCAATTATCACCTAGAAATAACTTATATGGCAAAACAACGTTTGCCGGGTCAGCTAGTTTAAATATAAAAGTTTGGTTAGAGCGGTTGATCTGAATTAAAAAGTAAATTTATCGGTTAAAACCGCAGTCTGTTGTTTTAGTAGTCGCACTTGACCTAGTTAAGAGACCGGTGGGCGGTATCCGTGTTTTTTTCACTTTTACCGCGACCTTCGTTCTGAGTACGAATGTCATTCTCACGGCATAGTACCCAGGAGAAGTGTGACGGATCAGTATCGATACAGCCGTTGCTTTCTTCGCCTTTACCGTAATAATCCCGATTTATTTTACAGCATTCGATCTATTTCATTATAGAGTTTGTTTGTTTTGAAAGGTAAACATCGAGCAGTGAGTTTCCGGCGACGAATATTACTTTCGACTTCAGCCTAGGACTCCGTACATCCGAAACATTCCGTTAGCGCTGCGCTCCACCAGGCCGGCTGGATGGAACCGCGTAGCTAATTTTCTGAAGGGAATGGAGTTGAAAGTGCCCGGGAATTTTCCCAAAGTGTCCAAAACTTCCTTGGCAATATTCCCGGGAGTTTACGTAATGTTCTCGGAAGTTTTGGGCACTTTATGAAAATTCCCGGGCATTTTTATCACTAGTCATGATACTCGGGTGAGAGACCAATGAGGAAAAGAGATAAATCCTTTCGTTGTATATTCCTCGTGTAGTTTTAAACATTTTCTATATATTTTAAACATATAGTACTTTATAAGGACTTAACAATAATATATCTTTACGTAATATCCCTTTCGGGGTGATCAGAGATACATTAGTGATCGAATTCACTTTGCGCTTATGTCGAGCCCAACATGACCAGTAATGCAGCTGATCGCCGCTCTTGGGATACTTTTAGATACGAGTATCATGCGGGTATTTTTGCGATGTCTTTTGATGTGTCTTTAAACGACTTAAATTACTCAAATTATCATTGTCACGTATAATTATATGATAATGTCCCTGAGATTTGAATTTATGAAATAAGTTAATTACAGTTCGGCGAATAAGACTACAATTAATTTCAAACTTGCAATAACTCGCCGAAAAACAATAATTTGCATAAAAACTCGCTTAAAGTTTAAAAACAAACAAAGGCTGAACAAAAACTGTACCACATAAGGCGTGTTAATTGCTTCGCTCCTTAAACAACGAATGTTGCAACGGTGAGTAAGTGTCAGGCAGCATTTGGTCATAATTTCATCGGTACTCGAAACGTATCTACTGCGCGGTCGCTATTCTAATTGGAGTGAGGTCATTCGATTGCAAGCGCGACCACATTATTTCGACTATCTACGCAAAGATTTAAATCTATATGTGGATTAAAAATATTTTTTTTAATCAATTTGTAGCTGAGGAGTTTACCGGTAGAATAGATTAGTGCCTTCCCCTTTATCATAGTTTTGCGAGGTGGTAGGGAGTCCGTGCCCGTCTGGATCGCGATCACAGTACACGGGTGTAAAGCCCGTCATAGTGACCAGTTTCAGCTTGTCGCGTTTCGGGATCAGCTTGTGTATATCCAGTAGCTCATATACCTAGAGACCTTCAGTCGTGGTATATGTGGGCCGACATGACGATGTAGACTATCAATGAATTTTCATCCTTTGATAGTCGCTTTCGTTTTTGGACTACACTGTACTTACCATGAGGTACTCTGTAGTCACTATGTCGAGCCAGTGTAAAAAAAATACTGAGGTTTTCAGCTGACTAAAATGCCTAATTACACACAAATTCCTTGCCTCTGTAAACACTTTCTCTGTACATAGTGTACACCCGGCAACCCGCATTGGACAAGCGGTGCTGGGTTACACGTGCAAACCGCTACCCATGGATTCCACAAATATATTCGTCAGAGGAGACTTTCGCTCTGTAGTGGGAAGAAACTGGCTAATAAATCTATTTTATAAATATAAGTCCGGTTTTCCTTCCTGACGCTATAACTCCAGAACGCACGAACCGATTTCCACGGTTTTGCATTCGTTGGAAAGGACTCGGGCTCCGCGAGGTTTATAGCATCAAAATTCAGGAAAAAATTCAACAGAAAAGCAGGAAAACGGGGAAAATTATTTTTCACATAAAGCGCCATCTCTGATACATAGCATGAATTACAAACCAATATGGTTTTGCATGGTGGTGGAGCAGATCGCACCAGTATTTTAAGTAGATGGCGCCGATGCGTTATACATTGTTTGACAGCTACTCATTGTACTCTGCTCAGTTAATTTCATGTGACATGTATTATGCGCACGTTCTTTCAAACGCTAACTAAAAACCAAAACGAAGCCATCTGGTGGCGAAACGAAGTTCGCCGGGTTTGCTAGTAATGTATAATTGTAGTGGTCTAATGGATTAAGGAGCGGTAACTATACAAGGCAACGCGTGTGGTCGTTGATTTAAATTCTGTCTCGTACATCTGGGTTTTTCCAGATTATGTATGTGTTATATATGCTTGCGCCGGCGCCAGAGAATGCACCAGCGAAAGAAAGGGAGGAGAACGAGCAGGATGCTCCCAGGAGGGAGGCTAGCCCAGACGAGCAGTTTTTCGAAGCAGAGTTAGAAAAAATAAGTAACGAATTAGTCCCACCACAAAGGAAGACTCGTCAGCTTCCCAAGGTTGACTATAAACGGTTCTTTTAAGGAAATAGGGGTAGGGAAAAGTTATATATGTACATATATATGCATGTAATGCGTAGCTGCGCCTGCGCCTCAATCAATGACGCAATAAACAGTGTGAATACAGCTCTCGTGCGTTTTACTTGTGTCCCTAAATACATAACAGTATGAATTTGAAATAAAAATAAATGAATGAATAATGAATGAATTTTAAATATATTTCATTTCATTTTCATTTTCATTTCATTTTCATTTCATTTTCATTTCATTTTCATTTCATTTTCATTTCATTTTCATTTCATTTTCATTTCATTTTCATTTCATTTTCATTTCATTTTCATTTCATTTTCATTTCATTTTCATTTCATTTCATTTTCATTTCATTTTCATTTCATTTTCATTTCATTTTCATTTCATTTTCATTTCATTTTCATTTCATTTTCATTTCATTTTCATTTCATTTTCATTTCATTTTCATTTCATTTTCATTTCATTTTCATTTCATTTTCATTTCATTTTCATTTCATTTTCATTTCATTTTCATTTCATTTTCATTTCATTTTCATTTCATTTTCATTTCATTTTCATTTCATTTTCATTTCATTTTCATTTCATTTTCATTTCATTTTCATTTCATTTTCATTTCATTTTCATTTCATTTTCATTTCATTTTCATTTCATTTTCATTTCATTTTCATTTCATTTTCATTTCATTTTCATTTCATTTCAATTTAAGCGCCCTTATGCTCACTGGTGAAACCTAGTAATAAAGCTGAAGAACGGGCTCAGTGGTGAACTTTAATAAAGAGCAACGT
The DNA here is from genome assembly GCA_036320925.1 of Automeris io. Taxonomy (NCBI): domain Eukaryota; kingdom Metazoa; phylum Arthropoda; class Insecta; order Lepidoptera; family Saturniidae; genus Automeris; species Automeris io. Next base: position 11,013,752 of record JAUDJH010000019.1, on the reverse strand, counting down.
CCAGCTGTGAATAGACAACGGTTGATAATGACGATGACCCTTACGCGTTCCTAAGAAAAAAGGTCTTTACAGACGGATATAGAAGTGATTGTATGATGGTTTCTTTATTCCTTTTGAGGTACGGAACTCTATAATGCAAGTAGGCTACTTTCCGATGCGCTGTTGTGAAACTGCATTGTGATGCATAGCAGCTGAATTGAATCTAAACCAAGTGACCCGCTTTCGTGAAAAATTGCGCGTAATCAGTTCGAATCGTATCGGTTACTAGATATCCCGATATAGGCTTACCGACACGCGCTGCGGCACACAAATCATCTTTTGCGGGCAACTTTCTTCGTGTTCCTTCTTAAAGAATAAAAACAAACCATCTATATATATAAAAATCAATTGCTGTTCGTTAGTCTCGCTAAAACTCGAGAAAAGCAGAACCGATTTGGTTAACTTTGGTTTTGAATTGATTGCTGAAGTCCAGGGAAGGTTTAAAAAGTGAGTAAATATAAAAGAATGCTAGGAATATAGTAAAAACAACAATTTCGTTTTCCCATATAAATCACTCTGTCCCCAGCTGACAAACATATGATGTCAGTCAAAACAAAACAAAGGTATGCCTTCAAGTTGATTAGAGGTTGCATGTCATTATTGAAAATTATAATTTATACGCCAAGTAATCAAACAAAATATAACCCAAAAATGTCCCATAAGGCGTTATAGTAAAAATATCATTACCTTAGATATGACTTAAGTCTTTTAATGCAATTTTATTTCTATTAGACTGCGACAGGCCAATAACTTTTGGCAGAATGAAATCTGATGTATCAGCTATTAACAAATAAAAGCAATGCAACTTTGTTTTAGAGAAATAGGGCAGAACAAGGTCTGCCGGGACAGCTAGTTATTGTATAATAATAATAACTTGTGATGTTATATTCCTATCGGGGTAAGTAAATGTATATTATTAATAGCTTTATTTGCTTTGACTTTATATACAGCGCCAAACTTGACCAGTAGCGCAGCTGACCGACTTTCTTAGGATACTTACACATGACATTTCTATTCGATTCCATACCAGTCCTCACGATGTTTTTCTTTACAGGTTTCTTTTTTTTTTACACTGGCTCGACATAGTGACTACAGAGTACCTGATGGAAAGTACAGTGTAGTCCAAAAACGAAAGCGACCATCAAAGGATGGAAATCCTTTGATAGTCTACATCGTCATGTCGGCCCACATATACCACGACTGAAGGTCTCTAGGTATATGAGCTACTGGATATGCACAAGCTGATCCCGAAACGCGACAAGCCGCAACTGGTCACTATGACGGGCTTTACACCAATGCACTGTGGTCGCGATCCAGACAGATTCTTGTTTCCGCGTCTTTTATATTGTATTATCTTTCCATGTATTTCTTTATTCGATGAATACAACATATTTGCTGAAAACATGGGAAAATACGAATATATTCGCCGCCCTCACAGCGACCTTGATGGTCCTATACAGGATTCTACCTCAGGCTACAAAACAAACGTGACCAGCGGAGCCACCCAGTGATGATTTTCATTTAACAAACGAACAATTGCAAAGTAAATATATTATATATATATATATATTTTTTTTTTTTAATCAACTAAGTAAACAGTAACCATGTAAATATAAATCGTAATCGATTGATTCTTTTTTTACACTCATAAAGCAAACGGTTAAACGAGGGTTACAATAATATAAATAAACAGAACGGTTTACAAAATATTTACTTAAATTTGTCAAGTCTATTGACCCCGGTTTGTTTGCTCAGGCTCAGGCTCGAGATGAGAATTATTAACAAGGTCAGTGACATAGAATTCAGGCACGAGGGAGACTACTGCCCGGATAAGAGGAAAGCGGCGCGCTGTGTGTGGCGTGTCGCCATTGAGAAAGGTTTGGAGGGGTGGGCTCTTTGCACTCACCCCTCAAAGAGATAAAGCCTACATAGGCTGTTCGTTCTCCAGGCGTCAGGAAGAATCTGGATTCCCAGGCACGGGTGGAGTTATTGGAAAGACACCCCGGTGGTTTTTAGTCAGTAGGAGCTTGACACACCGATGTCGCTACACTCACATGATCATATGCATTATACCTATATATATATATATATAATATTCTGGCTGCCGGCAGAATAGAATAGCATCCCCTTCTTCTTGCCGAGGTGTCGTAAAAGGCGACTAAGGTATCTCTTTAATACCGCAATTCAACTAGGTGTTCAGAGAAGGAAAACTCGACCAAACCTGCATCCTGCTCCCTCCCGATCGTACTGGTTCTCCATTCCATCGGGCCTGAGGGAGTTCGGACGAGAGAATGCTTTTCTGGCTGCGCGTCCAGCTATGCACTTAAATATCTCCTGCGCAATTGATAGTTCCCGAAAACTGGACCTCGATTTTCTTAATCAGTGTTGAAACAGCCGCCGTGGCCGAATACGGCTAGGACATCATCATATATATAATATTGTATTTGCCAACAGCTTGTATTTACTTTGCCGTATCCTTATTTAAAGAATATGTTTAACATAATTAAAAAGCAATATTATTTTTGTATGAATAATATTTTTCTTCCATTTACTAAAGACCAAACGCGTGTGTTGGATAATTTCAAGGTATTGAAAGAAAAAGTGGATTTCTCTACAATAAATTAGTTCAATGTAAGTTTACAATCAAACAATCTCTATTTCATACTTTTTAATGATAAATATCTCGTGAGATTTGTGATGTATTACTGCTTAGACGTAAATTGTTCATTGAAACGCTATTCTAGTGACAAATAATAAATAAGTAAGACCCGTTCAGCTCAGATTTAAGGCCCTTTCTCACTAGAACGAGATGTTTAAGAACCGTTTGACGCTATATGGTACAGTTTCTGTCACCTATGCACTAAAAACAAGTCGTTGCATTGCTAGCGTTAATAGCCATTTCCTATACTCTTTACTAATATCCAGAGACAAGAGGAAATATCTTACCTAGAAGACTATTTTAAAACAATAAGGTGTATGACAAAAACTTTCTAGACAACCGTACTGTTAGTATGCTGAGCGTAGCCTGTGAGGATGTGTCAACAATCCTCGATGCTGTGTGCACCCAAGGAATGACAATGAAGCTATCAGATCAATCAGTTCTTCAGAACATTCCATATAATATATTCGATAAATTTGTAAAAAAATCATGTTACTGAGAAAAGTTGATTGTTGTGAGCCATGAGTTAATATTAGGTTCTTTACACAAGCGGATGGTAAACTTGGAGGAGTATGCAGTCGTAATGAGTCGGAAGTGAAACGTATGTGTCCTCGACGCAAGGTGGGTAGGATTGGGCTCTCTTTACGCCTACTTCTCTCAGACGTGACACCCGAGAAAGGCTATTGGCAGGCGGTATCGTTGGAGGAATACGGATCTCTAGTGCCGGCTGGCAGCAAGTTGGAGAACAGCACGGAGGTTTTAATTCAGTACGAGTCTAGCACACTAAGGCTTACTGTGCTCACGGTTGCCATGATAGTCCTAGGCAGAATTTTCCTCCAGATTATCAATGAAAACATGGATTCTTTAAATAAAGCGTAGGGTGGTATTTTTATGGACCATTATAATCACAGTGACTATGGTTAGGTCGTCTTTTTGCTTTCAATAGTCGTAGCCGGCTGTGGCTACACTATGCTTACCATCATATGAGGTATTATTATTATGCTGTGTCAGAGTAGAAAAAATAAAAATAGCACACTTTTGAATTAAACTGCTTTTGTTACTAAGTGCTAGCCTATTATTTTGGATGGTTAGCACCTGCAATTGTTCACGTCGCAAGTACGGTTCGTGTACGGATCGGGATAGTGGGATGATACCTTAATATACTTTCACTAAATTCGATGAGAATTGTTAAACACAAATAATTGTTACGATTGAATTAACCTTAACAAAGGCCATTATATTAAAGTGCAAGTAAAAGTATAAAAAATAACATTTAAACGTGAAACATTATTGGAAAATAATCTATACAATTGGTTGACCATTTTTTCCCCTTTCACTTTGATTTACTGCAAAAAAGTATGTTTCAATTTCATTGGAACTCATCAAAATTACTGTATTTCTTGGTACGTGTAATACAATTGTCGATTCGACTTTATTATAACGAAAGTAGAATGTTAAACTTCTATAGCTATAGCTTTCGTCCTTTTCTTTTTTGACCTGGTAGAAATTTTCATGTACCGTGTGGGCCGCTGTGAGAGAAACTGAGCCAATGATTCGGACTTTTACCTACTATAATCACCAAGATGTTCCTCCTACTGGTCCGTGGGGCCACGCCAACTTCCTTGGCTCCTGGAAACGTCTGGTCTTCTGCCGACTTCACCTATTATTATGGGGGGGGGGGGGGGTTTATGCCGTGGTGGCTGCCGGCAGAATAGAATAGCACCCCCCTCTTCTTGCTGAGGTGTCGTAAAAGGCGACTAAGGTATCTCTTTAACACCGCAATTAAACTAGGTGTTCAGAGAAGGAAAACTCGGCCAAACCTGCATCCTGCTCCCTCCCGATCGTACTGGTTCTCCATTCCATCGGGCCTGAGGGAGCTCGGACGAGAGAGTGCTTTTCTGGCAGCGCGTCCAGTTATGCACTTAAATATATCCTGCGCAATTGACTGTTTCCGAAAACTGGGCCTTGATTTTCTCAATCGGCGTTGAAACAGTCGCCGTGGCCGAATCCGGTTAGCAAATCATCATCATGCGGAGGGGTGATATAAAACGACACCCTTCCCTCGCCTCTAAAGTAATGTCACTGGAGCGATGTAAGGGACAATAGCACACACAGCTCTCGCCTAGACATGCTGGACGACGCACTCCTACATGTGTATCACCTAAGGCGTCATATCCTATGGAGGAAGGCCTCTAGCGAAGGCACTCCTTCTTTGGCCTAATTCACGTGGCGGAAAAGAATTTCGAGGTTGGCGATTGCCTCCCGACCGTTTTCCGCAACGTCTTTCACCCTCATTATATTTTCATAGTAACAGAAGACCGTCTGCCATGTTCTATTATTGGCGGCCATTGTGCGAACGAGTGCCGGCAGCGACAAATCGCCACTCACCACCCTGCCTACAGCTTTCTTCCTAACGCAATCTGATTGCAATCCATTCGAGTACAAATAGATAGCTCTATCATCAATTAATAGTTTACTAAATAATAATGTCAACCGCCTGAAAATTCATCGACAAATTTGGAAGTACGATAATATTCCTCAAGCGTCTTTGCTTCTAATTTAGAGATAATAAATTGAAAAATAAAATACCACGTTATGCTAATCCAGACCATTTAGCTTTATCTTCACGATTTACGAGAAATATCGTCCAGTTTCTTATGAAATCGTAATAAAATATGACATTATTCACAGTTCGTTGACTCTTAACTTTTTAATACGATGCTATTCTGGAAAGTCCGTATGAAAATTATTATTATATTCTGCATATTAACTTACTTTTTAAGAATTATTTAATTATGCACATATATTTTAAATTTATACAAATTTACTCGCCCACATCTCTATATTTTTATTAAATAGTATATATTTAATTTCAATTTAATATAAAGGCTGATTTTATAGACGAGGGAGATATTCAAAGAGGATATTCAGCATTCGATTCTAATTTCAAATATATAGGAATAGTGATTTCTTAATATTTCCATTAAAACAAAGCAAATTATTGTCAACACATTAAGAGACAGTTACACATATGAAAGAATGAATAACAACTCATTATTAAGTATGAATTTTGCCTGTCCTAAGCCAAGATACCAGGCGAAGGGAAAGCGAATCAATACCTATTTACCTAAAATTACGTAAATATAACTTTATCTACTTACCATTGAATCGTGCACCACACGCGCTACGTTATCCACACTTTTTATGGACCAATTCTTATTTGTTAAAAAATGTTTCTTAATAATTTGTTAGGGAATATAGTTTATTTACATTATTATTAGTTACTAGAAGGTACATATTATTGTGTCCTGAAATATCTCCCTCGTCTATAAATTCACCCTGTATAATAATATTTCAAAAAGACAAAAACGATATTTTTTGCTTAAACCGTAATCTCTGGACTATTACAACTTAAGAGCGGTTGTGCGCGACATCCAACCGTCATCCATGAAAATAAGACTACAAAACTCGGCCCCAGTTCGGATATGGCATTCCGCACTTTCCTGTTTTTTTATATTGATAATTGATCGTAGAGCTTGTGGACTTGTTGGCGTTAACTCTTTGACGGAGATTAAAATATAGAAAATCGAGCATCAACGTAAAGTCGTCAACCTCGCAGTCTTTTACTGGTTGCACAATATAATGTTGTCAAGAGCTACATTCTCTTATTCCATCAGCCCCACTTCTCCATAAAACCACAATACACTGTATCAGATACAATCCGTATGTGGTGGACGTTCCTTATATCCGCACGAAGAGATTCGCTTTTACATTCGTCATGCGAACATCTTAGGAGTGAAATATGCTTCCAGCGCGCATATTAAAAACTTCTCAGTAACATTAAACTAGATTTACTGGTAAATGAAACATTCATATACTTTGCATATACTAAGTCACGGCCAAGAGTCAGTTAATAGATATGAATAGAAGAGATATACAATGAAATTCAAGATCAAACGTATAAGTCAACAAGATTAATCTATAATGCAACCAACAACGTTAAGTAACATCGTATGATAATGGTTAAATGAGCATTATCACTTTAAAGCCGGCGATAAATGTCGGCCGATCATCAACCAGCGGGAATTTAAGCTGATCTACGTCATTCTATTCTACAGTAAAAAAAAATATATGTTATTTTTTGTTGCAATGTTTAGTTTTTTTTTATGGAAACAAATCTTAATCTTTAATTGGCAACAATGTAATCAAAAAAATATATAAAACAAAAAATATTTCATTTAATAGACACATATCATATTGCCTTTATATAGCAAAATACATTGGAATTACTTTGCGTCGGAGGCCATTATATTCATATCAAATTGAATTTAATTCATGGTACTTCAAGGAAATTAAATTCAATGAAGTGTACAACACGTTATTCTTAATTCTACATACGTTACAAAACAATCATCGTTTCGTCTATTTAGCATAAATTAAAAAGAAAACCTAGTAACATTATTTTTACAAGTTTATGTGGATCCAATAATACAACACCTATTCCGATATCATTGTCACAAGTTATATATATATATATGAATATATATAATAAATTTGTTCCTCAGCCCCCTTGCCTACATTCCGTAAATAGCTTTTTTTTTCTGTGTGACGTTTGCTTGTGACCTGGGTAAGGGCCTCTAAAGCTACCACTGAAGGTGCTCAGCCAGCGATTTATGGGTTGGGTGGCTACGCAAGGGCTCCCCTGTGGGTACGAACCTCGACTTGGGCGGCCAGCCAATTTGAAATTAATACCTGAACCTAAGGTTATCTACTAGCGTTTCGGAAGCGACTACCTTGAGAAGAAATGCCGAAAGAAACTCAAGGCTACGTCGGAGAGATACTGGGTCTCGGGCCGATGACGACCCGGTCAACGACAGTCGAATTAACTATTCTTCCAGTGCGGCACCGTTGTCGAGGAATGTATCTGGTGCATGTGTGTACCTGACTGTGCTGAGGATCGGCAGAAAACAATTCCGCGGTAATTCGATCGACGGGATCCAACAGGACATGATGCGGACGACGTTTAGCGCGCGCGACATCGTCTTGTACATTATATCGGCATGCTTTCCTAATAAGAGGGTTCGAACTGTGCGACGCCTTGTCGAAGTATCGACGAGATGCCGTCTGCATGAAACTAGCGACCGTCTCCAGTCGAAGATCATCGTGGAGGTCTACGTTGTGCACATACCACGGTGCACCCACGGCATTGCGCAAGAACTTGTTTTGAATACGCTGTAAGCGTTTTAGGGACCATTTGGAGGAGTGGGCGAACATTATGCTGGCGTAGGTCATGACAGGTCTTACCACTTACTTGTAAAGTGTGCCGTAAATAGCATATTTTGTAAGAACTTGTATGTATGTGAGTGGACAGAAAAAATCACTTGCGCGATGTAGGTTAGTAAAAATATATTGGAATCGTTAGTTAATATACACTTATTTGCAAGCATTTGTGACTGTTAATCTTAGGAATGGCATGACCGATTCATGCAGCTTTCATTAATGTATATAGTTTGTTTTCTTTTGCTTTTGCTGCCTGCCTTATATACGATATTCATGCTTTTGGCCCACCAGCGATTTTAAGTTTGATATTACTGGTCTATATGTTATTATGCTGTCCAAATATCTAGAAGCGGCATGTATAGCTGGCTTTAAGCGTGCGTGTGCGCTGATTACACAGGCTTATAGTAAAACTATGCGATTTCGTGTTCGTCTGTGTGATTTATTCTTTTGTAACAGTTGATGCACGCTATGATGCTATTTGCAAGGTATAGATGATTCTTAAATCACTAGCTGCAACACCTTATCTGGTATTGTTATTATCTTAATTTCACTCATCTTTAATACAATGTAGTTAAGAATTTTAGTAATGAAGATATAAAATACGAAAAACAGTTAATTGTTAATTATTGTAGGATCTTGTAACTGTTTTAAAAACTGTGGTTTGTTTGAAGCAAAGTAGAATAAAGCGATTTACTGGCTTTTTAATGTAATAGTAAAATAAAATCATCCATAATGAGCCTCTAAAAGCCTTTAGACTTATTTAATAAAATCTACCGTCATTTTTTTTTTACATTTTAAGGGCGGCCAGTGGCCAACACTCTACAAGACAAGAAGAAAACAATAAAAAAAATGCACATCAATGCGTTGCGCCGCTCAAGGCCACCACATCGTGCACCGAAAACACAAACAATACTACATACAAAACAAACACACTAACAAATTACAATAAAACATCGAAAGAGAAAAAACAGGCAAACAAAAATAATACTAACAACTACAGCGTATCCCTCAACCACCCGATGATTTTTCTTTTAAAGACCGGCAGACTGTCAGCGAAAACATCGATAGTACTCTCCAGTTCGTTAAAACCGCGAGATAACCTACAAATTGGCGAATTATAACCCAAGGATGTCCGAGCATAGGGTGGGACGAGCAAGTCATATTATATGATTTTAATATTTAATTAGTCTAGTATAAATAGCGACAATAATTAAAACAATATTGATAAGTGTTCGCCATATTTATTGGAAACTATAATATGCACCGACAATAGTCATTTTTATTATTGGTATATAGGCAGGCAAAGGACGAAAACCATACAGCCTGAATTTGTATTTCTTGACAAACACAACAATAATAAAATAAACATTCCAGATATATTAATACAATATAAAAACTGGTACGTATACTGATAAAAACCAGGAAGAAACTACTGTAGTCGCTCATAAAATAAACTATAACCTAAGTATACATACTTCTAACGTAGTAAGTATCACAAAATGAATGCTCATATTTCCTCTGTAACGTTTAGAAAGTTTTTTTATACTGATTTGGAATAATCATGATGCAGTCCAAAAAAAAACGACAACAGTTAAAAAAACCCTTCGGTAGTCGAAGCAATCATGCCGCTCATACATAAAACAGTAATACAATAGGTACAAGATCGTTTCCCATATCCAAACATAAATTTTCACTAAACGATCTCTACTCTTTAACTATGTTAAAAGCAGTGGCATGCATTTCATAGAAGCATAAAAAAAACATTATCTTGCAATACTTGGGAATTTACTACATACATTGATTTAAAATTCGATCCTATTTAGATTCTGAGACCCTTATTCTGGTAATTAATAGATTTTAAGTGTATAATTTATTAAAAGTCCAAATATAAAAATATTATGCTTTTCGTGATTTATATGGGATGCACGCCACTGGTAAAAATCTCTTTAAAAAACTGTGAAAAGACAAAAATAAACTCACATAGTCTGAGAGGCTCTTCATTCCGTAAGGGAACCTTTCTCTATCCGGAACCAGTCTGCCACGGGCATCTCTCTCCCGCTCAGGCCAGCAATCATCTACATTGACATACTCGTATCCGGCAGCTGCGTACCCTTCATTCACTAGGATGTCGGTCATCGTACGGAATAATCGATCACTGGAATCAATTAAGTTTAATTAGAATAAATTATACTATTTAGAACCGAGTTATCAGATCTCATCATATCACAGAGAGGAAAAAACGCTTCGAGGTGGAAATCTCAAGCAGGCCATTTATTTGGCATTCTGGTCACAGTCAACTAGAAGACTGATAACCTGGTGAAGATGGCTGAACGATTCTGGTTAGCCAAAACTAGTGATTGCCAAAAGTGGAAAATAATAAGTCGAAGCTGCTCGCGTCCGTAGGTTACCTTAGTTTCCCTACACGTGACTCCTGGGTGGTGCTAAACGAGCAGCAGCGAGGTGGTAGGGCGTCGGTGCCCGTCTGGATCCCGACCACAGTACATGGGTGTAAAGCCCGTCATAGTGACCAGTTTCGGCTTATCGCGTTTCGGGATCAGCTTGTGTATATCCAGTAGCTCATATACCTAGAGACCTTCAGTCGTGGTATATGTGGGCCGACATGACGATGTAGACTACCAATGGATTTTAATCCTTTGATAGTCGCTTTCGTTTTTGGACTACACTGTACTTACCATCAGGTACTCTGTAGTCACTATGTCGAGCCAGTGTAAAAAAAAAGACTTTTCCTCAGCATTGGCTAACATACGGCCTAAGAAGAAGAATGTATTAGATTAATCAAAAAGTATATCTGTGAGTTGATTAAGCTCATTTTCGTATAGCTCTTAGAAATGGTAAGGTAACTGAGTTACACTGGACTATTGTCCATTATTTCTGATTAGTAGAAATTAAGCAAGCAATAGATCTTTTAAGTGAATTTCTTTGAGTAAATGTGATTCGCGATAAATTCGAGGCCCTCAGGCAAAGTAACATTGGTTTATATTTAGGTGGTGGTAGTAGGAAAAGAACAAATATATGGAATGGACATTACGTGCAGGATCTGCGGAAGGTGCAAGCCGTAGCCCATGTCCCGGTTGCCAAATTTTATGGACGCCAGACGAGTACAACCCAACTTACAAGCTAAATAATATATCCAAAAAAGTAGTCCAACTTCTCCATGAAAAAAATAGGCAGAACATTCATAAAAGCGCTTGTTTCGACAATTTTGAAGCTAACTCAAAAGTCTCATAAGATACCTTTATTCCAGATCAAAGGTCACGAAACTTGTTTTTTCGAGAATATTTCCCTTTCTATACGATAAATAATATTTAAATTTCTACAAAAGTTATAGAGCACAAAATTGTCTTCGAATTTTACTCTAAACATTTTATTATAGAATTAATCCGTATATTTCAAAAATAAAGGTATAAAAATTGTTAGGTAGTGCCTGACATTAGTTTTAGCTTCACCTTGAAAAATTCCAAGATCCGGGGCACACGTGTCAATGTGATATATTAAAAGCTTATGTCATTACCATACGTTTTGCACTTTCTACTAGCGGTATGAACGAACGTCACTTTACTAGTATCCTCTGGTATATTTGTGAAGCCTTATACCATGTTATATAATTTCATATACCATATTGAGGAACACCAAAATTGAATCCTTGATATTGAATTAACGGTATCTAATGTAGTAATCTTGCCTATCAAGTATATACTAGGAGCTCAAATATCGAAATCTTGAAATAAAATTGGTGCGAAAGATAAAACAAAGAAGAATATTGCAGTAATCAATGCTTACGAATATGGGATTTGAGAAAATATCAAAGTTAAAGTTCAATAGAAGATCGAATTGAGTATATTATGGAATGAAACATTTAGCCCTTACTATTTAGGAATATATTAAAGAGTTAAGTTACAATGAGTCACAACTTTGCCTGCTGACATTTTAAACACATTAAAATTTAATTAATAATTAGGATTTAACAAAATATTAGCTGATTTCAAAAGCTTTAGGTTATATGTTGTGGTACAAACTTCAATTCAGGTTTTTCCAATAAACACATAAAAATAATTACCTAATACTAGTTTTAACTAAATGCCCATAGAATAAGTTGAATTAAAATTAGAAATGTCGTAATCACTTACATCTAAATTACGACTTACTTCTAAAATCTTCTCTATAATAATAATGATAAGAACTTTTGAGTTGCTACTCGTTAGATGTGCCCTTTCAGTTTATGTTCAAAAGACTTTAATGATGTAAGAGGTAATCAGAAAGAAAGCAAAGTAAATTACAATCTAAGTACATAAACAAATGTAAGCCAAAAAATGATTATAATTTTATGTTCGTCAATGTTGATATTATTCCAGAAGCACATGGCAGAAAAATAGTGAGATCTATCATAATTGTGGGTCTTATTTATCGAAATGTGATACCTTAAAAACAATATTACTCATATTTTATGGGTTTGATTTAGTAAAAGGCCTCCCTAGTAACTCATGTTTCATGTGTACAATATTTTTAGACAACGAAGTCGATCAATTATCCCATGATGTTTAATGCATTATAAGGCAGACATCAGAGCCTATGATGTAATCTTGAAAGCGCAAAAAATATTGTACTGAATCTTATTTAACTGATCTATTGTCATTTAATAATTGTAGTATTTTATGAAGTTCTGAAAAGCCTCCTTTTTATAACTCCGGAATAGGACCATCAAGGTCGGTAAACCCCCGAGATGTTCCTTTAATTGCTGTACCCGGATCTGGGAAACCAAATTCATCCAAACCGGGTAAACCTCCTACATCATATGCTATCAAACCAAATAATTTTGACTTGGGAGCGTTTCTCTAAATAACTGTTGCTTTATTCAATTTTAAAATTAAAGAAATAGTTCTTACCTTATACAATTTTCAGGATCATTTTTGCAATCGGTGTTACACCTAAATCGTTCCCAAGCGAGCCAGCCCATCGGAGGCGTCAGAGCCAACCCGTTGTCCAAACCGGAAATATTCCCTAACAGCGAAATCACCACACACATCGTCCAACAAGCGACCGATTTCCAAGACGCCATGACTTCTCTATCACAGTACGGAGGAATTTAAACTGAATGCTATCTTTTAGACGATCGTTGCATGCTTTTTAGGCACCCGCGATTTCACTCCAATGAAAACAAGATACGTGTTATCATGAACTATGCAGACGCCGATTGTCAACTAGATGACATGTCTTATACGGTTATAGAGGGCGGAAATAAGGAGGCTAATCGATTTGATCCATGCAGTTTCACAGCTCAGTTATCTGTAACAAAACGGAAGCATGTTAATCGCATAAAAGATATCGATACAGGGTCATAAGGCCAAGTTTCGCATCGGAGTAAACAAATGGGTTATATGACCTTAATATCACGTCAATAAACAAAATTAATGATTATTCTAATATTGTAATCTATACTAGCTATAGCGTGTGGCTTCGTTTTTAATTACTTAAGATTAGTTTGTCATAAGTCATGAATGTTTATTTATAAATAATCACTCGCGTGCTGATAGTAACCACAAAAAATGTTTGCTTAACGTTTTCGCGGACGGGTGTCGGAGCGCGCACTTTCTATTGAAGGACTTGTTACAATTATTTACAATACTCGAAGCTCTTTGCAATGTATCATATTTTTTTTGTAGATATTTTTATACTTATGACAGAGTAATTGGTTTATTGAAAGTATTATATTATGACGTAAAAAGATAAGTCAAACACTAAACCTTGCTCATTTTATAAAGACTCTTATAACAATTCTTTGAACGTAAATTTGCATATTTAGTACAAATAAATATTTATTGATTGAGGTACTAAAACCCTATTAAAATAAACTAGACTCAAAATAAAACATTAAATATTTATTTCACATTTAAAAAAAGTGAAAATTAACCTATACCTTATCTGTAACGGGGGACTCCGTATAATAAACAAGGTATTTTTTTTATGAACCCTGTGGAAATCCCTTCGGACCGTCAAGAGAGTGGTGAGGGCCACTCCCCCGGTGTTTTGGATTTGACTAAAACCACCGGGGTGCCAGCACTGCCTGCTCTTCGCCTTCGCCGGGCCTGGGAATCCAGTTATTTCCGAAGGCCCGGCGAGCGATTGGCCTTAGGCAGGCCCGCTCTCTGGGAGGGAGTAATAAACTACCCCCTCACTACTTCTCTTTGGGGTGGCGTGTGGGCACACACAACAAGGTATAGATTACAAGATATTGGTACCTCTTTAGAATCAGAGATGGGCAAAATGTAATCTGATTAATGGTTAACGATTACAAAATGTAGTCGTAATATTAATTTTCTTGCTCTGTAATCATGATTAAATCCATTTAAAACATTAAGAAATGATAAATGTGTATACAATCTGGGATTTTGTAGTGTTTAAAACATAAATGAACAAAATGCAGTCATATTAATGGTAAAAAACGTAAAATGTAATCGTTAATCATTTTTATTAATCTGAATACATTTTGCCCACCTATGTTCACAATATACTCATCTAAGTCAGAGCTATGATTTACTCATTGGAATTTAATATTATTTACAAAGAGTATAATCGTATAAAAGAGTTTGCATTTCAATATTATTTATACATGAATACTAACGAATAAAATAATAAATGACATGTAATTCTATAGAAAAAAACGTCTTATTATTGCAGCGATATCCATCCATCAAGGCACATCACAAGAAAAGAGAACCACCTTGAATTTTTTTGCTGTGCGAATTCCGTCACACAAAGTGATCATTAAATATCAACTTATAGTAAATTGTATTAGCAACCGACCAGGATATATAATTAACACAAATGTGTAAGCAATAAATTGTAATAACCATTCGTTTAGACCAGAGATGGGCAAAATATAATCTGATTAATGATTAACGATTACAAAATGCAGTCGTTATTTTAATTTTCTTGCTCTGTAATCATGTTTAAATCCATTTAAAACATTAAGAAACCATAAATGTGTATACAATCTGGGATTCCGGAGTGTTTAAAATATAGATGAGCAAAATGCATTCATATTAATGGTAAAAAAACGTAAAATGTAATCGTAATCATTTTTATTAATTTGCTTACATTTTGCTCATCTATGATTTGGATAGGTGTGAAATTGGTATTGTTTTAAACCCAGCCGCAGTCAACGGTTTTTGTCCTTGAAATGAAAAGTATTTATTTCGCCATAACTTACAAAAACCTAAGAATTTAAATATAGTAACACAACAAAAGAAAATACAAAAATATATAAACATGGCGAAAATGGGCCCTCCATCTGCTTAAAGCCACAGAGAAAGACCTGACCTATACGCACGCGAGGGGATAAGTATGTATACCTTAGCCTAGTATCCATAATACAAGCACAAGCTTAGTTTAAGACAAGGTTAATATGTGTAATTGTTCCTAATTATTACCCGTATTTCTGATTCTAAATTATCTAATAAAATTATCACGGAAGGTCATAAATGTGATCTAATTATTGCAGTATAAAATATATAATTATTTGCAAAAAAGTAATGATTTCGATCAAGGTTCTAATGACGACATCATTAAAAGATTACATTGATTATATCTAAATGACAGAAATGAAGGTTATTTCAACAATTACTTAAGAATTACTTTGCAAATAAGATGACTGTTTATCCTAAGCACCAGCTGGAACAAAGGATGAATGTACTATAATTAAGTTTAAATACCCTAGGTTCAGTTTAACATAGATCTTTATCAAGTTGGTTTGTTTGAAAGTATATTTTATGTTTTTTTTTTGACAGGGTAAGGCTGTTGGCTGGGAAAAGCCTTTACAACTTTTCCGAGTGAGAGAGGAGAGGTGCTCGGCCAGCGACTTATAAATTTGGTAGCAACGTAAGGGTATTCCTGTGCGTATAAACCTCAGCTTGCGCGGCCTGTCAGGGAATGGATCTAGGTTATCTTCTAGCGTTTCGGACGCACTACCTTGAGAAGAAACGCCGATAAAAACTAAAGGCTACGTCGGAGTGGATATATCTAATTACATTGTGCCAATTTTTTGTTATGATTTAGAAGAAGTCCGAATTATCAAGATAAGTCCAACAGTGGACCGCCTCCGCTCAATAAATGAATAGGTCACTCTTCTCTTAAAGGCTCCCAAATTATAAGAACGTGGAAATATGCTCGCTGCAAGCATATTTGTATGTATTCTCCACTCCTTAGCTCTTCGCATGTTGAATGTAGAAGCGAATCTTTTTTTGCGGATGGAACGCGAATTAGGAACATCCATCACATACGGATGGTATCCAACACGGCGTCTAGTTGTTTTGTGATAAAATGGGGCTGGTGGATTCAAAGTATGCAGTTCCTGAGAACACTCTCCACCGTGCAACCGGTAAAAGACCGCGAGGCAGGCAACTCTACGTCGATGCTCGATGCTCTGCATTTTAATTTTCGTCAAAAAGTCGTCTCCAACAAGTCTACGAGCTCTACGATCAGTCGAGTCCAAAGCCGCCAACTGATATTTAGCGGATCCGTCCTAAAGATGACAACAGTACTCGACACCCGACCGCACCTGTGCTTCATACAGGTTAAGAAGTTTCTTAACGTTTTGGTGGTGATAGTAGGTTAGTTTTGTTTGATAGTGTTTTAGGGTTCTGAATCTCAAAACGATAAAGAGAACCCTTATACCCTATGTTTATCTGCCAAAATTCAAAACGTGTAGAGGTATAAAGTTGAAATCAATATAAAATATTCAGATCTTTTTTTTCTTAAACAGCTTCAATAAAGTGACTACAGTACAACTGATGGTAAGTACAGTGTAGTCCTAAAACGAAAGCGAATATAAAAGGACGAAAATCTATTGAGTCTCCGATGTCATGTCAGTGTACATACACCACGACTGAAGGTTTCTAGGTATATGAGTTACTGGATATACACAAGCTGATCCCGAAACGCGACAGGTCAAAGCTTGTCACTATGATGGTCTTTACACTCGTGTACTGTGGTCATGACTAGTGATGAAAATGCCCGGGAATTTTCCCAAAGTGCCCAAGACTTCCGATAACATTTCGTAAATTCCCGGGAATATTTCCAAGGAAGTTTTGGGCCCTTTGGGAAAATTCCCGGCATTTTCATCACTAGTCATGACCCAGCTCGGGCAATCGGCCTACCACCACAAAAAAGGTCTGTAGTTGTTCCGGGTCTTAGATAATCAAATCATTTAAAAGATCACAAGATCAAATTCACAAGGCAGTGAAAAAAAGACTATATTATAGAGTAGATATATTTACTCAAGGCAAGTTAAGCAGTGTGATAGAACGGTGGCCGGTGCGCATGCGGTATGTCGAAAATGAAAAAAATATCGATATATCGATATTTATTAAAATATCAATATCCGCGTCGATATATCGAAGGAAAATATCGATATATCGATTAAATCTCAATAAACACGAAAGTATTTTACCAGTATTCCATTTTATTAGACAAAATTACAAAAACATCAAGAACTAAAAGGCTACATTGTAACTTTAAGACCTATTTAAGATACTGAACAAAAATAAATAATAAATAAATAAATGGCGGCAAATAATATACATGCAACAATTCAGATGTCAATGCATGCAACGTAACAAAACAATACTCAACAGTCATAGACAATATAGTTCTTTTTCGTTCGGTCCCATCTTCTACAGTTTCAGATTTCAGCGACTTCACTTCCATAAGAATTAAAAAAATATCGTTTTTGATACAATTCTCAATACTGGATATTTTATATCGATATATCATTACAAAATATATCGCCCAAAATATCGATATATTAAATTGAAAATATCGATATATCGATGTATTGATATTTATTTGACAAGCCTAGGCGGCGGTAGACTGCTCAGTCCCGCCACGGGATGAGAGCGGGCGCGTTCCCGAACTACCATTCTATTTACTAGGGATGTTCTGCCGTGAACACGCATTGCAATATAGAAAAACAGTAAAAATTATAGTTATTGTCCGATGACATTGTCTGTTAATTGGAGATTAATTAACGTAATTGCAGTCACGTTGGCTCCATTCACGTGATTTCAATTTAATAATGATATCGTGTCATAACAGATTAACGTAGCTATTGTTTTGACATATGATTAAAGACTCCATATTATAATTATTTTATGCTGTAATCAATCTAGAGTTATACCTTTTGTTTTATGAATATCTGTAGCCAGTGACGTGCTTAGGATATTTGGACAGGGTAGGCAGAATTCGCGTAATTAATTTGAATTATACGTTATGATAGTAAATACTATACTGCTTTCATAGGAAAAATAGATGCCGTGAATATAGAATTAATGTTAATATACATGGTTCCATTTTTTTTGTTTACATTTAAGCAATTGGTTCCAGACTTATTTATCTTGAGGGCATGCAATGCTTTCATGCATCTATGGAATGAACGCTACTGTCTGTAGCGTATTCAGTCTTCTATTTGAATAGAAAGCCTTAATTTTTCATATACTATGTCTTTGGGACATAGATGGGCAAATTGTAATCAGATTAATGATTAGAAATTACATTATTTTGGGAGTCGAAGCTGCTCGCGTCCGTAGGCTTTTACCCTAGTTTCCCTACACGTGACTCCTGGGTGGTGCTAAACGAGCAGCAGCGAGGTGGTAGGGCGCCGGTGCCCGTCTGGATTGCGACCACAGTGCATGGGTGTAAAGCCCGTTATAGTGACCAGTTTCGGCTTGTCGCGTTTCGGGATCAGCTTGTGTATATCCAGTAGCTCATATACCTAGAGACCTTCAGTCGTGGTATATGTGGGCCGACATGACGATGTAGACTATCAATGAATTTTCATCCTTTGATAGTCGCTTTCGTTTTTACACTGTAGTTACCATCAGGTACTCTGTAGTCTCTATGTCGAGCCAGTGTAAAATATATATAATTTTGTTAACACGTTCATTGCTCATGTGTTTCTCACGGGGTCCAAAATCGTAAAGTAACGTAAACAAGAGATATATAAAACAATATAAGTCGAGTATTATGATTATATTGTGGTATTATTATCTTCGAATTATCGCTAAAAATGTTGTTCTTCACCTAAAATATGTTTTGAGTATTTTAACGAAAAACATGCGACATAGTAGTAGCGCTCATTCCATAAATGCATGAAAGCATTGCATGCCCTTACGACAAATTCTTTTAATTTAAACAAAACATGGAACTTGGAAACATGGATATTCATATCTATTCTATTTTCATGTCATCTATCTTCTTTATGCAAGTAATATAATATTTATTGTGATTATATAATATTTAAATTTATTATGTGAATCTGCCTACCCTGGCCAAATACCTTATGCGCGTCACTGCGTCATAGTATAATATAATATGTTATCCTATATACTAAATTAATAAAAATATATTGTATAACGTTAATATTAGGTCCTTACATATGAAATTGGCGTTTTGTATGGGAGGAACAAAAAGTCGAATGTTTTTTAATATAATATATTTAATTAATCAAAGTATGAACCATTATTTTCTATGCACTTTTGCCATCTCATAGGTAGTTCATTGATCCCTTTACTAAAAAAACCAGTCGGACGGGAATCAATAAAATCTTTGAAGGCGATTTGGACTGCCCCATCGGAGTTGAATTTTTTCCCTTGCAAGAAGTTATCCAAATTTCGAAAAAAATGGTAATCTGTTGGAGCAAGGTCCGGGGAGTACGGTGGATGTCTTAGAATTTTCAATTGAAGCTCTTCTAATTTAGTATCCGTCTGTTGCGCAGTGTGTGGTCTAGCGTTGTCGTGAAGCAGCAGTGGCGTGGGGCGATTGACCAGCCTAGGTTGTTTAGCCGCTAGCTTTTCCATCATGGTTTGCAATTGCTGACAATAGACATCAGCCGTAATAGTCTGGCCAGATTTGAGAAAACTGTAATGAACAATACCGGCACTAGTCCACCAAACGCTTACAAGTAACTTTTTTGGGGTTAATTTTCGCTTGGGGCAGGATTTGGCTGGCTGGCCAGGATCCAACCATTGCGCTGAGCGCTTCCGATTATCGTAAAGAACCCATTTTTCATCACAGGTAATGATTCGGTTTAAAATACCTTCATTATTGTGCCGGTTTAGTAATGTAACGCAGCAGTCGACGCGCGTTTGCCGGTTTGCTTCAGTCAATTCGTGAGGTACCCACCTTTCAAGCTTTTTAATCTTCCCAATTTGCTTCAAGTGAATTAAAACAGTTTTACCACTAACATCGCAGCCTGCAGATAACTCGGACGTGGTTTGCGATGGATCCGCTTCCACAATAGCCTTCAACTCTTCATTATCAACTTGAGTCTCAGGCCGTTCACGGGGCTTGTTCTGCAGGTCGAAATTTCCAGAACGAAAACGTTGGAACCAAAAACGAACTGTGTTTTCTTTTGCAACACGACCGCCATACACATCATTCACCCTTCGAGTTGTTTCCGCAGCACTAGTGCCACGGCGGAACTCGTACTCGTAAATAATGCGATATTTTAAGTTTTCCATTTTGTAAAATGAGTGACGCAAACAGAAAAAAACAGAAG
This sequence comes from Automeris io, assembly GCA_036320925.1. Classification (NCBI taxonomy): domain Eukaryota; kingdom Metazoa; phylum Arthropoda; class Insecta; order Lepidoptera; family Saturniidae; genus Automeris; species Automeris io. Next base: position 10,993,203 of record JAUDJH010000019.1, on the reverse strand, counting down.
AAAAAAACAAATGAATGACGATCATCGAAGCACAAATACATGAGTCTATAGCTGTACAAATTTGAATTTGGAATTCCTTACCAAAGAGGAGAAATTTGTGATTAAAGTGGCAAGTACGAAAAACGCCAATTTCATATGTAAGGACCTAATATTTTAATGTTGTATATCCTATATTTGCATATAGGAGTGCTTATTCCATTAGTGTGCCATAAAGTACAATAAATACTAAAACGCCAAAATCTGTATCTTTCTACCTACTCACCCACGACCATCGGTCACACTCCTCATTAATTCCTATCACTCTTATTTGTAAAACAGTGAATTCTTTCGTTCAACAGTTATTGCTACAATAAATGTAACTCCTACATGTTACATCGTTACCATGTATAATGAGTCACGTACGTAAAAAGTGCGTTAGCTGGCCGTCGGCGCAAGTCACGTAATGGTTATGTAAGGGAGTGCACCATAATATAAAACAGTAACAAAGCTTTTTTGTTACACGCTTCCGGCTTGTAAGCTTAAGTGCCTCACTGACGTACTCCTATACCGGTGTCCTGTATGCCGTGGTGTAAAGCTAAAGGGTTGATACATTTTTCTAAGGGCAGCTTGCACTAAGGAATTAGTTAGAGCCCGACCGAAACTGGTTTTCCGGCCGAAACCGAAACCGAAACTCACGTGGTCAAGTATAAAAGTCAACGTGGTCAAGTAAAAAAATGAAACAAAAACATACATGTAATCAGTTCCATCAAAACATAACCTCTAATGAATGTTTACGTCGGGTGATAACGCACTGACTAAGTTGTGTTGCTATAGAGCAATGCGAATTAGATCCGTCAAATGTCGTCTAAGCGACGCAGTTACACTCCGACGCAGCCTTGAGTTTCTTTCGGCGTTTCTTCTCAAGGTAGTCGCTTCCGAAACGCTAGTAGATCACCGTTAGGTTTCGTATTTTTGGCTGGCTGTCCAAGTCGAGGTTCGCACCCACAGGGGTGCCCTTGCATTGCCACCCAACCCATAAATTGCCGGCTGAGCACCCTCAGAGTTCACCCTCCCGCCCGGTTAAGTTGTGAAGACCTTTCCCGGTCAACAAACACGCGTAAATTGGAAAAAAAGCAATGTGAACGGCGCACGAATTCCGAGCAGGGCCCGCCAGCGTCCGCCAAAGCGTTGCCGCAAGAAACGAAGTTAGGCAAGCATGTACGACAACAACCGAAATCAGTTTCGGTTTCGGCAAAAGTTACGGCCAATTTTGGCCGAAACCGAAACTGCCGCCGAAACTTGATTTTTGGCTGAAATTCGGCCGAAACCGAAACCGTACTTTCGTTCGGACACTAGAATTAATCTAGTTTAAGCTTGTATAAAACGCTTATTAATTGAATTGGTTTGATTCCATCTTAATAATGATTTCAGTTTAAGAGTTGTTATAACTCGATTTTGATTTAGTGCCAGACAATAAATACAGATCAGCGGTAAATAGCATTTTATATAACTCTAAACTAGATTTAATTTGTTAGTGCAAGCCGCCCTAAGATATTGTTTTTAAACAAATTTTTATGGCAAATGGTTACAGCTTACAAATTTTACTTATAACTTTTTTTTATTAATGTATAGGCGAACGCTTGACCTCAATCACACCTGGTGGAAGGTGAAGATGAGTCCGATGATGAACCGCGTCCGCTCAACAAATGTCTATTCACTCTTCTCTTAAAGACTCCAAGGTCATAAGATCGCGGAAATATGGCCGCTGGTAGCATATTCCACTCCTTAGCCGTTCGCATGATGAATGTAGAAGGGAATCTTACTAATGACTGCTTTAACGGGTCTTATGCGAAAATTAAATTATATTAAATTACTGTATACGGTTAAATTATTTGGATATTGTATTGGTATTTAAAGGATTGGGGGTGGAAGATGGAAATTTGGGGTTGTAGGTATTTATGATACCAAATCATAAAAAAATACAAAAGGAAAACTGCTCTTTCCGACACATCCTATCCTCACATACAATACATTCGTTATTTTTTATTTAACAACTAAAATATTCACTACAAATAATTTTTATGGCCGTACAGCGTTTGCCGGGTCAGCTAATGCATTGTAATAATTGTTTGTTTTCATTTTCTTTTACACTGGCTCGAAATAGTGACTACAGTGCAGCTGATGGTAAGTACAGTGTAGTCCAAATACGAAGACGACCATCAAAGGATGAAGATCCGTTGATAATCTCCGTCGTCATGTCGGCCCGCATATACCACGACTGAAGGTCTCTAGGTATATGAGTTACTGGATACACAAGCTGGTCCCCAAATGCGACAGGCCAAAGTGAGTTACTATGACGGTCTTTATTAATAAGTAAATAAATATTGAATAGACATTATCAAGTGCTTAAAGACAATAATGAAGTATAACTAATTAACTATTATAGCATGTAGACGCCGCCCGATACGTGTTTATGTTAAACGTCTAAAGGTCGTTAGGTTGTTACGGGACGCGCGGGGTAAAGGATGCGCGCGCGCACGGGATGCTTGCTAATTCAGTCGACTACTGACTCTCCACTACTACTCCAGTGCTAGAGTACGCACGTGTCCGTCGCAGTTCAGTGTTAAAGTGCAAATAAACAGTAAAACGCCAAAATCCGTGTCTTCCTACCACCACACCCACGACCACCGGTCATACCATTTAATACATTTTAATTACAAATATAAATCGTGTTTATTTCATATTTTATCATTGTTTTCCAAAGGATAGAACTTTCTTTAGAGAATCTTTATATGAAAGTTTATTTGAACTTTCGCCTTGTCCATTGTAATTAGGAAACAATGCATCATTTTACCGACTTCACATAAAATGCTGTTAATAGCACTTGAAAACTGAGATGTCCGGATGTGTAACCTTACAATTTGCGTTTCGCATATTTTTTACATTGATCCATAGTCAGGATTGCCTTTTGCCCGGTTTTAGCTGGAGATCTTTGGTTTCTCTTGTCGTGTCCGGTTAAAAATTAAATCAGGCCTATCCGGCTATCGGTAGGCTTTATGGTCTACCAAATTATTATGTGAACTGAAAACGACAAATTAATACAAACATTTTATTACATACCACAAAACTTCAAAACAGTAAAAGAAAAAAAAAAACACATTTAGTACTAAAACAAGTAAAAAATAGTAATAAAAAAGCAAATATTCGATGTTTCTATAAATAAAAATATCGATATATTCAATAGAATAAATAGGTATTTGTTAAAACATCAAATCAATCCGATATATCTAAAAGAAAATATCGATTACGGTCGATATAACGAAAATTATTATTAAGTGAATATCCCTAGTTCGAATGCAGTGCGCAATAATTCATACAAACAGTTTCATGACTAATTCGGTCATATTTTTTTTTTGCACTGGCTCGACATAGTGACTACAGAGTACCTGATGGTAAGTACAATGTAGTCCAAAAACAAAAGCAACTAGTAAAGGATGAAAATCCATTGATAGTCTACATCGTCATGTCGGCCCACATATACCACGACTGAAGGTCTCCAGGTATATGAGCTACTGGATATACACAAGCTGCTAAACGCGACAAGGCGTAACTGGTCACTATGACGGGCTTTACCTACCCATGTACTGTGGTCGTTTTCCAGACGGGCACCGACGCCCTACCACCTCGCTGCTGCTCGTTTAGCACCACCCAGGAGTCACGTGTAGGGAAACTAGGGTAAAGCCTACGGACGCGAGCAGCTTCGACTCCCAAATAATATATTAAATTTAATATTCTGATTAAATTTGGATAATAAAGAATTAGGGGTTAGAAATCGGATGACGGATGTTATGTATAAACGACCATAAAAATCGTTCTAGGGTCATAGCTGAGTGCATTATGACGGTTTCGCTTCAGATGCAGTGCGTACACCCTTAGGACTAGTTAATAAACGTGTTAAATGTAAACCTCCGCATTTATATAGCAACTGTGAGATTAAATTCTGAGCTGAAATCGCAAAACCAGTTCGCACCGACCCATATAATGCTTGTAACCGGTCTAAGCCGTTAATGCAACTGCCGCACACGCAATGCTCACTAAAGGTATGCTTTGGATTCTGCCTGTTGCTTCTCGACAATTGCATTGAAATAACGAAGTCTTCACAATCCACTTCTATTTGATTAACTATCAACCACTGTTATCACACTGACCATTGAATTTTAATAAAAGGGTCATATAAAATTAACAATGCAAACGATTACGCTGCAACAAGTGCCCTGGGCAACCGTTGTCAATTATCAATTGTTCTAGAGCCTTTTTTTTGACAAATTAATGTTGACGGCTGTTCAGTTTTGGAGTTGCTCTCGAATGAATTAACACTTTTATATGCCACAATTTTTATTTTTATTACAGAAACAGCCATTACAACGACACAACAAATTCATAGGTTTTATCTCAATTGCCAGCATCAAAAAATATTAAATAATTTGTGTTGGCAGTTGCCAACATGATGCGGCCTCACAATATTTAGACATTATTTATTTTTTATAATCATACAATATTAACACAAAGTATCAGATAATAATCATAGATGTGTAATACGTTTACAAAATTTATATATAAAAATTAATTTAAACTAGGTTTACAATTGTTTATTATCACTTATAGGTAAAACAAAAATGTTTGACAATGATCGGTTGTAAATTTTACCGCTAGGTGTTTTAACATCAAATGCACGTACTTTATCATCTTTCCCTGGATATATTTTAATAACTCTAGCCATTGGCCAGTGCAAAGGAGGTGCATTTGGTTCTTTTAAAATTACTAAAGTACCAACATCAATGTTAGGCGTCGCCTCGCGCCACTTGGGACGACACTGCAAGGTATTTAAGTATTGCTTATGCCAGACGTTCCAAAACGACTGTCTTATTTTATTAACAATATGCCAAAACTTTAATCTATTCATAGACACATTAGAAATATCATCTTCTGGATAAGAAGTTAATGAAGCCCCTATAAGAAAGTGTCCAGGTGTTAAATAACTAAAATCAGTAACATCAGAAGAAGAGACTGGGAGTAAAGGCCTAGAATTTAAAACAGCTTCAATTTGTGTAAGTATGGTATTAAATTGTTCATATGTAAGTATATGTTTTAACATTATTCTTTTTAAATGATATTTTGTACTTTTTACAGCAGCCTCTGCAAGACCAGCAAAGACCGGAGAATAACTAGGTGTGAAATGAAACCGTATACCTAACTTTGTAACACTATCTTGAATAAAATTTTGATCCTCTATTGAAGTTTTGTTTTTATACAATCTTACCAATTGATTATTTGCACCAATAAAATTACTACCGTTATCACAAAAAACATCTGTTGGAAGTCCTCTGCGGGCAATAAATCTTTTAAAACTAGCCAAAAAACATTCTGTTGACATGTCAGAACATAGTTCTAAGTGCACAGCACGAGTTACAAAATCTACATAAATACAGATATACCCCTTTGTAATTATGGATCGCCTTACACGTGATTTTTTTATTTCAAACGGTCCACAAAAATCAATACCTACATTCTGAAAGGGTCTTGTCATAGTGACACGTTGCTTGGGTAAAGAACCCATAAGCTGATTTGAAGCTTTTGCCTTAAATTTAAAACAAACTAAACATTTATGTGTTATTTTCTTAACCTGTTGCATACCATTTACCAACCAATATTTCTGATTTAGGCTGGATAAAAGTAGTCTAGGAGCAGCATGTAATAATCTAACATGTTCATTGCTAATAATTAATTCAGTTATTCGAGAATTTTTTGGCAAAATAATAGGATATCTTTGAGAATAAGGTATGTCAGCATTCTGAAGCCTACCGCCTACTCGCAACAAACCTTGTTTGTCTAGAAAGGGATGCAACTCTTTTAAAGGCCCCTTAATGACTTTTTTATTTAATAACAAATTGATTTCCTGGTTAAAGTTTATACTTTGTTCATATTTAATAATCAAAAGAAGAGAATTTTGTAATTCATAACTAGTTAAGTAATTATATTTTATTTTTGCTTGCTTATTTTTAGTTAGATTACCATAAAATCTCAAAACATATGCAAATATTCTAACAATTCTATTAATATTAGAATAATGATGATTCAGGAAATTAAATAACTCATTAGATTGCTGAGCTACTAATAATGTAATTTCTTCTGAACTTGAGTCTAATTGTAACTCTGATAAATCTTGAGGTAAGTCTAAATGTTCAAAAAATTCGTACTTACCTTTTTGCAGGAACTCTGGACCTTTCCACCACAAATCACAATTGTGGAGGTCCTGTGGGTTTACACCCCTGCTAATTAAATCTGCAGGATTATCTTGGGACCTTACATAGAGCCAGGTCCAATTTGTAGATAATTGTTTAATAATTCTAACTCTGTTCGAGACATATGCTTGAAGCTTTAATAAATCGCCCTTAATCCACGCAAGCACAATCTTTGAATCAGAATAAAGATATACATTATCTATTTTTGTTTTAATTTTTAATGCCTCATATACCTTAGAGGTTAATTTTACCAATAGCAATACAGCATTGAGTTCTAATTGTGGCACTGTTAATTTATTTTTGCTAGAAATTGGATTGATTCGCGACTTTGAACAGAGTAAGAATGTTTGTTGCTTACTTGTTATGTCGACCACTCTCAAGTATAGACAGCATCCATAGCCTGTAGTACTCGAGGCATCAGCGAACCCAATGAGCTGCACTTTTGATGATAACTCGGCTATAGGTAAATTCCTATTTAAATAAATAGGTTGCATGCAAGACAAATAATCAGCAAACTGTAACCATTCGTTTTTTAATTGTTCAGGTATAGGTGTGTTCCAATCAAGTTTATCACACCACAACTTTTGCATAATTACTTTTGCCTTTACAATGATAGGGCTGACAAACCCCAAAGGATCATAAAATCTAGAAATATAACTGAGAATTTCCCTTTTTGTTATCAAATTGTTTTTATAATCACTTGGAAAACTTATAATAAACTTATCTGTTTTCATATCTAATTTAAGTCCTAATGCCTTCATATTAAGATTATTTTCAGACAGTAGATTTTTATTTTCAAATTGTTGACAATCATTTGGAATGTCCAATAATATACCTGAATAGTTAGAAGCCCATTTATGAGTTTGAAAACTGCCAAGCTTAAGCAAATCACACAACTGCCTTTTAGCTTCAAATAAAATATCTAAGTTTGAATGTGAAAACAAGACATCATCAACATATGTTCAATTTTTTATAATATAAGAAGCCCATGGTAGCTCTTTTTCATACAGGTTAGCAAGCTCCAGTAGGCACCTTGTAGCTAGGAAGCTAGAACTTTTTAAGCCATAAGTAACTGTATCCAAGCGTATACATTTTATGGGATCACAAGGCTTATCTCTCCATAAAATATTTTGAAGCGTGGCATGCTTAGGGTTAATAAGAATATTTCGGAACATATGCCTGATGTCTGTAGTAAGTGTGAAATTACCTAACCTGAATAATAACAATACCTCAAATAGGTCTCTTTGAATGATGGGTCCATTTAATAATATATCATTTAATGAGATTTTATTTTCAGTTTTCATTGAGCCATCAAATACTACTCTGGTTTTGGTGGATATGCTACTTTCATTAATTACAGCATGATGGGCCATAAAATAAATTGGCTCCTTTTGAAAATTAATTTTACTGATATCTATGAAGTGACCATGACCTAATTCAATATAATTCTTAATGAATTTTTGATATTCTACAAGTAAATTTGTGTTTTTTTGTAATTTCTTTTCTAGATTTATAAATCTGTAATATGCTATATTAAATGATTCACCTAATGTCTCATTAATTCTATGGGCACTTTAATGGTAAATCTACTTGAAATTTGTTATTTTGTAACTTTAAAGAATTTTTAAATATATTTTCCACAATTTCAAACTCTGAACATTTTTCATTTATTATTTCAGGCACGGATTCATTTGCCCAAAATTGTTTTATTGTATCCCTAACATCTGTATCACACTGTGAACATAAGAGGCTCACAGCTGATTGTGACTTACTGACAGACGGCAATTCCCCGGCAATGACATGACCAAAAAGGGTGTTAATTATTCGAGGAAGAGGCAAACGTGCTGATTTTTGTGCTAGGTTGGTTGAGGTTGCAATAGGACAGGTATACAGCTGATCAGCCAGCTGTGGGTCCACAGGCAGCAGCACAGTAGTGACATCCTGACTTTGTCTTGTTGGTGGTCAAGTTGACTGCGGCTTTTTGTGGCTGCTTCTCGGAGATAGCCTTCGAATTCTCGTAGGCCAATGCTCTTTTTTCCAGGTACATCAGAAAGTGCTCCACTGTCGGCTGAATGCTGACATCCCTTACCAGTTGATAATCCACAGAAGTGTAAGTATAGTAACTTCCAGTAAACACTGGTATGGTTATCTTTGGTAAGGTAGTACGCATATATCTAGGTTTTTGATCCATGTCTGGTGGTGATCTGAATTTATTAAAAATACCAACGGCGGTGAAATATTTCTCTTCAACTAGTTCGTAATTCTCGTCATCATCTGGGTTCATGTAGTAAATATCTTTGTTAAGTTTTTCATAAGTATTAAACGCACTTATTAGTTTTTCTTTCTTTGCGAATACTTGCGCCGTGTCAGCAGACGCCAACTCTGAAGATACACTATAATTGTGTAAACGCGTTATGACGCCTTTTATATATGATCTTTCTGATCGAAGCCGTTTTGAATCTGTTTCATCTCCACCAAACATGTTCAAAAACCGTATACACTAGCACTTATATGAGTCAAAATATGGAAATAAAACTTACAATTAATTACAATTAACAACTCGACTGAATTAAAATACTTAAAATTACGACGACAAAATGGCTGCCGCTTCCCGCTGAATACAGTATCTTGCAATTGCAGCAAGCTGCGCGTGCGTCGCGCGCTGATTGGTCGCACCTTGTTGACGCTCCGCAATGCGGCACGTAGGCGATCTTCAATTGGCCGAACAGCGTTCCGTCACAAACGCTCCCGCTCTTCACAAAACTACCTTGTGGCGAACCGGCAAACAAATGTAAAATTCTTTTCCAATTTCTCTGGAATTCTTGTTCCCAGCTTCAAACCTTGCTGATTCTTTCCTCGAAGGACCAATGTTCAGTTTTGGAGTTGCTCTCGAATGAATTAACACTTTTATATGCCACAATTTTTATTTTTATTACAGAAACAGCCATTACAACGACACAACAAATTTATAGGTTTTATCTCAATTGCCAGCATCAAAAAATATTAAATAATTTGTGTTGGCAGTTGCCAACAACGGCCGGAACAGGCCTTTACAACTCAACCGGGTTAAGACAGCGAGCATAGCAGGTACTCAGCTACGGCGGGGCTGTAGAGCAATTGATTACAGGGCCCACAGTCCCGTCTTAGTCCAGATGAGGTCAACTTGGGGTTTTTAGTCGGTAAAAGTCCGGCACACCCCGGTTACCATCCCCCATGTGTAGCCGGGACGGTCCAATGAGGATTTTACCTAAGTAAAAAAAAAGCAGGTACTCAGCCAGCGACTTTATGGATTGGGCGGAAACGTAAGGGCACTCCTGTGTCAGAGAGGGAGCCTACGAGTGATCTATTAGCGTTTCGGAAGCGACTACCTTAAGAAGAAACGCCAAAAGACATCAATGCTGCGTCGGAGTACTACAGTCCTAGAGCAATACACGCGATATTTATATAATAGAGCCCGAATGGCGGGGTCCTGCCCGTTGGCGGGTGTTGCTCACAATAAAGGGAAGGCGGCTGATGTAGGCGACTGCGCAGCGCTCTCAGACGGTTTGTCAAACTCGTGATCACCTTCATCGAACTCCTTTACATTTATAGTAGACCCCTAATAATCTACCCCCCCTTGTAATCCAACATGTCTGTCACTATTGATTGTATACAGAGATGGGCAAAACGTAATCTGATCAATGATTAACGATTACAAAATGTAGTCGTAATTTTAATTTTCTTACTCTGTAAACATGATTAAATCCATTTAAAACATTAAGACATCACGAATGTGTATACAATCTGGGACTTTGTAGTGTTTAGAACATAAATAAGCAAAATCCAGTCATATTAATGGTAAAAACCGTAAAATGTAATCGACCATCATTTTCATTAATCTGATTACATTTTGCCCATCTGTGATTGTAAATAAACATATCACATGATGATATTCTGGACGATTTTGGCCCTGCCCACGTTTCCAAATCACACCAAGAAGGCGCGGGCTGCAGCTCAACTCGCTGGAGGTGAGTTCGATGATGAATATAATCGGAAACAGTCGATTGCGCAGGATATATTTGATGCGTGTATGCTAGCGCTTGCAGAAACGCATCCTCTCGTCCAAACCCTTCTTTATGTAATGAGACGGGCAACCGACATAATTAGAGAGAAGTAAGATAAGTAAGTTTTGGGAGTCGAAGCTGCTCGCGTCCGTAGGCTTTACCCTAGTTTCCCTACACATGACTCCTGGGTGGTGCTAAACGAGCAGCAGCGAGGTGGTAGGGCGTCGGTGCCCGTCTGGATCACGACCACAGTGCATGGGTGTAAAGCCCGTCATAGTGACCAGTTTCGGCTTGTCACGTTTCGGGATCAGCTTGTGTATATCCAGTAGCTCATATACCTAGAGACCTTCAGTCGTGGTATATGTGGGCTGACATGACGATGTAGACTATCAATGGATTTTCATCCTTTGATAGTCGCTTTCGTTTTTAGACTACACTGCACTTACCATCAGGTACTCTGTAGTCACTATGTCGAGCCAGTGTAAAAAATAAAAAAAAAGATGCTTTGTTTGGGTATTGATAACTGACGGCTATTAGTGCCCTAGATCTCTCACAATGCCTTTCCGTCTCGCCAAAATTAGCACGACAGATGAAGAATAAGAGAGAGTAGATTAAGAAGTAGGCAGACTTTAGTACTAAGCCGTGGTCACCGCAACAACTTGCGCGTTAAAACCACGCGCAAGCCCCCTCAACCAGGATTCGCTCACGAGCTTACGTGGTTACCAGGGAGTAGCTGTTGCATGCTGCACAGGTACTAGGAACCACTGGTGACAGTTCAGGGAAACCAAGGAGTTTAACTAATTTCTGTCACCTCTAAATAGATTCTGGCTGACAGAAATAGACATTGAGTTCCAAAACTTCCAGCGACCATATTTTCACGTTCTTATGACTTGGAAGCATTTAAGAGAAGAGTAAATTAGCATTTGTTGACAGACGCGGTCATTCGTCGCTCTCATATTCACCTCCAAAAGAGCCCCCAAAACTTAAAAAAAAAACCAGGACACCAAGAGGTGTAAATTCGCTACAAATAGTTTTAATTCCATATTGTTCTATTTAAGAAAAGATTGGCTTCAATTTTGGCGAATGTTCTTATCTATACTAATATTATAAAGCTGAAGAGTTTGTTTGTTTGTTTGTTTGAACGCGCTAATCTCAGGAACTACTGGTTCGAATTTTTATTGTCTTGAATAGACCATTTATCGAGGAAGGCTTTAAGCTATATAACATCACGATGCAACTATTAGGAGCGAAGAAATAATGGAAAATGTGAAAAAAAACGGGGAAAATTATTCATCCTTGAAGACTTCCATTGCGTGCGCTGCGAAAACGGTTCAAGATACCAAAAATATATGTATGAAAGAATTATTTGTCTTGAAATGATCTAAAAAAATGTCCCGGGCAGTATATGTCTATCTTCTAAGATTAACTCACTAGAACTGTTGTTATGGTAATCAAATTTGGTCGAAATTAATGCATTATTTGTTAAGAGTTGTATCAACGTAATAATATTAATCTTTATCCAAATAAATGTGTTGTTGATTAAGAATATTTAATTATGAACAAAATTGTCTTTGACATCACTTAATTTCAATGAATATCTTAGAAGATATTACAATAACTTATATAGCAAAACAACGTTTGCCGGATCAGCTAGTTAAAACATAAGCCGGATGTTGAGAAAGCTGGCACGGCCTTGCCCTTGGCCCCGGCAGACGGGAGAAGGAGCACCCTGGGGGTTTTAGTCGGTGCGATTCCGATTCACCAAGAGCAGCCCTATCGCCCCCTGACGGCCTATAACGGGTTTCCCCAGGGTTAAAAAAAAAAGGATTATCCGCGCGTTTTGTACTAGATAATCCTGTCATTTGTTTTTCAATTCCATGGTTGATAATAATATTTCCATTTTAAAAGACGCAGTTTGAACAGAGTCATCTCATTGCAATGTGTGAGGTGATTTGTTTTCGTTATCACAAATTATCATACAAATACTATGCCTTAAGTAATGCAAATTGCTTTCGCACTTAGTTAAACAGTTGTAAACATAATCGTAAACAGTATTGTAATGGTACTTTTAAAATATCTAATACGGTACATATTATCAGCCAGTTGCATCCCACTGTAGGAAAAATGCCTCTCTTCCCTTTTGCCACTATATTTGTGGAATCCATGGAAAGGGGTTTGGACATTTAACCAAGCAATCTTGTCCAATGCGGGTTGGCGGGTTCAGAGGTCCGAAACCCTAAAAATCAATATAATTAAAGAATATACAAAGTGAAACAAATAATCTTATATATATATATATACATATATATATATATAAATTAATTGCTGTTCGTTAGTCTCGCTAAAACTCGAGAACGGCTGAACCGATTTGGCTAATTTAGGTTTTGAATTAATTGTTAAAGTCCAGGGAAGGTTTAAAAGGAGAGTAAATATGAAAAAAATGCTAGGAATATAGTAAAAACAACAATTTCGTTTTCCCATACAAACCACCCAGCTGTCAAACATATGATGCCAATCAAAACAAAACAAAGGTATGCCTTCAAGTTGATTAGAGGTTGCATGTCATTAATGAAAATTATAATTTATACGCCAAGTAATCAAACAAAAAATAATCCAAAAATGTCCCATAAGGCGTTATAGTAAAAAAATATCATTACCTTAGTGATATGACTTAAGTCTTTCAATGCAATTTTATTTCTATTAGACTGCGACAGGCCAGCAACGTTTGACAGAATGAAATCTGACGGGGCAGCTATTTCCGTAAAAACAATGTAACTTGGTTTTAGAGAAATAGGGCAGAACAAGGTCTGCCGGGACAGCTAGTAATAAAAAAATGTAATCAATTATTGGGATGCGCAACTAGATATTCAATCTATTATATTTGTACTATGTATGTTAAACGTTAGTCTCGTTATATTATCATGGCGCCAGTATATTGCGTAACACATGTCCATTTGAATTGTTTTAAAAGTTAATCACAGTGATATTGTATGTTGAAAACAACGTAAGTATATTTGTTAGGTGCTTAGAAAATTATTGGGTAAAATATAGTCGTGTTCTAAGTGAAATACCTCATATCTCTGTCAGCAGATTATATTACAATATTAAATCCCAAGGTTCAGAAAAAATGGTATTTTCCAAAAAAATATATATTTTATAGTTAGCATTGTCGATATTTTTAAAATGCTTTAGCTACAAAACTATTATAATTTAACTCGATGTATTTTATATCAAAATTAAGTTTTCAAAAACAACATTCTCTAACTTTACCAGCCTCATTTGACTATAGACTATATCGGATATCATCCGTATGTGGTGGATGTTCCTCATGTCTGCACGAATTGTGTTTAAACTCACCACGAGAATAGTTAAAAAGCTATATAAAAGAATTGCCATTTCCACGCTGTAAAATGACATAATTATCTATTCCTAGCTTTGTAATAACTAGTAAACAGTAACGTGCATAGGATATTTGGACAGGGTAGGCAGAATTCGCGTAATTAATTTAAATATTATATTGCTCTCATAGGAAAGATAGATGGCGTGAATATAGAATAGATATGAATATAAATGGTTCCTTTTTTTGTTTAAATTTAAACAATTTATTCCAGACTTATTTATTGTAAGGGCATACAATATTTCCACGTATCTATGAAATGAACGCTACTGGTAGTAAATATGTGCTTATAGTAAAGTACAATTTCGCTTATTATATTTTCACTATTGTTACAATTGTCCATCGCAACAATTTAATTTAACGTCACGCGTTGAGATTAGGGCTACCAACTGGACTATACTTGTACTATAATATTGTATTTTACTATAATCTAATCGAGCTTACAATATAGAGCATGTTCCGTAAGAATTCTTTTTTTTTGTATCCTGGGGTAAAATCCTGCATAGCACCATCAGGGACGCTGTGAAGGCAGCGACCCGGGTGTGTCAAACTCCTACTGACTAAAAACCCCCGGAGTGACCCTCAGGTTGCTCCACCCAGACCTGGGAAATCAAATTCGTCCATACGCCCAGGGAACAAAAGGCCTTGTTGAGGCTACATCTCTGGGAGGGGTAGGAGTAAAAGCCCACCCCTCCAAAACCTCTCTCCCAGGCGGTGCGCCGGACAACGTGCACCTACTCCTTCTCATCCGGGCAGTAGACTCTCTCAAGTATACTGCCCGGATGTTCCGTAAGAATAAGCGTAAGGGACGATATTCGTTTTTTACAACAGAAAGCTTGTATTTATTACTTGATTACTGCTAAAGCGTTTATGGTATTTTCTTAATATTTTTATGAAATTTAATTGACACAACTAATGGTCAATCACTTAAGTATCTATTAACTACTTAAAATTAAGTAGTTACATAGTGAAATAGTTATTGTTATTACACAACAATTTTTGTCGCTTACGACGTTCTTCCGCAACCCACTCGTTATATTACTGTTGGACGTAAAGAATTGACTAATAGATATGATACAATATTAACATAAATATAGCAATACTGTAAAGCGAACTTTACTAACAGCAAAAACGCAGTATTATCAAACAGCTAAGGAGTGGAATATGCTTCCAACGAGCATATTTCCATGATCTTAGGACTTGGGAATCTTTAAGAAAAAGAACGATTAGACGCGGTCCATCGTCGAACTGATCTTTCAACCAGGCGTGATTGAAGTTAAGCGTTCAACTATACTATAAATCATAAAAAAGCATTCAAATATTAAGAAGTAATTAAATTGAAATCTAATAAACTTGAATTGAAACCATGAGAACACAATAAATAGACTAAAACTTGTTTATGTAATATATAACCCGTGGTACACGATAATAATTATATAACGTCACGCTATATCCCTTTCGGGGTGAGCAGAGATACATTAATAGCTCCATTCACTTTGCGCTTCTATGTCGTGCCCAGCGTGACCAGTAACGCAGCTGATCGCCGTTCTCACAGCCCTAGTACACGTGACAATTTTATTAGATGGCATGCGGGCTTTCTCACGGTGTTTTCCTATACTGGTGAGCATGCGGTGGCTAAGTCCATACGTGATCTAAAAAAACTCAGAAATACGGGCTTTATTCGAACCTAAGACCATCCGCGTATAAATATAACATCTCTATTTTGAATTGCAAAGAATACTATATTTTTTATGTAATACTAGTTATTTGACAACCCTAGTACAGATAATCTTTAAGAGCACTTGATTCGTATCACCTTGATCGCTACAGCCATTGTTTAAACCAGGGATGTTACGGAGCTTCGACTCCGACTCCGATAAGTCGGAACTTCCGATTGTTATTACAACTTCGGTTCCGACTTCGGTTCCGAAACTTTTTAATCGGAGGTATTCATCGGAGGTCACCATCACTGTTGTAGTCAATTTATTTGATTTCATTTTATATGTAATCAAATAATCAGTGCTACTTAATTTAAAGATCTCATTTTTTTAAATTTAGTTTAATAAATATGATTGAATTTATTAAATTTAGAATTAAATGTACATTTTAATTTATTACTAAAAGTTTTTTTTATTTTACATTTACATTAAATTAAATTAAATAGAAATTAACACAAAAACAACACTGGAGCAAATTTAATTTAATTTGTTCATTCTTAATGGAAAGATGTTAATAAGAAACAGCAATTTTTATTTTCATTGTCTGTGTATGTGTAAATTTAGCACTTTCTAATTAAAAAGGTTCACTGAATAATGTTTTTATTTGTCCCATAATAAAACTATTTTATTTTGCCGTCGCTTGTGACTGACATTGCCTCCGACTTCGATTCCGACTTCGGTTCCGACTCCGATAAATCAAATTTTAAAACTCCGACCTCGACTTCGGTTCCGATAAAACAGCCTCCGTTACATCCCTAGTTTAAACAATTATTTTAAACTTTGAGGTAAAATGGAAAGTTAGGCCGCATCGTTTGACGGATAATTAAGCAGATCGCAATTAAATATTTTTAGTTAAAAATATATTTTAGTGAGTCCTTTTTTTGTAACCCGATGTATATCCCTAACGGACCCCGGTGTGTCGGGCTTGCACCGACTAAAACCCCCGGGGTGTTCCACCTTCCACCTACCGGCATCGAAGGCACGACTGGGGTCTCAACCTTGATGACCGGCAAGCCGTGCGGCCTTGAGTAGGCCTCTACTCGTCTGTGGAGGAGTGGTGTAAAGATCCACCCCCCTCATACATCTTTGTTGTAGAGCGGCACGCGGGAACACGTCGCGCGCCGCCCGCACCCTTGTTGAATGACACACTCCCTCAAGTGTGCCGCCCGGTGAATAAAAATGTGGAACGCTTCACGATTTTGCGTGTCAACCTTACGGAGGGGCCATGCTAATCTTTTCTGTATCGTTTGTTACAATAATAGAGAAGCACAACAGCATACATTACTGATAATCTAGGCTAGATATAATATAAATAATAGTTATTAAATGATAAATATTAATGTGAACACCATTAACAATTAAATGATATTTCGCAATATATATATTTAATGTTGGCAAGCATAAAAAGGTGACAGGATGGATATGGCAGTGTGTGATACTTCTTAATGGCGTCGGTTTTAAGTATAAACGTTGTGGAGAGAAGTTGTTATTAGCGAGTGGTACAAGTTTATAATTGTATAGTATGGTATCTTTTAATACGTTCCAATTTTAGTATATGTACTGCCGAAGCAAGTGATGATGATGATGATGTCCTAGCCGGATCCGGCCACGGCGACTGTTTCAACACCGATTAAGAAAATTCGAGGTCCAGTTTTCGGAAACAGTCAGTTGCGCAGGAGATATTTAAGTGCATAACTGGACGCGCAGCCAGAAAAGCACTCTCTCGTCCGAGCTCCCTCAGGCCCGATGGAATGGAGAACCAGTACGATCGGGAGGGAGCAGGATGCAGGTTTGCTCGAGTTTTCCTTCTCTGAACACCTGGTTGAATTGCGGTGTTAAAGGATACCTTAGTCGACTTTTACGACACCTCGGCAAGAAGAGGGGGGTGCTATTCTACTCTGCCGGCAGCCACCACGGCAAAACCACGGCCGAAGCAAGTACAATTTAGTAAATCTTAGTATGCATATAAATATGTGTCATACCAGTTCGAACTAGAAATATATACGTCCTAGATATGAGCACTGAATTCAAATATAATCGAAAGCGGTGAAAACAGACCAATGTACCATCAGAATGTCGTAATGCTTGTATAATACTGCGTTAATATATTTTTACGATTCAGTAAACCTAACACGCTTAGATATTAAGGGGGGGAACATGGCAAGCCGAGGTCCACGCCCCGGGCGTCATCCGCATTCGTCCTATTATACCCACCATAGATGGGCAAAATGTAATCAGATTAATAAAAATGATTAAGATTATATTTTGGGTTTTTTACCATTAATATGACTTCGTTTTGCTCATCTATGTTTTAAACACTACGGAATCCTCAATTGTATACACATTTATGACTTCTTAATGTTTTGAAAGGATTTAAACGTTAAAGTAACAGGAGGAGGTTACGTTTTTTAAGGATTTTTTTGTTTTTGTGTGTTGTTGGTATTGCTGCATTAAAATTTCTGTTTTTTTGTTGATTTGTGGCGAAATAAATACATTTTCCTTTTTTTTTCATTCATTTAATGATGATTACAGGGCAACAAAATCAAAATTACGACTACATTTTGTAATCATTAATCAGATTACATTTCGCCCATCCCTGACACCCTACGCTATTTTCCAGAAGTGCACACCTGCTCTTAACTCATCACATTCTTCGTCTTTAGTGGCGAACCTGCCATAATTGCTGACCTAAACATCCCGTTCCTCACAAACATCCTCTCCACCCATCACCAGGCCACACAGGTATTCCCTCCCGACTGGTCCTCTCTAAAAATTGTATCGAAGTCTATATTAAATCCTTTTCCTTCAATTATAAAATACATCGTCGGGTGAAAGGCTATTTGGTTTAAGCAACATTTTTTGGTGAAATACTAAAATATATATATTTGGAATCAGCGTTTTTTACTGATTCCAAAAATATACATATTCCTATATCACAAAAAATGTCGCTTAAACCAAATAGCCTTTCACCCGACGATATTTTTCCTTTTTATTAAAAACGCCAATCCCGTTTCCCTTATAACAGTTCGCATAGGTCATAGGGTCGAATCCCAGCAACTACGTCTGAGCTATTCCAGGTTACCTACGTATTTAGGCACCACATGCTCACCGGTTAAGGAAGACATCATGAGGAAGCCCGCATGGCATCTAATAGACATGTCATGAGTACTAGTGCTGTGAGAACGGTGATCAGCTGCGCTGCTGGTCACGTTAGGGACTACATGTAGCTCAGGGTGGGGACCCTGAGCGACTGGTTAGCGACCCTCGAGAAGTAGGCAGAGCATTGTGACGTGCTCTGCCTAAATACAATGAGCAGTGTCGGGGAAGGCATCTTCCTCCGAGTTTGTGACGATCGGGCTTGGCGCGACGGGGCTGTGGCGAATTGATTACAGGACCCGCAGTCCCCGCCAATGCGCAGAAGTAGTCACCTTGGGGTTTTTAGTCGGTACAAGCCCGACACACCTCGGTCTCATGTTGGGACTGGTCATGCTGGGATCGACATATAAGCGCAAAGTGGATATGGCCACGAATGTATCTTTGCTTACCTTGTAAGGGATAAGGCCTGATAATATTTTATTATTATTTAACTAATACAGAGCAGAAATAATTAGATGACGGGATACAGCCTGTCAGAGCGCCACGTGCACTGTCTTCATCACTCATTGTAGAAAGGAAACGCGACGATCTCTGAGACGCGTGCGATCGTTTCGACCGTCCAAATATGCCTTTGAAAATGACTAATACCGATCAACTCTCCTTAATTCAGTGCTGCCAATTACATAATTCAATTTTATATCAAATCGAATAGTTGATTACGATTGTAACGCCATCTCTGATTCCATCCAGGCACTAAACCTGACGTTTCAATTAATAACAATTTAGACGCTCTCACTCCGACATATATAATAATGTATTAATAATAATAATATAGTGAACGATCCAGGCGTTACTGAACATCTTGAACCGCTCCAATTGCGTAAAGATGTTGCCTCACTGAGCGTTTTCTACCGTCTGTATCATGGCGAGTGTTCTGAAGAGTTGTTTAACCTTGTTCCAACCTCTGCCTTCTATAGCAGAACTACGCGTGCTCGTCTACGGAGTCACAGCTTTTCAGTAACTCACATCCCGGCTAGGACTAAGAAGTTCTCTAACTCCTTCTTTTGCCGTGTCGTCGGGCTGTGGAATGGTCTTCCGGCGAGCGTGTTTCTATCATATTATGATATTGGCTCTTTTAAGCGAAGTGTGAAGAGATATTTGTGCAGGCCGGCATGATCGCTGCGGCTATCGATGGTTTTGTAATGCTGTTGGTGGTCGTTGTCCTTTTTGGACTGCACCACGCTTACCATCAGGTATGGCGTAGTCTTTGTGCGGTGTCAGTGTAAAAAAAAAAAGTTTTTTTTTTATTATAAATAGTTAGCAATTTGTATTGACATATTATATCTCGTGTCTAACCCAATGATATTAAGTAAGCGCTGATTAAAAAGCTATTACACAATTTAAAATTACAATGAGATAAATTAATTTGACGTTTATAGCAAATAAATTAGATTTTATCTTGCCTTTCACTGCAACGTCAACCAGGTATTTTAAAGGCAGTTTTAGAAGAGCGGTTTTTGTGCGTACACGCACGGTTTCTGTACGCGATACGCGCGTCTTTATAGTTGTGTAATGTAAAGGAGGATATTCACTTATAAAAAGTCTTATACGTGTGGATCTTGAAAAACGCCCACGCGTTTTACTGTTTATATATAAAAGTATAGGAATTTTTATGTTGCAGTAAATACACATTTATATTTCGTTTCTTTCATGACGTTTAGAGTTAGCCTTTGTTTGTTCCCGGCCCAAAGTAAAGGTTAATACGGTCACTGGTTGGTGTGGGGGGTTCGACAAATACTCCCACTTACCTCTACTGCCGCAATGTGTGATATGCACGCTGGCCAGCGGCTTGCTTGACGGTCTCGCGTCAGGGGGGCCTGGCACTCCACTAGCACAAATAATAGTCCAAAAAATGATATTATGGCACGAGACGACGAGATTTTAGCGATGCGCCCAAGCGTGTTGTGTCACCATCGACCGACGAAACGGTAGTGTCGGCAGCGAAAGATTTGCGCTACTACCCTCACACCATGCTATTTTATTGGTCGATATCAACGCGATATACGAATATGTTAGAATCCACCGTAACCTACCCTATAACTAACTATTAAATAATGTTGTATGACAATTAACTAAATATTGGTACGCGGCTACAACAGCCATCTTATAATTTGAATAGAGTTCCCGCCTTTTGGAATGTAGTAAGAAAAATGAATATTCTAATAATAATATTCGTATATCGTCACGCTATATGTCTTTAGGGTGAGCAGAGGTACGTTAGTGGCTGTATCCAGTTTGCACTTATATGTCGGAACCAGTAGCGCAGCTGGTCACCGTTTTCGGGGCACTTTCACAAGACACTCCTATTAGATGCTATGCAGGTTCCCTCTATGTATTTCTAAACCAGTGAGGAAATAATCCCCAAATACGACCTAATCTAGAAAAAATCCAGACGTACGAAGCGGGATTTGATCTGTCTACGGCCATTGGGAGTCGAAGCTGCTCGCGTCCGTAGGCTTTACCCTAGTTTCCCTACACGTGACTCCTGGGTTGTGCTAAACGAGCAGCAGCGAGGTGGTAGGGCGTCGGTGCCCGTCTGGATCGCGACCACAGTACATGGGTGTAATGCCCGTCATAGTGACCAGTTTCGGCTTGTCGCGTTTCGGGATCAGCTTGTGCATATCCAGTAGCTCATATACCTAGGGACCTTCAGTCGTGGTATATGCGGGCCGACATGACGGTGTAGACTATCAATGGATTTTCATCCTTTGATAGTCGCTTTCGTTTTTGGACTACACTGTACTTACCATCAGGTACTTTGTAGTCACTATGTCGAGCCAGTGTAAAAAAAAACACATTTCCCCGTATGTATCCATACTTTCTTTTTCATTCTTTTATACATTTCAGTGAAATACGCTGAAATGAGCAAGTGAACGCTCGTCTGGCTTTTTGAAGAGCAAAATACAGAGCGCGTTTATGCGAGTATAGCAAAATATGCGTAAAACAGAAAGAAAATACGAGATTCTGAAACCATCCTTATAAAAAATACAAATATTACGCCATAAAATGTTGTAAGAATTCACACGCGCTATGTGATTCTATTCAGCTATTGTCTTTTATTATATTCCATCTGATTCATGGAACATTTTTTTTTCTAACTTATTTTTTGTGCTGTTTGATAAACACTGCCGGACGTCTTTACAGTAGTTAGTATAAGTCATAAATGAATAATTGAAACTTTAACTATCCGTTTATTTTTGTACTCGTATACACATTTTGTTTTATACTGACTCGACACAGTGACTGCACCATACCTGATGGTAAGTATGGAGCAGTCCAAAAAACGCCAACGACTATGGATAGGCAAGAAAAACCCGTCGGCAGTCACGGCAATCATGCCGGCCTGCACAAATATCTCTTCACGCTACGTTCCCATATCATAGGATGGTGGGAACATCGAATTATTTATATCCAAAACATATATCATTTGACAACACTACTTTGAAAAATTGAACAAAAGCTCAAAGCTACAAAACAACATAATTATTAATTGATTTCTTCGTCTAACGATCAAATTGCATGTAGTTTTTACATTTTACTATGATTACTGCGTTCAGAATTATGTAATTAAATATTGCAACTTGTCCAACATATTTGTAATTAAAAAGTGGCATGTAATCTAATGTAATTATAGCTCCAAAGGTGTATAATTTGTTTGGTATTAAGTGGTTTATTGAAATTACGTTTGAAATTTTGAATGTGAGACTGTATGTGTTTAAATGTGTATGAACTATGGACCTCCAGTTATCCGACAAAAATATTGTAGGGCGATGTTGGAATATCAAGTTTGTCGGATTTTAGTTCACTGCCTAAGACCCTCTTTAGCTTGGAATTTTTCAAAACAGAGTACCTTATAATCCGACAAATTAAACAATCTATTTTAACTACGGGTCATATTAAATTATTATGTATACTTCTATAATATCGAGGGGTGAAAGGCTATTTGCTTTAAGCAACATTTTTTGGTGATATAGTAATACATATACGGAATCAGCGTTTTTTACCGATTCGATCTATATTGTACGGTACTTCGATAGCTCCGCAAGTGGCACGGGCTGCCCAAAGAGTCTCACTTACCGCGATCACCAGTTCGCCAACTCCTCAGGGGCCCCTGCTTCTCCTCCAGGATACTGGTGTCTTTGAGGATCTTCCAAGCACACTTGTACACTTTGGAATCGGATAATTTGTTGAATCTAGGAATATTTGTATGTTTTATGTCGTTACTCGGCGGATCGGTTCGAGCGAGAGCAAAACTCAATTGGCAACCCGTACGGTGTTGCCAGAGCATAATCGAAGTTGTCCGCACACTTATTCGAATACGGAACATATATATATATTACTATATCACCAAAAAATGTCGCTTAAACCAAATAGCCTTTCACCCCTTAATATGTATGCGAAATTTTAAGTACAATAAACAGTTCAGATCAGTTTGCGTATATCCAGTTGTTCATATAACTAGAAAGCTTCATCATGATATATGTGAGCCAATATAGCAATGGCGACTGGCAAAGGATATTTGTCCTTTGATACTCCTTGCCGTTCTAGTACTTACAATGTACTTTACATAGCTCACACGTCTTTTCAATTATTTTTTTAAACTGACTCGACACAGTGACTGCACCATACCTGATGGTAAGCATGGAGCAGTCCAAAAACGCCGACGACTATCGAAAGGTAAGAAAAAAACCCATCGGTAGTCGCAGCGATCATGCCGGCCTGCACAAATATCTCTTCACGCTACGCTTAAAGGATCCCATATCATAGGATGGTGGCAACACGCTCGCCGGAAGACCAATCCACAGCCCAACGACACGGTAAAAGAAGGAGTTAGAGAACTTTTTAGTCCTACCCGGGATGGGAGATACCGTATAGCTGTGACACCGCAAACCCGCGCGCGTGGTTCTATTTAGGGTGGAACAAGGTTAAACAACTCTTCAGAACACTCGCCATGATACAGACGGTAGAAAACGCTCAGTGAGGCAACATCTCTACGCAACTGAAGCGGTTCAAGATGCTTAGTCACGTCAGGATCATTCACAATACGAACAGCCCTCCACTGCAACCTATCCAGGGCATCAAGTAAGTACTGGGCAGATCCGTTCCAAAGATGCAAACAATATTCCATGCAAGGCCTGACATGGGCCTTATATAAGATAGATATAGATATTTGGCCTTACATATAGATTATTGTACTTTTTAAACAGTTATTTTCATTGAACGCTATCAGTTCAAAGGCCCAAGAGCGTATTTGAATAAACGAGTTGGTATTTCCAATAAGCAATAATTATATATGTATGTATTTTGTTTGTAAAATGATTCTAAAACTACGTGCGTTTTGTTAGCTCTCTTATTTGCATACTGACTCAGCCAAGTGAACTTTTAAACACAATAGTCATCTAACTGAGTGTGAAAGTGTTATTCTTTTGTATTTTAATTACAGTTAGGTATTATCTTAATTTACAATTTAAATGTATACACCGAAAGTGTATAGAGCGCTTTTGAATTGATAATTACGTGTTTAGGTGGATCTAGACAATTTAAGCCGGCCAGTAGAGTTGAGGGGGTCGCGTCGGCCGTAAGGTTCGGATGTGTGGGCTCTTTACACCCACCCTCCCAGAGATGAAGTATAAAGAAGCTGTTCGCTCCCCGGGATCTGGAAGAACCTGGATTAGGCTAAAGTGAAGTGCTTGGAAGGGCACCCTTTTTTTGATAACCCGGGAGAAATCCTTGACGGACCTTCAGGAGGCGGTGAAGGCCGCCTCCTGGTGTTTCGAATTCGATTTCAATTTTCGAATATTTTAAAATTTTAATTCATAATCACATTCAGCCATAGAATGTTATAAAAGTAGCTTGAGTCTGAACATCTTTTGTATACAATATTTTTACTTACGAGAGGTGACGGCGCTATCCACAATTATAGTAAGTGACACCCTCCAACGGACAAGCCCCCACCATTCAAACTCTACTACAACGCACTACTCTAAGAGATTATTGGTAGTCAACGGTTGCCCGGTGCACGTGTTGCAAAGTAATCCTATTCAGTGTTCAATATATATGTTTTCGCCGTGGTGGCTGCCGGCAGAATAGAATAGCACCCCCCTCTTCTTGCTGAGGTGTCGTAAAAGGCGACTAAGGTATCTCTTGAACACCGCAATTCAACCAGGTGTTTAGAGAAGGAAAACTCGACCAAACCCGCATCCCGCACCCTCCCGATCGTACTGGTTCTCCTTTCCATCGGGCCCGAGGGAGCTCGGATGAGAGAGTGCTTTTCTGGCTGCGCGTCCAGTTACGCACTTAAATATCTCCTGCGCAATTGACTATTTCAGAAAACTGGACCTCGAATTTCTTAACCGGTGTTGAAACAGTCGCCGTGGCCGAAACCGGCTAGGACATCATCATCATCATATATGTCCCTTTTGTTAAATTTCTATAATTAATGGGCTTACAATAGAATTCGATAGTTAATCAAATTGTTAAGGGAAAGTGGAGGTATATGAAATGGATTGTTAAGACTTCGTCATTTTAATTAATGATGGCGGTCCCCCTGCCCCTGCAAGTATTTGTTTACAGAAACTACTATGTTCTGATGACGAATCCATTTCTTAAAACTAGCCTCAAACACGTGCGACCACGATTAGTCCAACGATTATCTATGCAAAGTGCGCTGGTCGTGATCAACTAGAGAATCGTTAAAATTATCATTCCAAAACAAACGGTCGGGGACGATTATTATATCTTACTACTAGTTGTCCCGGCAGACCTTGTTCTTCCCTATTTCTCTAAAGCAAAGTCACATTGTTTTTTTAAAGTTAATAGCTTCCCCGTCAGATTTTATTCTGCCAAAACCTATTGACCTTTCGGCTGTTTTTTGAAAATTGTTTGAAGGAACCTGGCCTTAATGCTATATGTATAAAAATTGACAAATATTGACATTCATATTTATACGTCACTTAATTGTTTTGCCTTCCTGGAACCCGTCCACTGACATTTAAACTTTATGGTATGGTGTTAAAGTTCAAATTGACTTTTAAATTTTATTACGAATTTTTTGTATGAGAATATAGAAAAGTGTTGTTTTTAGACTTTTTCAGACAATTTTTTTTTTATTTTTCTCTCCGTATATACCTTCCACAGACTTCAATAAACACAACAAAAAAGAAATCAGCCAAAGCGGTTCAGCCGTTCTCGAGTTTCGCGCTTATCACGACATTTTGCGATTCATTTTTATATTATAGAGATAGATTGTCTCAAAAACCTTCAATATATGTTTATTATAGTTTCTAAGACATTAATTGATGATTTCTCAGGTGGTGCACCGGATTCTGCGCACCGCGGCCTTCTCATCCGCTAGAGTTTAATCCTACTCCGCTAGAGTTTAATACTCTGACTTATCTCAATATTGTAAAGAAAGCGGACGACAGCAATCCTCCGGCTTCAAAGTTGCAGAATCATGGCCACCTTACACCTAACCTGCGTATTACGTTAGTATCATCCGCGACACGCTCCATCGCTCGGTGAAATGAAAGCAGTTTTACTGGATTCCTTATACGGTTATTTTGGGCACGACACGTACTTACGTGAACGGTTTTTAAATCGGCTTATAGCGGGCTTATTCTTCGAATATTACTATGCTGACTCAGCATAGGGACCACGCGACGCTTGATTTTTTACACTGTCTCGACATAGTCACTGCAATCTACCTGGTGGTAAGTACAGTGTAGTCCAAAAACGAAAGCGACCATCGAAGGATGAAATACATCGATAGTTTTTTTGTTCCACCCTAACCCATAGTAAAACCACGCGCGCTGGTCTACGGAGTCACAGCTTTTCAGTATCTCACATCTCGGCTAGGACTAAGAAGTTCTCTAACTCTTACTGCAGCCGAGATGTTGGGCTGTGGAATGGTCTTCCGGCGAGCGTGTTCCCACCGTCCTATGATATAGGATCCTTTAAGCGTAGCGTGAAGGGATGTTTGTGCAGGGTGGCATGATCGCTGCGACTACCGATGGTTCTTTTTTTGCTGTTAGTGGTCGTTGTCGTTTTTGGACCGCTCCATGCTTACCATCAGGTGTGGTGCAGTCACTGTGTCGAGTCGGAATAAAAAAAAGGCTAATTAAGGCACCAATTTCGTTAATTCATAGATGGCTGTTTGAATAATCAATCGAACTATATATAGAAATATTTCACCGGCTATTTCGGAATATATTTATTTTTGGGAGTCGAAGCTGCTCGCGTTCGTAGGCTTTACCCTAGTTTCCCTACACGTGACTCCTGCGTGGTGCTAAACGAGCAGCAGCGAGGCGGTAGGGCGTCGGTGCCCGTCTGGATCGCGACCACAGTACATGGGTGTAAAGCCCGTCATAGTGCCCAGTTTAGGCTTGTCGCGTTTCGGGATCAGCCTGTGTATATCCAGTAGCTCATATACCTAGAGACCTTCAGTCGCGGTATATGTGGGCCGACATGACGATGGAGACTATCAATGGATTTTCATCCTTTGAGTGTCGCTTTAGTTTTTGGACTACACTGTACTTACCATCAGGTACTCTGTAGTCACTATGTCGAGTGCCAGTGTAAAAAAAATCACGGATTTGGATCTGATATTTATTGTAAATACATAACGTTTAGCTATGTTGCAGATTACAACACTCTAGGACGGCAAAGATCGCGGTGATTTGGTGGAAATCTACAGGATATTAAATGAACATTGAGATCTCAAAGGTTATGAAATAAAATGTTCAAATTCTGTAGCAGCGCCCATTTCAGTTAGCATCCATCAGTTTAAGGTTATGTGTCAGTCGATCTAACAACAACCTACACAAATACTTTCTAAACCACAGCAGAGTTATAGCGTGGAATGATCTCCCAGAAGATGTAATCGCAGGTCTAAATGTGAATTAATTTAAAAATCGCCTGGACAAATACTATACGAATCATAAATAGAAAGAGAAATAGCAAGATACAGAGAGAGATCAGTTGTTTCAACTGCATGCTTGATAACAAATAAATAAACGCCAGTTGAAGAAATTTTAATATTCCATTATAATGTGTGTAATACATACGTATATTATTTTGTAATAATTGGATATTGCAAGAAAAATTGCAATAATTGCATGGTAATGCGGAATCCGTGTCCTAATTTCAAAACATATGTATAATACAACTGTCTGTTGATCTGTATCTAATTAGAGGCGAATGTCTTCATTTACTTGACTATGTCTTGCCCGTGACTTTGTATAAGCTGCTGTCAAATCAAGATCTGATGTTAATAATGTGGGTGCTGTAGTGATTGTATGTAAGAAGGTTTTAAAATTAGGTTACATATCTGTGCCATAAATATGATGCTGGATGCTTTTAGAAAAAAAAAAGGTGTGTGTAAGATTCACACACGATAGAAGTGAAACTTTAGTAAATCGACAAAAGAATGAGATGAATATAAACAGGGATACAGGTAATTAACGCAAAACCTCTTAGGGGTGACTTTGGTATATCAAGACTGACAACTTTTGTTTTACGACTTTTTCTAATTCAATCACTTTTTCTCCATACAAAAAATAAATAAATCAAATTTGCAGTTCTGATCTTCTTAACACTCTGAAATGCGGCGCGATGCAACTGGGGCAGACGATTTCGCAGCGTCTGCTGACTGAACTTTAAACATAGAGCTAACGATTGATAGAAATCCCCATTAAAACTAAAAAAATATATATCTTTGGATGTGTTAAGTTTTGGCAAAAGTCATAGAACAAAAGTTGTTAATCTTGATGTACCTGAGTTACCTTTAAGAGGTTTGGCGCTAGTCACCAGTAACGGTGTATAACAAGGGTAAGATAATTACAAAATTTATTTGTTTAAGAATGAAAGTATTTTGATTAATTTTAAAAGATATTTTATTTAACATATGTTACATAATTTATTGGTGTTTATTAACACTTATATTTGAACATCTATCTTGATTGTTCAATAATTGTTTTTACGCGCACGAAATTTGCGACTATGTTCTATTGAACATTTTCTGTTTTTTTTTTGTAATGTTAATTTTTTTTTTTTACGTTGATATTGAGAACACGTTTCGGCATTAGTTTTCGGCATCTTATAAAATGTATTATTTAGCACAACAACATATAAAAATACTCACAAACACTGTTAAATAATAACACACCACGCTGACTTCTTACTAAAAAGCTGTAATACACACATACACAACGACATTTGCTCTCTCGCTCTAGCTCACAAATTTTTGTATTTGCGTCTCTTACCTGTTGTTTTCCGTTGCATCCGGTTTGAAATCACGATTCTATAGAAGTTTCACTTCAAATATATTTGTAATCATACGAATGTTAATACAGAAATATATATGATTAAAGTGAAAATGAATGGTTTGATTGAAGAACGAGATCAAGACATTTTACAGTACACAAAACGTGTCTATTGTACCTTTATTTTAATGTGTTTGGGATTACTACGCTTTAAAAATGCGTTAATTGTGTTCCTTTGTCAACAATTTCTAAAGTGTAAGACTTTTTAGCAATAACGCAATAAACCAATCTTTCACGGTGACCGATTGTTATGTGTAAAAATTGCAATGAGTTTGCCACCAACGCACCTGCGTGCACACCAGCTCAGTTAGACCGAAGCCTGTGAAAAGAGAAACTCTGCAAGACAGTACGTTCCGGGCTAGCAACGAGTCCACACTGAGCTTCATCAAAAGTACCGTCCAATACAATGTCAATTGCGAACGATAAAATCACTCTCAAAATAATTATAATATATCTTCAGGTTATATCCATTTCGGGGCGAGCAGAGATACGACATCTAAGAGAGTTCCGGAGGGGAGGGTCCTTTACATCCAGCCATTCCCAGTGAGGAAGCCTTAACAAGGATGTTTGCTCCCCGGGTTTCTGGACGAATTCAGGTTCCCAGGTTGGGAGGAGCGATTAGATGAACACCCTGGGGGTTTTTAGTCAGTAGGAGTCTGACACACCGGGGTCGCTTTCCTCAAAGTGACCCTGATGGTCTTATGGAGGATATTCCTATTTACAACCCACAACCCTCATGCTGGTAATCTCGTGTACGAGGTCTAAATATTTTGAAGATTTTTCTTTTTCCGCTTTATTATTATATAATATTAGTAAATCAAAAAGTTCTCCAGTTGTGTAGGTTTATATTCAAATGTATCGATACAAATCGTAGCACTCTTACTTGTGGATTCGAATATTGCTAATGAGCATTTAACGAATATATGCAAGTTTTTATGAGTAACTTTCTAAATGCAAGAGCTCTTTCAAGGAAACCTGAGTCCGCCGGAAATGGCTTTTCCTTTCAATGGAACCATAATTTTATTTATATACTAGTAGTTATAACCCGACGTGGCCCGGATAGCAATAACCAGTCGTGTCGGATACCATCCGTATGTGGTGGATGTTCCTTATATCCGCACGAGAAGATTCGCTTCTACATTCGTCATGCGAACAGCTAAGGAGTGGAATATGCTTCCAGCGGCCATATTTCCGCGATCTTATGACCTGGGAGTCTTTAAAAGAAGAGTGAATAGGCATTTGTTGGGCGGACGCGGTTCATCATCGGACTCATCTTCACCTACCACCAGGTGTGATTGAGGTCAAGCGTTCGCCTATAAGTTATAAAAAAAAAACACTAACTAAAATCCTTCGTTAGGCACGACATACAAGCTCAAAGCGGATACAACCACTAATGTATTTCTATTTACCCCGTAAAGGATATAGTGTGACGATATATTGTTATTATGTATGAATAATTAAATAAAACCTCCGAAAAAGCTTGTTTAATTACATTTTCTAATAAGCCCCTTAGTTTGTCGAACATAAATCTACATTTAATCTGGAAAACCCAGAAGCTCAAGGATCAATTCAGGATAGAAAATAATAATTATAGTAGTATTGTTTTAGAATTTGTAATACTTTCTATGTATTTAAATTGTACTTTAATTAGCAAAGAGGACTCGTAAGTAAATTGCAGAAAACAGCTGTGACAAATCTGCTAGAACTTTCTGCTATTTCGAATCATAAAATTAATCGATTCGGAAGGTCAAAGCGTTTCGAAATTTAATCAACTTAATACTTAGAAGGTCAATTACAAGTTTTATTATACGACAAGTTACTGTGGACACGCTATCGGTTATTGGGTCAATTATGGTCGAAAGCTAACGCCATTAAAAAGCTTTTAATTTCTTTGCCTCACTGCGACCGCGTTGTTAGATGTTGTTTGATGTTATGACTTAAATAACTAACAGCTGGTCTGCTATTTTTACCTCGAGAAAACCCTCATAGGACCATTCAAGCCGCTACTGGGGAAGACGGCCGACGTGTAGCGAACTTATGTCAGTCAAAACCCCCAAAGTGACTACTTCTGTGAACTATATGGGGATTGTGGGTCCTATAATCAAGTGCAACTACAACTATCGGCTGATGATAACTTGCGAAGTTAACTGGAAAAGATTAGATGAAAAGAACCGAGGAGAGGGAATAATGCCGTTTATTCATCATCATAGCATGTAGACGCCGCCCGATACGTGCTTGTGTTAAAGGCCCTAAGGGTCGTTAGGGTGTTACGGGACGCACGGGGTAAGAAATGCGCGCGCGCAAGGAATGCTCTTGCTAAAGCAATCGACTACCGGGACCGACGGCTAGAGTACGTGCGTGTGCGTCGCAGTTCTGTGTGTCATAAAGTGCAATAAACACTAAAACGCCAAAATCCGTGTCTTTTTATCAACCCACCCACGACCACCGATCATATCATTATAGTAGCCATAGGACGTTCCCTGATGTTTTCCAGAGTGACCGGTTGGAAGCACCCTGCATCCAGCATTGAAACTACGAGTATTGCAATTATTTAATTGTCACTCTAATAAGTTCCTGGGTTATACTGAATGGAATTAATAAACCGATTAAACAATATTTATTGAGTATTCATATAAAGGTCAACGTTTAAGAAACCCGTAGAGCTAAAATTAAAATCAATGTTAATTGAAAACGATTAAATTCTTACATTGAATAATATTTATTATTGTAACTGCTTATGATTTATTATGTACGAAATATTAATTGGTTAATTTATTTTAAATTGGTTAAAAAAATTAAACGGATTTATTTATAAATACTGGTTTTTATTTTAGTTAGATCTAAGAAGTTGTAATTCTTACTTTTTTCGGGTCAATGGATTATCCAATGACTTTCCAGCGATCGAGTTCCCCTCATCCCACGATATTGGGCCCTTAACACGTGTAACATGAGAATTGCTACTCTGTAGTCACTATGTCGAGCCAGTGTAAAAAAAATGGCACTGATGATTCTATGTAGGGTATTCCCTGGGTTACCAAAAAGGGTCAATTTAGTCACATTCTCGAGCCAGTATAAAAAACTGTGTCTTGTGTAACACCTGGGTTTTTTTTAGGTGTTTTAAAAAAACTTACACGTAGGGTAACATAAGCTCATTTGCGCCACTGGTAGATAAATGCGATGTCTTTTAACGCCAATGCTAGTTTTTTTGTTCGACGATTTCCTGTTGCCAGTATAATTGTGGGAATGTCATGCAATACATATCATTTGAGGACACTGGACATTACGATTCAAGTTACATGTCGACTGTTATAGCATTTGTTTTGAAATCTCGATTCATATTTTTAAAATTTTTTCTTACTCAGGTTCCACAATATGATTACATTGTACCTGATTGAGATTACAATGCAGACCAGAAACGACAATGATCGTCAACGAATGATAATCTGTTGATAATCGCCGTTGCTATTTCAACCCACATATACCACGATGGAAGGTATCTATATATATAATTATATACATAAAGTGTATAGATTTATTTATCTTTTTTTATTTTTTATTTATTTTGTTTGTTTTTGGTTCCCCTGAGTGTCGGCTGAAAATCATCGCTGGATGGCGCGTGCTTTTTGAGATGGGTAGCAGCACACAGGACACATGATGTGATGTTATGTATTCTTTCATTGTTGTTTTTATATAAATATGTTTGTTGTGTGTTGTTTCCTTTGCCTGAATAAACTTTTTCTTTCTTTATTTAAATGTGTATTTCCGCGACTGAGTTAGTAAATATTTTTGGAAATAAATACATATTGTAGTATAAAATAATGTCAAAATGACACTTCTTAAATGTTTAGCACTGCTGTTTTTTTTAATAATAATATTTATTAGGTTTAATGAATGTTAAGGAAGAGAAAGAAGTTGAAACAAGATATATAGATGTTGTGTTCTACCTGCCTACACCAATAGGAAATCGGCGTGATGATATATAGATTTATTTGGTGTAACGGTATTTTAAAGTGTACATGCAAACACCTAAAATTTATTATAAAACTCAACAGCCGAATTCTTAAGTAAACATATAGAATGGTACACATAAAAAACACAGTTTTTATAACGAAATTCATACAGAATGCTAATTCTAACTCGTTATGTTGATGTTATCGTCCATCTAACTACAAGTTTGTTGGTAATTCCTACACGCATCCGGAATTCTTGGGCAGGCATTTGTTACCAGCCTTTTTATTTAACTCGCTTAATTTACAACACTACGCCGAGGGGTTCACCGGCAGAATAGAATAGTGCTTCCCTCTTCATCATACTGAGGTGTCGCAATAATCGACTAAGATATATAGCACAGCGAATTACACCTTCATATCTCACTTACACATTAAATATTAACACCACACTAAGGCCGAGATTTATAGACGTAATTTTAAGTTTGCTTAGACTTTCCTAAAAACATTACAATTTATATTGGGTCTGGGAAAAAGTTCGTGGCGTTTTTTCAGTAAAATTCGACTGGTCTCCTTAAGCGCGTGAATGAATTTATTTTAACCAAATATGTTCCATTATTATCGACAATGTTTTGGCATTTTTAAGGTAGATCAATGATCCCATTGGTGAAGACCTTCTGTGGTTTCTGGTTAAAGAACTGGATCAAGTAGTTGTCATAGGCTTCTTTTGAAACCAAGTAAATTCAATAAAGAGAGCTCTGCAGAGATCGGAATAGACGATAGTCAGTGGGTGCTATATCCGGATTGTAAGGTAGATGCAACAAAACTTCCCAACTGAACTCTCTAAATTTTACACAATGAACGTCAAAGGTTTTGGTAAGTCACCGATTTTGTCAACATCGACTTTACGGCTACAATGGTTAAACTCAAGTTCATATTATGTATTTAGTTTTTTGTCAAAACCAATTTATTCTTTGAGAACTTTGCTAAGTAAAGTCAAAATAGCGTCTATAAACCTCAGCCTAAAGCTTAATAAACAAAATTAATATACTAGACGGAGAGACCTTAAAGTTTCACAAAACTATTGTAAATAAAAATAATGAAGTATTATATATTAGTAACAATAAAACGAAATATAATGAATTCTTTATAACAAAAAAATATGGTGGATTTTTTTTTTACACTGGCTCGACATAGTGACTACAGAGTACCTGATGGTAAATACAGTGTAGTCCAAAAACGAAAGCGACTATCAAAGGATGAAAATCCATTGATAGTCTACATCGTCATGTCGGCCCACATATATCACGACTGAAGGTCTCTAGGTATATGAGCTACTGGATATACACAAGCTGATCCCGAAACGCGACAAGTCGAAACTGGTCACTATGATGGGCTTTACACCCATACACTATGGTCGCGGTCCAGACGGGCACCGACGCCCTACCGCCTCGCTGCTGCTCGTTTAGCACCACCCAGGAGTCACGTGTAGGGAAACTAGGGTAAAGCCTACGGACGCGAGCAGCTTCGACTCCCAAAACCATCATCCATCCACCATCCATTCGCTTCAATACGCACAAGTCCGCGCCAGAACAGAGAAGAAAAATTAATGGAGAGCGGAGAGTTTCCCTTCTATATGAAATATTATTATGTATTCTATAATTGTATTTAATCTTAACCTCTCCTCCTGAAATCCCATTACCGGATCTTGAACCTAAACCAATTTTCTCTAAATCTAATTGGAATTTCGTATAACTCCAATTAGAATAGTTTTATCAATAAAATATATTACTTTATGTAATTTCTTACACTACACTTGACTTTGAATTGCTTTTCAACTGTTCTATGAGAAATTATATAATACGAAGTAACTAATAAGATAAGAACTTTTTACCGTGTTCTGTAATGGAGCGCGTCCCTGACGAAAGGTTAAGTAAGTACGACACCTGGTTAGATGCATAGATGGGCAAAATGTAATCAGATTAATAAAAATGATTACGATTACAATTTACGTCTTTTACCATTAATATAACTGCATTTTGCTTTTCTATGTTTTAAACACTACAGAATCCCAGAATGCATACACATCTATAATTTCCTAATGTTTTAAATGGATTTAATCATGATTACAGAGAAAAAAAAATTAAAACTACGACTACATTTTGTAATCGTTAACCGTTAATCAGATTACATTTTACTCATCTCTGGAAAGATGTAATGATAAAAATGTAGAATTATGAGGCTAATGTATAGTGGCTCAAATTGAGTAAAAGAAGAACAATCATAAATACTTTAATAGGTCCAATTAGCAAATTACTTGACTTTCGATTTTGGTTCGACGTTACCATTTCGTAACACAAGCCATGGTCACGAGCAGACTGAAGCATCGCGGAGTTTTCAATGGGGGCGGGAAATTGCTTCCTTTATCAGCTTTTTTTTTTATCGATAATTTAAATTGTTACGGTACATAACACTCACAGTATGAGCATTTTTACGGCGATATAAAACGAGATCCTAATAAGATCCTTTATAGTCTTTACAATAAATAAGAAACGTGAAAGTTTGAAATATTTGAAAGCTTATCATCAGCTGGGTTCTATGTGAAGCCCTTGAATCAGGAATCATAGTGTGGGATGCTCCAGTCAAAGTGGAGCGACTGTTTTTATAAAGTTGCCAGTAACAAATGGGTTAAACTAGTCGATGACCTTACCTAATGGCGGTTTTTGGATTGATCTATTTTTAGCAATATTCTTTCCCAAGTTGTACTGTTATCATCTGCAGTTTGTTTTTAGTAAGCTGGAGGAAATTATCACGTACGGTTAAAGACGTCTCTCTGGTGAGTCGGACTTGCATCGAATAAAACCATCAGGGTCTAAAACTTTAAAGCAAATAGATTTTCACAAGCTGTTTTAAGTCGTATAGCAATTGAATGTAAAGCTGGACAGATAGAAGAATCTACCAAGAAGAGACGGAAAGAAACTCTGGTAATAATTATTTTCGCAAAGATATCATAATTTGAAACATACGGTCATTAAAAATATTTACACAATGGAATATATGTCTGTCTAGTTTTGCAAGCAACCTCAATATGACAACAACAATCTAATTGTAGCACACAAACAGACAAACACACCGATTATTTATAAATAACAACTATAACGAGTTTCGCAAACGAGTGTCGAAAACTTATGTAATTTATACCTAAGAGTGCGTTGAAGTCTTTTTTTAAACTTATTTATTAATTGATTTTCAACGTTCAATTAAGTTATTTCTGCTTAAAATGAAAAAGGATATAACTTAATTATGTCATTAAATCACAAACGTATGCCTATTTATAACTAGTTTGCACAATAACCGTGTGAAATAAATTTAGTACAGTAATATAGAATAATTAACTCAAAGTAAATATTTTATTTTCAGAAATGTCATTTATCTCAAACTTTATTTTGATTTAATTAACTTGACTCACTTTAAGTCATGTGTATGCGTGCTGCTGTTGAAATAAGCCATTTTAGAGCTCTATATGCCTAATGTTAGGAGGTTCCTCACTCTGAGCTCCTAACTACCGGTGGCTTGGGCCTTAGGCCTCGCCACTGTGGGTCTACATGTTTTTATATTTTAAAATTTATATATTATCTTTTCATATGTATTTATTTTAACATTTAAAAATATCGTATTTATAATGAATATGCCTATTAATACATATAATAATTCCGCACCCCTAGCTTGCCCGATCTAGATTTGTAAAAATGTATCGGAATATTAATTAATGTTACCATATTTGTACGTGTTTGTGCGCGCTAATCTCAGAAAGGGTTCAACCGATTTGCATGAGTTTTCACTAATGTATTGTGGAAAGATTCATTAATATGTTTAGTTTTAATTTAACTTCAATCGGTTCATAAATAAAAAGGTTATGTTATGGGTTTTAATTTGTATAAATATAATTGATGGCATTTATATTATTTATACAAAGATTGCAGCTTTAAATAATTAATATCACAATAATAGTGCTATTTCTACGCAAACAAAGTCGCCGAAATAGCTAGTTTCAATAATATTTTCATTCACGAAACATTCAACAGTCTCCAAAATCTAGGTAGCTGGTAAAAATAACCATTTCAGCATTTAAGAAATCACTTACGCCAGTTTTGTGATATATAATATTTTATGGTCCACGCAATATACTTTAAAAATTATCGATAAAGTAATAAAAATTATTGTTTATTTTGACACTTTAAAAATTAATTGTTACAACTATGTATTTTAATTGCAAATTTGATATTTGAGACGTATAGTTTCACTTTCTCAGAAACTTTCTATCGTGTGACATAACTTATAATTATTTGTGTAAAAACTTAATCTATAAATACAACCATTCTTCATACAAAGTTTCGAACATTTTAAATAAAACGAGCAAATGAAAACGAAATTAATTTCCCTGCTCTAGAAAATATACCATATTAGATCATTATACGCTCCAATTAAAACTAAGTTACGTTAATAAATAACTTACCGTAAGAAAGACGACTTATTGCGTAAACTTTGTCAGAAAATCCTCAAAAACTTTTATAATTTATATTATGGTAACACCGATTTAAATATCACGAATGCACTGGGCTTTCGACGGATTCGAATTTCGGAAAATTCGATAGCTGACGGTAAGCGAGTAACCGCGTTCCTTGCGAAGCGGCAACTGCCAGAAATGATCAGCTCGCGTACATTCCCCGCTCAGCGGTCAACGCAGGTCGATACTAGGCAAGGCACATTGCACGAATCACCGGTTATTTAAGTGATAAAATACAGTCACCTGTCGCACTAGTTACCAGTATTTATAAATCCTGCTAAAAATCATGCAGACCGTCCACCTACGCTATCATTTATAAATTACTAGCTGTCCTGGCAGATCTTGTTCTGCCATATTTCTCCAAAACAAAGTCACATAGTTTTTTTTTAATGTTAATAGCTTCCCCGTCAGATTTTTTTGAAAATAGTTTGAAGGAACCTGGCCTTAATGCTATATGTATAAAAATTAAATATTGACATTAATATTTATACGTCACTCAATTGTTTTGCCTTCCCGGAACCCGTCCACTGACATTTAAACTTTATGGTATGGTGTTAAAGTTCAAATTGACTTTTAAATATTATTACGAATTTTTGTATTAGAATATAGAATAGTGTTGTTTTTAGATTTTCACAGACGTTTTTTTTAATTTTTCTCTCCGTAATAACCTTCCACAGACTAAAATAAACACAAGAAAAAAAAAATCAGCCAAATCGGTTCAGCCGTTCTCGAGTTTCGCGCTTATACATATTTAACGATTCATTTTTATATTATAGATTAGGCGAGATACGGATCTTGAAAATTTTCGAGATGGAGCAAAAACTATTATCCAAGCTAGTCTTTTTAATTTCTCAATTATATGAATTAATTTAGTAACAAAATATTTACGTCCAAGTATTACGAGATTTTATGATATATAACTTTCTAAAAATGTGAATTAAAGCATGTAGACGCCGCCCGATACGTAATTGTATTAAACGCCCTAAGGGTCGTTAGGGTGTTACGAGACCTGCGGGGTAAGGGATGCGCGCGCGCAAGGGATGCTAAAGTACGTGCGTGTGCGTCGCAGTTCGGTGTGCCTTAAAGTGCAAATTAACAGTAAAACGCCAAAATCCGTATCTTTCCACCACCACACCCACGACCACCGGTCATAGAATATTATTTATCGTGAGATATTCACGAAATACAACTAAAAATTAAGACATGGTAACTATTAGGTCCTTACATATGAAATTGGCGTTTTTCGTACTGGCCACTTTAATCACAAATTTCTCCTCTTTGGTAAAGAATTCCAAATTCAAATTTGTACAGCTATAGACTCATGTATTTGTGCTTCGATGATCGTCATTCATTTGTTTTTTTCTTCTGTTTTTTTTTTTTGTTTGCGTCACTCATTTTACAAAATGGAAAACTTAAAATATCGTATTATTTACGAGTACGAGTTCCGCCGTGGCACTAGTGCTGCGGAAACAACTCGAAGGGTGAATGATGTGTATGGCGGTCGTGTTGCAAAAGAAAACACAGTTCGTTTTTGGTTCCAACGTTTTCGTTCTGGAAATTTCGACCTGCAGAACAAGCCCCGTGGACGGCCTGAGACTCAAGTTGATAATGAAGAGTTGAAGGCTATTGTGGAAGCGGATCCATCGCAAACCACGTCCGAGTTAGCTGCAGGCTGCGATGTTAGTGATAAAACTGTTTTAATTCCCTTGAAGCAAATTGGGAAGATTAAAAAGCTTGAAAGGTGGGTACCTCACGAATTGACTGAAGCAAACCGGCAAACGCGCGTCGACTGCTGCGTTACATTACTAAACCGGCACAATAATGAAGGTATTTTAAACCGAATCATTACCTGTGATGAAAAATGGGTTCTTTACGATAATCGGAAGCGCTCAGCGCAATGGTTGGATCCTGGCCAGCCAGCCAAATCCTGCCCCAAGCGAAAATTAACCCCAAAAAAGTTACTTGTAAGCGTTTGGTGGACTAGTGACGGTATTGTTCATTACAGTTTTCTCAAATCTGGCCAGACTATTACGGCTGATGTCTATTGTCAGCAATTGCAAACCATGATGGAAAAGCTAGCGGCTAAACAACCTAGGCTGGTCAATCGCTCCACGCCACTGCTGCTTCACGACAACGCTAGACCACACACTGCGCAACAGACGGCTACTAAATTAGAAGAGCTTCAATTGGAAAGTCTAAGACATCCTCCGTACTCCCCGGACCTTGCTCCAACAGATTACCATTTTTTTCGAAATTTGGATAACTTCTTGCAAGGGAAAAAATTCAACTCCGATGGGGCAGTCCAAATCGCCTTCAAAGATTTTATTGATTCCCGTCCGACTGGTTTTTTTAGTAAAGGGATCAATGAACTACCTATGAGATGGCAAAAGTGCATAGAAAATAATGGTTCATACTTTGATTAATTAAATATATTATATTAAAAAATATTCGACTTTTTGTTCCTCCCATACAAAACGCCAATTTCATATGTAAGGACCTAATATATTTTATGAGTCCTTTCAGTAGTTTTTTTATGGAAACCTGGACCACTATTTTAGATATATTATTCAGAAGGTACGCTGGGTGATGTGCTCGTCTGCCGATCCTTGAATCAGGTGCCCAGGACATAGGTCCCGACTTGTCCCCTATCCCTAGATTCGGGCCTGTCCTATAAACGCACGAGTGCGAAAGAGGTGTAACTAATATTATTACAGTAACACGATCTAGCAGCTTTAAAAATAATGTTTGAGTGAAATTGGATCTTATTCTGTATTAAGTAATGCTCAGTTTTATCTTAAATTATAACGTTTGAAGGCAGTAAACACACGAGAAGACCATCACTCTAATACCTTTATTACACAGATATTAATTTTAAAACAATAAAACTACATAAAATAGCGAATAATTAGTAAGCGTCCGTATGTAAGGCGCGCGGCCAATCGAGCGGTTCACATTATCTCCCTCCTACCGTCCACCGCGGACGGTGCGCAAGCGATCAGTACAACATTGCGCCGTCCGCGAGAGTGGACCGGCAGAGTGCTCGCTACAAAAATTAGTAAATGTCGTAAAAGGTATTCAGTAAAGAAATCATTTATTAAAAGGATAGAATAATATATATTTATAAACTCGAAAACTAATCTGGTAATCGGTAAACCTTTTGTTATTCATTACAGAATATTAAACTTAATATCAAACAACTCCTCTCCACGACATTTTTACTTAAAAAACGACGCCATTGAGAGTCCTCTGCCATATCCTTCCTGTCACTTCTTTTTATGCCAACATAAAATATAATTATTGAGAAATATAGTTAATTGTTAATGGTGTTCATATTCATATTTAGCATTTAATAACTATTATTTATATTATATCCAGCCTAGCTTATCAGTGATATTTGCTGTTGTGCTTCTCTATTATTGTAACATATTCTATACCGAGCAGCAGACGGCAGATGGCGACTACATATACTGTGCCGGTATGCGTTAGTGCTATTCAGTGTTAGTACATACGAGATTAATTTCGAAATACGACTTTAAATGCCGCGCGACAATTTCAGTATCATACAAATTAATACTGTATTGTAATACGGTTGCGACAACCGCTGATATTTTCGCCCTGTCCCGTATCATACAGAATTTTACCTTAATAGCCGTATGTAAGAATTGAGGCGTCATATTTCAGAATCCGCTAAAACGTTTTTTCGTACAAAATTACTTATTAGACCTAATAATAATTTGACATGTTTTTATGAAAGCAAATATTATATATGAATGTTTCTTTTTTGATTTTTAACTCTAGAATAATAATTTAAATACCTTATAAAAAAGTGATTGTTAAGTCAAAGATTAATTATAAGTTTTTATAAATTTATGGGATATGAAAAAATATATTATAGCGGATTTTGAAATTAGACTCCTCAATTATTGTCTGTGATTTTTCACCTGTAGTATAACAGAGACTTCATGACTTCACGAAAATATCTTAATAAAATTTCCATGCTTATTGCCAGCGTATTTTCTACCATCCTGCCCGTAAACTCATTTTACATTACCACCCTAGTTCGGTATTCTAAATCTTTGCAACACTCTCCGAGCAATGGAATTGGTTGCTTAGATAAAACCAGTCGCATACCAAACGTCGATAAGCGTTTAAAATATACAGTGAACGGATCTTAAATAATTTCGAATAAAGTAGTTTTCTGAGAAGCTGGTTTGAAAATTAAATTATCGATTTTTATGAACATACTAACCTAGATGTTATTTACAACTAGGGTATTACTAGAGAGGTTGTATAACTTAAACATACAACTTGTAATCTATACTAATATTATAAAGATGAAGAGTTTGTTTGTTTGTTTGAACGCGCTAATCTCAGGAACTACTAGTTCGAAATGAAAAATTATTTTTTGTTGAATAGACCATTTATCAAGGAAGGCTTTAGGCTATATAACATCACGATGCAACTATTAGGAGCGAAGAAATAATGGAAAATGTGAAAAAAACGGGGAAAATTATTCATCCTTGAGGGCTTCCATTATGTGCGCTGCTAAAACGGTTCAAGATACGAAAAATAT
This sequence comes from Automeris io, assembly GCA_036320925.1. Taxonomy (NCBI): domain Eukaryota; kingdom Metazoa; phylum Arthropoda; class Insecta; order Lepidoptera; family Saturniidae; genus Automeris; species Automeris io. Next base: position 10,951,202 of record JAUDJH010000019.1, on the reverse strand, counting down.
ATGTATGAAAGAATTATTCCTCTCAAAATGATCTAAAAATATGTACACGACAGTATATGTCCATCTTATAAGATTAAGTCACTAGAACCGTTTTTATTGTAATAAAATTTGGTCGATATTAATGCATTATTTGTTAAGAATTGTATCAACGTAATAATATTAATCTTTATCCAAATAAATGTGTTGTTGATAAAGAGTATTTAATTGTGAACAAAATTGTCTTTGACATCACTTAATTTCAATGAACATCTTAGAAGATATTACAAAACCATATATAGCAAAACAATGTTTGCCGGATCAGCTAGTATCGATATAAGACGGAAATCTAATATCACAGACGAGAAACGAATGGCGTAATTCAAGTGGCTATGGGTGGGACACCGGGCTATGTATGCCTTTAGTCTTTTGAGTAAGGAACTCATGGAATGGTGGCCAAGAGTATACCAGTGACTTGTAGGTTGACACGTTGAGGTGGATGAGAGATGGCATTTATAAGATCATGGGTAGAACTTAGGCGCGAGCGGCGTTATGGATAAAAAGCTTATCCTCAGCAATGGATGCGAATGCGCTGATAATTATCGCCGCCGAAAATCGCCGCTAGGTTCTGGATCTCCGCGTATTTAATTACAGAACAAATAGTTCGTTCAGGCACAGTGACAATGAAATATTCAAAAGGCACTCATCTGGAAACTGGATGATGAGGACAGGCTACTGCAGCTCTGCACCGTTCATCGTATACAATTAATTAGATGTACCGGCGTAAAGTGGCTTGCCTTTCCGTTTTCTATAGACTATACTCTGGAGAGTGTGCGGCTGAGTTGTATGATTTAGTTCCACCCTTCCCCTTCTACCATAAATTGACGAGACGCCGTGCGGGTTTGCACCCTTATGTGGTTGACATTCCAGCTGCTCGCACGAAGCGATTCGCCTCCTCCTTTTTGCTGCGAACCGCGAAGGAGTGGAACTCGCTTCCTGCGTCAGTGTTCCCGGCATCTTATGACATGGGAATCTTCAAACGTCGAGTGAATCGGTATTTGCTGGGCGAGCGCGCTCCATCGTCGGCCTCATCATCACTTTCCAGCAGATGAGATTGAAGTCAAGCGCAAGCCTGTATGTAATAAAAAAAAGATGTTCCGCCGTATTGTCCAAAGCAACTAATTATTCCGTAGTGTGACCGAGTTCGCCGCCGATGATAAGTGTCGCGATACCGCCGTGCGTACACAAGTGTCGCTGTTAAAGGCCGAGCGTGGAATGGCATGTGAGGAGACGGGAAGGATTTCAAGTACCTTTTTTATACTCATGCCCTGCGCCTGAACAATGATAGTGATGATATTAACTTCAACAGATTTTTCTTTTCTTATATTTCATAAATACTTAAAAGCGCCTTATATTCGTATTTCTATCTATTTAATAGCGAACCCGGCTTGCTGTGCTCAGGTGCGATTTACACTCAAACCAGTTACACAGAGATATTGCCTCATTAAGCATTTCCTACCGTCTGTATCTGGGCGAGTGTTATGAAGTGTTATTTCATAACCTTGTTCCCCCTTTCCTTTGTATACAAGTACTACGCGCGTGGGTTTGCGGAGTCACCGCTATACGGTAACTCAAATAACGGATATAGTTAAGAAGTTTTTTTTTATACTGGCTCGATATAGTGACTATGGAGTACCTGATAGTATACTTACTATCAGGTCAGTGTAGTCCAAAAACGAAAGCGACTATCAAAGGATGAAAATCCATTGATAGTCTACATCGTCATGTCGGCCCACATATACCACGACTGAAGGTCTCGAGGTATATGAGCTACTGGATATACACAAGCTGATCCCGAAACGCGACAAGCCGAAACTGATCACTATGACGGGCTTTACACCCATGTACTGTGGTCGTGATCCAGACGAACACCGACGCCCTACCACTTCGCTGAAGTTCACAAAGTCTTACTTTTCCCGAGTCATTGGGCTGTGAAATGGTCTTCCAATGAGTGTGTTCCCACCTTCCTATGATATGGAGTCCTTTAACCCTTAACTTGACAGAATGTTCTTTCTTTCAATATCAAAATAATATTCATACCGTTTAACCCTTATGTTCCAAGGATGTCTTATAGAAACTAACTGTGCGTTCAAAAACTGGGAAATTACCTGAATATTCATTTAAAAATATTAAGTTTGCGCTAAAAACCTATGGCAAGATACACTATCAAGATAAGGGTTAAGCAAAGTGTGAAGTGATATTTGCATAGGCCGGCATGATTACGAGGATTATCGATAGGTTTTTTTACTGTAGATAACAATTATCGTTTTTATACTGCACCGTGCATACAATCTGACATTCAAACGTAAACTTTAATAGAGAAATAAATGTATAAAAGGTAAAAATTCGGTTACTGTTGACTTTATCTAAACGGTCACTTGCATAATTATATTAAATCATTAATAAAAATAACGAAATGTCATTCTCACTGAAGTACTGAGTCATAATGAAAACTTTAAAACACAAAGAAATGTTTTAAGTTCAGAAAACCAAGCCATAATTACATAACCTCTAACAATTATTAATTATATATCAATACAGTACAAATTATTATACAGAATTATAAAGAGATATTTATAACCACAGGGTCGTACTCAGGCAACTAAGGTTTATTAACTTTCGGCCCTACAATATTCACCGTGTTGTGGAAGAAGCTGGCTCTGCCTTTTACTCAGCACTCAGCAGACAGGAGGAGAAACATCCCGGTGGCTATAATTACTAAAAATCCGATACCTAAGGCGAGGGCCTTGATGCTACATTTAGAATTTCAGTGGGTCAAAAAAAGGGCTCTGCAATGTAAATCTAACATAGTATCATATCATTTATTAACAATCTCCAAGGTGTCATTGTATAATATTCAATAAATTATAAGCAAAATTATCTAAAACAAATTACGTAAGTATTTATCTATAATATAAAAATGAATCGCAAAATGTCTTGATAAGCGCGAAACTCGAGAACGGCTGAACCGATTTGGCTGTTTTTTTTTTTTTGTTGTATTTGATGAAGTCTGAGGAAGGTTATTACGGAGAGAAAAATTTTAAAAATTCCCTGCAACTGTCTAAAAATAACACTTTTCTGTATTCTCATACAAAAAATTCGTTATAAGTCATTTTGAACTTTAACACCATACCATAAAGTTTAAATGTTAGTGGACGGGTTCCGGGAAGGCAAAACAATTATTGAGTGACGTATAAATATTAATGTCAATATTTGTCTATTTTTATACATATAGCATTAAGGCCAGGTTCCTTCAAACAATTATCAAAAAAATCTGACGGGGAAGCTATTAACATTAAAAAAAAATGTGACTTTGTTTTAGAGAAATAGGGCAGAACAAGGTCTGCCGGGACAGCTAGTTTACTATACATTAAAGGACCTAAATCCGGAATTCAGAATCCTGAATCTAGCTAGAGCGGCTTAAAAAAGTAACACTAGATTCGCAAAGAGAGTTTAGATGGAAGGTAATTTTAAAAGTACCCGGAATCGGCAAGAAGATTAATTAATATTAAGGAATTGAAATAAGTTTACAAGAATAGAGAACAATGGCGTTCTATTCTCTCTGTCTACCTCAATATGGATTCGGTGTGATGATAGATATATATCTTTCGATTAGTGAAAGAGTGAATAGAAAAATGAAAACTATATGGCTGTATGCAAGCTTTCGAAATATCATATCGTCACACTATGTTAATTTTACATATTTTTAACATTTCTAATACCGATATCAAACTATTATGATCAAATTTTACTATCTAAAGGCACTATTTTATTTCTTATTATATAGTAAAGGTAATATCATCACCCAGTACATAAGAAAAATATATAAAATGTAAAAATAAAAATTGTTAGTGTAGTATGTATTTGTAGTTACAAACTAACTATTATAGGTAGTTCAATTAATAATTTAAATATTATTTTGTTTAAAAACTATATTATTTCTTTAACGTAGTGCGAATTTCACCCCCAACGAAGTCAGATAAAAACCCCCAACGTATTCTCAAGTCCCACACTGTGCTGAAACCGGATGAGAAACGCCACGCGACCTTGATATAGATCGCGCCGATTTGCGTAACGACGTTTATATTTAAACAACCCATATATAAAAACATACGGATGTGTATTACGTACGTTGCAGTTATAATTTTGAGTACGATTTTCAATGTATTTATTTCATTAGATAATCTTTCAAGGTGTGTTACTTGAATATTATTTTTAATATAACCTAGTTATGCTTTATTTTTTTGACTACCGATATGTTTTTCTTGTCTATCGATAGTCGTTAGCGTTTTTTGGACTGCACCATGCTTACCATGAGGTGTGGTGCAGTCACTGTGTCGAGTCAGAATAAAAAAAACAGAAATGTATTTACAATTAAATTATATACAAAGACAAGACAAGACAACTATTTCACTACAACCATAGATGGGCAAAATGTAATCAGATTACTGAAAAATGATTACGATTACATTTTGCGTTTTTCATCATTAATATGACTGCATTTTGCTAATTTATGTTAAACACTACAAAATCCCAGATTATATACACATTTATCATTTCTTAATGTTTTAAATGGATTTAATCACGACTAAATTAAAATTACGACTATATTTTGTAATCGTTAATCATTAATCAGATTTCATTTTGCCCATCTCTGACTACAACTATATTAGAACCACGCGCGTGGGTTTGCGGAGTCACTGCTATACGGTAACTCACATCCCGGCTAGGACTGAGGCTGAGATTTATAGACAAAACTTTAAGTTTGCTTAGACTGAGCTAAAATATTACAATTCTTATTTCTCAATGAATGATTGGGCGAATGTAAATATTTCCGCGATCTTATGACCTGGGAGTATTTAAGAGAAGAGTGAATAGGCATTTGTTGGGCGGACAGGGTTCATCATCAGACTCGAATTCACCTTCTACCAGGTGTGATTGAAGTCAAGCGTCCACCCAAGGTCCACCAAACCTCCGGTTTTTTTAACCCGGGGGAAATCCATTCGAATCGTCAGGGGAGTAGTGAGGGCCACTCCCCCAGTATGTCGGACTTGCACCGACTAAAACCACCGGGGTACCAGCACTGCCTAATCTTCGCCTTCGCCGGGCCTGGGAATCCAGATACTTCCGAGAGCCCAGCGAGCAAAACACTATGGCTTTATTCAAATTCCTATTACATATTCAACTTATTCTCAAAAACAAGTTTATATCTTGAGACCTTTGCTAAGCAAAGTCGAAATAGCGTTTATAAAACTCAGCCTTAGAAATTCTCTAATCTGAGTCGTTGAGCTGTCTAATTGTACCGATTGATGGGTTTTTCTTAACTGTTGATATTCGTTGTTATTTTTTTGTCTGCACCATGCTTACCATCACGTGTAGTCAGGTCACTTTACCGAGTTAGGATAAATAAGATTAACTAACAAAGTTTTAAGTCCGCTCTTCTCGGTAGATCCTAATTATCGAACTGAGGGTAGATTAATTTAATTGACAATTGCTTGTAATGCCCTAGGTAATGCCTCTATTAAATATATGTAATGATCCTTATGTATTATAAACAGTAAAACTATAAAACAAAATTGAGTTGCTCTGTAAAGAGACGAATCTATACTAATATTATAAAGCTGAAGAGTTTGTTTGTTTGTTTGTTTGAACGCGCTAATCTCAGGAACTACTGGTTCGAATTGAAAAATTATATTTGTGTTGAATAGACTATTTATCGAGGAAGGCTTAGGGCTATATAACATCACGATGCAACTATTAAAAGCGAAGAAATAATGGAAAATGTGAAAAAAAAACGGGGAAAATTATTCATCCTTGAGTGGTTCCATTGCGTGCGCTGCGAAAACGGTTCAAGATACCAAAAATATATGTATGGCAGAGTTTTTTCTCTTAAAATGATCTAAAAAAATGTCCGCGCCAGTATATGTCTATCTTTTAAGATTAACTCACTAGAACCGTTTTTATGGTAATCAAATTTGGTCGAAATTAATGCATTATTTGTTAAGAGTTGTATCAACGTAATAATATTAATCTTTATCCAAATAAATGTATAATGTTTAATGTGTTGTTGAGTATTTAATTGTGAACAAAATTTTCTTCGACATCACTTAATTTCAATGAACATCTTAGAAGATATTACAATAACTTATATAGCAAAACAACGTTTGCCGGATCAGCTAGTTTATTATATAAACGATATTATTTTACATTTTTACCAAAACATTCTGACACACTCTTAATCACAAACTCACCTGTAAAGAGAAACAACATTTAAAGCCATTGCTTTACTAGTTCCTAATAATTTAATATCTGAATAATTTTGTACTTTAGTATATTTTACATAACCTCCAAAACTCATATTTATTCCTCTTGTTATTAAATAAATATGGCCCACAGGCTCCATAGATTCAAATGAGTTCGGATACATTATACGTCAAATTTTGGGAGTCGAAACTGCTCACGTCCGTAGGCTTTTACCCTAGTTTCCTTACACGTGACTCCTGGGTGGTGCTAAACGAGCAGCAGCGGGGAGGTAGGGCATCGGTGCCCGTCTGGATCGCGACCACAGTACACGGGCTTAAAGACTGTCATAGTGACCAGTTTCGGCTTGTCGCGTTTCGGGTTCTGCTTGTGTATATCCAGTAGATCATATACCTAGAGACCTTCAGTCGTGGTGTATGTGGGCCGACATGACGACGGAGATTATCAATGGATTTTCATCCTTTGATAGTCGCTTTCGTTTTTGGACTACACTGTACTTTCCATCAGATAATCTGTAGTCACTATGTCGAGCCAGGGTAAAAAAAAATTATAACGCGGCAAATCAAAACTTCATCCAAATGAAGTGTCACACGATTCGTTTACATTTATGTAAAGTTAAATTAAGTTTACAGTTACTTTGTGTTTGAGCTTACATACTGTCACGGAGGGCTAAGTAATCAATGGAGCCTAGCTATGCCGTATGCCACGCCCGCTATGCACCATCACGAAGACATTGTAGACAGAAGGCCTCTAGACATGTTTTTGTAAATTAATCCGCGGAACACAATAATTTGGAGTGCGGATCTAGATATCTATTCTAATAGCAACAGATTATGTGGACCGCCTTGAATATAATCTCGTGCCTTTCTAAATATATTTTGCATACGCGTGAGAACAACGCCTTTGATTTATCTGTACTTACAATAAACGGAGCTTTGTTTTTCTCACCTTCTGGGGCCTTTTGGTGAAGGTAAAAAGACGATCACCATCGGAGACCGTATTTCAAAAAACATTATAGCAAATGTGGCTAATCCTACTAATAATATAAATGCGAAAGTTTGTGAATATGTTTGTTACTCTTTCACGATAAAACTACTGGACGGATTTGCATGAAACTTTTACAGTAATATAGATTATACATCGGAATAACATATAGGCTATAATTTGAAATGATTTTATGTAATTTTGGTCGTAATATAACGATACATGTCAATTGAGTCTGAATAAAATCTGGCCTCTGAGAGCTATCTTGGCGTACACTGCCTAAGCCATTGGAGTTACACAAAGATGATGTACCGTAGGATTGTTTGTCTTGAATAGTTCTAAATAAAAGTCCGCGACAGCATATATCTACCTTTAATGTGGAAGCCACTATGACCAAAATTGCATATTATAATACAGAAGATATTCACTAGAAATAATTTATATGGCAGAACAACGTTTGCCGGGTCAGCTAGTCATACATAAAACAAAATTTCTTACACTAGCTTGACAATGTGACTACAATGCACCTGATGATAAGTACAGTGTAGTTCAAAAACAAAAGGGACTATCAAAAGACGAAAATCTGTTGCGTCTCCGTCGTCATGTTGGCCCACATGAAGCCGTGGTGGCTGCCGGCAGAATAGAATAGCACCCCCCCCCTCTTCTTGCTGAGGTGTCGTAAAAGGCGACTAAGGTATCTCTTGAACACCGCAATTCAACCAGGTGTTTAGAGAAGGGAAAACTCGACCAAACCTGCATCCCGCTCCCTCCCGATCGTACTGGTTCTCCTTTCCATCGGGCCTGAGGGAGTTCGGACGAGAGAGTGCTATTCTGGCTGCGCGTCCAGTTATGCACTTAAATATCTCCTGCGCAATTGACTGTTTCCAAAAACTGGACCTCGAATTTCTTAACCGGTGTTGAAACAGTCGCCGTGGCCGAAACCGGCTAGGACATCATCATCATCATCATCATCATACACAAGCAGATCCTGAAATGCGACAGTCTAAAGCGAATCACTATGACGGTCTTTACAGTTGTGTCCTGTTGTCACGACCCAGTTCGGGCAATCGCCCTACCACAAGAATAAATGTGTATAATGAATAACGACTCCCATAAATAGCTACTAACCCACATCGCGCAAGCGAAATTTATCTATTGCATTATATATAGAGGATCTCAGATAGTTTTTCATCTAGATAATATTGTGTAGGAACCGCAGGAATGGATTTATTCAATGTATTGATATTTTTATAATCTCATTCATGCTTATTTTGTTCTACCATGTCATTCATCACCTCTATAGCATTTCTTGATACCTGAGATGGGCAAATTGTAATCTGATTAATGATGAACGATTACAAAATGTAGTCGTAATTTTAATTTTCTTGCTCAATAATCATGATTAGATCTATTTAAAACATTAAGAAATAATAAATATGTATACAATCTGGGATTCTGTAGTGTTTTAAACATAGATGAGCAAAATGCAGTCATATTAATGGTAAAAAACGCAAAATGCAATCATAATCATTTTTATTAATCTTATTACAATTTGTCCATGTATGCTTGATACAAGCACGATACCGAAACGGTGAAATGAATTTAAATTCAAATCAGAAGACCACGACGTGTCATCTCGCTACATAGTTGAAATTTAACGTTGTTCTATTATAAACAAATCGTTCGTTTGACTTTTGGCGTGTACTTGGTTTCTTTATATTTCCTAATTCTATGTTCAACTGTCAAAATCAATTACATGACTCACAAGAAAATTGATAAATGTAGGTTATAAAATAAATCCGGTCGAGGGTAGCTGGTTTTAAAAATGGACGGAAATAGTTGTAGCCTTGCAAATGATAAATGACTGTTTCACCGGTGCTGGTGAAATAATTACAACTCTTAGGCTACGGCCAAAATTTGCTAAACGATTCAAACTTACTTATGAATTATTCTTTCATTTTCTATAGGTAATAGGTATTGTAGTGATTGTATGAATAGATCATATTAAAGTAGGTTAGTTATTTATGGCACTTTTGTCGGAATTGGCCGTTAAATAAAAAATTGGTTTTGTTTTAAAAGGGAGAACATCGAATTTTAAAAGATGAAGATTATTTGATTTTATCAATTATTATAGAGACATTGAATCTGAAGTTTAAAAAGGGGAAGTCGGATAGTAACAATTATAATATAAAAATATAAGCAAAATATATGTAATCATTTTAAATGATGAAATACATGGGAGTATATATATAAAAAAAGTTGTTTTCATTTCAAGCGAGTGAGCGACCATATATATAGGAAAATATAATACGACTGCTAAAAGCGTGTTATAGTATATTATTTTCTAAGTACTAAAACTTATTTGATAGAGAATTGATTGGTGTGATAATATAGGTGAATATAGTATGGTTAGGATTTCGCACTTTTTTTGGTTAACCCGGTGGAAATCCCGTCGGACCGTCAGGGGAGTGTTGAGGGCCACTCCCCAGGTGTGTCAGACTTGCACCGACTAAAACCACCGGGGTACCAGCACTGCCTACTCTTCGCCTTCGCCGGGCCTGGGAATCCAGATACTTCCGAGGGAACCAGCGAGCGATTGGTCTTAGACAAGCCTCCTCTCTGAGAGGAGGTTAATTGTTACCCCCTCACTACCTCTCATAGGGTTTCGCATCTTAAATGGAAGAAGCAATCCTGAAAGACGGTTCTTACGATGCAGCCGCGATGCGCAACAAATTATGACCATCATCAAATAAACGAATTAGTTCGTGACCTGTACAAGCGACCTTTTTTGTATTTGGTAAACAGGGGGCAAATCCTCTTATGACCATCGTGACCTCTGCGAGAGTGGCAACCCCGATATGACAGACTCCTAGTGATTAAAAACCCCATGAGGAACCAAATCCGTCCAGTTGCCTGGGGAGTAAATAGCCTATTCAGACTTTCTGGGATTGATGGTTGTAGAAAGTCCATCCCACCAAACCTTGGACACTGCGCGCCGCTTCCCTCTAACCCGGTTAACCGATTCCCTCAAATCTACTACCCGGCTATTGGTCACCGGAGGATGTCGCGCTCGTTTAGGGGTACATCCGACCTTATGGAACTCGAGATGTATCTATGTTTATTTCACAAGTTTTAACTTATCATTATTATGAGCCAGTATCATCTCACTGCAGGGCAAATCCCTTTCCTGTTCACTATATTTGTGGAATCCAGGAGAAGGAGCTTGGATGTAACCCAGCACGCTTGGCCTGGAATGCGGTTTGGCGAATGTGCATCATGTGCAGAAAGGGTGAATGCAGCAGCTAAAAAATAAGGAAAAATTAGGTATGCTAAGTTAGTTTACTCTAAAATAAAGCTTATAAGTTCTTACCTTTACCCCTAAAGTAATATCTAGAAAACTCAAGAAATACCTACAGAATATATAGAATTTTTAATATTGTTGACAAGAAATTGATTTATATAATAAAATATTTATTTACCAATGTAATTTTATTATAGGTAGGGTTAAAAATGTTTAATACATTTAGTGTCGATTCATATTGTTTTGTGAATAAAATTTTTTTTTTACAAAAATGACTCCTTCGAGCCGGATTTGAACCAGCGACCTATGGATACCAATTACTTCCAACTACAGTCCACCGCTCTACCAACTGAGCTATCGAAGGTTATAGACAATGAATCGAAATTATAAACTAGTATCTTATCTAAAATAATCACTTCAATTGTTAACATATCTTTATTTTTATAAAACGAAGTGTTCTGATAAAATTGCCAAATATAATAATATATGGCTACATGTGTGTAGTTTTGGGGATCTTTGGATCAGATAAACACCAAAATAAATCTTGAAAAGTACTTTATTTAACATTTTATACTAATTTTGCTTTTATACACTTTTCCTTACGTCTTAATCTGTACGAGCTCTAGCGTCAAAAAAAAAACATTTATCCTCTCTCTCTTTCTATCTTTCCTGCCTTTCACTGCCATACGTTCCGATCTACGCATTTACTACTTTATACATAATAATATTTCACACAATAACATCCATCCTACATGTGGTTTTGTGTTAAATAAAATTAATGTAGGTTTAGTGGATAAGGGACTGATATCCATGCGCGGCAATTACTATGGCTATGGGTTCGTATCCCGGCATGGACATCTGGGTTTTTTTAAAATTAAGTACGGATTCTCACACCACATATTCACCGATGAAGGAAAACATCGTAAGGAAACCCGCATGGCATCTAATAGAGACGTCATGTACAAATGCTGTGAAGACGGCTATCAGCTGAGCTGCTCACATTGGGCACGACATATAAGAACAAAGTTGATAATAATAATAATAATAAAACATTTATTTGGCACACAACACAACAAACAACACAGCAAAATAGGTTATTAAAGACATAAAACAAAAAAGTAAACACCCTGTATTGTGATGATGCGCTAAAGGGAAGTCAGCTAAGCGAATGCTAAGTGACCAGCGGAGCAACACAGCGCTGATTTTCAGCTGACACCCATTTATTGCGTCGACGCGCAGAACACAGCAAGGAAGGGATCAATATAGAACAGATACACATCATTAGAGACTTAATTCAAACTATCATAGATGAATATATATCATAGATGAAAATACACATATACAAGAATACAAATATATAAATATATATGTATATAAATATATAAATAATATTGTATATAAATATATAATTTATATATAAATATATAAATAATGTATATTACATATACATATCATATACATTATTATCATTAATATACACACAAAATAAATGCAAATAGAATTATAAATAAATTTAAACAGCTAAATAAAAGAGGCGTCCATTTGTTGCCCCATTTGTCAGTTGTTGTTGTTATAGTAAGATATAATAATCGTCCCCGACCGTTTGTTTTGGAATGATAATTTTTAACGATTCTCTAGTTGATCACGACCAGCGCACTTTGCATAGATAATCGTTGGACTAATCGTGGTCGCACGTGTTTGACGCTAGTTTTAAGAAATGGATTCGTCATCAAAACATAGTAGTTTCTGTAAACAAGTACTTGCAGGGGCAGGGGGACCGACATCATTAATTAAAATGACGAAGTCTTAACAATCCACTTCATATACCTTCACTTTCCCTTAACAATTTGATTAACTATCGAATTCTATTGTAAGCCCATTAACTATAGAAATTTAACAAAAAGGACATATATATTGAACACTGAATAGGATTACTTTGCAACACGTGCACTGGGCAACCGTTGACGACCAAATTATCTCTTAGAGTAGCAAGGAAGGGATCAATGGAGTACAGATACACAGCATTAGAGACTAATTTTAAAGTATTATAGATAATAATATCAACATACACATATACAAGAACACAAAAATAAGACCAACGGACAAAATATTTAACACCCATTAAAAAATTATAATAGAAAATATTAGTAAACACTGTATAATAAAGCCTCTATAATAGAATTTTAAATTAACAAAGATTTTAAATATTATTGCAGAAGAGACTGATTGCACATAATAAAGCAAAAATTGCAAAAGATAGTAACTGTTAATAATATCGAACAGAGGCAAAAAATAAACAAGACGATTAAAAATTAAAACACTATATGATCATTAAAATATTGATGATTAATATATTGATACAGGCACTAATGACTATGAATAAAACTCTGCTCGCTCCAAAAGAGATATAGTGTGACGATATCTGGCTATAATTAAAATACAATGCGCAATTAATATGCGGAAATTAGTACCTGCTCTATATTAATTTAAATTTATAATAATTTAAATTATTTATGAATTCTCAGCAAAAACGTAATGTGATATAATTTGAATAATAATAAAATACGTTTATTAATTTATGCGATATATTCAGAAATGTCGTATTGGATTAGTTGCTTTTTATTAAACATAACTCTGGCATTTTCGTCTAAACTTTTAAATATTATTTCAAGGTTTCGCAAGCTAACGTTTTTAATCTATTATGTAGTATTTGAAGTTTGTTTATCTATGTCCGTACTTTATATATTTTCAAAGTTGACACACTGCTTCGCTTATGAACATAAAAAAATATTTGAAAAACTGGTTCACGCATAACTTCAATCGTGTCTTATAGAATGCTAATATAAAATCTTGCTTATCTAATAGTTAATGGTTTATAATATATCTTATCGTTATCTGCAAAACGCGCTAAAATGTTACCTTCAGTATCAAAACCCTCTAAAACTGTGGATAAGTTGCAAATCCCTCTATAACAAAATTATTTTATTTGAAATGTTTTTATCAAAGCAAATATTTTATATGAATTTGTTCTTTTTTGATTTTCCACGCTAGATTAATAATTTAAATATCTTATAATAATGCGTTTGTTAAGTCGAAGATTAATTGTAAGTTTTATTTTAATTAATGCGATTTGAAAAAAATATATTTTAAGCCGGTTTTGACATTAGACTCCTCATATTACTTATTTTGGCTGACTTTGGTTAACTTCCCACCGCCATGAAATTCGTGTTAACTTATTCCACTCCAGGTTCTTCTTTCCTCTCTCCTCCACATTTTGCGTACCTCCATTCCCTAAATTGTATTTATGTAAAACCAGTCTTCAAATTATCTTAAATACAATTCGAATTCTGTCAGTATACCTCGGCAGCAGCTGTAGGACTGCGATGTACACAGCTCTATCAATTTATGTGGAAATCAGTCCGACATAGGTGACTGCGCAAGCCAGTTGGCGTGTGACAGGTGATAGTGACTGCCAGAATACTGGTCGTACTTTTTACGAGTTTATAAACTAGATTGATTTTTTTAGTAGTTGTGTTCATGAAGTATAAATATAAAAGAACGCCCCCGGGTGGGCTCGAACCACCAACCTTTCGGTTAACAGCCGAACGCGCTAGCCAATTGCGCCACGGAGGCAGATGACACTTTTGACGAAATTAATGGCCTAATTATTTTATTGTTATTTCATTCACGCCTGCGCAGTATGAAGAATAATACATGCTTGACTTTTGAACTCTTGTAATTTTTAATAAAGAAAAAATAAATGACATATACTTTTGTTTAAGTAGGACAGTATGAGGAAATTCTATACAAGAGATACGACAATAATATGGTTTTAGGAATATTTTGTTCTATATAAGAGCGAAAGGAAGGAAGCTTGGAAAGAGAGAGAGGATAAGCGGATTTTTTTTTTCGAAGAGAACGCGCGGTTCTTACAAAACGTAGAAAAGTGTTTAGACGTGAAATTAATTTGAAAAGTGAAATAAAGTAGTTTTTAAAGTTTAATTTAGTGTTTTATCTGATCAATGGATCCCCAAAACAACATGTATTTATTGTATTTATTTATTTTATCTAACAGCTCCTGTTTAGTATCAATACCATAGTAACCACGTTGTTTATAAAACAATTGACACTTTGACATTATAAGAAAAAATATACCAATAAATAAAAACGAAGCCAGCCGCTTATTATTTATCCTGAACCATGTCATGCAACAACTTGTTCCTGAAACGGACAGCTCCAATATTAGCACCGCGGCGTCCGCGCAATCAGTTCCATTGACCTTCGTGTGACAATCAGCGCCGGAATGCGCGTGTACCATCGCCCAGCAAACCAGCACACGCTGAGCAGATTGTTCTTTGAGATTGGTGGCAGCACACAGGATACATGTGATATTATGTATTATTCTATCATTGTTTTATCTAAGTGCGATAACGAAAAGTAACATAAAAAATAACAAATACTGAGTAACGTTACTCTAAATAATAACGTTATCGCCCTTCTTGGCTTATAACGTTACCGCTTTTATACCGGTATTTAAGTCCCTGAGTGCGAATGTTATGTGTTGATTTTTTTCTCAATAAACGCTTCTTTAATTTTTCTTCCTATCTTACACTGTAGGTAGGACCGTCTTACTAAAAAAAAGCAGTTTGGACAAAGTGCTTTTAAAACTGCTTTCTTAAGGCCTATGTCTCTTCTAAGAAGCATTTTTTTTACACTGGCTCGACATAGTGACTACAGAGTACGTGATGGTAAGTACAGTGTAGTCCAAAAACGAAAGCGACTATCAAAAGATGAAAATCCATTGATAGTCTTCATCGTCATGTCGGCCCACATATACCACGACTGAAGGTCTCTAGGTATATGAGCTACTGGATATACACAAGCTGATCCCGAAACGCGACAAGCCGAAACTGGTCACTATGACGGGCTTTACACCCATGTCCTGTGGTCGCGATCCAGACGGGAAGCGACGCCTTACCACCTCGCTGCTGCTCGTTTAGCACCACCCAGGAGTCACGTGTAGGGAAACTAATGTAAAGCTTACGCACACGAGCAGTTTCGACTCCCAAAACCGAACCCCTGATTCCGAATTTATTGAACCGAGTCTGAGGCTCTACTCATCTTTGTCGGGCAACTTTCGCAAATCACTCCATCCTGCCGGACATGGAGTGCTTGTGAGTAATGCCTTTAAATTATATAGGTGTTTGATAACTTAGTTTGCAGGATATAGATAACGCAGAAACGTGATCGGTCACTGACAGACGCTGCCAAACCTATGTGACCTATAGTAGAGTAGTTTATGATAGGACGTTTGCCCGAACTAGGGCGTGACCACAGTACACAAATGTTAAAGAACGTCGATAGACTAGTTTCGGCGTGTCGAGTATCGGGATCACCTTGTGTACTTCCAGTTGTAGATATATCTGGAGACTTCCAGCCGTGGTGTATGAGGGCTGACATAGCAACGGCGAGAGTTGTACAATGAACCATCGTCAAAGCTAAAAAAAATTGATACCTGCATTGACCAGGACATGTTTTGAGGATAAATGACGCAAATACTCCTAAAAAATATTATTTGTGATCGCAGAGGTTGAGGTAGACCTAAACTGCGATGGTTGGACGACGGATGTGAAAATCCAAGGTGTTAGGGGTTGGAGGCAGTAAGCTGGCAATACATCTGGCTGGAGAATACTGGAGCAGAGCCACTCGCGCCTGTAGAGTTATAGATATTCATGATAATGACACGGCGATGGCGACTGTCAATATATTATCATCCCTGGACGGTCGCTGCCATTCTGGCACTATGCTATACTTATTATCAAGTGCAATGTAGTCACAATGTCGGGCCAGTATAAAAATATCCTCAGTATAGCTTATAACTTAGCTCAGAAAATCTTAGCCTCATGAAACGTGTTAAACACGATTCTGAAAGAGATTTATGAGACAGTATAAAAAAACAAGTTTTTCAAACAACTTTATAAATCTCAGCTACAATTTAATTTCATTATAGTGTTTTGTATTTTATGTATAACATTATAAACAGTCGAAAAATAAATGTCAGTTTAATGACCTTTTCATTAGTTAATACTATTTTTTAAATGTCAAAAGCTGTATCTCTGAGTTAATTCAAGCCTATACTCGTACCTTGTAGGAAAAGCTATAGTTGCAGTCATAGATGGGCAAAATGTAATCAGAATAATGAAAATGATTAACGATTACATTTTACTGTTAATATGACTGCATTTTGCAAAAATGAAATGAAATAAAAATGTATTTATTTCGCCACAAATCAACAAAAAAACCAGAAATTTAAATGCAGCAATAATAACAACACACAAAAACAAAAGAAAATACAAAACACATAAACATGGCGTAAATGGGACCTTCATCAGCCTAAAGCCTAAAGATTGTATACACATTTATAATTTCTTAATGTTTTAAATGCATTTAATCATGATTCCAGAGCAAGAAAATTAAAATTACGACCACATTTTGTAATCGTTGGTCATTAATCAGATTACATTTTGTCCATCTCTGGTCGCAGTTAGGGGACCACGGTGGATCCACAGTGTAACCACGGCGACAGTGGATTGACTGTGGATCAATTGTGGTTTTTAAGCCACTTTGCCATTGTGACTCCACCGTGGTTAATTAGTGTTTTTTTTATGGATGTACCGTGGAATTATTGTGGGTCTTACTCTTAAGTGGTTCGTTGTGGATTGAGCGTGGTTCTATTGCGGTTTTACGGTGGAGTCACTGTGATTTAACCATGGTTATCCTGTAGTGATTTTTAGTGGTTTAACTATATTTTATCATTACAAAATAGTTTTTTATTTTATTTAAAAATACTTTTAAAGTAGTATGTTTGTATATATTATATAATTAAATAAACTTAAATGAATTATAGTCATTATATAATTATATAAATTGTATTTATTTAATTAACTTGTATTTATTTAATTAATTAAATTAAAATAAAAAAACTTTATAATATAAGCAAAAACTTAGTTTAAAAAAAGAAACATATACATATCCACAATAAAACCACAGTGGAACCACGGTGGCTAAATGGCCGAAAATCCACGATGGAAAAACTAGAACCTATAACCATTATCATTTAGTATGGTCGTGTTGCCTTTATTTTAAGTTATAAGAGCGTAAAAAAATGCCTTTATGAAATGAGTTGGCAAAAACAATTTTCCCACGAATACCATGATTCAACTGAGGAAGTAGGGCCGGTTACATTGTATATATCACAATTATTAACAGCCAATTCACGAAACCTTTATAGAAGCCTTCACCTTTTCCGCTACATTCGCCAAACTGGGCCGAAACGCCGCGCCGCCGCGCCGTATCCGAGCTTGTCGCCCGATATTGCCGCAAGTTGTTGCCGTAACTTCCTACATTCTGGTCTGACTAGATATTTCTAATGCAACGTTTAATCCAAGGACGTTCATACATGTATTAAAAACCCCTGTCACACCCAAAAGTGGAATAATTATTGGTGACAGTATAACATTAGCAAAATAAATCATAGAAAATCAATATTATTTGTCAGTATTACAAAATTATTGTCATATACAATACAATTAAAGTAATCGAATTATTTTTCATCTGATCTATGCTCAGATTACTTACAAAAATCAGTTTATAGACCAATTCTATAATCCTACTAGAATGATTCGTTGCTTTCCTCTTTACTTTGTTTTCAAGCAACGCAGGTTCCCAGTGCTGCCATGTTCGTTTTCTCCATTTAATTCATTTATACTTTATACGGACCTTATTTGCTCTTTAATTAAAATAAAAAACTAGATATGACCCAATATCGATACCGTATAACGCATTCACGCCTCGATAAAGGTTTTTATAACATATTCAGATAATGTTTTTAATACTAACTCGGCAAACTAGCTACATTCGCACCTTATGTTAAGTGTAGGGCTAAAATATACTGCAACTTTCAAGAAATGGACAGTAAAATAAGAACTAGGAAAAATGGTGCTACAATTAGAACATAATTAAATACTTATTGTGAATACACTTTAGGAGTTAATTAATATCCCTTCTTTAACATTTTAATAAATGCTTGATTAATAAACATTAACTTTTAAAGCATTAATTAAATGTCTTTACTTTGTTTTTACTCTACATTTTAGTTTGTATAAGTAAATCACTTGACTGATAGGTTAATCAATTTCTGCGCTCTGTGTTGCCGAGCGACCAGCAATTCCATCATGATTTCTTACATCATCATACTATAATAGAAACAAATATAATAGCCGCATGTATAATAGAATGAAGGCGGGTCGAGTAATTCATTCTTAAGATAACATTTCGCTCTAAGCTTATACCGCGCCTTCGCGCGCTGCGTGTATAAAATGTTAAAGAGATTTTATATAACGTTGATCCGGCAAACGTTGTTTTGCCATATAAGTTATTTCTAGTAGAAGAATAAAAACAATAAAATTGTCCAAAAATAAAAAAAAAATGTTAAGAGTAAATAACCCTTATCACTTATAGGGCGGCTTGCACTAACAAATTAAATCTAGTTTAGAGTTATATAAAATGCTATTTAGCGCTGATCTGTACTTATTGTCTAGCACTAAATCAAAATCTAGTTATAACAACTCTTAAACTGAAATCATCATTAAGATGGAATCAAACCAATTTAATTAATAAGCGTTTTATACTAGCTTAAACTAGATTAGTTCGTTAGTGCAAGCCGCCCTTAGAGGTATAAAAAATAGATAGTAGCCGATTCTCAGACCTACTGAATATGCATATAAAATTTGGTAAAAATCGGTAAAGCCGTTTTGGAGGAGTAAGGTAACTAACATTGTGACACGAGAATTTTATATATATATAGAGATAAATATTATTATTATTAGCCAGTTTCGTCCCACTGTATGGCAAAGGTCTTTTCCTTTTTTCCGCTATATTTTGTGCAATCATTGGGAAGGGGTTTGGACTAGGGATGTAACGGAGGTTGTTTTAACGGAACCGAAATCGGAGTCGGAGTTTTGAAATTTGATTTATCGGAGTCGGAACCGAAGTCGGAATCGGAGTGGGAGGCAATGTCAGTCACAAGTGACGGCAGAATAAACTAGTTTTATTAAGGGACAAATAAAAACATTATTCAGTGAACCTTTTTAATTAGAAAGTGATAAATTTACACATCCACAGACAATGAAAATAAAAATTGCTGTGTTTCTTATTAACATTTTTCCATTAAGAATGCACAAATTACATCAAATTTGCTCAATTTGTCTTTGTGTTAATTTCTATTTAATTTAATGTATGTAAATGTAAAATAAAAAACACTTTTAGTAATAAATTAAAATACACATTTAGTTCTAAATTTAATAATTTTAATCATATTTTTTAATCTACATTAAAAAAATGAGATCTTTAAATTAAGCAGCATTGATTGTTTGATTACATATAAAATTAAATCAAATAAATTGACTACAATAGTGGTGGTGACCTCCGATGAATACCTCCGATTAAAAAGTTTCGGAATCGAAGTCGGAACCGGAGGTGTAATAACAATCGGAAGTTCCGACTTATCGGAGTCGGAGTCGAAGCTCCGTAACATCCCTGGTTTGGACATTTAACCCACCACGCTTATCCGATGCTGGTTGGCGGGTGTGCACAATGTGTAGAGAAGATGCATGCAGCACCTTAGATGCTAGCAATCTACGTGGAATTCTGCGTACTGTACACCTTAGTCCGCTCTTACTTCAGTATGATGAAGAGGAATGCACTATTTTTTTCTATCGGTAAATCTCACGGTGATAATCAGAGATGGGCAAAATGGAATCTGATTAATGATGAAAGATTACAAAATGTAGTCGTAATTTTAATTTTCGTGCTCTGTATTCATGATTAAATCCATTTAAAACATTAAAAAATGATTAATGTATATACAAACTGGGATTTTATAGTGTTTAAAATATAGATGAGCAAAATGCAGTCATATTAATGGTAAAAAACGTAAAATGTGATCGTTAATCATTTTTATTAATCTGATTACATTTTGCCCATCTATGGCTATAATATAGTAATAATAAATCAGTAAATAAAATACCAAATGTAATAAAATGTTTAGTTCATTAGCAAGTCATTTTTTTCAGTTCAGTATAATGTAATAATAATATTACATATCGTCAAGCTGTATACATTTCGGTGTAAGCGGATATACATTAGTTTCTGTACCCACTTTACGATTATATCGCCGGTACCACAGCACTAGTACACTTGACATTTCTATTAGATGCCATGTGGGTTTCCTCACGATGATTTACTTCACCGGTGAGCATGTGGGGCCTTGATCCGAACTGGAAACACCCAGATGTATGTGCTGGGATTCAAACTTACGATCATTTCCATTCCCGTACAGGGTTACAGGTCTCAAATAAAAAAAAAAAATATATATATACCCGCTTTAATCGTCCATATATATACAGGCTGATTTTATAGACCAGGGAGATATTCAAGGAGGATATTCAGCATTCGATTCTAATTCCAAATATATAGGAATAGTGATATTTGAATATTTCCATTAAAACGAAGTAATTTATAGTCATCATATTAAGGGGCAATGACACACATGATAGAATATATATCAATTAATTATTATTAATTATTTTGTCTCTCCTAAGCTAGGATAAACTAAAATTACGTAAAAGGAATTTTATCTATTAATACATGCCATTCAATCGTGCGCCACACGCGCTGCGGTGTCCAAACTTTTTACGGATCAATTCTCATTTGTTCATCGAAGTTTCTTTATGATTTGTTAGGGAATATTGTTATTTACATTTTTACTAGTTATAAGAAGGTACAAATTATTGAATTTTTTTTACACTGGCTCGACATAGTGACTACAGAGTACCTGATGGTAAGTACAGTGTAGTCCAAATACGAAAGCGACTATCAAAGGATGAACATCCAATGATAGTCTAGATCGTCCTGTTGGCCCACACATACCACGACTAAAGGTCTCTAGGTATATGAGCTACTGGATATACACGAGCCTATCCCGAAACGCGACAAGCCGAAACTGGTCATTATGACGGGCATTACACCTATGTACTGTGGTCGCGATCCAGACGGGCACCGGCGCCCTACCACCTCGCTGCTGCTCGTTTAGCACCACCCAGGAGTCACGTGTAGGGAAACTAGGGTAAAGCCTACGGACGCGAGCAGCTTCGACTCCCAAACATCTATTCTGAAATATCTCCCTCGTCTATAAAATCATTCTGTATAATTTTATTACACGTAGTACATATTCGCACGTTGTAAATCATTCTTTTTTCATTGTTTTTGTGTCAATAACCTTATTCATTACAATTGAAAAGCCAGTTTTTAATTCTGTTTTTATAGCATGGGTTTTTTGTTCGGGATGATCACTCATTAGGTCTGAGGTCGCGAATGATGAACGCTCAGTTGTCAGTTTATTGTGGGTTTTTGTTATATTTCGTGACCTTCGGTGTAGTTGCTCGCTCACTGTGCAAGGTTGCTTTTTCACATGCCGATTCCGGTAAAGACTACAATTAAAATCGGACTTATTTGGATACGGAGCCGGAGCCGGTTTTTTGGGAGTCGAAGCTGCTCGCGTCCGTAGGCTTTAACCTAGTTTCCCTACACGTGACTCCTGGGTGGTGCTAAACGAGCAGCAGCGAGGTGGTAGGGCGTCGGTGCCCGTCTGGATCGCGACTACAGTACATGGGTGTAAAACCCGTCATAGTGACCAGTTTCGGCTTGTCGCGTTTCGGGATCAGCTTGTGTATATCCAGTATCTCTTATACCTAGAGTCCTTCAGTCGTGGTATATGAGGACAGACATGACGATGTAGACAATCAATGGATTTTCATCCTTTGATAGTCGTTTTCGTTTTTGGACTACACTGCACTTACCATCAGGTACTCTGTAGTAAGTATGTCGTGCCAGTGTAAAAAAAATACGGTTAATTTAAACATAGGTTTAAACTGTGGCAACAGCTCATAGTTAAATAATAATAATAAATTATTTATTAGTAAAACAATTACAAAGCAGCACATTAAAGTCAGCTGACACCCAAACTAGAGCTACCTGTATCTTGGATGTCAGCACATTTCACATAATTTGTTACATACAGTTTATATCCGCTGCGTAGCTCCATCTTAACTCCAAACACTACAATAATATTACAAACACAATACAATCAAAGTAAATAATAATTTCACAATAATGTTAAACCCTAAGTACATCTATTCCCGCAACAGTTCCTCAGTATCATCATATTCCAGATAGACAACCAGTCCCTCAGCTTCGTCTTACATTCATAATTAGATACATAAGTTCAAGATATTAATTTCATGCTTAACCTTATTATAAATCCTTGAACGAAGAATCCGAAATTGTTTCTCTGCAAAATTAGACTTGTGGATCGGCATAGGGCAAACATATCTCATCCTACAAGGTTTTCTTTTACTGTCTCTATAAGGACCACTTTATTTTGTTTCTCTGCAAAATTAGATTTGTGGATCGGCATAGGGTAAACATATCTCATCCTACGAGGTTTTCTTTTACTGTCTCTATAAGGACCACTTTATTTTGTTTCTCTGCAAAATTAGATTTGTGGATCGGCATAGGGTAAACATATCTCATCCTACGAGGTTTTCTTTTACTGTCTCTATAAGGACCACTTTATGTTTGCGGAGGACAAGTTTCGAGACAAAGAGCTGTCTTGCTGTTTAAACTTGACATCCTTGATTTAAGGTAATTGTATAAACAATTACCTTCTTTAACGTTGACTCGACTTAGTGACCACACCACACGTGGTAATAAGTATGATGCAATCCACAAAATGACTATGACTAACAACAGTAATCGATAGTCGCAGCTGTCATGCCAGCCTGCACAAATATATCATTACACTTCGTTTAAAGGACCCTATGTTACAAGACGGTGGAAACACGCTCGCCGGAAGACCAATGAATCGGCAAAAGTGAGAGTTAGAGAACTTTTTAGTCCTATAGGTCCCAGGTAAGAGATGGGCAAAATGTAATCCGATTAATGATGAACGATTACAAAATGTAGTCGTAATTTTGATTTTCTAGCTCTGTAATCATGATTAAATCAATTTAAAATGTTAAGAAATGATAAATGTGTATACAATCTGGGATTTTGTAGTGTTTAAAACATAAATGAGCAAAATGCAGTCATATTAATGGTAAAATACGTAAAATGTACTCGTTAATAATTTTTATTAATCTGATTACATTTTGGCCATCTATGTCCCAGGTTATAAGATCGCGGAAATATGGCCGCTGGAAGCATATTTTCACTCCTTAGCCGTACGCATGATTAATGTCGAAGCGAATCTTTTCGTGCGGATATAAGGAACATCTACAACATACGGATGGTATCTGACACGATGTCTAGTGGTTGTGTGAAGGAATGGGGCTGGTGGAATCGAAGAATGAAGTTATTGAGAGCACTCTTCATTGTGCAACCGGTGTAGTGATGAAAATGCCCGGAAATTTTCCCAAAGTGCCCAAAACTTCCTTGGGAATATTCCCGGGAATTCACGAAACGTTCTCGGAAGTTTTGGGCACTTTGGGAAAATTCTCGGGCATTTTCATCACTAAACCGGTGCTAGGCAGGCGAGTCTACGTCGATGCTCGATGCTATACATTTTTCTTTGCTCTTTGTTTTTATGTAAATGCTATATTCAGTGACACAATATTCCTGTCTTTGACCTTGCAATACTATCCATTAGGCGTAAGCGTTCGAATTCTACATCGAGAATTTTTCCAAGAACAATAGATTGCTAAACAATTTCATTCAATCATTCCTATGAGAAATATACGTCATTAACTCACTACTATTGTCTCGTCAAAGTTCCTCTACACTTATTAATAGGCCAATTTGAAATGGTTTTTAACCCTTTCTCTGCAGCAGGCCTCACTGAAAGTGTTTCGCAAGAAACGTAGCTCAGCGCTTAAAGTGCACCAAACGCGTGCAGTCTTCAGAGCATTCAGGACGAAAGTTTTGTCTCTGATAGATTCTCATTTGTTTTCAGAAGAAAAATAATACGGGTGAATAAAATATAGTCACCCTTCGTGTACAGGCGGTGTTTTTTAGCTGGTGACTAGTCATCGAATGTAGTGAAAGGGTTAAATAAATATTTAAAATACTGTTAGAGTGTGATCGAAGTTTCGGCCGCGAGTTTGGCTCTTGGTACCTTTTGGCACGTTGTGACGTCATTTTAATAATCTCCACACGCTGTTTGTATACATCAACATAAATAATAATATTAAATCGTCACGCTATATCCCTTTCAGGGTGAGCAGAGATGCACTGGTGGCAGTATCCACTTGGCGCTTGTATCCAACATTGTCTTTAGCGCAGCTGATCGCCCTTCTCACAGCACTAGTAAAACATTACATTTATATTAGATGGCATGTGGATTTCCTCACGATATTTCCTTCACCAGTGAGCATGTGGTGCCTGTTTTTTTTTACACTGGCTCGACATAGTGACTACAGAGTACCTGATGGTAAGTACAGTGTAGTCCAAAAACGAAAGCGACTATCAAAGGATGAAAATCCATTGATAGTCTACATCGTCATGTCGGCCCGCGTATACCACGACTGAAAGTCTCTAGGTATATGAGTTACTGGATATACACAAGCTGATCCCGAAACGCGACAAGCTGAAACTGGTCACTATGACGGGCTTTACACCCGTGTACTGTGATCGCGATCCAGACGGGCACCGACGCCCTACTACCTCGCTGCTGCTCGTTTAGCACCACCCAGGAGTCACGTGTAGCTAATTCGACGCCTGTGAATGGATACCAGCTCCTTATACGCTTAGCCCCCACAACCAGTATCTCTCAACCATAAAGAAAAAACGTATAAATAATCTTCTTTAGAATCAATTAAGTTTAAACTTCGGGTGAAAGACCTTATTACGTATCAACTAATGAATAGATAAATATTAACGATGCCAACATTTCTGGTTGATTGACGTTGTTTTTGATCTTTTTCTGTCAATAGCCTCATTTGTTCAGAAATTTATGTCTCCACTGCGCCCGGACTAAGATTATTATCGGCAGGACAGGATTCTGTTGGTCTTGAAAGGCCTTTACAACTTCGCAGACTAAAGGAGCTCTCCTTTTCCCGTGTCGTTGGGCTGAGGAATGGACTTCCGGCGAGCGAGTTCCCACCATCCTATGATATGGGATCCTTTAAGCGTAGCGTGAAGAGATATTTGTGCAGGCCGGCATGATCGCTGCGACTACCGATGGGTTTTTCTTGCCTGTCGATAGTCGTTGGCTTTTTTTGGACTGCACCATGCTTACCATGAGGTGTGGTGCAGTCACTGTGTCGAGTCAGAATAAAAAAAAGAAGAAGGCACTTAAGATGCTCAGCTGGCGAGTAAAGCGTTAAGTGGCTTTGGTAAGGCATTTTGGGAGTCGAAGCTGCTCGCGTCCGTAGGCTTTACCCTAATTTCCCTACACGTGACTCCTGGGTGGTGCTAAACGAGCAGCAGCGAGGTGGTAGGGCGTCGGTACCCGTCTGGATCCCGACCACAGTACACGGGTGTAAACTCCGTCATAGTGACCAGTTTCGGCTTGTCGCGTTTCGGGATCAGCTTGTGTATATCCAGGAGCTCATATACCTAGAGACCTTCAGTCGTGGTATATGTGGGCCGACATGACTATGTAGAATATCATTGGATTTTCACCCTTTGATAGTCGCTTTCTATTTTGGACTACACTGTACTTACCATCAGGTACTCTGTAGTCACTATGTCGAGCCAGTGTAAAAAAAAAAATCCTTGCGGGTACGAACTTCGGCTTGGGTGGCCAGCCAGCGAAGAAACCAACACAAACTAACCTGTTGTTTTTTTTTCTCGTGGAAGGAAGAATGTAGAGTTGTATTAAACAACTTCAAATTAATCTTGTATGCCAACTTTTGGTATAACAAGTTGGCAATAACTCAAATACTATCTGATAAATATGGTCTCTGTGGATAGTTTATGAACTCTAAAATAGGAACCAGTTTGCACAAGGATGTAAAATTAATTAACCTATGATGTTTAAAAAATAGAAAAGTCAGAATGAGAGATGTGCAAATTTTATTGGCCTTTTTTACTCGCTTATTTTAAAATGCCAAAGGATGTTGGGGTCGTTAACCTTTCACGAGATAATTTGATATAAAGGACTTGGTTGTTATTTATGTATTTTTATATTTGAAATAAAACAGTGTTGTGTTTGTCAGCCCCATATCTTAGAGACGGCGCGGGAGAAGGCAACAGTTCGCGCAGGACTCCCAGCGCGACGATCTCCCCTCCTGACATAGGCTGGGCGGGTGACGTTGAGGGCGTCTCCGTCCAGTGGAGAGTGGAAGGGTCGGCGGTGTGTGCCGTTCCCATAGAGAGGCAGGGAGGGGCTTAAATTCCCCTCCAAGAGAGGAGGCCTGCCCACAGCCCAACGCTCGCCGAGTCGTCGGAAGTATCTGGATTCCCAGGTTTGGCGCAGGCGAAGAGAGGGCAGTGCTGGTACCCCGGTGGTTTTAGTTGGGGCAGGTCTGACACACCGGGGGGAGTGGCCCTCATCACTCCCCCTGTCGGTCCGTAGGGATTTCCACGGGGTTAACAAAAAAAAAGCCCCATATCTTGTAATTTTCCAAGGCTGGGCATAAACTATTACATGTCTCCAGTCATCTTGTGCTTTACAACTTTGTAAAAATGGAAATAACGTTTATTGTATAAGAAGGAAAATATTCACAAAATATAACCTTTAACTTTTTTTTTGGTAGCCCGGGGGATATTCTTGCACAAGACAATCAGGGCTGCTGTGAAGGCAGCGACTCCGGCGTGTAAGAATCCTACTGACTAAAAACCCCCGAAGTGTCCTTCTAACCACTCCACCCAGGCCTGGGAAACCAAATCCGGCCAGTCGCACGGGGAGCGAATTGCCATATTCAAGTTTCCTTTCTGGGAAAGGTACGTGTAAAGAGTACACGCCTCCAAACCTTTTTTAACGGGTGGCGCACCTTACTCTGCGCAACATCTCCCTCTCCTACGGGCAGCAGACTTCCACTGACTGGTTACAGAAACCGGAGGATGATGTCGCGCTCATTATGGGCGAACGCATCCCTCCGGCGACGGTGCCTTGGCCGTCAAATAGCCTAGGTGGCTATTTTTTCCCCGTCTCTTTCGGAAGCCTTCTGCTTCATGAAGCAGACTGACTGATGACTGCCTCGGAAAAAGCTACGACCTTTTTTATAACCTTGAATCTTATATAACAAGACGTAGTAACAAATATCCTATGAAACTTTTGAGTTCACTTTTAAAACCTCAAAACAACGGCTTCTAAAAATATTCAGTCTATTATATCTGGAGTAGTTAGCCCACTTTTTTCGATAGTTTATTTGTGTGGTGTGATCGTTTGCCTCACCCAGAATTTGGTGTTCAGGACGCGGGCTCTAGTTTGCCAGATACCAACCCCGATGTTTATGGCAGATAATTCTAACTCTCACCTTTGCCAGGTCATGATAGTGTGAAAGGACTTTCCAGCCAGTGTATTGTCTTCTTTTTATGAAATCAGCATGATGCGTTTATTATAATAGTTTGTCTATTTCCAATTATTCATATTGCTACAAAATAGTAGGTTTTACTGCCATCTAGTAAATTAATTTGTAACTAATATGAGATTGAAACAATTGTAGGAGAGTATATTTTGTAACTGCAACAATAGATGGCGTTAAACACAACACTAAAAATACTACCCTGTAAAAAAAAATTTATTTACTAAAAAATTAGTAAAATGAACGACTTACAACAAAAAATATAAATATCGGGAAAAACGATAAAAAATATTGAGAAACCACAGTACAAGTGGAGTATCTCAGTTTTCAAAACTAAAAGTTAAAAAATCTAGTCATCCTTTGATTATATTTATTATTAATTTTTACTCAAAGATCAAAAATATAAAAAAAGAGATTTAATTATTTTAATATCACCTCTAGATATATTTTTAGAATAAGATTCTCGTAATGTATGCCGCTAATTTAAAATACATTGAAGTTTCCAAACATTATATAATTTTTTTAATAAAAAGTACTTTTAGAGTAAAATATTTACTTAATTGGCTATTTTAAGAAATCACAATAGTACAAAATGACTAATACATAAATGTGACGTAATTTAAAAAAAGAAAATACAATACATCAGAGAAATGACTTTTGCTAATTCGTGGCGCCTTTTCCTAACACGGCGATTGGCGGGTGCGGCATGACGTCATCGCGCCCACGCGTCCAATGTGACGCAAGTCGATCGATAAACACACCTATCTCTTTCCCTCTTACGACTTTTGCGGTGATCTGTATAACGCCATCTCGCTCTAGCGGGTATGAATGCTTCGAGATTTGAAATCGTAGGCGTCGCGTAACCGACAGGTCTTTGGGATTTCTCTCAATATTTACGAGATTAGTACCTGCTTGTTTTGTTTTGTTGGTAAATAAACCTTCCCCGGTGTTTTTCTCACATAATGACTGTACTGCATCTTATACAGTACAGTCTGAGAACGTCTAGAGGCAAAAATCACAATGGATTATCCCATAAACATAGATTACCTACTATGGTGATTTTTACGTTTGATTACCAGCTTATAATTAGCAAATATAAAGAAACCCACTGATATATCAAAAGTGAAGCTCATAATATGTTTTCAATTAGATCAATTGGATATTTTCAGGATCTGTAGCGAGTTTTAATTACATTACACCGTTTTCGTGTTGTACTTGTATCAAGAAATAATATTTAAAGAAAAACACGAAAACTCGATGAGTATGAATGAGCTTATGAAATATAGA